>OY776111.1:505599315-507999315 GCA_963675035.1 Allygus modestus
TTAAGTTTATTTTAATATTTGGCTATAAGAGATATTTATATTTAAAAATAAATTAATTTTATACTTCTAATAGTAGACTAACTGTTTTCTACGAATCCTTCTAAAATGTTACTATACGAGGTTTTCAGGGCAAGTCTTGTTACAGGAAAACAATAATGTAAAAAAAGTTGGAGTATGTACAAATCTAAATAATTAAAAAGTAAATTTTATAATTTTGACACACAATTGAAATGTAAAATTACAAATACAAATTACGTTGTGAAAAAAGTAAGGAAGTTCAACACTGGCGGCAGAAGTTGACAAACTTTATTTTATTCCTACCCGAGGCAGTTGAACATTAATTCGTTTCCTCTTTTCTTTCTTTTTGCTATCTGAGGAAAAATTGTAATAGATGCTAGAAGATATGTGATCTTTTTCCAAAATCAGTGAAAAAAGTTTAGTTACTATAGTCGAATGTTACTTACTTGATACACCGAATCTAACTAGGAGTACAAGGCACTAAATAAGAAAAACTCTGTTGTAGCGAAATTGCGTACGAAATCGAACAGAAGATTTGAATATATTGAAAACCACCCGTTAGACTCAAATTGCACGAAGAAGTTATCAGTATTGAATTTCCGATGGAAAAGTGAACTATTACAATAACCAGCATGATGAAAATTAAGCCCGGGACCACCATAGAAGTTCCTAACGTGACGCCCTGGACACGTTTAGGGAGGTAGTAAAACATCTTATAAAATATATATATGTGTGTGTGTGTCCTTAACTACGATAACACTCGTAAAAAGGTCCGATCTTAATGAAATCTCTATATATAATTCCGTAAGTCAAATTTTTGTAAAGAAATTGTGAGTGACTGGATGGCCGTAGAAGGATGGGAGGGGTATCATTTTAAAGGTCTTGACGTGAATTTTGAGGGAAAACTATTCATTTTTCTTATTTTTTTACCATAAATTCGCAACAGAATAAAACTTTTCCCATTAAAACAACATGGGGTTTAATTTGTTTACATCTTTTGAAATTAAAACAGCTGTGCCACAGAGTTAAATTAGCCTTTGATATTGATACCAGCTGTACTTATTCAGTTTGTTTACTTTTAAACTACAGCAATGTATAGTTGTTTAGGAATGGACATTTTATTAAAAACATAAGACAGTATAATAATATTATATTATAATGCTAGAAAATCAGTGCTTATTTATAAATGACCAATGAAGGTTGAAAAAAAATTTATGTATTTTGGTTTTTTAGGGGCTTTTGCCCCTACAAGCCCCTAGTTTTGTACAAATGTGTAAAATACCATTTATTTCAACGAGTTCAAAACCAGACAAATCGCACCACCTGAAGAGAGGTTTTATTGGATTGAGTGAACGAAGTGAGGGAAAATCCTTATACATAACTTTACTGCTTGGACTGGTAAGAGAATCAACTCGAACTGGCGTGTCTGTAACCAAAATAACTCAAAAACGCCTCTACAGATCCACTTCAAACTTTAGAGATATATTCTATAGTACGAAATCTCGGTCGAGTTCGTTATTGGGAATATTTGGTTAAGTAATAATAAAATTATCATTAAAACAAATCTATTTTTTATCCTATAAGATTAACATTGGGAGCCATTTTAGTGGTACTTGAATCGTTGATATTTAGCCAACGTCTATGTTTCAACTATAGAATAACGTATGTCACAGTGCCATACATTCACTACAGAACTGTAGTTATTCATGTTCATGTTGACTAGGAAAAAGAAACTTCTTTTCGTAACTTGAAACACAAAAACTAAGGTTTAAATATTATTAGCTTTTAAAAGTTGTATGTATATTTTATTTTATAATAATTAAAAGATGCATTCTTATTTTTACATACTATTATAATTAATAACTTTATTGGTACCGTACGCTATGTAAAAAAATGCAGGCTGAGCGCTGGACTATGGGACTGGCCACTCCAGACTCCAGACGAAAAAATAACTGAAAGGAAAGATGTCAACAAGAAAAGTATTAAAGTGATAAACTTCCTTCTTATGTGATTAAAGTGATTAAACGATAATATATGTAATTATTTACATTATAATTTCCACTCATTAACAGTAATTTGTTTAAAAAATTATTACCTCGCTAATAAAACGTACGGTAAGTTACCAAATACAATTAGATGTTTTGGTTATTTATTTACGGCTATCACTAATGCAACTTTACAATATGACAATAATGAACATTTGCGAGAACAGAAAAAAATAACAAACTATAGGTACCTATACATCGTGCTTTTAACTATGATATGTTATTACAACTTAATGTGGCACATTGGTTTTCACCATATTCTGGGTCTAGCCTAGCCTATTTCCTTATTTTCACATTAAAAACTTAAGTTTTATATAAATTCTTTTCCTACAACATTGCATTACCAGAACTGCCCTACATAAGTGTTTATTCAAACTCAATAAGGCAAACTTAATAAGGTCCATTTTGGAGGTTAATATTTGTAAGGTATGCCTATCGACTTTAATTTTCTAGGCATAATTTACGATGTCCATACACCACTGTTTTAATCAAACTTGTGTCTAAATATCTTCATTTCCATCTAAAATAAACATTTTCCAAAATTGTTCCGTAAGGTAAAAGTCTCTGGATAAGTTCATTCTAGGCCTACTTTTGATTGAAAATTATCAATTTCATTGAACTAACATCATATAAACTTACCTCTAGACTTTGGAAATCACATTTGTTTTTGCTAGAAACAAGAGTAAAGTAATACAAATTTTAAATCCAAAATAAGCTATGACTTTTGTTTAACTTGCATTTAATTTACCAGACGAATCCGATATGGTTTAGATCTTACTCGGCTCGGGTATACTTTCATAAGTAGAACAAAATAAAGAACCAAATGAAATTGCTTGATAGGCTATGGTATATTAATTAGGTTGATATTTTAAACACTGATTAATATTTAATAGCTTTTATGTTTGTAATTACCGTACCTAAGCAAATACCGGCCTAACTGGGAGTTTACGGCCAATTTTAATTCGGAGCATCTCTGGAGCAAGAGTATCTGACATTAAGACTTTTGTTAAGTTAAATGTTTCAGCCATACAGCCGCATATGCCCTTGTTATGTTTCTTAGGTACAAACGATTTTTTGGCAAACGTAGATATTACAGTTTTCAAGAATTCTTTTTTGTCCTTTTTGAGACTGATACGACGGAAATATCCTAGGATGGTCATTGTTTTTAAAACATTGCCTTGTTATCCACGGATAGGAAACTACACCCTAGCAGTTACCATTTTACATCAAACAAATAGGTTTTTGCTCACGTTACGTTCACCTTTTGTCAAAGTGATAGACCTCCCCAACGAATTAAATCGCACGCGATTTTTTCATGCCTATTATGGGAAATCAATGCGTCGTGATGGAATACATTTCAACAACGACGCATGTATAGAGTTGATTCCTGCAATAGAAAACTCTTTATCACCAATGCCGACGTAGATTTTTTTGTAAATGGTTTTCAACAAACAGCAATTTTATGCTCCAGGGAAAGTCTGTTACGGCCAAGTGTTTTCCAATTGCTCAACCTCCAATCATTTAGGGATTTGTTTTTACTTTCTGGAAATTAATGGGATTTTTTTGGGATTCCGGATTTTAAAAAAATACCTCTTTTCTTGTGTTGGGCGCGTTGCCTGGGTTTCCCCTTTTTTGCGCAATTTTGATTTTTGAGCAACGACTCTTGATAAGGGATACCCATAGGCAGTAGGTGTTTTGTGTTAAATTTTTTTCTCACTGTAGTCTTCCGGGTTTTTAGACAAAATGCCCTCAAGGGTGTATTCGCCCGAGGAGTTGCCAGTAGGCACTTCCTGGGTTTTTACCCTCAATGCTCAGGACGCGACAGATCAATGTCACATTTTAGGGATTGCACCTTCAACGACCCTGTCAGTTAATAGGTCCCTCTTGAGTGAGTTTCTGAAAACTCTTCAGTTGAATGGCGGATCCGAGCCCTTGCCCGCCAATTCCAGGCCGGATCTGACCTGCCGAGTCACCGTCTCGCTACCCGAAACCGATGAAATGACAACTCAGGACGGAATCACCACTACTGCACAGACTGTCCTAACAGTCACTGGCGCGGCCACGGTCACAACGTCCTCTCAGTCGACGCCGGTAATGACGCCCCTTGCGGGAAATCAGCAGTTTGGCGACGCTGGACCATCCAGTCAGTATGGGGGAGAACTTAAATCCCCAACAGCGTCAGTCAGTCACTCAGTTGCTTTCTCAATTCCCCGAAACGATAACTAGCAAGTTGGGCCGCACAAATCTTTTAAAATACCACATCAGGATCAAAGAAAGTAAAATTGTCCGCAATAAACCATATCAGTACGCCCCTCCCAAACTCCAACTTATGAGTCAACACATCGACGATCTTCTTCAGAAGGGAGTGATTAGACCCTCCACATCCCAGTATGCCTCAGCTGCCTTTTTAGTTCCCAAAAAGGGTGGGAAAACACGCATGGTCGTCGACTACAGAAATCTTAATTCCATTTTAGAACTCGACGATACACCCATGCCCACGATCGAAAGCGCTTTTCAACACTTAGGCCAAGCGCGGTGGTTCACGCTCCTTGACTTGAACTCGGCGTACAACCAGATTCCCCTTGATGAGGAGTCAAAGCAATTTACGTCCTTTGTTGTTCCTTGGGCTCAATATGAGTTAAATTTTCTCCCTTTTGGACTTGCGTCTGGCAGTATGGTTCTCACCTCCTTAATAGATAAGATTTTTGGCGATATAAAGTTCCAGTATGTTTACAACTTTTTCGATGACTTGTGCGTCTAAAGTGATTCAACCTTCGAAGACCACCTGGAAAAGGTCAGGTTAGTGATTCAACGCCTTCGTGACGCCGGACTCACCGTCAATCCGGAAAAGATCACTGTAGTTTCAAATAAGATTCAGTTTCTTGGCCATGTGTTTTCTAACCACACCATTTCAATCCACCCCGAGAGGACTCGACCCATAGATGAGTTTCCCACTCCCAAGAACATCAAGCAGTTATCACGTTTCTTAGGCATGACAGCCTTTTATGCCCGCTTCATTAAGGATTATACCACTATTACTATTCCTTTAAATCATTTAAAGAAGAAAGGAGTTCCTTTTGTTTTCGGTCCCGACCAAGTAGCAGCATTTCAAACCTTAAAGAAAGCTTTAGTTTCCTCTACCATCCTACGTATGCCCGATTTTAATAAACAATTCATTGTGCACACTGACGATTCCGGCTCTTCAATCGGAGCGGTCCTCCTTCAACCCCACGGTGATCAGTTGTTCCCAGTGTCATACGCATCCCGGGCCCTCAATAAGCATGAACTCAACTATTCCACATTACAGCTTGAATGCCTTGCAATAGTGTTTGCCCTACAGAAATACCAGCAATATTTGGAACACCGAGAGTTCGAGCTTCACTCGGACTGCTCTGCTCTCTTTTGGCTTCTCAATCACCCCCGTCAGATGGGTAAAATTGCCCGTTGGATATCTTTCATTAACACCTTCCAGTTTAAGATTTATCACATTCGCGGAAAAGACAATGTTATTGCTGATTGCTTGTCCAGAATTTTTGAAAATGTAGAACCAACAGTTGTAGCACCCCCGATCCAACAACCAACACTTTTGTCTCTTTTTTCCCTGCCTGAGGCTTTCAAGGACATTTCAAAACATCAACTGGATGATCCTGACCTCAGGAAGATCATTAGGTCCGCAAACAAGCCTCCAAACTATTCAATAGACAGCAATACCCTTCTTTACCGTCAGCCTAACCAAACAAAGCCCAGAGTAGTTGTCCCCGCCAAACTTTTTGATCTTTTATTTTCCTAATACCACGAGTCGCCCACTTCAGCACACCTGGGCATCAGCAAGACCCTCGCCCGCATCGAACCCTTTTTCTGGGCTCCCAATCTAAAAGCCTACATCACTGATAGGGTTCGGACTTGCGTCCAGTGCCAACGGTGTAAGCAGGCCCCAAACACCAAGGTTGGCAAGCTGGCCTCTGAAATCGTGACCCAGCCGTTGGAAAAGATTTGTATTGATCATATTGGCCCTCTACCCCATTCTTTAAACAGAAATAAATACATTTTGACTGTGGTCGATTCATTCTCCAAGTTTTGCCTCATGATACCAGTAAAAAATACCAAAGCAGAGATCTCAGCTTCAGTCCTCACCAAGCAAGTTTTTTCAATCTTTGGCCCCCCTAAATATTTAGTCTCCGACAATGTTTCAAATTTCAAATCAGTGATAATCAAGAATCTTTGTTTAGGCTTAGGCATCCAGCATATCTACACTAGTCCATACTACCCCAACCCCTCGCATTCCGAGAGGGTAAACAAACAAATAAAGATAGCCATCCGAATTTTTCACAACTAGCACCAAAAGCGCTGGGACCACGAGCTACACTAGTTCCAGATAGCCTTCAATTCCGCCCGTCATGATTCCACCAAAGTTTCTCCAGCCCGTTTGTTCCTTGGCCGGAACATTTCCCACCCCTTAGAACTCCATTGGAATTTAGACAGGCTAGTCGACGACCATGCTTCCCAACAATCTTCGAACGAGGAGTGGAGAAGGGCCGTCGAGAACCTCTCAAAGGCTAAGGTAATTTTTTGTAGCAAAATTGAGTAGCAATTTTGGAACAAATTTAAAACAGATGGTAAAATACTAAAATACCTAATAACGGTAACACTGTATTAACAGCTATAAAATATACTTAAGATGAGGACTACCTATATATATATAGCCTATACTACAACTTACTAACAAATTTATGATGTTTTCCATTTTTGCGATTAAAAACTGTTTGAAAAAATATTATGTATTTTGTTTCTATAGATACCATCTTTATATTACTTCAGATGTTATCACATACTACCTGTTTTGTCAGGGCCTTGCCCACTGTGAAGAAAAAAATTAATAATATTATGTCTTTCGACTCCTTATATTCTCAACTAATTTGTTCAAACTTATTTTTATATCCTTCACATAAATATATAGTTTCCCCCGGCTGTAATATTACTTTGATTAAATACAGAGCAGGTTACGCAGTGGAAGATACCAGGCCCTTGTGTCAAAAACAATCTATGTAAACTAATTTATTACCCAGATACTCTACCAGTGGATCAGCCTCATGAGAATAGGATTATTATGCTGCACTATGACCATGAATAAACATAACTCAATATTTAAGAGGTAATTTTTATCATTAAAGAACTTTTAACAGTATGGAGCTTGTGCTATATTTTAACTGACTCAAAACACTAATCTATTGAATGGACCAATATAACCCAATTAACTTGTGACAGGAATGAAATAATAATTCAGGATAGTTTAACCAATAAATGTCTATTTCCCTATAGCATTTTACACTTCTAATTTATTGCTAACCAATTCATTTGTGATCATTTACTAATACTCTGGTTTTTTTTACAAATTATGACATTGACTGATAGATATGTTCATATGATGTTATTTTAACGGATTCCACAACACTCCAAATATTTCTATAAAGTTATAACATAAACAGACCAGGCTGCAGTGGTAGAATCAACTATGATGTTCTTTGAATAACAAAATAAAATTAATTAATTTGAGGCTCTGGGGTTGACACGATGTGTTCGTAGTTTTGGCCAAAACTTATTTTGCAATTTCCTTCTAACAATAATCCTCAGAGGCATACAGTTGATTATTGTGGAGATTAATCAGCCTCTGTCCTGGTCCATGGGACCATGTTATTGTTTTTATTATATATTATTTAGGGTAAATGACAATACTGTGCAACCCCAACGATCTCTCTTTTAGAGCCTATTAAAATTGCCTTTATTAATTAGTTTGTTTAAATGCCAAATTCCACACTGCTTTTTTACTTTCTCCCCCTATAGATAGTATGTGGAGAAAGTGTGTGTGTGTCCGTGTGTGTATGCGTGTGTGTGTGTGTGTGTGTGTGTGTGTGTGTGTGTGTGTGTGTGTGTGTGTGTTGTATGTGTGTGTGTGTGTGTGTGTGTGTGTGTGTGTGTGTGTGTGTGTGTGTGTGTGTGTGTGTGTGTGTGTGTGTGTGTGTGTGTGTGTGTGTGTGTGTAGGTGAAACCACATTCCAAGTTTCATCAATATACAAACATAAATAAGCGATATATACCATTTTGATTTTTCTCCATAAGAATAACATGGGGGAAGATTACGCAGGTTTGCTGCAACAAGAAACACAAAAAATGGTTGTTTTTATAAATATTAATATAACTCAACTAGGTAAAGCCACATACCAAGTTTTATTAAATTATGTTCATAAGTAAGGGAGACATTACATTTTACTTATTCTCCATAAGAATAACATGGGGGCTGAGTACGCAGGTTTGCTGCTACGGGAATAATCAGTAAAATTGCTGTTTTGTGCAAATAACAATAGACCACAGCCAGATGAAGCCGTATACCAAGTTGCATTAGAATCCGATCATAAATAAGCGATATATATAAAATTGTTCTTATTTATAAGTATAACTTTGGACAACGTATTGTGTTTAGCACTTTCAATATCTCTGTAACCATTTGACGTAGAGAAATGATCAAAACACCAAATTGTGTGTTTTTTAAGCTGGATCGAATGGCGAAAACTAAAATTAAACTTTTTAAAATATTACATGAACAAACTTCAAAAAACCCTGTTTTGGGGTACTAAACCCCCCCAAAATACCACTTTGGTTCGGGCGATCTGTCTGGTTTTCGAGCTTAAGGTGGTGCAATGATTTTTGGCCATGGTGGAATTTCGAATTTTTTAAAGGTGCAATTTGTTGAGATGATTTTTCCTAACAAGAAAAAAATATTTTAAAATTTTTTTTAATGCTAATTTTGTGTTTGTAGGTCTCCAAAGTAGGCGATTTAGCGCTTACTCTTTTGACTTTATCTCAAACACGGTTTAAGTTAAGAATATGAAATTTTGGGTGTTAATCAATGAAAATGTGCTACAGGGGCTAACACATTTTATATATAAAAAAAATAAAAATAAATTTTATGTGCTGCGTAATTTGTAAAATAAAAAATACAAATTATGAGTTAATTGAAAATACAAATGTGTTAGCCCCTGTAGTTAAGTCTAAGGAATAAAAGGGGTTTTATATTATTTTTTAATATTAATATTTGTAGGCTGTAAAGTCAAAAGATATTCCCGCTGTAATGCCTACACAGCTCAGCCGGCTACCCGCAGCGCTCCATCGCCCCTCTCCTCCTCACATTTCCCCTCCGCTCATGATGCAGCCCCGCCACCGCTCTTACCACGGCCGCCAGCTGCTTTCGCTTTGCCGCGCGCCGCTACCTGCATCTTTGCTTCCTCGGCACTAATGTCAGATTTAAAAGCCATAATTAAATTCTGAACTTGTATGTGTATGCTCGACTATTTATTCTGGCGTCACAAAGATTCTTTTATTTTGTCATTACTAATTTGTTTAACCTTTAATATAAAGCATACTTTGATAATGAATGTAGGCCAATTTGCTAAAATGCTTGTTTGTTTAAGGAAGAAGCTATTACCGTAGGTCTCTTGGTAAGACTTAAGCCCGAGACCATGATAACTTTTTGTTTTGAGGTCCCCAGATGCCAAAAACGCTATTCGTTCAAATTTATATATATGTATATACAGGGTGAGTCAGACCACCCGTCCAGGATGTATAACGAGAGGACGGTTTGGAATAGAGTCGTCAAACAAAATTCTCCCCCACCAAAACGCATATGGGCTATCTATTAAAAAAAAACAAAATCTATGTACAGAATGTTCCAAAACTGAAGGTCACGGGTTCGAATCCCAAAATTTTCTTATGTAAACATAGGGAGTATTATACATAATTTTAAAGGTCTCGTTAAAATAAACATTTTGGCGAAAACAGAATTCACTTATCTTTATTCGTTTCAAAATGGCGGCCATTTTTTATGTAAAATATTGAAATTTACGGAAAACCCTTTATTTTCTAAACCACTACGCGTACCTATTTCCGACTTAAATTTCTTACTCGTGATAAAATCAGCTTTACTCTGGTATGCTGAATGACAGACTTTTTTGAGAAAATCTATATTTAAAAAAATTATTTGAAAATACCCATATGCCCTAAATTAAAAAAGTCAAATGGTAGTATGTCAAAAAGCTTACCAATGAAAAGGTCTTGTAAATCCTAGCAACTTTCTAATTTACACCAACCTTGTATCTCTTGTCGTTTTTCTGCAATCAGCAAAAAACATTATTTTCCCATATGAAATGCATGTTAATTTTCATAACACTTGCATGTATTCTCTGTCGACATTCGTTTTATGTGTTATGTACAATTAACATGCATTTCATATGGAAAAGTAATGTTTTTTGTTGATTGCAGAAAAACTGAAAAAGATACAAGGTTGGTGTAAATTAGAAAGTTGCTAGGGTTTAGAAGACCTTTTCAATGGTATGCTTTTTGACAAACACAACCATTTGGCTTTTTTGAATTTTGAGCATTTAGGTATTTTCAAAATAAATAATTTTTTGAAATATAGATTTTCTCAAAAAAGCCAGTCATGTAGCATACCAGAGTAAAGCTGAGTTTATCACGAGTAAGAAATTTAAGTCGGAAAAAAGGTATGCGTAATGGTTTAGAAAATACAGGGTATTTCGTAAATGTCAATATTTTACATAAAAATGGCCACCATTTTGAAACGAATAATGATAAGTGAATTCTGTTTTCACCAAAATGTTTATTTTAACGAGACATTTAAAATGATGAATAATATTCTCTATGTTTACATAAGAAAATTTTGAGATTCGAACCCGTCACCTTCAGTTTTGGAACATCCTGTACATCGATTTTGATGAAAATATTTTTAATAGATAGCCCTTATGCGTTTTAGTGGGGAATAATTTTGTTTGACGACTTTAAACCAAACCGTTCTCTCGTTATACATGCTGGACGGGTGGTCTGACTCACCCTGTATATATATATATATATATATATATATATATATATGTGTGTGTGTGTGTGTGTGTGTGTGTGTCCGTGAATGCGATAACTTGAGTAAAAACCAACCGATTTCGATGAAATTTGGCTCAAATGTGTAAAGTGACATTTATGACTTTAAGTTCGAAAACCAGAAAAATCAGACTATGGGAAGGGGGGTTATGGGGGTTTTAAATTTTCCAAAAATCATTTTTTTGCATTTTTTACCCTACAATTTTTAAAACACTTAATTTTGGTTTGAACCATGTTATAGAGCTTAAAAAAAATAATATTGTTTTTTGAATTATTAACCTAGGTCAAGTGGTTGCGGAGAAAAAAAAAACTCCTCATAAAATCTCCCATGTTAATCTTACGGGAAAAAGGTTTTTGGCTTTTCCTCAGTTCATTTCAATGTAAACTTCACATTTGCTTTTACCAATCAGTTTAGCTCTACAAAACAATCATTTTAGTGTTTAAATTATGATTCTACGTCCAACCGTTGCCGAGATATTCAAAGTGCTAAACACAGTACGTTGTCCAATGTTATCCTTATGGAGAATAAATAAAATTTGATATCTCGATTTTTTATGAATGTATATTAATGAAACTTGGTATGTGGCTTCACCTAGTACTGGTATATTGATATTTGCACAAAAAATTGATTTTTTGTTGATTATCTTCTTAGCAGCAAACCTGCATACTCATCCCTAATGTTATTCTTATGGAGAATACGTAAAGCTGTATATCTCCCTTAATTATGAACACAAATCATTAAAACTTGGTATGTAGCTTCACCTGGTTGAGTTATATTGATAATTGCAAAAAAAACATATTTTTATCGTCCTTGTTGCAGCAAACCTGCGTTCTCAGTCCTAATGTTATTCTTATGGAGAATAAATAAAATGCTATATATCAGTTATTTATTTAAGTATTTTTATAAAACTTAGTAAGTGGCTTTATGTGGTAGTAAGAAATATATTCATGCATAGGAAATTCGCTGAGTACGCAGGTTTGCTGCGACGGGGGTATTTAAGAATTCTGAAGTGATTTTACTAAGGTTTTCTGTAATGGAAAAACTGTATGTTGCGTGTAAATAAATTGTGATTTTTCTAAAATTCTTTACTGGTTTATTGTACTTATTTAGCTTACTTCTAAAGTTTGTGTGCACTTTATTTTAAAAATGGTGGCGTGTAGGCTAAAAACCAGAAACAGCATTTTGTCTGTACATAAATTAGAATCCAGATATTTGTTTAAATTTATTTGCGTTTTAAAATCACAGAAGAAAAAAGTTTCACTTCAGTAACTTAGACGATAGCCTATATATATATATATATATAGCCTGTCCACCGCACCGCTCCTAGCGCGACGGTGCTGCGCCCTGCGCGGAATTAGTTTACTACAGAGCTCATTGCACCACCTTAAGGTGTAGTAAACTAATTCCGCGCAGGGCGCAGCACCGTCACGCTAGGAGCGGTGCGGTGGACAGGGAAAGTGGAGGGGCGCGTTTGCCTGCTCACCCCTTCGCCGCTTCTTTCTATGAGAGCAGCCTCCCCCCTTACCCCCCAAACCCCCGACTGTCTTGCTCTGTATCTGCGGCTGCTCGACTCCCCGTCCGAGCCCATCGCCCGCTGTTGGTGCGCCGCAACCGCAGGTTCCCTGTGCCAACATTGATGGAGCCTGGCCATGTCCACTTGCAGAAACATTTTTTTTATACTTGTACAGAGAAGTTGGCTTGTAGTTTTAGGAGAGGAAACTGGATGTTTCGTATATTAACAATTAATTATTTGTATTTATTAAAAATTTGTAAAATAATTATGTAAAAATATTGACTAACATATAATTTGTTGGTCTTGTAAAAACTTCAAGTTATTGTAAGTCACATATTAAAAATTCTATTAATAATAATTGTTTTCATTTTTCATAGTGTTATCTTTATACCCATATATATCTATATATAGGCTATCGTCTAAGTTACTGAAGTGAAACTTTTTTCTTCTGTGATTTTAAAACGCAAATAAATTTAAACAAATATCTGGATTCTAATTTATGTACAGACAAAATGCTGTTTCTGGTTTTTAGCCTACACGCCACCATTTTTAAAATAAAGTGCACACAAACTTTAGAAGTAAGCTAAATAAGTACAATAAACCAGTAAAGAATTTTAGAAAAATCACAATTTATTTACACGCAACATACAGTTTTTCCATTACAGAAAACCTTAGTAAAATCACTTCAGAATTCTTAAATACCCCCGTCGCAGCAAACCTGCGTACTCAGCGAATTTCCTATGCATGAATATATTTCTTACTACCACATAAAGCCACTTACTAAGTTTTATAAAAATACTTAAATAAATAACTGATATATAGCATTTTATTTATTCTCCATAAGAATAACATTAGGACTGAGAACGCAGGTTTGCTGCAACAAGGACGATAAAAATATGTTTTTTTTGCAATTATCAATATAACTCAACCAGGTGAAGCTACATACCAAGTTTTAATGATTTGTGTTCATAATTAAGGGAGATATACAGCTTTACGTATTCTCCATAAGAATAACATTAGGGATGAGTATGCAGGTTTGCTGCTAAGAAGATAATCAACAAAAAATCAATTTTTTGTGCAAATATCAATATACCAGTACTAGGTGAAGCCACATACCAAGTTTCATTAATATACATTCATAAAAAATCGAGATATCAAATTTTATTTATTCTCCATAAGGATAACATTGGACAACGTACTGTGTTTAGCACTTTGAATATCTCGGCAACGGTTGGACGTAGAATCATAATTTAAACACTAAAATGATTGTTTTGTAGAGCTAAACTGATTGGTAAAAGCAAATGTGAAGTTTACATTGAAATGAACTGAGGAAAAGCCAAAAACCTTTTTCCCGTAAGATTAACATGGGAGATTTTATGAGGAGTTTTTTTTTTCTCCGCAACCACTTGACCTAGGTTAATAATTCAAAAAACAATATTATTTTTTTTAAGCTCTATAACATGGTTCAAACCAAAATTAAGTGTTTTAAAAATTGTAGGGTAAAAAATGCAAAAAAATGATTTTTGGAAAATTTAAAACCCCCATAACCCCCCTTCCCATAGTCTGATTTTTCTGGTTTTCAAACTTAAAGTCATAAATGTCACTTTACACATTTGAGCCAAATTTCATCGAAATCGGTTGGTTTTTACTCAAGTTATCGCATTCACGGACACACACACACACACACACACACACACACACACACACACACACACACACACACACACACACACACACATATATATATATATATATATATACAGGGTGAGTCAGACCACCCGTCCAGCATGTATAACGAGAGAACGGTTTGGTTTAAAGTTGTCAAACAAAATTATTCCCCACTAAAACGCATAAGGGCTATCTATTAAAAATATTTTCATCAAAATCGATGTACAGGATGTTCCAAAACTGAAGGTGACGGGTCGAATCTCAAAATTTTCTTATGTAAACATAGAGAATATTATTCATCATTTTAAATGTCTCGTTAAAATAAACATTTTGGTGAAAACAGAATTCACTTATCATTATTCGTTTCAAAATGGTGGCCATTTTTATGTAAAATATTGACATTTACGAAATACCCTGTATTTTCTAAACCATTACGCATACCTTTTTTCCGACTTAAATTTCTTACTCGTGATAAACTCAGCTTTACTCTGGTATGCTACATGACTGGCTTTTTTGAGAAAATCTATATTTCAAAAAATTATTTATTTTGAAAATACCTAAATGCCCAAAATTCAAAAAAGTCAAATGGTAGCGTTTGTCAAAAAGCATACCATTGAAAAGGTCTTCTAAACCCTAGCAACTTTCTAATTTACACCAACCTTGTATCTTTTTCAGTTTTTCTGCAATCAACAAAAAACATTACTTTTCCATATGAAATGCATGTTAATTGTACATAACACATAAAACGAATGTCGACAGAGAATACATGCAAGTGTTATGAAAATTAACATGCATTTCATATGGGAAAATAATGTTTTTTGCTGATTGCAGAAAAACTAAAAGAGATACAAGGTTGGTGTAAATTAGAAAGTTGCTAGGATTTACAAGACCTTTTCATTGGTATGCTTTTTGACATACTACCATTTGACTTTTTTAATTTTGGGCATATGGGTATTTTCAAATAATTTTTTTAAATATAGATTTTCTAAAAAAGTCTGTCATTCAGCATACCAGAGTAAAGCTGATTTTATCACGAGCAAGAAATTTAAGTCGGAAATAGGTACGCGTAGTGGTTTAGAAAATACAGGGTTTTCCGTAAATTTCAATATTTTACATAAAAAATGGCCGCCATTTTGAAACGAATAAAGATAAGTGAATTCTGTTTTCGCCAAAATGTTTATTTTAACGAGACCTTTAAAATTATGTATAATACTCCCTATGTTTACATAAGAAAATTTTGGGATTCGAACCCGTGACCTTCAGTTTTGGAACATTCTGTACATAGATTTTGTTTTTTTTTAATAGATAGCCCATATGCGTTTTGGTGGGGGAGAATTTTGTTTGACGACTCTATTCCAAACCGTCCTCTCGTTATACATCCTGGACGGGTGGTCTGACTCACCCTGCATATACATATATATAAATTTGAACGAATAGTGTTTTAGTCATCTGGGGACCTCAAAAAAAAATTGTCACGGTCTCGGGCTTAAGTCTTACCAAGAGACCTACGGTAATAGCTTCTTCCTTAAAGGGGAAATTCGCTAAAAACGTTCGATTTCAATTAAATTTGGTTCAAATATGTAAAATGACATTCATGACTTTACGTTCGAAAACCAGAAAAATCGGACTATGGAGAGGGGGCTTTATGGGGGTTTTAAATTTTCCAAAAATCAGTTTATTTTTATGAAACTTGGTATGCGGCTTTATGTAGGATTAAGACAAATATAATGCATTGTAAATTTGCTGAATACGCAGGTTTGCTGCGACGGGGGTTATGTTTAATATTATACTTTTACTTTAAGGTTTATGTAGCAGCTGTAAAGAGGAATCCTGCAAACAATTTCCTAGCTGTGCGGAAGGGGTGGACCAGAGCCTTAATTTATATTGGTTGTTTCTCGCGCGGATTTTATACAAAATTAATTGGTGCCGTAATTCAGTAAAAAAATAATCTTATTTTTTAAAAATAAGGTATACTAAAAAAACTCTTATTAGTTTTGTATTACAACTATGTATTGGTGGACTTAATTTTGCATGGAAGATTAAAGAGATACAACTTATCTGAAGTTATGATTACGTTCATAAATATCAGAGCTATGAGCTGAATCAGACTACTGAGCGGAATGTAGTCTATATGTACCGAGTAGTGTCATAGGCCTATTGCCGTTTGTATCGGGTATCGATAATTTATTGGTTTCGATATTGTATCGATACCAAATAAAGGTCCAAGCCAGTATCGCAACGTCCCTAGTTCGGTCACCGGTTGCTTTGAACGCTAGGGGCACTTCCTCGGTTTCTCCAGCTGCCATCCCTATCGGCGGCGACCCGATTATTGCGCTGCCTTCCCGACTCTTTGTCTCTTGTCGCTGCCACGACTGTATTTTTATAATTTTAAATAATTATTCCATTACTAACAACACTACACCACTATCTACACACAACTAAACACTACTACACTACTCACAATACTACACTATTCACAACTTGCTACAATATCATGCCACTAATATCGGAATGAACAATCAACGTACCGCACACGACATGCTTTGTAGCACTTCAACACACCAACTAAATCAAAGATGGGGTGAAAAATTTAAACGTTAAAGTGGGGAGTGGGGAAAATTCTGTATGGCGGCAACCTTCTTGGCGGGAAATCTTTAGGGGAGTTGAGCGCGCCGAATCATGCTATTGCTAGAAACCCAGCTACAGTAGTATTTTTAGGACTTGTAGTATGCTTTGTTTTCATTAGAACACGTTAACATAACTGATTCATCAGTTTCAATTTATAATTGGTTTGCGGATAAACAAACAAGCATTTTAGCAAATTGGCCTACATTCTTTATCAAAGTATGCTTTATAATTAAAGGTTAAAAAAATTAGTAATGACAAAATAAAAGAATCTTTGTGACGCCAGAATAAATAGTCGAGCATACAAATACAAGTTCAGAATTTAATTATGGCTTTTAAATCTGACATTAGTGCCGAGGAAGCAAAGATGCAGGTAGCGGGCAGCGGCGGCGCGCGGCAAAGCGAAAGCAGCTGGCGGCCGTGGTAAGAGCGGTGGCGGGGCTGCATCATGAGCGGAGGGGAAATGTGAGGAGGAGAGGGGCGATGGAGCGCTGCGGGTAGCCGGCTGAGCTGTGTAGGCATTACAGCGGGAATATCTTTTGACTTTACAGCCTACAAATATTAATATTAAAAAATAATATAAAACCCATTTTATTCCTTAGACTTAACTACAGGGGCTAACACATTTCTATTTTCAATTAACTCATAATTTGTATTTTTTATTTTACAAATTACGCAGCACATAAAATTTATTTTTATTTTTTTTATATATAAAATGTGTTAGCCCCTGTAGCACATTTTCATTGATTAACACCCAAAATTTCATATTCTTAACTTAAACCGTGTTTGAGATAAAGTCAAAAGAGTAAGCGCTAAATCGCCTACTTTGGAGACCTACAAACACAAAATTAGCATTAAAAAAAATTTTTAAATATTTTTTTCTTGTTAGGAAAAATCATCTCAACAAATTGCACCTTTAAAAAATTCGAAATTCCACCATGGCCAAAAATCATTGCACCACCTTAAAGTCATAAATGATGCTTTACACGTTTGTACCAAATTCCACCCAAATCGGACCATTTTTGCGAGAGTTATCACACCCACGGACACATATAATATATATACAGTTTCGAACGAATGGTGTTTTTGGGTTCTGGGGACCTTAAAACGAAATGTTATCATGGTCCCGGGCCTAGGTCTTACCATGCCGACTACGGTAATAGCTTCTTCCCTATAGGGGAAATTCGCTAAAAGAAATATTTCGTGCATTTTCTTGAAATGCATCTTAGTTTACTGATTTTATAAAAAGCTAATTAGAATAACTATTAGGTATTTTGTTTCATAGTATAAACAAATACAGTTAAATCTGGATTTTATAACTTTGAATGGGTTTGGTTTCCGTTAAACGGAAGTTTATTAAACTATATAAAGCCAAATATATAGAGTTTTAAAGTTTGTGAAATATATATTGAATATATTTAATACAACATGCATTAAAACACCAAGGCCCTGTCTGCTACCTTATTTTTATGTTAATTGAACAGAAAATGTACTACTAATATATTGTAACATAAAGGTTATATCTTACATTATATATTAGATAAGAGTTTTATGTGTACATAGCTTAAAATCTTGAATAGTTTAGTTTTATAACATTTGAAAAGGCTTGTACTTTTTCAATACATTTCTTAGATATCTTCTTATTAATACCATAAGGAAATCTTTCTAGTCTAGAGCCTACCACGTTTTTGTAAAAAAAAATGCTGTGGCTGAGTATTGAAATTAAATCAATTTTCCTTACAATATTTGTAATTGTGATAAAAATAACGGTCTCTAAGGACTGAAGGTCGACATGATCGTATTTATAATCCATAATAAACACATTGTCCTCAATCATCTCGTCCATTCTACACTCTTCATTTAATCATATTCGCCTTGAAATACACCTAAGTTGCGTTGGCGTATTAAACGGTGAATAAGTTATTATGCTCGTAATAGGCAATGTATACTTAACCATATAAGTAGGGACACCTCATGTTATTATATTTTACCTTTGCCTCCCAAGATCAGAGGGAAATAGGGCTGACTGTCCCTATTAATTCGCCTTGGTCCCGTCACGTGTACTTCTGTTTACATTTAAAACGCCAAAATGAGTATGTTTGTTTGTAAACAAACTAATAAATAACAGATTCGAGTCAATGCATTTCAGCCACTTTACAATAAACAATTAACTTTATCCGTAAACACTTAAATCCAGTACGAATAGAGTCAAATGTGGGATTGAGACTTTATCTGTGTTTGGGGGGCGGAGTTATCACTAGAAATAGTTTTTCCATAAGCTTGTCCCTACTTATTCGGTTATGAATACATTGTAATAGGTTTTAATGTAATATGATTAGCAGAAAGATATACTGGTAATACAGTTTAACCAGTTGGCGTTTTGGTTACACGTGACAAGGGACAAAACTCCAGAGGGCAACTGATCTCCAGAAAATAACTTTTTAAACTACTTTAAAACTTAAATAACTTTTTCTGAAATTGTGATGTAGTGAAGATAAGGATAAATCGTTTATAGTTTAATCAGGGAATTAAAATGTGAGTTCGAAGGAGAAAAACGGAAGGGGAAAAGCCTATATTAAGCAATTTAAAAAAGGAAATGAAAATGTTTTCTAGAAAATAAATGGTTTAGCGAGATAGTGTATTAAATTGATTCATTGATTCTTACTAATTTATTTAAAATTTAAACTATTAAAATATGTCAGTTTAATATGTCTTGATTCCTTGATTATCATTACTTTATTTATAATTTAAACTATTTAAATATGTCAATCCAACATGTCTACAAAAGAGCTTAAATCTCAGTACAGCATTTTATTTCCTTTCACACAGTCCGGGTCACATCAAGATAGGGAATGTGCAACAAACAAATAACAACCTTAGAAAAAAGACGTGAAAATAGTGGAAGTGAATTAAACCACAAACCATAGATGAAAATAGACTGGGAATCACTAATAGTTTTACATTGCATTTAGTGAAGCCTGGTTTTGCAGGTCCGCTATCTTAGTGGTCTAAATTAAGAGAAAAATGATTCCCATGGGCTGTCACAGATGGCGTTACTGTACTATCAGTGCTGCAAACAGAATATTGTTTTTACTTTCCCAAATGATTTAAATGTTATTTTATGTGCTATGGTTTCAATTATGTTGTTAAAAACTCCTACAAAATGGTTATATTTAAGAGATAAGAATGATTTATGAAATATATATGAACATCCTGGCATCTAACAAAAACTAAATCAAAACATCCTTCCCAATTTCTCATATGTTAATTAATAAGAAATATACATAATAAAGTTATTTAATTTGTAATGTATAAACAATCCATAAACAAATATAGCATATATATTATTGTTGTTAGTAATTAATCAAATTTATGTCAGTTTATAAAATTCAGCCAACGTATATATCTTTTTAATTTAAGCGTATATTTTAGGCCAAATTTGCATCACAAGTACTGTAATGCTCTCCTTTGAGACTATAAGTAGTTCTATTGTCAAGTACCATTATTTATGTATACCATTATATTTTATAACACTAATGTATATTTTAATGGTGTAAAAGTTGTTGAATTGTACAAATAAATGCACGCGCAAATAAAACCAACATTTTAAAATTATAAACTGAATGTACCAGACAGGTATATAAATTATACGTTCGTTACTCCCAATTAATTATTCCTTATTTCTAAATCGAATCCAAAACATATATTTTATTTTTCTTCCAAAACTTTTTTTATCCATTCGTTATCTTGCTAGCGAGGTTTTGAGGCCTTACAGTTGTAGGACATAGAACGTTTTGGCCGTATATCCTTGCCAATTTCTTAAGCTCATTTTGTTTGGGTGTGTTCATATTTTTAATTTATAACGTTACCTTCTACAATATTATTCTCGCCTAAAATGTAGGCTATTGGTAAAGTTTGTATTCTACCGCTCACATGGATTTAATCCATACCTTCCGTTCTTTTACCAAATATCTATATAATATAAATTTAATATAAACTTAGTATTGTAACTAATATTTAGTTTTTTTAATCATAAGTTTTAACAAAAACAAAAATCCCCATAATTATAAATACCCTATTTGATGGCTTAAAACATAAAACAAAAATATAAAAAACAAACCGATTCTACACAACACGGAAATTACATGGAATTGCTGTAACTTATGATTTACTTACGTGAAAAATTCATTTGAGGCGTCCCCCCGCCCCCCGGATTTATTAATTCAGGAGGGATCGCTTGGGGGGGCGACGACCGGGGCAGCAGGGGGGGAGTATGTAGGGGCCACAGGACCCCCACACCCCTGCAGCAATCACCACAAATATGCCTCTATTATCGCTGAAACAGGTAATATACACACGTTATTTGTGCATTTGGTTAACAATTTCAATTTTTCCATATTATTAACGAACTCGGTATTAGCAGGCAACCGGAATGTAAATATTGCCTCAAAATGATTAATTACACAGTGTCTATCCAAAGTTTACACGGAAGGTCCAGGGACGGCAACCGGTGCCGGAACTGAGAAGTAGGTTTTTGAAAAGCCCACCACCTAGGGCAAAGTCCATAAAGTAATTATTTCCTTTGAAAAACTCGTCAGAAATTGACTGTGGAATGATTTAGTGTGAAAGGCAAATTTGAGCGCTTTTGAAAAATTACTGCGACAGAGACCAACGACTCTACATGGAGATGTGACTTTATCTGAACATGATGAAGTAAATTATTTAATAAAACATGATTTATGAGAACACATTTCTGTATTAGAAAGAAAGATACAACATTATAAAAACAGATTTTGAAGTGTTCGGAGTGGTTATTGGAATGAGGAGGACTATTGAGCTCATTGAGTAGCAATTTTGGAACAGATGGTAAAATACTAAAATACCTAATAACGGTAACACTGTATTAACAGCTATAAAATATACTTAAGATGAGGGCTATATATATATATAGCCTATTCTACAACTTACTAACAAATTTATGATGTTTTCCATTTTTGCGATTAAAAACTGTTTGAAAAAATATTATGTATTTTGTTTCTATAGATACCATCTTTATATTACTTCAGATGTTATCACATACTACCTGTTTTGTCAGGGCCTTGCTCACTGTGAAGAAAAAAATTAATAATATTATGTCTTTCGACTCCTTATATTCTCAACTAATTTGTTCAAACTTATTTTTATATCCTTCACATAAATATATAGTTTCCCCCGGCTGTAATATTACTTTGATTAAATACAGAGCAGGTTACGCAGTGGAAGATACCAGGTCCTTGTGTCAAAAACAATCTATGTAAACTAATTTATTACCCAGATACTCTACCAGTGGATCAGCCTCATGAGAATAGAATTATTATGCTGCACAATGACCATGAATAAACATAACTCAATATTTAAGAGGGAATTTTTATCATTAAAGAACTTTTAACAGTATGGAGCTTGTGCTATATATTAACTGACTCAAAACACTAATCTATTGAATGGACCAATATAACCCAATTAACTTGTGACAGGAATGAAATAATAATTCAGGATAGTTTAACCAATAATTGTCTATTTCCCTATAGCATTTTACACTTCTAATTTATTGCTAACCAATTCATTTGTGATCATTTACTAATACTCTGGATTTGTTTACAAATTATGACATTGACTGATAGATATGTTCATATGATGTTATTTTAACGGATTCCACAACACTCCAAATATTTCTATAAAGTTATAACATAAACAGACCAGGCTGCAGTGGTAGAATCAACTATGATGTTCTTTGAATAACAAAATAAAATTAATTAATTTGAGGCTCTGGGGGGCACCATGTGTTCGTAGTTTTGGCCAAAACTTATTTTGCAATTTCCTTCTAACAATAATCCTCAGAGGCATACAGTTGATTATTGTGGAGATTAATCAGCCTCTGTCCTGGTCCATGGGACCATGTTATTGTTTTTATTATATATTATTTAGGGTAAATGACACTACTGTGCAACCCCAACGATCTCTCTTTTAGAGCCTATTAAAATTGCCTTTATTAATTAGTTTGTTTAAATGCCAAATTCCACACTGCTTTTTTACTTTCTCCCCCTATAGATAGTATATGGAGAAAGTGTATGTGTGTCCGTGCGTGTGTGTGTGTGTGTGTGTGTGTGTGTGGTGTGTGTGTGTGTGTGTGTGTGTGTGTGTGTGTGTGTGTGTGTGTGTGTGTGTGTGTGTGTGTGTGTGTGTGTGTGTGTGTGTGTGTGTGTGTGTGTGTGTGTGTGTGTGTGTGTGTCTGTGTCTGTGTGGATGTTTACAGAGCTAGAGCCCTAACCTATGGGCCGATTTTTATGAAATTTGGTATGTAGGTACTAATCCACGATATCTCCAGGTGTTTTTTCATTTTTTTGGATTTTTGATTTTTAAAGGTAATTATCCCCCAAAAACCGCCAAAAAACATGAAAAATCCAAATTTCTCAAAAACGGCTCTAACGATTTTGATTAAACTTTCGTGGTTTGTAGAACTTTAGGTTTGCAACAAAATGACACCACCCGCATTTCTGGAAAAAGTCGGGTTCAGAAATTATAGGACATCCAAAATTCAATTTTTTGGATTTTTTATAAAAAATCATAAATGTTAAAAAAGATTACTATTCACCATTAAAAAGAGCTCAAAAAACTAAATAAATTAGTATATTGAATTACTATTCTACGATTGCTAGTTACGGAGAAAATTGAAATTTTCATTTAGCGGTAAACACAGTACGTTGTCCAATGTTATTCTTATGGGGAATACAAACATAACTATTTCTCTCTTATTTACTGATCAATTTCATTTATATCATGGTTGTGAGGTGGCGCCCCGTCTTGTTGATATATCACCTGCTATCTTGTGTTCTTTAGCAATGTTCTTTAGGGCCGGAATAAAGATGTTTTCCAAGAATTGTCAATATGTCGCCCGTTAGCGATCCTTCATAGAAGTGAACTGCCAATACCTTATTATCAAGTATGACACACAAGCAGTTAATAGAAATTCAAACTTGATCACGACCTTATCCGACGATAAAAGGGTTTGTGGTAAATCTATGGTGGTGATATGTCTGTTCATCATTCCTTAGTTTGAAAAATTAGTTTCATCAGGCCAAATAATTTTGGATTCAAAGCTAGGATCATCTATAGTTTTGTCTAAAAACCCGTAACAAAACTCCAATCTTCTACCTTCATCGCCAGGGAGTAGCATAGCCTGGAGAACTGTAGATTTATAGGTATGATAGTGATGTATTTTTAGAACACTGTAACAGGTGATCTTGATACCCCACACATCTTTGCTACTTCTCTTGCACTTGACTCAGGAATTACCTCAAAACAAGCGAGGGTTTTAGTTTAAATTTCTTCGGTTATGATAATGCTTTGACGCTGTTTCTTTTTCTTGAATGATCCATAGTTTCTGAGATTATCTATAATTTTCTTGAAATTCTTTCTATTAGGAGGCCGTCTGTCAGGGTACCTTTCTACATACGTAGATGCAGCTAAGGAACAACATTTTCTACAAAAGAAATACATTTCCAGCATATCATCTTTCTCTTCGTTTGTTAAGGTAATTTTTATAAAACTCGTTTACACACTTACCTAAAAAACTGTAATAATTTCACTTACAAATAGATATAATTTGTCGATTCAATAATAAATTAATTTGTCGATTCAATAGAAAATTAAACTAATAAAATAGAGTAACATAATAATTGGAATAATTTAAAATATGATTTCCAAATCTTTATTACGGGGATGGTGGACTGACTGGAGTAGTGCGTGTCAAAGTGTACGAATTGATTTTGGTTTACCAATTTATATTGTAGCCGTTTACTGTAATCATATTTGACTGCCATTAATTTACTAATTAGTGAATAAGTGTCACGTTAGATCATCGGGCAAATTATTTCTGAATGTATTTATGTTATTATTTAACAATTGAGTGTTATTATAATCTTATAGACCATTTATATAAATGGTCCGGGTGTCCATTAAACGTTATTATACTATACTATATTAACAGTATTAATAGTATTAATATTAATAGTATAGTGTTTTAAATAATATGCCAAATGATTGTAATATTACAATTGCGAAATACTAATAGCGCATCATCGCTTGTGGAGTTAGGCTAGGCTAGGTTACGATCATTATAATAATGTAAGGAAATGTACTAACGATTGAATCTTGTTGTCGGAAATGATTGAATCTTGTTTTTGTCATTCTATGGTTGGACCTGATGATGACCGGTGTAACTGGTTGAAACCGATCGCCTTGTACCAAATTTTGTGTATATTTTACCGTATTGTATGTAAGTACATTATAAGTGTAAATATATTTTGTGGTATTGAAACACGCATTTTATTCATCCTGTTTAATATATGTAGAAAATCTGATAAAAATCAAATTAAAAATATTTAAAAATTAAACATTAACAACATTACATAACCTAACTCGACACAGAAATTCGAAGGAATTACATACTATTATTCAATACACAACACCATATTAGTTCGAAAGCACCAGAACACAGTTCGACTTTAGGAGTAATCAGATTGACCGCAACCAAAGTCATCGGTAAACGGTGGTTCAAACACGAAAAACCCCTGATTTTACCCCTTATCTTAACAAATGCGTATCACATACACAGTCCTCAAGTAAAACCCTAGTCCACAGTGTTGAACTCTTTTAGGTTTTGCGAAATCAGAAAAACTTTATGTTACAGAATTACTTATAACTAATTCCAGTCAAAAATTAGTCCACAACAGCTGTATAAACCAACCCGGTGAACTAAAATCGAAACCTATACTTTGACACCCTCCACCTCTGAAAGTATACTATCCCCGTAATTACAATATTGAAACTATACGATTTAATAGTAAATAAAGTAGTACAAAAATAGGCATAATAAGACCACATACTTGACTGTTACTGACAGTCAAACAAGCCACAAATAATAGAAAAATTAAATATAACAACATCACATAACCGTACCCGAAACAGAAATTCCCATAGTACTCAGCTTTACTATGGTCACGTTTTATTAATAACTTTGAACTTATAGTTATCAGAACATAACTAATTCATCCATATATTTTTATGTTTTCGAATAATTTTGTTAATCATTTGTGTACGGTATTACAAATCCATAATGGGTATAAAGAATTATAAGATTTGTGAAATTAAAATGATTTTATGACTTTATTTAAAACAAAGATAATTCTCCTTCTAAACAAAATAAATCTTGATGCTAACGTAGTTACATCTTGAATAAGTTAAACATGAATATGCATTATTCATCAACTGCAATTTAAGTTTTAAGTTTATTTTAATATTTGGCTATAAGAGATATTTATATTTAAAAATAAAATAATTTTATACTTCTAATAGTAGACTAACTGTTTTCTACGAATCCTTCTAAAATGTTACTATATGAGGTTTTCAGGGCAAGTCTTGTTACAGGAAAACAATAATGTAAAAAAAGTTGGAGTATGTATAAATCTAAATAATTAAAAAGTAAATTTTATAATTTTTACACACAATTGAAATGTACACATTACAAATACAAATTACGTTGTGAAAAAAGTAAGGAAGTTCAACACTGGCGGCAGAAGTTGACAAACTTTATTTTATTCCTACCCGAGGCAGTTGAACATTAATTCGTTTCCTATTTTCTTTCTTTTTGCTACCTGAGGAAAAATTGTAATAGATGCTAGAAGATATGTGATCTTTTTCCAAAATCAGTGAAAAAATTTTAGTTACTATAGTCGAATTTTACTTACTTGATACACCGAATCTAACTAGGAGTACAAGGCACTAAATAATAAAAACTCTGTTGTAGCGAAATTACGTACAAAATCGAACAGAAGATTTGAATATATTGAAAACCACCCGTTAGACTCAAATTGCACGAAGAAGTTGTCATTAGTGAATTTCCGATGTTGTCATTAGTTGTCTTATATATATAATAAGATGTTTTACTACCTCCCTAAAAGTGTTCAGGGGGTCACGTTAGGAACTTCTATGGTGGTCCCGGGCTTAAGTTTGATCATGCTGGTCATTGTAATAGTTCAATTTTCGATCGGAAATTCACTAATGACAACTTCTCCGTGCAATTTGAGTCTAACGGGTGGTTTTCGATTTATTTAAATCTTCTGTTCGATTTCGTACGCAATTATATATATATATATATATATATATATATATATATATATATATATATATATATTTAAGTAGATGTGTACCCGTCCTTAGTATGGGTTGTATGTATATTAACTAAAAAAAAACATTGTTTTACAATATTAAAATTACATTTTACACTTTTAATATAGAATTAAATCAAAGTTAACGAATTATACTGGCAGATAGTTCGGGTACTGTTACTAAGTCGAGGAGCTCTGTCGGGTAGTGAACAGCGTGGTTTTTGCGACTCCAAATCGATACACGTAACACTTGATACGCTTTTAGAAATAAAAGAACTCAAGTAAAAAAAAATATTAACCCTGTTTAATTTAACACTTTAAATACGTTAACGTTAAACTTTAGCAACATTGACAAACCACTTTTAAAATCACCATTTTTGCCTGGTCCTGTTGTCATTATAATTTTAAATAAAAAACTTAAACTTAGAAAAATCATATGTTTTAAAAACATATGACCACTTGATTTTATTTAAATAAATGTAAATCAATATACATGAAACTGTTCTAACGGTAGTCATGGTTAAATAAATGAACGGTGTTATATATTGTATATGTTCATTCCTCGCTTTGGAATAGACCTACATTTGTGTTGATCTCCGTTGCTTGTTCATTGGTGGACGTGAGGATGGCACAATCACAGAGCCAGGCACTTTCCAGATTAAACTGTTTATGAACCTCGGTATAACAAACTGTCAATCAGTAAATCCTGTAATTCATCGATGTGCCGAGTGAAGGATAGATTTTCTGAGACTTAATTTGTTTTTCAAAGTCCCAATCTCAACTTTTAAAATGGCACAAGAAAAATGCTCAATCCCTTAATATTCTCCAAAATACATTTTCATATTTACTGTTAAGTTCAGACGCTCAGTGGTCGGCTACATAAAATATATTTTTAGTGAGGCGTAGACTCGTCCACTCATGTCTCACTTACGACAAAGGGTCTGTGTGAAATCTCCAGAGAACAACACCGTGACTCCCCATGACGTTGTTTCTTATTTCCTTTAAGGCATCAAATTTCAGCTCTACTGGTTGAGTAGTTGGTGTGTTATGACTGACACGCTTATATTAATGGTCATTGTGCCAGAGTCCTTGAGTATATTTGTATCTGGAGAAGGTAAGTGTATGCACTGAGCTATCAGCTACATTCCTACCGAATTTCAGATCCATCAGTCCAAGAGTATGTGGAAGATTATTAAAATATTGTATATTGAAATTCCAAGGGGCGAATTCCCTTAAACATTTTCGTAACAGGAATAGGCTTGTGTTTTGTTCTGATGAATTAATGTTCCTACCGAAATTCAACTTACAAATTTTCAGTTAATACTAATACTCATAAAATTGCCATAAAAGTAAATTAGCGATGAGCCCTATAGGACTTTTTTAAACGTATTCCTATTGTGAATCTGCAGCATAAGGGGAACCACCACCCAAAATTTTATCTTCAATAGACATTGTCGTTTCTTAGATAAAGTGATCACTATATCAGTGAGTGCATGAGTCTGACAAAATATAGATTTAGATCATATATCCACTCTGTATACTTATGTTATTTATTACCAATCTTCACTCAACGTTTTAAATAAAAACTACAACATCTGTTTATAGAATAACTATTCTTAAGTCATCATTTGCTTCAATATAAATTGATGCTTTGTCCACAAGAATAGCATAGGATCTTTAAAACCCCATGGGGCAATGTCCTAAGGTAATTTAAAACAATCCAATTAGCCTAAAACCTTCTAACGCACATATAGAACATAGAAAAAAAGTTGCATCGAAATCGGTGCCCCCGTTTTCCTGTGAAAAGCGAACAAAACATGACCAAAACCGCACAAAAGTTTTTGAGTGGCCGCCATTATTTTTTAAAAGGCGTATGTCATTTTACAGTTTCCTAAAACCTTCTCACGCATATATAGAACAAAGAAACAGTTTCATTAATGCACCCGTGCATTAGTGCATTAGTGCACCCGTTTTCCCGTGAAAAAGCGAACAAAAACCGTCCTTGAGCGTCACCGACAGACAGGCAGACAGATAAGCAGACAGACAGACAGGCAGACCGAAATTGAGATAAGACTTGTTTTGGCTTCCCTACGGTGTAAAACGAGTTCAAAACCAGACGAATCGCACCACCCGAAGAGGGGTTTTATACTGTTTTTTCTACTTGCTTTTTTTTCGTTTTCACATGTAATTTTTACTTTAATAGAATTTTAATTTTCACCATTGAATTCAGCTTAAAAAACAAACAATATAGTATATTGATCATTGCTCTACGTCGGTGGTTACTGAAATATTGAAAGTGCTAAACACAGTACGTTGTCTAATGTTATTCTTATGGAGAAAAAGAAAAATGTTATATCTCGCTTATTTATGAACATAAACTGACAAAACATGATATATGGCTTTATCTGGTTGTGGGTTATTGTTGTTTGCACAAAAAACAATTTTTTGCATATGGTTCCCGTAGCAGCAAACCTAGGTTATCAGTCCCCATGTTATTCTTATGGAGAATAATTAAAATGTTATATATCTCTTATTTATGAATGTATATGGATGAAACTTGTTATGTAACTTCACTTAGATGAGCTCTATTCGCATTGCATAAAAACCATTATTTTGTATTCCTCATTGCAGCAAACCTGCGTACTCATTCCCAATGTTTTACTTATGGAGAATAATTAATATTTTAAATATTGCTAATTTGTGAATATATTTTTTATGAACCCTGGTAAGTATGTGTTATTAAAACATATATATTCAACGGAAATTCTCTTGAGTACGCAGGTTTGCTGCGACGGGGGTATTTAATATTCCGATCAAAAGTGGTGGCTGGATGGAAAATGTAATATTTCTATCAAGGTGTTTTGGGGTGTTCTGAACCACTGCCGCCGTATTCAGTGTGAACTAACCTATTAATCTAAGTGGATCCCTGCAAGTTGTTGTGGCCGATCCTCACCCAACTTATAAGTTTGTCTGTTGTCCACAAAACCACTGGAGTTATCCTAACATATTCGATGACTCATCAACAAAATCACAACTACTGTTTTATCAATGTTTAACAATATGATGGGCAAGCAGTTTTTATTTTTTATGTTTATTTTCACAAAGGTGTTAATATATTCTATGTTGTATGGTTACAAGTACACGAAGCTGGACGTCTAATAATAATATTCAGAAATTTTGAATATTAGATTACAATGTTTTAATTATAATTATATTAGAAAATATATATATAAATTAGCCTGTAACAGAAATATGTATAAGGATTTTTTAATCCCCAGCTATGTTCTTTAGCTGAAACTGTAAAAATACATGTCTCTAGAAATGTACTCTCCTGAGTAAACTCTTTAAGCCGTGTTTTATGCATGTATCAGTGCAGTACATTTTGTTAAAATAAAATAAAGACAATTTAAGTGGTATAAACTGTTTTATACTGATATACGTAATATACTGCATGTGATGCAATACGAAATATCAGTAGTTATTGGAATTCTAATAATCTTATTGATAACATAGACTTTATCATGTAAATGTGAATGTCTAAGGTTTTTGATCGGACTGATTGACCAGTTCCAACAGTAAACAAGAAGCACATTTAAGTTTTTGTTCTAGAAGTCAACACACTCAGACATAGAGGGCTGTTTGCTTACTGAAAAGAGCAAACAGAACATATAACTGAGCATCCAGCCAACTAAGTTCATTTGTGGACTAACTTAAAGTATGTTTGTACAAATATAAAAATAGGTTTTTACAGGTAATAAATAGTCTTTTAGACTTTCTTCCTTTAGACTTTATTTAAAAAATACTTTCTGTAATTAGAGGAGTGAATTACAATTTGTACACACCCTAAATATTTCAGACAACGTGTATTTGAAACTGAGTCGTGCGTTATTAAAGTTAGTTTTTGTGGTACGGTAGATAAATTGTGTTGGATTCTAGAGCACAGATTATTTGCTATTCTTAGAACCTCTCATCTTTCCAAGATCTAACCTAAATACTTATTGTCCAACTAATTGAAACACTAAAATGGTTGTTTTTGTACTTTCTTATGAAGTAGTAAATTAATTATAGCTTTACATCACAAGCAATTTATTCGATTATGTATACTTTTGCAATAATGCTTCTTCGGTTTTTATAATTGAAAATTGCTTATCCAATCAGAATAAGAACAAGTTTATGTGCAGTTTGTTATTGTTTTTGTTGTTTTTTAGTAAAAGCGGTATTAATCATAAACTCAAAATTTCCGGTATTTTATATTCTTAAAATTATATATTAAATAGTTAAAATCTAACAGTAATTAAATTTAAAAGAGATGGATTTATTTAAATTGCTCTACCCTTGTGTAATTTATTGGAGGACATATTAGTGTAGATATATAGAAAGGAGGATTAATAGCAAGAACGCCCTTCGTTACAATGATTTACCATAAATCTTGAGAGTTCAATCAATTTTATTTACTCTTATCGATATTAGCATAGATTTTCGTCCCTTTCCGGAAGCGGAAGCCCCCCGTAACCCGAAATGTCGTGGTGATTGTTGCGATACTTCCCCTGTTATCTAAGTTTAAATCGTAAGAGGCGGAACTTCTCCGAGAAAATATGTGTGTTTTATGGTTAGCAATTGTTTTTTTTATGTTCCATTATTTAAATAAGTTTGCTGATGTGCTAGTCAATTGCGTCTAGCTCATCTTTACAACGTCTATGATATAAGAACAATTTCATCCCTTAGTCCCTAACATTTTTCAATGCAATTGTTATAAATTATTGTAGTCCGTGTATTTCAGATAGAGAGAAATCCAACTCAGCATAAAATATTGCTCCAATACCCTCTAAAAAGGGTTATGGTGTTTTAAAAAAATAATAATTCAGGAATGGGTCATTTATATATCAATCTAATAAACCAATTAGTAAATGTTTATTACCTTTTATCTATAACCTCCTCAGTTAAACATAGAATTACTTTATAAATTAAAATATATCCATTTAAAGAGGAATCGCTAATTTTCTATTTGTGATTACGCATAATTTTTCATTATTAATATCTTTAGGAAACAAAACTATCAAATTTATTAAATAAAACATTAACATTTATTATTTTGAACTAGGTTTTAAAGAAATGATGACAATTCCTATGTTTTTTTTTTTGTTTATATCAAGAATTATTATTTCATCACACTAAAACCTCACAAAAAAAGGTTAAATGGGTTATTTGGAGATTCAAAGACAAATGTACTTATTCCAGTTATAAAAGGTTTTAAGCAAAAGTAATATACTCTTTAATTAAACAAAGTTATTTACTAAGCAAAACTAAATCATAGGATGTTATTTTCATTTTTGCCCAACTTAAAAACGGTTTGAAAATCAAATTCAATTTTTAATATTAAATCATCTACGTGGCTAGGTTCATATAAATTAATCATTACAAAAATATCTTATCTAAAATAAAGGCTAGTAAACTAGGGTTAACCACATTTGGCTGTATCCTGAGGAAAGGTTTCGTAAGAGATTTAATTCACAGATAAGTCACCGAGTCGAAATACGGAGAAAGTTTTATTAACCTCTCGCGTGAAACTCTCTCGCCGCTGAGGATAGAGTCTTCCCAGAAGATTAATTGATAATTTTGATTTTGAATTGTAAACGTGACATTAAGGGGCAGTAATAAAAATATCTTCAAAAGAGGTGATCCTAACAAACATAAGCAACATTGCATCGAACCATGCACTCATCAACAATTGGTTATAAGGAAAAGTTCCTGCTGACACCATAATACCATAGCAGTACTTACCTGTATTACATTTTGACCCATAAGTACCATAGAACTACAAACAATGAATACACTGTGTATTCATGGCTACAAACAATGAATACACTGTGTATTCATGGCTACAAACAAGGAACGCAGAGGCGAGGCCTTCTTTGTTCTCGCCGACAGGATTTATATCTTAATATATAAAAGCAAGGCCCTCACTCACTCGGAATCACTAATTCTCAAACTTCCGGCATTGGTGAAATTTGGGTTATTAATTTTTTAGGTATAAAGTAGGAAAGTTAAAGTGTGTTCATACTTTAGGTGTTTTTCTACTTTAGGGATTTGCCCCACGGGGATTTAAAGTTACCACGTATTCCTTATGGGCATTTAAATTCAAACAGTTAATTTGGTAGAAGTTCCACGGGCTAACCACGGAATGCAGCCCACAAAACAGCCATAGCTAACTTTATGTTTGTGTTTATTTTTTAAAAGTTTGGGTCAATATGGTTCAAGTGTAGATTTTATTTTTGTAGGACGTTCCTACGACAGTTTGCAATTGTTACCACGGATCTCGACTTACTGTTTATGGACAATCAAAACACCTCACTTTGCATTGTTCACATGCCTCCTAGCGATTCGTGTTTGTTTCAAGCAGTCAGCTGTTTAAAAGTGGTTTATATGCCTGCATTTAAGTAATCCAATTTGTTGACACCCCCCTTTTGTGTTTAGTGTTTTTTTAAAGTCCGTGTTCTTTGTACGTTCGATTTCCGTATGTGTTTTCGTTTGTGTGATGAACGTCATGACGACCTTCAAATGAGGAGATTGTTTTATCCTTGTACCAACGACCTGATGATGACTCCACGGAGTTGAAACTGGTTACATGAAGCAAACATTGGATTACTTAAATTCAGGTATATACACTTTTAAGTATTAAACACACACACACACACACACACACACCAGCAGTTATATATACATATATATATATATATATATATTTATTATATTTTTATTATTATTATACTATATGTGTGTGTGTGTGTGTGTGTGTGTGTGTATACATACAGTTTCGAACGAATGGTGTTTTTGGGGTCTGGGGACCTCAAAACAAAAAGTTATCATGTTCCCGGGCCTAGGTCTTATCATGCCGACTACAGTGATAACATCTTCCGTATAGGGAAAATTCGCTAAAAATAATACGATATAATAGACTTTCATGCAATAACAAATCTTATAAACATTCAACTCCAAAGCGGTAAAGGTGTAATTCATATCCTTCGTTTCCTTTTCCCGAGCATTATTCATTCGTACGCTCAAATAAGACTCAACTTCCAGCAAGGATTTATTTGATGATGTAAATAGTTATGGAAGTTATCCGTTTTTCCTCTCTCTTCATACATTTTATACCATATAAACTCTATCGTCTCTTGCAAAAGCGTTTTGGACTTGTAAAAACCTAAATTAAAGTTATTATTTATTGCTTCATGCCTCTTTAATTATTACATAAAATAATTAAATAACTTATCGAGGAGCAATTTACTTGTTGTCTAAGTTAAAAGGGACAAGATAAACTACGTCTCGTAACACTACAAAATATATTTATTTTTATACAAGACGGTAAATATACATAAAAAGTGTCACAAAAAAGAGACCATAACAACAAAGTATAATGTTTTTTAATTTTTTTTATTTTTTTAAGTATTGTATCTTTGTAAATAATGGACGCACTAAGGTCGTTATTGTCTCAAACTTTAACGAATTTTATCCAGATTAAGAAAAATTCGGGCAACGTATTCTGTTAGAGGCATACTTTAGGAGATATTTAGCGAAAAATGAAAAAGTGTAAAAATTTGACTGATTTTTGCTACTATGCCAGTATCACAGAACTTTCGAAGCTGCAAACTTGGTTTCTTACTTGTGGTTTAGGTCCTAGCAACATACAAAAATATTAGAAATCCATGACCTTTTGTACGCGCTGGTTATATTGTTGACTGGATTAATACCGCATTACATTTTACAGTATACCTTCAAAATAATGTTTGCTTTATATTTCGGATTTAGCTCATAAAAGAGTTACCTCGGCAAGATACATAACTTCAAGTTTAACTTCACTATGAACTATTGCACTTAATTTTATAGTTTGGTATAGGTTTTTTTTTACAAAATTCACTATCAAAATAAATCCTCAAATACTGTATAAACATTTTATAGTAATATTTAAATGTATTTATTAACTGATAAATAATACCACTAAATTATTTTACCCTCGGAAAACATCAGATTTTATAAATTACAACTGGAGTGATTGTTACAACGAGATAAATGCAGTGAATAAAACAACATATTATCAACTTTCACGTAAGATAATCTTGAGTAAGAAAATAACTTACGTGTTTGATTTCGATACTCTATGAGCAATATTAATAACTCCACTAAAACAATAAAAAGTGATTTTTCTACCAGAAAAAAACACAAAAATACAGAAATAATTGATCTGGTTTAGACATTACGAAGAAAATTATGTAGTGAATTTCACTTTAATGAATTTCAAAATAAACTTACGGTGAGTAAGCCTTTAACAGTTTAACTTCGCAATGAACTTTCGTACTCAATTTTATAGTTTGGTTTAGGTTTTTTTTACACAATTTACTATAAAAATAATGCCCCAAATACTGTATAAACATTTTGTAGAAATATTTAAATTTATATACCAACTGATAAATAATAACATGTTGATACTTAAAACTAGTTGAGATTTATTTGAACTATTTAAAACACACAATACTCTTCTATTACACTTATGTATGGAAACAAATATTTCAATAGATTTAGAGCATATCTGTATAAATATAATATGGCACTATAAAAGTATACATAATAACGTTTTGTGGAATGAATTAAATTCATATTTTAAAATTGCCGAAATAATTTTTTTGTTCATTTGATTAGTAAATGTTAAATTGGGTCTTAATTTTTCCTTGCAATATTTTTTCTATTTCTTCCGCTAGTCATTTCATAATCGCAAGCGCAGGTGCGGGGTTGTGAGGCTTAGCTATAGGCGCCGCATCGTCGGACGTGATGTCTGGATACCTCGAGTAATGTGTATGTAAGAGCAATTGTATGTGTTACAGAACAAAATATACTTTTGCTGGACTAAGTTAAATTTGGCCTAGAATTTAAAGTATAATTGGTCCATAAAAATATAGGTGAAATCAGTAAATTTAGAAATAAAGGGTATCAGGAAACTGACACATACTTTCTCCCTTTTAGCCCAAATTTAATGAATAAATTACTTTTTATTTACTAAATATATAATACAAAGCACGGTCGAATGTACAGAAAATCTTGTAAACAAGTTTTTTTTCAAAAACATCCACCCAAATCCTTGCTTTGGAGGTACTACAGAATCCATTGCTACACTCGTGCTTTTAAGAGGGGAAATGCCCCCTATTCCCCCACAGGGTTATTAAAGGGCAACATATTCGAATTTTCTCTGTTGGTCAATGCCAACTTAACAAGCATATCAAGTTTGAATGAAATTAATCAGTAAATAAGAGAGAAATAGTAATTTTTGTATTCCCCATAAGAATAACATTGGGCAACGTTCTGCGTTTACCGCAAAATTAAAATTTTAATTTTCTCTGCAACCAGCAATCGTAGAATAGTAATTCTAAATACTAAATTATTTCATTTTTTGAGCTCTTTGTAATGGTAAATAGTATTATTCTTTAATTTTTTTTATGACAAATCCAAAAAACTGAATTTTTTATGTTTTAAGTCCTGTAATTTCTGAACTCACATTTTTACAGAACTGCGGGTGGTGTCATTTTGTTGGAAAATTAAAGTTCTACAAACGACTAAAGTTTAATCAAAATCGTTAGAGCGGTTTTTGAGAAATTTGGATTTTTTTATGGTTTTTTGGTGGTTTTTGGGGGATAATTACCCTTAAAAATAAAAAATTCCAAAAAATGAAAAAAGCGTGGAGATATCGTGGATTAGTACCTACATACCAAATTTCATAAAAATGGGTCCATTGGTTAGGTCTCCAGTTCTGTACATACACACACACACACACACACACACACACACACACACACACACACACACACACACACACACATCACGTAAAAACCTCTTATTTGGGTTCAGGGAGTACAAAACGAATATTTCCACTAACAACTCAAATTCGAAAATTTTGACGAAAACAATACTTTCTCCATATACTATGCATAGAGGGAGAAAGTAAAAGGAAATAAAATTTCCAAAGTTTATGAGACAAGTAGGGTGTCAATTGTGACTTTTCTCATATTATCTTTGTTTATATGCACTCTCTGGTAATTTTTTTGAGTAGTAGTTCTCATGTACATAACATTTTCTCCGATCTTTGATATTAATTATGTACATTGTGTAAATTATAAATATTCATACTTGATTTAATAAAATATGTATAGTTAAAAACTATAGCCATTTATAATCATTTTAAATGATTTGTGAATATAATGTTTTTAATTTTTTATTTGGTTTAGTTATAAAATAATGGAGTATAATACGACTGAGTTGTTCTTTACATTGGAAATTGCACTGCATTTAAATACAGTAGAGTAAATATAAAAATACCCCCGTTGCAGCAAACCTGCAAACTCAGCGAATTTCCAATGAATATATAACATAACACATTAAAACACTTAACAGGATTCATAAGAAATGTATTCACAAACAAGCGATATTTCAAATATTAATTATTCTCCAGAAGAATAACATTGGGGATGAGTATGCAGGTTTGCTGCAACAAGGCATAAAAAATAATGGGTTTTTATGCAAATATCAATAGAACTCATCTTAGTGAAGTCACATACCAAGTTTCATCCATATACATTCATAAATAAGCGATATATAACATTCTAAGTATTTTCCATAAGAATAACATGGGGACCAAGTACCTAGGTTTGGTGCTACAGGAACCATAGGCAAAAAATTGTTTTTTTTTTGCAAACAACAATAAACCACAACCAGATCAAGCCATATGCCAAATTTCGCCAGTTTATGTTCATAAATAAGCGAGATATACAATTTTTCTTTTTCTCTATAAGAATAACATTAGACAACGTACTGTGTTTAGCACTTTCAATATCTCGGTAACCAATTGACGTAGAGCAATGATAAAAATACCAAATTGTTTGTTTTTTTAAGCTAAATTCAATGGTATAAATTAAAATTTGATTTAAATAAAAATTACATGTGAAAACCCCAAAAAACACATTTTTGGGGTACAAAACCCCCCAAAAACCCCCCTTCGGATGGTGCGATTCATCTGGTTTTCGAACTCGTTCAAATAAATGGTACTTTACACATTTGTACCAAATTGCATTAAGATCGGACCTTTTTTACGAGAGTTATTGTGCTTACGTACACATATATATATATAAATATATATATATATACATATATACAAATTTGAACGAATGATGTTTTTGGCATCTGGGGACCTCAAAATGAAAAGTTATCATGGTCTCGGGCTTAAGTCTTACCATGAGACCTACGGTAATAGCTTCTTCCCTATAGGGGAAATTCGCTAATATACATGGTACATATTTTGTTCACTCATTAAAATATTAAAACATATTATAATGTATAAATAAAAGTTAAACTACATAATATTTAACTTAAATATGATGATTAACTAAAATTAAACGTTTAGCATAAGAAATGCTTAGATTAATAAACAAGAAATCAGGCAAGACATCAGCTGTTTCAACAATTCTGCCAACTTACAACACTAGTCTCATTCAGTTGTGCCAACATTACACTTCGAATTCCCGATCCCCGAACATTAAGTTTAACTATCTTAATTTATTTTATTGTTGTTTTTTTATAGTTGACCTTAAACCTTAAAGTATTCTTCCAGAATGAATTTTTAAATATTTTAACCTAATTAATAAATTCCAACAAACCTAAGTCCACTGTGTGAAAAATTGTTCCCAGTGTTACATTAAATAAAACCCTCAATATTTATTGAAACCTTAGATCAAGATAAAAGAATAAACTGAAAAAAATAATTGTTATCAACTAGGCAATACACAAATGCCAGTAAAATAAAATTAAAAATATATTTATTTACAGTGTGTATTGATATACCCACCATCAGTTTTCCCCGTATTTGAAAACTCTTTAGAACAAAACAACAAAATACCGAACATTAGTGATCAAAAACTAAGCAATACACAAGTGTCAGTAAAAGAAATATAAAACTTGCTTACCGTGTGATTAATTTACAACCCTAAAAGGGCTATCGACGGATATATCCGTCTTTTTTGTGTTCCAATCCGGGCCTTGAATGGATATATCCGTCTAAAATAACAAAAACAAAAATAATACTGATTTGTTCTTTGTATAACAGTGTCAATTATTTGACATGTAAATCGTTTTTTAAAGCAATCCGTTTTGTAAATAAAGAAAAACTATAACAAAATTAATTAAAACAATTTAAATTTGTATTAATTTTTGTAAACAAATTAATATTTTGGCAAAAAAATCAGTATATTTATAGTGTTTAGCCTAGTTACAAAAATCAAATATATATAAAATCAAATATGTATGGAATGCACCTATACCATAAAACATGTAAACATTTGTAATTATTGAAATTGTTTTATTTAAAAAAATATTTCGGCAAAAATCAGTATATTTATAGTTTTAGCCCAATTAAAAAAAGAAATATATATAAAATCCAAAGTTTACTTTGGTACCTATACCATAAAATAATAAAGCTCAAAGCGACGTAATAATTCAGCCCTTTAAGGGTTAATCATTCAAACCTGAAATACGTTTAGGTACTGATTTTTAGTGCTTCTACATCACTTGTTATATGTTCCAAACAATGTTAAATATTAATACATATATTTAAATAAATTGTCATCCTTGTAATAATACTGACATTTTAATAGTATTAAATATGTCTGCTATATTTTTGAGGGAAAAAACCTCCCTTCCTAAACCCGGGGTGAGGATATCTAATACACATAATTAGTTATCTAGTCAGGAGCATAAGATGACAGCTGACAGGCTGAGGTTGGATAACTGACTGCAACAGATCATAACCAACAGCAGCGGTCCTTGGTCTCGCTTTGTCACACTCCTTAATGACTCATTACTAGACTCAATGTTATGGTAATGGGTAGAAAAAGAACACGATTGTAAAAGACTTATAGCGAAAAAGTATAAGTGATATTAAATTAATATAGTTTAGTTTATGTAATACCGAAAGAACTAGCTTTAGTTTCATTAAATCATATGAGTTCTAAGAGTAAACTAGTGATGTTTGGCGTCTATGTCTGTGCCTTTTTATTAATGTAATTGAAAACAGCTCAATGAATGTGTACCAAGAGCCAAATCTAGGATTTTATTTCATAAGAAAGGTAATTAAAATAAGACAATTCCGATTTTAATTGACAAATAAATGGGCCTGAATTCAGGAGTGAAAATATAAATTACATATATGCTCTGAGCTTCATGAATCTTTCAATGCCCAGGAAATGCTAGAAGATGAAAAACACAGTGTCAAAAAAAGTGAAAAAACCTGTTTAAAATCTATTTTGAGTAAGGCGAAGGTTAATCTAGTTATAATCCATAGTAGACTAATTTCTTAAAAAAACAAGTTGGTTCTAAGTTTATTCGTCAAGTAAATGCAACTTATAAAATACCCACGTATTAGCAAACTTGCGTACTCATCGAATTTCCAATGCATATATATGTATCTTAATACCACATAAAGCCACATACCAAGTTTCATCAATATACATTCGTAAATAAAAGATTTATGACATTTTAATTATTCTCCTTAAGAATAACATGGCGGCTAAGTATGCAGGTTTGCTGAAGCAAGGAACAGGAAAAATTGGGTTTTATACAAATATCAATATAACTCAAGTAGGTAAAACCACATACCAAATTTTATTAATTTATGTTCAGGTTAAGGGAGATAACACGTTACTTATTCTCCATAAGAATAACATGGGGGCTGAGTACGCAGGTTTGCTGCTATGGGAACTATGGGCCAAAAAATGTTTTTATTGCAAATATCAATAGACCACAACGATATGAAGCAATATAACAAGTTTTTTTCATGATGAGTTGATAAATAAGCGAGATATACAATTTTTCTTATTCTCCTTACATTGGACAACGTACTATGTTTAGCACTTTCAATATCTCTGTAACCATTTGATGTAGAGCAATCATTAAAACACCAAATTGTGCGTCTTTTTAATCTGATTCCAATGGAAAAAACTAAAATTTGAATTTTTCAAAAATTTTATGTAAAAACTAAAAAAAAAACATTTTTAGGGTACAAAACCCCCCCTTCGGATAGTTCAATCTATCTGGTTTTCGAACTAAAAGTCATAAATGCTGCTTTACACGTTTATACCAAATTTCGTCAAAATCGGATAATTTTTACGAGAGTTATCGTGCTCACGGACATATATATATATATGTGTGTATACATATACAGTTTTGAACGAATGTTGTTTTCGCATCTAGGGACCTCAAAACGAAAAGTTATCATGGTCCCGGGCCTAAGTGTTACCATGCTGACTACAGTAATAGCTTATTCCCGATAGGGGAAATTCGCTAAAAATAACAAAAACTACTTCATATTCTTTCAAAACTATAAGCTCAGCTCACAAATACCAAAAAAGAATCGGGGATAAATTTTATTTTCCTAGTTGATAATTTTAAGGAGTGTTATATGTAGGCTGTATCTGTAAATATTGTTTATTAAACAATAAAAACAGTTTTTAAGGCCGACTGTAAACATGTGATTGCTGATGACGTGAGAACAACATTTAGACATAAGTGGTTTTTTTACCTCAGGTTATATTTTTGATGTATTTGTAATAATTAAACACATGGGAAAAATGGGATGGATTCTTAGAATTCGAGTTATTTCATAACTATTTTCAATCAGAACATGAAGTGTACAATAAGTACTTCCACTTGACTGAGGTAAATTTATAATTTTAATATTTTCTCTTGGAAAGTTGGCAATTTATAATACATCAATCTACTTACAAAAATAAGTACCTAAAAAGATAAAAACAATTTCAAAAACAGACCAATTTGTTTTACTTCAAACCACGAATAAGATATATTATTGACAATTTTAAAGCATAGTGGCGTAAATAAAAAATAAAAATGACATTTTAAAACCCAATTAGTTTTAAAACAAAGTAAATTATAAGATTAAAAACGTTACTTTCGTGACTGTGATAAAAGAATGTCGAAATAACGATTCAAAGCAGTTAAAGTGTCACACACATCCCATTCTGATAGGCCCCAAAAGATATCGCAGGGATATTTTCAGCCTTTAACGATTGCGATTGGCAAAGCCTGGCTTATATATTAAGGTAAATATCGCACTAATATTATAAATGTGATAGTTTGTGAGTTTGTATGTTCGTTTGTTTGTTTAGATATTTGTGGCTCAGTCTCGCTCTAACCACTGGACTGATTGAGCTGGAATTTGGCAGAGAGGTACTTGATAGTTCTGAGTAACAAATAACAATATAAACGTTGTGAAAATCCTATAGGGCGTTGCCCCACGGGGGTTCAAAGATCCCATGTAGTCCTTATGGACATTCATTTTTGTTTGAGGTAATTAAAATACAAACATCTGATTTTGATTCGTAGTAGTTCCACGGGCTAACCACAGAATGTAGCACACACAACTGTCATAGATTGTATAAGTCATTCGCGGGGCAAAGCCTGCGGGTAACATCTAGTTTTCCATAAAACGAATCACGGCTGAGCAAGTAGCACTGCATAGTTTAATTATTGTACTTGCATCTTTTTTTGAAATTATTTTATAATTAAATAAGCGTCAAATTAGTAGGAAATTGTTTTGTTGACTGTGTTGTCTGTGATTACCTGTAAATGCCCGGGTCCCCAATAAGGAATATATGGTCCACCCCACGGATACTAAAAGAAAGTTCCCGATGTGGTATGCCTGGGTCCACACGAGCAGACTCCCGCATTCTCGGGTAAGGTCATTACTCCCGAATGTCGCCCACCCGGTGATTGGGTGTAATCAAATAGAAGTTAGCCATTATGAAGCAGCAAACAAAAGGGCTTCCTTGTTTTTCTTAGCTTGGATTAAACTGATTGGCCTGTGTGATATTGACAAGTATAGGTATATATACTGGCTCTTTCTCTCTCTCTCTCTCTCACACACACACACACACACACACACACACACACACACACACACACACACACACACACACACACACACACACACACACACACACACCCTGAAAATTCGCAAAGTATGCAGGTTTGCGAACAGGGGATCTTATTACAGGGGTCTTATTTTTTTTGAGCGAGCGAGGTGAGTGGCTCATACTTTGGTAGGGAGGTGAGAGGACTTCCACACAAGCACTGAGTGGCAATGATGAGTGAGCTGTGCTAGGTGCAGTAAGCAAACTTTCTTTACTTTCTGGATTTCCCTCGTAACAATGAAAACGATGTAAACTGTTTGCTTTTACATAGCGTTAATCTGCTAGAATCATTATGGCTGTATCCTAAGATATTTTGTAAAATAAACAAAACGGGTTTATTTTAACACTTATTCTTTTGTTAAATAAACAAATTAGTGTCTACGTAAAGTAAACAAATTATTTTACGATCGTAAACACAATTTATTTTATATTTAGTTTCTACATTTAGATAATGCATTACATAAGCAGCAACATATTTCTTTTCTGAGTTCGCTCATCCCATTACGCAGATATTTGAGCGTACAGAGGAATATGTAAATTCTTAAAACAAGTAATTATTTTTGTGTTTAAATTACATTTTGGCAAATTACGACCTTAATAAATATGAATTATTAATGGATATTTATTTTAACTCTCCAAACTCCGTTATATATAAAAAAGCATTTGTCATACTTTGTTTAGTTTAATTTGTAACTTTAACAAATCTGGGGTTTAATACTTTGGCTGATACATCCACTTGTATATCAAACTAATCTTAATACCTTTACAATTAATTGTTGGTTATGGTAAATAATATAATATGCTTCATTCAAAAACAATTTAATACTCACTCAGTGCAAAAAACAATGTTGTACGAGCCCTTACAGTAACACTAAGATTAAATAACCTTAGGGTCATGTTTTGTTGACAGGAGGATTGCAGTCTTTAACACAATCGGTTAATGCCTGCCTTCCACCATCTGATGTACAGGGGAATTCTTCTTGACGTAGCGGACATTTTTCAGCGGGCACATTCGTTTTGTACAGGATTTCATTACACGAGCCACTGTCATCTTTTAGCCTGGCGGTGGCTGGGAGTTGTGCGCAGGTGCAGCCGCGTCACACCTGGCTGTGGCTAAGAGTTGCTGTGCGCAGGTGCAGCCGCGTCACACCTGGTGGTGGCTAAGAGTTGCTGTGCGCAGGTGCAGCCGTGTCACACCTGGCGGTGGCTGAGAGTTTCTGTTCGCAAGTGCAGCCGTGTCACACCTGGCGGTGACTAAGAGTTGCTGTGCGCAGGTGCAGCCGCGTCACACCTGGTGGTAGCTAAGAGTTTATGTGCGCAGGTGCAGCCGCGTCACACCTGGCGGTGGCTAAGAGTTGCTGTGCGCAGGTGCAGCCTCGTCACACCTGGCGGTGGCTAAGAGTTGCTGTGCGCAGGTGCAGCCGCGTCACACCTGGTGGTGGCTAAGAGTTGCTGTGCGCAGGTTCAGCCGCGTCACATCTGGCGGTGGCTAAGAGTTGCTGTGCGCAGGTGCAGCCGCGTCACACCTGGCGGTGGCTGAGAGTTTATGTTCGCAAGTGCAGCCGCGTCACACCTGGCGGTGACTAAGAGTTGCTGTGCGCAGGTGCAGCCGCGTCACACCTGGTGGTAGCTAAGAGTTTCTGTGCGCAGGTGCAGCCGCGTCACACCTGGTGGTGGCTAAGAGTTGCTGTGCGCATGTGCAGCCGCGTCACACCTGGCGGTGGCTAAGAGTTTCTGTGCGCAGGTGCAGCCGCGTCACACCAGGAGGTGGCTAAGAGTTGCTGTGCGCAAGTGCAGCCGCGTCACACCTGGCGGTGGCTAAGAGTTGCTGTGCGCAGGTGCAGCTGTGTCACACCTGGCGGTGGCTAAGAGTTGCTGTGCGCAGGTGCAGCCGCGTCACACCTGAAGGTGGCTAAGAGTTGCTGTGCGCATGTGCAGCTGTGTCACACCTGGCGGTGGCTAAGAGTTGCTGTGCGCAGGTGCAGCCGCGTGACACCTGGCGGTGGCTAAGAGTTGCTGTGCGCAGGTGCAGCCGCGTCACACCTGAAGGTGGCTAAGAGTTGCTGTGCGCAGGTGCAGCCTCGTCACACAGCCTGGCGGTGGCTGGGAGTCGCTGTGCGCAAGTGCAGCTGCGTCACACCTGGCGGTGGCTAAGAGTTTCTGTGCGCAAGTGCAGCCCCGTCACACCTGGCGGTGGCTAAGAGTTGCTGTGCGCAGGTGCAGCCACGTCACACTGGCTGGCGGTGGCTGGGAGTTGCTGTGCGCAGCCGCGCACACTGTTGCTGTGCGCACCTGTGCAGCCGCGTCACACCCATGTGTTTGAGCAGATGTTGGTTACATGTAACATTTCGAAACATTATTCCATCCTATACTCTAATATAAATGAGGTTTACTTTCTTGCAATTAGTCAAACTGTAAATACAATAAAAATTCAATTTGTTTGCATATTTCTTATGGAGAAAACAAAAAAATTCATATATAAACAAATACACATGTTAAATATTAAGAAACTAAACAACTGTCGACTAATCCAAATTACAACGCTATTCTTAAAAAATGTTAAACTACTTTCCTGTTCAAGTTAAATGGAAAAGCTCCGAATTATTAAAATACGGTGTGATCAACTTAATATGAAACTTCCATGACATTCCTGAAACGCATTCCCGGGCCGGCGCCGCGGCGGTGGGCCTGGGGCCGGGGGCATCATCCAACGATAAAGCATAGTCCCGACCACGACCTCTATATACTGCTGTAGCACTGTCCAAAGGTGGTGGCTGAAACAGGCTACAGAGAGATGCCCGTTATTCGAGTTTTATTCATAATTAGAAAACCCTGTTTTTGCAGGTCCATTATCTTAATGGTTCAAATTTAAAGAAAAATGATTCCTATGGGCTGTCACAGATGGCGTTACTGTACTATCAGTGCTATAGACAGAACGTTGTTTTTACTTTCCTTAATACATTTAACTATTATTTTAAGAGCTATGGTTTCTATTAGGTTGTTAAATACTGCTTTAAAAAGTATTTTTTTTTTAAGAGCAAAAGAATTTATCAAACATATGTAAACATCCTGGCATCTCAGAAAAACTAACTAAAAATCTCTTTGGCAATTTCTCATATGTTATTAAAAAACAACTATACATTATTAAAGATTGGTAATTTTTAATGTGTAAACCATCCATAAACAAATCAATCATGTTATATTGTTGATAGTAACCAAACGAATTGCATTCTTATGTATATCAGTTTATAAAAGCATTAATTTTGTATATATATATTTTTAATATGAGCGTATCTTTTAGACCAAATTAAAAACACTAGTAATGTAACGCTATCTTTTGAGACTATATGGAGTTAAATTAATAATTGTCAACTACCATTGTTTGTGTTTACTTATATATCTTACAACACCAATGTTTGTTTTAGTCCTGCAATATTTATTTCATACTTCTTTCTGATAATTATATACGTTCAATGGACGTTACTATTTTCTCAACTTTATTGGTAAAATAAAATACGTGTGAGTTTTGCAGAGGTCGTTTTAGGTTATTACAAATCTTAAGATTCAGAACTCAACAAAAGTATCGATTTGGACCTTTAGAACTTTTCATTCTATATCAATTTATAAAATGGAACCCAACAAAACAACAATTTTTTACGATAGGTGTAGTCTAGGAGGCACAAAGAAATTCTTAGTGCTCAGACGATGGGGGTATGAACCTACAAGTAAAATAAAGGTTTTTAACCTGTGAAACAATGCATGATCAAGAATGTCACCTGAATGTATGTTGCCAGTAAAGCTTTCTACAGAGGAATCTGACTGTGTTAATCTATTACATAATCTAATTTATAATCGCAAGGGATGACTTACCACCTTGCAGTAGGAGGCGGAGAAGATCCTAGGGCTATCTTGAGGGTGGTCCTCCATGGGACTCCCAGCCCGCTTCTGGCGCCCACGAAGGTCGAGTCAGAAAGACATCCTCCTCACCTTACAGTAGGAGGCGGAGAAGATCCTAGGGCTATCTTGAGGGTGGTCCTCCATGGGACTCCCAGCCCGCTTCTGGGGCCCACGAAGGTCGAGTCAGAAAGACATCCTCCTGCAATACAAAACTACATTTTTGTAATATTTTTCTACATTTGTAATTTTACTCGAACTAAATTTTTTTATCATTTCGGACATCAAGTTCACTTGACAAATCTACATTTTAGCCAAATGTAAAGCTGTATAATAAAATATATTGATGAATAAAACTTTGAATATGATTCTATTTAAATCGATTTAAACTAATCAATACAAACAAAACAACCTAGCAAAAAATATATAAACATAATTGAAACTAATAAGGAAAATATTTAACTTTTAAACCCAATTTCAGTGAAATAAATAACAGCAGTGTAAAAAAATACGTGAGAGTAAAAAAAGGTCAGAATCTTTGAAAGATGCGATGTGATTGTCTATTGCATATTATTTACTATCGTATATTGAATGGAGTGATCACTCACCTCCATGACTCCTCTTGCTTACGCCGAGGCCGTGCTCTTCATGGGGCAATTCCTGTTGCTCGTATGGATTTAATCCATACCTACCACCGTCCGTTTACCACATATTTAGTACAAAATAAGTATTGTAACTAATTTAAAGTTTTTTTAGGCATAAGTATTAACAAAAAAACCTATAATTATAAATACCGTATATGATGGCTTAAAACATACTAACAAAATATGAAATACTAACCGATTCTACACAACACGGAAATTGCACGGAATTGCTGTAACTTATGATTTACTTATGTGAAAAAATTCATTTGTTGCATCCCCCCCACCACCCTGATTTATGAATTGAGAGGGGATTGGTTGAGGGGGCGGCCGGGTCTGTAGGTGGTGGAGGATGAAACGGCCACAGGACCCCCCATGCCACTGCAGCAAGAACTACGAATAGACCACGATTGTCGCTGAAACAGGCAATAAACACACGTTATTAGTGTATTATTTTAATTTAATTTTTTCATATTATTTACGACCTCGGTATGAACAGGCAACCGGAATGTAAATATCGCCTCAAAATGATTAATTACATAGTGTTTGAACAAGGTTTACACGGAAGGTCCAGGGACGGCAACCAGTGCTGGAACTCAGAAGTATGTTTTTGAAACGCCCACCGCTTTGGGCAATGTCCTTAAAGTAATTATTTCCTTTGAAAAACTCGTTAGAAATTGACTTTGGACCGATTTAGAGAGAAATACAATTTTTAGGTTTTTGGAATCTTAAACATCTCCATTTCCTCATACAATTAGTATGATAATTTTCGTAGTGTGTTAAGTTATCCTGGATCTAAACTCTCATCGTTTTAGGGTTTCGAATTTGTTTTCTGTTTATTAGCCATAGATATTTATTAAAATTACATTTATTCATGTAGGCATAACATTCACTTTAACAGCAGCAAACTATATACTACTACAGAAGGCTGACTGAAGTAGGAGATTGGTTACGCTCCCGTGGCTGCACCACGAATCGGGTCGCCGTGAGTTTTTTCCAATCGTCAATTATAATTTATATTTGTATTATATGCACCTGTAATCATTCCGCAGGCCTGCACCCACGTGTGTCACGGTATTGTACCGTGTCTCCTCGGCGTTTCCTTTTCCTAGGCTCAGTTGGTGGATGTGTTCCTACTTTATCAACTCTCTCCCATCACCACATTACATTGACGAATGTCGTGGCCTGAGTTCATCATAGACAAGTTTATTATTATTATTACAATTTTAATGTATATTTAAAAATTTGTTAACAAAACGTTACAATTTGTTAAACGCTTCTTAATAAAACAACTTTAAGCTAATAAACAACAAATAAACACAAAAAATACCACTTGTTGTACAAATGTGTACAGATTCTACTGGTTTCAGTTCTGCCACAGAGCGGCTGTCTGCTATGGAGCAGCTGTCTGCTATGGAGCGGCTGTCTGCTATGGAGCGGCTGTCTGCTATGGAGCGGCTGTCTGCTATGGAGCGGCTGTCTGCTATGGAGCGGCTGTCTGCTATGGAGCGGCTGTCTGCTATGGAGCGGCTGTCTGCTATGGAGCGGCTGTCTGCTATGAAGTGGCTGTCTGCTATGAAGTGGCTGTCTGCTATGGAGCGGCTGTCTGCTATGGAGCAGCTGTCTGCTATGGAGCAGCTGTCTGCTATGGAGCGGCTGTCTGCTATGGAGCGGCTGTCTGCTATGGAGCGGCTGTCTGCTATGGAGCGGCTGTCTGCTATGGAGCGGCTGTCTGCTATGGAGCGGCTGTCTGCTATGGAGCGGCTGTCTGCTATGGAGCGGCTGTCTGCTATGGAGCGGCTGTCTGCTATGAAGTGGCTGTCTGCTATGGAGCGGCTGTCTGCTATGAAGTGGCTGTCTGCTATGAAGTGGCTGTCTCTGTGCCGAGGGCCGCTGTCTCTGCCACAGAGCGGCTCTCTGCCACAGAGCGGCTCTCTGCCACAGAGCGGCTCTCTGCCACAGAGCGGCTCTCTGCCACAGAGCGGCTCTCTGCCACAGAGCGGCTCTCTGCCACAGAGCGGCTCTCTGCCACAGAGCGGCTCTCTGCCACAGAGCGGCTCTCTGCCACAGAGCGGCTCTCTGCCACAGAGCGGCTCTCTGCCACAGAGCGGCTCTCTGCCACAGAGCGGCTCTCTGCCACAGAGCGGCTCTCTGCCACAGAGCGGCTCTCTGCCACAGAGCGGCTCTCTGCCACAGAGCGGCTCTCTGCCACAGAGCGGCTCTCTGCCACAGAGCGGCTCTCTGCCACAGAGCGGCTCTCTGCCACAGAGCGGCTCTCTGCCACAGAGCGGCTCTCTGCCACAGAGCGGCTCTCTGCCACAGAGCGGCTCTCTGCCACAGAGCGGCTCTCTGCCACAGAGCGGCTCTCTGCCACAGAGCGGCTCTCTGCCACAGAGCGGCTCTCTGCCACAGAGCGGCTCTCTGCCACAGAGCGGCTCTCTGCCACAGAGCGGCTCTCTGCCACAGAGCGGCTCTCTGCCACAGAGCGGCTCTCTGCCACAGAGCGGCTCTCTGCCACAGAGCGGCTCTCTGCCACAGAGCGGCTCTCTGCCACAGAGCGGCTCTCTGCCACAGAGCGGCTCTCTGCCACAGAGCGGCTCTCTGCCACAGAGCGGCTCTCTGCCACAGAGCGGCTCTCTGCCACAGAGCGGCTCTCTGCCACAGAGCGGCTGCCTGCCACAGAGCGGCTGCCTGCCACAGAGCGGCTGCCTGCCACAGAGCGGCTGCCTGCCACAGAGCGGCTGCCTGCCACAGAGCGGCTGCCTGCCACAGAGCGGCTGCCTGCCACAGAGCGGCTGCCTGCCACAGAGCGGCTGCCTGCCACAGAGCGGCTGCCTGCCACAGAGCGGCTGCCTGCCACGTAATGGCTGCCTGCCACAGAGCGGCTCTCTGCCACGTAATGGCTGCCTGCTATGAAGCGGCTGTCTCTGCGCCGAGGGCCGCTGTCTCTGCGCCAGGGGCCGCTGTCTCTGCCACAGAGCGGCTCTCTGCCACAGAGCGGCTGCCTGCCACAGAGCGGCTGCCTGCTATGAAGCGGCTGTCTCTGCTATGGAGCTGCTGTCTCTGCTATGGAGCGGCTTTCTCTGCATCTCAATCGGGGTCGCCGTCTCTACCACTCTTCAAGTTTCCACTGATTTTCTGTGGTTTTGCAGGGACAGGAGTTTTGCTCTTGCCTGTCCCTTCCTTACCGATGGTCTCAGTAGACCCCTGCTGGGGGGAAGGAGGGGCGGACGCAGCCGGGTCCCGCCCGACTCACCCGGACAGGCTCGCCCACCTGCAGCCCAATGCCCAATGCCCATGGGTGCAGGTGGCGGCCCCCTGGGTGCAGGTGGCGGCCCCCTGGGTGCAGGTGGCGGCCCCCTGGGTGCAGGTGGCGGCCCCCTGGGTGGCCAGAGCAGGTACGCCGCTACGGCCAGCCCTCCCACCCTCATCACAGACCTGGCGAAACCCATTTTATTTTACAAAATTAAAAAATCAAAGAATAGATTGTTTGGATATTGTTAGTTGCAGGAAAAATTGGTTTGGTAGATCTCTTAGAATGCCCAGAGAAAAGTGATTACGTATCTATGGAAACGTAAAATTAAAAATTCATTGTCACCAGAAGACTACTGAAAGGAAATTGCACCCCCACTCTAGCCTTGTAACGCCATAAAAACAGGTGTTGGTTATCCTTTAGCCTTAGTTTGCCATAACCTTTTAGCAGAGTTTAAATTCATACTAATATAAAACACCAATACGGTAATAATTTATTTTATTACTTTTAACATAATCTAAACCATTTCACAATTATAACATTTCACAATTATAACATTTCACAATTATATTTGTAAACAACAAAAAAACATATAATGAATAAATATCATCTGACTTAAAACATGACATTGAACCTTTGTGAATAAGTTGTATCAATCATTTTATTGCACATATCAACAGAATACATATATATTAGGAGGTCCCAGTTGAAAAGTTGTAACTTAAAAAAGGTTCAAGCGCAAGTACAATTTATGAATAAACGTATTTGATTCACTCTTATGTTTGTACATTTTACTTTTGCTCAAGCCTTTGAGCGTGGCAGCATTGAATATGAAAGTAGACTTATCATTTTCATTGTAAAATCTGTCTCTAGTTTAGTGTGTGCCAGGATTCAAAGAGAACGTAGTTACACTAACCACTAACAAGGTATACTGCTGTCAACTATTTCAAGGAGGAATAAATGCAACAGTTGGTGTGTCAGGAAGCAAACATAAGTTGATCATCACTTGTTTTCTTGGGTGGAGATATTTTACAAGTCAATATAAATAATTAAAATTAGTGGCTTGAAGGGACCATAGCCCCTAACATTTCTTTGATATCCTGCCTCACCTGATTTTTTTACTCTTTACATACTCAGGAAAATAAAACAATATAAGTTTGTAAACAAAGTAGACAGTTGATCACATGTTTTAATGTTAACAATGAGGACTTTAAAAATCGCTATGATTTTCTTATGGGGGATGTTTTACGTTATATATCGTGTGCTGGTAACCTTATGAAAGTACTGAATTTTTCCCGAGTCCCTGGGATCAAGACCTTTAATTTGAGCCGACTACCATCATCCTGCTATTTGCCAAACTCCCACAATTTTGACATATTTCGCTTATAGAATTATATATACCCCCTTCGCAGCAATCCTGCGTACTCTGCGAATTTTCTATGCATATATATGTGTCTCACTACTAGAGCCACTTACCAAGTTTCACAAAAAAACCATTAATATATGTGTCTCACTACTAGAGCCACTTACCAAGTTTCACAAAAAAACCATTAATAAATAAGTGATATGTAGCATTTCATTTATTCCCCATAAGAATAACATTAGGGTTGAGGACGCAGGTTTGCTAAAACGAGGAAGCTAAACAAATTGCATTTTTGAAATTATCAATATAACTCAATCAGGTAAAGCAACATACTAAGTTATATTAATTTAGGTTCATAACTAAGGGAGACATAAAACTTTACCATATGGGTCTCTCAATATCTAAAGAAAAATATTAGTTTGTTCCATTTAACTTCTCCTATTGGAAAACAAGGGTCTAACTAAAACACATCGAAGAGTGAATTGCAGTTGCAAGGAGATTTGATATTAAACATTTGAAACAAGAAACAAGAAATATCATAATTTGTCCATACTTTTAGTAAATGATTTTGGCCTATTTTTTATAGCTGTCACCCTAATTTTCAGAGATGATAAAAACAATTATAAAAAATTTAGTTACCGGTATATCTTTGTCTGAATACAGTAAAAAATAAAATATATCCTTTATTCTATAATAATAACACCAAACAGTGATGTTTTTTATTTGTAAATTTTGTTACTCATTTTTTTACTTCGCAAACTAATTCATTAATTAAAAGTGATAATTATATTTTATCAGATAAAGTGAGATACTAATGAGTGTCAATGGTAAAATGTTAAGGATATGTAAATATATGATTACAAAAAAGTAATACTTTGAAAAAAAACTAAACATAACATTTTATATTCTATGGCTCGTATGGATTTAATCCATACCTACGACCGTCCGTTTACCACATTTTTAACTAAAAGCCCCATAATTATAAATACCCAATATGATGGCAGATAAAACATCAAAATATGAAATACAAACCGATTCTACACAACACGGAAATTACAAGAATTCCTCGTAAAATTTAGATAATACATCGCATTTCTGGCATATTGGTCTAGAAGTACTTCCCTTGGATAATTTTGAACAGGTATTTCCTCTTTGTTGCCGTGGAACATATCATCGGAGGGCGGGTGAACAGGGGCGGCCGGGAAGCAGGGGGTGACAGCTAAGAGGTTCCATGTAATCCCCCAGGTCCCTGCTGCCAATACCACTAATACTCCTTGATTTTCAATGAAACAGGTAATATACAAAATTTGTAGTGTATTTGATTAAACATTTGATTTTTCCATATTATTAATGAACTCGGTATGAGCAGGCAACCGGCATGTAAATATTGCCTAAAATTATTAATTAATGATTTTCTGGACGTTGTAGCTCAGAGGTTAAGTGCCTGACTAGGAAGTCAGACGTGGCCGGTTCGATCCCGGTCCCGGCCAACTCCTGTAAGATCATCAGCGGTCATCTCTGTCTTGCCCATGTGACTATTGCCGTAACGGTACCTCCTGCCTTTAGTTCACCGCACATGTCAATAGCCTATGGTGACGGGCAGTTGAGGTTTTCGAAAAAAAAAAGAATTATGAAGTGTGTGTCCAAAGTTTGCACGGACGGCAACCAATGCTGGAAACCAGTCCTGGAACTAAGAAGTACGTTTTTGAAATGCCCACCACCTTCGGCAATGTCCATACAGTCATTTCCTTTGAAAACCCGTCAGAGATTTACTTTGGGCCAATTTAGAGTGAAAGACAACTTTGTCTTTAGAAAAGTTACTGCGATAGAGATCAACGATTCTACATTGTGGTATGACTTTATGTGATTGTGACGAAATCAATTCTTTACAATAAACACGACAAAATATTATTAATACATTAAGTATCTAAATTTTCACATACAATTAGTAAAAGGTGGTGGTAAACCTTTATGGCTGTAATCAAAAATATTCGGCATAAAAAAAATTTCTAACAAATTAAGTTACTGGTATAACTTTGTCCTGAAACAATTTAAAACAAATAAAACATCCTTTACTCTACAAGAAAGTTATTCTTTTCAAAGTCGAAACATATAATGTTATCTTTCATATAGTTTTAATCCATACCTACCGTCCGATTACAACATATTTAGTATAAGCTATGTATTGTTATTAAATTTCAGTTGTTATTTCCAACATAAGTTTAAAAAAACAAATAACCCAAAATTAAAAATGGCCAATGGCTTAAAACATAAAAACATAATCAAAAATATAAAAGATAAACCGATTCTACTGAAATGACAATTTTAGATTTATACACGGAAATACTAGGTTGCTGTGACTTATGATTTAATTACACTCATAAACAAGTTAGCTACGGTATCTCCAGCTCCAACTCCATATTTTTGATAATAGGTCTGCTGGTGAACATAATCATATAGAAGGACGTCCAATGGACCGTCTTATAACGGGATGTCCTCATAATCTCCAAACTTAACATTTTCTTGGAGTGGACAGGCAGGCGCAGCAGGGGCAGCAGGGATAGCAGGGGCTGCAGGGGGGCATCAGGGTCATCAGGGGCTGCAGGGGTGGCTCTTTGAATGTAGTGCCAAGGCATGGCTCTTGCCCCTGCTATTATTAATACGTGAGCATGGTTTTCGACGAGTTTTAAATATATCCCCTGAAAGAAAAGTTTCCAATTTTTATTATTATTAGGCCTATTAATTTCCGCTCCAAAATCATGGGATTAAACATACAAACAATTCTAGTTTTAAACCCATTGAATTTAAAAAACGTATTCAATTAAATCTGTCCACAACACAATTACTCCGTGGCATTACGGAGTTTTGGACATCTTGATTGTTTATGAAATCAATATTTACCACGGAAAGTGCAAACAAATATAAAATGTTACAAGACCGTTTTACTGACTGGTAGATTACAAAACGTGACAGTGGGGCCTATTTGGTGCATTCCATGTAACGAAGCTAGTTTGCACAGGTATGATCGTTTAGTATATCTGACATTGATTAATTTGTTCATGATAAAAATAAACTACTCAAAGTCTACAACACTCTTGATTATCAATCACAGTCAGCCTTGTTACGGAGTTATATTGTCCCAGTAAAGAAATTCCAAAACGTATTGTATTAATTTATCGTGACTAGTCCAAACACTTAGCTTTTACATCAGAGTTTTATGACTAGTCGAAACACTTAGCTTTTACATCAGAGTTTTATGACTAGTCGAAACACTTAGCTTTTACATCAGAGTTTTATGACTAGTCGAAACACTTAGCTTTTACATCAGAGTTTTATGACTAGTCGAAACACTTAGCTTTTACATCAGAGTTTTATGACTAGTCGAAACACTTAGCTTTTACATCAGAGTTTTATGACTAGTCGAAACACTTAGCTTTTACATCAGAGTTTTATGACTAGTCCAAACACTTAGCTTTTACATCAGAGTTTTATGACTAGTCGAAACACTTAGCTTTTACATCAGAGTTTTATGACTAGTCCAAACACTTAGCTTTTACATCAGAGTTTTATGACTAGTCGAAACACTTAGCTTTTACATCAGAGTTTTATGACTAGTCCAAACACTTAGCTTTTACATCAGAGTTTTATGACTAGTCGAAACACTTAGCTTTTACATCAGAGTTTTATGACTAGTCCAAACACTTAGCTTTTACATCAGAGTTTTATGACTAGTCGAAACACTTAGCTTTTACATCAGAGTTTTATGACTAGTCGAAACACTTAGCTTTTACATCAGAGTTTTATGACTAGTCCAAACACTTAGCTTTTACATCAGAGTTTTATGACTAGTCGAAACACTTAGCTTTTACATCAGAGTTTTATGACTAGTCCAAACACTTAGCTTTTACATCAGAGTTTTATGACTAGTCCAAACACTTAGCTTTTACATCAGAGTTTTATGACTAGTCCAAACACTTAGCTTTTACATCAAAGTTGTACGACTAGTCCAAATACTTAGCTTTTACATCAAAGTTTCCGAATACTATAAATGGTAATTATGGTAAAATATAAACTAATGACACATCTAAATAGATATTAGTTTTGTATTAAATACGTCAAAACAACATTAATCTACACAACAATCACATTTTAAACTATTTCAAAATAAAAAATGATGGAACAAAACAAAACCTACTCCTTCGTAGGAAACAAGGTTTACATTTGTGTGATTTAATAAACAAAGATATGACCCCGCTGACATTTGACAACCATGGTTAGTTCAACAGCTTACTATGATAACCAATTCAACGACTGAATAACAAATATTACAATTAGTTTTAATTTTTCTTACTAATACCAAATAAAATACAAATCCTGTGTTAAAACATCCCTTAGGTATCCCAAATGACTCCTAAAAAATTTAATTACTAAATGTTGAATAGTTATTTAGTATTTCGATAACACACATTCCGAGGAAGATGTTTATTTTGAAGAATTACCCATTTAGTACATATAATTTATAATTGCAATCACGCTAAAAAGAAAAACACTGTGTCTTTTTAACATTCAAGCTAGGTGCTAATTGGGCTTTGTTTTAGTAAACCATTTCAAAACGCGTGGAAAAATTACTAAGAATAAATGTTTAAAAAAATATGGTATATTATGACATTCTAACTTTTTGGTTTATAAATAATCATACTACATGTAATTGCAAAAATTTATCTGATATCCATTTCCGATTAACTTAACGAATCTTAATTTTATTACTTTGGACTATTCTTGTATTTTTATTATTTTAATATATTGATTAAAATTTAAATTTCAACAACTGTTTTTATTACAAGATTAATACTTCCGTGATAATTCTAAAATACGACGTGTCATAATAAAGTATAGAGTATAAACTAAAGACTTAAACTTCAGAACAGATGTTGTTAAACTCATTTTAAACTCACTCCTTCATATTCCAAAGAAAATCATCTTCGTGGCTATATTCTAATGAATATATAAACGATGTACGTATTGAATACTGAATAAGATATGGAAAATTGTACTTAAATACGTTGTTTTCTCTAAAAGAGAAACATCTTAAAATGTTAACCTAAAAAGGATTAACATTGCAGGAACTCTGCTTCCTTAGTCCGCCCTAGGGGCAGATATCCATTAAATGTAATACCCAACATCACTTCTGCAACAAATTAAATTACTTTTTCGCTTTATATTTTTCATTGGAATTTTTAAAAATTAGGATTACTAGCGGCTTGAAAGAGGCCATAGCACCTAACCTTGCCCCAATATTCTGCTTCATCTGATTTTTGTACTCTTTTCATGCTGAGGATAATAAAACAATACATGTCAGTTCGTAAACAAAGTAGACACATGCTTTAATGTAAACAAAGCAGACGTGTTTACATCCCCATGCGTTTAGGGGATGTTTTACGTTATTTGTCATTTACTTTACCTTTAGGAAATACTGATTTTTTTACCGAGTCCCTGGGATCAAGACCTTTATTTTGAGCCGTATCCCATCATCCTGTGATTTTCAAAACTCCCACAATTTTGACTTAAAAACTTCACTTACAGAATTATATACAAAGATACTTTGTAAATATTTAAATTGCATATGTAACCTGTTAGTTTAGGGAATAAAGATTTTATTGTTGTATTTAATTAGATCCATCTTGCTTTTCGAATTTAAATTGTTTTATTTGTTTATGTCCTAATGAAGAAAATAGTTCAGGATTTATCGGATCGTTTTATTAAATATTTATATTTATATTCAATATCATATATTAATTGTTGACAACTACTTCATGAGACGCCTGGTAGGGTTAGGTAAAATCTTTGTATTAAAATGTTAGCAAACCTATTGTGGTGAGCTTTACTCAGCGAATGTAAGTTGTAGGCTGTAATCAACACCTCGTTAGAAGTATCATCGGGAAGGTTTGCAGGAATGCCTTATAATTTCCATCAATCCTCAGGGCTCCACTCTATATACCTTCAAAGTTCCCATGTCACTCTTACGGAAACACAGAAATTAATTGAATTATAAATTTGATAGCTGTCGAAAAAAATGATAGCACAACAGCAAAAATATGATTCTGGCATAATGTAAATAAAAAGAATTATTGAATGAGAACTAATATTTACAAGAAGTAATTTAAGGGTTACTTCCAAGTTATCAACATGGAATAGGTAATGTGTGGATATTTTGTGTTATTTTCCTATAAACCTCCAGAATTGTTACATGTAGGATCCGGTATATCGAAGGTATGAATATTTAAGGGAAGAATAATTATAATTTGTTAAGTTAATTTTCTGTGAGAAGGGGGGGAGAGAGAGATAGACAGAGGAGAGGAGAGAGGAGAGAGGAGAGAGGAGAGGAGAGAGGAGAGAGAGACGAGAGAGAGACGAGAGAGAGGAGAGAGAGAGAGAGGAGAGAGAGAGAGGAGAGGAGAGAGAGAGGAGAGGAGAGAGAGAGAGGAGAGGAGAGAGAGAGAAAGAGAGAGAGAGAGAGAGAGAGAGAGAGAGAGAGAGAGAGGGAGAGAGAGAGAGGAGAGAGAAATTGGGCACATTACATTACAAAATAATTGATTTAGTTATTCATGAAGTTAAGCATCATGACACTGGTTCAAATCTCTTGTTTAACTACTCATGCAGGATGGTGTACTATGCATGAAGGCAACCATTATTCAAAGAATATGTTTTTGCCGAATTTTTGAGTACCGAGCAATCATTGGTATATAATACAAAAACACTGTTGACAAAACGCAATAATAATAAAATGCAATAATAAAAAAGTAAAACAAATTGATACAGATACATTTGAAGATGTGAAGTTCAGAAGGTCACATGCATGACAATATTACATGATTGCTCCTCTCGGATATATTCTGCGAAGGAGATAAAGGTTACCTCCACTCTTACACCGTGCATTAAAAATATTTCAATAGTACTAGAATAATACTAGGTTAACGATTTACTAAAATTATTTCTCAATGATTGTCACAGTACTTAAATGCATAAAACAATAAGACGAAGTGTCGAACGGTGAATCGTCTCAGATGTTGGGGTTTTCTCAAAAGCGGTATCAAAGTAATAAAGCACGCAGACATTACATAATTATGTCATTTATAATAAACATCAAAAGTTTGAGAATGGAAAACAAAATAGTTGTTCTTCAATGTGCTGAAATAAAAAAACCTGATTATGTAAAAATAAGAATAAATAGTCTAACAGTAACTTAAATAATAACCGTATTAACATAAACTTGGTCTTACGAACCAAGTTACATCGGAGGATTCTTGGAAAGCAAACTAACTGTTGTGCTGCATTGCTGCATTCAGAGAAAGAAATTGTGACGTTTATGAGTAAATTAAAATCTTCTTAACATATAATTTCGTAAGAAAAAATATGGCAAACTCGAACATCAAACAAAATTTAAGCAGTAGGTTAGAGATTAATGCTTCTACAAGCCACTAGTGTTTATAATTACCAAATTGACTGTCTATGGAAACATTGAAACCGTAATTCCATTGGAGAACAGCCCTAAGGCTAATTCTGATTTTCTTAATTTTGAAACGATAGGAGTCCTAACAATCATGTTGATATGCAATACGTTAGAATGTTGTTGTGATAGCATCTTTAAATTTTGCACGGATGATTTGCAATTTAATTACATTCATTCATAATTTCGCGTTTTAAGTTAAAAAGGATGCTACCCCATGCTTAAAAATTTTATTTCTTTTTAATAAAAAAATTTACTCTTCCTTGTACCATTTAACATATAATTAAAATACAACTAAAACAAGAAAACATAATAAATCAAAATTTAGCACTTAAGCATATCGATTTTTCACATAATATCCATTACTCTTATTAATACAGTTCACAAACAAAACATTTCTTTGACATCACCTTGTGAAACAAAACTTGCACACTTTGTAAAATAACATTCTTATCTGGTTAAATATAATACAACCTCATAAGTTATTGCAAAATATATATAAACCTACTCCTTTTCATATGTACGATCAAACAAAGTTGTATCACATATTGTCGAAACAAACTTTTTAAGTGAATGAAATAGTACAAACCAAAATATTGCTAAGTTTAACACAGAGCTTTGTATAATTTGACTTGCTGATTTGGCCAAAACTTATATTTTTACCATCCGCTTTATTTATAAATCTTCCTAAAAAAGACGTTGTATCATAATACTGGGATAAACAAGTGTTATTGAAAATATTGAAACCCTTTTGAAAACTGATACAAGGCCAAAATGTAATCCCGTATATTCAGTCAAAGCTATAAATAGTTCAGTACAAGTGTTTGTTGCCCCCGGGACTTGCGTTAAATTGGTATCGAAACCGTCCCGTCGAACCGGTAAATGGTAAGGTTGTGACAATCTGTGGACATCAGTAAGTTTTCAACATTCTAACAGGAAACGATAAAAATATTTAACTCCAGATTTGATCCGAAAAATCTATAACGTATTTGTATAAACATAATGAGCTTTGTATAGTATTGTAAGTAGTTTAAACAATATATACTGAGGATTTGTATTGTAGGCTTTGTAATTATTATGTACGTAATGTAGGATTACACAACTGTATTATAGGTTTAAATTTTGTATCACCTCTAGTTTGAAATATTCAGTGAAAGTTAGGTGTTTAGGTAGTCAAGGGTAAGTTAAGCTTTTAAAAAGGATACGTAATACAAATCCAAATTATGTTCATAACTCCTAAGAGCATTTTCAGTAGGTTATTTTCTAATTTTTCCAGATAAAAAAATATTTATTTTTCATACTTCAAACTTTATATCTATTAATTTGGTTAAATGGGTAAAAGTTAGCTAATTAATTCTGTATACAAAATGTTAGTTTTCACTTCCCCTTCAATAACAATTTTACATGGAGTACGCATTTTATTTATTATTAGTTTTTTTGATGTTTGGGGCAAGGCTTAAAATACTAAAATAGTCTTTGGCACAAAAGTACAAAATTTATTATGCAATTTCACGTCGTTGGCATAAGTACTGCACATATTATATTCAAGTACTTTTACAGTATACAGTGATGACTGTTGTAATCAATATTAACTTGTTAACCAATTAAATTTAGGAAGGTAAAATAAAAATGTATATATATAATTTAACTAACCCACAATAAATTACATTATTCAACAAGAAACAAGCTAGCTAATTTCAGAGATGATGTTGACACACACAGATGAACATAAGACATGAGATCTTCTCTACACTGTTAGTCTTGTGTCGTAATGTCATTGCACCCCGAGGCCCCGGGTCTGTGTTTTAACCAAATTACTACATCCCCTGCCGCATCATCCCTTGACGTTATGCAGTGTCCTTTAGCAGTTATGTGTGTGACTCTACCTTCATTATCCGTCTATGTTGACCTCATTGCAAGACGTAACATTACTTTGCTTAGCAATTTGAAAGTGAAATTTTATGATTAAATTGAGGTTTTCATAATTTAATTTTTCCCTTGAATTAACCCCCCCCCCCAAAACCTATGGTCCTTTATCACTTACATATGTGTGACCAATTAGTTGTATATGTCGTTAATTGCAAACCAATTTACAGTTAATTGATGACGGAACGAAGTGCAGGAACCTATGTATTAGCAGGGACAATGGTTCGTTTCCCGTCAGTGTGTTGTAGTGTGTGTTCATAATGCATTAACGTGAAAACGGCAACTTACCTTGTTATTTGTTGTTAAATAATTTGCACCTCTAATATAATATAATTAAGAACGACTTATCCTATGACCAAAAAATAATTAACCTAAATAAAAGTAAATATTTACTTACAGAGTCCCCAGAGCTTAGTTAAATATTTTGTGATTAAATTCCGGTTAGAACTTATGTTAACAGCAGAAACTTTCATCTACCATTTCTGAGTTCACTCATCCCATTACGCTAATATTTGAGCGAACTCCTCGTTATCGTCAAGCGTTCTGATTATACTTTTATTATTGACACGTGTGGTGGTACATTTGGTTTCATTACAAATATGTTTCTATGTCAACTAAATAATAAATTATTTCCAGAGAGGTAGAAACCACATAATTTATACCTTGCTGACTATTTCTAACGAACTTGCAAACTTAATTAACACTTACTAACTCTTGGTTTACAAAATATTTCTAAATAACTTCTTTTATTTTCAAAATATCCAAGTTAATAACAATAATAGTATTGATTTGAGAACTAATAAAATAAATAAACCTCCTATAAGATTTTTAAATGTTCAGAACTGGTTTACATACGTCAAATCAAAGTTGAGTTTCCCTGACAAAGCGCGCAGTGAGATGGCAACTAGTTGAGAGTTAGTTGACTAGCAACTACTTGCCTTATAACCCACCCAGTTAAGGACTTAACTTGCTGATTTACTTCACTTTGCGTCTTCATTTCATAATCGAGAGTTGTCTGCTCATCTTGCTTGCAATATATTCCTTAGAATAATGCTGAAACTCTAACAACAAACAGCAAATAGGTAGTCATCTTAGGAGACATTAATAAATACGCAATACCTCATGTACAATTTTAACTGTTAAAATACCTATGTTTTTCTTATTAGGAATGTATTTATTTCTTGCTTGTATGTAATATTGCTTGTATATTATAATAACCGTGTCTTTTTACGAATACCTGACATTTAAATTTATAAAAAAATATTAAATCTAAATTTATAAATTGTGTAAACTGAAAAAAACAGTTGTTAATGCCGTGGAAAATTTTTGAACTAAATTATATTTTTTAATATGATGTAAAATCCGATATCCTAAGCTCGATAAAGGATTTCAATACGTGTGTTTGTGATGTTGGAACATTAGGGGACAGTTAGTTTCACAGTGGTGAATCAGTCACTAGCGGTTAGCGACCAACTTGAATGTGGGAGAGAAAGATTAAGTCCGTAAGAAATAAAGGAACTAAATCACGGGAAAATATAAGCATGTGTGATATTCTAGAAGATATTTATACTTGTTGCTAAGTTACGTTATAGGTCGTGTTCATAAGCAATAATCGTTTAAATAGTTCTTAAATTAATTTGTAATTTTTAATTGGTTTAATTTCAGACTGAGGACATTTCAAAAAAGGGTAAGATACTTTAAAAAGGCATCACATGCGTTTCATTTTTAACATAAGTAAAAAAGAAAATATTGATTTTTTTATACAACATTTAAATTTCTAATTTCGTGCTAATTTTTTTTAATGTTCATGTAAAACACAAAATTTGAAATTTAAATGTTTTTGTAGCGATAACGTGTTTCTTTCGCTTCGGATTCAAAGGGATAACAATTTTATGCCTTCTTGTTATAGTATGGTTTTAAATTGAGGCAATTGAAAAACTAATTAATAAAAAAATTCTATAAAACTGTTACATACACAAATATTTCAGTTTATAATGATGTATTAAAATTTAAAATACTAGTATCCGGTAATATAGATTATTAATCTTAGACTTTGTATTAAATTAAATTAAAGTATGTTTTTCAACAGCCATGACGAAGACTTACGGAAAATAATTTAATCCGTATGCAAACAACCATTGGATTTGTATCTTTGTGAAAGAGCTAAACATTTAAATTAATACCTAATACAACAGTTATTTATTTATTAGGTATTTGCCAATTCTTTAACTGAAACTACTTTCATCCTAATTACCATTTTTGTTTTCTATATAATCTTTGTATTACCGGTTTGTTATGTTGTGGTTGGTAGTAAATACAGAATATTAGTAAGAATAGTAAATTTCTTCTAGCTGTATTTGATTTTATTTTTATCCTGGAATTAAGTTGTTCCACAGGTTAATTATATCAGCAAAAGAAAAAAAATTGTACTGAACTAAACATTTGTTTGTTAATTTCATGTTTATAATATTTACTATCAATACTCTATAGCATATTTTCTTATTGCTACTAAAATGTCCTAACAAAAGGTGTATTTAATAATCCACACTTATAATACATTAAAATTAATTCGTAGATACAGGCTAATGTATCACCCATTGACCAACCCGCACTACCCCCCCAAAAAAAAAAAAAAGGCAAACAATCGAACCAAGTGATAAAGGCCACGGGAAGCTATAGATAGCAGAAAATTCCCACAATTATCGCCATTTCGGTTTCGTTTAATTCCGATTTATGGCCGGTTGAAACCGTTGACGCTCTTGTTATTATTTAAATTCGTTTTATCTTTTTTGGTGCTAATACTTGATTTGCCAATAGTTGGATTAAACATGTCATCTATTTTGTAGCTTAGTTTAATTTTAAACTACCAAATTAAACTAGTACTATCAATAGGAAACTATCAATAAATCAATACTAGCTGGTGTCCCATTCTTTGCTGGGTTCCCCGTTTTCTCGGCGTCATATTAACATAGTTTCAAAAGTGAAACATCACAAAACAAAAACTAAATACAATAGCTCCACTAGATTGGCATTGGCACTTTGACAGCAAATGGGGTGGGGACATGAGGGTGGATGATTTCGAATCTCTTAAAGGCACAAAAAGGTGTGGAGCTTTTGATTTATATAAAATAATTTAATATTGTATTTTTTAAACTCATAATAGCGATGGATTTGAATTAATTTTTTGATTTATTTTGACTTTACCTATCGCTTCTAGTGTTTAAAACTACACTACGTTTCGGGAGGTATGGAAACTCCTACCGTTGTCAAGTGAACCCTACTAACATCTAAATATCAAATTCTTACACCTAACTAACCTACATTTTTGTGGATTTTCTTATAGTCAAAAACAAAATAAAGTTCATATACAAACAAATACACATGATAAATATTAAGTAACTGTCGAATAATCTAAATTATCACGCTATTCTGAAACATGCTAAAACTACTTTCCCGTTCAAGTTATATGGAAAAGCTCCGAATTCTTACAATACGGTGTGATCGACTTAGTATGAAACGTCATGACATTCCTGAAACGCATTCGCGGGCCGGCGCCGTGGCGGTGGGCCTGGGGCCGGGGGCATCAACCAACGATACAGCAAAGTCCCGACCACGACCCCTATATACTGCTGTAGCACTGTCCAAGAGTGGTGGCTGAAACAGGCTACAGAGAGGCGCCCGTTAATCGTGTTTTATTCATAACTAGAAAACCCTGTTTTTGCATGTCCGCTATCTTAATAGTTAAAATTTAAAGAAAAATGATTCGTATGGGCTGTCACAGATGGCGTTACTGTACTATCAGTGCTATAGACAGAACGTTGTTTTTACTTTCCTAAATACATTAAACTATTATTTTAAGAGCTATGGTTTCAATTAGGTTGTTAAATACTGCTTTAAAATGTATTTCTTTTAAAAGCTAAAGAATTTATCAAACATATGTAAACATCCTGGCATCTCAGAAAAACTAACTAAAAATAACTTTGGTAATTTCTCGTATGTTATTAAAAAACAACTATACATTATTAAAGCTTTGTAATTTTTAATGTGTTACCATCCATAAACAAATCAATTATATTATAGTGTTGTTAGTAACTAAACAATTATTATTCTTAGGTTATCAGTTGATAAAAGCAGTCATTGTTTATATATATTTTTAATATGAACGTATCTTTTAGACCAAATTTGAAACACTAGTAATGTAACGCTATCTATTGAGACTATAAGGAGTTAAATTAATTGTTGTCAAGTACCATTGTTTCGGTCTACTTATATATATTACAACACCATTGTAATTGTGGTCCTGTAATATTTATTTCATACTTCCTTCAGAATTGTTAAATAAATATATAATTTAAAGAAATAGGTATTTTAAAATTACAAAACCGAATGTACCAGAAGTATATAATTTCAATGTACGTTACCAAATATTCCAAACATTTTAATCGAATACTAAACTTATTTAATTTTCCTCCAATTGTTAACTTGTTTGCAAGGGCCTTACAACTGAAGGACATCTTTTTGACCGAATGTACTGTGCAAATGTCTTTGAAAATTGCGTATATTTTCATTCAGGACTATATCTTCATGTCTACATTATTTTCTCAACTTTATTGGTAAAATAAAATACTTGTAAGTTTTACAGAGGTAGCTTTAGGTTATTACAAATCTTAAGATAATTCAAAACTCAACAAAGGTATCGATTTGGACCTTTAGGACTTTTCATTCCATATCAGTTTATAAAATGAAACCCAACTAAACAATAATATTTTTTTACAAAGAAATTCTTGGTGCTCAGACGAGTGGGGGTATGAACCTGCAAGTAAAATAAAAGTTTTCAACCTGTAAAACAATGCATGATCAAGAATGTCACGTGAATGTATGTTACCAGTAAAGCTTCCTCCAGAGTATTCAGACTGTGTTAAATCTATTACATAATCTAATTTATAATCGCAAGGGATGACTTACCACCTTTCAGTAGGAGGCGGAGAAGATTCTAGGGCTTTCTTGAGGGTGGTCCTCCATGGGACTCCCAGCCCGCTTCTGGAGCCCACGAAGGGCGAGTCAGAAAGACATTCTCCTGCAATACAAAACTACATTTTAGTAATATATTTCTAGATTTGTAATAACTTTTTACTCGGTTTTTTATCATTTCGGATATCAAGTTCATTTGACAAATCTACATTTTAGTCTAATGTAAAGCTATATAATAAAATATATTGATAAATAAAACTTTGAAAATGATTCTATTTAAATCGATTTAAACTAATCAATACAAACAAAACAACCTAGCGTAAAAAAAATATAAACATGATTCAAATTAATAAGGAAAATATTTAACTTTTAAACCCAATTTCAGTGAAATAAATAACAGCGGTGTAAAAAAATACGTGAGGGTAAAAAAAGGTCAGAATCTTTGAAAGACGCGATGTGATTGTCTATTGCATATTATTTACTATCGTATATTGAATGGAGTGTTCACTCACCTCCATGACTCCTCTTGCTTACGCCGAGGCCGTGCTCTTCATGGGGCAATTCCTGTTGCTCGTATGGATTTAATCCATACCTACCACCGTTCATTTACCACATATTTAGTATAAACTAGGTATTGTAACTAATTTTAATTTTTTACGCATAATTTTTAACAAAAAAACAACCTATGATTATAAATACCGTATATGATGGCTTAAAACATAATAACAAAATATGAAATACTAACCGATTCTACACTACACGGAAATTACACGGAATTGCTGTAACTCATGATTTACTTATTTGAAAAAAATCATTCGATGCGTCCCCCCAACCACCCTGATTTATGAATTGAGGGGTTTATGTTGCTACCACTCTTTAAGTTTCCACTGATTTTCTGTGGTTTTGCAGGGACAGGAGTTTTGCTCTTGCCTGTCCCTTCCCTACCGACGGGCTCAGTAGACCCCTGCTGGGGGGAAGGAGGGGCGGTTGAGGGGGGCGGCCGGGTCTGTAGGGGGTGGAGGATGTAAAGGCCACAGGACCCCCCACGCCACTGCAGCAAGAACTACGAATAGACCTCGATTGTCGCTGAAACAGGCAATAAACACTCGTTATTAGTGTATTATTTTAATTTAATATTTTCATATTATTTACGACCTCGGTATGAACAGGAAACCGGAATGTAAATATCGCCTCAAAATGATTAATTACATAGTGTTTGAACAAGGTTTACACGGAAGGTCCAGGGACGGCAACCAGTGCTGGAACTCAGAAGTATGTTTTTGAAACGCCCACCGCTTTGGGCAATGTCCTTAAAGTAATTATTTCCTTTGAAAAACTCGTTAGAAATTGACTTTGGACCGATTTAGAGAGAAATACAATTTTTAGGTTTTTGGAATCTTAAACATCTCCATTTCCTCATACAATTAGTATGATAATTTTCGTAGTGTGTTGAGTTATCCTGTATCTAAACTCTCATCGTTTTAGGGTTTCGAATTTGTTTTCTGTTTATTAGCCATAGATATTTATTAAAATTACATTTATACCATTCACAGGCAGGCAGGCAGGCAGGCATACCATTCACTTTAACAACAGCAAACTATATAATACTACAGAAGGCTGACTGAAATAGGAGATTGGTTACGCTCCCGTGGCTGCACCACGAATCGGGTCGCCGTGAGTTTTTTCCAATCGTCAATTATAATTTATATTTGTATTATATGCACCTGTAATCATTCCGCAGGCCTGCACCCACGTGTGTCACGGTATTGTACCGTGTCTCCTCGGCGTTTCCTTTTCCTAGGCTCAGTTGGTGGATGTGTTCCTACTTTATCAACTCTCTCCCATCACCACATTACATTGACGAATGTCGTGGCCTGAGTTCATCATAGACAAGTTTATTATTATTATTACAATTTTAATGTATATTTAAAAATTTGTTAACAAAACGTTACAATTTGTTAAACGCTTCTTAATAAAAACAACTTTAAGCTAATAAACAACAAATAAACACAAAAAATACCACTTGTTGTACAAATGTGTACAGATTCTACTGGTTTCAGTTCTGCCACAGAGCGGCTGTCTGCTATGAAGTGGCTGTCTCTGCCACAGAGCGGCTCTCTGCCACAGAGCGGCTCTCTGCCACAGAGCGGCTCTCTGCCACGTAATGGCTGTCTGCTATGAAGCGGCTGTCTCTGCGCCGAGGGCCGCTGTCTCTGCGCCGAGGGCCGCTGTCTCTGCGCCGAGGGCCGCTGTCTCTGCGCCGAGGGCCGCTGTCTCTGCGCCGAGGGCCGCTGTCTCTGCGCCGAGGGCCGCTGTCTCTGCGCCGAGGGCCGCTGTCTCTGCGCCGAGGGCCGCTGTCTCTGCGCCGAGGGCCGCTGTCTCTGCGCCGAGGGCCGCTGTCTCTGCGCCGAGGGCCGCTGTCTCTGCGCCGAGGGCCGCTGTCTCTGCGCCGAGGGCCGCTGTCTCTGCGCCGAGGGCCGCTGTCTCTGCGCCGAGGGCCGCTGTCTCTGCGCCGAGGGCCGCTGTCTCTGCGCCGAGGGCCGCTGTCTCTGCGCCGAGGGCCGCTGTCTCTGCGCCGAGGGCCGCTGTCTCTGCGCCGAGGGCCGCTGTCTCTGCGCCGAGGGCCGCTGTCTCTGCGCCGAGGGCCGCTGTCTCTGCGCCGAGGGCCGCTGTCTCTGCGCCGAGGGCCGCTGTCTCTGCGCCGAGGGCCGCTGTCTCTGCGCCGAGGGCCGCTGTCTCTGCGCCGAGGGCCGCTGTCTCTGCGCCGAGGGCCGCTGTCTCTGCGCCGAGGGCCGCTGTCTCTGCGCCGAGGGCCGCTGTCTCTGCGCCGAGGGCCGCTGTCTCTGCGCCGAGGGCCGCTGTCTCTGCGCCGAGGGCCGCTGTCTCTGCGCCGAGGGCCGCTGTCTCTGCGCCGAGGGCCGCTGTCTCTGCGCCGAGGGCCGCTGTCTCTGCGCCGAGGGCCGCTGTCTCTGCGCCGAGGGCCGCTGTCTCTGCGCCGAGGGCCGCTGTCTCTGCGCCGAGGGCCGCTGTCTCTGCGCCGAGGGCCGCTGTCTCTGCGCCGAGGGCCGCTGTCTCTGCGCCGAGGGCCGCTGTCTCTGCGCCGAGGGCCGCTGTCTCTGCGCCGAGGGCCGCTGTCTCTGCGCCGAGGGCCGCTGTCTCTGCGCCGAGGGCCGCTGTCTCTGCGCCGAGGGCCGCTGTCTCTGCGCCGAGGGCCGCTGTCTCTGCGCCGAGGGCCGCTGTCTCTGCGCCGAGGGCCGCTGTCTCTGCGCCGAGGGCCGCTGTCTCTGCGCCGAGGGCCGCTGTCTCTGCGCCGAGGGCCGCTGTCTCTGCGCCGAGGGCCGCTGTCTCTGCGCCGAGGGCCGCTGTCTCTGCGCCGAGGGCCGCTGTCTCTGCGCCGAGGGCCGCTGTCTCTGCGCCGAGGGCCGCTGTCTCTGCGCCGAGGGCCGCTGTCTCTGCGCCGAGGGCCGCTGTCTCTGCGCCGAGGGCCGCTGTCTCTGCGCCGAGGGCCGCTGTCTCTGCGCCGAGGGCCGCTGTCTCTGCGCCGAGGGCCGCTGTCTCTGCGCCGAGGGCCGCTGTCTCTGCCACAGAGCGGCTGCCTGCTATGGAGCTGCTGTCTCTGCATCTCAATCGGGGTCGCCGTCTCTACCACTCTTCAAGTTTCCACTGATTTTCTGTGGTTTTGCAGGGACAGGAGTTTTGCTCTTGCCTGTCCCTTCCCTACCGATGGTCTCAGTAGACTCCTACTGGGGGAAGGAGGGGCGGACGCAGCCGGGTCCCACCGGCTCGCCCACCTGCAGCCCAATGCCCAATGCCCATGGGTGCAGGTGGCGGCCCCCTGGGTGCAGGTGGCGGCCCCCTGGGTGCAGGTGGCGGCCCCCTGGGTGCAGGTGGCGGCCCCCTGGGTGGCTAGAGCATGTACGCCGCTACGGCCAGCCCTCCCACCCTCATCACAGACCTGGCGAAACCCATTTTATTTTACAAAATTGGAAAATCAAAGAATAGATTGGTTGGATATTGTTAGTTGCAGGAAAAATTGGTTTGGTAGATCTCTTAGAATGCCCAGAGAAAAGTGATTACGTATCTATGGAAACGTAAAATTAAAAATTCATTGTCACCAGAAGACTACTGAAAGGAAATTGCACCCCCACTCTAGCCTTGTAACGCCATAAAAACAGGTGTTGGTTATCCTTTAGCCTTAGTTTGCCATAACCTTTTAGCAGAGTTTAAATTCATACTAATATAAAACACCAATACGGTAATAATTTATTTTATTACTTTTAACATAATCTAAACCATTTCACAATTATAACATTTCACAATTATAACATTTCACAATTATATCTGTAAACAACAAAAAAACATATAATGAATAAATATCATCTGACTTAAAACATGACATTGAACCTTTGTGAATAAGTTGTATCAATCATTTTATTGCACATATCAACAGAATACATATATATCAGGAGGTCCCAGTTGAAAAGTTGTAACTTAAAAAAGGTTCAAGCGCAAGTACAATTTATGAATAAACGTATTTGATTCACTCTTATGTTTGTACCTTTTACTTTTGCTCAAGCCTTTGAGCGTGGCAGCATTGAATATGAAAGTAGACTTATCATTTTCATTGTAAAATCTGTCTCTAGTTTAGTGTGTGCCAGGATTCAAAGAGAACGTAGTTACACTAACCACCAACAAGGTATACTGCTGTCAACTATTTCAAGGAGGAATAAATGCAACAGTTGGTGTGTCAGGAAGCAAACATAAGTTGATCATCACTTGTTTTCTTGGGTGGAGATATTTTACAAGTCAATATAAATAATTAAAATTAGTGGCTTGAAGGGACCATAGCCCCTAACATTTCTTTGATATCCTGCCTCACCTGATTTTTTTACTCTTTACATACTCAGGAAAATAAAACAATATAAGTTTGTAAACAAAGTAGACAGTTGATCACATGTTTTAATGTTAACAATGAGGACTTTAAAAATCGCTATGATTTTCTTATGGGGGATGTTTTACGTTATATATCGTGTGCTGGTAACCTTATGAAAATACTGAATTTTTCCCGAGTCCCTGGGATCAAGACCTTTAATTTGAGCCGACTACCATCATCCTGCTATTTGCCAAACTCCCACAATTTTGACATATTTCGCTTATAGAATTATATATACCCCCTTCGCAGCAATCCTGCGTACTCTGCGAATTTTCTGTGCATATATATGTGTCTCACTACTACATAGAGCCACTTACCAAGTTTCACAAAAAAACCATTAATAAATAAGTGATATGTAGCATTTCATTTATTCCCCATAAGAATAACATTAGGGTTGAGGACGCAGGTTTGCTAAAACGAGGAAGCTAAAACAAATTGCATTTTTGAAATTATCAATATAACTCAATCAGGTAAAGCAACATACTAAGTTATATTAATTTAGGTTCATAACTAAGGGAGACATAAAACTTTACCATATGGGTCTCTCAGTATCTAAAGAAAAATATTAGTTTGTTCCATTTAACTTCTCCTATTGGAAAACATGGGTCTAAATAAAACACATCGAAGAGTGAATTGCAGTTGCAAGGAGATTTGATATTAAACATTTGAAACAAGAAACAAGAAATATCATAATTTGTCCATACTTTTAGTAAATGATTTTGGCCTATTTTTTATAGCTGCCACCCTAATTTTCAGAGATGATTAAAACAATTATAAAAAATTTAGTTACCGGTATATCTTTGTCTGAATACAGTAAAAAATAAAATATATCCTTTATTCTATAATGATAACACCAAACAGTGATGTTTTTTATTTGTAAATTTTGTTACTCATTTTTTTACTTCGCAAACTAATTCATTAATTAAAAGTGATAATTATATTTTATCAGATAAAGTGAGATACTAATGAGTGTCAATGGTAAAATGTTAAGGATATGTAAATATATGATTACAAAAAAGTAATACTTTGAAAAAAAACATAACATTTTATATTCTATGGCTCGTATGGATTTAATCCATACCTACGACCGTCCGTTTACCACATTTTTAACTAAAAGCCCCATAATTATAAATACCCAATATGATGGCAGATAAAACATCAAAATATGAAATACAAACCGATTCTACACAACACGGAAATTACAAGAATTCCTCGTAAAATTTAGATAATACATCGCATTTCTGGCATATTGGTCTAGAAGTACTTCCCTTGGATAATTTTGAACAGGTATTTCCTCTTTGTTGCCGTGGAACATATCATCGGAGGGCGGGTGAACAGGGGCGGCCGGGAAGCAGGGGGTGACAGCTAAGAGGTTCCATGTAATCCCCCAGGTCCCTGCTGCCAATACCACTAATACTCCTTGATTTTCAATGAAACAGGTAATATACAAAATTTGTAGTGTATTTGATTAAACATTTGATTTTTCCATATTATTAATGAACTCGGTATGAGCAGGCAACCGGCATGTAAATATTGCCTAAAATTATTAATTAATGATTTTCTGGACGTTGTAGCTCAGAGGTTAAGTGCCTGACTAGGAAGTCAGACGTGGCCGGTTCGATCCCGGTCCCGGCCAACTCCTGTAAGATCATCAGCGGTCATCTCTGTCTTGCCCATGTGACTATTGCCGTAACGGTACCTCCTGCCTTTAGTTCACCGCACATGTCAATAGCCTATGGTGACGCCGCTGTCTCTGCGCCGAGGGCCGCTGTCTCTGCGCCGAGGGCCGCTGTCTCTGCGCCGAGGGCCGCTGTCTCTGCGCCGAGGGCCGCTGTCTCTGCGCCGAGGGCCGCTGTCTCTGCGCCGAGGGCCGCTGTCTCTGCGCCGAGGGCCGCTGTCTCTGCGCCGAGGGCCGCTGTCTCTGCGCCGAGGGCCGCTGTCTCTGCGCCGAGGGCCGCTGTCTCTGCGCCGAGGGCCGCTGTCTCTGCGCCGAGGGCCGCTGTCTCTGCGCCGAGGGCCGCTGTCTCTGCGCCGAGGGCCGCTGTCTCTGCGCCGAGGGCCGCTGTCTCTGCGCCGAGGGCCGCTGTCTCTGCGCCGAGGGCCGCTGTCTCTGCGCCGAGGGCCGCTGTCTCTGCGCCGAGGGCCGCTGTCTCTGCGCCGAGGGCCGCTGTCTCTGCGCCGAGGGCCGCTGTCTCTGCGCCGAGGGCCGCTGTCTCTGCGCCGAGGGCCGCTGTCTCTGCGCCGAGGGCCGCTGTCTCTGCGCCGAGGGCCGCTGTCTCTGCGCCGAGGGCCGCTGTCTCTGCGCCGAGGGCCGCTGTCTCTGCGCCGAGGGCCGCTGTCTCTGCGCCGAGGGCCGCTGTCTCTGCGCCGAGGGCCGCTGTCTCTGCGCCGAGGGCCGCTGTCTCTGCGCCGAGGGCCGCTGTCTCTGCGCCGAGGGCCGCTGTCTCTGCGCCGAGGGCCGCTGTCTCTGCGCCGAGGGCCGCTGTCTCTGCGCCGAGGGCCGCTGTCTCTGCGCCGAGGGCCGCTGTCTCTGCGCCGAGGGCCGCTGTCTCTGCGCCGAGGGCCGCTGTCTCTGCGCCGAGGGCCGCTGTCTCTGCCACAGAGCGGCTGCCTGCTATGGAGCTGCTGTCTCTGCATCTCAATCGGGGTCGCCGTCTCTACCACTCTTCAAGTTTCCACTGATTTTCTGTGGTTTTGCAGGGACAGGAGTTTTGCTCTTGCCTGTCCCTTCCCTACCGATGGTCTCAGTAGACTCCTACTGGGGGAAGGAGGGGCGGACGCAGCCGGGTCCCACCGGCTCGCCCACCTGCAGCCCAATGCCCAATGCCCATGGGTGCAGGTGGCGGCCCCCTGGGTGCAGGTGGCGGCCCCCTGGGTGCAGGTGGCGGCCCCCTGGGTGCAGGTGGCGGCCCCCTGGGTGGCTAGAGCATGTACGCCGCTACGGCCAGCCCTCCCACCCTCATCACAGACCTGGCGAAACCCATTTTATTTTACAAAATTGGAAAATCAAAGAATAGATTGGTTGGATATTGTTAGTTGCAGGAAAAATTGGTTTGGTAGATCTCTTAGAATGCCCAGAGAAAAGTGATTACGTATCTATGGAAACGTAAAATTAAAAATTCATTGTCACCAGAAGACTACTGAAAGGAAATTGCACCCCCACTCTAGCCTTGTAACGCCATAAAAACAGGTGTTGGTTATCCTTTAGCCTTAGTTTGCCATAACCTTTTAGCAGAGTTTAAATTCATACTAATATAAAACACCAATACGGTAATAATTTATTTTATTACTTTTAACATAATCTAAACCATTTCACAATTATAACATTTCACAATTATAACATTTCACAATTATATCTGTAAACAACAAAAAAACATATAATGAATAAATATCATCTGACTTAAAACATGACATTGAACCTTTGTGAATAAGTTGTATCAATCATTTTATTGCACATATCAACAGAATACATATATATCAGGAGGTCCCAGTTGAAAAGTTGTAACTTAAAAAAGGTTCAAGCGCAAGTACAATTTATGAATAAACGTATTTGATTCACTCTTATGTTTGTACCTTTTACTTTTGCTCAAGCCTTTGAGCGTGGCAGCATTGAATATGAAAGTAGACTTATCATTTTCATTGTAAAATCTGTCTCTAGTTTAGTGTGTGCCAGGATTCAAAGAGAACGTAGTTACACTAACCACCAACAAGGTATACTGCTGTCAACTATTTCAAGGAGGAATAAATGCAACAGTTGGTGTGTCAGGAAGCAAACATAAGTTGATCATCACTTGTTTTCTTGGGTGGAGATATTTTACAAGTCAATATAAATAATTAAAATTAGTGGCTTGAAGGGACCATAGCCCCTAACATTTCTTTGATATCCTGCCTCACCTGATTTTTTTACTCTTTACATACTCAGGAAAATAAAACAATATAAGTTTGTAAACAAAGTAGACAGTTGATCACATGTTTTAATGTTAACAATGAGGACTTTAAAAATCGCTATGATTTTCTTATGGGGGATGTTTTACGTTATATATCGTGTGCTGGTAACCTTATGAAAATACTGAATTTTTCCCGAGTCCCTGGGATCAAGACCTTTAATTTGAGCCGACTACCATCATCCTGCTATTTGCCAAACTCCCACAATTTTGACATATTTCGCTTATAGAATTATATATACCCCCTTCGCAGCAATCCTGCGTACTCTGCGAATTTTCTGTGCATATATATGTGTCTCACTACTACATAGAGCCACTTACCAAGTTTCACAAAAAAACCATTAATAAATAAGTGATATGTAGCATTTCATTTATTCCCCATAAGAATAACATTAGGGTTGAGGACGCAGGTTTGCTAAAACGAGGAAGCTAAAACAAATTGCATTTTTGAAATTATCAATATAACTCAATCAGGTAAAGCAACATACTAAGTTATATTAATTTAGGTTCATAACTAAGGGAGACATAAAACTTTACCATATGGGTCTCTCAGTATCTAAAGAAAAATATTAGTTTGTTCCATTTAACTTCTCCTATTGGAAAACATGGGTCTAAATAAAACACATCGAAGAGTGAATTGCAGTTGCAAGGAGATTTGATATTAAACATTTGAAACAAGAAACAAGAAATATCATAATTTGTCCATACTTTTAGTAAATGATTTTGGCCTATTTTTTATAGCTGCCACCCTAATTTTCAGAGATGATTAAAACAATTATAAAAAATTTAGTTACCGGTATATCTTTGTCTGAATACAGTAAAAAATAAAATATATCCTTTATTCTATAATGATAACACCAAACAGTGATGTTTTTTATTTGTAAATTTTGTTACTCATTTTTTTACTTCGCAAACTAATTCATTAATTAAAAGTGATAATTATATTTTATCAGATAAAGTGAGATACTAATGAGTGTCAATGGTAAAATGTTAAGGATATGTAAATATATGATTACAAAAAAGTAATACTTTGAAAAAAAACATAACATTTTATATTCTATGGCTCGTATGGATTTAATCCATACCTACGACCGTCCGTTTACCACATTTTTAACTAAAAGCCCCATAATTATAAATACCCAATATGATGGCAGATAAAACATCAAAATATGAAATACAAACCGATTCTACACAACACGGAAATTACAAGAATTCCTCGTAAAATTTAGATAATACATCGCATTTCTGGCATATTGGTCTAGAAGTACTTCCCTTGGATAATTTTGAACAGGTATTTCCTCTTTGTTGCCGTGGAACATATCATCGGAGGGCGGGTGAACAGGGGCGGCCGGGAAGCAGGGGGTGACAGCTAAGAGGTTCCATGTAATCCCCCAGGTCCCTGCTGCCAATACCACTAATACTCCTTGATTTTCAATGAAACAGGTAATATACAAAATTTGTAGTGTATTTGATTAAACATTTGATTTTTCCATATTATTAATGAACTCGGTATGAGCAGGCAACCGGCATGTAAATATTGCCTAAAATTATTAATTAATGATTTTCTGGACGTTGTAGCTCAGAGGTTAAGTGCCTGACTAGGAAGTCAGACGTGGCCGGTTCGATCCCGGTCCCGGCCAACTCCTGTAAGATCATCAGCGGTCATCTCTGTCTTGCCCATGTGACTATTGCCGTAACGGTACCTCCTGCCTTTAGTTCACCGCACATGTCAATAGCCTATGGTGACGGGCAGTTGAGGTTTTCGAAAAAAAAAGAATTATGAAGTGTGTGTCCAAAGTTTGCACGGACGGCAACCAATGCTGGAAACCAGTCCTGGAACTAAGAAGTATGTTTTTGAAATGCCCACCACCCTCGGCAATGTCCATACAGTCATTTCCTTTGAAAACCCGTCAGAGATTTACTTTGGGCCAATTTAGAGTGAAAGACAACTTTGTATTTAGAAAAGTTACTGCGATAGAGATCAACGATTCTACATTGTGGTATGACTTTATGTGAATGTGACGAAATCAATTCTTTACAATAAACACGACAAAATATTATTAATACATTAGGTATCTAAATTTTCACATACAATTAGTAAAAGGTGGTGGTAAACCTTTATGGCTGTAATCAAAAATATTCGGCATAAAAAAATTTCTAACAAATTAAGTTACTGGTATAACTTTGTCCTGAAACAATTTAAAACAAATAAAACATCCTTTACTCTACAAGAAAGTTATTCTTTTCAAAGTCGAAACATAAAATGTTATCTTTCATATCGTTTTAATCCATACCTACCGTCCGATTACAACATATTTAGTATAAGCTATGTATTGTTACTAAATTTCAGTTGTTATTTCCAACATAAGTTTAAACAAACAAACAACCCAAAATTAAAAATGACCAATGGCTTAAAACATAATCAAATATATAAAAGATAAACCGATTCTACTGAAATGACAAATTTTAGATTTATACACGGAAATACTAGGTTGCTGTAACTTATGCTTTAATTACACTCATACACAAGTTAGCTACGGTATCTCCAGCTCCAACTCCATATTTTGGATAATAGGTCTGCTGGTGAACATAATCATATAGAAGACGTCCAATGGACCGTCTTATAACGGGATGTCCTCATAATCTCCAAACTTACAATTTTCTTGGAGTGGACAGGCAGGCGCAGCAGGGGCAGGAGGCGCAGCAGGGGCAGGAGGGGCAGCAGGGGCATCAGGGGCTGCAGGGGTGGCTCTTGAAAGTAGTGCCAAGGCATGGCTCTAGCCCCTGCTATTATTAATACGTGAGCATGGTTTTCGACGAGTTTTAAATATATCCCCTGATAGAAAAGTTTCCAATTATTATTATTATTATTAGGCCTATTAATTTCCGCTCCAAAAACATGGGATTAAACATACAAACAATTATAGTTTTAAACCCATTGAATGTAAAAAACGTATTCAATTAAATCTGTCTAAAACACAATTACTCCGTGGCATTACGGAGTTTTGGACATCTTGATTGTTTATGAAATCAATATTTACCACAGAAAGACCAAACAAATATAAAATGTTACAAGACCGTTTTACTGACTGGTAGATTACAAAACGTGACAGTGGGGCCTATTTGGTGCATTCCATGTAACAAAGCTAGTTTGCACGGGTATGATCGTTTAGTATATCTGCCATTGATTAATTTGTTCATGATAAAAATAAACTACTCAAAGTCTACAACACTCTTGATTATCAATCACAGTCAGCCTTGTTACGGAGTTATATTGTCCCAGTAAAGAAATTCCAAAACGTATTGTATTAATTTATCGTGACTAGTCCAAACACTTAGCTTTTACATCAAAGTTTTATGACTAGTCGAAACACTTAGCTTTTACATCAGAGTTTTATGACTAGTCCAAACACTTAGCTTTTACATCAAAGTTTTACGACTAGTCCAAACACTTAGCTTTTACATCAAAGTTTTACGACTAGTCCAAACACTTAGCTTTTACATAAGAGTTTTATGACTAGTCCAAACACTTAGCTTTTACATCAGAGTTTTATGACTAGTCGAAACACTTAGCTTTTACATAAGAGTTTTATGACTAGTCCAAACACTTAGCTTTTACATCAAAGTTTTATGACTAGTCCAAACACTTAGCTTTTACAAGTTTTCCGAATACTATAAATGGTAATTAATTATTATTAATTATAATTAATTAATTAATTAATTATTATTAATTATAATTAATTTGTATTAATAATCCCAAATAAAATGCAAATTCTGTGTTAAAACATCGCTTAGGTGTCCCAAATGACTCCTACAAAATTTAATTACTAAATGTTGAATAGTTATTTATTATTTCGATAACACACATTCCGAGGAAGATATTTATTTTTAAGAATTACCCATTTAGTACATATCATTTATAATTGCAATCAAACTAAAAAGAAAATCATGGTGTCTTTTTAACATTCAAGCTAGGTGCTAATTGGGCTTTGTTTTAGTAAACCATCTGATCGATTCTTATTTCAAAACGCGTGGAAAAATTACTAAGAATAAATGTTTCAAAAAATATGGTATATTATGACATTCTAACTTATTGGTTTATAAATAATCATACTACATGTAATTGCAAAAATTTATCTGATAACCATTTCCTATTAACTTAACAAATCTTAATTTTATAACTTTGGACTACTCTTGTATTTTTATTATTTTAATATATTGATTAAAATTTAAATTTCAACAAATGTTTTTATTACAAGGTTAATACTTCCATGGTAATTCTAAAATACGACGTGTCATAATAAAGTATAGAGTATAAACTAAAGACTTAAACTTCAGAACAGATGTTGTTAAACTCATTTTAAACTCACCCCCTCATATTCCAGTGAAAATCATCTTCGTGGCTATATTCTAATGAATCTATAAATGATATACGTATTAATACTGACTAGGATATGAAAAATTATACTTAAATACATTGTTTTCTTTAAAAGAGAAACATCTTAAAATGTTAACCTTTTTAACATCGCAGGAACTCTGCTTCCTTGGTCCGCCCTAGGGGAAGATATCCATTAAATGTAATACCCAACATCACTTCTGCTACAAATTAAATTACTTTTTCGATTTATATTTGCCATTGAAACTTTTTATAATTAGGATTACTAGTGGCTTGAAAGAGGCCATAGCCCCTAACCTTGCCACAATATTCTGCTTCATCTGATTTGTGTACTCTTTTCATGCTGAGGATAATAAAACAATATCAGTAGGAACACATGTCAGTTCGTAAACAAAGCAGACGTGTTTACATCCCCATGCGTTTAGGGGATTTTTTACGTTATTTCTCATCTACTAGTAACCTTTTGGAAATACTGATTTTTTTACCAAGTCTCTGGGATCAAGACCTTTAATTTGAGCCGTATCCCATAATCCAGCGATTTTCTAAACTCCCACAATTTTGACTTAAAAACTTCACTTACAGAATTTAATATAAAGATACTTTGTAAATATTTAAATTGCAAATGTAACCTATTAGTTTAGGGAATACATTTTTTTCTTGTAATTAGTTAGATCGATCTTGCTTTTCGAATTTAAATTGTTTTGTTAAGTAATGATTTGATCCAATATAAAAAAAACACAAGTGCAATCAGCAAAACGTTTTCGTCTCCACCAATGGATTTTCTTACAAACTTTAGTGTAATGTAATAAACATTGTCACATCGTGTTTATATATCACATATTGAATGCTGTAGTCAATAAAACAGTGGGTTTTATCATCAAAAACAGACCCAGCTATTATTGTAATGGACACCGGATCCAATTTTGAACGGGGTGGGGGGGGGGGTCATCGAGTAATTTAATCACCCGCGGTCACTTTTGGGAACTGGTGGAGTGGAGGGGATGGTGGTGGAATGACGGGGGGATGGAATATTAGGTTACATTATGCCAACCCATAATTGTATTTAAATTCGAGACGAAATAGTTAATTTAACTTCCAAATTCATTGTGTATTTATTATTGTTTATTTGATAAAAAATAACTACCTGTGTATAATAAATCTAGCAAAACCATTGAAGCAAGCTTTACTCAGTGAATGTACGTGTCAGGCTGTAATCAAATCCTCGTTAGAAGGATTATCGGGAAGGTTTGCAGGAATGCCTTATAATTTCCATCATTCCTCAGGGCTCCACTCTATAGACCTTCAAAGTTCCCATGTTACTCTTATGGAAACACTGTAATCAATTGAATTATATATTTGATAGCTGTTGAAAAAAATTATAGAATCAAATATTGTTGCTGTTGTGCTATCATTTTTTTTGTTATGTAAATGAAAGTTAGTGAATCCTCCGTACCTCAGTCTGAAAATCGAATTCAGGTTACGCTAACTCCTTTTTAACGGTTTGACGGATTGTTATGAAATTTTTAGGGTAACGTTTTGACGGTTTAATGATTGTAATAAACTATAATTGACGAATTATTGGTACATTTTAATAATTAATAGTTTTTATATTGAACAATGATCTGCCAATTAGGTTGTTTATTTGAATCACGTAGTTCTCGACTGTCATCTGATCTATCAAACTGTCAAGAGTGTCAAGTCAAATAACAACTGAATTGTTTTGTTTGAAGTTTCAGTTTGAGGTTACTACGTGTATTTCGATTGTTCCTAATTGCTCAATTGCTCAATTGCTCTACACCTTAATCTAAATACGAAATGCGACTTTGAGTCTATTATTAATCATGTTATTCTTATATTAATCAATTTAAAGTTCCACTATATTTAAGTCATAATGTAAATAAGAAGACTTCTTGTATGGCAACGTAAAATTTACAAAAAGTAATTTAAGGTTTACTTCCGGGTTATCAACATGGAATAGGTAATGTGTAGATATTTTGTGTTATTTTCCTATAAACCTCCAGAATTGTTACATGTAGGATCCGGTAGATCTAAGGTATAAATATCTAAGGGAAGAATAATTATAATATATTAAGTTAATTTTCTATGAAAAAGGGGGAGAGAGAGAGTTAGGGGGAGAGACATAGACAGTGAGGGAGAGAGAGAGAGAGAGAGAGAGAGAGAGAGAGAGAGAGAGAGAGAGAGAGAGAGAGAGCGAGCAATTGGGCATATTACATTACAAAATAATTGATTTAGTTATTCATGAAGTTAACCATCATGACACTGGTTTAAATGTTCTGTTGTTGAAATGCTCATGCAGGATGGTGTCCTATGCAAGGAAGCAACCATTATTCAAAGAATATGTTTTTGCTGAATTTTTGAGCACCGAGCAATCATTGGTATATAATACAAATAATACTGTTGACAAAAAAATAATAAAATCCAATAATACAAAAACTAAAACAAATTGATACAGATACATTTGAAGATGTGAAGTTCAGAAGGTCACATGCATGACAATATTACATGATTGCTCCTCTCGGATATATTCTGCGATGGAGATCATAGTTACGTCCACTCTTACACCGTTCACTAAAACTATTTCAATAGTACTAGAATAATACTAGGTTAACGATTTATTAAAATTATTTCTCAATGTTTGTCACTTAAACTATGACTACAGTACTTAAATGCACAAAACAATAAGACGAAGTGTCAATCGGTAAATCGTCTCAGATGTAGGGGTTTTCTCAAAAGCAGTAATAATGAACGCAGACATTACATCATTATGTCATTTATAATAATAAACATCAAAAGTTTGAGCATAGAAAACAAAATAGCTGTTCTCCAAGGTGCTGAAATAAAAAAACCTGATTATGTAAAAATAAGAATAAATAGTCTAACAGTAACTTAAATAATAACCGTATAAACTTAAACTTGGTCTTATGATCTAAGTAACTTCGGATGATTCTTGTAAAGCAAACTAACTGTTGTGCTGCATTGCTGCATTCAGAGAAAGAAATTATGACGTTTTATGACTAAATTAAAATCTTCTTAACATATAATTGCGTAAGAAAAAATATGGCAAACTCGAACATCAAACAAAACTTAAGCAGTAGGTTAGAGATTAATGCTTCTTCAAGCCACTAGTGGTTATAATTACCTAATTGACTGCCTATGGAAACATTGAAACCGTAATTCCATTGGAGAACAGCCCTAAGAATAGTTCTGATTTTCTTAATTTTGAAACGATAGGAGTCCTAACGATCATGTTTATATGCAATACGTTTGAATGTTGTTGTGATAGCATCTTTAAATTTTGCACGGCTGATTTGCCGTACATTCATAATTTGGCGTTTTAAATAAAAAAGGACGCTACCCCATGCTGAAAAATGTATTATTTTGTATATAAAAATAGTTACTCTTCCTTGTACCATTTAACATATCATTAAAATACAACTAAAACAAGAAAACATAATAAATCAAAATTTAGCACTTAAGCATATTGATTTTTCACATAATATCCATTACTCTTATTAATACAGTTCACAAACAAAACATTTCTTTGACATCACCTTGTGAAACAAAACTTGCACACTTTGTAAAATAACATTCTTATCTGGGTAAATATAATACACCCTCAAAAGTTATTGCAAAATATATATAAACCAACTCCTTTTCATATGTACGATCAAACAAAGTTGTATCACATATTGTCGAAACAAACTTTTGAAGTGAATGAAATAGTACAAATCAAAATATTGCTAAGTTCAACACAGAGCTTTGTATAATTTGACTTGCTGATTTGGCCAAAACTTATATTTTTTCATCCGCTTTATTTATAAATCTTCCTCTAAAATACGTTTTATCATAATACTGAGATAAACAAGTGTTATTGAGAATATTGAAACACTTTTGATAACTGATACAAGGCCAAAATGTAATCCCGTATATTCAGTCAAAGCTATAAATTGTTCGGTACAAGTGTTTGTTGCCCCGGGACTTGCGTTAAATTGGAATGGACACCGTCGACCCGGTAAATGGTAAGGTTATGACAATCTGTGGACATCGGTAAGTTTTCAACATTTTAACAGGAAACGATAAAAATATTTAACTCCAGTTTTGATCCGAAAAATCTATATCGTATTTGTATATACATAATGAGCTTTGTATAGTACTGTAAGTAGTTTAAACAATATATACTGAGGATTTGTATTGTATGCTTTGTAATTATAATGTACGTAATGTAGGATTACACAACTGTATAGGTTTAAATTTTGTACCACCTCTAGTTTGAAATATTCAGTGAAAGTTAGGTGTTTAGGTAGTCAAAGGTAAGTTAAGCTTTTAAAAAGGTTACGTAATACAAATCCAAATTATGCTCATAACTGTCCCTAAGAGCCTTTTCAGTAGGTTATTTGCTAATTTTGCCAGATAAAAAATATTTATTTTTCATACTTCAAACTTTATATTTATTAATTTGGTTAAATGGGTAAAAGTTAGCTAATTAATTCTGTATACAAAATGTTATAAGTTTTCACTTCCCCTTCAATAACAATTTTACATGGAGTACGCATTTTATTTATGATTAGTTTTTTTGATGTTTGGAGCAGGCCTTCAAATACTAAAATAGTCTTTGGCACAAAAGTACAAAATTGATTATGCAATTTCACGTCGTTGGCATAAGTATTGCACATATTATATTCAAAAACTTTTACAGTATACAGTGCTAGACTGTTGTAACCAATATTAACTTGTTAACCAATTAAATTTAGGAAGTTAAAATAAATGTATATATATAATTCAACTAACCCACAATAAATTACATTATTCAACATAAAACAATCTACCTAATTTCAGAGATGATGTTGACACACACAGATGAACATAACACATGAGATCTTCTCTACACTGTTGGTCTTGTGTCGTAATGTCATTGCACCCCGAGGCCCTGGGTCTGTGTTTTAACCAAATTACTCCATCCCCTCCTCCATCCCTACTAACAAGCTACCTAATTTCAGAGATGATGTTGACACACACAGATGAACATAACACATGAGATCTGCTCTACATTGTTGGTTTGTGTCGTAATGTCATTGCACCCCGAGGCCCCGGGTCTGTGTTTTAACCAAATTACTCCATCCCCTCCTCCATCCCCTCCTCCATCCCCTCCTCCATCCCCTACTCCATCCCCTCCTCCATCCCTACTAACAAGCTACCTAATTCTAGAGATGATGTTGACACACACAGATGAACATAACACATGAGGTCTTCTCTACATTGTTGGCCTTGTGTCGTAATTTCATTGCACCCCGAGGCCCCGGGTCTGTGTTTTAACCAAATTACTCCATCCCCTCCTCCATCCCCTCCTCCATCCCTACTAACAAGCTACCCAATTTCAGAGATGATGTTGACACACACAGATGAACATAACACAAGAGATCTGCTCTACACTGTTGGTCTTGTGTCGTAATGTCATTGCACCCCGAGGCCCCGGGTCTGTGTTTTAACCAAATTACTCCATCCCCTCCTCCATCCCTACTAACAAGCTACCTAATTTAAGATATGATGTTTACACACACAGATGAACATAACACATGAGATCTGCTCTACACTGTTGGTCTTGTGTCGTAATGTCATTGCACCCCGAGGCCCCGGGTCTGTGTTTTAACCAAATTACTCCATCCCCTCATCCATCCCCTCCTCCATCCCTACTAACAAGCTACCAAATTTCAGAGATGATGTTGACACACACAGATGAACATAACACATGAGATCTTCTCTACACTCTTGGTCTTGTGTCGTAATGTCATTGCACCCCGAGGCCCCGGGTCTGTGTTTTAACCAAATTAATCCATCCCCTCTTCCATCCCCTTCTCCATCCCTACTAACAAGCTACCTAATTTCAGAGATGATGTTGACACACACAGATGAACATAACACATGAAATCTTCTCTACACTGTTGGTCTTGTGTCGTAATGTCATTGCACCCCGAGGCCCCGGGTCTGTGTTTTAACCAAATTACTCCATCCCCTCTTCCATCCCTACTAACAAGCTACCCAATTTCAGAGATGATGTTGACACACACAGATGAACATAACACATGAGATCTTCTCTACATTGTTGGCCTTGTGTCGTAATGTCATTGCACCCCGAGGCCCTGGGTCTGTGTTTTAACCAAATTACTCCATCTCCTCCTCCATCCCTACTAACAAGCTACCTAATTTCAGAGATGATGTTGACACACACAGATGAACATAACACATGAGATCTGCTCTACACTGTTGGTCTTGTGTCGTAATGTCATTGCACCCCGAGGCCCTGGGTCTGTGTTTTAACCAAATTACTCCATCCCCTCCTCCATCATCCCTTGACCTTTAAACCACGCAGTGTTCTTTAGCAATTACGTGTGTGACTCAACCTTTATTATCCATCTATGTTGACCATCATTGCAAGACGTAGCATTACTTTGCTTAGCAATTCGAAAGTGAAATTTTATTTGATCAAATTGAGGTTTTCGAAATTTAATTATTCCCTTGAGTTCTATTTCTTCCCCCGTTCTATTGTCATTTATCACTTATATATGTGAGACCGATTAGTTATAATGTCGTTAATTTCAAACAAATTTACAGTTAATTGATGACGGAACGAAGTGCAGGAACCTATGTATTAGCAGGGACAATGGTTCGTTTCCCGTCAGTGTGTGGTAGTGTTCATAATTCAATAGCGCAAAAACGGCAACTTACCTTGTTATTTGTTGTTAAAGATTTTGTACCACTAATGTAATGTAATATTATATAATTAAGAAAGATTTATCCTATGAAAAAAAAATAATTAACCTAAATAAAAGTAGATATTTAATTACAGAGTCCCCAGAGCTATTTATTAAATATTTGGTGATTAAATTTCGGTTGGAACTTACGTTAAAAGCAGTCATTTTCATCTCCCATTTCTGAGTTCTGTCATCCCAAGACGCTAATATTTGAGCGGACTCCTAGTTATCGTAAAGCGTTCTGATTATACTTTTATTATTGACACGTGTGGTGGTACATTTGGTTTCATTACAAAAATGTTTCAATTTCAACTAAGTCATAAACTATTTCCAGCGAGGTAGAAACCACCTCGTTTATACTTCGCTGACTATTTCTAACGAACATGCAAACTTAATTTACACTTACTAAGCCTTGGTTAACAAAATATTTCGAAATAACTTCTTTTATTTTCAATATATTCAGGTTAATAATAATAACAGTATTGATTTGATAATTAATAAAATAAATAAACCTCCTATAAGATTTTTAAATGTTCAGAACTGGTTTACATACGCCAATTCAAAGTTGAGTTTCCCTGATAAAGCGCGCAGTGAGATAGCAACTTGGTTGAGACTGAGTTGGCTAGCAACTACTTGCATTATTACCCTGTTAAGGACTTAACTTGCTGAGTTGCTTCACTTCGCGTCTTCATTTCATAATGAAGTAGCAGCAATTATGGTTGCCCCCTTGTTATTCATATGGAGAATAAGTAAAGTTATATGAACCCCCCCTCCCCTTAATTATGAACCAAAACTAATAAAACTTGGTATGTAATAACCAGGTAACTTGGAAACCTGGTTCAGTCATATTGATAATTGCAAAAAAAAAACACTTTACTTATCTTCCTAGTTGCAGCAAACCTGCATCCTCAACCCTAATGCCATTATTATGGAGAATAAATAAAATGTTATATATCACTTGTTTATGAATATATTTTTGTGAAACTTGGTAATTGGCTTTATCTAGTAGTGAGACAAATATATATGCATTGGAAATTCGCTGAGTACATAGGTTTGCTGTGACGGGGGTATTTATTTACACATGAATTTGTCAAAACGCTAGTGCGTTCCCTGCTATCCCTGCAGACGGTTATATAAGTACAAATAAATAAACTGAACCATATGTCAAGAAAGTTTGTTTCCAATCGATCCAAAACGTAATTTGTTTGTGTTTATAGCCCCTACCGATTCTTTTATAGTATCCTTAGATACAATGCACAATATGACATTCCGTATCCACCGAAACAATTCACAATAAGTTGAAAATTTTGCCTCCGGAACGCTTTTATAAATATAGAAAAATTTAAAGTAGGTAAAGACAGGAGGGATGTATAACGAGGGTACACTGGTGGAGGGGGATGGAGGGGCATTAATATACAACAGCTGTTTACATATTCATAAGAAAATTTAAAATAACAGAAAACCCCCAGAGAATAAGACCCAAACTGCTGCTTATCATGTGATGAATAAATTACTACTGAATATCAATGATTATTATAAATATATGTTTAGTATTATAACGCATTGCTTGTACAGGAAAAATACTAGAAGAGTTATCATCACGTTTTTGAGGAATGCCAGATATATCTCTTTATTTAAAAATTCCTAAAATGTATAGTGAAAATGTGTACTTTTTAACTTCATAGTTAATTTTACTTAAAATACACAGTGCTTTATCGTAAAGCCTTGCCCTAATTTACACAAATAACCATATTGGCGTATATGTGTTAAAAATAAATCTGAATTCATCATAATGCATTAATTCTTTATACGTTGCTCCCTTTTTAACAAGCAGAACCAAAGTTATCACAGCCAAAGGTAAAGATATAAATCTGCTGAAGATAGCAAATGAGACCTGTATTGATCGTAGATGTTACGACCGGTTCGAAACCAATGGTAAAACCAACTTGGATCATTTAGCGGTAGTGCAGGTCATTTAAACCTTTTTTATTAATATGAAGTAATCCAGAGACACTTTTACTGTCACAATGTTTTTTTTTACTGTCACAATTTTTACTGTTACAATATTTTACTGTCACAATGACAATACAACTACTGGAAATTAGTACCAGTTATATGAATATGGTAATATAGAGTCCAGCGTAACCGTGTTGCAATGATTGTGTTTATTCGTAAGCAACTCTTAGGTGAATATAACAAAATACAACGTCTATCAAATCTAAAGCATGAGGATCTCAATTAGGCGTTGAGAAGTAAATAAACCAAAGCTAGGCTGTATCGAGAGGGGTAAAAACACGTTAATTTATGCAAGAGTTAAACAATAAAACTCTTTCATTTCTTTGTGGAACGAATTTAAATTACATTAATAATTTTAATTTTAAACTTTATATCAATGTAAAAACATTACGAAACTTCAACGCGTCTTAGTTTTACAATGGGTTTTACTCTCTGGCTACCTTACGATGACCTGTGTTTAACTAAAAGGATTTTTCCATAAGGAATAATGTGAGAAAATTAATATATTAAATAAAATATTAATACTGGAATAGTACTGTTCCAGCTTTCTTGTTTAACACGGAATCAAACAATATAAACCGAGGGTGTATTTAACAATACACCTTCTTTGTCTAAACCAAAGATTTACATCACTCTACGGACCTATACGACCATTAAACAACCGTTTAAGTGATTCATGGAGCAAGTTAGACCTAAACTCCCTTTAATAAATTAGCTACTACAAACGTAAACTACAGACATACATTTTTATCTTAAACGTGGCCCCAATTGAAATGAAACGAGGTCATAGAAATATAGTTATTATTAGGGTTGATTACTAACATAATATATTCACGTTTGAAAAATCCATGAGTATTAATTTAAAAAACGGTACATTTGTTTTGAAATGTAATATCTTAATATATGATTATTTTATTTTTCTGTATAGGAGCATAGGTGTTTAAACTTTTATCATGGTTAAACTTAACTAAAAATCATTGTCATTTCACGGGTTGTTACAAGACGATATAGTTATTTTTTACAACTGATTAAAAATATTTAATTCATATTGAGCTTTCATACTTACATGAAATATAAATCAAATACAGTGAAATTATTACGCATGTATTGCGATTTTTATGATCTTGGTGCATAAATTAAGACTAATAAGTGAGTCGGTGACGTAATAGTCAAGGCAGTAGGCCTCAGAAGCATGACAGAAGTGGGCTCGAATCCGAACCCTAGCAAGGACCAATAGTGTCTTGCTTGTACAGTAACGGCTTACCCCTTGCTTTGCTCCCTACGTTTCATGCACAGGCCCAACTCGCTAATCTACGAATTTCCCTAAGCGGTTTGGGTTCAAACTTGCCTGAAAGTTTCCAAGTTTCTCGTCATCCTCGTGGCTTGCTGTTCGTGTTAAAATGTTACTAACAATTAGCTATACTAGAAAAACTTAAATTTTTCATCCGTTTGAAGAATATCCTTATTACAGTAAACATCAAGCGGAATTAATTTATGTTTCTATTTTGTAAATATATTTTCATTCCATTTGTTCTCAATCTTAAGATAAAAAATACCATACCATAAACATGTGATGCTGGTGTTATTAACCAAATATAATAACGAATAACAGCTTAAGCTACTATAAAATTACACTAAGAAGCATGTTATAGTTAAAAACGAAACTTATTGAGTTTTTATTTTGATGGTTATTAGTTATTTTTGTGCTTAAGCCGAGTGAAGACAAGTTATTACTATTCGGATACAAAGGAATCTGTGACTGTGTTATTTTATGGTTAGTAACCAAATTCAATTCATATTTTATTCTGAGGTAATAGTGTATAATGCAGAATTTTGTTTTTATCATTTCAGTTAAAATTAATAAATGTTTATAAGTTATAATTGATGTTTAGACAAGTTCTCATAACACTAATTTTACCACTCTTTCGGTTAGAAAATTATCTAGACTGAATTCTTCAAATACAAAATATGACTGATTAAAATAAAATAAGGTTTGTTTAAATAATGGCTTTTAGTTTAAAATGTTTAATAAAATAATTATAACATTTAATGAAGGATAAAGCGGGGTTGACATAAGATGTAAAATATCTTAATTTATACTTTTTTAATTTTATTTACAGTACATATTTGTATCAGTTTTCTTTGACGCATATTTCTTTAGTCCCTTAGGTTTATGAAAACTTTAAAGAAATATGATAATATTTTGATCAGTAATATTAACGGTTTTCAATAAATAGCCTTTCAGTAAACCCCTCCAGAGAATAATACCATTAAACTATAATCATTATGCTTTCAATTACCATATTGGACAAGAATGAGCTTTCCAATAATTTTAAATTGAATTATATATTTTTTAGTATATAATAAATTGTTTGTACAGTACAAATAATATAATCCTAACTAAAACCATATTTGAGCAACACATTGAGTAATACGCAATGCGGTTATGACTCATGCATCAAGGTAGTTCCTACACTAAAAACGAACAAAACATTAAAAAATGCATAATTTTTAATATTTCAAATTTTTAATCATAATGGAATTTTTAATCATAATTTTTACTAATTGAGCTGACCAAAATTAAAAAGATGAAAAGTGTTCAGGAGTTTTACAAAACCTAACTATTTATCGATACATATAAATATGAAAACGAGTATAAATGTTTTTTATCTACAATGAAACCAACATGTTGGTAGATGTGCGACAAGGGAAGGGGATGACATCACTAGTTACAAACTTGAAGACAAGTTTAACCAAAAGTACTGCTAACAATCTTTGTCTGACATGTTACCACACTAACGTCACATAAAGCTTATACATAGTCAAGCTGCCTATTAATAATAAATGAATGAATAATGAACATGAATAATTATGCATGAATAATTATTGGTTATAAAATTAAAATAACTTGTTTAGATTTTAGTATTTGAATATATCTGTGGTTTCACGTATGTTATAGAAAGATTGAAAGTAAAATGAAACATGTTGGGCAAAAAGGACATAGATAACAGCGAGAAGCACAATTCCATCTACTTGTACATTGAAATGGTACGAGTTTAGTTTATTTGTCGTAAGCGTTTTATTTGTTGTAAAAATATGTTATTTATTGTAAGAGACTCCACAGACAGGAAGTATTACTTGATGCAAGCATTTAAGGAGTTGCACTGGTAAATTTAAATTTTCTTTTGAAGTTTTGTTTGAAACTTTGTATTCTGTATATGTTTATGTTTTATAGTTTTGAGTCTTTTTTGTGTTAATATAATTTTCGCTAACCTATTTAATTCATTTTTCTATGTATATGATTATGCGAATATGCCATATCAGGATTGATTAACAACCCTGCTAATTTTAGTTATAGAGATTTTGAAAGTTATGTTTAAAGAAAATAGGTTTAATTTTAGTTATTACTGTAGTAAATAATACCTTTCCTAACCTAAAACAAACATTATTTTCCACTTTAATCTTCGAGGGTTTAAAGTGCGACATTTAATACCCAAATTAGTCGAAGTATGACTTTGCTCTTAAATACTTTTGGGGGATTTTTAATTACAAATAGTCAAAGTAAATAAATAAAACTCAACTGTTACAAAATAAAAACAGTGAAAACCCCATGTCTTTAATCAATTACTTCAGCTTGCTTCTTATTAAAACCTTCAATTAAGCACTTAAAGTTTTGGGTAATGACACAAACAAATATTACAACTAAAATTAAACCTGTCCAGTTCCAAGTGTTAAGCCCTCGGTAGTCTGGGATGCTCAGCTGTTCTCACCGGATGCGATACTCTGCTCTTACTGTGAGCAAACACTAGCCCGGGTCTGAGAGACTGACGTTCATTGGGAACAGAGACGGGGACTCGGAACTACTTAACTTGCACGGTCCTATGCTTACTTTAACTTAGAACTGCATACTTACTAGGTTAATTACTTATTTTGACTTATAACTGCATACTCACAGTGCCTCACTGTGCAGTACCGTCCCGTGTGTTCCGTTCTGGCCTGTGTTCTGTTTCGGTTTGGCTTTAATGTTTGGTTTTATTTGATTTAATATATTTACCGCTTTTACGTCTGTTTTAGATTTGTTGGTATTTTCCCAGATTTTCCTCGATTATGTTAATATTTAGTGTAATTTTATTGTTTAGTATGTATTTTTCTTACCTGAAGTCAGGATCAGATTCCAGGTCCTGAAACGTCTTGATAACTGCTATTAAAATAGTATGACGGAAGTTTTTTTTATATATCAAACTGTAACCTTTTGTTGGATATAAATTTTATTATTAAGCTATTTAATTTTGAAAGATTTACAGTATGTATGCATACGGGAGTGCGCCAGCTCTTAGGGTTAATATGTGTGAGTTACGTAACGTTGATCCATCCCCCCTCCCACACAAAACACAGCATAATGCTACGGCATACTCCCTCCCCCCTTAAGTGCGTTACGTAATATGTGTATGGCGCCTTACTGCTTTTGAGGCCTAAATATAAAAACCATGTACAAAAATATATATACATTCTGGAAATATGGAAAAATTAAAGAGTTCATTTCCGGCTGATAAATATAGTTAAGATTTTCATTTTAGCACATGCCCGGGCTGGCACTTCCGGCCCCCGCCATACGTTTTGCCAAATAGCTCGGCAACGTTAGATTACTAACCTTCATATTCAAGTACTAACTAGTAATAACCTAGTATTAACTCGTGGTATAGTTAAAATTTTCATTTTTGCACATGGCCGGGCTATCACTTCCGGCCCCCACCATACGTTTTTGCTTAATAGCTCGGTAACGGTTACAGTACTCACATTCATATTCCAGTACTAACAAGAACTAACCGATTATTAACTCGTGGTATAGTTGAAATTTTCAGGTATGATTTTCATAGCCTCCAAATACACATCTTGAGTACAAGAGCTTTATATTGACACCAAACATAAGATAATTGGATTGAGTGAAACGAAATCCTTAAGTAGGGGGCATTGGAGGGTTCAGAACCAGCATAGGCGCGGTGAGGACGCGAGGACGCGAGGACGTCCCCCCCCCCATGACGTCACCCCCCCCCATGACGTCATCCCGTCATCCCCCCCCATGACGTCATCCCCCCCAATGACGTCATCCCCCCCCATGACGTCATCCCCCCCATGACGTCATCCCCCCCCCGACCTTCCCCATAGCAAAGCTCGGACCCCCCCCCGTTTGCAACATTTTTCATGATGAGGAAAAACTTTCAAAAATTAATAACTAGCCTATTTACTCACCGATTCCCACGGGACTTTTTCCAGAATGTAGGCCTATCCCAGAGGAAGCGAATGACGTAAGAACCCCATAGATCCGCCATTAAACAAGGCCGCTATTAATTTTTAAACGCGTTTTCCTTATGGGATCTCAGCTGTTTACCGACCGATTTTGATGAAATTTCACCACATGTAGGGCGGCGGCCTAAGTAAACCATCCCTTAAAGAAAATTGAGAATCCACCGTTAAACAGGCCCGCTATTAATTTTTAAACGCGTTTTCCTCATGAGATCTTGGCTGTTTACTCATCAGCGGTCTTCCAGACCCATCATGATGGTTCAAAACCAGCAAAGGCGCGGTGAGGATGCAAGCCCCCCCCCCCGTGAGCGACTCCGCGGAGTCACGTGTCAAGGCGCGTGCTAGGGCCTACGTGACCGCCCGGGGTTGTTTACTCATTAGCGACTTTCCCTCACTCCTCCGGCGAGGCCTCCTCCCGACCGGAGTGTTATTTATAAGCGCGTCCTCGAGGGTTTCATCAGTTTGTCTTTGGAGCTCTTACTGCGCGGACGAAGTATTCCCGTCTCCGAGATACACTTTACAACCTGTGCTTGTGCGACTGTGTGGAGTTTTCTCTTTGGATCTCTTAAAATGTAAGTAACATTTAATTTATCTTTTCATCAGCCGATTTACCAATGCTCTAAATCCCAATTAGCTAAAATTAATATTTAATATTTTATATATCACAGTGGAAAATAAAATTGGGTTTTGCTTAGTAGAATTATAGACGAGATTAAAATCGCCATGTGCGAGCGAAACAAAGATAAAGACGTGTAACAGTGTTAGGAATGTCATAGGAGCTATTCTTGTAATTTATTTCTGTCTACTATTAGAAGGGTACTGTTACCAAGCCCCGATGTACTGTATAGATACCCGATGTTGCAGATGGCTGTTCCTCGTATGTGTGAGGTCTGCGGTCGCTTCTTCGCTGGAACCCTGGCTCGTCACACGGCAGCCGCTCACAGGGACCGCCATTTCGACTGCAACGTCTGCGGGCGACGCTTCGGGCGAAGCGACAACCTGCGACGCCACCTCATAGCAGTTCATCCTCCCACTCCTCACGATCAAGCGCCAGGTATGGTTTTAGGTTAAATAGGAAACCACCAGTAGATTTGTTAAGCACTTCTCCAATATCCTCATACACAGTTCCTCACCCTTGTATTACTGGGCCCAAACTGGCGATCGAGATGAGGAATAGGTCACCAGTCCTCTATACAGTTCCTCACGATCAAGCGTCAGGTACGGTTTTTATGTTAAACAAGAAAGGAGGCTGCCAGCCTCTGTGTGTTCCTCACCCTTGTATTTACTGGGCCCAAACTGGCGATTGAGATGAGGAAGAGGTCGCCAGTCCTCTGTGCAGTTCCTCACGATCAAGCGTTAGGCACGGTTTTTACGTTAAACAAGAAACCAGTACTAATGACTTGTTTTCGAGAGTAAACGGCTTTAGCCGAGTAAACAGATTCAAGTAGTAAACAAGGGGCTGCCAGCCTCCGTTCAGTTCCTCACCCTTGTATTACTGGACTCAAACTGGCGATTGAGATGAGGAAGAGGTCGCCAGTCCTCTATGCAGTTCCTCACGATCAAGCGTTAGGCACGGTTTTTACGTTAAAAAGGAAACCAGTACTAATGGCTTGTTTTCGAGAGTAAACGGCTTTAGCCGAGTAAACAGATTCAAGTAGTAAACAAGGGGCTGTCAGCCTCCGTTCAGTTCCTCACCCTTGTATTACTGGGCTCAAACTGACGTTCGAGAGGAGGAAGAGGTCGCCAGGCCTCTATGCAATTCCTCACCCTTGTATATATTGCGCTCAAACTGGCGAACGAGGTGAGGAAGAGGTCGCCAGTTCCTCACCCTCATGTTTATCGAGGTAACTAATAGAACTTGTTTTTCCTGTTCGCAGGCCATCCATGCCCGTTATGCTCCGTCGCCCTGGCGAGCCCCGAGGATCTTCACCACCACATGGAAGCGGTCCACGGTGCGATCCCGTCAGCTTCGACCTCCTCCACCGCAACACCACCCCTCAGAGACCCACGGCCAGAGTGTAACGCGTGCGGGCGACGATTCGCCCGCGAGGACCTGCTCCGGCGCCACGTGCAGCTGGTGCACGCCAACGGGGTCCGCTGTCCCGAGTGCGGCGCCCTTTTCCGCAGGGTCGCTTATCTCCAGCAGCACGTGGCAAGCGCTCACCGCGGCATGAGGTTCGCGTGCGCCTACTGCGACCGAGGCTTCACCCGGCGCTACAACCGGGACCAGCACGAGGCCCACAACTGCCCCATCGTGAGGAACCTCGTTGTTGACGAGATGCCATGCCTACCCGTCCTGTCACCCGAGCCTCAGCCCAGCCGCGAGCCCCAGCCTGGACCCAGCCGCGAGCCCCAGCCTGGACCCAGCCGCGAGCCCCAGCCTGGACCCAGCCGCGAGCCCCAGCCCGGACCCAGCCGCGAGCCCCAGCCCGGACCAAGCACGGCACCTGATGGGATGGTGGGTGGTGGCGGACTACCCACGTTCCGCACCATTCAACGAGGGTTCCGCGGACGCCTCCTGACCTTCGGCCTGTCCCGGCCCATGGAGGACTTCTTGACCGTGGAGGACGCGCTGGTGCTGCTGTTCGACAGCGTCCTGGAACTGTTGGCTGACGTCAGGACCCGACACCCAAACACCAAGGTCAACATGTTCCTGGAGTGTGAATTCGCCAACGTTCACGGAGCCACCTGTCTGCGGGCCTTCAAGACGAAGAACGTGCCTCTCACCGCCGCGTCCAACTTGGAGGACTTCCTGTCAGCGTCCTTCCACAAGCTGGAGGAAGAGAAGGAGCAGTGCCTGCTAGTGGGCAGCGGGTGGAGCTATCTCCGGATACGGGACCTGGAGATCCACGTCAACCTCTACACCCCGTTGGGAGAACGCGGAGCCCGGTTCATCCTGCTTCCCAGGACCATCTGCGACACGCATGCCGTTATCAACGTGCACAACCTCGATGACATGTGCTTCGCGTATGCCATCCTAGCCAAGTTCGTCGCGCAACACCCGGAGAGGCCCACATCGTACACACCAGACGTCATGGCACGCTACGACTGGGTCGGCCTACGCTTCCCCGTAGCCGTGAAGGACATTAAGGTCTTTGAGAGGAGGAACCCCATCAGCGTCAATGTGTACGGGATCGAGCGCGCCATGGTGGGGAGACGCCCCGACGGATCGCCAAAGTTCCAGGACCGCGTGTTCCCGCTGAAGATCTGCAAGCGGGAGTTGGAGGATCACCGGGACCTGCTGTACGTGACCACCGGCGGGGACAGTCACTACGCCTACATCGCAAACATGAGTAGGCTAGTGCGAGCCCAGCTGACGTCCCGCGAAAGCGCTATCTACGTGTGTAAGCGATGCTTCGCTTACTTTGACAACCGGCCCAACAAGCTGCAACTGTCCGGTGCCGAGCGTCTGGAGGAGCACATGCGATACTGCACCGCCAAGGCTCCCCTCCACTTGGACTTGCCGAAGAAGCAGCAAATCCGCTTCACCCACCCCGAGTACACTCGGCGCGAGCGCTTTTGCGTCTACGCCGACTTTGAGTGTGCTCTGCAGCCCGTCGCCGCTGACCCTGCGGAAGCACCGTCCGGCACGAGGCCCCTGCAACTGCACGTCCCGTACGCCTTTGCCTACCAGATCGTGGACTCGCTCGGCTTGGAGGAGTTTGAGCCCCGCGTCTACTTCGGAGCTGACGCGTCCAAGGTCTTCATGGAAAGGTTGAAGATTGACGTGCTGGCGCTGTGGGAGTTCCTATTCAGCATGAGAGCTCTGCACCCTTCTCTGACCCGACAGGAGATGGACGAGTACCTGGCAGCGACTCACTGCTACCTCTGCGGGAAGGAGTTCACGGACCAGGACGTCAAGGTGCGGGACCACAATCACGCCCCGCCCTACGAGTTCCGAGGAGCCGCCCACCGCTCGTGCAACCTCAGGTACCGGGAACAGCGACACATCAACTGCTACTTCCACAACCTGTCCAACTACGACGCCCACTTCGTAGTGCGCGAGCTGGCCATCGACCCCGGTGACGTGGACGTGTTGGCCCACACGGAGGAGCGGTACATCGCTTTTACCAAGCGATTCCAATTTGGTCAGCCCGGGGACAACCAACGACAGAGCAGTTTCGCGGTGCGCTTCCTAGACACCTACAGGTTCCTGTCCATGAGCCTGGCCAACCTGGCGGCGGGACTCCCCACGGACAGGATGCGTGAGACGAGGAAGCGCTTCCCCGACGACCGGCTGTTCGACCTGGTGCGCAGGAAGGGCGTGTTCCCCTACGACTTCGTGACGTCCTACGACACGCTGTACAGGACCAGGGAGTTGCCGCCTAAGGAGGCGTTCAGGAACTCCATGACCCTGGAGGACGTCAAGGACGAGGAATACGAGCACGCCCTCAACGTGTGGCGAGCCTTTGAGTGTCACAACCTCAAGGACTATGCGGACAAGTACCTGCGGTGCGACATCGCCCTGCTCACCGATGTCTTTGAGCAGTTCCGCGACACCTCGTTGACAGAGTACGGGCTGGACCCTGCCCACTATTACACCTTGCCGTCCTACGCCTGGGACGTAATGCTCAAGACCTGCGACGTGGAGCTGGACACGCTGCAGGACTTTGACATGTACCTGTTCGTGGAGCAGGGGATCCGGGGAGGCATCTCTCAGGCCATCACCCGCTACGCCAAGGCCAACCACGACAGGTGCCCGGACTACCACCCCGACGAGCCCACGCGCTTCCTCCTGTACCTGGACGCAAACAACCTGTACGGCTGGGCCATGTCCCAGTGCCTGCCGACCGGAGACTTCGAGTGGCTCAGCCGTGAGGAAATCCAGGCGTTGGACATTGCGGCGCTGGACGCAGAGGCCGATCGAGGCTACATCTTGGAGGTGGACCTCCACTACCCCGCGCGCCTACACGACCTGCACAAGGACCTTCCCTACTGCTGCGAGACGAAGCGTCCGCCAACAGGGAAGTTCCCCAAACTGTTGACGACCCTGGACGACAAGACGCACTACATCTGTCACTACAGGGTCTTGCAGCAGGCGCTGCAAAACGGATTGGAGCTGGTCGCGGTGCATCGGGCGATCTCGTTTCGCCAGTCGCGGTGGTTGGAACCGTACATCCTGATGAACACGGAGCTGCGGAAGAGGGCCAAGACGAAGTTTGAACAGGACTTCTTCAAGCTCATGAACAAGGCGGTCTTTGGCAAGACCATCGAGAATGTACGGAAGCGCCTCAACGTGAAGCTGGTGTGCACCCCGGAGACGTTTTCCAAGTACGTCGCCAGATCCAACTTCCTGGACCGGACGTACTACACGGAGGACGTGGCCCTGGTGCATCTGTCCAAGGTCAACATCGTGTTGGACAAGCCCGTCTACGTAGGCATGACAGTCCTGGAGCTGAGCAAGTGGCTCATGTACGAGTTCCTGCGCAAGATGAAGGAGCGCTACGGTGACCGCCTCACCGTGGACTACATGGACACAGACAGCTTTGTCTTTGACATCGTGTCCCAGGACGTCTACGCCGAGATGAAGGAACACCTGGACGACTTCGACACCAGCGGCTATCCGAGGTCCCACCCCTGCTACAGCCCCGTCAACGCCAAGGTCATTGGAAAGTTTAAGGACGAGTGCAACGGCCTGTCCTTATTCGAGTACCTCGGCCTGCGGTCCAAATTATACTTTATGGACATTGAGGACGCGGCGACAGGCGGCAGCAAGGCTCTCAAGCGGGCCAAGGGGGTGGCGAAGGGCGTTGTCAAGAACGTCCTCACCCCCGACGACTACAGAGAGTGCCTGTTTGAGGGGGTCCAAAAGCGCACCACCAACGTCCGCTTCCAGTCCCACTTGCACCGGGTCTACACCGTGGAAGTGGACAAGCTGAGCCTCAGCCCGACCGACGACAAGCGGTGCGTCCTCCCCGATGGCATCCACACTCTGCCGTGGGGACACAAGGACGTCCCGCCGCTACCAGCCAGGAGAGGAGATCGACGGATGGAGGTGGATGGTGAGGAGGAGGAGGGGCAGCCCCAGGATGAAGACGAGGAAGAGGAATTCCCAGTTTAGTTTTAATATTAATTTTAAGAAAAATTTGTAAATAGTATTTGTAAGAAAATATAATAGCTTTATGTACAGCACGAACCTGAGTTGTTTATTTCCTCCCCTTTGCTCACTCAAAAGCCGGTAGGCTCAGAAAAACTAAAGTGAAAGGCGTTATGGGCCGTTTGGCCCGAGCCGTGCAGCTTAAAAAGCCCCCGCCAACCGGGAGCGGTTGGCGGCGCGTGTCGGGGGATGGCCCTGAAGGAGTTGTCCAGGAAGGAGTTGCTAAGTGGTTTGCTGACGCTCAAGGTTGCACCCTCGAATTACTCAGCGGTTTGCTGATGTCCGAGGGGTCTCGTGACGCGCCCTCTTTGGCGACCTTCACTGCCGCTTGGCGGGGGCTCAGCCAGTGACACGCGCCGCTGGTATATAAACCTGAGGTCCAGCCCCGCTGCCTCAGTTTTGCTAATTTTTTAAATTTAGTAAGGAGAAAGGAGAAATGAAAACACAAGCTTTATCATTATGAGGCATGTATTGTACAGTAATAAGGTTACATACACATACTACAAAAACCTTACAAATTAGTTTTAAGCGAATATGGAGTGGAAGAGCCTGAGGACCAGAGCGTCGTTGGCGGCGGGAGCGGCAGGGTCGAAGAGCTGGACGTAGTCGCTGAGTGACGTGCGGAGAACAGCCCGGCAGTACAGGTAAGTGAGGCAGTAGTAGCCGCAAACAGAGGTATCGTAGCCCTGGAGTCGATACCTGTTGTAGACATAGTGGCGGTGATGAGGATTGCGCCTCAGGAACATTTGAAAGTCGGCCTGGTATGGCGGCCTTCCGTAGCTGTCCAGGTACTCGAGTCTGTCCTCTTCCGAGCAGTAAAACGCCACCCAGTGTTCGCCTCCCTCGGTGTGTGCTACCGTGTTGGACACGATGGCGGTGAGAGGCTTGACTGGCACGTCCGGTAGTTGGTCAGAGGCGTAGACCGCAACGTTCCTCAGTCCGGGGATCCTCACCAGGCATTCTCTGATCTGGACGGTATTCATCGTGGACGGAAGCAGCACAGGCAGCTTGAGACGGACGGGTCTGGACTGTCGTTAGCCACGAGCCAGTCCCGCAATACTATGCAGTTATGAAGGGCGCAACGGTTGTGGGAGCTCTTATGGTGGCGACAGCGCAGGGTCCGGTAGGTGGGCGGACCGTTGAGCGACCCGCAGCCCAGATCCTCCATGTCCTGAGCGGTGGTGGCGGCAGGCTCGGTTATGAGGTGGCGTTGTACAAAGTCCCTCTTCTGCGATCCTTTGACGTAGACCAGGGGGCGGTGGATGAGGCAGGAGCGCAGCTTGTCCAGCAAGGCGACGTACACGATGTCCCCCTGGTCCCACTCCAAGCCGTGGCAGTGGCGAGTGACCCAGACGCTCTCGCGCTGTTTCTCGGAAGTCAGGAGGTCCTTGCTGAAAGGCGGGCGGGCGATGTGATGTAGGAGCAGCGTGCCGGTAGTCACGTCCACCACGCAAACCTCTTTCAGTAGAAAGTCATTATCACTGTCTTTAAAACACTGCATATCCATCACCACGCTTCCGTGATGACAGCGCGCTGGCGGCGGCTCGTTGTAGATCGGTGGCGGCACGTCCATCCCGTACGGCTGACTGAACTCGACTGAGCGCTGGCGGGAGCGCGCCTAGCGGGAAAACCTTGGGTGCGCGCGCCGCCATCACGGTTCGCGGTGACCTTGAGCGCGCGGCAACTCGTTTACCCGCCAAAGTCGACTGTGACGTTGCGATGACGGTCCACCTCCACGACGTTGTCCAACTCGGCGTACACTATGCAGTTGAACGCCTCCGCCAAGGCTTCGGAGAACCCAATCTCTATGCGCAGGTTACCGTTGCGCACCAGGTTCCAGTGGCTGGATTGAGAGGCCGCCATATCGGGTGTCAGATCAAACGCCATCAGGCAATATCCGTAGGGGTATTCGTTGCGACTGACTTCGTTACCGCAGTCTGAGAAATTGATGCCGGTGCCGGTGTACAGCGTGTGGTAGGCGAGCACGCACAACTCCTGACCGAACGTGTAATCCGGTTGAAGCGGCTTACATGGCACTTGCTCACCGTCTATGTACAGCGCGAAGAAGTTCACGTGGCTGTGGGTGAAGTTGAACGGGTTCTTCTTGTAGTCCCCGTTGAACGCCTGATTGCTGACCAGGCCAACTATAACGCGTTTCGGCAGTTGACCCAGAAACACACTGTCCAGAGTCTTGCTGCTGATACCGGAGGGTAGTGTGAAGGATTTCACTTCCACGCGCGTAATGGGATATTTGGCTGTGCCCGACTCCAGCGTCCTGCTGTGAGCCAACAGCACGCTCGGGTTGATCTTACAGCGGCGCATAAACAGGTTGACTTCGGCGATGTCCACTTTATAGTCTGTCACGGTTTTGGACATGATGGAGAATGAGTTCTTTGACCTGATCAGGCGAAAGCGCATCTCCACGCCGTTTAACATGAACTTCTCCTGGTTGCACAGGTCGACGTGCAGATGTCCGACCATGTCCGCGTACCGGCTGGCCTTGACAAACTCCCTCCGGTTCTTGAGCCCGGCATTATCCTCCTCAGTATTGTCCATGTACCCGGCATAGTCCTCGTAGAACAACTCCGCGGTGAGGTGCGATGTCTTGGCATCACCGCCATAGGACAACAGGTTCTCCAGGTAGGCGCGATAGGCATACGTGTTGTTCTGAGGAGACACCAGTTTGTTGTTCAGGTACAGGTCCACTTGACTGAACAGCGAGTGCAGCCAGTTGTTAATCGGACCCACCTCTTTTATCGCTTGATCACCCGTTACAGCGCCTCCATTAGCCGTTCTAATGGTAGCCTTCACATGCAGTAGCGTCTGTGACAGATCCGTGTACTCGTCCCCATGACCCGGAACTATGAACTCAACGGGTGAGTCGTCTGTCAGGGAGGAGATGGGCTTGTACTGCACCCATTTACCACTCTCTATACTGGTCTGCGTAGGCGGTAGCGAGAACAGGTCCAACTCGGTCTTGACACACTCGCACGACTTCTGATGTAGAAACGCCATTATCCAAAAATGTCCTTCACGGTACTCTTGCTCTTCTTGCTTCTCCTCTTCTTAGCGACACGTTTTGCGGGCTTCCTCTTGGGGGCAGCGCTCTTCTTCCTCGCTCCGAGGAGTTTCGCTAGAGACTGAGGAGTAACCTGCTGTACACGCCTCTTCTTATAGGCACCACCACCGCTCAGCACGCGATCCAGTTTTTCATCAGCCCTGCGTTTCAGCGACCCGGTAAACTGTCTGAGTCGGGCGTTGGCTGCGACTCGGGGGTTGGCTGTGCCCGCCGCCACGTCGCCCAAGAAGCCCACACCGGACCTCAGCGCCTCCTTGCCCAGCGCCGATGCGCCGGATCTGATCAACGGGACCACTGTACGCATCAGCCCGCCTAGGAAACTGCCGATGCCGTGTCCGCGTTGGAAAGCGGCTCCTCTGAATACGGAGGATACGCCATGGCCCGCCTGCTGGTGGCGGTAATACGCCAGATAGGGATCGCTCGGATTCATTGCCGCTGCCTCTCTTTCCTGAAATGAAGCTTCATGCACGTGGTCCCGAAGTGGAATGGCAAGTGTCGCCCTTGGTTGTCCCTTAAATCGATTTCCACGCTCTCGAATGAGGTTTTAATCACCGGCACGTAGTGCGGGTCTATTATATACACTGTCGTGTTGGCACCGTACGTGTAATTCCTGATGTCGATGTTGAGGATCTTCAGTAGTGGCGCCACAGCGTCGCCCACCAGTTGGGGTTCCACCAGGTCGCAATACACGTACATGTGTGATGGTAGACCGGCGAAGAGGTTAGTCGGCCTCACGGACCTGTGACGCTTGACGATATCCGTATCCACCTCGTAGCCAAACTGTAGCGCCAAACTGGGGCTCAGTTTGAGGCTCTGAACGGCTGAAGACGTCGACATCAATTCCACCCTGGAGGACCTCTCGTCATACGAGAAGGTGCACAGGTTACTCTTCATTTGAGGGTGGTTGTTGATTGCGTGCACGAGTTCCTCGGTACTACTGTAATTGCCCGGCTCCACTTTGATTAACAACTTGTCCACCACGGCCAACCCGCCTTTCGAGTCCCTCATTCCCAGCACTAGTTTGATGTAGGTTCCCTCACCGACGGTCAGAAAAGAGAAGGGGTAGTGCGCCTCCGCCAGAGCGACCTCCCACTCGCCGTCTGACAGATCAACGGTCGAGGGTAGATGGGTCGTGTAGTTTGTCACCATGTTGTTGGGATAGTACTTCATTGAACTGTTACTGGGCAACGTCAGGTAAAACTGGTCGTGCCTCGTCATCACAGCTGTTGCACGTCCGCTGCGGGTACCCACGAGTTGAAGTCCTCTCCGTAACCGGCCCACTTGACTAGGTAGCGCTTACTGGAGCCTCGCCCCTCGGTGTTCAGTATTTTATCTATTTGATACAGGCGGTCCGGGGCGATCGTCACCTTTTGCATCTCGTGCTCGTAGAAGCGCCCTTCCAGCGGCGTCCCGTTCAGGTCGCGCAACACGTACAATGGCAGAGGATGCGACCCGTATACGTGGTCCACCACGAACAGCTCCTTACTCCAATTGGTCTCGTAACCTTTGGCGAACGTGCCCTTCTCCTTGGCTATGCGCACCGTGTCGCCCGGCTTGAACCTGGGCTTGTGTCGCCGGATCGCCTTTCCATACATGTGACGCCACACCTTGTACACCGTTTGACCATCGCCGCTGTCCGCGTCCACGGGTCGTAGGCTACCACCCAGGCTCCTGTGCGGACTGCGGTTGTAGGCGTCCACAAGCCTGTCCAACACGTCCACGTAGCGATACGTGTTTTTGTAGGTCAGGTAGCGCCACATGCGGGTCTTGAGCGTGCGGTTGACTCGCTCCACCACCGCCGCCTTCACGTCGGGGTTCTGCGTGGTGAAGTAGTTGACACCGTGACTCTTGAACACTCGCTTGGTCGCGGTCCCGGTGAACTCCGTCCCCTTGTCGGTCTGTAGGCAGCGAGGAGTCGCCTCAGCGAATATCCTCTCGAACGCAGCAGCCACCTCAGGCCCGCTTTTCCTCTTCAGTGGTACCGCGAACAGCCACTTACTGAATACGTCTATCACAGTCAGCAGGTAGTTGACTCCGTCGTTGTACCGGCTCAGGCCGCGCATGTCGTTCAGGTCCGCCTGCCACAGCTCCCGGGGCCCGAACACGGCGTAGCGGTTGCGGGGAAACCGCTTGCGCGCAGGCTTGTGCAGCGTGTAGGTGTCCTGGGCGCGCAGCCAGTCGGCTACCCGACGTTTCGGTAGGCGCGCGGCTCTGGCCAGGGCGGCCACCCCACCGAGGGAACCGGGCTGGCTCGGGTCGTAGTACAGCTTCTCCATTACGGTGTGAACGGCTCCCAGTTGTCCAATGACGATTCCCGGTCGGGTTCCTCGGTTATTATCCTTCTCCTGGCCGCTGGGGGTCGCGGTCTCAGGCGGTCCAGTATCGGTGTCAACCTCGGTGAGAGGGGTGTCGACGAGGCTGTCGTCGTGTCTCCCCAGGGGCTCGATGCCGAGTCCAGTCCCACGCCTAAGTAACGCAACGCCGTGGGTTTGCTCACGTATTCTTTGGGCACGTTCATGTCCTTCAATGCGGCCATCACTTGATGCCAGCCGGTAGGCAATCGGTCCGCCCTTCGCGCTCTCACTATGCTGTGCGCGATGTCCACTATATTGGAATCGGGGATCTTCACCTTGTCCACATACACCGCCCCACTGGCGTCCCAAGAGATGGGGCTGCCTTGACGGGTTATGAATCGCAACAAGTTGCGCGCCACCGACCTGTAGATTTTTGAGAACGATTCCACAATGTCCTCCTCCGCCGAGGCGCTAGACTCGTGCTTCATCTGACTCGGACCTCCCGCCGCTTCCTCCTCCCTGTCCTCGCCCTCGATGATTGACAGACCTATGGGTTGACGTTTAGCCGCGGAAAAGTGCAGGAACCGCTGTAACACCTGCTGATATTGTTTCCATTTCCCCGTATCGTCCAGCCGCTTGTCGCTCAATATGCGATGCATCTCAGCGTCCAGGCTGGCTGGCTTATTGGCGCTACCTGCTCCTCCTCTTGGCTCCGGCCCTGGTCCCGTTCCTTCTCGCAATCTCTCGATGAGCTCCTGCGGTACAACCACCATTTTCCTAGCGTACTCCATGTCCGATTAGCTTCTGCGCTAGAACGGGCAGAACAGCGTTCAACAGTAGAGGTAGGAGGATCCCTCCGCCCCGTTGAACGAGGTAGTGTCGCTTCTTGGCCCAGCCCTCGCCGCGTTTCACCAGCCGTCTGAGCGCCTGTTTGTGTTTGCTCAATTTGCGTTTGAGGCAGGGAGAAAGCGGTACGTTTCCGCGTAGCACGTTATACGCGCACTCGCACAATGACTTGATGCGACTCTTGTCGCACGCTTTTAACAGGGCCTTGCGTTCTTTGGGCGTAGCGTGTATTAGGGCCCTCAGCAGCGCCGCGTCCTTCTTCACGCGGTGTGACATGATGACTGACGCTGGCGCGCGCTCGGCCTATTTATCACTTCTTCTTGGGCAGGTACACGTAGTTCACCGGGTCGTCTGGGAAAATGGCTGAACGTACGCGCATCTCCTCGGGCGTGGACTGTTTCAAGTCTATGAGTAGATAGGCGTGCGGATCACGCGTAGCGTCCGCGTAAGCCTCCTCCACAAATTTGGGGTTCTCCGGGTATACTTGACGGGCGAGGTGTTTGATCTGAGCGCGGTCCCTGGGATTCTTGAAACACACTATGTAGTGGGCGTTCAGCGATATGTCGCGCTGGCCCCTGCCCTGGTGAAACAGGTTTTGCGTGATGAAGAACACGCTCATGTTGCGGTGGTGCGAGCCCTTGGTGAACAGGTCCGCTACGCCGGGGCCAGCCTCGCGCATCATGTCGTCGATGATGACCAGGGCGGGCTCGCTACCGTCATAGTCGTCCAGGTCTGGCAGGCCGGCTACGTAGCGCACGGTAGAGTCCGCACGGCTCTTGCCACCACCACTGCCATAGTGCCAAGTGATGTGGGCGAACCGCGTATCGCACATGTGGTCGGCGTGCTCTATGAAGCGAGCCACGAAGTGCGACTTGCCGCTGCCCGAGGGCCCGGCCACGATGGCGGTGAACGGATGTTTCCACCTCAAGTCCATGGCGTCTACTGACTGCCATGCACCGCCACCTCGGCTCTTAAAACTAAATTCTTTTCTCGCTTTTTTTTTATTTGATTTTTTTTATTGAAGGAAATAAGGGAATAAGGAATACCATTTATTTATACAAATTCTAGGAGAGGACTTTTACTGCCTGGAGAGCTGCTCCTCTTCACAAGGCTCATCCTCGGCCTCACGCCAACGTTATACTGCGTGATGGTGTTATCGTCCAGGACTGCAAGGTACCGCCGGGGCATGTATATCCGGATCGGGTCGTCACCAACAAGACCCTCCAAGGTGGCCATCACCGCCTCGCCGTATGGTGTATCCACCCTCTCAAACGAGCGGATCGGGTAGACCACGTTGTCCTGCAGGTCTACGATGCGGGTATAACCCGCGGCCTTGCAGCTGTTGAGGGCTGTCCTGAGGTCCATCTTCTGGTCCGTGTTGAGCATGACACAGCGGCTGGATGCAGAATGACTGGCTCTCACTACCGAGTCGCCTTTTGTAGACAACCGCGGAGGAGGCGTAGTGATGAAAACACCAACTGGCGGAGTGGAGGAGGAGTGGAGGAGGAGTGGAGGAGTGGAGGAGTGGAGGAGGAGGAGTGGAGGAGGAGTGGAGGAGTGGAGGAGTGGAGGAGGAGTGGAGGGATGGTGGAGTGGAGGAGTGGTGAGGCTGGATATGTATCTCGAGGAACACGCTCATTCGCTTTATTACGTTATTTATTTATTTTATTTTTTATAATAGTGTACATTAAGGAAAAGTAGGAAAGGGAAGGATCGAATTACTTAGTTTATTTCATTTATTTTTTCGTCTTTTTCCGCTTTTCGGGGATGGCGACAGCGGCGGTGGAAACGCACCGATCCGCGATCTTCCTCCAGGTGGGCAGCGGACTGACGGTCCTGACGATTCCGTCGAATTTAGGCTCTCCCGTCTCGCTGTTGGCCAACCATAGGTTCTGCAGCCTAGTCAGCAGATCCGTCAGAATCATGCAGATCTCGTCGTCCCGCTGCTCGTCCAAATACAGGCCGCAGGCCCAAGTCGAGCGACCTCCTTGGAAAACGTTCATCTTCAGAAGGACGTTGCCATTGTTGGTAGGGTTCTTCACCGTATACTGGCGCGCGCCCGCGGTCCAACTCAGTGTAGGGGAATCGCCAGGCACTTCTTTATTCGCGGTCCACCCGCCATTGGACTTCCTCTTTTTAGCTGTCGTCCGTTGTTGCTGCGGTGGTATGGGGGTGGTGGCGTTGGCGTTCTCTTCGTTGATCGCGTTCCACTCCTCCATAAAACAGCGGATCGTTCGATCCACTTCGGCCGCGTTGCTCATGCCGCTGCTGTAACCGCTCGTGAAGAAGTCTCGGACGAAACTGAGACCGTGCGCCACCGGACCTAGGGTCTATTATACTCCTCCAGAGGCACCCTCTCAAACCAGGTGATGTCGGGGGGGGGGGGCCTGATCTGTTTTGAGGAAATTTCCGACTGTTGTTTATCTAGGGAAAATTCCTACTGTTTATTTGTGCAATCGTCTCGCCGCCACCGTCGTCAATCTCTCCGCAACCGCCCGACACTATGTACCCCTGCCCCTACTGTTCAACACGCTGCAGCCGCACAGACAACCTGCTCCGACACGCGCGGAGATTTCACGGTCATGCGCCGCTGTATGACTGTTCCGTCTGCGGATCGGCCTTTCAAAGTCTGGCTGAGGCGAGGAGACACACACGAACGCACGAGGTGGCTGAGGTACGGGCGATTCTGCCCACCTCGACTCCGCCCGAGCCGCAGCGACCCCCGCCGCCGCCTTACCCCTTTGCGGACGCCGCTCCCGTCGAGGACGCCACCGCCCTTCCCCGGTACCCTGAGGAGGACCTCTTGACGTTGCTCCAGGACGTGGAGGACATGTCTGGGATGCCGGACGTCGCTCCCGTCGTGGACACCGCCGCTCCCGTCGGGGACACCGCCGCAGCCGCGCAGATGGATGAGGAAATGCGGAGGCTGGAGGAGCAAAGCGAACTCCTTCTAGCGCAATTAGAAAATGTAATTGCGGAAAAATTCGATAATAAATAAATATACCTTTAAACCCTTTCCTTAATTACCTCTTCTATGGTAAAATACACATTATAAAACTAAAAGAAATAATAGAAACGAAAGCGAGGTTTACAGATGCAGGCTAAACGGGGGGGGGGTCCGAGCTTTGCTATGGGGAAGGTCGGGGGGGGGATGACGTCATGGGGGGGATGACGTCATGGGGGGGGATGACGTCATGGGGGGGATGACGGGATGACGTCATGGGGGGGGATGACGGGATGACGTCATGGGGGGGGGTGACGTCATGGGGGGGGGACGTCCTCGCGTCCTCGCGTCCTCACCGCGCCTATGCTGGTTCTGAACCCTCCAATGCCCCCTACTTCCTTATACATAACTTTACTGCTTACACTGGCAAGAGAATCAACTCGAACTGGCGTGTCTTTGTCATAAATAACTCAAAAACGCCTCTACAGATCCACTTCAAACTTTAGAGATAGATTCTATAGTACGAAAGTAGTGGGCATTTGGGGCTTCTGGGCCAAGTGATTTATGGCTTCCGGTCACGTGACCGGAAGTGCTGAGTCATTAAATACGTCATCTGAGGCTGAGCCAGTGACGTAGGCGGTTTTGTGACGTAATGAGTGAAAGTTCAAAGTTCAAGGTCACTGGGAGGTAATTTTAAAAAAGTACTACCTCGCACTCGTAAAATCCGATTGTGATTCGATAGTTGTCATTCGATAAAATATCGAATGAAAACAATCGAATGAAGCAATCGAATGAAACTAGTGCGAGGTAGTACTAATACAAATATTACTTTATTTTATTTACAATAATTCATATTACAAATATTACTTTATTTACAATAATTCATGTTTACAATAGTTCCCCGTTGTTCGTTGTCATCGATGTTGTTGATCCGGACGAGTTGCGGCCATCAATTTGCTTTCTGAAGAAAGACGGTAGATACTTCGATCCCTGCGCAGAGTCCATGTTGTGTTTTTGACACCTATCTGTTCTGTTAGGTGTTTGCATTTCATTGCTGTCAGGAGGAAAGAATACGTGACGGCAATGAAATAGAAACATCTATCAGACCTTGAGTGAAATGATATTGTTATTTTGTGAAGAGCGTCTCGGAGAGCTCGATGTTCACCGGTCGAGAGCCGGAGGTGTACTGACTATTCGCTAGCTAGCGTTTTTGGTATCAAACAAAATGGTGGGGGTAAAAGTGTAGTAGAACGAAGCAGATGGTGGACAGCAGATGGGCGGCGGCAGGTGGCAGGCGGCAGGTGGCAAGTGTGCGGCAGATGGTAGTCCCCCACTACACCAGTCCCCCACTACACCAGTCTCCCCACCAAGTTTTACATCGCACAATAACTAGTTTACATGTGTTAGTTAGGGTTTAGCTCTTAGACTGTCAAGACCTTACCTCCGTAACTAAAAACCTCAATAATGTTTGCGCTTCAACGCTGTATAAGTATAACAGCTACTATGATCTAAACCGGTGCATGTATTCATATGGTTCTTTTTGCGTAGCAAACAACTGGTTAAAAGTGTTTCAACCTCAATTATTCTTCGACGAAACCGCTCATTGTCCACTAAAAGTGTAGACCTTCTGTCTTCATCGTCAGGGAAGTAGAAAGTAGTGTCAAGGGGACTACTGAAGGTCACCTTCCTCATGTTCCTGTAAAACTGCGACATTTTTCAGACCGTCTAGGTAGATGTTCATACGACAAGAGCTGGAAGAATAATGATGTAGCGTTATCGTGTATAATAGGCATATACCCCCACCACAACGTTACCTTGTCCTTCAAACCATCGTTTTTACGCCACGGATGCTATACTGTTGGTTAGATTTAAATTTAAATTGCACCTACTTGTTCGCCTTGTCAAGCTGCGTAATTGAAGTACCCACATGTTAGACCTTGAACCAAAAACAAAGAAGTTATTTAGGTTTGTCCTTGAAAATAGTTGTTTTTTCGCTGTTGCTGCTATACCCGTTGTTGGATCTGAATTCTGTTTGCACCAACTTGTTCGTCTGATCAATCCGCGTAATTTGAGTACCCACTTAATATATTTTAAACCGTAAATAAAGAAGTTATTTAGGCTTGCCCTTGAAAATAGTTGTTTTTCGCTGTTGCTGCTATACCCTTTGTCGGATCTGAATTCTGTTTGCGCCAACTTGTTCGTCTGATCAATCCGCGTAATTTGAGTACCCACATGACATACTTTGCACAAACTGTGTAACCCCCCCCCCCCCCCCCCCCCTTTTTTGGGTCATGTTCAAGGTCAAGGTCAAGGTCAAGGACCTTGGGACTTAGAAATTTTCACAAAGTGGGCTGCACACAAACATAAGACTAATAGTCTCCTGCCTATGTACAGGCCAAGTCCCTAACTTGAAATGCTTAGGGTGGTCCTGAAAAGGACCGTTTGTGTTTGAAGGAGATGGTGGATAAGGAGCGGTGAGCGGTAGTCAGTGTTTATTTTTCCTTTGTAACCCACTTTACTTGTCCCTTCTGTCGTACTAAAATCAAGTCGCACTTGGTCTCAGGAGGTGGCAGAGTGGACCTTGGAAGGTGGACCTTGACGTAACGGCCGCCGCCAAAGAGGTGTTGGAGTAGGTACTCATCATCGCTGATCTTCCCCACAAGTAGATACTCCACGTTTAATTTCAACTGCGCAAACTTGACGGCGACAGACTCCAGCGGCGTTACCAACTCGGTAAGTTTCACCGTAGCCGTCCTCTTCATTATCTCCTCAACAGTTGGTGGCGGCGATGAAGGTCGAAGCGATGAAGGGCGAGGTGATAGCGATGGTGAAGATGCAGTGGACGTCGAAGGCCGTTGGTCGAAGTAAAGTGGGTGGTTTCGAAAATTCTTCCGTATGCAAGATTTAAAAGAACTAGGTCTTTTGAATCCGCTCCTTTTTTCCGAAGACTTCTTCAAAGTCTCCTTCAAACGTTGCAGTTTCTCGGGTGTAATGGGAGAAGACATAGCGCAGAGGTGTATTCAGTTCGCAAGGCAAAGCTGGAATGAGGTACCAGACGGAGCAAAGCGGGTCACCAAGTGTAACCGTGACATTTCCATATACGGGTAGAAAGCTAAAAACCGGTCTACATCCGGTTCCCCTTCCCCCGTGACGACACAACCTCCCCCCCCCCCCCCCCCCTTTTTTGGGTCATGTTCAAGGTCACCCCCCCCCCCCCTTTGGGTCATGTTCAAGGTCACCCCCCCCCCCCCCCGTGACGTAACATCCCCCCCCCCCCCCCCGTGACGTAACATCCCCCCCGTGACGTAACATCCCCCCTTCGGCTTCGGTGACGTCACTTTGCCTTTATAAGCGGGAGCAGTCCGCAGTCTCGTCGCAGTAGCTTGCCGCCCGCTGTTTGGGTATACGTCCCAGTGGGTTGCACTCTGCTGCAGCGTAGGTCTGTTAAGTGTGCGTTGGGCCCGACGCGCAATTAAGAGATCCGCGCCCTTGCATGTTTAGTTAGTTTGTTAAGCATGTTAGATAACGCTTGTAGTTTGCTGCTAGGTAATGTAGTTAGTCTAATATATGTTAGTGTTTGGTATCGGTTTGAAGTGTCTTATTTACTAATGAAATATGTACTCCCGGCCCTACAGGTCCCTCAACAACCTTGGTCAAAACTTGGGTTCGCAGCAGCCTGACGCCGGGTGTTTGGGTCTACGTCCCACCGGGTTTCAGTGATACTGTTGACCTTTGCAAAACCGACCTTGGTTGTTCTTGTAAAAGTAACGTTAACTGATTAATTTTGTTTACATAGTTGATGGTAAAGTCTTTATTTTCAAAGTAATGTATCTTGCTTCTCATCCTTTTCCTAACCCCTCTAAGGTATGGCGCGCAAACCGACCTTGTGTCAATACGGCGCGTAAACCGGTTGACATTTCCCATCTTAGCCTGAGAAAACTGTGTAAAATATAAAGTCAGTCTCTTGTTTAAAATCAGTCTCTTGTTTGTTGTCTTTTGTCCCCTTCCCAAATACAGAGCGGGGAATAGAGCAGTATGTTATGCTCTATTCCCCGCTTTGGCTTCATGTTCAGATGACCTTGGGACTTAGAAAATTCACGTACAAAGCGGGGAATAGATCGGTTTGTGGTCCAAGTGAGAATCAATTACTGCTCTATTCCCCGTTTCAATAATATGACCAAACGACCTTGACCCACTTCGGGACTTAGACAATCCTCGTATTGTAATATCCCCCCCCCCCCCCCCCTTTGACGTAACATCCCCCCTTCCGCTTTGGTGACGTCACTTTGCCTTTATAAGCGGGAGCAGTCCGCAGTCTCGTCGCAGTAGCTTGCCGCCCGCTGTTTGGGTATACGTCCCAGTGGGTTGCACTCTGCTGCAGCGTAGGTCTGTTAAGTGTGCGTTGGGCCCGACGCGCAATTAAGAGATCCGCGCCCTTGCATGTTTAGTTAGTTTGTTAAGCATGTTAGATAACGCTTGTAGTTTGCTGCTAGGTAATGTAGTTAGTCTAATATATGTTAATGTTTGGTATCGGTTTGAAGTGTCTTATTTACTAATGAAATATGTACTCCCGGCCCTACAGGTCCCTCAACAACCTTGGTCAAAACTTGGGTTCGCAGCAGCCTGACGCCGGGTGTTTGGGTCTACGTCCCACCGGGTTTCAGTGATACTGTTGACCTTTGCAAAACCGACCTTGGCTGTTCTTGTAAAAGTAACGTTAACTGATTAATTTTTGTTTACATAGTTGCTGGCAAAGTCTTTATTTTCAAAGTAATGTATCTTGCTTCTCATCCTTTTCCTAACCCCTCTAAGGTATGGCGCGCAAACCGACCTTGTGTCAATACGGCGCGTAAACCGGTTGACATTACCCATCTTAGCCTGAGAAAACCTTGTAAAATATAAAGTCAGTCTCTTGTTTAAAATCAGTCTCTTGTTTGTTGTCTTTTGTCCCCTTCCCAAATACAGAGCGGGGAATAGAGCAGTATGTTATGCTCTATTCCCCGCTTTGGCTTCATGTTCAGATGACCTTGGGACTTAGAAAATTCACGTACAAAGCGGGGAATAGATCGGTTTGTGGTCCAAGTGAGAATCACTTACTGCTCTATTTCCCGTTTTAATAATATGATTAAACGACCTTGACCCACTTCGGGACTTAGAAAATCCCCGTATTGTAATATATATTTACTCGTTACAACATTATTACCCCCACCGTATAACACTTGCACTCCCCACCACTATCAGTATGTATAAAAGAGGGTCCCCCAGCACTAGTAAAATCATTCTTCCTCTTGTGCTGTTATACCTCACACCATGGCACACATTAGGAAGCAGACACAACCTCTCAAATTGAAACCTTCTGCTTCGTCTTCGCCCGCCTCTACCACTCCGTCTTCTGCGGTTCCATCCATCCTTCGGACAGCTCTGATGTTAGCTAACATCGTCCCGGAGAACTGTCCACCACTACCTGCTGCGTCAACGACTTACACAAGTCCTTCACCTCTTCCGTCAACTTCTCGTGCTGTTTCTCCAAGTCCTTTGTCAACGTCTCGTGCTGTTTCTCCAAGTCCTTCTACATCTTCAAGTTGTTCTACATGTTCATCAAAGTCTTCCAAATCGTCTGCTTCTTCATCCTCATCAACATCAAGTTCGAGACCAAGCCAACCAGCCACCCAATCATCTTCTCCAACCAGACCTTCAGTAATCTGCACATATACTTCATCTCCTTCAGAGAAATTTAAACAACTTAAATCTGTACAAAGGATGTGCATGCTTCCTGCACAACAATGTAATTATATATTCAAAAAAGGTGCTAAGAAAGGTGAACGCTGTGTTAAACGTTGTATTTTAAATGAAGAAACGTGCAGTCTTCATTTAAAATTAAACCATGGCGCATCTCCTTCTTCACCACGTGCAACAGTGGTGCCAATTAAAATTCGAATTAACAGGCTTTGTAAAAACAAACGCTACTTCTTTGTTAAAATAAAGGACTTTGCAAAGGTGTTGGTTCAATGTGAAGGTAAACTGTACTATGTAGAGTTACCTAGAGCCATGGACCTCCACGTCAAAAAACCTACCCACAAGGACTATTTAATTCGAAATGATACAGGTATCACTGTGTGGAAATCATTAAAATAATAATATAAATAAAAAGACCAAAAGTTTATTCCAAATTAAATAAAGCATTTTTTCCAAATTAAAAAAAAAAAAAGTGTGGACAACCTATTTACAATTTGTAGCATATGCTGCAGAGTGTAAATAAGTTGTCCACACTTTTTTTGCAATGTTACAACGACCTTGACCTAGATAATGGACTTGGATAATTTACACTAAGTCAAAGATAAACTTAAAAGGAAAAAGGAGAAATATTATACTAAAGTCATTATTCAACAGTAAAGAGGGGAGGGGGTAAGCGGGTATTTAAGCGAGCGATTCGGAATATAATTATTAGTTGTATCATCATGAGCGTCAACAGCAACACATGGGGAAAGGAAATTAACGAAGAGGAGTTGTACGCAATTGCTGAGGCTGCAGAAATGACTGAAGTTTTTAAGATTAATAAGGTTGCGGAGAATGATGCTCAGTCACATCCGCAACAAACTACATCATCGATGCAGTCTACAACGCAGCAACCAAGACCCTATCATGTTATCCTGGAGGAGTATAATGAGGCAATGAGGTACGCCTTTACAAAGTGGTGTGCACAACCGCGTTCTCCTGAACAATGGGAGGAGCACGATGCAGACTTTCGCCTGGTTGGAGACTTAGAACTTGAGCTTCAAAGAGCAAAGGTTGCTCAATAGTGAGAAGATTTATTGTTTACTTTAGAATACAGAGCGGGGAATAGATCAGTTTGCGGTCCAAGTGAGAACCACTTACTGCTCTATTCCCCGTTTTGGCAATTTGTTCAGATGACCTTGGGACTTAGACAATTTTCGTTTGGTAAAAACAACATTGAAATATATATATATATATATATATATTTCTTACAAAAAATATCTCCTCCCTAAAACTTGCACCCCCCCCCCCCCCCTATATATGTGGGGGTAAACATATATAAGGCGTACAGCTTTAGAGTATAGTTATTCAGCTATGAATAGCCCAGCAGAGTTGATGCAGCCTACAACATCGACGCAGCCTACAACATCGATGCAGCCTACAACAAATAACAAGGAAAAGAATGATGAGGCAAGAAGAAGGAATGCTAGAGAAAGAGGAAGGATTAAAAAAATAAATCAAACATATAAGTTATTACAATCAAAATTACCGTTTATGGATAAAAAAAGTTCAAGGCATGCCATTTTGATACAGGCGATAAAATACATTAATGCGTTAGAAACGTTGTTAGAAGGTGCATCACTTCAACAAGATCTTCCTGAAGACCTTCTAGCATTCGTAATTGACTAAAGATGTTTTGGAAATACTGAACGGGGGGAAAACAGAACGGGGAATAGATCAGTTTGCGGTCAAAGTGAGAATCGCTTACTGCTCTATTCCCCGTTCTGGTAATAAGTTAAAACGACCTTGACCTACTTACAGGACTTAAACATCCTTGTTTCATAAACATTGTTACATATATTTGATACAATAATACCCATTTCTTATCACTAGTTACCCCCACCACTTAAATTGGGGAATATAAAAAGAGATTTCTCATCAGTGCTTATCTCATTCTGCTACTTGTGTTAGCACTAGAATATATAGCAGCTATGTCACCAAAGGATAATATATTTCCTTCTGCAAAATCAATCGTAGGAATTATAAAACATATTGTGATTGAAAGTGAGGATGAAAATGAAGACGAATTGGAAGATTTTGAATTATTAAGTGATATGGATGCAATGGAAGATTTTGAATTATTAAGTGATATAAACAGTGATGATCTTGAAGCAGGATATATGGAACAAATTGAACCGTTAAGTGACGGGGAATCTGAAACCTATAGAATCTATCAGCATCTTCTCTGTTCTGAAGAAATACATGATGAAACTCCAACCACTAGTAGTAGTAGTTTGGATGGGTTATTTTTAGATAGTGCACGAGGGGTATATCATATTCGTCGACGACTATTTCTTTCCGATGCTTCTGATACAACTGATTCCGATTCATCAAATGAGTCTGATTAAGTGTTGTCTTTTTCTTGTCAACTGACAAACTTTAAATACAGAGCGGGGAATAGATCAGTTTGTAGTCAAAGTGAGAACTACTTACTGCTCTATTCCCCGTTTTGGTAATATCGTTGTATAACCTTGACCCAGTTACAAGACAGAAAATATTTACCAGCTTTCAATTTTTTTTTTTTTTTTTTTTTTTTTTTTGCTTTTTTTTTTGTTTAGAAAAAGTGGGGGTAACTTATAAATTTAATGGTGGGGGAACGTCTATTTAATGTCGATGCAACAGTGTATATTTATCATATCGGCATGATGAACCCACCAGGAAACTCCGTTTGCTACAGCTTTCCCCTCATCGATATCGATGATGTGATAAAACTTACATCAATAACAAAACGGTTTGAACTCGAAAGGCGACTCATAAAAGTCGACGTAATTCCACAAGATCTTCGTTCTGCAATGTTGACCATCGAATATGTTAAAGATGAATCTACAACTGAAGATCCCTATTGTTTTATGAAATTTTTAGTTGATCGAGATGCAATGTGTACAATCCGACTTCACATCCGAGTTTAAAATCTATCAAATGTTCCTGTTGGAGAAAATTGTCTTAGTTAAATACAGAGCGGGGAATAGATCAGTTTATGGTTTGATATGAAATCATTTACTGCTCTATTCCTCGTTTTGGCAAATATGTTCAATGACCTTGACCTAAATACAGAACTTTGTAGCCTCCAGCTACGATAGTAAATATAAAATGTAAAAAATAGAAAACTTAACGTAATACGTACCCCCACCACTTTTGCTAGGGTATAAATAGAGGGGCATTTGCAGTGTTTTTCATTATTGCGTTGACCCTTGTGGAGATCACACCTACATTATGCATCGCTGCAATATTTGTAAGACTTCATTTAAGGATGAATTTCTTTTAATAATTCATAAGGAACTAAAACATAACAACAACCATGATGAAGAATATGAAGAAGAAGAATTGAAGGAAATAGATCAAATGTTAGCCCAACACCAACATTCCAGACCAAGTGTTATTCAATATGCACCATCAACAACAGCTGCATCGATTTCTACGTCTGCTCTGTCTACACTTCACCGTCCTTCAACATCAATAGCTGCATCGTTTTCTACGCCTGCTATGTCTACACTTCATCATCCTTCAACATCAACACCATCGACTTCTAAGCTTGCTATGTCTACACTTCACCATCCTTCAACATCAACACCATCAACATCGACTTCAACGCCTGCTATGTCTACACTTCACCGTCCTTCAACATCAACAGCTGCTATGTCTACTCTTCACCGACCCTCAACATCAACAGCAGTAGATGTGGAACTACACGCTCAAGCACTACCTGGTAAGGCCGTAACACATTTTAAAATTGACAACGTAAAATTACAACTTGAAAACTTTTTACATAACGCCAAAGAATTAGTAACCAAAACACTAAAGAATGAACAAAAAAGATTAAATTTTATCAAATTTGGACTGTTGCTAGATGCCATATTCACTAACATTCAAAACGAAACATCACCAAGAGGTTTCATGACAAAAAACCGAACCATCATGGCTGCGTCAGATATTGAAAAGATCGTAACAGAATGTATTGAGGAACTTTTGACGAAACTACAAGAGCATGAAGGAAGAGGATCTGGATGGACTTTATTAAGTATAACAAGTCTGGATGTTAGAGTTCATAAACACGGTTATGGAATGAGAGGAAGTAGCTATATCCCTCTACCTCAAAAAATTATGAATACCAAATCCTGTATTAACGTGCAAAATGAAAATAATGAATGTTTTAAATATGTTATGTTGGCCAAATATGTAAAAAACCATCCGGAAAGACCAAGTCAAGCATATGAAGAAGTTCAATACAAGTATAATTTCCAGGGAATGACTTACCCTGTTGCAATTACTGATATATCAAAATTTGAAAAGCAAAATCCGTCGGCTTCAGTCAACATATTTGGTTTGGATTCGTCAAATAATGTGTATCCCTTGCGCATAACATCGAATGAGCGCAACAATCATACTGACCTGTTATTAATCAATAAAGGAGAGATATCACATTACGTGTATATAAAAGATTTTGAAGGGCTCGTATGTAAACAGTTAACAAAACATAAAAGTAAAATCACAACATGTAAGAGATGCTTTTGCCACGTGAGCAAACCATTAAGAAGAGGAGGTATAGAATGGTTAGTAGAACATCAAAGGTTATGTAGTGGAAACTATGAGGTAAGAATTAAATTGCCACATCCCAGCAGAGCGCAGATAAAATTTGATAAAGTAAATCACCAATACCCTGTTCCATTTGTTGTGTACGCGGATTTCGAAGCATCCTTACTTCCAATTGAACAACAAGAAGAGGATATCACAAAAAGAAGCAAATATCAAAAACATGCACCAAACAGTTATTGTATACTAACAAAATCCACGTTGTCTGAAGAACATCTTCAAGAATTTGGACTATCATCTGCTCCGAAGATTTATCGTGGTGAACAAGCAGCGAAACACTTTGTAGATAAGTTGTATTACATTGCCTCCAAGGTGGAAGAAATCTACAAAATTAAAATACCGATGCAGCCTATGGATGAACACCAACTTCAACATCACAATTTGGCAACAACATGTTATCTGTGTAATAACCTATTTACACCAGAAAACGTTAAAGTGCGTGACCACGACCATCTTACCGGAGCCTACAGAGGTGCAGCCTGTAATGCTTGCAACTTAAATTACAAAGTTCCATCTTTTATACCTGTTGTTCTACATAACCTTAGTGGATATGACTCTCATTTCATAATCCCGGAGTTAGGAAGAGATGATGGAGCAATAGATGTTTTGGCAACAACAATGGAAAAATTTATAAGCTTCTCTAAAAAGGTTGGCAAAATAAAACTTAGGTTTATTGATTCGTTTAGATTTATGCCTTCTAGCCTAATGAAATTAACTGAGAATTTAAAAAGAGAAGATCTAATAGAAACAAGCAAAATTGTAGCCAGTAGTAAAATGGATCTGGTTCTTAGAAAAGGAGTCTTCCCCTACGATTACATCGATGGACTGCATAGATTTAATGAAACATCACTTCCTCCACCAGAACAATTTAAGAACAAACTTAATGATTCGGAGATTTCACTTGAAGACTATCAACACGCATGTCGAGTATGGAACGAGTTGGATATGAAGACTTTAGGAGAATACTCAGACTTTTATGTAAAACTTGACGTGACTCTTCTCTGCGATGTTATGGAAGAATTCCGAAGAACCTGTTTTGCAGCATACGGTTTAGACCCTCTACATTCATATACATCTCCAGGACTAGCTTGGCAAGCAATGCTGAAAGAAACAAAATGCAAACTCCAGCTGTTAACAGATATAGATATGGTTTTAATGGTTGAGTCGGGTGTTAGAGGTGGATTAACTCAAAGCGTGACGAGACATGTTAAAGCCAACAATAAATATCTACCTGACCATGATCAAGAGAAACCTTCAACGTACTTGGGATATTTCGACGCGAATAATCTGTATGGATGGGCCATGTCGAACCCACTTCCATTTGACAACTTTAAATGGGTTGATCCCGACTGTATTGGCGATATTTCACAAATTCCAAAACAAGGAGATACCGGATATATTTTGGATTGCGACTTTGAGTATCCAGAACATTTACACGATCTTCATTATGACCTTCCACTCCTTGCAAGAACAGAAATTTCACCAACTGGAAAACACCCCAAATTAATGATGACCCTTAACAATAAACAACGATACGTAGCTCACTATTGGGTTGTTCAACAAGCTATCGAATTAGGTTTACGTCTTACTAAAATTAATAGAGCTGTAGAATTTTCCCAATCGTGCTGGTTGAAACCATACATAGACTCGAATACTACCAGAAGAGCAGCCGCTACATCAGCCTTTCAAAAAGACTTTTTTAAATTGATGAACAATGCGATATTCGGTAAAACATTGGAAAACAAGAGAAGACATAAAAATGTAAAACTTGTTACAGATCCGAACAAACTACAGAAACTCGTACAACAGCCAAATTTTGGAACATCTATAATTATTAACGAAAATCTTGTAGCTGTATCTATGAAGAAAACAAGTGTGAAGATGGATCGTCCTTTGTATATAGGAATGTCAATCCTGGATATCTCCAAGACTCATATGTACGATTTTCATTACAAAAAGATGGTCACCTTTTATGGACGGGAAAACATCGGCATCTCCTACATGGATACAGACGCTTTTATATATTGGATAATTACTAACGATATGTATGAAGATCTTCGGACATTTGATTACAAAAACGACTTTGACTTTTCCGACTATCCAAAAGATCATCCAAACTACGACAATGACAGAAACAAAAAAGTGCTTGGCAAATTTAAAGATGAAGCCAATGGTGTTATACTTCAAGAAATTGTTGCACTAATGTCAAAATTATATTCTTTACAACTAAATGAAAACCAAGTCATTAAGAAAGCTAAAGGAGTAAAAAGTTTGTATTTAAAGAAGAATGTGCATTTTAATCACTATAAGAAATGTTTATTTGAAGATCAAGATATAACAGCAAAATTCAACACGATCAGAAGTTTCAACCATCAGCTGTACAGTGTGACGGAGGTAAAAAAAGCTCTTTCTTCAAATGATGACAAACGCCACATCCTTGCAGACAACATCCACACTCTACCATTCGGTCACTACTCCCTCAACCCTATTGACGAGTAACCCTTTCATCGTCCTACATCCCTTTTCCTTTTCCTTTCCGTATAAAAGGGGGAACACAGCAGTATTTTGCTGTGTTCCCCCTTTTATACATTAGTTTAGAATGACCTTGACCTATATAAGCAGATTTATACAAAAGAATATTTAATACCATATCAGCTGTCTTCGTGAAACCATCATGTCAGACCTAAAGGAGAAGATTATTAATGAACTACACAAACCTGCAAGAATAAAGTTTCCAAGAAGAAATACTGTTATAAAAGGGATAAATGATCTATATCAAGCGGATTTAATTGAAATGCGACCGCATAGCAGAATAAACAAAGGATTTAAATATATACTCACAATTATTAATTGTTTTACAAAAGTTGCAGACGCTTTGCCTCTAAAGGACAAGACTGGTAAAAGCGTAACAGAAGCCATGGAAATAGCCATAAAAAGAGATAAAAACAAAATTAAACATTTACAAACTGATGATGGAACAGAATACTTTAATACAAACTTTGCACAGTTAATGAATAAATATAAAATAAATCATTATTCTACAAATTCAGAGAAAAAAGCAGCTATTGTAGAAAGATTCAATAGAACCTTAAAAGGAGCACTGTATAAACAATTTTCAAAAAGAGGTTCTTACGTATGGTATGATGTTTTACCACAATTAATAAATGATTATAACAACAGGTTTCATAGAACTATTGGTATGAAACCTAACAAAGTAAATAGAAGAAATGCAAAAGATGTATTAAAACGCATAAAGAAAAATACAAAGCCTAAAGTAGAAAAAATGCAGCCAAGAAAATTTAATGTAAGTGATAAAGTACGGATTAGTAAATATAAGGGAGTGTTTACCAAGAAATACCTTCCCAATTGGACAAATGAAGTTTTTACAGTGTATAAAGTGCAACCGACTGTACCTGAAACGTATATCTTAAAAGATAACAAAGGAGATTTGTTGCAAGGTGCATTTTATGGACATGAAATGTTAAAGTCAACAGTAGGTGATGTATATCTTGTTGAAAAAGTGTTACAAAGAAAAAAGGACGCAGTTAAAGTGCGGTGGTTAGGGTTTAACAAAACTGAGGATTCATGGATACCTATAAAGGACTTGGTTTAATGCAAGCAACTCATTTCATCGTTAACCTTTGAGCAGGATGGAGATTATTCACCATAAAGATCGATTCAATATTAATAACATAGATGATTTAACTGTGGATAACGTTAAAATCAACAATGGTAAACACGGTAGTTTACTTCCAAACACTGTTCGATGTATAGTAAGTGGCCCCTCAAACTGCGGAAAGACCAATGTTGTCTTTAATTTGATCACTAATCCGCAGGGATTAAGGTTTAATAACCTATATATTTTTTCAAAGTCTCTACATCAACCAAAGTATCAATTGCTGGATAAAATCCTATCTGATGTGTCTGATGTTAATTTTTACAAATTTAACGCTAGTGATAGCATTATGCAACCAAACGAAGCGAAACCGTATTCTGTATTTATATTTGACGATGTATCTTGTGAAAATCAGGATACTATTAGAAACTACTTTACCATGGGAAGACATAATAACATCGACAGCATATATATAGGACAAACTTATAGCAAAATTCCAAAACAACTTATCAGAGATAATGCAAATATTCTAATTGTATTCAAACAAGATGATACTAACCTAAAACACATATATAACGACCATGTGAATGCGGATATGTCATTTGAAAAGTTTAAAGAGCTTTGCGGAAAAGCATGGGCGGAAAAGTATGGATTTTTGGTTATTATGAAAGATCAAGCTATAAAAGATGGTCGTTATAGAATAGGTTTTGATAAATTTGTTTTAATACACTGATTAGCGGTATTACTGTACAAGTCGTCAAGGTGTGAAGATGGTTAACCAGGAAAAGCTATTAAAGGAAATAAAATCACTTAGTGATTCTATTAGACAAAAAAACCGAGCTTTAAAATCAGGTATAAATGAAAGAGAGCAATTTTTAGAAACAACATTCAAACCTGTTACTGAACCTTTAAAGCGATTAGCACAAAATATGGAAAAACCTTCAATTCGCTTCGAAGGAGACAAAATGCTACCAATTTCCAAATATGAAGAAGAATTTCAGAATGATGAAAGTTTTGACCAGTTACAAACATCTGAAGAAAGCGACGAGTATGAAGAAAGCGGAGATATAGGAGATTTAAGGGAAAAGAACATTGCAGGAGATACAAGTACAGAAGATACAAGTGCGGAAGATACAAGAGCAGAAGAAGAGGATATCAACCCATCCAACTTAAGCAAATTAGGCACAGATATTATGTTTAAAGGAACACTTGGAAGAAAATATACATTAAAAATGTTACATGGCACACATGCTAATCGAAATTATCATACATATGGAGCTAGAATAGAGGATAAAGGATTAATGATTGGAGATAGAAAGTTAGATATAAACGAAAATGATGATATAGTTATTGGTGATAAGAAATATAAAGGTACAACAGGTTTGTTTGAACTCATCTTTAAAAATAATCCTGGTAAATATACTAAAAAGGATTTACAATTGTTTAAAAATATACTAGAGTATACAAATGCACATAGAAAAAAATATTCCAAAGACCTACCTATTCATAGAAACAGGTCAATAAAATACACAAACATTATATCTAGTCTTTTCCCCTCGAAATCAAATAAAGCTCCAATTAAAAGAAGAGCTTTATCTTCTGCTGAATTAAATGTTTTGCATAAAAAAAGAAAAACAACTGATCTTACTACATCTGGAAGGGGATTATTGAAAAATTTGTATAAAACCAATATAATATATTACAACGATATAAATAAGTTAGTTGATCGAATGAGGTTATTACATGAAGCTATGGAAGCCGGGCACACTGGTTTAGAAAACGAATGGGTAGCTTTGGTTGATGAACTGCGAAAACGAGAAATAATTGTTCAGTAGACGTATATATATAGTAAGAACCTAAACGATAGCGATTCAGTTACATCATGAGTGTGGACAAGTTTGGACGGTATTCCGAGTTTGGAGTAAAATCTGGATATAGTGAAAAAAGAGCTGGGTTTCCGTTAACACCTGATGGTAATTATAATTTTGAAGGAAAAGTAATTCAAAATGTTGGTGATCCGCTTTTGTCTTCTGATGCGGTTACGGTACAATATATGGATAAAAGAACCCCGATTGTACACGAAGACCATTGGGGATTTTCCGGTAAAAGGTTAAGCAATATAAAACATCCCATTTATGATGGTGAAGCAGTAAATTTAGCGACTTTAAAATTGTTAACGATTTACAAAAAGAATGAAACTGATACAAGCTATGATGTAAAAAAATTAAAATTGTCAAATGTAGGTGATTGTGAGCAGGATGGAGACGCTGTAAATAAGAAAATATTTGATATAGTACACAAGAAATGGACTACAGAATATGAAAAACATATGGAAAGGTTTGGTGCAGCTTTATTTAATTATATCCATCGGGCTTCAGGAAGAGCTGTAGCTTCAGATGTTGACAGCCACAATTATTTAGACTGGAAAAAGATACACAATCCAGAAAAACCTAATCAATTAGATAAACCGTCTGAGCCTTCTAAAGTCAAGACATTAGGAAAGGGGGATAAAGTGAATGTGATTAATGAACCAACAGAAAACGATGAAGATTATATAAGAGAAAAAAGAATTTAAATACCCATGATAAGGGATAAAGCATCAGTCATATTCGAGAGATAATACAGAGAGGATGATGGAATCCAATATTACTGCGTGGAGTTTAATATCTCAAGAGCCGAGATTTCCCCAAGGAGTGCTGACAGATGGTTTTGTTCAACGGTTTGATAGATATATGGATTGGGAACAACTTTCCATACACTACCTCTTCACAATGACTATGTTAAGAATTTATTTTCACAGAGTTAACTGGATTCATATTTTACAAAGACAACAGTTTTCAGAAGACTTCCTTGTAGAGATGACATCAAATTTTAATAACTGTTGGGAAGTAATAAGTAAATATCAAAATCTCTCTGAAAATTACATTGACAATTTTAAAGATAAACTAAACTGGAATGTGTTATTTAATTACCAACGATTAAGTGGCAAGTTTCTAAGGGAACATGACAACTATTTAGATTTTATTCATTTTACCGAAAACAACGATACCATCACCAGCGGAGAAACATTTGAAACATCTTCAATTACACCTTATTTCTATTTTTACTACTTTTATTTATTATGTCTACATTTAATTAATTAATCCATTTCTATATAATAAATGGATTTTAAACAGTATATATAATACAAGAAGCCAAGACTAATATTACATTCATTGTAAAACATTTATAGAGTGCACCTACTGATTGTAAGTTTGGCTATAAATAGTCATGCCGAGGGCTAAACGCATCAGTCATAATCGAGAGAGATTACAGAGAGGAAGGGGAATAGCATCAACAGCATTTTCTCTATTAAGTAAACCGGTTGGAGCTATAGTTAACAAGGCGATTGATTTATTACCTGTGGAATTACATTTACCTGGAGGATATCAATATTGTGGTCCTGGAACCAAATTAGAGAAACGGCTTGCTAGAGGAGATCCTGGAATAAATAAGCTTGATCAGGCCTGTAAACAGCACGATATAGCGTATTCCAAATTTGGTGATACAAAAAATAGATCAATAGCAGATAGAGCACTTTCTGAGAAAGCTTGGCAAAGAGTAAAATCTAGTGACGCGAGTATTGGTGAAAAAGCAGCGTCTTTAGCAGTAACAGCAGCAATGAAAGCAAAAACTACGTTTGGAGGAGGAAAGAGAAGAAGGCGTGGGAAAAGACCCGCTAAGAAACAAGGAGGTAATATCAGAAGAAAACGTCGATCTACTAGTGGTAAAGGTAAAAAGAAACCAACAATATGGTCAATGATAAAAAAGGGAGGAGGACTATACCTAAGACCGTATCGTGTGTATTAAATAAGAAAGAGCAATTAATAATTAAAAACAAAGAATTAACCAATGAAGAACTGATTACATATGCTTCTTGTTTGAAAATCCCATTTTTTAGAGGAGTATTTATGAAAGATGAATTACCGGTTAAAATGTGGAAAAATGAGACTGGTATAGTAAATTTGGATAATAGTGAAGGATTAGGCACTCATTGGGTGTGTTACAAGAAACTTGGTGAAACGATTTATTATTTCGACAGTTTTGGAAACCTTCCACCACCGAAAGAACTTCAACAATACTTTCGTGCGGCAGAAAATGTTTTTTACAATTATACAAGAAAACAACCTGATGATACATCCATTTGCGGTCATTTATGTTTAGACTTTTTAGCTAAAAGTGTTAGTCAACTTTAAGATGTCTTCGTATACAGTGTCATTAACCGGTAACTCATGTACTTTGCGCAGTATTCTGTTTCCAGCGCTACGTTTGCAAAAAGGAAGACTATGGGAAGCCGCATTATTGGATTTAACAACATATAACTCTATTCCAAACGTTAGTGAAGGAATTAATAACAAAATACATTATTACAAGACAAAAGATAATAAAGGAAAATATTCAGCTTTGGAAGAATTCAGTTTACCAACAGGAGCTTATGAAATTGATAATATAAATGAAGTTATACAAAAACATATGGGAAAAGAAAATATAACGATAAAAGGCAATAACAATACAATGAAAGCCGAAATTACTTCTAAGTATTATATTGATTTTGGCCAAGAACGTTCAATTGGTAGTTTATTGGGGTTTTCTAAGGAAACAAAGGTATTAGAACCTAATACAACTCATTCTGGGAATAGAACTGTGACGATCATCAAAGTAAACAGCATAGACATTACATGTAACATTATACAAGGATCCTACAGAGATGGAGAAAATCGGCATATATTACACACATTTTACCCATCAGTCGCACCGGGTTTCAAGATAGTAGAAAAGCCTCAAAACCTTGTGTACCTACCGTTAAACACCAGTTTCATTTCAGACATCGTGCTGAACATAGTGGATCAAGACGGAAACCTTATTGACTTTCGAGGAGAAGCTATTACTGTAAGAATACATATAAAATCATCCGCTTAGATAATGGGGTTATCATTTAAAAAGAGAGAGCCAACCAGCAAAGAGGTCAGTAGCTCATCAGCTGTAGAAGGATTAACAAGTGACAACATTCGTTTTCTAGAAGAAATTGGATTAAAGGTCATTAACAATGGATATACTGGATATAGCGCAGGGCCCAACATTCGACGAGACCTTATGGGAAAAGGAATATCACACGCACAACCCTTACGCTTCGTCCAAATTAAACAATAACGATGAAATTAGGATTCCTATACAACAACAAGACATTTATACTCTTCCATGCGAAAGTTATTTATATATTGAAGGAAAAGTAACAAAAGCTGACGGTACTGTTGGAACCACTGTTCCGTTCATAAATAATCCTATGGCATTTTTGTTTGACGAGATTAGATATGAAATTTCAGGAGTTACAGTCGATTCAACAAAAAAGGTTGGAATTTCCAGTACATTAAAAGGATTAGCGTCTTTAACACCAAATGAGAAGAATCTGTTAGCTGTTGCAGGATGGGTTGCACCAGACAAAAGTATAATTACTCCTGACGCTTCGGGAAACTTTGATTTTTACGTACCTTTAAGATTACTTTTAGGATTTGCTGAAGATTACAGAAGAATAATAATAAATGTAAAACAAGAACTAGTTTTATTAAGGTCATCAAACGATAATGATATTATTAAAGCATCTGCTGGAACAACTGAAGCCAATTTAGACTGGAAACTAACATTAGACAAGATTGTTTGGAGAGTACCACATGTGCGACTAAATGATGAACACAGGATTACATTATTAAGAAAGTTAAAATCAGATCGAGACATTGTAATGCCATTCAGAAGCTGGGAGTTTCATGAATACCCCGTTTTACCTTCAACACAACGGCATACATGGACTGTAAAAACTTCTACTCATTTGGAAAAAGCGAGATATGTAATCTTTGGATTACAAACAAAGAAAAAAAGTATATTAACTGAAAATGCTGGTGAATTTGACCATTGTAAATTAACAAACTGTAAAGTGTTCCTGAATTCACAATTCTTTCCCTACGACAACTTTAATATCTCTTTTGATAAAAAAAGGTACAGTGTTTTATACGATATGTACGCTAGGTTCCAAAATTCATATTACGGCAAAACAAACACACCTCTACTATCTCCCGTACAGTTTGAATCGAAAGCTCCGATTGTTGTAATTGATTGCTCCAAACAAAACGAATCTGTAAAATCGTCTAGTGTTGATATAAAAATAGAAATGGAATTTCAAGAAAACGTACCTGCAAATACATCTGCGTATTGTTTAATTTTGCACGATAAAATTGTTACATACACACCGTTGACTGGTATCGTAAAGACGGTATTGTAAAACGTTGTACCACCACCGGCACCGCCACTGTCGCTAACCTATAAATAGCGGAGCAACAATGCAGGTCTTCAGTTGATCGTCTATCGTCGCATGGGCAACATCTTCTACAAAATGAGTTCTCCATCTGTTGTACAAGGTGATGCAGAGGTAGCACCGTTATTGGAACGTGATAATACTAGTGAAGAAGAAATCATCAAGGAAATAACTGCATTTTTAAAGTTTGGTAAAAGAGATAGAGAGGAGGAAAGTAATGCAGACCCATCAAAGGTAGTACCAAAGAGGAAGAAGAAAGTTGAAGAAAATATTCCTCCTCACATTTTAACTGAAGTTTTTTTGCGAATCTTTTACCCCATCTCAGCATGCATCAGTAAAAGTGTATCAGTTGGATTGATGAAGTCATTGGATTATTCCCCTACAGTAATACTACACCATGGGACAAAAAAGGTTTTATTTTCGCAAAATGCTTGGGAGTCATTTTTGAAACATGTACATTTAATAGAATGTTATTTAACTAACAGTTTGTGTGGAAGGAAAACACATATTCGACTTTTGGATTGTGACAATGAAATCGATATTGTTAAACATCGTGGACAACTACAAGTGCGAATTAGAGACTTGACTCAACATGAAAATAAGATTCTACTGTCACGTGAAGAATTCTACGTTTTAAACTACGCAACAGAACCTATTACAAGGTACATGAGACAGTTGGTATTTGCAAGCGCTATTATTAAAGAATATTTGGTCGATACTTTGGAAAAACAACCTGATAGCACCATCGTGTACGGACCTGTGGATACATCTATTTTTAATAGAATACCTCATGAAGTTTGCATGTGGAGAAAGTTAAAGGATTTTGAACCACTTGTAGAAATCGCTACAGAAGCTACAGAAGAAACAACACAGGAAGAAGAAACGGAGAAACAAGAAGAAGAAGAAAACGAAACACAAGAAGAAGAAGTTAAAAAAGACTAAAGTTTGACTAAGTAAAGAAGAACACACGTGGGGTAGGCCTATTGGGGACGGTGCCCACGTTAAATATACACCAACGCGCCTGCAACTGTACGGCCTGGTATTTAACCTACCGTGGTGTGGAAAACAGTTTAGTTGATCGCTAGGTGCCATGATGAGCGGAGGGGATGAAGAAGTGAGTGTAAAGCCTTGTGTAATAGAATTTCAAGCATTTCGAAATAATAATGATAGGTTTATTATCAAGGAATTAGTAATTTTAGACTTGCTTACATTTGTAGTTTACCCATTCACGTTTGAAGCTCCTTTTTCTTTTAACAACCTTAACGCCAAAGCAAAAAGTACAAACAAATGGATAACAAACTACTTTCATCACATACATTGGTATGAAGGATTTATAAGCTACAGTAATCTGCACAGTATTATGTTTAACTTTTGCAAACAATATTCACATATATACACAAGAGGATTAGAAAAAAGGAACTGGATACAAAAGTACACGCACGGTGATGTTTTCGATATAACCATCGGTAAGGACTTTAACATTAATCTCGGTAATATTTGTGTTGCTGCAAAAGATCCTAAACACGGACAATTAAACTGCGCATTGCACAACGCATATCGTTTGGCTGCTTACTTGGAACAAACGCAGAAATGTGGTGGGGGTAGCAAAGAACCGGAATGTGGTGGGGGTAGCGGGGCCTATAAATACGAGGAGCCAACACCGCTCCGGCACGAGTATTATTCGAGACTCCGAAGAGGCAACATCACAGAAGACATCGCAACCACCACTGACGAAGATGGCATCACAACAGTTTCTACAAACACTGGTTGATCAATTCAACACTCATTCAAAATCCGACCTTCTGCTAACTAAAAAGTGTTCAGAATTAAAAGAACAAAAACACTACATTATTCATAACATCAAGAAAGTGGAAACCACACATGGAGAAGCAATTCTAGTTTCATTGAGCGAAGCACCTTTAACTTCAGGAGATGAGCCGAAGTTTCAAGTATTTCTTCCAAAACGATTTGTTCAACTGCTACAGAATGAAGATTTGCGAGATATTCAACCGGGGACGTTGTATTTGGTATCACACGGTGTAAGCGGCAACAACTCAACGGAACTCACTCTGCACATCATGCATCCTTGTACATAATGTCTCTGTTTGTATTTCTCTGTTTGTATTTTATTGTTTGTATTTCTAGTCATCAATGTTAAACTTAAGTTTATTGTATTGTAAAATGTTTGTTTAATAAAGAAAAGAAAAATAGAAAAAAAAATGAAAAAAACATAAAGAAAACAGCAACACAGCAGTATATTATTTTATATACTGCTGTGTTGCTTTTTTTTAAAATTCGAATGGGTGACCTTGAACTTTCATTCAGGGTTAACTTATGAAGAGGTATAAAAGAGAGGGAGCAGTGAAGTTAGTCTCAGTCTTGTCTAACACACGCTGCAGCTAACATGTCGGTGCCACCTATGAACAATTTATTTTTCGATAACAATTTGAAGACATATTGTTGCGAGTTACAATGTTTTAAAATACCAGGCGATCAAGTTGACGGGAAAGCTTGTCGTAAGTGCAAGTGTTTTAGCTATTGCATATGTAGATGTAAAACGTATCAAATGAACCGACAAGATAAAATACAAGAATTACGCCGAAGGATTGCATTACTGTGGCGGCGAATGTAGTAGCAACCATCTGCCTCGCACCAGCTGCCACCTGCCGCCCGCCATCTGCTCCGCCCCACCACACTTTTACCCCCACCATTTTGTTTGATACCAAAACGCTAGCTAGCGAATAGTCAGTACACCTCCGGCTCTCGACTGGTGAACATCAAGTGCTTTTCACAAACGTAAAACATTATATTAAAATGTCCATTAAAATTAGGTGTATTCATTATGACTCTATTCATCTTGCGACTTACCAAGACCTCGAGGTGTTTAGTGAAGAGTTAAGACTTCTTATTGCGTCCGGTTACGATTTATCTTTGGAACTTTACGCATCAAAAAACAACATGGACTCTGCGCAGGGATCGAAGTATCTACCGTCTTTCTTCAGAAAGCAAATTGATGGCCGCAACTCGTCCGGATCAACAACATCGATGACAACGAACAACGGGGAACTATTGTAAACATGAATTATTGTAAATAAAGTAATATTTGTAATATGAATTATTGTAAATAAAATAAAGTAATATTTGTATTAGTACTACCTCGCACTAGTTTCATTCGATTGCTTCATTCGATTGTTTTCATTCGATATTTTATCGAATGACAACTATCGAATCACAATCGGATTTTACGAGTGCGAGGTAGTACTTTTTTAAAATTACCTCCCAGTGACCTTGAACTTTGAACTTTCACTCATTACGTCACAAAACCGCCTACGTCACTGGCTCAGCCTCAGATGACGTATTTAATGACTCAGCACTTCCGGTCACGTGACCGGAAGCCATAAATCACTTGGCCCAGAAGCCCCAAATGCCCACTACTTACGAAATCTCGGTCGAGTTCGTTATTGGGAATATTTGGTTAAGTAATAATAAAATTATCTTTAAAACAAATCTGTTTTTTATCCCATAAGATTAACATTGGGAGCCATTTTAGTGGTACTTGAATCGTTGATATTTAGCCAACGTTTATGTTTCAACTATAGAGTAACGTAAGTATTGCCATAGATTCACTAGAGAACTGTAGTTATTCATGTTCATGTTGACTAGGAAAAAAAAACTTCTTCTCGTAACTTGAAACACAAAACTAAGGTTTAAATATCATTATCTTTTAAAAATTGTACGACTATTTTATTTTATACTAATTAAAAGATGCATTATTATTTTAAATACTATTATAATAAATAACTTTATTGGTACCGTACTCTATGTAAAAAAATTCAGGCCGCTGGACTTAGACCTCTCTGACCTCTCGACTCCAGACTCCAGACGACAAAATGACTGGAAGGATAGATGTCAACAAGAAAAGTATTAAGGTCATTCTTACGTGATTAAAGTGATTAAACGCTAATAAATGTAATTATTCACAGTATAATTTCCACTCATTAACAGGAGAAAGTCTTCGTTTGTTCAAAAAATTATTATCTCACTAATAAAACGGACGGTAAGTTACCAAATAAAATTAGATTTTTTGGTTATTTATTTGACGGCTATCACCAATGCAACTTTGCAATATAGGTAACAATAATTAACATTTGTAAGTACAGAAAAAAGAACAAACTATAGATACCTATACATCGGGCTTTTAACTATGATGATATGTTCTTAAAACTTAATATAACACATTAGTTTTCACCATATTCTGGGTCTAGCCTATTTCCTTTTTGTCAGATTGAAAACTTTAGTTTAATATAGGCCTAACTTTATTTTCCTACAAAAATGATAATTGCATTACCAGAACTACCTTAGACCGCGTGCCGATCTTCGTGAAGCACGCGAAGATGTGTTATTGGACAAGTGTTATTGGTAAAAGTGTTATTGGTAAAAGTGGTTTAAACCGGGTTTTTAGGGGTGGGGAGCGATTTATATATATTCTTAGACTATTGACTAAAAAAAAATCGCTTGTGAGAATGATCTGTTACGTGTCAAACCAAAAACATTGCAAACGCGAAGTGATTGTTAAGCAAAGATCTTATATAGGTTAAGTCTGTCCCACTCATCTCGCGACCAGGCCTAAACATTCGACCGAACATTCTCCCGAATGTTCACTGGACATTCCGTCCCATATTCTTGCTACTAATACACAATGGCCCAACAAAAGCTAGCGTGATGGTTTACTCAGTGTGCTCGTTTATGTACGGGTTAGTTCACCTCGCCATGATTTGTGTTTTCCTGTGCTCCGTTTTTGTCAGGTTTTTTGCTTGAATCAAAGGTGACGAGCGGAAGCGAATGGGCGAGTGTGTACTGGTTACTTCATTCAATTCAATTCAAACTTTCTTTATTCGTTATATACACAAATATACATATTGTGCACATTCGTTTGATTTGGTGCAAAATTCGTTGTCGCGACTCGTTCCGATCATTTGGTGGACCATTCGAGCGATTCATTCGGCGATAGTGTACTGATGCCAAAGAGTTTTTGCAGCTCCCACAGTTCTCGGGATTGCTCCGAACATTCGGAGTTCGGCCGTATATGTGTTCGGGCGTATTCGCAAGAAGTGCGGGACAGCATTTATCGATTAGGCCTAACACAAATAATTTTCATTTGTCTTCAATCTAGCGAGTTCACTGCTGCGTCCATATGTTTAAACATTAGTTCAATAGGAAAAATATTAAAATTACAAATAAACAATCAGCAACAGCAATAAATTTTTTAAGAATTAAAACCAGCTGATCGTACAAGAACTATACTGCCTACACCAGGGAAACAGTTCAACGGCTTGTGTTGACAATTCCATGTGAGAAAAAACTCAAGAACCCTAATGTAATCATTTACAATTTGTTAAGACATAATTTTAAATACAATAGCGTACTCAAAAACATAAAGAGTGTATTGTCAATTTATGGTTTTAAAAATACCATCCTCGTTTTTTCAAAAATGTCATAAAAACTTAATTACTATACGTTCACCCATTAAAATATATTTATTATTACACAGCCAAATTTTTTCCGCAGGAATAGTATCACGACATATGGTATTGTGATCTTCTCCTCCAATGCTGATACCCCCACTCTTCTGCTCGCACTACTCAGGCTTCACGAAGATCCGCACGAGGTCTACATAAGTGTTTATTCAAACTCAATAAGGCAATAAGGCAAACTCAATAAGTTTGGTCCTTTTTGGAGGTTAATATTTGTAAGGTATGCCTATCGACTTTAATTTTATAGGCATAATTTATGATGTCCATACACCACTGTTTTAATCAATTTTTTGTCTACATTTCTTCATTTTTATCCAAAATAAACATTTTCTAAAATTGTTCCGTAAGGTACAACTTAGTCTCTGGATAATTTTGGCTTTTGGCACAAGTTCTTCCTAAGGCCTACTTTTCGATTGGAAATGAGCAATTTCATTGAACTAACCTCATATAAATTTACCTATAGAGTTTGGATATCACATTTGATTTTGCCAGAAACAAGGGAAAAGTGATACAAATTTTAAATCCAAAATAGGCTATGACTTTTCGCGAATTTCCCCTATAGGGAAGAAGCTCTTACCGTATGTGGAATGGTAAGACTTAAGCCCGAGACCATGATAACTTTTCGTTTTGAGGTCCCCCGATGCCAAAAACACTAATCGTTCAAATTTATATATATATGTCCGTTACCGCGATAACTTTTGAAAGAAACACCCGATTTTGATGAAATTTGGCAAAAATGTGGAGAGTAGCATTTATGACTGTAAGTTTGGAAAACAAGATCGATCGCACTACGGGAAGGGGGTTTTATGGGGGTTTACAATTATTTACCAAAAATCGGTTTTTGCAAATTTGACCCCAAAATGTTACAAACACTCGATTTTGGTTATAGCCATTTTATAGAGCTTAAAAAACAAATAATTTGGTCTTTTGAAACATTAACCTACGTTAAGTGGTTGCGGAGAAAATCCAAAAAACTTGTACCATGTTAATCTTATGGAAAAGAGGTTTTTGGATTTTTCTCAGATAGTTTTACTAAAAACTTCACATTTCTGTTTATTAATATGTTTAGCTTAACAAAACAAACATTTTGGTGTTTTAATCGTTGTTCTACGTCCAACCGTTGCAAAGATATTCAAAGTGCTAAACACAGTACGTTGTCCAATGTTATCCTTATGGAGAATAAATAAAATTCTATATCTCGATTATTTATTAATGTATATTGATGGAACTTGGTATATGGATTCAAATAGTTGTGGTATATTGATATTTATACAAAAAACAAGTTTTTTGTTGATAGTCCCCGTAGCAGCTAACCTGCATACTCGGCCCCGATGTTATTCATATGGAGAATAAGTAAAGTTGTATATCTGCCTTAATTATGGACCTAAATTATGAGAACTTGGTATGTAGCTTCACCTGGTTCAGTTATATTGGTAATTGCAAAAAAAAACATATTACATATCTTCCTCGTTGCAGGAAACCTGCGTCCTCAACCCTAATGTTATTCTTATAGAGAATAAATTAAATTATCACTTATTTATGAATGTATTTTTATGAAACTTGGTAAGTAGCTCTATATAGTAGTGAGTCACATATATATATATATATAAATATATATATATGGGTGATTCTCTGAAAAGTGGGTTATTTTATGCCAATAAATGGCAAAAAAATATTTTTAGAATTAAAGTCTGTTCTTGGTGTTTTCTAATTGATCTATATTCAAGTGTTATTTATCCAGAAGGAACACTTAAAAATTTAATTTTTTACTTATTATCAACAAAAAGTAAAAAATATGATTACCAGAGGAATGATACGACTTACTAGAGGAATGATACCATATCTATATTCAACATTTATGACTTACAATTTCCTAGACTATTATTTATTTTCCATTTTATCCTTAACAATATATGACTTTTGATTTTTTATACGAAAAATAATATAATTTTGTAGCCAGAGGAATGACAGTTTGCCAGAGGAATGACAATTTCCCTAAAAATAGTCTGAATTATCTATAGATATTAAATATATATATATTACCCAAGGATCAGAAAAAAACAAGTTTAATTAGGAAATAAAATATTTTATTGCATAGAAGTAACAATGAAATAGTAAAAAAACGTAATGCTGTAAGAAAATTACTTAATAAGAGATGCACAAAGCTTTAAAAAGTAAAAAAAAACTCTGAAGTAAGTCTTAACTTTATGGTAAGTCTTTTATCAGTCTTACTATTTTATTTATTTCTACATTCAATTACATAACTTTAATATCATGTTCGCTAATGTAACATGTTAAGCTGTTACATAAGAATAAATATAAATAAAGTTGTGAAAAAAATGAATGCTATAAGAAAATTACTTAATAAGAGACGCACAGAGCTTCTACAAGTAAAAAGCTTTAAAGTAATTGTTAAATTTATGGTAAGTCTTTCATCAGTCTTACTATTTTATTTCTATCCTCCTTAAATTTCATCTTATAATATCTTATGTTCAGCTAATGAAACATGTTATTACTCTGGAAAAATGTTAATGGAACTTTAAAACTCTTATTGTTATGAACAAATTACAAGATAAGTATCTAGTAAACACATATTAAAATCAGTCTATACTTGACACTAAGTCACTAAGTCATCAGTCTTATGTTTTCTATCTACTTAAAATTCAATTACTGTTAGATTACAAAAATTATTATTTCATGTTCAGGTAATAAAATAAGAAAATACTAACAGTAATCTTGTCTGCTTACTTTTCCAATACATCAAGTTTTGACTGAAATTTATAATACATTCTTTTACCACGTAACACAATGATGGGTGTTTGTAAAACACTCCTTATTTGTTCAAAGTTTACTGACGCTTTATCTTGTTCACCCTAATCGAAACAATTGATTACCCTTACTGTCAACAACCCTAAGGAAACAAACACTGACTGAGGCATTCTTATACTGAAAAATAAGTATTCTTAGTTTCTTCAAAAGGTGACAGTGTAGTATGTCACTCCTCTGATCATAAAACGTCAGTCCTCTGGCTCTTTTGTAAGGGCATTTTCTTAATGAATTTTCAGAAGTTTAAGTGAAATTTGTACAGTGGTTCCAATATAAATACATTTAATTACTTATTTATTTATTTTAAGAAGTTTTTCATAAGGTAACCTCACAAAACATATTTCGTCATTCCTCTGGTCTTATGTCATTCCTCTGGCAAGTACTTGCCAGAGGAATGATGCCAGAGGAATGATGTTTACAGCTTTATGTTAGGTTTTACAATATTAAATACATTTATTAATTGGGAAATTTATGTTTACGATAAATTACCATCTATTACGTTTAGATTTGTAGCTTTTAATACAAAATACACTATGAATTTAAATAAAAAAACATACCAGAGGAATGATGACAGCCAGTGTGACAGCAGCAGGTGAGACGAGACATCCACCACTCACTAGCTTCAGAAAGCTACTGAACATGTGCTTTTCAGGAAGCAGTATTGCCAAACTTTTGGACAAAATATTCCTGGTATTCCTTTTGCTAACTACATTTCCCTCTTTTTATATCTGAGAGCAACAGTTTGCCAGAGGAATGGTGAGTAAAATCAAGGGACAAAAGTAAATGTTTCTTAAAATTGTTAAATAGGTAGAAACAATTTGTCTGAATGAAATATGACATTATATATATAATATGTAAAAAAATAATACTATTTTATAAATTTTTTAACTACTTAAAATGTATTATACTCAGCAAACTTTGTCGTATTTCAAGATAGTGACATGCCAGAGGAATGACAAACAGTGGTTTTCGTATTTTTTTACTAATTAATGTTAAATTACTCAGGCATATTGAATTCACCAAGTAATTATTTAGAATTTATTTCATCAGAATACGCTATTTGATTTAATCTGAATTTATTTGTAAATGTTTTTTTCCTGTTGGGACACGAAATATCACACTTTCCAGAGAATCACCCATATATGCATTGGAAATTCGCTGAGTATGCAGGTTTGCTGCCACGGGGGTATTGTTTAACTTACATTTAATTTACCCAGGCGAATCCAATATGGTTTCAATCTTACTCGGCTCGGGTATACTTTCGTAAGTGGAACAAAATAACGAGCCAAATTAAATTGTTCGATAGGCTATGGTATATTAATTAGGTTGATATTTTTAACACTGATTAATATTTAATAGCTTGTATGTTTTTAATTACCGTACTGTACCTACGTCATCTTTGTTTAGTTTGTTATTCAATTAAACTTAAAATAAAAATGAAATAAACAAACATAACATGATAATGTTATTCCTGACAATGCATGTTTAAAGTTATATTGGAACCAACGTTTGTTATCTGGACAAATTTCAAAACACCTAAACTGAAACATAACATACCGTATCATAAAATCGGCTAGACCCGGACAGGGGGTCTTGACCCGGACACGTACATATTTGTAAACATAAATATTTCTAAACTAACCTGCAAACTTGAGCAGTTGTTCGTTATAGGTAGGCCTACATTTGTTTAGAGCATGCTCTAATCGTAAAACGAGGCATGCTCTAATCGTTTATAACTCACTTCTATCCACAAAAATAAAATATTATTTCTAACTAAGACATGTCATTTCTTTTACGTTTGTCCGATTGTTTTCGTGAATAAGGCATAATTTTATTTGGAATTTAAGCGTGCACAATGCCATGCTATTTAAAGAGATAAACAACATATATAAAAAAAATGTTTCACATTAACGACAGGCCTATTCCAGTTTTGACCCGGACACTTTAATTATACTCCATGGATAGGACTCTTGTCAACCGTTACGATTCGTTCCTACCGTAAACACAGTATTCCCGCCATAACTAATAACAACATTGTGGTTTGTAGCTCTGATATGGTATTAATTATAAGAGCAGCGGCGAAAAAGTATTCTTTGTTTAAATCGACCATAAGTGATCATGTCCGTAGGAAATTTAATGGGCCCCTTGTTTCAAACTGTATTTTAAACGTCTGTATTTTTCCCTTACAGTTCTTTGTTTAGTTTCATTTTAGTTGCAAAGAATAAACAACTGAAACGTGTCATAAGAATACCCTTTTTTCATCCCCAACCCATAACAATTTTGTATTTATTTCATTTTTAAGCCTTTCTGCAAAGGCATCTGCAGACCTCAAAACACCGTTCAACTACGGACAGGAGAGTTTAGTTTATACGTTATAACGTTAGTTAGGTGGATGTCCGGTTCAAGACCGTTTGTGGAGGTTAACCCGGACACTTTTGTTTATTCTTAGCGAATTTCCCCTTTAGGGATTAGCGAATTTCCCCTATATATATATATATATAGGGAAGAAGCTATTACCGTAGTCGGCATGGTAAGACCTAGGCCCGGGACCATGATAACTTTTCATTTTGAGGTCCCCAAATGCCAAAAACACCATTAGTTCAAAACTGTATATATATATATATATATATATATATATATATATATATATTTGTCCGTGAGCATGATAACTCTCGTAAAAATAGTCCGATTTTGACAAAATTTGGTATAATTGTTTAAAGCAGCATTTATGGCTTTAAGTTCGAAAATCAGACAGATTGACCTATCCGAAGGGGTATTTTTTTGGGGGGGGGGTTTGTACCCTAAAAGTAAGTTTTTTGAGTTTTTTACAAATAATTTTTGAAAAAGTCAAATTTGAGTTTTTCCATTGGAATCAGGTTAAAAATACGCACAATTTGGTGTTTTGATCTTTGCTCTACGTCAAATGGTTACATAGATATTTAAAGTGCTAAAGACAGTACGTTGTCCGATGTTATTCTAATGGAGAATAAGAAAAATTGTATATCTCGCTTATTTATGAACTTTCCTGATGAAACTTTGTATATTGCTTTATATCGTTGTGGCATATTAATATTTGCACTAAGAAACATTTTTTGGCCGACAGTTCCCATATAGCTGCAAACCTACGTAATCAGCTCCTATGTTATTCTTATGGAGAATAAGTAACGTATTATCTCCCTTAATTATGAACATAAATTAATAAAATTTGGTATGTGGCTTTACCTTCTTGAGTTTTATTTATATTTTTATAAAACCCCATTTTTTGTGTTCCTTGCTTCAGCAACCCTGCATACTCGGCCGCCATGTCATTCTTATGGAGAATAATTAAAGTGTCATAAATCGTTTATTTATGCATGTATATTGATGAAACTTGGTATTTGGCTTTAGGTGGTATTAAGATACATATATATATGCATTGGAAATTCGCTGAGTACGCAGGTTGGTTGCTACGGGGGTATTTATTTTTCTTATAATAACATCCAACATAATAATATATAAGTTAGGCTAAAGGTAAATGGATATTGTGAATAGTACTCACACTTTACAATGGTCTGGTTTTTGTTGGTGACATCGTTAATGGGAAGGCACTATAACCTAAAAATAGTAAAAAAGTGTCCGGGTCAAGCCTGTTTTGCGGTAGGCCTAACTGAAACCTAAATAACCTAAACCTTCATAAGAATGACATGGCGACTTTTTATGCCACTGGGGCAGAGTCCTGAGGTCTGGAGGAAAAACAAAAAAGTACCTATCTGCAATTTGTTGGTCCTCTACAACATTATGGTCTGGAGCAGTTTTTAGTAGGCGTTTTCGAAATCCCCTGGGACATACACGGACAATGTACAACCATTATAAGTATAGATTTGTCTCAATACAAAATACTTTGAGCTCCCGAAACAGCCCGATTAACATTTTATTTTTAATTCTTTACGTAAATCTATTAGCAAAAACTACTGTGCCAATTTTTACTGTTTCAGTATTAAACTAAAGGTTTTGGTCTGCAGTTTGTCATAATTACATTTCTTTTCTTTTTAGGTGTTTTTTCACACACAATGTTTGTGTTTATTATTCCCATAACAAATATTGTTTGACTTTCAATAAATCACTTACATTACTAGCAAAAACTATTAAATAGTTTTCTATTACATTGCTGGTTTTGACATAAACTAATGTCATCAATATCTTTGTTTACTTTAGATGTGTTGTTTCTAATAATAAATTAATTTTAATTTTTGGCTCTCATAAAAGCCCATGTTCAAATATCAACAACATCCTTTTGTAAATACACTAACAAAAACTAAAGGACTGATTTAAATAGTTTAGATCCGAAATTGAACCTCCTACCATACAGAGATTGGTACTTTTATTTTCAGAAAACATGTTTTTCTCAGTAAAAGATTACTTTCAATGTTTAACAAGTAAAAGAGATGCTCCTGTTTAACATTTTGATCAAATTTAGTTGAACTATTTACCAGAAATTGGAATTATATATGTGTTAATGGACTGTACAGGACTTGCCCTTCCAGGCCGATTATGAAATTTGTTTACTAAATTTTCTCCAACTTTTTGCGTATGTGTGAACTAATACAATACATTTTAAAAACTGAAAGAAACGTCGTTCCTATCTTGTACGATAAATTTCGTTACCCCCGACCTACTTAGTAAAGTCAAATTTTACTCCTTGTAATTAAGGAGTATAGTGCTACTTTGTCTCCTGGAACAGAATCAGCTGACATTTCGCTGCAATCATTAATGCTGCAGCTATAAGGGAATCGGATCAGCTGATTGATATTTCGCTCCAGCTGCAATTAACGTTCCGAGTTTAGTTATTACGCATTACGCAACCAAAATGGAAAGCGATTGTGAATGTGAATACTTATCAATACTTGTGGCTTTTGGGGTGTGGGAAAAATGTTGGGTGTAAATTTATCGCCCTGGCCTACGGCGCCGGCGTCGGGCGCCAACAATTTCCCTTAGGGAAAAAAGTTGCACTTTACTCACTTAATACACAAATAACTATTGTTTCAAGCAGAAGTCCCCGTATTATTTTTTACAGCAAAAAAAATTTGCATGGATTAAACTTGAGATAGTCAATAATATAAAACATAAGTGGAATTATAATACACCGTTACTTAAAAATAATGTGATCATAATGTTTTTGGAAACATAAATGTTACACACCTTCTGTAATCATTAATATATATAACTAGCTGGCCCAACAGACGTTGTCCTGTCCTAAAGTCATTGAATTTGTTTCATTTCAAATACTCGTTCATTTTCAAAATAAGCATGTTCGCTTCCCGGATTAGCTCATTCGCTATGCTCACTTGAATATCAAAAAAAGAGTTTGAGTTGCCATTCAAGTACTTTTTTTATTTCCAAAATGAGAGTTTCCATTCAAGTAGCTTTTTATTTCCATAATCAACATATGTATATGCCTTTCAAGTATGTTTACAGCTGCTTGGTGTAACTAACTTAACTTAGATCAAATCAATGGGAACTTTGAAGGCCTGTGGGGCAAAGCTCTTAGGTCGGATTAAAAATTGTCTTTTATAAGAATCTTGTCCTGACATAAACAAACTCAACAAAAAAGAATTATTCAATTTGGTCCATTATTCTCAAGTAATGGCATGACCAATGGAAATGGGGATCCATTTGAGCGAATTTCCCCTATAGGGAAGAAGCTATTACCGTAGTCGGCATGGTAAGACCTAGGCCCGTGACCATGATAACTTTTCGTTTCAAGGTCCCCAAATGCCAACAAATTGGAATTATATATGTGTTAATGGACTGTGCAGGACTTGTCCTTCCAGGTCGATTATGACATTTGTTTACTATTAAAGTATGTGTCCGTGAGCACGATAACTCTCGTAAAATTGATCTGATTTTGACGGAATTTGGTATAAACGTGTAAAGCAGCATTTATGACATTAAGTTCGAAAACCAGACAGATCGACCTATCCGAAGACGTATTTCGGGGTGTTTTTTATCCAAAAAGTGGGTTTTTTGAGCTTTTTACATATAATTGTTGAAAAAGTCAAATTTTTATTTTTTACATTGGAATCAGCTTAGAAAGACGCACAATTTGGTGTTTTTGTCATTGCTCTACGTCAAATGGTTACAGAGATATCGAAAGTGCTAAACCCAGTACGTTGTCCAATGCTATTCTTACGGAGAATAAGATAAATTGTATATCTCGCTTATTTTTGTCCTTTCCTTGATGAAACTTGGTATATTGCTTCATATCGTTGTGGTCTATTGATATTTGCACTAAAAACCATTTTTTAGCCGATAGTTCCCGTAACAGCAAACCTGCGTACTCGGCCCCATGTTATTCTTATGGAGAATAAGTAACGTGTTATCTCCCTTAATTATGAATATAAATTATTAAAATTTGGTATGTGGCTTTACCTACTTGAGTTATATTGATATTTGTATAAAACCCCATTTTTGGAGTTCCTTGCTTCAGCAAACCTGCACACTCAGCCGCCATGTTATTCTTATGGAGAATAATTAAAATGTCTTAAATCGTTTATTTATTAATGTATATTGATGAAACTTGATATGTGGCTTTATGTGGTATTAAGATACATATATATACATTGGAAATTTGCTGAGTACGCAGGTTTGCTGCTACTGGGGCATTTATATATTAAGATGTATACAAAATGTTGGACCGTGACACAATGACTGGTGGGTTCTAAGAAGTGTGTCTAAGAGTTTTAATTACTTCCTAGATTATATTTAACATAAGATACTACTTTTCCTTTCTTTTTGATTGAGGTAATTTATTCTTCTTAAAAACAAATTGACTGATTTAAGCCTTATTGTTTTTTAAGTTCTGCATTTATAGGCTATGTATTTGAACAACCGTATCAAGCAACAATAACAATGGGAGGCCTGGGGGGTATAGCCCCCCCCAGTAAGTTTAATGTGTTACATTAAAACCTCTGGATTAGAGTTTAAAATATTTAGGCATTCAAAACCAATTGACTGATTTTAAAACGTATTGTTCATCAAGTTCTGTATTTATACTTATATATTTTTACAGCAATATTAAGCTACAATGAAATAAATATCCTGATGGGTCCTCCAGTGGAAATAAAGTGTAAATAACTACTTTTAAACCACGTGATCTCACTGATTGGGGACATTTAGTGTCGCCAACATATTATATTTTATCAAAATCTTCAGCTAATATTATTATGAGGGCCTAGATGATACAGCCCTCAGTGAGACTGAGGGGTGAGTAACTACTTCATATGCACTTTGTCTGACTGATTGACAGATTTCTGGTCTCATTGTTTGTCATGTTCTGGATTTGTATGTCATTGTCAAGCTGCAGTTATAATGGAGGGCCCATGAGGTATATTGTCAATTGAAACATTTTTGTTTGTATTTTTAACTGTGAGCTCAATCCTTATACGCGATATAAGAGCGTACTCCTAGTAACTAGTTTATGAGGTATCAAATCGCCGAACCAAAATTAAGAAATTATATTAATAAATAGTTAACATTAATAAACTATAGCCCTTAAGTAGTCTTAAACGTTTAATCTACATTTTTTTGTACAAAATAAACAGGGGTTGATCCCAAATATTATTTGTTTATATTTATTGCAATACGAATTTTTGTCTGAGCCCACTGCATAATTGCACTCATATCATGTTACCATGCACCTAGGTTATAATATAGAGTATTTGATTACACATTTTAATTTTTTAATACGCTATAATGTGTTCAAAGGTTAGCCTACATCGTAAAGTCTTTGAGATTTGGTATGTACGTGAAATTTAATACACATAAATAATTTAAGTCTCAGGGTGATGTCTAGGAATGAAACATGTTCAATACTTTGTCCTCAGGGATGGGGCGCGGGCACAGGTGCCATGTTGAATACTTTGTCCTCAGGGATGGGGCGCGGGCACAGGTGCAATGTTGAATACTTTGTCCTCAGGGATGGGGCGCGGGTGAAACATGTTGAATACTTTGTCTTCAGGGATGGGGCTCGGGCACAGGTGCAATGTTGAATACTTTGTCCTCAGGGATGGGGCGCGGGTGAAACATGTTGAATACTTTGTCTTCAGGGATGGGGCTCGGGCACAGGTGACATGTTCCCACTATTCTTGCTGAACATTATGCTAGAAGAATCCGAGGAGGTTTATTCACCACTTTCTAAACTGGGTTTTCGAGAGTTTTATTTTTTTAACCAAAACTAAGTGATATTTAAATTCAATCGCTCAATTTCTGTTTAATATATAACCATTTGGTTCAGATGTTTTACTCCCTATTTTTATTGGGTTTATTCTATCTTCCAGCGATTGTCTTTTGGTCCAATAAACCTCAACTTGGTAACAATTCTTTACACTCTCCTCTTACTTCCTTATTTTGTCAATATTTTTCAATACGTATTATGTTGTGTTTGAGAAGCTTTGTACTTGTGCCTATATTTTACAAAATCTAAGTTTTTGCTATAAAACCACTTTGGTATACATGAATAAAGAGTTAGAATGAACAAATTGCAATGAAATAGTACTGAAATGTTGTAAAAATAATAATTATTATTCTATAACGGAAAATTCCAACCCATTGATCCACATCAATGTCCACTGTCCACCCCACCGCAAGGGTAACTGCTAAATAAAACAATTTTTTAATGTGCATCCATTTAATTAATTATATTTGTATATTTACGTATGTCCACGTAGTGTAAAAATTACTCTGACGGTTTAAAAGATATTATTTATGTGCACAAATTTAATTTGTATGAGGTTTATCATAACAATAGTTTAAACAATAGTTTATATAGTTTCATATGGACATATAATAAAAGTTTTTGTTTAAACAAAAGTCCTCCAACTATTTTAGTCATTATGACATGCCACTAGATCCCTGTATAAAATGCCAACTCAACCAAGGCGTATTTTGTGTGTGAGAAGTTGACTGTTGAATGTGTGCGTTGACTTTGGCAGCTTTGCTACTGAATGTCTGAATGATTCTTTAGCCTTGGTCATTGATTAATCATGGCCTAAATTACCAACAACCAGCTGGTTCCAGTTTTATAACTTCGGAAAGTTTTCCAGATTTTGTCTATAATGTGACACACCTCAGATTTTAAGGCAAGCAGTCTGACCAATGGTATATCCAGCTGATTTGATTAATTGAAGAAATGTATTCATAAATGTGTTGTAGCACTGGTGACAAATATTACACAGTTTAATTAAATACTGAAATGGTCTACTATTGAAACAATACTGTAATCTGACTTGCATTTATAATAGTGTCTGTGTGATTAAAAGACTTGGTGATTATAATTATTTCTTTTTGCTCCTCAAAGCAAGTCTAGTAAACTTATTTTAACCGTTAGTTATAGCTAATTTATTACATTGTTTTAGTTATTCAATTATTTTATCTAACAATCACCAATGACAGGATAAGGGCCGTAGTAATGGAAATGTGTATAAACTGGGTAACAACTGGAACACTGAATTTGTGCGTTAGAATTTTATCTTAAGAAGGAGCTCAAGCGGATGGAAGTCATACGAGCACATAAAATATTTACGAGATTAAAGCAGTTTTTATTGTACGATTTTAGTTGGGGACGTGAGCATATTAACCCTAACATTTTGTTAATACATAAAAGAAAACATGTTATGTCGTACATCTTGTATGGTGGTATCTCTACAAGTTAAGGGTAACCAAAGTAAACTCCGGAAGTGAAGTTAGTGTTATTATTTTATTATTTTTTTAAATATTTTGTTCAACACTATATTTATGTATTATTGCACTGACCTATATTAGTCATTAATTCAATAATCAGAGTTAAACTTGTCAACGAAACATATTTTAACCTAGTTAGTAATAACCGAAAAGTCCCACCATTTTTGTAAAGGGAAAACGACTTAAAATGTGGATTTTTCCGTAAATTTCTGAAATAAGGTTTGAAAATATCTCCTCTCACGCTGAAGCCTCAGGAGAGCCTATTAGCAAATATTACCTCTTCAATTACCTCCTAAGTATGCATTATCACAATGTATCGGTCTTAACCGGAGCCATTTATCACCGTGCAATATTCTTCTGGTTCCATTAGAGCGTGGATTTAGATAGCTTAAGATATCAGTCTGTCTTTGTAGTGGTATATAAATACTGTCTACTTGCTTTCGAGTGGTCATACTGGAGTTATGAACTACTATTATGAATTAAAACTAATATTAACTATAATAACCGATGTAATAAATGGATATTTATAAATGGACAAGGAAATACGCACATTCTATAAAACGCCTTAGTCAAATCAAAATCGAAATTGAGAGAACGTTTAGATGTTGTTCTCTTGAAAAGCTGGAAATGATGATCTGCGAACTACGTGCTGTGTTAACGAATGAGGACGATTCATATATTTTACAAAATACCATAAACTTTCCTCATAACTCCACTGTACAGGGCTTCTAGGCTTTAATGCAATTCTCATGGATCAATTATAATATGGATACACTGAATAATTGTATCCAGTCTACCACTCAATCAAGAACAAATATTACATAAGGTAAATACAATTATTAACGAAACTAAAACTAACAGCCACAGCAGATCATATAATTATAATGCTCATATAATTTATAGGGGTGTTTATATTCAGAAGCATAAGTAGAAGATTTTCTCGAGTTTGAGCAGCTAGAAAAGTAATATTTCTATAATTAATCTCTGGAATTATGTTCCTTAATTTAAGGTGGTGCATATAAGTGCAAAGCATGCACGAACAAAAATAAGTTTTAAAATTACGTTAATATCTTACAATTGATGTATAGTTTGAATATAAAACGAGTTCGCACGCAGCACGCTGACGTGAGGGAAGTGAATTTCCACATAAAAAGCTATAAAAACTCAAAATCAGTTAAAAACATACATTTATTCCAACTTTTATTCAAATCTGAAAACATTGATTTTTTGGCTGTTCTGATGTTCCTGGTTCTATTTACCTGCAATGCTGGGAATACAATTTTGCGCATTATAAGGTTAGGAGAAGGTTAAGTCAGGCTTTAAAGTAGGTGTGAGGTTGTTGGGGATGATAAAAGTATACCAACAAATGAATAACAGGCTTTTCTAATGTAAAATCCCCATAAGACAACGTACTGTGTTTGGTCAATACACATTTTCTTTAATAACTCGGTAAATATTTATGCTAGAATGACGAGAGAGGGCTTAAAACTTTCGCCTCTCTAATTCCCATCTTTTTACATGCATTCATTTTACATATGGGGCTTTTCTGACCCTTTTTGGGCCCAAAAACTCAAAATTTTAAAGATTAATCCCCCAAAAAAGGGGTTTAGAGTTTTCCGATTGTTTTGCCCAACGAACTTGTCCAACTGATTACGGAAAGGAACGTTCCTACCAAATTTGAAGTAAATCGGACAAATAATGCGACCGCTAGAGTGCAAACACACATATATATATATATATATATGTTTATATATATATACATATATATATACATATATATATATATAAAATTTTGAACGACCCCCCAAAACGTGTTCAGGGGGTCACGTTAGGAACTTCTATGGTGGTCCCGTGCTTAAGTTTCACCGTGCGGGTCATGCTAATAGTTCACTTTCCAAAGGAAATTCACTAAAAAACACCAAACGTCTAAAGCGAAAAAAATAACTATGAAGAAAAGAAAGAAGAACGCAATTGGTAATTGGCCCTTAAACATGTTTGAAGATGTAACAACAGTCACTTTGCCAAATCAGAAATTGTAACAAATAAAATATTTTTCACATGATCACATAACACACTTCCTAGTTTTAATTCCGTCCTTAAAATTTCAACTTTAGAAGGTATCACACCCAAAAAAAGTAAAACATTTAAAATATGTGTCTAAAAATATGACTGTGTACCAGACAATTTTCTACATATTTTTAATGATTCAACGTTAAAATGTGACTGATTCATTCTTTGCTGGCTGTTAACCAATAAAGTAACTAAAGTTTGATGTTATCTTCCATCAGGTAATTGCGCAATCAAATATATACAGCCACGCAGTAACATAAACTACGTCAAAGCGATGCTTTTCACAAACGGTAAACACACAGCAAGTAATTATGTTTGGAAACAGACGTCGATGTAAATGAAGCCAACTGAGACGTCTTTGATCTTCCACAGACTGTCAGCCCGACATTTGTTGGTAACTGCCGGGAATATATTATAGTGTTAAAATGTTATTTTATATTTTTGAATTTATGTAGTATTTTATATATTTGGGAAGATCGGCCAATATTTAATAGAAAAACACATACGAATTATGACCAAAGGCATATCAAATTAATAAAGTGTGGTCTGATTTGTGAAGGCGGGATAAATGCATTATGAATAAATTATTGGTAACAATAAAGTGTAGTTTAATTTACGAATTTTATAAATAAAAACCATGATTTGACATAGAATAAAAATTACTTTCAAGATGACTTAAATTAGAATAATTTGGTGTTAAATATGGTATTTGAATATTTCCTACATTTTGTGTGATCATTTACCAATACAGTTTTACTACAACAAATGTGTTTTATGCTCTGCACAATGTAAAAATACATAAAAAACAGACACTACAGCTCTTCACGAACTCAGAACACTTTACACAAAAACAGCAGACAGTTTTACAACAACGCAGATCGCTGTGCACCAACACAAACTGCCCTACTAACATTGGAGCAGATAGCTGTACACCAACGCATCAGACAGCTGTACACAAACACGGACCATTTTACACCTACACAGCAGACCAACCTTCTAGTATAACAACACACAGTGTTATTAAGCGGCACGGATGTGAGGTGGGAAATGACAAAAACACAAATGATGGATAAATGCTGCACCCAATAGCAGAGACATGCGTACTAAATGGACCTACAGTACAAAGAAATGGAATTGGAAGAACATGTTGTGTTGGAGAAAGCTTTTTTCAAAGGCGGAATGTTTCATTATACTAATTCAGCTATTCCCGTATAATACCAAGTTCATCATAAACGAACCGTCAAAAACTTAATTTATTATTGAAATCTGACTATCCAAAAAAATCATAAGGACGAAATTCTACACATCTCACTAATGACACAACATAATCACAAACTGAATTAGATAAGCTATTAATGGAAATTTCTTTAAACTTATTCTTATTTTACTTGATTTTTGATGCGTTTATTTCATTCCAATGTATTACTCTTGTTGTCATCTTGATGCACAGTATTTATTGTATTATTTTGTTGAAAAATTTGTTACTGTCTTTTTGTATACATATTTACCATCTTTTTGTTTTCGTCATGATAGAACTACCTGACCTTAATAGTAGCAAGACAATGATTCTGAAACTGCTGATAATATTCTTCTTAGGTTGGGAGCTCCCGTAAAATGTGTCTAAATGTCTAAAATTGTGTTTATGCATATATGTGTGAAATCTAAAGGAAATCCAGTCAAGGATGATAACTTTTAAAACACTTGGTTTCCTATACTTCCACTTGAGTCTACGGAAATGAAATCGATTTGGATTTAAACTTTTTGGATGGTTAAGGTAAGCCTAGAAATAAGATAATATTCTTTTAAACACAGTTTATGATTTTGAATATTTTATAAGTTTAGAATTTCCTTAGAGCTTTTATTAATTTGTTTAAACTTTTACGATCTGGAAAACTGGTTCAGTACTTTGTTCTCATAATATCAGCCTACATTTTTGCTCCGTTATATCTACAAGTACTATAGTTCTAATGTTATATGCCCACCCGTGTTAGTGTACTTGTGTATTATAGTGGTTATAAATAAAATAAATAAAGGGTGAAGTGAAAAAATTAAGTTAAAAATGTCAATCTATTTATCTATATAGGTGACTGTAAAACGTAAAATACCATAGTCCTAGGTAAGAACCCACCGCATCACACAATAAAGTATAACACACTATCGTGAACACACGCAGTGAGAGGTCTTAAATAACATGTCACATCTCTGGATTCCCATGGTTGTGTGAACTTGAGATGACGTCACCATTGCAGAGTGTACTATACACTATTAGATATGAGACGATGTTGCATATAGTTAGTAATAAGACAGATTAGGAGGTAGTTGCAGAAATTGAGCCGTGACAACTTTCCACCGACGAATGACACGCCTCATTTAGTGTTTCATATAGTACCGATTGTAGCGTCTGTGGTCTGACGCCCCCATTTGCACGGCCGTGAACCTCGTGTGCAGAGTCAGAGTCCTTGGGAGTTGACTTGTGACCCCCGAGGATTATTTCCGTTGCACAACGTGCAAAATGCTCATAGATTGTGCGACTGTCATACTGTGAACATCAGAAGTGATTTTGTAACTAAGTTTTTGTGTTCAGTAATTTGTGTAATGTCTTCGTTCGTTTTTGTTGTCACTATGATGTTCGTCTAAACGAGCCGTCATCGTCTGATGGGTACGTAATATTTTGATTTCTGTAATTTTAGGTTAAAACTTTGGATTTTTCCACGCGGCCTTAGGCCGAGTCTCACAGTAGGATTTATGGGAGCCCCTTGGGTTCTGTTAAAGGTTTAATATCATTCTGTGCCTCAGATTATAGCTCTGAACAGTATTTAAATGTGTTTTTCCATGTTTCTGGCCTAGTTGAACTTGAGCGTTTTCTCACTTTTCTTTGGCCTTAGGCCAAGGCCCGGTGGGCGTCAGACCAAATGTTATGTCATTGTTTTGTAGTCTGCATTGCTGTGTTTAGTTTAAGACCTTTCCCGAGGTCCTAGAGCAAATATAACCCGAGATATAAGACTTTGAAATACACTACTTGGGAGGCCCAACTCAGTTTGCTTTTTGTCTATTGTTTGTGTAATTTTAGGCCTAAGGCCTCCAAATAGCTTTAGTTTGTATTCTTGTGTTGGCCTACACCTTGCCGAGGTCAATCATTCATTTTGGATTAGGGTAAATGTGTTTTTGTAACTGACAAAGCTAGGCCATTGTGGCATTTCTGATTTTGTGGTATAAGTTGGCCTTAGGCTTTTCCCAAGGGCCAGTTTGGTTAATTTTAGTTGTATTTCATGCTCATGAATGTTCCCTGTAAGTTTCAGCCAATTCTGTTCATAAATAATTAAGTTATGAGTTTTTTTAATTTTGACTTTTCTGGTACTGAGGTACCCTTGTGTAACTTGTAGGCCAAATGGCCTGAGGCCTGTTTTTATGACTCGGTTTAGCCTTGGAAAGCTGGGGGCATATTCCCCCCAACTTTTAGGACTATTCCGAGCAAATTCTGTTGGTAATTTTTTAAGTTATTACACAAAATACATGTGAATGTTCCTCTAGCCCAAAATTTTTAATTTTCTTTAAAACTGCTTATTTCATGTACTTGTCTATGTTTTTCTGTTAATGTTTTATTGTTTTATGCTATATTTTGCCACTCTGGACCAGATAATTTTGGGTTTTCCATTAATTTTTGAATATTAAGGTGTTCCATCCTCTCACCTGACCTGACAGCGAATTAATTTAAACTAACTTGTTTTATCTTGTTCTGTGCCTTGCTCATTGTTAAAAAAATCTCTTGTTTAGCCTATTTAATTTTGTCTACTTAATTACAAGTTGTTAAAAATCTTTTTGAAATTTTAATATTTTTAAATTATTTGTGAGCAGTAGTAGGGGAGTTTGGGGACTTCTGGCTCAAATTTTTTATACTTGTTTTTTCATGAGGTGATGTGTTTATAAAGGCAACCTTGATGTTGTAATTAGGATGAAACCTTTTTTTATGTGATCAGCAAATTAGTTGAAGAAATTCTGGCAAACCTTGAAAGTGGCTGAACTGTTTTTTCTTTATATATCATGAACTGGTATTATTGGGGCTTCTGGGTTGTGATTCCCAGGGTCCCGGAGGAGCGCGAAAACGTCAACACCATGAGCGTCGGCGGAGAGGGATTTTCCACCTTGGCTGCCGTCACCGGATTCTGGCCCCCCTCTCCGCCCTGCTTCGTCGCCCCTCCGGTGGGCCGCTTTTGACCCGCCCAGAACCGCCTTGCCGCAAGTTAAAGAAACAAAACAAAATTCTATATTGTGTTGTTGAATTAGTTTATTTATTTATTTATTTGTGTTAGAAGACTGTTGCCACCATGGACTGTAATATTTATATTTTGTTATTTAGTTTTAGGCACAGTATTTATTCATCGTTGTTTATTTATATAAGGGGGCCCCTATACCAAATTAATTTAAATGGTTATTGAAATGTCTTGTGTACTTTTGTGTCATTGTTATTTATTTATTCGTTGCTCAGTTAATTCAATTATTTATTTATTTATTAATTCATGTATTGTTGATTTTTCTTTAATATCATTCATTTATAACTTTGATGAATTTTGAACTGAATAAGAAAATCATCTGAATAATTGGAATTTAACTTATAAAAAACAAGGGTTTTGAAAACTATTTTTTTTAAATTGATTTAACTTTATTTAACTTATAAAAACAAATGGAATTGTAAGCTAGAAGAGCAGGTGAGGGAGTATTGAGGCAACCTGACATTTTTACTTTAAATCACATGTATTGTTGTTTGTTCATTACAGTTTGTGCCCCTCAGTTGGTGTGTTTCAATGAATTTTCCTCCACGGTCATCCTTTCACATTTAGGTAGGGCTGTGAGCCGCCCCTCGCCCCGCGTCCATGGGAGCACGCTTCCAACTCTGGTTCGCTTGGGTGCGGGTGCGGGGGCGTGGCTCAGATGGTAGCAGAGCGTGGTTATGAGTGGTTGTGGTCCTGGCCCTTGGCTGTGGACCTTATCGGTTCATGACTGAGGGACTGGGAGACCCGATCACTGGCCACGTTCTAAATTTTTTTTGGAAGGACCGTGGATGGATTGTTTCTCGGGTGTTTTGTGCTAGTTGATTCTGGAAAATTGTTGTTCTGGTGGGGGGAGACAATTTTTTTTTCAATTTGGAGCTCGCCCTTAGCCGAGGCACCGGGTGGAATCTGGTTAATGTCTTGCTTCCGAGCTTAGGGGGCAAGAATTTTCTAAAGCATGGCCGACACTCAAAATTAAATCTTGTGTGCTAACCCCACCAGACAAGTGTTAGGTGTTGTTATTTAGTGTATGTATCTGTGTATGTATGTGTGTGTGAATCTTTGTTCAATTTTTGCGGTATTGGCGGTATGAATGGGCAGGTTCTTCTTCTTTTGGGACCTCATCAGGCGAATAGGCATTTCAGTCCAGGGATCTTAGGAGGTTAAGTATGTGTATTGTTCTTTGTGTATTTTGATGTAGGGTAGGTAAAACACTGACTGAAAACAACATGAGCAAGTTGGCATCAATGGACTCCGAACTTCTGAGCAGTCAGTTTAGCCGGGTAGTTATTCTTCATCAAATACTCCAGGGCTAGGTCACTCTTGTGTCTGGGTGGGAAGTGCACTGGGCCAGAGAGATTGATCACCTCTTCTGTCCTTTGTGCGCTGCTGATGATTTTCCCTTTTTAATCCCCAGCTCTGGCCAGAGCAAATCCTGGGGGTGAGCATTCCCCCCAGTCTGGAAGTCCCTCGGCGTTCCCCACTCCAGACACTTGAGTCATCTACGGGTGTCGTTGTTTTTCAGAAATGGGGAGAGGCTTTGTGTTGTCCCTTTGGAGAGGAGTGTCCTCTTTTGGGGGGGGAGGTTGAGCCGTGACAACTTTCCACCGACGAATGTCACGCCTCATTTAGTGTTTCATATAGTACCGATTGTAGCGTCTGTGGTCTGACGCCCCCATTTGCACGGCCGTGAACCTCGTGTGCAGAGTCAGAGTCCTTGGGAGTTGACTTGTGACCCCCGAGGATTATTTCCGTTGCACAACGTGCAAAATGCTCATAGATTGTGCGACTGTCATACTGTGAACATCAGAAGTGATTTTGTAACTAAGTTTTTGTGTTCAGTAATTTGTGTAATGTCTTCGTTCGTTTTTGTTGTCACTATGATGTTCGTCTAAACGAGCCGTCATCGTCTGATGGGTACGTAATATTTTGATTTCTGTAATTTTAGGTTAAAACTTTGGATTTTTCCACGCGGCCTTAGGCCGAGTCTCACAGTAGGATTTATGGGAGCCCCTTGGGTTCTGTTAAAGGTTTAATATCATTCTGTGCCTCAGATTATAGCTCTGAACAGTATTTAAATGTGTTTTTCCATGTTTCTGGCCTAGTTGAACTTGAGCGTTTTCTCACTTTTCTTTGGCCTTAGGCCAAGGCCCGGTGGGCGTCAGACCAAATGTTATGTCATTGTTTTGTAGTCTGCATTGCTGTGTTTAGTTTAAGACCTTTCCCGAGGTCCTAGAGCAAATATAACCCGAGATATAAGACTTTGAAATACACTACTTGGGAGGCCCAACTCAGTTTGCTTTTTGTCTATTGTTTGTGTAATTTTAGGCCTAAGGCCTCCAAATAGCTATAGTTTGTATTCTTGTGTTGGCCTACACCTTGCCGAGGTCAATCATTCATTTTGGATTAGGGTAAATGTGTTTTTGTAACTGACAAAGCTAGGCCATTGTGGCATTTCTGATTTTGTGGTATAAGTTGGCCTTAGGCTTTTCCTAAGGGCCAGTTTGGTTAATTTTAGTTGTATTTCATGCTCATGAATGTTCCCTGTAAGTTTCAGCCAATTCTGTTCATAAATAATTAAGTTATGAGTTTTTTTAATTTTGACTTTTCTGGTACTGAGGTACCCTTGGGTAACTTGTAGGCCAAATGGCCTGAGGCCTGTTTTTATGACTCGGTTTAGCCTTGGAAAGCTGGGGGCATATTCCCCCCAACTTTTAGGACTATTCCGAGCAAATTCTGTTGGTAATTTTTTAAGTTATTACACAAAATACATGTGAATGTTCCTCTAGCCCAACATTTTTAATTTTCTTTAAAACTGCTTATTTCATGTACTTGTCTATGTTTTTCTGTTAATGTTTTATTGTTTTATGCTATATTTTGCCACTCTGGACCAGATAATTTTGGGTTTTCCATTAATTTTTGAATATTAAGGTGTTCCATCCTCTCACCTGACCTGACAGCGAATTAATTTAAACTAACTTGTTTTATCTTGTTCTGTGCCTTGCTCATTGTTAAAAAAATCTCTTGTTTAGCCTATTTAATTTTGTCTACTTAATTACAAGTTGTTAAAAATCTTTTTGAAATTTTAATATTTTTAAATTATTTGTGAGCAGTAGTAGGGGAGTTTGGGGACTTCTGGCTCAAATTTTTTATACTTGTTTTTTCATGAGGTGATGTGTTTATAAAGGCAACCTTGATGTTGTAATTAGGATGAAACCTTTTTTTATGTGATCAGCAAATTAGTTGAAGAAATTCTGGCAAACCTTGAAAGTGGCTGAACTGTTTTTTCTTTATATATCATGAACTGGTATTATTGGGGCTTCTGGGTTGTGATTCCCAGGGTCCCGGAGGAGCGCGAAAACGTCAACACCATGAGCGTCGGCGGAGAGGGATTTTCCACCTTGGCTGCCGTCACCGGATTCTGGCCCCCCTCTCCGCCCTGCTTCGTCGCCCCTCCGGTGGGCCGCTTTTGACCCGCCCAGAACCGCCTTGCCGCAAGTTAAAGAAACAAAACAAAATTCTATATTGTGTTGTTGAATTAGTTTATTTATTTATTTATTTGTGTTAGATGACTGTTGCCACCATGGACTGTAATATTTATATTTTGTTATTTAGTTTTAGGCACAGTATTTATTCATCGTTGTTTATTTATATAAGGGGGCCCCTATACCAAATTAATTTAAATGGTTATTGAAATGTCTTGTGTACTTTTGTGTCATTGTTATTTATTTATTCGTTGCTCAGTTAATTCAATTATTTATTTATTTATTAATTCATGTATTGTTGATTTTTCTTTAATATCATTCATTTATAACTTTGATGAATTTTGAACTGAATAAGAAAATCATCTGAATAATTGGAATTTAACTTATAAAAAACAAGGGTTTTGAAAACTATTTTTTTTAAATTGATTTAACTTTATTTAACTTATAAAAACAAATGGAATTGTAAGCTAGAAGAGCAGGTGAGGGAGTATTGAGGCAACCTGACATTTTTACTTTAAATCACATGTATTGTTGTTTGTTCATTACAGTTTGTGCCCCTCAGTTGGTGTGTTTCAATGAATTTTCCTCCACGGTCATCCTTTCACATTTAGGTAGGGCTGTGAGCCGCCCCTCGCCCCGCGTCCATGGGAGCACGCTTCCAACTCTGGTTCGCTTGGGTGCGGGTGCGGGGGCGTGGCTCAAAATTATAAATACCTGCTCGCTAAAGAACTGTTTGCTCTCCAAACAGAAAACAGATCTTTTACTTGCGTTTTTATACCGTAAAGAAGCACTTTATACAAGGTTGTATGAAAAACAAATTTACACTTATATTTTTCTTACATAAAATAGGTAAATATACATAAAGGATGGCACAAGAGGGAGGCGTTTGTTTACAACTAGTCACACTAGTCATAGTTTGGCCCAATCAGAGAATGCTTGTATTGTGTAGAATTTATTGATTGGGACTGATGATAACCTGTGTGACTGGTTGAAATCCATAGTCTTGTCAAATCATTTTAGTATATTGACTGTCTTCTATGTAGGTACAGTATGCATTTAAATATGTTTTGTATTTGTCAGTTTCTGATACCGTTTATTTTCTGTTTAAATTTAACACTACTACAGTAGCTACTGGACTAGATGCTACTGTTCAAAATAACATTAAAATCAAAGAGATAATATTGTATAAACAATTCCAAGAATATTTGTTGACGGGTCATTGGAGATTAAATGGTAGAAAAGGAAAAACGAGAGAGTAAAAACTGAGAACTTACAGAATGATTTACGTCATCATATAAATCCTTGCTGAAAGCTGAGACTAATTTGAGCGAATGAATGAATAATCCTCGGGAAAAGGAAACGGAGTTGGAGGATGAGAGTTACAGCTTTATTGCTTTGTAGTTGAATGTTCATAAGATTTATTATTGCATGAATGACTATTCAATCGTACTATATTTGTCCTCACTGTGTTAGGCATTTCCCCAAAATTGAATAATTACTAAAATGATATTTTATAAACTAGTTTTTTTTTTTCTTACTCGAATAAAAATTAGCGATGGTTAATGTTATTGACAACCACATGTGGTAAAACCTATATTATTATTTTATTTATTTTACTTATTGCAAATAAATTAATTTGAGGTTTCTTAACAATGGTTTTAAAAAACGAATGAAAATTCATCAATTTGTATGGGACGTTAGGATATAATCGTTTTAATCCTACTAATAACATTATAAATGTGAATGTTCGGATGTATGTTTGGATGTGTGGGTATTTTTATTTACTTTACGTATAAAATACTTGACCGATCAAGCTTAAATTTTGCAATTTTATAACTTACATATAACTTTAACATATATACCTAATAATGCCCAGATTCATCTTAAGGCTCCACCTCACGGGTCTTGTAATTTCCAGCTTTAGTTGTTTGTCAGTTAAGGCAAAGGAAGTCATATTATGGTAGAACTAAAGAAAAGTTTTATAGTGCTGGTCAGGTTAATATTTTTATGTGTTTTAATTTGTTGCGTACAAAGCTGCAAGTAACAGCTATTAATTTAATAGTTCAGTAAATAAAAATTGTATTTAATAATTATTTAAAATTTTAACTATAACCCCTTACATTTTTGACGTCTACCGTATACGTTAGAGTAATATAAAAAGTATCTGCTTAGTGTAAAAATTCAAACTTTATTTAACTTCTAATGATTTTGCAGGATATTCGGTAGACATTTTGAACTGTCCAATTTGGTCGGGTACATCAGACTCAGATGGATGTTGTAGACGAGAGATCCTTTAAACCCCCAAGTCCTAGGATATCCAGTGACGCAACACAACTACATCTTAGTTCGCCTTGATTGATGTAGACATTCTGGACTTTCTGAACATCAAGACAATTAAGAATTATTTAAATGCAGCATCTTTCGTTCTAGTAGACTTGAATGGGAATTTGTTGTTGCTGAAATTACTGAGACTATTATCAGGGTTTAATGGCGTCTGTGTATTTTGTTACTCAGTCACACAGTTACAACTGGGCCAATTGAGGTATATTGTTTCTGTGCAAAAAGGTGGACCCATTTAAGCTACTTATTCCGTGTTTTTATTTTTATTTTAAGTAAATAAATACTAAATAAATACAAATTTAGTTGAAATTAAATCGAACTACTGGATAGAATGTGTTTCAATAATAAGTGAAGCATCAATCAATTTACAATGTTTAATCACAATTCATGGCGATGTCAAATCATTTCGAGTCTTCACTAACAAAACTACACTTCCAATCAGGTGAAAATAGATTTCACTAAGTCTACGGTATTTTTACAAAAGTTTCAAAAATGAATCTCATTATTGATCTGATTGGTTTTGACTTATTATTGACCTCATTGTCCTCCAAATGGTGTATCTGTTTGTAGGAGGTATAGCCCCCCTAAGGGGGAGAGAGAGAGACTAAGAGGATGAGAAACTACTCTAAATCTGCTTTGTAATCCTGGTCAATTCAAGGTTGTTTTTCTCCAAGTTTTGAATATCTATACATTTTATTTATAATATCAAGATATAATGCAAGAGAGGGGGGTTGAGGGGCGCAGCCCCCCATTTAGATAAAAGTGCAAATAATTTCTTCAGCAGTTATTGATCTGACTGATTGACTGATTTTTCACCTCATTTTTCCCCAAATGGCGTAACTCACGCAAGAAAGTGACAAGTTAAAATAGGTAGGGATATAGATAGTGTTTTGTGTGGAATATGTAATATAAAGGTGGTCGCTGTTTTCCGAGTTCGCTCATCCCACTAAGCGAGTATTTAATCGTACTCCTAGTTTTAGTGGGTGTAATGTATTAAAATGTCTGTTTAATTTAAGTTTTACGTTTATTTACACTATTTTCTGTATACTGTAAGGAGTTACTCATTCAATATACATTTATCTAGTGAAACTACAAACATTTTAACGGAACCACTAAAACTAATTATTATTCTTAAACATTTTCGGTATCAAAATCGGTTTGATTACAACTTTAAAACTGTCAGCCATATGATAACCATACGTTTAAAAACAAGTCATATTATAGTACTTCATAAATCAACACTTATGAAGATAAAATTAAAGATTACCATTTATATAATTCATAAAGTCATAACTAGGTTCAGAGAGAGTAACGGTTTTGCACTGCCTTTGTTCAGCTTCGGCAGAATGTTATCTCATCCCCATTGTGTCATTGTGTCACAATCCATTCCTCCTTTCATTATGAGATCGTTTAAAATAATTTCTTCAGTAGCATGATACGTTTTCTTAAACTTAACATGATAAGTAAACTACGTTTCACAACACTTTAAGGTATATTTACATTCATACTTTACCAACATACAAGGCGGTGTATATTCACAAAAGATGGTGCAAGGCGATCCAAGAGAAACGACGAAACAAAATGACGATCAGCTTGTATACTATTGGCTACCGGAAGTTCCGGACATAAGTTGCGATAAGTTCCACCAAAGTCAATGTTGAAACGTTCATTAGTCAATGTATCCCTATCCTTATATTTTTTAGGAAAAAATCTGTTCCCTTGAAATTGGGAAGAGTTGTTTTTTTCATTAAAATTCCTTTCTTACAAATATGGAGAATATACTTAAATTTTCTTAAATCCTATTCATAGTGTGGCCATTTTCAAGGAGGTGTTTTGCGACACTCGATCTTCCCAGTATTTAGTTCTTCCATGCTGAAACACGATTCTTGTATCATATTATAAAATGAACAGTTTGACTTAATTTAATTATTGAGCTTATAGAGATCCTTATGGATAAGTAACAAAAGGTTGTTTAGTAAAAATCCTCTAACTAATTTATTCATGATGAAATTCCATTTGATAACTGTTTAAAATGCCAACCCAATCAAGGCATATTTCACGTGTGAGAAGTTGACGCAAGTATAATATTTGATACGACTCATGTAGCCCTGCTATTGACTAAGGCCAAATGATTCTTTAGCCAGGATAATTTATTAATGATGACCTAATTTACCAATGGCCAGCTGGATCTAGTTTTACAACTTTAGAAAGATCTTCAGATTTTTCTAGAATCTGACGTACCTCAGGTTGAAAGGCTAGCATTAATTGCATTCATCCAGCTGATTGGATGAGTAACATAATCAAAGAAATGTATGCATAAATGTGTAGTACAACCGATGACCAAGCTAATATAATTTAAGAAATAGTGAAATGTCCTACTAATATAAAATACCGTAATATACCTTGCAGTTATAATATTATCTGTGTTACAGCCAGTGGTTGATTCTAGGAATATTTTTAAGAGTCAAATGGTGATATTAGTAAATAAAGGACTTGGTGATTATAATAATTTCTCTTCGCTACTCAAATCAAGTCCAGTAAACTTGCCTCACCCGGTAGTTGTAGCCAATTTATTTTATTGGTTTTATTATTTTATTTAAAAATCACTAATGACAAGATAAGGGCATTTAAAATAGAAAGACGTATAAACTGAGTATTTTGTGGAACACTGAATGTGTGCGACAGAGAATAAACATTCTCTTAATCGGAAAGTTCAAGAGAATGGAAGTCATATAAGCACATACAGCATTTACGAGATTAAATTAGTAGAATGTACGCTTTTGGTTGGAAGTTAAATTTTAAAATTCTGTTAATATATAAAATAAAACATGTTATGCAGTAGATCTTTTACGGTCACATCTTGACATTTCAAGAAGAACCAAAGAAATGTCCTGGAGTAAAGATAGTGTCATTGTTTTGTTATTTTAATAGAACGTTGTGTTTAAAATAATAGTTTCGTTTTATTTAACTGACCTATATCAGCCAATATTGCTATATTGAGGGTTACAATTTGCACAGAAGGAACTTTAACCGAAAGTGCTGGTATATAACAAAAAATACACGTCATCTTAGGAAAGGAAAAACGATTTAACTATGGAGTTTTAGGTAAATTTCTTAACAAAGTTTGAAAATATCTCCTCTCACGATAAATCCCCAGAAGAGCCTATTAGCAGATATTACCTCTTCAATTACCTCTAAGTATGGCTTATCACAATTTATTGGTCTTAACCGGAGTCATTTATTACCGAGCAATATTATTCTGGTTCCATTAGAACGTGGATCTAGTCAACTTAAGATATTAGTATGTCTTCAGAATGGTATACAAATACTGGTCACTTTCTTTGGATTGATCATATTGGAGTTATGAATTATTATTATGAATTGAAACTACTATTAACTATAAAATTTATGTAATAGGTGGATATTAATAAATGGACAAGAACATACATACATTCTGTAAAACGCCTCAGTAGTGAGCAAATGCTCTATTTTTTCTTAAAGTTTTAAATAACAAATCAACATCAAAATTGAGAGAACGTTATGATGTTTTTATCTTAAAAAGCTCAATATTATGATGCTCTGCGTAGTCCATGATGTGTTTATTAATAAGGTCGATGAAAAGATTTGACAAAATTCTAAACACATTTCTTCATCCCTCATGTACCCTCTGTACAGGTATTCTCAGCTTTAATAACTCTTATAGATCAATGGAAAGATAAACTGAACTTTCAAAGCCTATTTAGCACAAATCGAAAACATATATTACATAGTATATAAGGTAAATAAAATTAATACTGGTATTACAACGTATTATCCACATTAGGTCATATGGGATGTTTATATTCAGAAGCATAGTTAGAAGATATTCTCGAATTTGTTGAGAAGCTGGGAAAAACTAGAATTACTTTAATTCAACCCTGGAGTCAGGTTCCTTCATATAATGTCGTGCATGAAAATGTAAACCACTTATAAAGATTTGTATTACGTCAATAATATACAACATATATTAGACCTGTCAATGTTAATACTTAATCAAAAATGGCAGAGTAAAAATGCAATTATGAATCTGAAAAAGTATAATGATTTTCTTAGAACAATTACGGTTTAGGGTACACACATTTAGAATTTACAAAATCCTTTTTATCACCTTTAATACTTTGTAATCTCGGCCAGTTCTAAATTTAGAGATGCCTTTCCTGAACATGCCGTAATATTGCTGATAAGTTATTATTGATAAAATTTTCTTATCTTAAGAATGCTTATTTGATATGTCTTGTATTATAATACTATGTGTTTTTTATTAAATATTGACCGCTGTTCTATACAAATTACTGCAATAGCACATTGATTCGGAAATGTAAACAAATGTTTGAACATGATAGAATATTTTTGGCAGTAATCAACAAATTACGGGATGGCAGTGTGTAAGATCAACGACATCTAAGTTGGCTTCATTTACATTGACGTCTGTTTCCAAACATAATTTACTGCCTCTGCGTTTAACGTTTGTCAAAAGCGTCGCTTTGACGAAGTAAATGTTAATGCGGCTGTATATATTTGCTTACGCAATTACCTGATGGAACGTAGCATTTAATCTTTAACTAATATATCTCACCAAATAGAACCTCAACTTATGAAAAGCAAATATGTTTTTCTTCAATAAAATTATTCAACTCCCTCCTGATTGACCTTAGGCAAGAATCTGACGTTGGCAAGTTTAGATCGAGGTTGAAAGTGCTCCTCCTGGAATGGGATTACTATATAGTACAAAACTACCTGAATGCAAATTTATGTTAGAAGTATATATTTCATTTTTACCGAGCAGATTATGTGGACCGTGTTATTTAGTGTTTTTTTTCTATTATGTTGTTAGTGTACTACTATGCGGATATTATGTGTATTTATGACCTGACCTATTGTCAATGCTATATATATGTTCGCCCTGTTTGAAGCTCCCACTTCTCGCGAACACCCACCGAACATTCCGACGAACGTTCGGCGAACTTTCCCTCAAAAAAATTAAATAAATATTATCAGCTGTTGGCACATTGTCCGTCGTGTCCAACGAGCATTGTCATGACAAAATGGACGACTCTACAGATAGATAATGTCTCTGATGTTGCATCTACAGTCGTGATGTAATTAATTATAAAAGGTTAAAATTTAGTTGTGTAGAAGAAACCAACAAAAATATGATAAGCCTATTTTTCACGAGGTAAAAAATAAAATATAAATATATATTATTTGCGTGCGTATCCTAGCTGATACCAGTATTTCGCACAGCTGATTAAAATTACTACTGCAAATTCATCTGTTTAAGTTCTTACCTGATTCATTAAACCTATTGCCCATAAGAGTAACATTGCAACTTTAAGGGCGACTGGGGCGGAGCCCTAAGGGATTGACAAGATGGGACGTTGAAACGAAACAGACAAGTCGACAGGCAGTCACCACCTTTCTTTTATACATGTATAGGATAGGATAATTAATAATTTAAAAAAAACTGTTAACAAACATTGGAAATTGTTTTATTATTAGGCATAGTCATGTAAATATTAAGTTTATTTACAGTAAGTTTTTACAATTACCTTACAATGAGGAATGTACTGAACAATAATATAACTCAAAATCTATTCTTTTTGAGTAAAATTTCACCTTGGGAATGACAGACTGGTTGTGCACCTGCACCACGCCGCCGGCGCCGCGCCGATTCGATACGTTTGTAATTCTTGGAAGCTTCTTATCTCTTGTTAAATGATAGAGAAAAATTAAATCGATTCCACTGTCGTTTACTCAACTGAGATAATGTGAGTATGTAATATGTGTATTAATTATGTGTACGTAATATATGTATGGCCCCTAGAGTTTGATTCCACTCACTATTCTACTATACACTGATACGATACACTGATACGATACACTGAATCTACTCGCATGTTTTATTATACATTACATTTGATGTATTGTTTAAATATTACAATAATCATCTATAAATCTGAACCGAAGAAAAGAACCATTTATCATGCGGCAGTACCCTAATAACACACAATGATTTGAAATAGCCTGAATAGTTTTCACAGCTACACAAAACAATGCTGTAAGTGAACCATATTTGGGCTATGAGGGAAACAGACGTAGAAAACTTTTTACAATTTTTTTTTCAACTTGTCTAATGTATGCAACGTTTTTATCATTTAAATATACAGGATAATGACCTTTTTTAAACTTTTATAACAGATCTGTACAGTTCAAAGTGTAAGAACGACATTACAACGAGGAAGTGTATTTATTTATCATGTGAAAAAATTGTTTTATTTTTGGGAATTCATGATTTGACTAAGTACTTGTTGACACATTTTAAAACATGTTAAGGGCCAATTACCAAATGCGTACTTGTTTGGAGAGAACCCAATAACGGTCCTGTTTTGTTATGGGAATTTGTAAATGGTTCTTTTATTCGCTTTTTATTTATAAATGCTTATTTTAGTATTTAAACTATACACCGATTTAAATTATAATACAAAATACGAGTGTTTTTAAATGATGTCGGTGTGTTCACTTTACACGACAATGATTTAATTTATATTTATTTAAATTACGGTAAATAAATAATGCATGCATTTGTTACAATCATAACGCTTAAACTCAAACCATAATTTTAAAAATGGTATTAAATTATTTGAAAATGCAAGGTTATATATTGGTCGTAAAATCGATTTGAATGAAATTGATTTATGGATGCTTATTAGTGAATTTCCTTTGGAAAGTGAACTATTAGCATGACCCGCACGGTGAAACTTAAGCCCGGGACCACCATAGAAGTTCCTAACGTGACCCCCTGAACACGTTTTGGGGGGTCGTTCAAAATTTTGTATATATATATGTATATATATATATATGTAGACATATATATATATATATATATATATATATATATATATATATGTATGCACTCTAGCGGTCGCATTTTTTGTCCGATTTACTTCGAATTTGGTAGGGACGTTCCTTTCTATAACCTGTTGGACAAGTTCGTTTGGCAAAACAATCGGAAAACTCTAAACCCATTTTTTGGGGATTAATCTTTCAAATTTTGAGTTTTTGGGCCCAAAAAGGGTCAGAAAAGCCCCAGATGTAAAATTAATGCATGTTAAAAGATGGGAATTAGAAAGGCGAAAGTTTTAAGCCCTCTCTCGTCATTCTAGCATAAATATTTACCGAGTTATTAAAGAAAATGTGTATCGGGTAAACACTTGTTCGTTAATCAAAAATAGAGATAAATTGATTAACGAACAAGTTAACTTCGACTCTGGTGGCACATTTAGGAACCTGTATCCGGAACTTCCGGTAGCCAATAGGATATAAGCAAGGACGCCATTTTGATTCTGTCAGTTCTCTCATTGGCCTGATGATGACTGGTGTGACTGGTCGAAATCGATAGCCTAGTACCATCTTTTATATATGTTTACCGTCTGTCTGTGAATCAGTATAAGTGTAAATATATCTTAAGTGTTGTAAGACGTCTTTTATTACATCCCGTTTGTATATTAAATAGTAATTGTACCCTCAGTTAACTGCATTTAACTATTTTTATTTAAATAAATGCATTCTATTCTATTGTTTATTTTATTACATATTAACATTGACAGGTCTAATATATATTAACTAGTATTAATGTAATTTAAAAACATGTTTTTGTTCATGCATGCTTTGCACTTATATGCACCACATTAAATTGACACAATTCCAGATATTAATTATATTAAAATTAATTTTTCCAGCTGCTCAAACTCCAGGAAATATTTAATTCCACCAGTTGCAGGTTTTGTTATTAGAATACTATTTACTAATAACAACCTTTCTTAGAAGCGGACTTTCCTAAAGATACCTTGGAAAGAAGTCATTAATTGACAAATAACTAAACAGTATAAACAAAAATCATTTATTTAATCTTCTTGAATGTAAGGACCATCAACGTCAATACCGAAACACATCATAGTATTACAAACCTAAAGTATCATGTCAATACCCGGGTAGCAGCAAACCTGCATACTCAGCAAATTTCCAATTCATATACCTGTATATGCGTCTTTATACCACATAAAGCCACGTACCAAGTTTCTTCAATATATATTCATAAATAAACTATTTGACATTTTAATTATTCTCCATAAGAATAACATGGCGGCTGAGTATGCAGGTTTTCTGAAACAAGGAACTAAAAAATTGGGTTTTTATACAAATACCAAAATAACTAAACTAGGTAAAGCCATATATCAAGTTTATTAATTTATGTTAATAGTTAACGGAGATAACATTTTACTTTTCTCCATAAGAATAACATGGGGCTGAATTATCAGGTTTGCTACTATGGGAACTATTGGTAAACAATTTTTTCTGTGCAAATATCAATAGTCCACAACAATATAAAGCAATTTCCCACGTTTCGTTAGTGTATGTTCATAAATAAGCGAGATATCAAATTTGTCTTATTCTCCATAAGAATAGCATTGGACAACGTACTGTGTTTACCACTTTCAATATCTTTGAAACCAGTTGACGTAGAGAAATTATCAAAACACAAAATGTTGTGTTTTTTAAAGCTGAATCCAATGGTGAAAACTAAAATTTGACTTTTTAAAATATAACATGAAAAATAAAAAAAAAAAACATTTTTGGGGTATAAAACCCACCAAAAATTTCACTTTGGATGGGTCGATCTGTCTGGTTTGCGAACTTAAAGTCAAAATGTTGCTTTACACGTTTGTACCAAGTTTCATCAAAATCGGACCCTTTTACGAGAGTTATCGTTCTCACGGGCACTCGCATATGAAGACTGAATTTTGAGGTAAACTAACACAGTTAGTTTACTATAATGTAACCATGAGACCATCAACATTATTTGGATATTTAACATTGGATAATATGCCGTAGTCTATTATGTGATTTCCAATGACGATGGAATTATACTTTATTTAAATTGCCAATGCATCCCCTTTTTTGTCGTGTTATCTAAGATTTTTAAATTTTCCAGGAAATTAATTTGCGCTTAAATATATTTTCCCCCACCTACTATGTTAAGTCGAATTTTACTCCATGCAATAAACGAGTAAAGTGCTACTTTGTCTCCCAAAAAATATATGTTAGCAAATATATTATTATAAACTGACGACAATATAATCAGTTACCATAGCAGCGATTTCAATATAAATACAGGTATTTTAAATCCTAGGTAACGGTCTTTGGTTGGGACTTTGTTTCTGATTTAACGACTCAAGCGAATTTCTTATCAAGACTTCAAGCAAATCATCTACGATGTATTGGCGGAGTCTTTTGTAAGTGATCACAAATATACTCTCTTTTAATTCAAAAACACTTTAAATTTACTATAGTATTTTTTTACAATTCCTCAGTTTTACATGGTAGTTTAATCTTCACTTGCAGTGCTATCACTATAGTGTACTAACTTTGTCTAACAGCTTCACTTTTCCACCTGGTTTTAGTTGATAGTCACATCAAATAACACGTTTAATGAAATTATAAAATTCAAAATGTGTTTTAACTTGGCACTTACATTTAATTTATAAGGGAGAACTCGAGAGAGGTTATATTAAAAAAGTAACATTTCTCCTGAGATCTGATCACCAAAACCTTTGATTTAGATATAAAGTTCAAATTTGTCAGACGTATGGTTCTAATAAGTCCCAAGGGAGAATTATTTTGATATGTAGTAAATTATATAGTGCTTCTAGACGGTCTAAACCCCAACATTTGGGGTATGTAACTGAGCAAGGGAGTTTTGTACCTTGCATGCTGAGGACAATTAACCAACATGAAGGTATGAACACATGACATTACATAAACAAAGAAGAAGCTTAAATCATATTCTAAATAGTTACACCTGATAATTATATTGTTTTAAAGTTTGTACATGGTATTTTTTAACATAAAAACATTATAAAGATGTGGAAAGAGGAAAAAAGTAAAAATGGGCTTTTTGAGTTCTTTCCTATCTAATTTTCTATGACTGCTTCAAGTTTCAGCTTTTAAGGTCGCACGACAGCTTCAGACACCTGTGCAAGGACACGAATTTGCCGTTTCTTCCTTAAGGCTCGTCCACATTAAGCAAATATTTGACAAGCGTAATAAAATATTAGGAAGGGTAATAGTTTAACTGACGAAATTGTTTTTGCTTTTTCCAGAAACGACAAGCTGCTGGTGGTAGACAATTGTATCAGTACTTTGACGAAATTTATATTTTCCTTGAATCTACTCGTCGAAGTATTAATATTGTTAACTATTTAAACTAACAAGATTTTTAAACTGTTTCAGGAGTGACCACAAGTGGGTGGTGGGAGGTGTGGTCCTCGGTGGAGCCCTGCTGGCGGATGCGGTCTGGTGGTGGAGGCGGCCACCACCTGGGTCTACGACAATCTACCTGAGCTGGGCAGAGTGGGTGGTCTACGAGGTGGATTATGAGGCGATCCCGGCGCTCGAGGCGGTGGAGCGGCCGGAGGAGGAGAGTGGCGAGGTGTCTTCCGTAGACTCTGATTAGTCGTAAACATCCAGAGGGGAGGTATTGAAGAAGACGAAGGGGACGACGATGAAAAAGACGAAGGGAAAGACGAAGGGGAAGACGAAGTAGAAGAAGAAGGTAAGGACGGAGGGTAAGAGGAAGGAGAGTGCAAGGGATAAGAAGAGAAGAATACCTTGCAGATTTACATTAATATGCAAAACACCACACTACGCTTGAGTCCCAACCATGGCTAATCATGAACTTTAGACATAGGTCTAGGAATAGGCAACACCTGTCTACCACGCTTTACAAAAATAGCTGAAACAGAACATCTGAATATGGCGATGAAACCCACTACAGGAGGAATTAACAACTAATGCCCGCCACACCTCCAAATAAATCGCATAACTACATCAGAATATGCTGAAGATAACTTCTACGTCCCAGGAGACACTTGACAACTACAGCACACCACACCACCGAAAGATAACCAATATGTCCCAAGGAGAGTTGACAACTTCAGCCCGCCACACCGCCGAAGAAAGAGCTGAACTACATCAGAAGCCGCAAAAGATAACCAAGATGTCCCAAGGAGAGTTGACAACTACAGCCCGCCACACCGCCGAAGAAAGAGCTGAACTACATCAGAAGCCGCAAAAGATAACCAAGATGTCCCAAGGAGAGTTGACAACTTCAGCCCGCACCCACCACCGAAGAAAGAGCTGAACTACATCAGAAGCCGCAAAAGATAACCAAGATGTCCCAAGGAGAGTTGACAACTTCAGCCCGCACCCACCACCGAAGAAAGAGCTGAACTACATCAGAAGCCGCAAAAGATAACCAAGATGTCCCAAGGAGAGTTGACAACTACAGCCCGCACCCACCACCGAAGAAAGAGCTGAACTACATCAGAAGCCGCAAAAGATAACCAAGATGTCCCAAGGAGAGTTGACAACTTCAGCCCGCACCCACCACCGAATAAAAAGCTGAACTGCAACTTCATAATCCGCATATCTAAATGGCTTTATGATTTGCAAAATCAATCCAAACACATAAACTTCCCAGTAGATATCCATGGAAGAAAAGAAAACATTATGTAATGTTCTAAACTTTAAACCTAGAGTAATCCTTTATTTAAATAAATCAATAAAAACATCACAAGTTATTTATGAATAGAGGTCCAATCAAAAAGACAGACACTTATTTACATATACAAATATATAAATAGTTATCTTGTTGACTTTCTGACCCATATGAATTTGGGATTTAATACATTAATTGGCTGAATTTTTATAAATTTTTGAGTTAAAAACATAATCACACTAACCTTAAAAGCTCAAGAGCTTTTTTAAAGTATTTTAACGCTTTTTATACTTGGTAAGCTAATGCGTGTTCCTTCCACAATGATAATTTAATTTAATGCTGAATGATTGAATAAAATACCTTAAACTCACACACGAGCCAAATTTATAATAGCATAACAGTTTGATCTGATTGATGAATTGCAAAATGTAATTATTGCAGTTTTATAGTATTTTATGATACTCTTTTACTCATACCTTTGCTGAAATCAACGGTAGCACATCGATAATTCTGAGTCTAAAAGATTTGTGGTTGGCAAGCGACTTTGGGGAGAAACGATTTACGACAGTAGTTTCTGAAATCACATAACAAAACAAATACAAAATAACTGGTTTTCTATGAGTTAATTGAGATATACCAAAATATCCCCATATTTAACTAAGATAATCCAACTAAACCTAACCTAATTACGGGTAAAAGGTAAAAGAAAGTAAATGTTTGCGGTAATCTATTACACTACTCTCGTCCATCGTTTCTCGCCTGACTCAATCCCTTATGACTACAAGATTAATATTCATGTCCCAGCAGTTGATACTCTTAGGTTATAAGTAAAAATTTTTAAAGAATTAAACAAATACATAATATCAACCTCTGATACGTTTCTCACATATACGTTATTGGTAAGTAGAAGACTATCATAACCTATCTTGACAGCCGCCACACATAATTCCAAGCTAAGCAAATACCAGTATATATCACGTGACTTAGTTTATTGAGAACATTTTCTTAATGTGGATTATCAGTTTTACAGCGCGCTGCAGTGATTAAGTCATGTTAGGTTGCGTTAATGATGGAGAACAAACTCCAACAATATAACACCGACAGGACATAACATGTGTTTTAAGCGGAATATGGAATAATTATGAGTGTAAAATGAATATGAAGCATTATATAAACCAGAATTGTAAATTAATTGCCGAGAACTAAAATATTAAACTTGTAACTTGGTGAAAACTTTGAGAGGTTTATATTTCAGAATTTTTTTCAGAAATCTTCAGAAATTACAAAAAGTGATTGTTGCGTCCAGCTTGTTCGTTCTCTTCAGGAATATTGTTCCACGGCTTGGTACCCTTTTCAAATTGGGCTCATCAACCAACTGGAGAGGGTACAACATCGTTTTACCACAATTGTGGTAGTGGAGCTTCGCTATGAGTACAGGCAGGTTCCAGCTGAAGAACTGGAGCTGCAACTGGGTCTTCTCTCAGGGCTCCAGGCGTCAAGTTGCTGAAATTGTTCCTCAATAGGATTATAAATGCTTCCATCAATTGTCAGGATTCCCTGAGTCGCTTGATATCCGGTGTGTCACCATTTAATTCAGCATAAAAAACAAACAATACGGTATTTTGATTATTGCTCTACGTCAATTGGTTCCTGAGATATTGAAAGTGCTAAACACAGTACGTTGTCTAATGTTATTCTTATAGAGAAAGAGAAAAATTGTATATCTCGCTTATTTGTGAACATAAACTGACATAATTTGGTATATGGCTTCATCTGGTTGGGGTTTATCATTTTTTGCACAAAATAACAAAATTTCACGTATGGTCCCCGTAGCAGCAAACCCAGGTAATCGGTCCCAATGTTATTCTTATGGAGAATAATTAATATTTTTAATATCGCCTGTTTGTGAATATATTTCTTATGAATCCTGTTAAGTGTTAATGTGTTCTGATATTTATTCATTGGAAATTCGCTGAGTATGCAGGTTTGCTGCGACAGGGGTATTTGAAATTTACTCTATGTTACGTAACATATGAATGGAACGTGGTATGCACAGATATTATTAGGTGTTATATGGTGGAAGGCAAGGTGTTTGAAATGACAAATATGTGTTACACAAGTGTTATATGGTGGAAGGCAAGGTGTTTGAAATGACAAATATGTGTTACACAATAAGTGTATGGTCCGATGCTCTCTTCTCTTACTTCAGTCCAGACGTGGTCTGTTGCATTATAGACGTATCTCGCGTCGTAGCCTAGCGCACGACTCGGCGCAGTGAAGGCGTTGGCCCACTCCCCGCACCGGCCGCGCCGCGTGTCCAGGAGTGCGCGACGTCGTTGATCCGGGGGAACAGTAACCTCGCACCGCATCCGCCGCACTTGTACACCTGACAGGTAGGAGGGTTAGAGGTGTCATCTAGCGTGATGGTAATGTCCATCAATGACTTGAATGCTGTGCCAGGGAGATCAGAAGGATATACCCACTAGACAAAATCGTTCGGTTGCCATGGCAACGATGTGACTTTCCTGCTACAGGGTTCACAGTTTTATATGGTTAATGATTTTTCTGACTTTCATTGATCAAAAAAGTTAATTTTCCCTGACTCACGAGTCGGAATGCGCACTCTTTTACAATAGGTAATAATTGGAAAAAAGTTATCAGCCTCCATCTTCCCCATACCAGTCCACGCTCTCCTGTTTAACTAAATTAAAATTTTAATGTATACAGTTTTTTGTCCAATACATTTATTGCGTTCTATCAGTTACGGTTCACTTTCTTTACACTGTAAAAACCGATTAAACAAATATCGAATAAGTTTTGATTTTTGCACAGAAATGCTTTGCATTTACGATTAGGCCTAAATAAAAATTTGTCCCTGACTTGTATAAAATATCAAGCATTTTCCTTGACTTTCCAGAAAAAGTGAATCATGTGATAACATTCGTCCGCATGGCTCACAAGCATGGGAACGGCCAATACAATTTGGTCAGCTGATAGCAATGCATCCCCATCTGGGTGTAGGGGGGGGGGGACAGCTCCACCCCCTCAACCCCTCCTCGCACACATAGCTAAAACCTCGCTCTCAAGTCGTCAGTGGACAGTAGTCTCTACTGCATGAGAGAGGGGGTTTAAAGAGAAGCCCCCATTATACTAGGCGACCATTGCACGCAACTGGTTGAACATGCAAAGAGATACATAGGATCGAATGGAAACAATTACATTAGTACAGAATAGATTGCAAACAATTTTATTGGCCTGCAACTGACTGGGCGACTTTTACTCATAGTTCTCATTAGCTGAAAATCAGTTGCATGCAATCAATTACAAGCCAGTTGCACGTGAAATCAATTTGCAATCAATTAAGCAGCGTAGTGGAGGGCTTACGCTCCTTCCTAGTTGGTTAACCTATTGCAAAAACAAAACATGATTCCAGGAATTATAAATCGATCCCTTAAATTAATTAGTATACCTATGTATCGATAAAAAATAGCCAATAGCATGATTTTAAAAACGTATTTAGTCCTATATATTTCTTAAGCTATTGTCATCCACTAATACACTTCCTACACAAATCCTACGGGCTATAATTAAATTGGTAATGACAAACTTTGCATATTAATTTCTAGTTTATTCACTGGACGTTTGAATGTAATTTTAAATTATTTGTTTCACAATAAGAGAGGGTATAAATGGTCAGCACAGGAGGTCACAGTTTTGATTCTCAAGGCACCTACAAGACTTTCGTGAGGATTTGGACCGCTGTCCTGTCATAAAATATAAAATGCCACTGGCATTAGCACTGGCAAAGTTAAGAAAAAAAGGGCAGGCTTGATAAAATTTGACTTGAAATTGACTTCAAAAATCCACAACAAATACCTGAGGTTGAGTGTGAGTTTAATCTTTTACCTAAGAAAAATTAAATGTTATAATGTTCTTCCCTATTGGAGAAATTCAAACAAAACAATACATTTAATGCAAAAACTTATTTTAACGACAATTAAAAAACCATATCAGATCTCTTGTAATGTTTAAAATTGTTGGTGTAGAGAAATAAACTTAATAGGTATCTATAATAAATAAAAATTGCCTGAGGTACCTCTTAATTAAAGGGGTCATATCTTATAACAAACTTATCGATGAAACTTCTAAAAACCACTTCCTTATCGCTTCATTACATCTCGCAACATTGCGAAGTTTTAATTTGGAAGCCTAGAGAAAGATGATGATTACCCAATTCTTTCAGAGTTTTAATTAATCTCATTCAGCTCAAAACGATTTCAAAGATAAATTAAATTAGGTCGATTAATTTATTTGAATTTAAATGGGAATATTATTTCCTGTTTAAACAATTTAATATATTAAGCTAATAGATCTATTTTATTTTTATTTAGTTTATTTAGGATTAAATCTTTTAAATGCAATTTGGAATCCTTTATTTTAGTTCATTTAACTATAGTTTCAAATCATTAGTTTTACTATCATTCCACACAAATCTTACGTACTAACGTAGTTATATCCAATCATTTTCTAAATTCTGGACAAATATAACATAAAAAAGTTGTTATTGTTTGCATTACGATCTTCTAACACTAAATATTTAGTATATGGAATCCCTAGTGCAAACAATAGGACATTGAAAAAAGTTATTAATAGATAAATAATACCTAAACATAATACTTAAAGAAAATTGTGAATAACATATACCAAAATCATTATCGTAAACTAAATCTATTCAAGAGAATCTTATTTAATTTGTCTTCTCTATATTTAAACTAGTGAAGTTGTTTATATCAAAAGAAATGAATATTTGAAGCTCTTGTAAGGTAATGATTCTTTGACATAAAGCCACTCCGAGATAAGGAATGTATTTCCAACTACTTTTAACATGTTGACTTTCCAACATTGTAGTTTACCTGTTTTTGTTCCCTGACGTGTGACGAGATAAGTCAAACCATGTTCACTCCAAGACTCCTCCTAGTTGACACAACTTAGTTTTTACCACTTTTAATGGTGTTTCGAACACTGTTGTAAACTTAACAAGTTAATGATTATAACAATATAAAAGGTATCTCGTTGAGGATTTTACCGTTTTCAGACCAGACCTTGTATAGCAGATGTAGAAGTAAATTCATACTGCTAATATAAATGCACAACTTGACCTACACGTGTTTATTTATACGATTTTAAATTTATTTTCGTCAGCAGATCAATTCATAGTACAACACTGCAACCTAGTTTCGGCCATTAGTTACGCCATGATCACGTAGATGTCAATTTTAAACCTGCATGTTTCTTTCAGCCAAAACGACGTCATTAAAAGTTCTCAAACAAATTAAAAAATTAATTCGTTCATCAAACGCATGGACTGGATCCCTATCTACTGCACATGAGGAACTGGTCACTGCTGACAAAAGGTAATTCAAAACTAAATAAATAGTATTTACAGTTCAGTTGTAACATATAACAAATTAATACATTACACGTGTTTATATTTTACAAACGGAACTAAATGTTTACACATTTTTTCCAATTTTAAACACTGATTTTTTATTAATAATTTACATTATTGAAAGTTTATTGAGCACTAGAGCTTCAGAAGCAAAGTAGGAATGTTATTTATAAATATACTACGTGTATATGCATATGCTCTATGTTGAATGGCAATAAAGAATTATTTGATTTTATTTTATTTGCATAACGTTACAATAATAAAGATACATAATATTCCGGTAGCCAATGGGATATGATTCGGGACGCCATTTTAATTCTGACATTCTATTATTGGGCCTGATGACGATCGAAGGACTGCTTGAAATAGATTGTCTTTTATCACATTTTTTTATTCAACGCCAATGGCATTTTTGTTATGAGATAAAAAAAACTCTTTGAGGGAAGACGGTCCAAACCCCTCACACCAGTCATTTGGATAGTTGTTTGTTGTATTTTGACTATCTTTTTAGCGAATTTCCCTTATAGGGAAGAAGCTAATACCGTAAGTGGCATGGTAAGACTTAAGCCCGAGACTATGATAACTTTTTGTTTTGAGGTCCCCAGATGCCAAAAGCACTATTAGTTCAAATTTATATATATGTATATATATATATATATATATATATATATATATATATATATATATGTGTGTGTGTGTGTGTGTGTCCGTGAATGCGATAACTTGAGTAAAAAACGTCTGATTTCGATGAAATTTGGCTCAAATGTGTAAAGTGACATTTATGACTTTAAGTTCGAAAACCAGAAAAATCGGACCATGGGAAGGGGGGTTTATAGCGGTTTTAAATTTTCCAAAAATCAGTTTTTTGCATTTTTTACCCTAACATTTTTAAAATACTTAATTTTGGTTTAGACCATGTTATAGAGCTTAAAAAACAAATAATATGGTATTTTTAATTATTAAGCTAGGTTAAGTGGTTGCGGAGAAAATCCAAAAAAACCTGCTCATAAAATCTCCTATGTTAATCTTATGGGAAAAAGGTTTTTGGCTTTTCCTAAGTTAATTTTGACGTAAACTTCACATTTGCTTTTACCAATCAACTCAGCTCCACAAAACAATCATTTTGGTGTTTAAATTGTGATTCTACGTCCAACCGTTGCAGAGATATTCAAAGTGCTAAACACAGTACGTTGTCCAATGTTATCCTTATGGAGAATAAATAAAATTTGATATCTCCATTATTAATGAATGTATATTGATGAAACTTGGCACGTGGGGTCACGTAGTACTGGACTCCCTTAATTATGAACATAAATTAATACAACTTGGTATGTGGCTTCACCTTGTTGAGTTATATTGCTATTTGCATAAAAACCCATTTTTTTAGTTCCTTGTTGCAGCAAACCTGCTTACTCATCTCCCATGTTATTCTTATGGAGAATAATTAAAATGTTATATCGTGCTTACTTATGATTGAATATTGATTAAACTTGGTATGTGGCTTCACCTAGTTAAATTATATTTATATTTGCATAAAAACCAATTGTTTGTGTTCCTTGTTTCAGCAAACCTATGTACTCATCACCAATGCTATTCTTATGGAGAATAATTGAAATTGTATATATCGCTTATATATGAATATATTTTTATGAAACTTGGTATGCGGCTTTATATGGTATTAAGACATATATTATGCATTGGAAATTTGCTGAGTACGCAGGTTTGCTGCGATGGGGGTATTTTATGAATACGGTGTAAGTGTAAACATAATATAAGTGTTGTAAGAACAAAGTTCAGCACTCTAACTACCACAAAATGGCACACATATAATGCTGATTCGATTTAAAGTAAGTGCGCAACCGGGTGACTATGTTATTTAAGAAACTATCATGTGAATATTGTTATACATCTTGACACCATTCGTCATGGATTGAAGATAGCTTAACGTCCGGCTTGATAATAAACCCCACAGTGGCTCGAAACTATTGGTAGCATCACAATCTAACTTGGATCATTTTACAGTAGTACAGGTAATTACACAAAATGTTTCCTAATTTTCATTAACAGTAAATGATTATTTAATAAACTATTGATGGACTACCGTAACCGAATTATCACTAAACTCAAAATAAAATGTCCATTGTGTTCAGAGCAAAATATGTATACACGGTATAGCTAAAATTTGTACCATCCATATGATTAAAAAAGGATATGTTTTGAAAAGTGAATTTTGTTTTTTTTTTCAAATGGACAACATAACATGAAAACCTTTACTTCCGGTAGTGTGGTTAAGCCAAAGCGGGTTCTTGCAACACTTAATTAATTTTCATCTATAGCTTGAGCTTTGGTTGTGATAACCTTGATTAGGTTTGTGAAAAGGGGAGTAGAGGAGTGGATAAACAATAAATACGTTATGATAAATTCTGATTGCGTTTTGCGTTTTGCGTATGCACGATTATTTATTCGTGAGAACTGGGACGAAACTCTAAAATTATGATTTAGAAATGTGTATGATACATTCATGTTAAAGTAACTTTGAGTATAACTTTTTCTACATAAATTTCACGCATTTTTAAATAAATATGTACTACTATCACGCGAAAACATGCTTGGAACTATTCTAGTATTTTACGTGTAGTTCCGTCTTAGTAATGAAAATAAGTTATAATCATTGAAATAGAATCGTAATTTATCCAGCACGTAATAAACAGTAGTTTGGGTCTTATTCTTTGGGGGACTGTTATTTAAAATATCATATAAATATATAATCACCTGCTGTATTTTAATGCCTCTCCATCCCCCTCCCCCAGTGTACCTTCGTTATACATCACTCCTGTCTTTACCTACTTTGAGTTTTCTAGATTTATAAATAAAGGTCGCGATTATGCTAGAGGCATAATTTATAATTTTTTGTAAATAGTTTCTGGGAAGACATAATATCACATTGTTTATCCTATCACTAACGCTTTTTATGAATTAATTCGAACTTACTATACATAGGTTAAAACCAAATACTAAACCGAACTATTTTCAAAGGTATTTTAACATTTAAAATCATAACGTTTTCATTCCCTTTCAATAAAAAACAATATAAAACAATTTCCCTAGAAATATGTATTCGCTTTAGTTGATAATACTGTCATAATAGCATTCAATCTATATTGGAAACAATGAAACAGTCACAAAAGTCTTGCCACTAAGCTAAGATAAAGGACCTTAAGAAGCAGTTCCCTCCTTTATTGACGAGAGCTCCCAATGTAATGGTCTATGATATTATACTGTTGTTCTTACGATACCGATATATCCCCCGTTCATGTTCATAGATGTGGTACTGACCAAGACGGATAGAACGCAAAATCATTTTCGATTAGTCAGTTTGTAAAATATATTTGTTAAACGTTATGACTACCAAATAAATACAACAACAAAATGTAATAACTTTTTAATGTATGAATAAAAATCAAAATAGCTTCTGATTTATTCAGAAAAAGATGTAAATAAATATTAAACTATTATTGTACCTAGTAAAAAATCTACACAATTCAAAACAAAGTTATATTCTTATTGAACCAAAAATAATTAATGATGATATTAAATGGAGACTTTTATCAATCTTAATTTACACACTGCTTTAAATTTTGAGTACACAACCCCCTTAAAATGACACGAACAGTAATATCTGTCGGTGTTAATATTCTTGAGATTTTTGGATTTTAAGTTTTATTTAAAGTGGTAGTTACTTTAAAATCAATCACGATAACTCGTAAAACCAAAAGTATTAGATGTTGATTGGAAAGAATAAGAACAAAATAAACCGAAACCCATCAAAACAATATGAAATACTACGTCATAAAATAAACTATAAAAGAAGAACTTCAACAGTCAAACAGACTCATAGTAGTAAAGCTTTGGAAGCTATCCCACAAATCGGTTACAAATATTACGATAGTTTTTTTACAACACTCAAATTGACTCACATTAAATATTAGACAAAGTTCTCATATTTATTAAACAGCGGGCATTTTTAGTTTAATTTTTATTATATAAAATGTGTATGTAACTTAAAACCTATCAAAATATTGTAGTAGAAATCCGTTTAATTTTACAAACATATTTTTAGGCTAAAGCAATCTTATCGAAATAGAAAGTCGTATCCACAACAGAGAGGCAAAGTTCCATATATCAAGTCAATATTGCCTCTAAAACCTCCTACATACCGCCAGGGACTATAAACTGTGAATATAAAATATGAATAAATATGAAATGTGTTTTATATTTTTATAGTGCAAAACACTTTGTAAGATTATTTGTTCATCTGCTTATGTATGATAAAACCTCTTGTTTCTTATATCCTTTAGTCGTAAACAGATTAATTGATTTTATAGTTAGTTTAAAGTCCAGTTTATGTAAACATACAAGAATAATTTTTACAAATGTACTCTGCATATTTGTAATATAAATACATTATTGGATGAGGCTGCTAAGACACAAAGATGTCTTGAAATAAGGCAAATAACTGTTTATTAAACTGCTTACAAGTATATCATCTGAATATTGTAATATTCTCAAATTCTAGTTTACAAACAACAATAAATGACAAAATATTAACTTTTGTTTTAAGGTTTTATAGTGTACCGCTAAAAGGACAGAATCAGTCACCATTCCACTGTAAATATTCTTTTCAAATATTGATTAACGACCTTATATCTCGCCGATATATAAATCGTTCCACAGGGAAATAAAACCCACTTTTGTTGTTTCACCAACACTAAAATAATACTTTTTGTTTACACTTATCGACAACGTCTGACTGTGATTAAGTTCTCTACAACGCCTGTCGTAAGCTTCCTACTTTTTAGCTTTCATTTACTGTATTCGTTGATATATTTACGTTAAATTTGTTTACGAATAAACAAAATCATTGCAATATGGCTAAAATTTTAAGGTTTATACCCATGTTTATAAAAAAGGTACTCAATTTTAGTAATGGTCTACAGTAATTAGCTAATAAATGGTTGTCGGGCTTTTACAACGACTTGTCCCTTAACCGATGGTAAAATGTCGATTGAAGATAAAGTAAAATAAGGATACACAACTTGGCTTAAATGTGCGTTCTAAATTTGCTTGTAAAAAGGATTTGTTAAAAAGTTCACTTTGGTACTAATAGGTAAATAGTAATAGGGTAAAATCAAACACTGAACCGATCTATTGTGCATGGTGTTTTAGGATGTGAAATTCTTAAAGTTTTTCATTACACTCTCATTCAGCTAATATAAAACAGTGTCCCTAGAAACAGGCTATGTTTTTACTTTTCTTGTTAATACTATCATAACAGCATTTAATCAATATTAGTCCATGAAACAGACACAACAGTCATGCCACTAACATAAGAAATAGTACCTTAAAAAGCGTGTTACCCCTTTATTGTCGGTATTGCCAATTTAATGGGCTATGATATTGGACTGTTGTTACTACGACATCTAAATATATCCCGTCCTCGATAGTTGTTTTAGTACGAACCACAGTAACTAGAAAAAAATAAGGGCCATAAACAAATGACGTCAGCGGATCAAATGTAAACACGTTTGTTTTTATTTGCATGCCTAGATAGTTTGTTTACTTTCGATCCAAAACCTTCATTTGTTTATGTTTAAGGCCCCTCCAGTTTCTTTTCTAGTATCCGTGGTACGAACCATGTTGCAGAAACTGCAAACATTATTAGTGAATTTCCTTTGGAAAGTGAACTATTAGCATGACCTGCACGGTGAAACTTAAGCCCGGGACCACCATAGAAGTTCCTAACGTGACCCCCTGAACACGTTTTGGGGGGTCGTTCAAAATTATATATATATATATATGTATATATATATATGTATATATATATATATGTATATATATATATATATATATACACATATATATATATACATGTATGCACTCTAGCGGTCGCATTTTTTGTCTGATTTACTTCAAATTTGGTAGGGACGTTCCTTTCTATAATCTGTTGGACAAGTTCGTTGGGCAAAACAATCGGAAAACTCTAACCCCTTTTTTTGGGGATTAATCTTTCAAATTTTGAGTTTTTGGGCACAAAAAGGGTCATAAAAGCCCCAGATGTAAAATCAATGCATGTAAAAAGATGGGAATTAGAGAGGCAAAAGTTTTAAGCCCACTCTCGTCATTATAGCATAAATATTTACCATGTTATTAAAGAAAATGTGTATCGACCAAACACAGTACGTTGCCTTATGGGGGTTTTACTTCTGAAAAGCCTGTTATTCATTTGTTGATGTACTTTTATCATCCCCAACAATCTCACGCCTACTTTAAAGTCTGACTGGACCTTCTCCTAACCTTATAATGCGCAAAATTGTATTCCCAGCATTGCAGGTAAATCGAACCAGGAGTATCAGAACAGCCAAAAAATCAATATTTTCAGATTTGAACAAAAATTGGAATAATTGTATGATTTTAACTGATTTTGAGTTTTTATATTTTTTTATGTGGAAATTCACTTCCCTCACGTCAGCGTGCTGCGTGCGAACTCGTTTCGATTAGTTCGTCTTTAAGATATATTTGAAAAAAAGTTATGTCTGCCAAACAAATAAAACAAACTTTTACGAACTAGTTCTTTATTTATTCAGAAAAATAGATACATAAATACTAAACATTTATCGGTTGAAGACAATATCTACACAATTCAAAAAAAAATATATTCTTAATGAACCAAAAGGAAGTATTGATTATGTTAAATGGTGATATTCATTAATCTTTATTTACGCAAATGCTAAACATTTTGAGTACTTCCATAAAATTATACTACGTTAGAAGCCAAAGTGTTTGGATTCTTGAATGCATTGTTTATTGCCACTTTAAAATAAATCAAAAGAACAGATAAACTGTAGATATTAGACGTTGGTTGGAGAGAATAAGAACAACAAAATCCGAAACAGATAAAAACACTATGAAATACTCTGTGGTAAAACTAAACTATAAAAGAAGAACTTCAACAGTCAAACAGACTCATGGTACCAAAGCTTTGGAATCCCACGAATTGGTTACGAATCTTACGATCGTTTTTTGTGTCACTCAAACTCCCTCTGAAATATCACAGTAAATATCACCCAATGATTTCATAATTATTATTTAGTGTATTTTAAAGTTTAATTTGTATTCAGTTTTCAGATGTAATTCTAATATAACTTGAACTTTAACCAAATATTTTATTAGAAAACCAAAAGGTAGTGATTGTACAAAATTATTGTCCTGCCAAAGGAATATTATGGAAATATAATATGGTATCTTCAAAAGTGACACAAAGTTACAAATAACTCAATCAAGTCAATATTGCCTCTTAAGTCTTTTACATACTCCCAAGAACTATAGACTGTGAATATAAAATATAAATTATACATATTTATAATACAAAACTTGTTATAAGATATTTTGTCATAGACCTATGTTTAATATTACTAATATTATATTTGAAATATAAATATTTTGTTTTACTTACGAGGTAAATCATTTGTTGTACCATTTTTAATAAATAATATGGATTATTCTATTTCCTTTGCTACAATGAAATATCAAACAGTTGAATTGTTATAGAGAACATTCAAAACCCAAGTTAATACTAGTCAAAAGGATATATTAATATTGGATGTGAATACTGACTGCTCCAATATACCAATATAGGTATAGTAACTGCCGTTGGAAATAGCCTTACCAGGCTCACTAATAATAATAACAGCAAAGCTCAATGGAGCTAGTGCTATCTTAATTGTCTTCTGGTATCCAAGAAAATCGTGTTAAATAGTGCAAGTTACTGATTTCAAACATAATGAACAACCTGATTTTAAACTGAATATATGTTTCATGGACAGGTGTTACGTATCATTTGATCATATTTTTGTATAAGGTTGTTGGCAAGTACAGTGTTTTTCCATTTCACAGTTTTTGATAACACGTTAATCTGATCTCTTATTAAAACCTTAAATAATTAACTGCATTCATCAAAATCAATTGTTAGTTTTGCGAATGTGTATGTATACATATACTATATCAAATAAAAACAACATAATGCCCATAATAGTATATGTAATAATTTTAATAAATCAACGTTTTATAAATCTCTTCAGCTAACAATAATACCTATTTTTAAAATTATGGCTATTACAAAATAGTTTTATTTTAATACGATCCCATAATAAACTCAAATTATAATATTCCGATACGATTACTAAGAAGAAACAATAACAAGGTCGATTTTCGTTAACATAAAGTTGAATTTTAAATAGTCACTATTCTATTACAAAATAAATAATTTTAATTATAAACAATCTAAATAAAAATACCAAGGTAAATACTAACTATTTAGGTCTTATTTTACCTAAAGGTAAAAATTCGTATTCAACCATGGTTTTAATTACAATTTATATTGTGGCTATTATATATTATTTAAACAATATCTTGCTTTATGTTTGGCGGTTTTCAACCTCGTATAATATGTAATTCTTCAAAATCAATCAAAAGCTCTCACACCGGTATGTGCCTTTTGGGGTTTCAAAATCACCCTCCCTCAGGTCTCCACCCCATGGGCTTCCAAAGATCCGGGTTTATTCTCATGCAGTTATTTTATTCAGTTATTGATTGAAACGTCTCGTTTTCTAATCTCACATGACGCCGAGAAAACGGGGAGTCTAGCAAAGAACGGAACATCAGCTAGAATTGATTTATTTATCATTTCCTATTTCAAGTACTAGTTTAAATTGATAGTTTAACATAAATCTAAACTACAAAATAAATTATATGTTTAATCAGAATTATTGGCATAACCGGTATTAGTACCAACAAAAGATAAACCTACTTTAAATAATAAAAAGATTGTCAACGGTTTGGTCCAATCGTAAATCGGAATAAAACAAATTCGAAATGGCGATCATTGTGGGACTTATCTGCAATCTATAGCTTTCCCATGGCTTTTATCGCTTGTTTTATTTGTTTGTTATATTTATAAGTGGAGGGGAGGGGCTTGTGCAGGCTGATCGTTGGGTGATACATTAGCCTTCATCCACGAATTACTTTCAGAGCATTATAGTATTAAAGCATTATTAATTTCAGGTTTAAACAAATGTGTATTAAACTTAAAGTAATTTCCTTTTCGTAATAAATTGTTGGTATTTACAACCTAAATATAACAAACTAGTAACATACAGATGATAAGAAAAACGATTAATTGTTAATTAATTTGATATTTTGATGAAGGTGTCTGCAGTTGAAGAAGTAGCAAAACCCCTATCAATAAACATTTATTATATTAAGTATTACAAATATTTAGGTACTATCCTGTAGATGCAAAGATAAGTGTTTATTTGTGAACGAATTAATTAATTGGAAACGAAATAATTAAATTTATTTAATAATTATATAATAATAAATAATAATAATTAAAAAATTAAATTAAATAAATTAAGTCCTTGCGATGGCTGTTGAAAAACATAATTTTATTCTATTAAATACAAAGGTTAATAATCTCTATTACTTGAATTTCAAATTTGAATACGATATTATGTATTAAAATATCTGTGGATTTAACAGTTTAAGGTTGTTTTAACTAATTTGTTTTTTGAATTGCTTCAATTTCAAACCAGCTAAACAAGTGTAAGGTATTAAAACAAAAGGAAACTTTTGTATCTCTTTATAACCGAAGGGAAAGAAACACGTTATTGGTTAATACAACAAAATTTAAATTTACGAATATTTTCAAAACTTTTAGCACGAAATTAGAAACTCATTTGTTTTGTACAAAAAACTAAAGATTTTCATTGACTTATGTTATATAGGAAACACATGTTATTCCTTTTTATCATAGTATCTTAAACTTTTCTTAAAAGTACGTCAGTCTGAATCCAAGCCAATTAAAAACGATAAATTAATTTTTAAATCGTTTTGAACTATTACTGCTTTCAAATACGAAGTATGAAGTAAATCAGCAATAAGTATAAATATCTTTTAGAACATCACACATGCTTATACTTGCCCGCGCTTAAGTTGTTAGGTAACCGCGACTGACTGAGATAGGCCACTTTGAAACTAACTGTTGCCGCATATTGTTCCACCTTCACAAATACATTACAATGGAAACCTCTCGCGAGCTTACAACATCGGATTATGCATCTAGATGGTAATAAAAAAATCAAGCAATTGCATTATATGCAAGCAAGAAATAAATACTTTCCTAATAATAAAAAAGGAATTTTTACGGTATAATTTGTACCTACTATATTTCGTATTCGTTAATAACTACCTAATTGCTGTTTCTTGTTAAAGTTTAAGCAAGATTCTAAGTAATACATTGCAAGCAAGTGAAACAGACAACGCTCGATTATGAAATGAAGACGCGAAGTGAAGCAACAGTAGTGGTGAAATGATGGTTTAACATCACTTCCGGCGCTTTTTCCCCATGTTATTCTTATGGGGAGCCGTTTTTGGACCGACGCCAGCTCCCGCCTATAGAGCTCCCGCCCGCTGGCCTATATTAAATATACCCCTGCCTTAAATATATTGTCCCTCCTCTTTTTAAAAACTCTGGTGTCTGATTTAGTGTCCCAACTGCCGCCAAAACTTGGTGTTTTAATCCAATTTGCATTCATTTTAATACATCCTTTGCAGAAATCCACGAGTTCTGGCTACTTGGGAACCCGAGCCATTTGACATATAATAAATCACCCTTCCTCCTAATTACCTTCTCTACCAAATACATGTCTTTATATTTAGTCTTTAACAATTCTTCTGTATAAAATCCTCCTTTGATTATATTGCCATTCTCATCTTTCAAAATATAAGTCACAGGCTTTGTTTTCTTAACTTCTGCTATTGTAAAAAGCTCTCCCGTCCAGTTAGGGGTATATCCTTTACTAAATACATGTTTATATTTAGATATCCTTACACTATCCCCCACCTTATATTTTGGCTTTTTAACTTGTACTTTAGATGCTAACCTTTCGTGTACGTCTTTAGAGTTCTTAGCACTTACTTGGTTAGGTTTCATCCCTATGGATCTATGTACTTTATTATTATATATCCTTATTAACTTTGGAAGTAAATCCAACCACTTGTAACTCCCTTGTGCACTAAACTCTCTATACAACCAATTCTTTAAAGTTCTCTGGAACCTTTCCACAATAGCCGCCTTAGTTGTAGAGTAAGTGTGGTAGTGATTAATATTTAGAATTTTCATTAGTTTGGTAAAATGTTCATTAAAAAATTCTTTTCCGTTATCAGATTGAATATTTTTAACTCCCTTTGGGAGAATAGTTTTTATAGCTTCTGTGACTACTAATCCAGTTTTATTCTTTAGTGGAGCAGCATAAGCTTTTTTAGAAAATGTGTCTATTAAAGTTAAAATATATTTATTCCCAGAATTCTCTCTAGCATAATTCCGCATATCTATTAAATCTATTTGAACAGTTTCGTTTATACCCAACACCTTAAAAGACCTTCTAACAAAGTTCTTTCTCGCGGGCTTATGCAATTCGTAAGCAATTTTTTCCATTTTTTATTCTTTATTTTTAATGTTAACGTATCTGCCAGTCTCTGTCGTTTCAAAAACACCTCCATTGCTACCAACTAACATACCATCACTCATTCTTTGATATACATAGTTTTTTGGCAAATATGCCCCTCCATCTAAAGTCTTAAATCCGCTTAAAGATGTAGGGTCTGCAACCAACAATTTAGGATTGTACATCATCAAATCGATTTCATTATTGTCTTGCATAAATTTATTAGTTTTATTGTTAAACCTTAATGCGTGTGATTTTAAACAAATATCAAATTTAATATTGTCTTGTCTAAAAGTTTTAATATTATCGTCATACCTCAAAACCTGCGACATTAAACAAACATCACTCCTATCTTTGCCTTCAGGTATATTCTTTATTAATTTGTCCTCTGCATCCCACACATCGCCATCTAATGTTAATACATTATAATATTTATCCCCCTGTTTTATTATGCTTTTCTCACCCTTTGTTAATATTTGCTTAACAACAGCCACATCATTTGGCAATGTCCCAGGTAAAATGTTTGTTAATTGCTTATTTTTACCATCAAATTTAAGACCGTCTAAAGTCACAGTCTGATGTTTTGTAACACAATCGTTCTCATCAACAGCGGGTTTAACACGAACTAGCCTTTTATTATTAAAATCCCAAAAGTTTAGATCCATTTTTGGTACTTGAGAGACGTTTACAACATCATCGCTTTCTTTACCAGCCAACAAATTACTTATTTTTCGCTTTTTGGCATTCCAAACATTTCCCTCCGATTCCAAAAATTCATAATTATTTTTGTCTTGTACAAAGACACCATCTTTTCTTATTAAAGTTTGCTCTAATGTGGGCACATCGGTTGAGCTTTCACCTCGTTTAACATTAGTAATTTTGCGTTTATTAGCGTTCCAATTATTATTCTTGGATTCTAAAAACTTATATTTAGTATTACCTTGTACAAAAACATCACCTTTCCTGGTTAACGTCTGCCCCAAAGTCGATACATCGTCAGTAAACTCCCCACCTTTAACACTACTAATTTTATAATTTAAAGCATTCCAACCATCATCTTTTAGATTTAAAGTAGTTTCTTTAAAACTTCTAGCTTCTGGTTTACTATACGGGTTATATACGCGATAAAATTTATCTATCATATTTTTATTTAATAACAATTCCACTTTCCCTCAATTCTTCTATGATAGAATCTATCTCATTATCCACTCCAGAATTTCCCGCCAATCGGCTTAACCAAAGCAGTCTTAACCTATCTACAAGCTCATTAGGATCGTCCCAATAAACATAGTCTATTTTATTACCAGTTACCTGCCTTAAACCTTCACCAACAGTCTTAAACAGGGGTTTAATTATATTAAGATATTTAGTGTGTTTATTGCTTGACATCGCCGCACCTGTTTTATAACCCTTTAAATGTGCATTTGTAGCTTCCAAAATCTCTTTATAATTTTGCAAATCAGCCTGACTATAGTTTACGGGTTCTTTTAAAGTTAACAATTCCCACAATCCCTTTGTCCCTTTATAAATTTTTTCTCCAACTGTAACATCATCATTGGCAATTTGAACTTCCTGATTCCCAATAAAAAATTTATTTCCTTCTCGCCTAATACCATATGTGGTGTCTGTCATACTACTTCTACTAAGGTAATTTCCTAAATAGTCTGATGCTAAAAGACCAAAATCTAATTTGTGTGGTGTTATTTGTGTTATTCTTGGTATTCTAGACGGGGTCTTTTCTAAAATCATTGGGAGAACTGGCCTCTCTGTTTTTGTGGCTAAATTTTTTAATTCTTGCAAAGGCTCTATTAACGGTTGGAATGTTTGGAACCTCTCTTCAGCCTCTAGAAATTTACCACGTTTTAACGCCCTATATTTTTCTCTTATTTGTTTTGCAGACTCTACCAATTCTTGTTGAATATTTGTTTTCATTTTATTTACATTTTATTTATCTCATTTGTCAATGGATTATACTCAAACACTTTATCGTGTATTATTAGGCAATATGCAGATGTGTTTGAAGGGACATTTTCTGCAGTTTCAATTTCTAATTTAATATCTACAACCCCCTCTTTCACTGATTCATTCTGTCTAGAACAATCTATTACAATTAGAGGATATTTATTTATAAAGTCAGCTCTGTTAATCATAGGATCGGGGACGGTGTTGTAGTAACTCTCCCTAAACCTCACAAACATCTCATAAGCTTTAGAGGCATCTCCATTTTCAAAGTCGAGATTTAAATCACTATAAGGATAATATTCAGAGTTTAAAAACACTTTGAGATTTTTCAATTTACAGTGATCAAATTCATCAGTTCTTTTTCGTGCACTGTTGTCCCTACCCGTTTGGAAACCAAATATAACATACCTGGGCTTCTCCAAACTCGATGACGTCTTAACTGACCATGTGTGTCTCTTGGTTTCGGGGTATGATGGAAGTTCGTGTAGCTCCAAACTTCTAAATGCAATTTGCAAATTTTTATTTTGCAATAACATCTTTTGTAATTGAAGCTTCTCCCCATCAGATGGCACCACATGCGGCATCACCCACTGAATCGATTTAAGTGTAATTTTAGGAATAGGATCGACACCAGTTGGAGCATTAGATGTTGTTAATATACAATTTAAGTCGTTTTTGGATCTTTTCAACACCAATTCTTGTTTAACATTTACTAAAACCTTATTAAAATCCTCAAACACACCCATTAACAGCTCTAACGGGACACAAGTACTAAACTTGCCGCTTTTATGGAACTCCTTTAAATTTTCATCAGAATCAAATGCTACATTTGACAATTTAGTTGTTTTATTGTAAGAGCACAATATTTTCATAAGACTGGAAATTCCCGGATTTCTTACAATATCTATTTCTTTACCAGCAACTTCGTATCTAATTTCGTCAAATAAGAATGCAAATGCATTATTTATAAAATGTCCTTTATCATGATTCTCTATTTCTCCTTTAATATACAAATAACTCCTACATGGGAGTGTTAGTAAATCTTGATTATTTATGCATATTCGAATTTCATCGGAATTATTTATTGCTAAAGTGTTGTGTGGAACATAGGAGTGATTTGTAATTTTAACCAGGCTATCATCGTATTGGAATTTTCCTGCAACGTCTAGAAAATCTTCCATTTTTATTAATAGAAAATTTTAACTTCAACCCAATTGATCGCAGAAACCTGGCATTTTGCACACTCAGTCCGTTCTTGTAAATTCTCATATCTTTTTTATATGACAAGTAATTGTAGTTTCTTCTTTATTAAAGTCAATTGGCTTGTCGTGTTGATCTGCAAATGTAATGCTAACAACATCTAAACTTCTCTTATTTACAGGGAAGTATATAATATTTCTGGGGACCTCAATAATCTTGTAGCCCGGAGGAGCTTCTGGGTAAAAACTGTGTATGGTGTGTGATTTGTCACCATTTAAATAAGACCCATTCGCAATATTACATTTTACTCTAATCACATTTACATTATTTATGTTGATTTTATTTACGGATTTAAACGCAATATCTGGAGTAGAAAATCCTTTAAATCCCAATAATTCAGACCCTAAACACGGTTTTGTAAAATCAAACACATGGCCAGAATGTAATGTGGCTTTCATAGTTTTATTATCGGCTATAAGTACAAAATCTGGGAGTTGCTTTTGAATTTCCTTCGCAAGCTCAAACACTTCGTATGTACCTTCAGCAATTTCAATTACATTTGGAGCTTTGTGATCGTAATAATACACATCCTCACCCTCGTCTATAGTTAATTTTGTGTCTTTAAGTTTATTTAATTTTGGAACTAGGCCTTTGTAAAATATAAGATTGACTTTTGTATTAATTAATGCTACTTTATTTTGTATAATAACTTCAACTTTACCATCTAATGCCCGGTTTAATTCGTCAATTGTAACCTCCCCTTTTGGGGTTGTAATTTTGGGCATTTTGTAATATGTCAAAGTATTTAGAGGTTTTTTAACATTAAATATAGAATTATAACTTTGAAAATCTACCAGCCCAATTACATAATCACCATTTAGTTCTATAGGAGGAAAGAACACCGACTTCAACTCTGGCTCTGTACCTGTGAATGTTATAGTAAATGAATCCATTTTTATAAACTAAAATTTTTCAGAAATGATAAACATAAAATTCCACAAATGGAACTGTTTAAATCTTGTATTTGATCAGTTGTATAGTAAATTTTAGATGGTACAAAATATTCAATTACCTCTTTTGGAGGCTGTATTCCGAAAGGGTCAAAATATATTACAATATCTTTATTTTTACGATATGCTGTCCAATGTGTGCCCCTGTCACTGTCTAAATTAATAATTCCATATTCTCTTACTTTTGGTCTCAGTTTTCTTAGCTCGTTTTTTAGGTACACTCCTCGAAAGTGAGGCACGTCTCTTGCGGCCTCTAACAGCTGAAAGTTGTCCATCTTTTTTATTAAATTGTAATCCCATTCCCATTTTTGCCTTGGCCTTCATCAAATTTGTCACTGCATAAGCTGCTGCTTTTTCGGCCAGATTGGCGTCCTTTGCCGAAACCCTAGTCCAAGCCTGGTCCGCTAATCTCATATCTGCCTTGTTCCGGGCGGCTGTATCAGGATTATTCATGTAGAATATGTCGTGCTCTTTACAATAAGAGTCTAGCTTATTTTTTGGAGGTACATTTCTGGCTAAATTTTCACGCACGTTAGTTCCGGGCCCGCACCATTTATAATTTCCAGGTAGGTGGAGAGGGAAAGGAAGGTTGTTTATAAGGGTATTTAACAAGCCACGGCCTCTATATGGCTTTAAGAATAATCCCTTACCCTTCTTACACTTTCTCTTTGCCATTTTTATTATATAAAAAAATTAACAAACATAGCACATAAAGAAAATACACCATTTATTCAAATTTAACACAAAGAAAATACACCATTACATAAAAAATGTCATTTATTCAACAAAAGAACAAATTTAAAATTGCACATAAAGAAAATACACCAAAGAAGTTGGGCCTATTTCCTAATAATATTCGCTGTCTTATAATAGGGCCCAGTGGTTCGGGGAAGACTGTTGTAATTTATAACTTAATTGTAAAAAAACAAGGATTAAAGTTTACAAATTTATATATAATATCCAAATCTTTAGAACAAGAAAAATATAAAAAAATAATTGAAATATTCCGTCTGTGTGATGAAGTTAAATTACACACATATTCAAACTGTGAAATCACACCAAATGATGTAGAATCACACTCAATAGTTGTATTTGACGACATAAATAGTCCAAATATCACACAATTTTTCTCAATGGGCAGACACAAAAATGTTAACAGTTTTTACTTGTGTCAATCTTACAGTAAAGTAAACAAACATTTACGTGACAATGTTAATTTTCTAATATTATTTAAACAAGACGATTTAAATTTAAAACATGTGTATAACAATCATGTGGGAAATGATTTTTCATTTAACCAATTTAGAAATCTCTGCCATCAATGCTGGGATAGGTCTAAATATGGCTTTTTTGTAATAGACAAGGAAAGGCCAAAGAATAATGGCAAATACAGATTTATGTTTGACCAATTTTATAGTGACCAAGGGCAAGGGTGTTGATGCCATCCAGAATAAACCTCTTGTCGTCATCAAAAGAGAGTACCTTTTTGTTCATCGTTAATGTTTGAAGACGGTGGTTTGTGGATTTAATTCTTGTAACATTCTCATAGTAATCTTCTCCGGTTGCAAGACAGTGTAAGTAGTGTTGGTGTGTTAAGAGATGTTTAATTGTAGCTTTGTCAGCTCCTTTTGCCTTTTTAACCTCTAACTGCTTTTCTTTTTTGTATAACCACTGTAGAGGAATGAAAGAGTATAATTTTGGCCTTAAACCACAATATTCATACATAATTTGACCATTTAATTCGTCTTTAAACTTGCCCGTAACTTTTTTGTTTTTATCAGAGTATAAGAAATGGTCTTTACTATATGCAGAGGTGTCGAAACGGTCCAAGTCGCTTTGTATTTCCTTGTAAAAGTCCTCTGTTACTATAGAATACATCAGAGAATCCGTGTCTGTCATTAAGAACTTTTTATTCTTAAATTTTGACATATAATTATAGTGGAAATCATACATGATTACTTTGCTGATATCCAAAATGGTCATTCCTAAATATATTGGTTTATCAAACTTTACAATTAATTTATTTAAATGCACAGCATGCAAGTTGTTATCGAACTTTTTGCTGCAGTCAAATCTTGGCTTTGTAACATACTTTGTTAACATAGACTCATCTACAAGATGTATATCACGAAACTTGCGTTGGTTCATAATTGTTCGACCAAAGAGACTGTTATTTAACAGTTTGTAAAAGTCTTTTTCAAAATCATGTTCAGCTTTTTGTCGCTTTTCAATATTAAAATTAATATAGGGCGCGAGCCAATTCGATTGTCTGAATTTTAAGATTCTGTGGTATTTTGTAACTACCAAACCCAATTCTTCGTATTTTTTTAGTGCTTTATAATGTAGAATATATTTGGTTTTGTCATTTAAGTTTGGTATTAATTTTCCATTCATTTTTTCTGGTGCGAGCGGGTAGTCGTTGTGCAAATCGTGTAAACTTTTATCGTATTTTAAATCAACTTCCAAAATAAATCCAAAGTTTTCATTTTTATTGGCTTTATAATCTTTCTCGTTTGTCCATCTAAAGTCATCAACGGGCAACGACTCGCACATTGCTGTAGAGTATAGCGAGTTGCAGTCTAAGTATACAAGATAGGTGCTTTCTTGATTTGGGTCATAATGTTCGCCCATGTACTTATTGTTGGCTTTAGCATAGCGCGTGGAAATCATGCTTACACCACCTCTAATGGCGTGTTCTATAAACAAATGCATGTCAATGTCACTAAATAACTGTAATTTTATGCCAGTCATTCTAAGGCACGCCTCCCATGATAGCCCAGGCAATGAGTACTTGTGGACGGGGTCGAGTTTATAATCCTTTAAACTCAAGTCCCTAAATGTCTCAAACACATCAGCCAATAACAACACATCTGTTTTAAGGTATAAATCGTGATATTCTTTTAAATTCTTTATATTAAAATGATTCCATACGTTTTTAGCATGTTCATATTGTGCAGGAGATATACATTCTTTAGTTAGGCTGCTGTAAAATGCCTCTATGGGTGGTAGGGTCTCTAAAAACTTTTCTGGTCCTGTCATGTATTCGTATGGAAATTCGCCCTTGCGTTGTAGTAGTGGATTGTCTATAAATCTAAATGTATTTAAATTGGAAGCTAATTTGCTTAAGGGAAGAGACAGAAAGTTGTAGGAATCCAAAAATACCAAATCATCAACAGAGAACGATATATATTTTTCCATGTCTTTGGCTATGCAATTCAATTTGCGATTGAGTTTTCCCAAGTGTTGCATTATTAAATGACCATCATAGTTTTTAAGGTTGTGGAAGAATATTGGAATTTTCTTGGTCACTTTATAGTTTAAATTGCAAGCGTTGTGGGAGGGTCCTCGGAATTTGCCTGTTAGATGGCAATGGTCGCGCACTTTATCACCCAGTAACAGCTGTTGGCATATGTGGCAGTATTTAGAGTTTTTGAAGGATGCCTCTTGCTTTGGAGTCATTACAAGGGGAACATATACTTCCATCTGACTTTTAATAAAGTCATAGGTTTTAAATAACTTTTCGAAAAATACATCCATTACATTTTCACCGCTGTACAACTCTTCGTAAATAATTTTAGAGTCTCTCACCACAACATAAGCAAATCCAGAAGGCGTGTGTTTGCCGCCGTTTATAAAACATTCGAAATCTGCATAAATCACAAAGGGAGCTTTAAGTTGATATTTGTAATTCGTAAATTGTAGTGTATCTTTTTCAGACATTTGTACTCTTTGATGCCCAAAGGGTTTACAATATGTTATGTGACGTTCCAATTTATTTTTGGTGCCAAAATGTTGCAAACAGAACTTGCAAAAATATTTCTTATTGGCGTGTTTTGTAGAATTAAACATTAACTTGTCAAAATCACGAATTAAACAGTAATGTGATTTCTGACCGTGTTTTAGAAGCAGCAGATTGACGTGAGTATTGCCATTTAGTTTAGTTATTCTCAATGGATATATTGTTTTTCCTTCAATTCCATATACATTAACACTTATGTTATTTTGTTTTTCAAATTTATCAATGTCAGATATTTTTACTGGATATTTTATATTTGTCATATTTAACTGACCTTCATAGGGTTCGTAGTGAACTACTCGATTTGCATTTTCTTTACTATTCCTTGGTCTTAGGCTTGCTAAAACACTCCAGGTGAAACATTTATTATCGGTGTTTTTAATATTTAAAACAGCATGTTTTGATTTTATATTTTCTGGCGTGGGAATGTATGATTTGGGAGTTAGGGGCTTATATTTGTAAACATGCAACTGCCAGTATTTGGTGCGGTCATATATCCATCCACTGCCTTGAGCTTGATACTTGTGCATGGAGGTATCGATTTTTAAAAGTGAATTTTCAATTTGAGTCTTTAGCTGTGCTTTCTCATATGATAAATTAGTTAAACTTCGAAAATCAGCAATACATTCTTTGTCAATGATTAAATCACCATTATTGTCCACTGAGTGTTTGATGAATTTTACTCTCCTAATAAGAATCCATTTGATGGGTAGAGGACAAGATTGGAGAGTGTCTAATACTTCCGCTGATTCACCGTTAAAAATATACAACTTGTAAGGTTGTTTGTCACATCGTAGGTAGTGGCGTTTCTTTTGACATTTAACAACCTTCTTACACACATCACAAGTATTATGTTTTTCTAGCATGTGAATTTTAAAATTTGTATTATCAAATATTTGATGACATATTTTACAAATATTAGGAATAATTTTGTGAATGTTACGATAGTGTCTGATTAAATTGCTTTTTTTGGAGCAAGACGTGGAGCACTGCGCACAGGTCAACATTTTTTGTTGGAATGAGGGTGGTGATTTTGTGGGCTTCTATATATATCCTTGGTTGAAAATTTTAAAATTTTATCTTTTTTAAATAATAAAAACATATTTTTTAGCTCTAAAATAAGACATTTTTGCAGTTTAATTACTGCAAATATTAAAAAAAATTCCAATTTGGTCATACAATATTATTTTTTACATACACATTTTAGGTATTAATACACATTTGGAAATGGTGAATTGGAGATTTACAAATATTAGGCTATTTCAATTATGGATTAACAGTTGTCCCTAAAGACATCACACCGTTGCTAACACTCACAGAGTCCTAGGAGGCGGTGGCGCGGAGGTGCGGTGAGCCGGTGATGTCATGCGGGTGGTGACAAGTGTGGTGACGTCCGGTGGTCGAGGTCACTGGTGTAGAACAACGGTGTTGGTGGCTCCTTATATACACCTCGATTTTCAATTTGGAAATTACCTCACATTGAGAGGATTTCCAGGAAATTACTGGTAAGTGGAAAGTCTGGTCAAAGTGTCACGCAACAATCCGCTAGTGTGTTAATGTGTCGCAAGCGCACTTTCGCTCTCGGGAGAGTGTCGGTGAATGGTGTTGCACGTGAAAGCGGCGGATGTGCGTGCAGCGGATGTTTTAATCAGTTGACAGTTCGACCGTAATAGTTGGGATTAAAACACCAAGTTTTGGCGGCAGTTGGGATTAAAACACCAAAAACAAATCAAACACCAGAGTTTTTAAAAAGAGGAGGGACAATATATTTAAGGCAGGGGTATATTTAATATAGGCCAGCGGGCGGGAGCTCTATAGGCGGGAGCTGGCGTCGGTCCAAAAACGGCTCCCCATAAGAATAACATGGGGAAAAAGCGCCGGAAGTGATGTTAAACCATCATTTCACCACTACTAGCAACTCAGCAAGTTAAGTCCTTAACTGGGTAATAAGGCAAGTAGTTGCTAGCCAACTCAGTCTCAACTAAGTTTCTATCTCACTGCGCGCTTTCTCAGGGAAACTCAACTTCGAATTGGCGTATGTAAACCAGTTGGGAACATTTACAAATCTTTTAGGAGGTGTATTTATTTTACTGTGTTCCAAACCAACACTATTATTGGTATTAAGTTTAAGATATTGAAAATTAAAAAAGTAATTCATGACTATTTACGAGGTGATAACTAAGTTTGCATGTTCGTTAAAAGTGTAATTTATTATTTAGTTGACATTGAACACTATTTGTAATAACACCAAAAGGACCATTACATGTGTCAATTATTATATGTCTAATCAGAACGCTTTACACTAATTATTGTAAATAGGTTTGACTATAAAGTTGAAACGATACATTTATATAACAAATCGGTCACACAAGTATAACAGATAAATGAAACAATATCGACTGAGGAGCAAGAGATGAGGGGGAGGAGGGATAGGATAAAAGGGAAAAATTAAATAATACGAACCTCTATTTAATCATAACATTTCATTTTCGAATTGTTACTATTTTTTAATAATGGTCAACATAGAAGGATAATGAAGGTTCGGCCACACTAATAACTGCTAAAGGACACTTAACTACAAAGTTGGTTGGTTTAAAGTCAAGGGATGATGCGGCAGGGGATGGAAGGGGATGGAGTAATTTGGTTAAAACGCAGACCCGGGGCCTCGGGGTGGAATGACATTACGACACAACACCAACAGTGTAGAGCAGATCTCATGTATTATGTTCATCTGTGTGTGTCAACATCATCTCTGAAATTAGGTAGCTTGTTAGTAGGGATGGAGGAGGGGATGGAGTAATTTGTTTAAAACACAGACCCAGGGCCTCGGGGTGCAATGACATTACGACACAAGACCAGCAGTGTAGAGAAGATCTCATGTGTTATGTTCATCAGTGTGTGTCAACATCATCTCTGAAATTAGGTAGCTTGTTAGTAGGGATGGAGGAGGCGATGGAGGAGGGGATGGAGTAATTTGTTTAAAACACAGACCCAGGGCCTCGGGGTGCAATGACATTACGACACAAGACCAACAGTGTAGAGCAGATCTCATGTGTTATGTTCATCTGTGTGTGTCGACATCATCTCTGAAATTAGGTAGCTTGTTAGTAGGGATGGAGGAGGGGATGGAGTAATTTGGTTAAAACACAGACCCAGGGCCTCGGGGTGCAATGACATTACGACACAAGACCAACAGTGTAGAGAAGATCTCATGTGTTATGTTCATCAGTGTGTCAACATCATCTCTGAAATTAGGTAGCTTGTTAGTAGGGATGGAGGAGGGAATGGAGGAGGGGATGGAGTAATTTGGTTAAAACACAGACCCAGGGCTTCGGGGTGCAATGACATTACGACACAAGACCAACAGTGTAGAGAAGATCTCATGTGTTATGTTCATCTGTGTGTGTCAACATCATCTATTAAATTAGGTAGCTTGTTAGTAGGGATGGAGGAGGGGATGGAGTAATTTGGTTAAAACACAGACCCAGGGCCTCGGGGTGCAATGACATTACGACACAAGACCAACAGTGTAGAGCAGATCTCATGTGTTATGTTTATCTGTGTGTGTCGACATCATCTCTGAAATTAGGTAGCTTGTTAGTAGGGATGGAGGAGGGAATGGAGGAGGGGATGGAGTAATTTTGTTAAAACACAGACCCAGGGCCTCGGGGTGCAATGACATTACGACACAAGACCAACAGTGTAGAGCAGATCTCATGTGTTATGTTCATCTGTGTGTGTCGACATCATCTCTGAAATTAGGTAGCTTGTTAGTAGGGATGGAGGAGGGAATGGAGGAGGGGATGGAGTAATTTGTTTAAAACACAGACCCAGGGCCTCGGGGTGCAATGACATTACGACACAAGACCAACAGTGTAGAGCAGATCTCATGTGTTATGTTCATCTGTGTGTGTCGACATCATCTCTGAAATTAGGTAGCTTGTTAGTAGGGATGGAGGAGGGGATGGAGTAATTTGGTTAAAACACAGACCCAGGGCCTCGGGGTGCAATGACATTACGACACAAGACCAACAGTGTAGAGAAGATCTCATGTGTTATGTTCATCAGTGTGTCAACATCATCTCTGAAATTAGGTAGCTTGTTAGTAGGGATGGAGGAGGGAATGGAGGAGGGGATGGAGTAATTTGGTTAAAACACAGACCCAGGGCTTCGGGGTGCAATGATATTACGACACAAGACCAACAGTGTAGAGAAGATCTCATGTGTTATGTTCATCTGTGTGTGTCAACATCATCTATTAAATTAGGTAGCTTGTTAGTAGGGATGGAGGAGGGGATGGAGTAATTTGGTTAAAACACAGACCCAGGGCCTCGGGGTGCAATGACATTACGACACAAGACCAACAGTGTAGAGCAGATCTCATGTGTTATGTTTATCTGTGTGTGTCGACATCATCTCTGAAATTAGGTAGCTTGTTAGTAGGGATGGAGGAGGGAATGGAGGAGGGGATGGAGTAATTTTGTTAAAACACAGACCCAGGGCCTCGGGGTGCAATGACATTACGACACAAGACCAACAGTGTAGAGCAGATCTCATGTGTTATGTTCATCTGTGTGTGTCGACATCATCTCTGAAATTAGGTAGCTTGTTAGTAGGGATGGAGGAGGGAATGGAGGAGGGGATGGAGTAATTTGGTTAAAACACAGACCCAGGGCCTCGGGGTGCAATGACATTACGACACAAGACCAACAGTGTAGAGCAGATCTCATGTGTTATGTTCATCAGTGTGTGTCAACATCATCTCTGAAATTAGGTAGCTTGTTTCCTGTTGAATAATGTAATTTATTGTGGGTTAGTTGAATTTTATATATACATTTTTATTTTAACTTCCTAAATTTAATTGGTTGAAAAGTTATTATTGTTGACAACAGTCAGCAAATTATACTTAAAGACTTGATTATTTTGTATACCATACTTAGGCCAACTATGTGCAACTGCATAATCAATTTTGTACTTTTGAGCCAAAGACTATTTTAGTGTTCGAAGCCGTAAAATTCTAAAACGAAAAACCCTAATCATAACTAACACATTATTTTATGTAGAAACGTTATTGAAGGCGAAGTGAAACCTTAATAAATTTTTATGCAGAATTAATTAGCTAAATTCTAACCGTTTAACAAAAATTATAGATTTAATTTCTATGTATGGAAAATATATTTAAAAGAATTTGGAAAAATCAGCAAATATTTTTCTAAAAAGGCTCTTAGTACAATTTTGGACAGTTATGATGATATTTGGATTTTTATTATGTAACCTTTTTAAATGCTTGACTTACCTTTGACTACATAAACGTCTAACTTGCATTGAAGATTTCAAACTAGAGCTGATACAAAATTTAAACCTATAATACAATTGTGCTACCCTACATTTCATACAAAATAACAACGTAGCATACAGTAAAAATCCTAAATATATATTGTTTGAAACTACTTGCAATACTATACAAAGCTCATTATGTCACAAACATTTTAAAACATTTTATCGATTTTTCGGGTCAAAACTGGAGTTAAACTTTTTTCCCTGTTAACATGTTGACATACTTACCGATATCCACAGATCGTGATAACCTTACCATTTACCGGGTCGACGGTTTTGATTCCAATTTAACGTCAAGTCCCGGGGGAAAAAACGCTTGTATTGAACAGTTTATAGCTCTGACTGAATATGGGATTACATTTTCATCCCAGTATTATGATACAACGTCTTTGAGAGCAAAAGTTCTAAATAATCCGAAGGGTAGTGACTTATATTTGAGAAACCTTTAAATCAGCAAGTCAGATTCTACAAAATTATTGGATTTTATTATTTTATTCTCTTCAAAAGTTTGTTTCGACAGTTTATTAGAAAACTTTACTTGATGGTACATATGAAAAAGGGGTTGGTTGAATGATATTCTGCAATACAGTTCTTTATGAGGTTGTATTATATTTACCTAAACACGAGTGTTAATTTTCAAAGTGTATATGCTATGTTGGATAAAGTTTATGTCTAGTAAGACAAGTTTTATTAAATAAACATAACAAATATAAATGGTAGATACTCCGCTATGTGAAAAATAATTGGTTATTTCTTAAGTTAATATTTAGACTTATTCATTCTTATTTTTACATGAATAGGTTTATAGTTTTTCACGTTAGAACGGCTATTAATCTTTTAAAGTAAATTGCACAACGTATTTTATTATATAGCACATTAAATTATGTATTACGTAAGTTGTTTATTACTAGTATACAACTTTTGAGACCCCCTATACCTTAGACAATTAGCCGTTTGATGTTTCGTCTTTTGACTTATGGTTTAACTAGCTGTTACCCGCAGGCTTCGCCCCGCGAATGATTTATACACACTATGATAGTTTTGTGCTGTATTCTGTGGTTAGCCTGTGGAACTACTACGTAGGTATCAAAATCAGCTGTTTGTATTTTCATCAGCTCAAAAAAGAATGAATGTCCATAAAGAATACATGGGAACTTTGAACTCCCGTGGGGCATAGCCCTATATGATTTTCACAATTTAAAATTCCTATATGATACTCAGGACTAACAAGTACCTCTGTGCAAAATTTCAGCTCAATCGGTGCAGTAGTTTTCACGTGATGGCACTTCAGAGTTACGCACAAACATCCATACTTTCACATTTATAATATTAGTATGATGGATTTAAGCACTGTAATTATAGATTAAGCAATAAATATTTGAGAAAAAGTCTAATCAATGTTTTACGTAATATTCTAATAATACTATGTCAATAGTTTTAAATCAAGGTTCAAGACTCGTGGTAACCTTTATCTCCGTCGCAGAATACATCCTAGAGGTGCAATCTTGTAGTATTGTCATGTGACCTTCTGAAATTTACATCTCCAAATTTTTTTATCAATTTGTTTTAGTGTTATTATTACATTTTCTTACTTTTTTGTCAACATTATTATTTTTATTATATACCAATGATTGCTCGGTGCTCAAAATTCGGCCAAACATATTTTAAAAATAATGGTTGCTTATATGTATTACCTTACCCTGCTAGAGCAGTTAAACAACAAACATTTGAACCAATGCAGTGTCATGATGCTAAACTTCATGCGTAACTAAATCAATTTTTTTGTATGTAATGTGTCCAGTTTCTCTTTCTTTTTTATATGTGGAAGTTAAATTAAGTATATCATCTTGAATTTAAATTCAATTACGGCCGGGAGTAATGTAATTTAATATTACAACCCTCTCATTCCACTACCACGCCTCCACCAAGCCAGTTCCCGGAAGTGACCGGTTGTGATTAAATTACCCGATGACCCCCTCCCCGTTTAAAGTTGGACGCGGTGTCCATTACAATATTAGCTGGGTCTGTTTGTAATAGTATAGGGTTAAACAACCAACCCACTGTTTGTATTTACTACAATATCCGATGTATAAACACGATGTGATATTGTTTAGTTCATTTCTAAAAAGTTTGTAAGAAAATTCGTTGGTGGTAACGAAAACATTTTGAAGATTGCACTTTTTTATTAGGTAAAACTATTACTTAAATATTTCGTATTTGCTAGCAGTTGACAGTTTAAACGGATTGAGGTAGGACAATGTTGATGATTCTGCCTTGCATTTGAGAGGTACCAGGTTCAAATCTTAGACCCACCATATTGAGTACGATCTTTCATCTCATCAATGGCAAATGCCGTTTCTCAAAGGGTAATACCAATTTATCTTAGTTTATAGCTAGTAAAAACTAATTAATTACTTAATTTATTGTCATTTATGTATCGGAAATACTTAAACGTGAATACAATACTTAAATATTAGGTGTTGAGGGTCTGATTTTAGCGGGTAATGTTAGAACTATATAATCTTAACAGCTATCCTTATTAGGGTCCTAAAATACTCACATTTTAATGTTAGATTATATTTAAATTTGAATAGTTTCTGACACGTAACTGGATTCATCTAATGCAACAAGCTAACTACTTCAGCCACCACCCTTGGACGGTAACAGCAGTGCTGGGTTTAGGGCCAGGGGAGGGCCTATGCTGTATCGTTAGTTGATGCCCTCGGCCCAAAATCCCCCGCAGGTCCCGGAAGTAGATATAAAAGGAATTGTAGCTGTCACTATCCCGTTAACGCAGACTTACGAACTAGGTTCCGTTCCTTACGCTTATTTTTTAAACCTATGAATTGGAATAGAAAATTGGCGTTATTAACTAGATTAATGGCGTTTTTTAACTAAGATATTGTTTTCTTTCAAATTTAAGACTCGCATTGGCGGCACACACACAGTATACTTAAGTATAACGTAGCTGAATAAGTGGTTGTCATGTGCACAAAGAATTAACCGATCCCGTCAACTTCCAAGCAAGCCTGCCACCATTTAATTTTCTTGGGCCGTCCCATCGACTGGTCAGTTTTGGTCGTGTGATTTTAGACAGGGAATTAAATAGTCATTAAAAGGTGATCGAGACCTCACTTCGTAAGAAAGGGGGATTATTGTCCATTGCCTCGTGTCGAGTTCATGAGTTCATTAATAGCAGGGGAAAAGTGATCCATGAAATGTTAAATAAAACACTGTTAACATGAGCCCCTCTGTTGCCTGTTTCAGCCAACACCCGTGGACAGTACACGTGGTGCTTGGTATAGGGGCCTTGGGTGGTACTATGTTGTACCGTTGGTTGAAGCCCTCGGCCCAAAATCCTCCACTGGAAATCGATTTACAAGAAATTGAAGCGATCATAAACCAAAACTGGAATCCGGGGCCAGAAGATGAGACGGAGGGAATGATAGATGAGTATTAAGAGGAGTCAGAATTTAGGTCTGTAGGTATATTGTTGCATTTTATTATGTCCATGTCGAAAACTAAATGTGGCTCCCTCAATACTTAATCCGAACCAAAAATTGAGCTACGATTTAGAAGAATATCTTCACTGGTAGATGATCAAAACATTTCAAACCCATCAAATATATCATCATGTAATAGATGATTATCGCTTATTTCCTTCTCTCCTCAGTTTATACACTGCCTTAAAGCAACAAATTTAACTAACTCGAACCATCTGTTATCTTGTTACTGTGTAATACCTTTAATGCATTTGGTAGGGTGAAACAAAATACCCCCGTTGCAGCAAACCTGCATACTCAGCGAATTTCCGTTGGAGATATAAATGTCTTAATACTACATGAAGCCATTTACAAACTTTCATAAAAATATATTCACAAATAAGCGATACATACAATTTCATTTATTCTCCATAAGATTAACATAGGGGCTGAGTACGCAGGTTTGCTGCATCAAGGAACAAAAAAAATACCCCCGTAGCAGCAAACCTGCATACTCAGCGAATTTCCAATGCATATATATATATATGTATCTTAATACCACATAAAGCCACATGCCAAGTTTCATCAATATACATTCATAAATAAACGATTTATGGTCTTTTTAATTATTCTCCATAAGAATAACATTGCGGCTGAGTATGCAGGTTGGCTGAAGGAAGGAACACAAAAATGGGGTTTTATACAGTTATCAATGTAACTCAAGTAGGTGAAGCCACATACCAAATTTTATTAATTTATGTTCATAATTAAGGGGATATAACACGTTACTTATTCTCCATAAGAATAACATGGGGGCTGAGTCCGCAGGTTTGCTGCTACGGGAACTATAGGCAAAACAAGTTTTTTAGTGAAATATCAATAAACCACAACGATATGAAGCAATATACCAAGTTTCATTAGGATAAGTTGTTAAATAAGCGAGATATACAATTTTTCTTATCCTCCTTAAGAATAACATTGGACAACGTACTGTGTTTAGCACTTTCAATATCTCAGTAACCAATTGACGTAGAGCAATGATTAAAACACCAAATTGTGCGTGTTTTTAAGCTGATTCCAATGTAAAAAAATAAAATTTTACTTTTTCAAAAATTGTATATAAAAAACTCAAAAAACCCATTTTTGGGGTACAAAACCCCCCGAAAATACCCCTTTGGATAGCCCGATCCGTCTGGTTTTCGAACTTAGTCATAAATGCTGCTTTACACGTTTGTACCAAATTTCATCAAAATCGGACCTTTTTTACGAGAGTCATCGCACCCACGGACATATATATATATATATATATATATATATATATATATATATATATACAGTTTCCAACGAATGGTGTTTTTGGGGTCTGGGAACCTCAAAACGAAAATTTATCATGGTCCCGGGCCTAGGTCTTACCATGCCGACTACGGTAATAGCTTCTTCCCTAGAGGGGAAATTCGCTAAAATGGGTTTTTATGCTAATATCAGTACAACTCAACTAGGTGAAGTCATATACCAGTTGTTATTCATTTATGTTCATAATTAAGGGAGACATAGCATTTAATTATTATCCATAAGAATAACATAGGGCTGAGTACGCAGGTTTGCTGCTACGGGAGCCTTTGGCAAAAAATTGTTTTTTGAGCAAATATCACTGGACCACAACCAGATGAAGCCGTATAACAAGTTTCGTCAGTATACGTTCATAAATAAGCGAGATATACAATTTTTCTTCTCCTCCATAAGAATAACATTAGACAACGGACTGTGTTTAGCACTTTCAATATCTCGGTAACCAATTGACGTAGAGAAATGATCAAAATACCAAATTGTTTGTTTTTGTAAGCTGAATCCAATGGAAAAAATAAAATTTGACCATTTCCAAAATTATGGCCAGAAGCGAGTGACTCTACACCTCCGGTTAATTGGTTCACTGACGCCTATGATAACATAATCACAGGTGTGTCGTTGAAACATTGCTCACTCTGTAATGTTTTGAGTAAATTTGTTACCAATTCAATTTTATATCATAATGTGTTGAACACAAACTCGTCGATGTACATCAGGAGCATAGCTTAGTGAATATTTTACTTTAGAGTAAGTTTCCTCACTATGAGACAAGCTTACTAGGTTTTACACTGTTGAATTTAATCCTCACTTCTCACTCTCTGGTAAAGAACAATAAATATAATATCCAAGTTAATTACAATTGAGGAAACCTAACCCCAATAAGGCCTGTGTAACCCGCGACAACTGGGGCCGTGACGTCACCCGCCGACCCTTTAGTGTGCCTACCAATGAACTCTATCGCTGCTCACCGGCACTAGTCTTTGTTCTTCTTCGCATGTTTTAATTTCCCATTTTGACTCATAATTAATTAATAGATTAAATTTACCTATCAAGTATTTAACCTAATTTATTGGTAATTCATTAAAATTGTACTTCTTAATAAGGTACTGATAATTCAATGGCATTTTATTCGTATCAAAAGTTATAAACATATCCTAATCTTATCGTATTCTGTAGTATTTTTACTATAGTAGAATTTTATACAGTAGACTACATTCTCCTATATCAGTTAATACATTTAGTCATTTATTATTAAACATGGATATAATATTTCTTAAGTGTTTTTAATAAATATTTGCTATAGTTAATTTTATAATTTATAAATTAATGTATAACAAGTACGGTATTGTTAAGAGGTATTAAAACAACATACAACACCTTTCGATGGTACAGGTCCTGTCAGATACATACAATTTACAATGTCTGTTTTTACAGAAAAACTTTATTTAAAAATAAATACAAATCTCTAGTTTGATTAAACTAAAAAACTATGAGAGAATCTACTTTTACTATTTAATGGGTTTTCCATCTTCATCGTTATTCTTTCTTTTATTACAAATACATTTTGGTTCAAAAACTTCAACCTAAATATCCTTTGTTTAATAAACGTATTTTCTGCAACAACCAACGGAATTTCCGGGTACTTTTGCACTACGATTTCGTTAAATTAGAGGTATTAACGGGTCCTTTAACCACTGTTTTTTACTAGCCTTATGTTAGCCCTAGGCATCGTCCTGGAGACAGTACGGTCAAGGAATCCCAATCCTCTTAATAATTTAGGAACTGTCCCTCGATTTATTGGAACGCAGACCACCCAATGTAATGTGCAACAACCCCTCGATGATACTCCCCTTACCAAACACACCCACACAACACTACTATAAAACTCAAAACCCCAAATGAATTTATCAACCCTACACCGTAGCCAATACGACTACTCACCCATCTGGACTCTCCTGGGTCCAGTGCCCCACTGACTCCGATACAAACAAGCCACCCTATTTAACTGACCACCTCCTACTGAGTGTCAAAGCACTCAGTGTATACATAAACACCTCCAGCACGCTTCCTATTTGGCAAGGTCTTACTTCCCTGAACAAGAGTTCAGAGACCTAGCCAGTACAATTAGCTCTTCAAAATATAAATAACATATAAAAGAATGCCCACTATCTTAACCCCCCATTACAATAAGTAGTGGTGTTTGGCCGCTTCTTTGCCCGAGGAATACACTCTCTCTCCCCCCCCCATGTTACCCCAGTCTTGAAAGCCCCCCAACCTAATTTTCGTCTGTTCTTCTTTTACCGTCCACCCACGCAGAAGTCTTAGAACCCCCTCCCCACGTGCGACTTTTCGTCTGAGACACTTTTGCCATTTTTCCATGCCCTTGTTACTTTTGGTTACCCCCAGGTAGCCCACTCTCCCAGTCCCACCTCCATCCTTGACAACCGTCTTTCGGAGAAGACTACGTTCAAAAACGCAGCCTCACGGTATAGGTATTGAACAGCTGCAAAACATTCCAAAAACCTCACTGGTCGTCGTCTAGATCGGAAGATTGGTAATAGTCGTGAGTAGGTCAGTTGTAAGTGGGGCGGGGCCCTAAACAATTTGCAAAACGGAGTTTTTTTAAAGAGTGGACATTAACAGTGCAAATTGACCTGAGTCAGGTAACCGGGATATTCTGAAATAACCGAACCACTCCATGGATCCACCAGAGACGTTCTTTGACTGCGTGAATTGGCGGCCCTCTTTCACTGTGATCTGTGAGCATTCATTACAGATTAGATGATTCAACTTACGTCTAAAAACCAAACAGCTGAGTTTATTGATGGATTTTAGCCTCCGGATTACTGTATAATACTTAAAAGTGTATATACCTGAATTTAAGTAATCCAACGTGTTGCTTCATGCAACCAGTTTCAACTCCGTGGAGTCATCATCAGGCCGTTGGCACAAGGATAAAACAATCTCATCATTTGAAAGTCGTCGTGACGTTCATCACACAAACGAAAACACATACGGAAATTGAACGGACAACGGAAACAGACTTTAAAAAAACACTAAACACAAAATAGGTGTTGTCAAGAAATTGGATTACTTAAATGCAGGCATATAAACCACTTTTAAACAGCTGACTGCTTGAAACAAACACAAATCGCTAGGAGGCATGTGAACAATGCAAAGGGAGGTGTTTTGATTGTCCATAAACCGTAAGTCGAGATCCGTGGTAACAAATGCAAACTGTCGTAAGAACGTCATAAAAAAATAAAATCTACATTTGAACCATATTGACCCAAACTTTTAAAAAATAAACACAAACATAAAGTTAGCTATGGCTGTTTTGTGGGCTGCATTCTGTGGTTAGCCCGTGGAACTTCTACAAACCAAAATCAACTGTTTGAATTTCAATGCTGTGCCGTGTCACGTCACCCTCATATATATATATTCGTCTTTGCCAACCCGGTAACTGGCTCGCCTTCGCAGAAGGCTGGTCCGGATGTGGGGTGACGTCACCGTTGTTGCCCCCTTCCGCCAGCAAGGAGAGTGAGCGTCTGTCTTTTGCTGTCCCCCGCCCCCCTAGGAAGACGCCGTATTCGTCGGTGCAGTCAACCGAATTTTCTTCCGGAACCATCGCCTAGCGATGGCTAGATAAGTACTAGTAGTAAGGGGAGGGAAGCTAGGGCGAGTCAGGCTAAGTTATAATGAATATAATTAGGGAATAGTAGATTCAGGCATGTGATATTAGGAATATTCTCGTGGCGTGGGCTACCCACGCCACGCCACAAGATTGCAACAGTATTATTTAAATATCTGTCCTTATTTATTGTTATTTAGTTTTTATAATTATGTCTATGTTCAGGAATATTTCGTTAGCTTTATGGGTTATTTAAGGTTTAGTCTCAGAACGATGAGTAGTTGAGGGAATACGGCAGTTCGTCAGATCGTTTTTATCTAGATGTTTAACTAACTCATTAAGGCTGGCTACGGCGAGGCATTAATCTGGCAGATCGATCGGGCTCTGGGTAATTCAGTCCTCCAAAATAGTCTAGTACGCTTTTCCAAATAGTTAATCCATGGTAGCAGCGATTCCATTTAATTCATTCTATCCCCCGGTTCAGTAATATATTCAATTTAGCTCAACACAGGAACGTAATTCAATAGTTTCAATTTATTATTTCACCACAATTAGCCCCCAACCAATTATTAATAACACACCCAAAATCCCTTTTCATTGCTTACAGAAGGGCCAATCATCACCCTTAATTGGTACAAGAAGGTAATACCACCATCAATTGGCTCAGAATAGATAAACCAACTTTCATTGGTACAGAATGGTAGCAGCATGAAACATATCTGCCAGTTTTAAGCCGTATATAGCCTTGCCAGCAATGTTACCCCCTCTTATCTACAGCTACAGCTGTTAGACCCTTCAGTAAATGTCAGTGGAGGCTTAACCTCAAAGAATTCTTATTGTAACCTAGTCCCAGTGTTTATATGTAACAGTAGTTTCTGTTCAGACTTTTACTACAGTTTTAATGTGTTCCCAGTTTACTTTTAGATTCTGTTCAATGTGTTCTGTGTTCAGTTAGTATGCAGTTTAATTAGCAAATCATTTATTTAACTTTCCATCTGTGACTCAGCATTTTCAGTAAGTTACCAGTTTTAATAACTTTCAACATATTTAGCCCTTATGGCACGGTTTCACAGTAAAATAAAAGCATTACCTTTTACCTAGCTGAAATGCTGGTAAGCAGTAGGTTACCAATGTGCAGCAGTACAATTTTGATTCCCACAGTTATTTTTAGTATTTAGGACTTGTGGCAAATGTTTTTTAAAATAGTTTTCCTCCATGTAGTTAGATGGCAAAGCCTTTAGTTACCACACAGCTTATGTAGTTAAGTAGGCCTTTTTCATTTACAATCAGTCCTGCAATGCTTATGGGTCCTGCCAAGTTGTTTTCAGTATGTTTGTTATTTAGTCTTGCTGATCCCCTACATCATATACAAGGAGCCAGTGCACAGCTAGATGAGGGAGAAGATTTTTGCTTACAAACATTAAATTTAACTGATACACAGTAATTTAATTAATAGAGTTGCACCAATGCAAGGTAAGTGATGGATTGCAGGTTTTACCTGAAGGCTATCCATTGGTGACAACATTTTTTCTTGGTAAACTTAACTACATTTTTTAACAGTGAAGCATTTTTGTAATTTATTACTTTTTCAAAATTCAGTGACAAGTAAAAGAGTGATAAGTGATGGTGTTATTGTGTTGTACATACATTAAAATAAGCTTGTAATAAAATCTGTGTATACTCATGTCTGTAACCTGCATTATAGTGATTTAAACTCTTAATAACCATTTTACAGCATATTTAGACTTAAGTTTGTATTATTTTGGCCCCATATAAACATTGCTAGGGTGTTTTTTGTTTCAGTTGTTAGGATAGTATCAGTTTTAACATGTAGCAACCCCAAAACTGAGTTAAGGTCTCACACACAATTTAGGCCTATATATAGAAATAGGCCACCAAAGTCAGTACAGCAGATAGAAAGTGTATAGCCTACTATCACTTCCGGGTTGAAAAATTAAATTATTTTGGTATATTTAGGTAGGCAAGGAGTATATTTGCTTAGGTTAGCCATTCCATTCATTTCTGTTTGTAATTTTTTTATAAATTCAACTTTTGCTACTGTTTGTCACCCAGTGGTGGTTACATTGGAGGTACTGTTTATTTTTAGCAGTAGGTGTCTTATAGCCTTTATTACTGGGTCAAATTGGTTTGTTGAGGTGTTTTTCTGGTACAATATGGACTACTTAACCTTAATCAGCCAAAACCATAAATTTATTCTGTGATTTTTAAGCTGGAAACTTGTTTTTTTCACCTGCAACCAGGAACTTGTGTTGCAGCAGGCAACCAGGATTACAGTTTGGGACTGAAATATTGTAAATGGTTATAATAGTAATTACCTTCTGCTTTAGTTAAATAGTAGGTGTGCAGGAGTGTTTCATTCGGTTTGATATTCCTAGTTTCATGAAAAGTATTAGCAAGATAGACTTCTACAGAACTTTGAAAGATTTTTTGACAGTAAATAGGCCCTAAATATTTTTTATCACTATAGTTTTTTTTGTCTTGTTTATTGTTCCCTGTAGTTTAAAAGTAACCTGTGAGCGAATAATGCGTTTCAATTGCATTAAAAATTGTTTTTCACCTTGTATTCTTGTGCAAGAGTCTTGTGTTTTTTATGGAATTTCCAATGTGGATTTTATAGCATATGATGTGTAAATATAAATCAGCATCCATGGAAGTAGGATATAACTAATTTGACAGTCTCAGACTGATAGAAATTTATTGTGACAAGAAACTTAGAAGCATTTCAAGTTCAGTTTTTTTTTATTGAAATTCCAAAGCCGAAAGTACTCGCCCGGCTAACTCCCCTGAATTAAAGACACAAGCACAGCAAACAGCTGAGCGTTTTTGACCTTGGGGAAATTAGATTTAGTAGTAGTTAAGGCATGCCACTGTGATAACATAAATTGTATTGTTAATTGTTAAGTTTGAAGAATTTTATTATTGTTGTTATTTATAAGTAGGTATTTCATTGAAAGTGCATTTGGTATTTACCGTTGTTAGTGAGTAAGACCCAAGCATGCCTTCCAAAATATACCCACCCGAGGGGTTACCAACCGGGACTTCCTAGGTTTACAGATTAAATTCGGCCGGAAATGTAACACCTGCTCATTAAATGTGCCAAACAACCAACTCCGTGGCTCTACAGGTTTTGGGCGATTCATTTGCCGTCCGATTCAACAATTTTTTCTACTGCTACCCAGGATTATCTGGGAGTTTACACCCGGTTCTGGTGAGAGGAATCTCTGGAGCAAGAATCTCTGACCTCAAGGCATTTCTCAAATTAAATATTTCCGACTTGCAGCAGCACATGCCCTTACTGATTTTCCTAGGGACAAATGATTTTTTAGCTAACATCGACATGACGACATTCAAGGGTAAATTTTTGTCTTTTTTGAGAGTTATTCGTCGAAATTATCCCAGGATGGTAATAGTGTTCACCACCTTACCTGTCTATCCTAGGATAAGCAATTCTACTCCATCACTTGCACGTTTGCACCAGATAAACAGTTTTTTGCTCACACTGCGATCAGACCTGGTTAAGGTAATAGACCTTCCCCAGGAACTCAACGAAGCGCAGTATTTTCATGTCTATTACGGGAATTCAATGCGTCGCGATGGAATTCACTTCAACAAAGACGCATTTATTAAGTTGATCCCCTTGATAGAGAAATCTCTTTTGCGGTTGCCGGCGTTAAATTCATCCCCCCGCCAGCACAGTCAAAATAGCTTTTGTGCTCCAGAAGAATCCACTCTTACTCCAGTTTTGCATCATACCCTGACGATCATCTGCCAGATGAAAAGCCTTGCCTAGTGATATTAGGTTTAAGTCTTTTTCTACTCTTCTGTTTCCTTTTCCAACCCAGTCACGCGTGGAGATACAGCGCGTGAGTCTAAGGTAGCACCTTCCTTCTGATGGGTATGCCTACACAGCGCTCCCCACGCGCAGCTGGAACACCCCCCCCCATTTTTTCTGCCAACGGCCCATGTGCGTAACATTTTTGGAAGTCTTTTTACTTTTTGAGAATTCAGTAACGTTAATTTACTTCACGTCAGGATTTAAATTTTTTTTTATTATTTTTTATATTTTTCAATCCTGAAGTGAGGGGCTTCTGAGAATGCACCTAAAACATGTCAACAGATTGCAGTTTGCTAGCTGAAATTTATTGAGTACCGTGTGGCAACTAATTAAGACACTCTGTCAATTAGTCTTTCCTATTTCCCCTATCTTTACTCTTCTCAAAGGTATACCAACCAAACTCTAGTCACTAGTTTTAAGGCAAGAATAGGTAGATTTTCGTAATTAAGTAGAACCGTCAACCTTAGGTATATACAATTAAGCTAGGCACAGTAGAGCTGTCAATTTACAGGACACATCACCAGAGAATCTGAATTAGGGCCACAAGAGGGCAAATTAGGAGAGCATTTGTTATTTAGTTATAAGATTTAGTTTTAAGTTGTTTTTCAAGGGATTCCGTTCCCGTTATCTCGGGGAGAAATATTATTCACGTCCTCGGGATAAAATCAATCAAGCATGTGTCATATATTGTTTTCTCGTTAAAAAAAAGCAAAAATCTAGCATTCCCAATACACCTCACTTATTTCCTCAACAACTCAACCATCATCCACCTTTAGATTTGTTAGCTCTAACCTTATGTAGGGAACTGTCGCACCAATTGGAATCCTCCACCTTGGATCTGAGTTGGGTTCCATGGCACCTGGTGCAAACCGCTTGACCCCTGCACTGGCTGACCTCGTCGGGTCAGACCACCCAAAATTATTCGGTCTAGTCAGCTCTCGGTCAATCCTACTTTGGGTTTTAAGTATCTGTTAACCAGGACGACTACCTTGGCTACCAACAATTAAAATCACAACCGAGACTCCCCAAAACAAAAAAAATCATTAAAGTATCTGCACAATAAAAAAAAAAAAAAAAAAAAAAAAAACAATTAGAAACTGATTACAAACCTCGTGTACCAGACAGATTTAAAGTGACACATATGCAACTAAAGGCTTCAAGACAATCAATTATGCTGCGCTCAGTCTATACACTGTACCACGTCCCTACAACGAGACAATATTAGACAATGATGTTGAAAGCTACTCCATAACAATACCTCCGAACTTCAGCAACTATACAACCATAACAATACTCCGAGCTTCAGCAACTATAAAACCATAACAAAACTCCGAACTTCAGCAACTATACAACCATAACAATACTCCGAACTTCAGCAACTATACAACCATAACAATACTCCGAACTTCAGCAACTATAAAACCATAACAAAACCTCCGACCTTCAGCAACTAGAAAACCATAACAATTCCACCGAACTTCAGCAACTTTAAAATAAATATTACAGCAGAAAGAAAAACGATAGAGAACACCTGCATCTCGAAAATCTGCGGCAATCTGCAAGCCAGTCTGACCAGAGCCAAATCATAAACCAGAAAGCAGCCAAACTATAAGTAGAACACTCTTGAGAGTATGCAAGCAGAATCGTAACAGCCACAACTGCAAACTAACAAGTTAAAAAAAAAAAAAAAAAAAAAAAAAAAATAATTGTGCGTGCAGATACAAACCCCCTTTTTTCTTCAAAAGAAACCAAGTTTCCACAAAGACCACCTTTGGTACACACCACCCAAGCCAGGTACGAGTTCTGAGGCCTCACAAAGTCTTTTTCTCGTAAGGGGGGGAGGAGCCCGAATTCTGACTAGACCTCAGCGGCCAATTACAAATATGACGGAGGTGCCTTCCTTTGGGAGCCTGGTAAGATCTCGGATCCAGGTGCGAGACAAACCAAGGAGAGAGTTAAGCCGAACCCACTTATCATGCCACTTGTTCCTCCTTTGTTCACAACACAATTCACCGCAACTCAAGATGAAGCCTTTCCTGGCACCGGTCCCACATTAAGTTCTTGGCTTGACTAGTGGTAGGCATTACTCTACCAAAATTCTTCCACTTTGCATAGGGAACCATCCACTAACTCTAACCTCTAAAACAAACCTGAAACTCCAATTCCGCAACCCACTAGCGCACGCGCAATTTCTTTTCAAGTTGGGAGGGTGGCTGTGCCGTGTCACGTCACCCTCATATATATATTCGTCTTTGCCAACCCGGTAACTGGCTCGCCTTCGCAGAAGGCTGGTCCGGATGTGGGGTGACGTCACCGTTGTTGCCCCCTTCCGCCAGCAAGGAGAGTGAGCGTCTGTCTTTTGCTGTCCCCCGCCCCCCTAGGAAGACGCCGTATTCGTCGGTGCAGTCAACCGAATTTTCTTCCGGAACCATCGCCTAGCGATGGCTAGATAAGTACTAGTAGTAAGGGGAGGGAAGCTAGGGCGAGTCAGGCTAAGTTATAATGAATATAATTAGGAAATAGTAGATTCAGGCATGTGATATTAGGAATATTCTCGTGGCGTGGGCTACCCACGCCACGCCACAAGATTGCAACAGTATTATTTAAATATCTGTCCTTATTTATTGTTATTTAGTTTTTATAATTATGTCTATGTTCAGGAATATTTCGTTAGCTTTATGGGTTATTTAAGGTTTAGTCTCAGAACGATGAGTAGTTGAGGGAGTAGTTGAGGGAGTTCGTCAGATCGTTTTTATCTAGATGTTTAACTAACTCATTAAGGCTGGCTACGGCGAGGCATTAATCTGGCAGATCGATCGGGCTCTGGGTAATTCAGTCCTCCAAAATAGTCTAGTACGCTTTTCCAAATAGTTAATCCATGGTAGCAGAGATTCCATTTAATTCATTCTATCCCCCGGTTCAGTAATATATTCAATTTAGCTCAACACAGGAACGTAATTCAATAGTTTCAATTTATTATTTCACCACAATTAGCCCCCAACCAATTATTAATAACACACCCAAAATCCCTTTTCATTGCTTACAGAAGGGCCAATCATCACCCTTAATTGGTACAAGAAGGTAATACCACCATCAATTGGCTCAGAATGATAAACCAACTTTCATTGGTACAATGCCCATAAGGAATACGTGGTAACTTTAAAACCCCGTGGGGCAAATCCCTAAATTAGAATCGTTATGAACACACTTTAACTTTCCTACTTTAGATCCAAAGAATTTGTGTACCAAATTTCACCACTCTAGCATGCCGGAAGTTTGAGAATTAGTGATTCCGAGTGAGTGAGGGCCTTGCTTTTATATATTAAGATATAAATCCTGTCGGCGAGAACAAAGAAGACCTCTCCTCTGCGTTCCTTGTTTGTAGCCATGAATACACAGTGTATTCATTGTTTGTAGCCATGAATACACAGTGTATTCATTGTTTGTAGTTCTATGGTACTTATGGGTCAAAATGTAATACAGGTAAGTACTGTTATGGTATTATGGTGTCAGCAGGAACTTTTCCTTATAACCAATTGTTGATGAGTGCATGGTTCGATGCAATGTTGCTTATGTTTGTTAGGATCACCTCTTTTGAAGATATTTTTGTATTACTGCCCCTTAATGTCACGTTTACAATTCAAAATCAAAATTATCTATTAATCTTCTGGAAAGACTCTATCCTCAGCGGCGAGAGAGTTTCACGCAAGAGGTTAATAAAACTTTCTCCGTATTTCGACTCGGTGACTTATCTTTAAATTAAATCTCTTACGAAACCTTTCCTCAGGATACAGCCAAATGTGGTTAAACCTAGTTAACTAGCCTTTATTTTAGATAACATATTTGTGTAATGATTAATGTATATGAACATAGTCACGTAGATGATTTTATATTAAAAATTTAATTTGATTTTCAAACCGTTTTTAAGCTGGGCAAAAATTAAAGTAACATGCTATGGTTCAGTTTTGTTTGATAAATAGCTTTAACATTTTTAAAAATAGTTTATTTCTTTTGCTTGAAGCTTTTTATAATTGGAATCAGTAAATTTGTTTTTGAATCTCCAAATAACCCATTTAACCTTTTTTAGTGAGGGTTTTATGTGATGAATAATAATTCTTGATATAACCTCCCGAAAAAACAAGGAAACTTTCACCCTTTCTTTAAAACCTGGTTAAAATAATATATGTTAATGTTTTAATTAATAAATCTGATACTTGTGTTTCCTAAAAATATTAATAATGAAAAGTTATACGTAATTACAAATATAAAATTAGCAATTCCTCTTTAAATGGACATATTTAAATGTAGAAACTAATTTTATGTCTATGTGAGCAGGTGTGTAGATAAAAGGTAATAAACATTTACTAATTGGTTTATTAGACTGATATTTAAATGACCCATTCCTGAATTATTATTTTTTTAAACCACCCTAACCATTTTTAGAGAGTCTTGGAGCAATCTTTTATGCTGAGTTGGACTTCTCCCTAGCTGAAATACACGGACTACAATAATTTATAACAAATGCATTGCAAAATGTTGGGGACTAAGGGATGAAATTGTTCTTATATCATAGACGTTGTAAAGATGAGATAGACGCAATTGATTGGCACATCAGCAAACTTATTTAAATAATTGAACATAAAAAAAATTTTAAGTATAAAACACTCATGTTTTCTCGGAGATGTTCCACCTCATACGATTTAAACTTAGATAATAGCGGAAGTATCGCAACAATCACCCCGAAATTTTGGGTTACGGGGAGCTTCCGCTTCCGGAAAGGGACGAGGAAACTTTGCTAATATAGATGTGTAAATCAAAATGGTTGAGCTCTCAAGATTTATAGTCTAGTGTGGATTTTAAATTACAATGGTAAACCATTGTATCGGAGGGCTTTCTTACTATAAATCCTCCTTTAAATAAACTACAGTAATATCCCCAAGAAATTACACAAAGGTCGAGCAATTTCAATAAATCCACCTATTTTAAATTTAATCACATTTTATATTTATAAATATTTAAAATATAATTTATAGAATATAAAATACTGGACTCTTTTGGGTTTTTTGATTAATACGCTTTTACAAAAAAAAACTGAACATAAAATTTATCTTATTCTGATTGGATAAGCTATTTACAATTATAAAAACCGAAGAAGCATTATTGAAAACGTATATTTGATCAATAATTGCTTATGATGTAAAGCTATAATTAATTTACTGCTTCATACCAAAGTTCAAACACAACCATTTTTGTGTTATAATCAGTTAGACAATAAGTATTTAGGTTAGATCTTGGAAAAATTAGAAGTTCTAAGCAAATAATCTGTGCTCTTGAATCTAACATAATTTATCTTTCGTACCACAAAAACTAACATAAAGAACGCACGACTCAGTTTCAAATAAACGTTGTCTGAAATATTTAGGGTGTGTCCAATGTGTAATTCACTCCTCTGATTACAAAAAGTATTTTTTAAGTAAAGCCTAAAGGAAGAAAGTCCAAAAGACTATTTATTACCTGTAAAAACCTATTTTGTTATTTGTACAAACATACTTGAAGTTACGTCCACTAATGAACTTAGTTGGCTGGATCTCAGTTATATGTTCTGTTTGCTCTTTTCAGTAAGCAAACAGCCCTCTATGTCTGAGTGTGTTGACTTTTAGAACGGAAACTTTGAATTTGCTTTTCGTTTAGTGTTGGAACTGGCCAACCAATCTGATAAAACCATAGACATTCACATTTACATGATCAATTCTCTGATTTCTATGAACTGATTGGAATGGTTATAGCTACATATATTGCGTATAATATTGCACATAGGAGCATATAGTTCACAACACTGACATTGTGTTTATTTATTTGAGCGCAATGTACTGCACTACTACATGCATAAAGCACAGCTTAGTAAAAGAGTTTCAAATAATATTTTAAAATGTTTACTCAGGAGGGTACATTTCTAGAGACATTTATTTTCACAGTTATGGCTAAACGGAATGACTGGGGATTTATACTTTCTTATTTATCTTTCCATTGCAGGCTAATTAATTTATATATTCTAGTATCATTCTAATTAAAATGTTCTAATATCCAAAATTACCGAATACTATGATTAGATGTCCAGCTTTGTATACTTATTATCATAAAGCATAGAACATATTATTAAGTTTGTGAATATAAAAAGACTCAAATAAAAGTGCTTACTTTTCTTGATGTTAAATATAATCAAAAAGCAGGAGTTATTATTTTGTTGATGAATATAGTTTTTTTGAAACCTAGGGGGGTTAGTTAGACAATCTCAAGTGGTTGTGTGGACACCAAACAAACCTGAAAGCTATGACATTGAGAGAAAAGTTTGGTTACAACAACTTGGAGAGATCGACCTAGATTAATAGATTAGTCAGTGCCTGTGACATAAACACACACTGGAGAAGTTGGTACAGAGCAGTGAAAAAGATACTGAAAGAAAGCTTTAAATTTATAAACTCTGCATCCAGCTTCCATTTACCATTGTAATATTAAGAAATCTTGCGTTCCAAGTAAACGTTGAGCTTTCCATTTAATTTTCATCTATTTGTTCAAAAGGTTTTTCAAAAGCTTATCCCCACATATAGCTTAAATTACTACTAACACTTCTTAAAGACCATCTCTTTAAAAAGGGGTAGTCTTTTTATGTTGTTTGGACTACCCCTGTATACATTTTAAAATACTATACCTCTGTAGATACATATGAAACACCAAAATTTGCTACTACCCATTATCTGGGAAAAGTTATTTTTATCTAAAATGATTCATTTACTGTGACCATGTAAAAAAGAAAGTATTTAAAAAAACACTCTAAAAAAATATTATTTCCTTACTTTAGAAAACCAAAATAATTGAATTATTTTTTTACATTAATCACCAAAGAGAATATTTAAAACACAACTTATTATACTTTACGGGCACTTCGTATCGGTTTATACTGGTATCCAACTCAGACTTCCAGATTTACTAAACGTTAGTGACTGAAGATAATACTTCTGAGCAGTTGGTTTATATGACCTTTGGTTGGTATATGTTGACCAAGATTTTTTAATTTATGATTTTTGCTGTATCTTGAATGTTTACTAGTTCTAGATTATATAAGTTATGGGATTATTTACTTCAAGATTATAGGATTACTTCATAGGAGCAATTTGATGTATGTACGTGAATGGAAAATATGCTCTTGCGTTGCTTTCTTCCCTGACAAATTTGATTGCTGCAAATTGCTTTAAGATAATAAAGTAATGATTACTAATTACTTAAGTACATAAATTTTTCATGTTAACAAATCTTTACGAGGGGAGTAATCGTGTGAGATCCTAGCCCATAAAACATGTGCTCAAGATTTATTGGACAAGGGAAATAAAACCAAGTATTTTGAAAAGAAGTTAAACATTTTAAGGAGGTTCAGCTATTTTATAAGTGTGAATAAAACAAACAGTATTCTCCCTATGAAAGAACAACTAAAAGTGGATGATTAATATTAAATTTTGAATTATAAATTTTCCAGATTATAAAACACTTTAAAGAGTCGAAGTTGGGAAGAGTATGAAGAAGGAGAACAACGGAGAACTTCCAGAATGATTTACACCATCAAATAAATCCTTGCTGGAAACTGAGACTAATTTGAACGTATGAATGATTAATGCTCGGGATAGGAAGCGTAGTTGGAGGATACGAGTTTCAGCTTTATTGCTTTGGAGTTGAATGTTCATAAGATTTATTATTGCATGACATACTATATAATATTTTTATGTTTTTTCTTACTACTAAGTTTTCCTGGAAACAACAAAGCCTTATTTGAACACTGCGTATACAATACCAATACTAATTGGTTGCCTCTAACCCAAATAATAAAGTCAACAGTGGTGTAAGTGGAAATATTTCCTATGACTATGACTGGAAATGTCTCAAACTAATTAACATTATAGTTCCTGAAGCTCGAGTCATAGATAAAATGTATGCTTTTAATTTTATATGTTTGCCGTTTTTATTAGCTATAACATACTTTAATATAATTTTTAATCATATTTAAAAACTGTATATAAGTTTCGGTTTTTTACTAGTTTTGAAAAGGGCATTGTTTCCGTATCCGTTACTTTGTAAGTGTTATTGAATTACTAAGAAATCTTATTAAATATGTATTGTTATTTAAAAGAGGATTGGTGCAAGAAAGATAAAATAATTTATATTTTAGGAACAGCTGTTATTGTAGTCGAGTATTAAAATATTTGACTATCGCTAAGTTTTACGCACCAACTGTTGTATGTGAACAGTACAATGGATTATACTTCCTCTAATCCCTCCAAAGGTAACTAGTCACTAGAAGTTAAGAAATCTGTATTTATATATTTTCTAACATGTAAAAAACATTCCACGCAGGACACCGTAAAAACTATTCTGTTATAAAATCTTTAAGACCATGATATGTAGAGGTACATTTCAAGTAATTATAGTATCAGATTACTAAAAAACACCGTGTACGGGCTCTATATCACGTGTTCAGTTTGAAAGATATAATATAATACCCCCGTCGCAGCAATCCTGCGTACTCAGCGAATTTCCAATGCATAATATATGTCTTAATGCCATATAAAGCCACATACCAAGTTTCATAAAAATATATTCACATATAAGCGATATATACAATTTTAATAATTCTCCATAACAGTAACATTGGTGATGAGTACATAGGTTTGCTGAAACAAGGAAAACAAACAACTGTTTTTTATGCAAATATAAATATTGTTTAACAAGGTGAAGCCACATACCAAGTTTCATCAATATTCAATCATAAGTAAGCACTATATAACATTTTAATTATTCTCCAAAAGAATAACATGGGAGCTGAGTAAGCAGGTTTGCTGCAACAAGGAACTAAAAAAACGGGTTTTTATGCAAATATCAATATAACTCAACAAGGTGAAGCCACATACCAAGTTTTATTAATTTATTTTCATAATTAAGGGAGTCATTACATTTTACTTATTCTCCATAAGAATAACATGGGGGCTGAGTACGCAGGTTCGCTGCTACGGGGATTATCAACAAAAAATCATTTTTTTTTGCAAATATCAATATACCAGTACTATGTGACGCCACATGCCAAGTTTCATCAATATACATTCATAAATAATGGAGATATCAAATTTTATTTATTCTCCATAAGGATAACATTGGACAACGTACTGTGTTTAGCACTTTGAATATCTCTGCAATGGTTGGACGTAGAATCACAATTTAAACACCAAAATGATTGTTTTGTGGAGCTGAATTGATTGGTAAAAGCAAATGTGAAGTTTACATTAAAATTAACTTAGGAAAAGCCAAAAACCTTTTTCCCATAAGATTAACATAGGAGATTTTATGAGCAGGTTTTTTTGGATTTTTCCGCAACCACTTAACCGAGCTTAATAATTCAAAATACTATATTATTTGTTTTTTTAAGCTCTATAACATGGTCTAAACCAAAATTAAGTGTTTTAAAAATTTTAGGGTAAAAAATGCAAAAAACTGATTTTTGGAAAATTTAAAACCCCCATAAACCCCCCTTCCCATGGTCCGATTTTTCTGGTTTTCGAACTTAAAGTCATAAATGTCACTTTACACATTTGAGCCAAATTTCATCGAAATCGGACGTTTTTTACTCAAGTTATCGCATTCACGGACACACACATATATATATATATATATATATATATATATATACATATATATAAATTTGAATGAATAGTGTTTTAGTCATCTGGGGACCTAAAAAAAAAAGTTGTCATGGTCTCGGGCTTAAGTCTTACCATGAGACCTACGGTAATAGCTTCTTCCCTATAGGGGAAATTCGCTAAAAAGTGAATATTTGTGTTCCAGTTCCGTTTGCCCAACTTCATTACAACTTTGTCCAACGCCACATTTTCGACTCAGTTACTTTTTATTATTATTTTATAATGTCCGTATTTTATTTTTAATTAAAGAAAACTAAACCGTATCGTAGGTCAGAAAAAAACTTTATTTACTGTCCTTATTTTCCTAACTTATAATACAATGGAATACGTAAGTGTTCACACGCTATCCGATTGTTTATATAGTTGCTTTAGACCGTATCATCTTCTCCTCATAACTAAACAAAATGGAATTTCTATTTTGAAATAAATATGATGCTCGTGACTCTTTCCCAGTAGAGGGACTATAATGTTATAGCTTTGATCCCCTTCCCTACCTTAACCATTGTTCGATATCATTCCTTTTCATTATTAATTAATCTTTAAGGATATATATTAGGCAGAACACGTCTTTGCTAAAATACTCTCTTGAGACAACCAAAATCCATCTCAGGTTATCAAGCATGCACAAGTTTGCATACACCTTAAACCGTAGTGTTATACGGTATTCGTTAGTTTGAATATTTATTGGTGTGTTTATTGATAAAAGGATTTCGTTTTTAAAAAATATGTCAGCTCAGACAATGTTAGTTAGGGATGTCAACAAAATTAAAATAATGCACGTTTTGTGAGAGTTGTCATGAGACTACGATACGATTAATTCAACATTAGTAAATAATTATAGTGCTTTGTGGTATCGTTTTATATTTTACTATGAGTATTATTATAAAATAAACTACGTCTCACAACACAAAAACATGTATTTATACTCATACTATTTTTATATACGACGGTGAATTTAGAAAAAATAAGGCGATCGATTTAAACCAGTCACACCGGTCATCATCTGGCCCAATAAGAGAGTCGATTTTCTTGTTTGTAACTATTCACATACCACATAATTTGTTTGCCCCACGTTAAATGTCAACATTTCAAATTTCCCAGCCAATTATTCAAAATACAAATAAAACCTGCAAATATGTATATAATTATCTTTCATTTAGTTCATATCGCATGTAATTCAGCCTAAATGTAAGGCTCAAGCGAACGGTCCAAAAAGTTAATTTTTGTGATTTAAATACAAGGATAGCAACACGAGTCCCAATCGATAATCAAATAAACAATGCTGCCAACAGTATTCTTTGTTTTTATATTATGAACTTAAATACTTTAACAATTGTAAATCTTAATGTGATTCTAACTTACAGTTGTAAATTTGGGTCGTTCATTGAGTTAGACTTATACAGTTTTACATTTAGAACATTTTCATCGCTTGTTATTATAGGAGGATATTTTACGCCCATTGTTCATACATTTTTAATTATAGTGTTGCTATAAGTATCTAGTTATTTTATTTCGTATTGCCAATAATGTAGCAAATACTGGTTTACTTTACACAAATGTACTTAATTTAGTTGCTAATAATTGGTATAGAGATATTAAAAGACTGTCCCATTATCAAGCGTATTGCATATTTTGTAATACTAATTTTAAAACGTGCTTAATCAAATTGGAAAACCGCATTACCATAGTTACGGGGAATATCATACTGTCATGTAAACAATTATTAGCTTTTCCCAAAGATCTTAAAGGTTTTCATTTACCTTTAGAGATGTTAGTTTTTTTAGATCAATTATGAAATATGCATACGGTTAATTACAGTTGATTAGTTTTCCACAGATGTATTTCTCTTTCCATGTAAAGCGTAATGGGAAACGGTCAGGAATATGTCATGTGTAACCGTGGCCTAGTAATATGTATTACACGTATGTTATGCTTTAAAACTTTATTTTAAGTGTACGTTTCGATAGCTGCGGTTTATAACTGGAGGTCCAGAAAATGTTCAAGGAGGCTTTTTAATCTGTAACCCTTCTTAAAAAAATAGCAAAATATCAACACTCCATTAATAAACGGTATCAGGAAACTGACACATACTTTCTCCCTTTAAGCCAAACTTTAATGACAAAAATATTTGTTATTTACTAAATATAGAATATGAAGTATAGATAAATGTACAGAAAATTGTCTAAAATAGTTGTTTTCAGAAATATCCACCCAAATTGCTTTTTTGGAGGCACTATAGAGTCCGTTGCTACACACAGTAGTTTTGAGAGGGGAAATGCCCCCTTGCCCCCCAGGGTTAAATAGCAACACATTTCGAACATCATCTGTTGGTCAATGCTAACTTGTCCTGCATATCAAATTTTAATGAAATTGATCAGTAAATAAGAGAGAAATAGTTATTTTTGTATTCCCCATAAGAATAACATTGGACAACGTACTGTGTTTACCGCTAAATGAAAATTTCAATTTTCTCCGCAACTAGCAACCGTAGAATAGTAATTTAAAATACTAATTTATTTAGTTTTTTGAGCTCTTTTTAATGGTGAATAGTAATCTTTTTTAACATTTATGATTTTTTATGAAAAATCCAAAAAACTGAATTTTTGATGTTTTAAGTCCTGTAATTTCTGAACCCGAATTTTTCCAGAAATGCGGGTGGTGTCATTTTGTTGGAAACCTAAAGTTCTACAAACCACGAAAGTTTAATCAAAATCGTTAGAGCCGTTTTTGAGAAATTTGGATTTTTCATGTTTTTGGCGGTTTTTGGGGGATAATTACCCTTAAAAATCAAAAATTCAAAAAAATGAAAAAAATGCCTGGAGATATCGTGGATTAGTACCTACATACCAAATTTCATAAAAATCGGCCCATAGGTTAGGGCTCTAGCTCTGTACACATCCACACAGACACACACACACACACACACACACGGACACACACACACACACACACACACACACACACACACACACACACACACACACACACACAGACAGACATCACATAAAAACCACTTTTTTGGGTTCAGGGAGCACCAAAACGAATATTTCCACTAACAACTCAAATTCGAAAATTTTTACGAAAACAATACTTTCTCCATATACTATGTATAGGGGGAGAAAGTAAAAATTACCTCTTATAATGAATATTTATGTAAACTTAACACATTTTGTTTCATAGTTACAATTATAAATTTTCCTAATTATGTGAAATGGCCAAAACACGTTCCTGTTTTTCGAATATAAAACAGTTAAATAATAACATCTTTGGAAATTATTTCTTGAATGTTTATAAAATTATGGTTTTTAAAATTTTGCAAACATCCACCAACAGGATTCGTTTTATTTTATTTCCATCCCTACTAGAGACCGCCCAATGGTCGAAATTCGACCAAATATTTGAAAAAAGTTTAATATCTAATTGGTTCTGTTGCGCTCATCTCTCTCTCTCTCTCTCTCTCTCTCTCTCTCTCTCTCTCTCTCTCTCTCTCTCTCTCTCTCTCTTCTCTCTCCCCCTTTCTTTACCCTAACCTCCAAATCATGTATTGTTTATGTGGAGTTAAAACGGATAGCAGAAGAGTGTTACCATTCCAGTAGTTCTGAAATTCCTCCACCTTATCTTCTTCCTGTTTAACGGTGAGTTAAAGCGGATAGTAGAAGAGCGTTACCATTCCATTAGTTATTAGCATTTTTATTTAAACCTGAAATCCATCCAGTTCATCCTCTCCCTGTTTAACGTTGAGTTAAAGCGGATAGTAGAAGAGCGTTCCCATTCCAGTAATTACTATAGTTTTTATTTAATCCTGAAATCCCTCCACCTCATCTTCTTCCTGTTTAACGTTGAGTTAAAGCGGATAGCAGAATAGCGTTACCATTCCAGTAGTTTTAGCGTTTTCCTGAAATCTCTCCACCTGCACCTCATCCTCTTCCTGTTAAACGTTGAGTTAAAGCGGATAGCAGAAGACCGTTACCATTCCAGTAGTTTTAAAGTTTTTATTTAATCCTGAAATCTCTCCACCTCATCTTCTTCCTGTTTATCGTTGAGTTAAGGCGGATAGCAGAAGAGCGTTACCATTCCAGTAGCTATTACCGTTTTTATTTAAACCTGAAATCCCTCCGCCTCATCTTCTTCCTGTTTATCGTTGAGTTAAGGCGGATAGTAGAAGAGCGTTCCCATACCAGTAGTTTTAGCGTTTTTATTTAACCCTGAAATCTCTCCTCCTCATCTTTTTCCTGTTTAACGTTGAGTTAAAGTGGATAGTAGAAGAGCGTTACCATTCCAGTAATTATTAGCGTTTTTATTTAAACCAGAAATCTCTCCACCTCATCCTCTTCCTGTTTAAAGTTGAGTTAAAACGAATAGTAGAAGTGCGTTACCATTCCAGTAGCTATTAGCGTTTTTATTTAAACCTGAAATCTCTCCACCTGCACCTCATCCTCTTCCTGTTTAATGTTGAGTTAAAGCGGATAGCCGAAGAGCGTTACCATTACAGTAGTTTTAGCCTTTTTATTTAACCCTGAAATCTCTCCACCTCATCTTCTTCCTGTTTAACGTTGAGTTAAAGCGGATAGCAGAAAAGCGTTACCATTCCAGTAGTTATTAGCGTTATTTAAACCTGAAATCCCTCCGCCTCATCTTCTTCCTGTTTAACGTTAAGGCGGATAGTAGAAGAGCGTTACCATTCCAGTAGTTATTAGCGTTTTTATTTAAAACTGAAATCCCTCCACCTGCACCTCATCCTCTTCCTGTTTAACGTTGAGTTAAAGTGGATAGTAGAAGAGCGTTACCATTCCATTAGTTATTAACGTTTTTATTTAACCCATAAATCTCTCCACCTCATCCTCTCCCTGTTTAAAGTTGAATTAAAACGAATAGTAGAAGATTGTTACCATTGAAATTAAATGAAAATTATTAAAAAATACGAAAAGCAGAACTATGTTCCCATAAGTATAACATGTAAACTTTGAAACACGAAAGGGCATAGCCCTACACGTCCAAACACAAAATTATTTACATTCGATACTTCTCATAATAGTATTAAATCTTTTTGCCAATTTCCATAATTCTACGATGCCGCATATCTAAGAAATCGTTACCACAAAAATTCCCTTAGCCAATTAATATATAGGTGTATTAAAAAATAGGCATAGAGCTGGGATCTGCGAAAACAAAACAAACAATGATCAGCCGACTTTTCCTGACCTAAACATTACTTTACCTGTCCCAAACAAATATTTTCTTGTCCTAAACAATTTAAGTTCCCGTTTTGCTCAACAGGACCACCAGTGTGATTTCGTCATTTGTTTTAACAATTCTTTGTTCAAACAGCGACTTTAACTGGGGCTTTACTTCGCACGTAAAATGCTATCTTGCCCCAAAATAGGTCACTTTCGTGACTAGTAGTAAAATATATTATTTATTCCAAATCTTCTTCTTTTTTTTAACAAAACAAGTATAAACATGCCTAGGTTATCAAAAGTAGTTTAGGCACTGCAAATTGTTAAAAATCCTCTGTAAAATGGCAAAAATTGCTATGGCACAGATCAATTTAGCATTATTCAGGCAAGGGCCGTCCTAGGGGCTTGTAACATCAAAACAAATATTGTGAGTCGTAATATCTTGGTCTTGTCCACACATTAAGGCAAACCGGAACAAATAATACTTGGGATTTTATGATTCAAGGCCTACGGGGAGAGACATTCATAATAAACACACCACCTCTATGACTGATTACTCTGGCAGGGTACCTCTTTATGTATTTTATATATAAAGCAGTTATAATATACAGAACTAGAGGCTTGTACGTGCTATAGCCCCAATATCTGGTTTGTGTGTATGTGTATAGTATTACGATTATCATAACATCAAAAATAAATCAGTAAGAAAGTATGAACAAATATAAATTATGAAGTTAACAAAGCAGAAGCTTAAATCATATCACAAACAATCATAGCTGATAATAAGTATAATTAAACTGTTTTCGTCTTCTTAACAAGTAATTGCGTAAGATAATAAACGAGTTCGCACGCAGCACGCTGACGTGAGGGAAGTGAATTTCCATATAAAAAACTATAAAAACTCAAAATCAGTTAAAAACATACATTTATTCCAATTTTTATTCAAATCTGAAAATATTGATTTTTTGGCTGTTCTGATGCTCCTGGTTCTATTTACCTGCAATGCTGGGAATACAGTTTTGCGCATTATAAGGTTAGGAGAAGGTCCATTCAGGCATTAAAGTAGGCGTGAGGTTGTTGGGGATGGTACAAGTACACCAACAAATGAATAACAGGCTTTTCTAATGTAAAACCCCCATAAGACAACGTACTGCATTTGGTCGATACACATTTTCTTTAATAACTTGGTAAATATTTATGCTAGAATGACGAGAGAGGGCTTAAAACTTTCACCTCTCTAATTCCCATCTTACATCCACTTATTTTACACCTGGAGCTTTTATGACCCTTTTTGGGCCCAAAAACTCGAAATTTGAAAGATTAATCCCCAAAAAAGGGGTTTAAAGTTTTCCGATTGTTTTGCCCAACGAACTTGTCCAACTGATTACAGAAAGGAACGTCCCTACCAAATTTTAAGTAAATCGGACAAAAATTGCGACCGCTAGAGTGCAAACACATACATATATATATATATATATATATATATATATATATATATATATATATAAAATTTTGAACGACCCCCCAAAACGTGTTCAGGGGGTCACGTTAGGAACTTCTATGGTGGTCCCGGGCTTAAGTTTCACCGTGCGGGTCATGCTAATAGTTCACTTTCCAAAGGAAATTCACTAATAAAAATGGTAAATTTATTTTGTTTGGAATGTTTCTGAGGATGTCGTATGACTTAGAATGCTGAACTTGGAACATTCTTAGAAGCAGTTATTTAAGGAACCGATATTTGGTCAAGGAAAGCTGAAAAGCCATAAACATATCTTTGACGGTCTTATATATCAGAAAGTGTAAGAATTTACATTCAAACCAAATATAAGCTGGGGCATTTATTAAAACTGATCCTTATTCCAACAAGTTTTACAAGGAAAGTTGGTATTCAAGCTTAAATATATGTATATTTACATGTTCTGCCAATTTTGAACACCATTACATTTGATGAGCGTAAAATGTATTTTAGTTATTTATGTTCGTTATACGCTTTATATTTCATAGGTAATTGAAACTTAAAATTGACTTTTGCTTTTTCATAACAATATTTTGTAGATATTTCAACGAGCGGATCGCTAGATGTTGTACAATAAGCACAGGTGCGGAATTGTGACGCACTGCTATAGGCACCACAACGTTGGGCACAATGTCTGGCAACCTCAATGAATGTTTTCACGGCCATTTTGTCTATTACCTTTATGTAAGAGCAATGTTATCTGTTAGTACAGAATAACAAATATTTGCTTGACATTACATTGCTTGACACATCTGACATTGATGTGTCAGATGTGTAAGTACAATTTGAGTAGAAATTTAAAATGTAATGAGTCTACACCAAATAAACAGAAGATAAGTATATTTAGTAAAATGAAATGGAACTTAAAGATTTTATAAGACACGTTAAAAACTTTCTCTCATCTCTCATATAAAATTTGTACATTTGCAAAGTTCTAAATAAACGACTATTTTGTACGGTTACTGTATACATAGTAATGTTATTTTCTATTTCGTTTAATTATAACATAATGGGATGTAATACAGTCCAATGGTTTTTTACATTGACATTTACACTACATTCTCAAAGAATACAGTAATTATATACGTTGTAAAAATTTTAATTAGTCAATAGATTATTTGAATATTTTAGAATGTATACAATTTTAAAAGAGGAAAAACCATGATAATTATTTGTCGATAAACAGTTTACGACTACAAAGTGATTATGACTAAAAACTTGACTTACGTAATAATTCGAGTTTTATCCTGATGTTGTTTGCTGTTTGTTCATTTCGTGGGTTTCAGCGGTGTTCAACTCTTGTTTAATCGTCTCACCTTTTTACCTCATGTCGCATATTGCTTTTTCAAAAGTAATTTTATTTCCAAGCCTTAGTATACTCTTTTTATGTATAGTGGTAGAATAAATTGAAAATCTATGAAGAAGCCTAATAGTCCAAATGTAACCTTTTCAATGTCGTAATCTCAAGCTTAAATTAAATTTAAAAGAGACTTTACATAAAAAATATGCATTTTATTCTCCAAGTTATTTTTATGGTGAAATAATTTTAAAGATAGACTGTTTTCTTTACAATAGATATAACAACAAAATAAAATCTACACAACCACAAATTTGGGTGATCTTTATACACAATAAACATTGAAACCGCCTAAATTAACTAAATCTAGCTGTTTTATTGAAATTAGTGCTATTTTGGTTGTATAAAAGCAATAAATTGTAAGTTAAAAAAATAGAAACCGATCCACATAATACGTTATACTCACTTATAACGGGATCTATAGTATTTCATTAATATTAAATTAAGTTTAATATTAATGGTTTAAAGTAATGGAAGTATAATTGCGTCCTGGTTAGGTCTTTCACTGCGGACGACTCACGACCCCTCTCGCCCCTCACTTGGTGACTGTTTTCTTTTATTGCTGAATAGGTCATATAGAAGTATACGTTCAAATACCAATGTACTCTGAACGATACAGACTAAAGTTTTATAGAAAAGAATTTTACATTGTAAAATAAATTAAGTTAGAGTTTGCTGATGATACCTCTTTTTTGAGTTCCCACTGTGACGTCAATGAATTAAAGTTAATTTCTCATAAAGCTCTCAAAGAAGCTAATTAGTGATTTAGTGCCAATGGTTTAGTTTTGAATCAGGTTCAATCCCAGAGATTATTTTGCATGCCAAGAAACAGACACATAGGTCAGTTAAATATTTTCATGATATCAAAATTTAAGGTTTGTTTATTGATAGGGGTGTGGCTTGGTATCCGCATGTTGGATTTGTATGTAACAGACTCGCTCGAATAGTTTATTTATTAAGTAATCTTGTTCAGTTAGTTCCTGAAACATATGTTCTGACTGCATATTACGCTTTCTTTCACTCAATCTTAAGTTATGGCTTGATCCTCTGGGGTAACTGTTGTCACATAAAAAATGGACTCTTGCTGCAAAAGAAAAGGCAATCAGGATTGTTACAAGATCTTCTTTCTTTAAACACTGCAAAACTCTATTTGCTAGAACTAAGGTTTGACGTTTGTCAATATATTTATCTTTGTATGTTTATTACATGTAAATAAACAATCTGCTGACTCCCCCCTCGGAATGTATATTCATGCAGAGAATACAAGAATGAATTTCATTGATATGTCAGATAGTAGATATTGTGTCATATAGCGTGTCAATAGTTACCCTATTTTATGTATTACTTTATTTAACAAGCTGCATGTTGACACAAAGCTACTACATTTTCATTCATTGAGAAATAAGATCTACAACTGGCTAATTCAGAATCCATTTTATGATGAAAGAGAGTTTTTTTAGTCTGATAAGGTAAAATACGTATTAAGGATTGGCTAATTTTAGAAGACTTGCCAAATCATTATGTTTTCATTGTTCAGTACTTACGCTTAAGGATATTGTATGCACTATTTTATTGTTATTACTAATGTATCTGAATTTTTGTATTATATGTTTGTCTTAAGTTGTAATTGCTCAGTTTAGTTTCTTATAGTAGAGTGATTTCCTATTCTCTTTTGTAATTGGAATGCTGAATGTATGATTGTAATTGCTCATTCGGACTTATGGATTTGTATACTTATATCCAGGTCATTATTTTATTACCTTAGCCTACTGCTTGTTTTTATTGTTTGTTTTTACTGCTTTTTTATTGCACAAGTTAAATTTAGAACAATTGTATGTATATTGCCTGACCATGTCTTTTGCATAATTGTAGTGCTGTCTGACAATAAATGTTGATTATTGGTTATTGATTGGTCATCGAATAATAAAATCTGAGAATGAAAACTTTAGGAAGGCATAATAAGTAACGTTACTTCACAATATACAACCCAACAACTGTTAAACTTGAAGTAAATTTGAATGGGACTAATATTAAAGCATTCTTAATAAGTAACACTAAGAAAATTCTACTTAAACCCAATGGTAGCTTATTAGTACTCTTGCGTTAGTTTAACAATGGTTTGGATATAAAATATTGATACCTTTTATTCATAAAATGTAATTCTCACAAACACAATCACAATTTTGAAAAATACGTAGAAATAAGATCTACATAATATGAAAACAGATAGCCTATAAGAAGTATAATTAAAAAGTGAAACAGCTAATTAAAACGTTTTGAATGTCAATCAGTCAGACTCATTTTACTTCGATACAGAGGGCAAGGTACATTTTCAAAACTCTTAGTAAATTAGTGATATTTTTTATAGCATAGTTGTTCCTCAATATTCAACTTTGCAAATTATATCTGGCTGATCAATTCCAAGTTAATGGTAAGGCATCTTTAAACTATGATTATGGTAAAAAACATGAATTATATACCTTTACGGGGCAGGTTTTCAATTGGAGTATATGAATTATACTACATTTAACTAAAACTGAAACTGAACTAGTTAGAAATCAAGAGTTAACTATTGATTATAAAATTTAGAGCTTTAAAAAATCTAAAATAGTAAAAGAAATTATAGATAAAGGGGATTAATGAATTGACTCAATTATAAATGTTAAATAGTTTAATCAGAGTTTAAAATTCAATTTAATAATATAAGTTTAACTTTACACGTTTCAAAAGAAGTGAAGTCTGGTTTTTCTGTTGTCATGCCTCAATCACCATCGTGCATAATCGCTTTGAACGCTGAAAAATATATCAGTAACACCTGTCTACTCCTATACTGAATTAGAGGAAACAATTTAGAGGTTATAGTTGTGCTCAGTAATGTCTGGCCTAAGTATACCTTTCCCACGCAAAAACTAAGAACAATTTTCTTGTGATGGTCCTAAAACTATTCGTTTTCCTTTTTTTTCTAAGAAGGGTTTTACTTGTAAGAGTTTCTAAATCCTCCACTGTATTTGTTTAGTATTGTTTTTTAAGGAAACAAAAACATTTATCATTTATCATTATTACTCAATAATCTATTCCAACACATGGATGAATTATTGCACCAACGTGCAAACGGTAAGTGGTGTGGTAAATAAGGAGAATGATTTGTCGTGTTATTTGTGCCAAGTCTGTACAATTGTGCATGAAATTTACTGATATGGCAAAGTAATTTTCACCCAGGCACAAATAATGTTGTGTAACTGGGTTTCCACAGCAGAATTGTGCTTATTTTATGTAAATTATAGGAACTATAAATTAAATGTTAAAGATACTGTAAATAAATTACAAATTCTCTAATATGTATTGGTGTTTATTATTATTTTTTATTTGAAAGAAAAGTTAGATTTAATTATTGGTACGTTACCCAATAAAGAAATAATATAGATTATAAATATACGGTCATGTTATTTACTGATATGTTTTATAATAACTCAACTACAGTTCATTTTTTTTATTATTTTTCAAAAAACGGGCAGGCAAGAAAACTTAATTTAAAAATTACGAAATTAAACATTCCTCGGTGAACAGGTTTTATATGGAAATATTTGTAGGTAAAAAATAGCCCCCCTCTTTATAGTAGAATCATTAGGAAGTACCCAAAGATATACCAAAATAAATGTAGATAAAAACAAATTGTATTTACCCCCAAAATTGGGCAACGAACAATGTTTATCACTTGAAAATCATCGACATTATAGTAATAATTAAAACATCTGGGTTGTTTTTTTTCACTAATTCTAATATGGTGAAAACTAAAGATTGATATTCTTAGGAGGATTATGTATGAAAATTACTTGAACCCCTTTGTGTAAAAAAATACCCCTTAATTTTCCGTTTGATAACTCGATCCGATACAATTACCAATTCGGTTTTGGAATCTGTTATTTTCGGTATATCTACGTCAGGGTAGTTTTAATAGGAGGTTATTGATAATAAAAACGCGTTTAAGGGAAAGCGTCTCAAACACATACAGGAATGGACTTTAAGTATTTTGCTTGTGATCAAATAAAAAATGTTACAACAGACTAGGCGCTTATGTCAGCTTAAGAATTTTAGCTTACAAACATTCATTTTAGCTTACAAATTAAATTAGTAATAGTATCACAGACTTGTACCAGGCTAAAATATGTTATGCAGTTTTTAGTAAATTAAGATATTAAGGTAATACATTATAAAACCACTAACGAATAGTTATGTTAAATGATAAATATAGAGGTAACAAATAATTGATAATTTATTAAAAGTAAACGTGCTCTTATTGAATATGTAAAGCAGATAATACTTGAAATACTAGATAACAAGTTAATTAGCACTCATTAATACTATGAAGGGAATTCCAGCAAACCATAAAGTCATCTTTTTATAGTTTCATGTTACTGCATTTGGTAAAGAGTTTACAATTTTAACTAAAACTCTACGAAACTCCTCTGGGCCGTTGTTAGCCTAGTGAAGGTACTATACATTGCATTTATATCTCTATTATGGTATGTGTGGATAAAACTTCTATGAGAGTACAGATTTTGGTTACGTTTAACAAATAAAACATATTAAAGAACATATACGGCAACAAACGTCAAAAGGTCTGTACTCCAAAAAGAAGTTAACAGAAGTCTCTCGACCTAGACTTTTTTTAATCTAACAGTTTGTTTTTTAAGCTTTAATACTGTTAAACTACGAGTTGAATTTCTCCCCAGTAAAAAGTGATTCATACACTTTTGAAGAATAAAAAAAGGCAAATCTTACAACCTCTTGAGGTACAAAACCTCCTAGTACCTATTTAAAACAAAACTTCAGAGAGTTTGCGGATTATATTACTGCTAAGGGTTGCCCAGCTTGAATTTCCATCCAAGTCGCACTTCCATCCTAACAAGTTTCACTTGCTGAGAAGTGTGTCTTACTCTAAAGATTTGTAACCAGCATAAAAAATGAGTTTAGTTTTTTCTGCGTTCACAAAGAATCTATTGGTAATGAACCAGTTCTTTGCGTTGGTCAGAGCTGACTTCACCCGCATCGATTAATGATTTACAGTTCATACTCCTAACCAGGTCACTATTAGTGAATTTTGTATGGAAAGGAGAACTATTAGCATGACCCTGTGACGCATAGCGTGCACACTCCCATAAGGAGTGTTCCACGATTTACAATTTTTACATTAAATAACTCAAATTTGCCATAAGTCTTTCCCGTAGTCTGGAGCGACGGTCAAGCTAGCCACGAAAGGCCCCTTCCTCGACCCTTCCTTGTCTGGTTTCCATCGCCGGGATCGATGCAGCACACCAAAAGCTCTGCTAAGTACCATGTTTAGTCGAATAAGATAACTAGTTCCAAAATGCAAAGCTAGGTAAACAAACAGGGGGAGGCCATCCTTGCCTTCACCATGACTTGAGGGTGACGAAAAATAGTTTTATGGGCGGTGGTCGTTTATGACCGACATTGCAACAAACGACCACGTTTATCACACAGTAATTAATTAATCATCCTGGAAATACTTAGTAGTAACAAGGCAAATTAACTCTCAACTCTAGTTTCAATATGCATATTTAGTCAGATTCTCATATCTTCAGTTATATGACAGTTTCACTTGTATTAACCTTGGAAGGTTTGTTCGATTTTGATTAGTTTAAGTTATGTTAAATATTAAATCAAAGCTGGTTGGAGCAGCTTTCTGGTCTGGGTAAAGATCCCCGATCTCTGGACCCCAGTAACGTTTCCACTTTAAAGGTAATCGACCCCAGCAAAGTTAGTATTTGTAAGTGTTTTCTAAACCATCTCAATGTTACCTACGACTTCACACCGTAACACCAGACTATTTTTAATTTTTAAATAGTAACAGAATAAAAAGATAATAATTTTCAAAACATGAAAAAGTTGACTTATGATGAAATGTTTAAAATTCCCAAGTCAAGTAATTTAATGGAACTATTTGATTTAATCAACTGATTACTTAAATACATGTTTGCAAAAATAAGTTCCTAGGGTAGTTCACATTTATAGATTACAGATTATTATAGATTATAGATTACAGCATTTCAGCACATGGAATTTTCCTTTTTGGAATAAATCTGTTTATCATCAGCTTATAACAAAATATAGCGATTTTCGTGAACGGGCTACCGGAAATCTACGGTTTCCGCTACATAGGTATGGAACATGAAACATAGGTATGGAAATTATGGTTGAGGTGTTATTTGAAATCCCTTGGTGTCTATATGTACCTTTTGGGAGTTTGGAAGGCATCGATCTTCACGGCTTTAACCCTTGGGCTTTCAAAATTGCAATGTTAATCTTATGGAAGAATAGAAATAAATTTAACTGGTGGCTTAAAGCCCCTAGGTAGGCGATAGCCCTTAACCTTGCTCCAAGTAGGAACACATGTCAGTTCGTAAACATAGTAGAGACACTTAACACATGTTTAAATGTAATCAAAGCAGACATATTTAAATCCTCATTATGGGTGGTGTTTTACGTTATTTATCGTGTGCTGGTACCATTTTAGAAATATTGCTATATTTTTCGCGAGTCCCTGGGATCAAGACCTTTAATTTAAGCCATCTCCTATAATCCTGCGATTTTCCATACTCCCACAATTTTGACTTGAGGATTTCGTTTACAGAATTATATATAAAGACTAGCTGCCATCGTTCCCGGTTTCACCCAGGAATACGACAGTTGTGTGTGCTGCATTCTGTGGTTGACCCGTGGAACTACTACGAATCATAATCAGCTGATAAAATTTTCATCAGCTCAAACCAAAGTGAATGTCTATAACAATAACACAGGTTTGGAACTTTGAAGCCCCGTGGGGCATAGCCTTAAGGGAATTTCTTAAAATCCCTTCTTAGTGGGTGCCTATGCTATAAGAAGGGTCTACGTACAAAATTTCGTGCTTCTAGGTGTAATGGTTTGGCCTGGTCTTGGATCAGAATTTCGTATTTATAGATATAGATTTAACATTTAAGAACAGCTGTTGACACTAACAAACAGTACAGAAGAATGACATCTCAATGTAAAGTAACAAGACTGTATAAGAGCTATCATGGAGCTGGATATTCCCGAAATGGAAAAACAATTTGTACGAATCTAATCCGCTGGATTTGCTTTTCCACGTATCAGCGGAATTGTTTACTCTCAACTCAAGGAGCACAACTAATAATGCATAAAAAGGGATCACTACTTAAAGGGTTGTCCGTACATTTTAGGTTGTGGCAAATAATACTGTGATAATTGTAAAACACTCAATTATCACAAAACACAAGATGGTTGTGATAATCACAATTTTCACAAGATGGTTTTCACCATCTTCATCTTTGAAACAACCCGAACTGACTTCAGTAATTGCAATATATGCGATGCGTCCTTGACAGATACTGGCAACTAATGATTTTTTCTAAGCAAGCTGATTCCATTTGCTACAACCTATAACGATTTTGTGTGTTCTTAGATACACAATTTACCTGTTTTAATAATGAGCTGATAGACAAACTTAAAATAGTGATAAAATATGTTTTAAAAAGTTATTTTTTATATTCTAAATGAAATCATTTCAAATATGTAAGTAGATTGTGCATATATAGAGATATTGTTCCTTTTTTAACAAACCGCGGGTACAACGATCTACTGGAAAGCTCAAATGAACCATTGATTATACATCATCAATGAATGAACTGATCAAAGATATGCAAAGTAAAAATTTTACCCCATTCATAAGAAAACTTTTAATCTCGTTTTTTAAATAGTTATCGACCAAATATCAACATTTAAGGTTAAATGTACAAATATAAGGGTTATTTCCTTTAATTTTGCACGCGTGTAAATCGGTCTAATAAGTCTCACACGTTCTTCCGGAAAATTTTTAATTTTGTGTTTTATTATATAGGAGTTTCAAATATCAAAACAGTGTAAATTAAACAGCAGAGTTTAAACTCTGTCTAAACGTCCTGATAGTGGATTTGTTTACTATTAAAAATACAAGCAATGCTTGAAAGACCTTACCTTCGAAATTTATACCTTCAGGATACTTTCTCATCAAGTCAAGCTCGTCATTTTGAGAAAGTTGAATATTCGATTTTTGCAGTGATTTTTTGAAATTTACCACATTGATTTTACCATCTTCTCCAGTAATGGCATGAAATATTCTTTGTTCCTCCATCTCAGCGTTGGTAGATGTTTGTTCCATCATAGTGCAAAAATCTTCAAACTCAATATAGCCGTCATCTAAGTGCAGAAAAATATGATAATAGAAAATATTGTTTTTATCAAAAAAAAGATGATTGTTTTCACATTTATTTTAATTTAGTAGTTTTGAACTGTTTTACATAAACACTAGCTGATGTACCCGTTCTTCGCACAGGTGTTTTCTTTACCCTTTCTATAATCAATGTAATTTGCATTTTAGTTAGATTGAAACAGCCGTTTAAGCTTCTGCTCTTTAAGCCAACAGCTGTTTGAACAGTTTCTAAATGTTTAATTTATTCTGAAATGTAAACATTGAAACTTAGGACGTTCTCGGGGCGTAGCCCGAGAGGATTTTAAGGAAGTGAATAGGCCTGTGTTGCACGGTTTAAAGATCTACCTTTGTGTAAAGTTTCAGCCCAGTCGGTTCAGTAGTTTTTGCGTTTACCCGGGACATCAGTCAGACAGAGACAGACAGAAACCACCTCTTCTTTATAATATTATAGATAAATAGACTGACAAAAATCCTCTGATACGTCAACAGTACTGTCATTGGACACTGAGTAACCAGTGACAATGTGGCGACCAAGATGACGATTGTTCCGCAGCTATATCACTGATGTGATGATGTGAAAAGTTCACTGTTTACGTTGTTATGACTACGTGGAGCTATATAATCGTTTTATATTTTGTCTAGAAATTTAGGAAACACGAATGTTTATGGCAAATCAAATCGAAAATCATTCAGAAACTACATAACTGACACTTGGTACGGCGTACTTTGAGCTCGGCATATATCGTAACATGTATGGAGGCATTCCCTTACAGTCCATAATGTTTAGTTCAGCTTTCCGGCAGAGCCTGCGGGCTGCTTGATTGTTAAGTGTATGGGGGGACTAATGTCCCATGGGTTTTGAGGGTCATGGAATATCTCCAAGTAAAATGCACTCACTCTTTTCTAAAACAATTTCATAGGACTGTATTGATGCCTTAAAATGTTTTATATCATGGGAGGATTTGGTTACGAGTTTAATATGTAGATCGTTTGAATTTCCCAGTTGTTTTTTACTTTCTCCCCCTTATACGTAGTATATGGAGAAAGTATTGTTTTCGTCAGAATTTTCGAATTTGAGTTGTTAGTGGAAATATTCGTTTTGGTGCTCCCTGAACCCAAAAAAGTGGTTTTTACGTGATGTCTGTCTGTGTGTGTGTGTGTGTGTGTGTGTGTGTGTGTGTGTCCGTGTGTGTGTGTGTGTGTGTGTGTGTGTGTGTGTGTGTGTGTGTGTGTGTGTGTGTGTGTGTGTGTGTGTGTGTGTGTGTGTGTGTGTGTGTGTGTGTGTGTGTGTGTGTCTGTGTGGATGTGTACAGAGCTAGAGCCCTAACGTATGGACCGATTTTGATGGAATTTGGTATGTAGGTACTAAATCACGATATCTCCAGGCGTTTTTTTCATTTTTTTGAATTTTTGATTTTTAAGGGTAATTATCCCCCAAAAACCGCCAAAAAACATGAAAAATCCAAATTTCTCAAAAATGGCTCTAACGATTTTGATTAAACTTTTGTCGTTTGTAGAACTTTAGTTCTCCAACAAAATGACACCACCCGCATTTCTGTAAAAATTCGGGTTCAGAAATTACAGTACTTAAAACATCACAAATTCAGTTTTTTGGATTGTTCATAAAAAAACATAAATATTAAAAAATATTACTATTCACCATTAAAAAGAGCTCTAAAAACTAAATAATTTAGTATTTTGAATTACTGTTCTACGATTGCTGGTTTCGGAGAAAATTGAAATTTTCATTTAGCGGTAAACGCAGTACGTTGTCCAATGTTATTCTTATGGGGAATACAAAAATTACTATTTCTGTCTTATTTACTGATCAATTTCATTCAAACTTGATATGCTTGTCAATTTAGCATTGACCAACAGAGTTAATTCGAAATATGTTGCCCCTTAATAACCCGGGGGGGGAATAGGGGGCATTTCCCCTCTTAAAACCACGAGTGTAGCAATGGATTCTGTAGTGCCTCCAAAGCAGGGATTTGGGTGGATGTTTTTAAAACAACTTGTTTACAAGATTTTCTGTACATTCGACCATGTTTTGTATTCTATATTTAGTAAATAAAAAGTAATTTATTCGTTAAAGTTGGGCTAAAAGGGAGAAAGTATGTGTCAGTTTCCTGATTACCGTTTATTAAATTACGATGTTTTGATTTTGTATGAAATGTTTTTTTTTAGATCCAGCTTATTCTGACCGAAAGACGTGTTTCACAGTTTAACTAACTGCTGTTACGTCATGATATTTGATTTAAAGGAAAACATACTCTTGCATCAATTCGATTTTAAATTGGATTAAGTATAAGCATTTATTATGAATCACAAATACAAATTAATATGTTCAGGGGTAACGGTTATAGTTACACTATATGAACAAACGTATTAATCTATAAATAGCATATATGATGAAACAGTTATCATACTAATATTATAAAGGTGAAAATATGGATGTTCGTGCTAACTCTGAAGTTCCATCACTTGAAAACTACTGGACCGATTGAGCTAAAGTTTTGCAGAGAGGTACTTGATCGTCCTGAGTGACATAGCCATATTAAAGTTGTAAAAATCCTATAGGGCTACGCCCCACGGGGGTTCAAAGTTCCGATGTATTCCTTATGGACATTCATTTTCGTTTGAGCTGATGAAAATACAAACTGTTGATCTTGAATCTTAGTAGTTCCACAGGCTAACCACAGAATGCAGCACACAAAACTGTCATAGTTTTTATAAATAATTCGTGGAGCGAAGCCTGCGGGTAACAGCTAGTATTAAATAAAAATACCCCCCGTCGCAGCAAACCTGCGTACTCAGCGAATTTCCAACGCATTTATATGTTTCTCACTACCACATAACGCCACTTACCAAGTTTCATAGAAATACATTTATAAATGTATTGAACAAAGAAACAAAGATACGTCGAAATCAGTGCAACTGTTTTCCCGTCAAAAGCGCACAAAAACACGTCCTCGAGCGTTACCGAAGGACAGACAGACGGACAGAAATTGAGATAAGACTTGTTTTGGCTCCACTAGGGCGTTAAACGCGAAATTATGCAACAATGTCATAATTCCAAGCAAAGTACAGACAGAACTTTAATTTTTGTAAATCGATATCGTCTCTGTATACTTCTGTCATTTATTACCAATCTTCACTCAAAGTTTTAAATAAGATCTACATCATTTGTTTGTAAAATAACTATTCTTAAGTCATCATCTGGTTCAATATCAATAAATGTTTTGTCCATGAGAATAACATATAATCTGTAAAACCCCGTGGGGCAGATTCCTAAGGAGATTTACAAAAATCAATTTAACCTAAAACCTTCCAATGCACATATAGAACATAGAAAAAAAGTTGCATCAATGTCAGAGCACCCGTTTCCCCGTGAAAAGCGAACAAAAACCGTGCTTGAGCGTTTCCGACAGGCAGATAGACAAACATTTCATAATTCCAAGCAATGTACAGACAAGAATCTAATTATATATGTGTGTGTGTGTGTGTGTGTGTGTGTGTGTGTGTGTGTGTGTGTGTGTGTGTGTGTGTGTACGTAGGCACGATAACTTTCGTAAAAATGGTCTGATTTTGTTGAAATTTGGTATAAACGTGTAAGGCAGTATCTATTTTCATGAGTTTGAGAACCAGACAGGTCGCTCTACTTTAAGGAGGGTTTTGTACCCCAAAAATGTTTTTTTTTGTACTTTTTACTTGTAATTCTTTTTAAACCGAAATTTTAGTTTACACCAATAACTTTAGCTTAAAAAACAAACAATTTGGTATTTTTATCATCGCTCTACGTCAATTGGTTACCGAGATATTTAGAGTGCTAAACACAGTACATTGTCCAAAATGTTAATCTTAGGGAGAATAAGTAAAATTGTATATCTCGCTTATTAATGGACATATATTAATGAAACTTGGTATGTGGCTTTATATGGTTGGGGTTTAATGCTATTTGCATACAAAACTCATTTTTTGTGGTCCCCATGGCAGATAACCTGCGTACTCAGCAGCTATAAATCAAATCAAATAAAATCAAAAAAATCTTTATTCATAAAATACATGTTAGGTACATTGAATAGTGTCATCAATACTTAAGAATAGAACTTAAGACTAAAAATATATAATGAAAAACAAAATCAATTGTAAATACATGAGGGGGTGGAAAAGTACTCCTCCAGAGAATATAAAGCTTTGTCAATCAAATAACTTTTTACTTTGTTTTTAAATTTCTTAAGGTTTTCCTCATTTTTTATATTGCTGGGTAGATGTTTCAAAAACCTTAATCCCACATAGGATGGTTTTTTTCATAATACTTTAATTTATGTTGTGAAGTGATAATAATTTTTTTATTCCTAGTATTATATGGATGACAGATAACTTCTGTGCTTTTTATATTATTTTTTGCAATGATAATAGTCTCAAAAATATATTGCCCATATACTGTTAAAATCTTTAATTCTTTAAATTTATCTTTTGTTGTTTCATTGTAATCTAGCTTCATTATGATTCTAATTGCTCTCTTTTGCTGTTTAAGAATACCATCCATATTTGCCTTTGTTGTTGAACCATAAAGGCTTATACCATAAGATAAATGAGAGTGGATATTCGCAAAATATATATTTTTAAATGTTTTTTGGTTACAAAAAAATGACATTCTATAAAGTGAATAAATTCCTGAACTTAATGTTGATAGTAATTTATCTACATGTTTATTCCAGTTTAAATTTTGGTCTATTGTTAGGCCTAGAAACTGTGTGCTACTTTTATTTTCTATTTCTTGTGAGTTGTACATAATAATTGGTTCAGTTATCTGCTTGTTTTGATGGGTTTTAAATATTATAAAATTAGTTTTTTGAGCATTCAGCTTTAATTTTTGCTGCTGCAAGAAACTTCCAATGTTTTCTAGTTCAATAAAACTTAGGATTTTAACTTGTTGAACAGTATTAGCTGATACTTTAAGATTTGTATCGTCTGCATAAAAACAAAGATTATTTTGTGGTAAACACGCAAGTGAGTTTCCTGCATCATTAATGTAGCAGAGAAACAAAAGAGGACCTAAAATCGATCCCTGTGGGACACCACATTTCACATTTTCAGTTTCTGAGAAAAACTTTAAAACTCTGTTGTCATGTGTTTTGTGCGAAATTTCTACAAATTGACATCGATTGTGGAGGTATGACTGAAACCATTTTATTGATCTCTTGGATATGCCTAACATTAGCAATTTATTTATCAGTTGAGAGTGGTTGACACTATCAAATGCCTTTGATAGGTCCATGAAAATTCCAGTTGTGTATTCTCCTTTGTCTACTGATTCAATTATAGATTCTATGAATGATACTGCTGCAGTAATTGCAGATTTCCCAGGTCTAAAACCATGCTGATAATCATTTAATAATTTGGACTCTTCTAAGTACCTTTAATAACTGATTGCTAACAATTTTCTCATAAATTTTTGATATTACTGGAAGGAGGGAAATGGGGCGGTAGTTTGACACAGTTTCTAGATCATCTTTCTTATGGATTGGTATAATTTTAGATTTTTTCAACTGATTAGGAAAAATTCCCGAAACAAAAGATGAATTTATTAAGTGGCTTAAAATTTGACTTACATATTCTTTGACATATTTTATAAATTTTATAGGAATGTCATCATATCCTGAAGAGTTTTTGTTTTTTATTGAGCTAATTATCTTTTCCACCTCCCTTGCATCAACAAATTCAAAATTAAAACCTTTTTTAATACCTTGCTCACTTTTATTATTAATAGTATCATTTTTATCTTTGCAGTTAAACTTACTAATATCCTCAGCTACATTGACAAAATATTCAATAAATACATTTGATATAGTTCTAGGGTTAGTTATGCTACGGTTTCCCTTTTGCAAGCAGATATTTTTAGTTTTATTTTCATTCCTTTTACCTACTTCCGAGTTTATAATCCTTCAGACTGTTTTTTGTATATTTTCAGATTTCTGTATCATATTTTCAAAATAATTTGTTTTAGCTTGAGCTACTTTTATCTTATAATTTAGTTTTTTTTGTTTCATATCTTGAGTCAAAATACGGTTTTTGTTTCCCCAAATTTGTAATGTCAATTGCAGTAATTCTTTTTTTTCATTTTTCAGATCATCTGAAATCCAATTTTGTTTACATTTTTTTCAGTTACTGTTGTCTTAGGGAATGATATATCAAAATAAAATTTAAATGTGTCGTAAAACTCATCATATTTTTTATTAACAGGGGCCATATAAACATTTTCCCAAATTTCATATTTTAAAAGCCTTTTAAATAAATTCAGGTTTTGATCTGAAAACTTACGAGTTGTACGTTTTACTGGTTTTTGATTTTCATTTTTGAGTTTTTTGTTTTTAATGTGAAGCAGTTGTCCATCATGATCTGATAGGCAAGTTATTATCCCCTCAACAGTCAGTGTGGAATCATTACAATTTTTTACAATATAATTATCAATTGCTGATTTCGAATTTTCTGTCACTCTAGTTGGGAAGTTTACAAGATACCTCATGTCATGATTGTTTAATGTCCGTTTTAATAGTTTATGATCGTTGTCATTTTTTAGAACATTAATGTTTAAATCCCCTCCTAGAACTATATGTTTAATTTTTTTGGAAAAATAATCAACTAATACACTTAACCTATCTAAAAATACTTCACAATCTGAATTAGGTGATCTATACACTCCTATAGCTAACATTTTAAATTCATCAATTACATAGCTACAAGCACAAAACTCAAATTGTTTTTCCTCAAGCAACATATCAGACAAAGATTTAGGTACGTTCACCCGCTTCCAATTTAAACCTTGTTGGCAAAATATTATGACTCCTCCTTTTGAAGTAGTTTCTCTGCAGTAAAAACTGTTTATTTCATACTGTTGTATGTTAAGCCTATTAATTTCATGAGTTTTCATATCATGTTCTGTCAGTATGACAATTTGAGGTCTTAATTCATCTAAAATGATTACTAATGGCTCAATTCTTGAAGCTAGATGTTGTATGTTTTGATGGAAAATTTTCAGTAAATTAGTTTCTTTTGATACTTTTTTATTTGATTCAGTGCCGCCATTTTGTTTAAATTGGAAACGGGAGTCATGCTGCTGTGATGTGTTGTTGTGTGCTGTGGCATGTTCAGTGGTACAATATGTAGTGGTGTTATGTGTGGAGTGTTGAGTTGAGTGTTCTGTGGTGGCATGGACACTGCTTTTAGAATACACTGGACATTTTTCTAAGACTACATTTGTAACACTTGTATTGGGGCTTCCATTAAGAAATGAGGCACTACATGCTTCAAACTTTGACTACACACAGCACTATCATCAACTTTTCTCTCCAAGCTTGTAGATTTTCTTCTCCAGTTGTGGTTTGGGGTTGACCACGTTGAGCATAGGGGTGGAAACTCACTCATGGACGAGAAGCAAGGTGACTGTTGGGGAGGACCCGCTGATGTCGGACTCATGGACTGGAGGCTAGATGACTGTTGGGCAGGGCTAGCTGATGTCTTCTGCTGGCACTCCCGAGAGATAGCATGGTGTAAGGTTTCAACAAAGCTCGTATAAGAGATATATTTTCTTAGTTGTTGGTTATAATGTTCATTGGATGTGATTATATAAATATTAGCTCCAGTGTTTTGTTGGAAGTCAACTATGTTTGCAGCAAAAACACTTGGCGAGATATTATCTCTGCAACAACCCATGGGAGAACATATTAGATGTTTGAGGCTTCTTTTGTTAAAATCTTCTTTAAAATGTTGAAAAGCAAGGTTATAAGCTGGTACCTTTGGTTTATCGTAATAATTAGCTTTAGTAACCAAACCATATACTGTGGCACCGTTGGGTAGTTTTTGGTTTGTTAAATAGTTAGTGAGGAGACTTTTGGGCTTTCCAAAATACTCCCTGAAGACTGTCGCCACGCCAGCGCTCATATTTTTTTCCTCTTGAAGGTCTGCTGAGATGCTATGTGCAAAAGCAACTTGTTCGTTGTCTCTAAAATAGATAATAAAATCTTCAACACTTGCCTCAATAATTTGTATTTTCCCGTGCAGAAATTCCTGAGTGTGCTTATTCTTGCTTGTATTATCTTGGGCTTGGCGTATGGCTTACTTCTTTTTATCCATTTGTACTAAGCTTTTATCTGAGTTTATTGCTCTGAAGCAATGTACATCAGGTTTCGTACAGTGTGTTTTAGATAAGCTTGGCGAGGAAGGGATACTTGAGTCTAATACTTCGTTGGTTTTTTTAATATGCCTTAAACTTTCAATGATAATGTAAGATAGCCTTTTTTCCCACGGTAGTTGAGATGCAACCCATGAGACGTAAAGTGGTATCTTTTTAATATGTCCAAATCAATTAGATAAACATTATTTAACCTTATTGCAATTTATCTTAAATAATTATTTACTATAGCTACCTCCTCATGTATGGGGTTATTTCTTTGCACATCGTATCGCTGAGGAATTGTTGTGATGCACACAGCCCTGTGTTTACTAATGGTATTCAGTTTACCTTCCAATTTATTATAGAATACTTCAGTGGTTCTCTTTAAAGTATCGTTAGTTCCTGCTATAATCACAAGGGGAACGGTGTGAGATTTGGCAGTGTTATTTAATACTGTCAGAATAGATGCACCTGGACTGACTGTCCCGCTAAGTTTCACTTTGCCACTACTTAAAGTTTCAATTATTTCTGGTATTCCTCGTCCTTGGCTGTCAGTAGAGAACTAAACTTTTACTGTCATTGGGTCTTCATATTTATTTCTGTTGTTGTGCTGGGACTTATGAGATGTAGTCATCTTTGATTTTTCACTTTGTGTTGTTTTTTTCACATGTTTAGTATACTTCTCACTCCAAGTGTATTCTTGTTTTTTGTCAAATTGTCCCAACACTTGGTATTTATTTAAAGTGCTGAAATCTTGGTAGTTTCCTTCATTTGTACATTGACTTTTGGTTTTGTATTTATTATACAGGGTGAGTTTCTACTGACGCCCATAACTTCGCCAGGGGATTCTAATGATAAAAAGGAACAAAAAAGTTCCAGTAAACGCTAGTCCGATTCCGAACCGTTTGGTCATAATTGAGAAATTTGTTTTTTCTACAAAATATTGGACTTTGTCCTACTATTTACTTTATAAAAATGAAACAAATTAACCTAGCAATTGATATTTAAAATAATTAGAAAGCGCATTAAATTTGCTATAAAACCAAGGTTACATATTATACAAATTTAATTTCATACATCGGTTCCTAGCCAAGTTTAAATGAAAAATATGCTATAATTAATTATTTAGGCTAAGTTTAAAGACCCTTTTTTTGTTACTTTAACCTGGTGCAACGCGATGTCCAACTAGATAAAAAAACTTCCTCATTTAATAAGCTTTAAATTGATATTCTATTTTAAACTGTTGTAGGTGAGAATGACAGAAAAACTACCACCAAACTAAAGTAAAACACTGTTTACTGATTTGGTTTTAGCAAGGTAACAAACCTACTAATAATAATCTACTCACTGATTTATTGTGAGAGAGCTGAGAAAACGTGTCCGCATCTGCATCAGACAAAGTGGTGGTCATTTCGAAAACTTACTCAAGTAGCAATCAACATTGTTCACTCTGAAGGCTTGTAATTAATTTGTTAATGCAAAGTAAACATTGAGTTACCGCATTATAATTTTGTGGTCATTTGCCTTGTATTATTAATAAGAATACCTTCACTCGTAAACCATGTTTTTATTTAGGTTGATAGTAGTTTTTCTGTCATTCCCACCTACAACAGTTTAAAATAGCATATAAATTTAAAGCTTATTAAATGAGGAAGTTTTTTATCTAGTTGGACATCGCGTTGTACCAGGTTAAAGTAACAAAAAAGGGTCTTTAAACTTATCCTAAATAATTAATTATAGCACATTTTTCATTTCAATTTGGCTAGGAACCGATGTATGAAATGAAATTTGTACATGTAACCTTGGTTTTATAGCAAATTTAATGCCCTTTCTAATTATATTAAATATCAATCACTAGGTTAACTGGTTTCATTTTTATAAAGTAAATAGTGGGACAAAGTCTAATATTTTGTAGAAAACACAAATTTCTCAATTATGACAAAACGGTTCGGAATCGGACTAGCGTTTACTGGAACTTTTTTGTTCCTTTTTATCATTATAATCCCCTGGCGAAGTTATGGGCTTCAGTAGAAACTCACCCTGTATTTAGGTTTAACTGTAGTCCACTCTTGCATGTTAGTGTTTTGTTTGATTTCTTCATGCTGTGCGTTTTTCTCTCTAGCTTGTGACTTTGTCTCAATCAAAGGAAATTCCTTTAACATTGATTTTACAACAAGAGAATCAATTTTTGTGTACTGATCATTGTAGCTGAGATAAGCCAAAAATGCGCGTTTAGTAATAATGCCTTTTTCACTAATATTTAGGTTAGCAAAACAGCTTTCAATGCATAGGGGCTCTGTCCTGATTCCTATAGCTCTGGTCAGTAAGTCAACCATCAGCAGAAGATAAACCCCACACTCACTCCCATTATCTTGCTGAGGAATGTTTATTATTTTAAAGTTTGCTGGTTCTTGACAGGCAGTAAGCTTGGCTAGTTTGTATGACTTTTTTTAATGATATCGTTATGGACAACATGTTATATCTTGCTTGTTTATGAACATAAATTGATAAAACTTGGTATGTTGCTCCATCTGGAGGTGATCCATTTGTATTTTCATAAGAACCAGATTTTGTGAACCTTCATGTAGTAAACCTGCATACTCAGTCCTAATGGTTTTCTTATGGGGAATAAACAAAATGTAATATTTCGTGTATTTATTATTACGCTTTGATTAAAGTTGGTAAGTGGCTTCATGAGTTAGTGAAGTACCATTTTAAATTCACTGAGTATGCAGGTTTGCTGCGACGGGGGTATTTTAGGTTATCCGGTCAAAGACCCTTTTACAATTGAAATTGGAAAAACCAATGCACTTAGAAGTTGAGCGGTATTTCATTGCACTAACAGGATTTTACACTGATAATTATTTTCAAAATTTATATGAACCCGCTGCAATATCATTTGATTAACCTAATAAATATCCAACTTATATTTCTCCTCCAGGTGTCTAGTACTTGAACCTCATTCAAAAGGTACTTAGGAAGTTTTTATCGGATGTTTATGAATTATTACCAGATGTTGAAGCAGAGAAGATTTAAGATTCATCAGAATAGCCGGTCTAAGGTGAGAATCGAATCACCTATAAAGAGGCATATCAACAATGGAATGCAAAGCCGGATATAAAGAATTGGAGAAAGATGATATAAAATGTGAAAACAAGTTCTTGGCTGATAAAGTAGTGTCCATGTATGAAGAGGATAACATGTTACAAATAAGACCATTTAAGGTTTCAAAGGTACATTGTGATTTAATGGACATTCTTCCATCATTAAAACTGTACACTGACTTAAGCACGAAAATACGTCGATGATGTTTCGCTTTGATCCTAAAGAGTATAAAGATAGTATTTATGAAAGACAAAACATCTTAAACTACATTCCCTGAAAAGTGTATTGCAAAGCATAAGAAATATCAATATATTTCTAACAGATGAAGAGTATAGACCATTACAGAACGCTATACAAAATTATATTGTTTATTTAAAACTTATTAGGGAGTCTGAATGATAAAAACAATGGGTTTTTGTTGAATCAATTATATATAACGTATATAAAAAACGTTATATATAAATATATAAAACGTATGAGTTTATATTTTTTGTTTCTTTTGAAAAATGATGTTTTATATCAAGTAAAATATGGATATCGAAAATTATAATAAAGTCAAAGTAAAATATATATCACTGCATAAATACACCACACTTATAGATCGCTAGTATGCTTTCCTTGCATATAGTTTCTTACGTTAGGATGAGTAAGGAAAGATAATGAAGTTAAAGTGATCGATTGGCCGGAAAATTGCAAGTTATGTTTTTATTTAAATAAATGAATGGAGGCATTTGCCGTGGACAAAATTATAAATGAAATTAGAGGTATTGCCCTCTGACAGCGAGGTATCAGACCTTAGACCGACATACGTGACGACTCAACCAATATTGAATTATAATTTCACACGTATATAGTTAGTTTTTGCTGTATTTGATTTTCATGTCAGAGAGTACAAATCCATTGATTATATAACAAAACTGATGTTTTCCTTTAAAAAATAAATATAAAATCTTAAAGGATTACACATGAATTATATAACTTGAAATACTTGTAAACATAGTATATAGTGTAACGGTTTGTTTTTACCATAGTTCCGAAAGCATGCGAATCGTGTGGAAATATGGCGAGTTGTGTGACTATCCAATGAGAGTGTGCGGGAGGATTTTATGAGTTGTGATGCAAATTCCTATGGTTAAGGTGTTATTTTTGGAAAGTTTGCAACAACATCCATTACGCCTGCAATCACGGAAATCACCAAACCCCACACTAACCTGTTAAATTAACGAGTCTCAAATTTGATTTTTTCCACAGTTTTAATACATTTTAATTTAATTCTTATTCACTGTTAGGGAATCTGAACTGTAAAACAAGGTTGTTTGTTGAATCAAATACATATATGTCGTCGGAAGATGTGTGTTTATATTCTATATTTAATTTGAAAACAATTGTTTTATATATAGGCAAATTAAAAACAAAATGAATATGTACGATGATGAATAGAGTCAAATCTAAGTCAATGAATGAAGTCAATGATAATTCTTTTACAAAAATAAATTATTTAGAAATTGGTAAAGAGTATTTGGTCAAAGACATTGAACGAATTTTTACCCCATTCGGAAAGGGGGGCCTATGAAAATATATCAAATTTCAATTTGCGGAAAGTTGGAATAAAAGAATGAACTGTATTTGTTGTGTTAGTGTATTGTATTCGATTTTTTGTATATATATTTGTTATCTTTCTGTTAGTCAAATTAAATTGTAAAGGAAAATATTAAAAAAATGTAGGTTAGTTAGGTGTGTATATAAATTTTGTGTTAGTGTATTGTATTTGATTTTTTGTTATCTTTGTGTTAGTGTAAATTAGAATGTAAAAGAAAAATCAAAAAAATCCAAAAAAATGTAGGTTAGTTAGGTGTAAGAGTTTGATATTTAGATGTAAGTAGGGTTCACTTGATAACGGGAGGAGTTTCCTTACCTCCCGAAACGTAGTGTAGTTTTAAACACTAGAAGCGATAGGTAAAGTCCAAATAAATCAAAAAATAAAAGAATGAAATTATATAATGTAAAGGTTCTTTTACAATCTGAAAAGCCTCTGCATGTTATATATAACGGGAAAATTAATTTCCAAAGATAAGAAGAAACATGATATTACAATTACAAGAGATTAGATTTTAACAGATTTGTTTATAATATTCCATATATAATTTTAAAAAGAAGATAAAAACAAATACTTTATATTGAAATTTTAAAAAAATGTTTTCGCTGATTCCTTCTTCCTCTTTCAGCTTAAGCTTCCAAGTGAACAGACGTCCTATTGAATTACCACCAATCCGTACGGTCCACGACATATACGGTAAGAGCACAAGCCAGTCAACCGCCCAGACTCTACGGTCAAACTCTAGCTTAATGACAGAACACAGACCGCCAGAATGCTTGGTGCATGTGTGTGACGTAAAGCAGTGCCTAAACGACAAGGTCGCCTATGTATAAGCCATGAGGGGGACGCAGATGGAAGGCCTTTAGGCCCATTGTAACTCACCAAACTTTATGGTGGGAGCGGTTAGCTCACATTCAGGAGAGTGAAATTATTATTAAATGTTATGGAAGTGAACAAAACCCTACCTAGCTATATACCCTACCTAACTATACACCCTATATACATATATGATTGTGTTAGTAATGAATGAACCCTAGATGCAGCAAACCCACACTCCTGTAAGGAAATAGGACATTATTGTGACTTTAACTTTCAAATCGTTAGAATCCTGAATGCGAAACAAAACTTACGGTTGGAATCAAAGGCCTTCATCATATTATCAAGTTCCTGTTTATTTGGATTAAAGTCGATTAGTGTTTTCAGCGATGTTTTCAAATCCGTCTTTGAAATTCTCGAATCACCATCCTTGTCGAACACCGAGAACGCCAATCTGTATTCCCTTTCTTGCCATCCACTCAAACCCTAAACAAAATCATTTTCAGCTAAATAATTATTCATTGTCGCTAGAAGATTACATTAGAAAATGTAGCTCAAAGTAGTGGCAATGGAAGGGTTTAAAGTCAGTTTTAGCAGGTTAGACACATGAGAATAACATAGGGACCTTTTTTGCAACGATTCCAGATTTGATCATTCACATTTTTCACCATATTCTAAACTATCACAAGGGCCATTATGCATAATATTGCCAATTTTAAGCCCCATTTGTAGTACATGCTGATTTTGAATGTTTTGTTAATTGTGGCCAGCACGCTCCATCTGCTCCTGTTAAATTACTGTAAAGGATTCTAAAATGAGTTGCAAATAATTGTATAAAAAAAAGGAATAGGTATGATTTAAAAAACAAAAATTCGAGGGTTATAATTTTATTAAAGAATAAAATTCAGCGTCTGTTTCCCTATTATTGGCTTCAAAATAAGGGGAGACTTTCCAAAATTCCAGACACTTTCATATTAATGATGATGTGACAAACATTTAAGGTTTTATAAAGTTCGTGGCCAGACTTACTTATTTGGACAGTTTCGAGGTACTGCTCATCATGAATTTAATATAAACTAAACACAAACTAAAGACAGTCTCATAGTCTTCCAAAATCCAAACAATGTTGATTATCATTTAATAATGCAACATTTAGATAACATACATTGTATTGTAAAATGTGTAGAATAGTATATTTCGCACCAAGGGCCGAAAGTGGGGTTTTGCTGGCCCGTGATCGTGTTTTATGACAGAGACGAAGTCGAGGTCATAAATCGTTCGACGGCTAAGCAAAACCCTTTCGGCATAGGTACGAACGCTATTTTTCACCATACTACAATTATTAACGGGTTAAATGTGATCGGTCATAAAACACGAGCGGCATCATGCAATCTCGGACTAAAACAGTTAACCAATAAAAAAATCATCAATAGCACAATGTTTTGAATTTTATTGTCATTTGTTCCAGTGTTTCAACTAAAGAACACAAAATAGTATGCACGTATTAACCAGATAACGTCGTGTACGCTTGAAAACAAGTTGGCAACACTGGCTAAATAGAGCAGCTGACTTTCGGCCCTTGGGCGGAAAACACTACTTTCGGTATTCAAATGACGTTCCGAAAACAGGTGATTACAGTGTAGTATGATGAAATAGTATATTTCGTACCAAGGGCCGAAAGTGGGGTTTTGCTGGCCCGAGATCGTGCTTTATTACCGAGACGAAGTCAAGGTCATAAATCGTTCGAGGGCTATGCAAAACCCTTTCGGGCAGAGGTATGAACGCTATTTTTCACCATACTACAGTTATTAACGGGTTAAATGTGATCGATCATAAAACACGAGTGGCATCATGCAATCTCGGACTAAAAATAGTTAACCAATAAACAAACATCGATAGTACAATGTTTTAAATTTCGTTGTTATTTTTTCCAGTGTTTCAACCAAAGAACCCAAATTAGTTTGCACCTATTAATCAGGTAACGTCGTGTATGCTTGAAAACAAGTTGGCAACACTGGCTAAATAGATCAGCTGACTTTCGGCCCTAGGGCGGAAAAACTCTACTTTCGGTATTCAAATGACGTTCCGAAAACAGGTGATTACAGCGTAGTGTGGTGAAAAAAATTTTGGCTGGGATATGTCATCGGTCCCATAATACTCTCTGTTGTTATTATGGGCCAACCTGCTAAAGCTGACTTTAAACCCTCATATTTCCACTACTGTTCAACCTTAATAGTAGGCCATAATGTGACCTTTAGTGCAGAAAGTGGTTTTGAAAACTAGTAAGCTTTTGAAACATAGTGTTTTGTTTCTATTTTTGTTTCATCACAATTTTTATTTTTCAAGTTTTTCTTGATGTGTAAATAGTATATTTCACGACTAGTGGGAAAATTTCTATTTTTCCTGGTGTGAGTCGTGTGTGTGTGTGTGTGTGTGTGTGTGTGTGTGTGTGTGTGTGTGTGTGTGTGTGTGTGTGTGTGTGTGTGTGTGTGTGTGTGTGTGTGTGTGTGTGTGTGTGTGTGTGTGTCCGTGGGTGCGATAACTCTGTTAAAAATGGTTCGATTTTGATGAAATTTTGTAAAAACGTGTAAAGCAACATTTATGACTTTAATTTCGAAAACAAGCGACGTCGCTCCATCCAAAGGGGTATTTTGGGGGTGTTTTGTACCCCAAAAATGGGTTTTTGAAGTTTTTTTCACGTAATATTTTAAAAAGTCAATTTAGTTATTACCATTGGATTCAGATTTAAAAAAAACACACAATTTGATGTTTTGATCATTTCTCTACGTCAATTGGTTACAGAGATATTGAAAGTGCTTAACACAGTATGTTGCCCAATGTTATTCTTATAGAAAATAAGAAAAATTTATATCTCGCTTATTCATGAACGTATACTAACGAAACTTGATATACGGCTTCATATGGTTGTGTTATATTGTTATTTGCACAAAAACATATTTGTATCCAATAATTCCCGTAGAAGCAAACCTGCGTCACCCCCCACTCAGCCCCCATGACATTCGTATGGAGAATAAGTAAAATGTAACGTCCCCCTTAATTATGAACATAAATTAATACAACTTGGTATGTGTCTTCAACTTGTTGAGTTATATTGATATTTGCATAAAAACTCATATTTTCTGTTCCTTGTAGCAGCAAACCTGCATACTCATCTCCCATGTAATTCTTGCGGAGAATAATCAAAAGGGTATATATCGCTTATTTATGAATTTGTATTGATGAAACTTGGTATGTGGCTTCACCTAGTTGAGTTATATTGATGTTTGCATCAAAACCCATATTTTATCCTCCTTGTTTCAGCACACCTGCTTACTCGGCCCCCATGTAATTCTTATGGAGAATAATTAAAATATTATATGCTGCTTATTTATTAATAAATATTGATGAAACTTGATATATGGCTTTATCTAGTTAAATTCTATTTATATTTAGGCCTATATAAAAACACATTTTTTGAGTTCCTCGTTTCAGCAATCCTACGTACTCATCCCCATTGTTGTTCTTATAGAGAATACGGTGATTAAAATTGTATATATCGCTTTTTTGCAAATTTATTTTTATGAAACTTGGTATGAGGCTCAATGTTGTATTAGGACGTATCTTATGCAATGGAAATTCGTTGAATACGCAGGTTTGCTGTGACAGGGGTATTTAACCTAAACAGAATGGAATCCATGACCCCTTACAAATTTGAAACAAAATCAAGCTAGGCTATATCCGTTATTGTGAGGTTTCTTTAAGATACATTCAAATTCCAGATTCCAAAATATTAGTATTATTTCGTAAGGATAACCGATAGTTTTAACAGGTGAGACCTATGTTCTATTATACAGTGGAAACCCCATCGTGCTGAGTTAAGGCCACATCAGTCCTAAATACAAATTCCCATCTTTTACGTTATTGTTGTTTTCGCATATTGTTGAGTCATTTACACAACTTGCTCCGCTCCAATTTGACGTCACAAATAACAGTATACGAGCATCTAGTCGGGGATTTCGTAAGCTAACAAAAATAAAAATAAAAACCTACATGAAAATACACACATACATTAACGAATTGTGAGTGTTACACCGGTGATACGATTGGAGGAGTGTTTGTAAAAATACCCCCAATGCAGCAAACCTGAATACTCAATGAATTGTTCATTGCATTGATAAGTGCCTTACTTAGAATGAAGCCACATGACGCAACTTTCCAGCTTCGTCATAACATATTCAAAAATTACTAATATTTGACATATTTTTATTCCCCTTATGAATAACACTAGGATTGAGTTTAAAGGTTTGATGCAACATTGGCAATAAAAATATACTTTTATTGTTGCAAATACAACTGGGTTACAACCATATAAAGCAACGCACTAAGTTGTATACATAAAGTTGAAATATATGAAAAAATATTAGCCATAAGAATAAAATTAGAGTACGCGGTTTTGTTTCCAGGGGAACGAAACAAGTTTTTTTTACACAAATATTAATAAACTAAAACCATCTGACCAGTACGTTTATGTACCAAGTTTTATCAACTTATGTTTATAACTAAGTAAAATATACAGTTTTACATTTTCTGTATAATAATAACATTAAACAGCGTACTGTTCCCCTGTTGGTCACTTTGAATATCTTTGTAACGGATTAACTTAGAACAATTAATAAAACGCATTGAGTTTTTTGCATGAATTTATTATTAACAAAACTAAATTATGAATTTTTATAGCTCTATAAAATGGCAAAAATTAAAATTTGGAGGTTTTAAAATGTTTGGGGAAAACGTACTCGTACAACAACCTGATTTTTGGTAAACTTTGAACACCATAAAATTCCCATTCTAAAGTTCGATCTTTCTCGTTTTTGTACCTAAACGTCATAAATAACCTAATCATAATCGTCATAAATGTTACTTTTTGCAATTCTGCCAAATTTTATCGAAAAAAAGTTATCGTGTTGATGGCCACATACAGAGAGATATATCCATTTGAAATAATATTGTTTTTGGCACCTGGGGACCTAAAACAAAAATTTATCAAGGTCTCAAGATTGACTCTTATCATACAATAATCTACGGTAATATTTTATTCTCTATACGGGAAATTCACTAAATATAAACATTTTTTTAAATAGTAAAAGTACAAATAATTAGTGATGGTTTGGCACTTACCAGAACGCAGCCAAAAAGGGACAAAAATGACCAAAGCACTTGAGTATACATGCTGCTAGGACTAAGGTTACGTCTCGACTATCGCACAAAGAAACGAAGACCGCACACCTCGGTACCTCGGGTTAGTCGAGCACAGCTTTCCAATTAAGTTAAACGAGACCAGATGTCGTCATACTAAATAATGGGTTCATGTGTTTTTATCGGCTTCGGTTTCATAACAATGTCGACGCATGTTAATTAAAAAAATTGTATTCTGTTTTTTTGGAAAATTTAGAAAAGTACGGGCTGATTTAGCGACCTAGTAGAATGAATTCATTAATAAAAACGTAATTTTTAGAATGATAAATAATTTTTTAAGAAATTAAACAATTATGCAAAAAATGACTAGTTGTTTATCATCTGACCTTATTCTAACAAATCTGAGAGTTATGTCAAAACACATCGTAATCGTATTTAAGTATGATTTCCATTAAAGTTTAATTTGGGTTTGACAACCAAAATAGATATTGGAAATGTTACAAGGTTAACGGTGCCCATGAGTGGCAAACGTATTAATAATTTGAATAAAGACAACTTTTTTATTCGCATATTACGTGTTGTTATTACTTACGGGATGTAATAAAAGACGTCTTACAACACTTAAGATATATTTACACTTATACTGATACACATACAGACGGTAAACATATATAAAATATGGTAATAGGCTATCGATTTCGACCAGTCACACCAGTCATCATCAGGCCAATGAGAGAACTGACAAATCAAGAATATCAAGAATGATAGCAAGTCGACTTAGTAATGATCTAGAGCTTGAATATAAATACAATGTAAAAAATAGTTATGATCTTGTTGATAAAGTTATGGAGATTAATGTTAGTGAAAATAGCAGGCTAGTTTCATTTGATATTTCAAATTTATATACAAATATTCCTGTGAATGAAACGATTGAACTAATTAAGGCTAGACTCATACGTAATAATTTGGATAGTGATTATATAAATCAGCTTGTAAAACTGCTCAGAATCGTATTGAAACAAAGCTATTTTAGGTTTACCAATAGATTTTACACACAAACTGATGGTTTAGCCATGGGTAGCCCCCTTTCATCAATATTATCAGAAGTATTTTTGCAACATAATGAGGAGATCATTTTGGAAAAGTTGAAGGAATGTCAGTTCTCTCATTGGCCTGATGATGACTGGTGTGACTGGTCAAAATCGATAGCTTAGTACCATCTTTTATATATGTTTACCGTCTGTATGTGTATGAATAGCCTATAAGTGTAAATATATCTTAAGTGTTGTAAGACGTCTTTTATTACATCCCGTTGAATAAAGAATAAACGCTGAACGCAGCTGCGAATATGCACAATTCAAGGTTTACATCAACCCACAACGTGTTAAAATATCTATAAAATGGGTTGGAAATCCCAGAAGTGTAAAAACTAAACTTTAAAAAATCCTCTCATTCAGTTAGCTGTCCGTCATTGATCGCTTCGCATGGAATTATAAATTGTTTAACAGTCCAACTAGATTTTATAAATCATCCCCGTCTTCCCTTGATCATGATTTATTTATATAAAAAAGGTTCACTAAAGATACGTTTTAACGTTGGTTAAATTAAATAACACTTTTTATCTTTTTAAATTATTTATGTTACACTGAATCATACCAAATACTGAAGCTCAACATGCAAATTATTATATTTCTGTTAGAAATATATATGCAACGAATTGTTACCAGATTTTAATTTGAAACTTGTATATCAAACAAAGCAGATTATTGTCTTTGTTGAATAGAGAACGAGAAACTGCAGGATAATTCCCAAATTTATTTATATGAAAAGAGGTAAAATTTCAAGAAACATGTCAGAGAACTACTAATAATCTAAGAAAATACACTTATTACTTGATATTAGAGAGCGATGTGACGGTAGTGACGGCTTGGTCGACTGAAGCGGAGGTGGATGAGAAGATCACGAGGAGCGGGGCAGTCTTTGAGGTGTGAGTCTTCTCCCAGGGCGTAGAGAGTATTCTGCGTAGCCGTAGAATACAGACGTAGAGTGGGGTGTCTTAAAATAGCTTTTAAGAAGTCTTCTTCACTTATTACTTGATATTAGAGAGCGATGTGACGGTAGTGACGGCTTGGTCGACTGAAGCGGAGGTGGATGAGAAGATCACGAGGAGCGGGGCAGTCTTTGAGGTGTGAGTCTTCTCCCAGGGCGTAGAGAGTATTCTGCGTAGCCGTAGAATACAGACGTAGAGTGGGGTGTCTTAAAATAGCTTTTAAGAAGTCTTCTTCACGTAACACTTTGTTTATGAGTGAGTTCACACTTAGTTTATTAGTAATCTCTGGCCGTGGAAATTACAAATTAATGTATAATAGGGGAGGAAAGCGTTTAATTCATTTCACTGAAGCTACATTATAATAAACTCAATTTAAGCAAATGGATATTAAAGTGTAAACTAGGTAATAATTAATAAGGGACAGAAACAGAGCTGCATGTTTTCTGGAGGAAAGTCACTGCAAGAATGAACAGTGCTGGCTGGTAAAACCAGATATGAAATAGAGACCGTTCTGTTAGGGGACACCCTGCACCAACTCAATGATAACAAATTGCATTCTGAACTAAACAGTCTTGCTTTTGAACAGTTTATCCCTGATTACGTAACCCTTCATCGATGCCTGTACGGAAGCTAGATAGATTGTGTCAATAAAATACCCCCGTCGCAGCAAACCTGCTTACTCAGCGAATTTCCAATGCATATATATGTGACTCACTACTAGATAGAGCTATTTACCAAGTTTCACAAGAATACATCCATAAGTAAGTGGTATATACCATTTTATTCATTCTCCATAAGAATAACATTAGGGTTGAGGACGCAGGTTTGCTGCAACGAGGAAGATAAGTAATGTGTTTGTTTTTTTTGCAATTATCAATACAACTGAACCAGGTGAAGCTACATACCAAGTTCTCTTAATGCAGGTTCATAATTAAGGGAGATATACATCATTACTTATTCTCCATATGAATAACATGGGGGCCGAGTATGCAGGTTTGCTGCTACGGGAACTATCAATAAAAACCTTGTTTTTTGTGCTAATATCAATATACCACAACTATTTGAAGCCACATACCAAGTTTCATCAATATACATTCAAAAATAATCGAGATATAGAATTTTATTTATTCTCCATGAGGACAACGTACTGTGTTTAGCACTTTGAATATCTCTGCAACGGTTGGACGTAGAACAACGATTAAAACACCAAAATGTTTCTTTCGTTGAGCTAAACACATTAATGAATAGAAATGTGAAGTTTTTAGTTAAACTATCTGAGAAAAATCTAAAAACCTTTTTCCCATAAGATTAACATGGGACAGGTTTTTTTGGATTTTCTCCGCAACCACTTAACCTAGGTTAATGATTCAAAATACTAAATTATTTGTTTTTTAAGCTCTATAAAATGGATACAACCAAAATTGAGTGTTTTAATATTTTGGGGTAAAATTTGCAAAAAAACGATTTTTAGAAAATTGTAAACCCCAATAAAACCCCCTTCCCATAGTGCGATCGATCTGGTTAAAGTCATAAATGGTACTCTCCACATTTGTGCCAAATTTCATCAAAATCGGGTGTTTCTTTCAAAAGTTATCGCGGTAACGGACACATATATATAAATTTGAACGAATAGTGTTTTTGGCATCTGGGGACCTCAAAACGAAAAGTTATCATGGTCTCGGGCTTAAGTCTTACCATGCCACCTACGGTAATAGCTTCTTCCCTATAGGGGGAATTCGCTAAAACCACTGTAAACTAACTATTACAATATGTTGGCTAGGAGCAGCCAGGATTGTGTCCTTGTTTACTGCAAAAACTTAATTCAGTGTGTATAGAGATGTACACACCTCTGTGAGATGTGTGGATAAGCTAGGCCTTCAATCTTGTCTTGAAATACCCAGCCTCCAGCTTCCTTAAAAGGAACAAAACACACTTGAGTTTTTTACTTAAGTTACACATCTGAGTTAATTTTATGGTAACTTAAACGGCTATTATGGTTTTGGTGAAAATTTATCATCAATTTTCAGACCAATATAAGACTTTTGGCATCCAACAACCCGCCGGCGCCAATGTGTGGTGGAGTGGCTAGAATAGTTCGGTAAACACCGGTAGTTGATCTAGGTGTGAGTGAGACGGTGGATATTGTTCTAAGAAGATTTATCCACTTACCAAGATGCAGGCGCAAAGGGCAAAACATAACAAAGCGCTGGATTATACATGCTGCTAGGAGTGAAGCTGCTCCTCGATTGCATTATGTTACCTCGAGTTAATCGAGCACAGCTTTGCAATTAAAATTTCATCGGTTAAACAAGACCATTTGTTGACCTTGCAAATGATTGGTCCAGGTGTTTTCTCGACAATAACTAAATATTGAATTCTATTGCACAATAAAATGATTCAGTATTTCGATGTGTATTTTTAAGATAAGAAAATTGTTACCCTTACTTATTAGTAAAATAAAAATGAAGTATACTTTGAAATTTAAAAAGGTTAAATATAAAGATGCCTTCAACACGTTTATATTTTATTTTAACACCCACAATTACTTTATAGTTAAAATTAAACAAGACGAGTCTTATCTCAGTAACCAAAAGTAACACTAAAATAATTGTTCTTATTATTATCTTCTTTATATAATTCTATAAGCGAAATTTTTAAGTCAAAATTGTGGGAGTTTGGCAAATCACAGGATGATGGGAGACGGCTCAAATAAAAGGTCTTGATCCCAGGGACTCGGGAAAAATAGTAGTATTTCTAAAAAGTTACCAGCAAACGATAAATAACGTAAACCATAGAAACAAGTAGATTGAAAATCAACAAAAGCGTGATTTCAGTATTTTGATTAGAGGGGAAAAATGTTCGTTATCGTAATTATTATGACTTTTCATACATTACAGTAATATTTTATCTGAGGTATTCGGGGGGGAACTGCCCCCCTTGATACCCCCTAAGCCTATGAACATCAAGGGTATAATAGTGAAGCACAAATTAAATGTGGACCACCAAGATGGCGGCTTGCAATTTCTATGAGTCTCAAAAGATAGCGTTACTGTGTTGTGACTTTGGTCTTAAAAATACACATAACTCAAAACATATGTTTATTTTGGATGATTTTTATCAGTAAGAAATGTATTTATTTACCTACATAAAGTGGTTATTAATGTTTAAACGGTTCTTCCACTGTAAAGCTCAATTTCTTACTACACTAGATCAAATATAACTATTTTTCAACAGTTAATAACATTATTTGAAACCGGAGATTATAAAAATAATTTTTAAAACCATACCTTTGCCTACATTTCATTAAATATCGAATCCGGACTCCCACCGGTCATTGTTGATCAACTAATAATTAATTTTGACATAGGTAATATTTTCGGCCGCCATCTTGGATCCGACAGATTTGATTCAAATATATTTGTTCAAATATAAAGTTGGGATTGGGATTGTGACCCATTAAATTGAACTTTTTATGGCGAACACAACGCAGCAATCAGTATCTCAAAAATCATTATTCGTTCTCAAGATATTGATGGTTTAAAAAAAATAATTTTGAAGTGAGTTTTTGTCCCAACCTTAAAACATGCCTCTATTCTCGTAATTGCATCAGATAATGACTATGAACTACAACCGATCTTTGTTAATTGGCATTTGCTTCATTTTGGAAAAATTAAAACTTTCGTTCGCTATCTTGGATCCGCCATTTTGGAATGAGATCATGTTTTTCAAATGTAAATGTGGAGCTGGGACCAATCATTTCCAACTGTTTTTCCACGCTGAAACCAATGCTGAAATCCGTTGCTTAATACTGTATCACCTTTCGTTGAAGAACCTTTTGCTGTTTTTATATTCTAGTATTTTTATAAAATATTGGACCACCAAGATGGTGGACATGCCAAAAAAGGGCTTCACCAGCTGCAATGCACAGTAATAGGATGCCCAGTCTTTTTTCTATGGTCTGTGGTTGAGATTACCCTTCCACAATCATTCCTTACTCATGCCATTGGACAAAGTTGTTTGATTTGTTTTTCATTGTAATATTTTTGCACAGGTGGTTTATAAAACACCAATACCATTGGTAGTTTCTTTATTTGCTTTGCACATGTACCTAAACTGTGTATGAACAAACAAATAAAGGAAAAGTGGGAGGGTAACGTTCCTTCAATTTCCTTACAGTACGTGTGGTGTGTATATTGTTAAGTAAAGAATTGTTCATTATATTTTATTTAAACGCGGAGCATCCCCAGTGTAAAATTATGATTGGTTCATTGTGAAATTATATTTTAGCTTCATCAACAAAATTATAATTTATCTCCCAACCGGCAATTTTACTATTTCACCAGCCTGAAACTCGGTGTTGTGTCATAACCGTAAATTGCTATACGTCATTAATAACCGAGAACCACATGTTTGATGTGGCATTGTTATCGAATAGAAAGCTGAGCTGTTCAGTTAAAAACTGTACAAAATATTCGTTAATTTATCGAAGTTTTGCCCCTTTTGCGACAACCAGTTAAAGATGTATTACAAAAATGTGAATTAAACAATTAAATGTAAATAATCAATCCCGTTCCACCTTTTCCATTCCTGCTTGTTCCTCTCTTTCCGGTGACCTGCGCAATGTAGAAGACTCTATTTTTGAAACTCATAATAGCGATGGATTTGAATTTATTTCTTGATTTATTTGGACTTTACCTATCACTTCTAGTGTTTCTACACCAAGAAACACTTAGTGTTTACCTTTCTACACTAAGTTTCGGGAGGAAAGGAAACTCCTCCTTAGAGACAACGATGCAGAACGGGTAATGTATAGTCAGTTTCCCATTTGTAAGTGTATGTAAATGTTGTGTTAGTGTATTCTTTTTTACTTTTTGTATATGTATTTGTTATTTTTGTGTTAGTGTAATTAAAATGTGAAATGAAAAAAATTAAGAAAATAAAAAATAAAAAAGTGGGTTAGGTGTAATCACTTGATATTTAGATGTAAGTAGGGTTCACTTGATAACGGGAGGAGTTTCCTTACCTCCCGAAACGTAGGGTAGTTTTAAACACTAGAAGCGATAGGTAAAGTCGAAATAAATCAAGAAATAAATAGAAGACTTGCCTAGCGGCTCTGCCGAGATTTACTAATCCAGCAATCTAACATTTAACATGCACCATAAAACGTAAGCTGCCATAATTCATGAGGATCTCAGTTTTTAAGTTTAGTAACACAAAAAAAATAATGTTTTCGACAAATTTAAATTAAATTTAAAATGAAGGGACCTATTACAGTAAAATAACATTGTGTTTCCAAACATTCTACAGTTTTGGGAGGTCTCTAATTTTAATCCTTGAAATAAAACTCAAAAGTATTTTTTTAATCCTATTTTGATTAAATAAAAAATTTAAATGCGTGTAATATCAACAATGTCGCTTCTTCACCTTTAAGAGACACAAATGATATTACACTAAAATGTGATTCTCATTATTTTGAGAGTCTCGGCTTTGAATACGTATAAAAAATTCTATTGGTTCGATTTTACAGCCTTTTTTGTTGGGCAGATTTTTGTATGTTTCCCAATTTTGAGATATGTTGGACCAACATATCACACAATTCGGGCTCGGGCAAAAAACAAATTTTATTTAAGGTTCGAACCTGGGACACCTAAAGTAGTAAAAATACTTGTTTTAGGGCACAATATGCTTTTTTGATTTTAAATTTCATCAAAATTAATCAAATAATAGCATTTTTGAGTTTGTATTCCTTGACTGAGACTTAAACTTGAGGCCTCTTTAAAACTGTAATAAAACATATTTGGTACAGAATGTTTTGACACTGGAAAAGTCCCTTAGTTTTAAATTTCATTTAAATCGGACGTAAAAGTTATTTGTTAAGACAATGCAATACTGAGACCCTCAAAATGATGCCTACTCACGTTTTAGAACACAATCTAAAGGACGACAAAAGCTAAATTTCAGATTCCTGCCTATTTCCTTGATATTTTCGTACGGGTAGACCGTAACATAACCTCCTATTTATTACGAAGAAGTGGCCACCCTGTTTGTTTAGTCAAATGAAAAAACATGATATCCCATTCAGAAAACCATGGACAGAGAAAAAAAAATATTACAGAACATTATGACTCTCTTAATACAAATTAATTAATTAAAATTTAACTAAAACAATTTAAAGATTTTTGTTTGATTCTTAAATTTTTTTAACAGGAACTATATTTTGCACGTAATATATTAGAAGTTTATAGTAAAATGTATTCCTGAAACGGTGATAAAGAAGTTTTTTTTTTAGGGCACAATTCTAGCGTTATATAAACAGGCACCCTTACTAGAAACACGCTTCTCTATCGAATTATTCTAGCCAGACATTCAATTTGGGCCGACTTCAAACTTGTTTTAATCTATGAAGTTGAGACAGGCTTAGCGAGCTAAAGTAACAAGTACTGTATCTGTTTTGGATGTAATGAAATATTTCATAACCCAAAATTAGTAAGTGCAGGTGTGGAGCTGTGACGCACAACAAAATGGCGCCGCAAAATGGCGCAGCATCGTCGGCACCTGGCAACCTTTTATGACGCAATAGGTATTAGTCAAACTTAGTTTTTATCAGTAAACAATTGTCCAATGCCATCTGTGCCTATTGTCGTTATGTAAGAGTAATGTAGTGTTCGATTGAAATATATTATTGCTGGGACCTTGAATTTTAGAATCGGATAACTTAATTAAAATACGGATGAAGGAAAGTCTGTTTAAGAAAGAAAAGAGGTTTCCGAGTTTTAGTTTTTAAATTAACAGATTTTGCACGCAGCTTCCTGACGTGAGGGAGCGAATTCTCACAACAAAACTTTAATCAAATTAAATCACATTTTTAATTAAACAGTAGGAGAACATTATATTTTTTACTGATCTGATGCTCCTGGTTATATTAATCTGCAATTGGGATACTAATTTCAAGCATTGTAAGGTTAGGAGAAGGCCCAGTCAGGAGTGAAAGTAGATTTGGGGGTATTAGGGGTAGTAAAACTACATCAACATATAAAAAAGGTCTTTTGCATTGTAAAAAACCCATTAAATATCGAACTGTGATTATTAAATTATATTTTCCCCAATAATTCGGTAAAAACGTGTGCTGGAAAGATGAGGTAAGGCATAAATCTCAGGCTTAAATGAGTGAGGGCTTGGATGAGTGAAGGAGTAAAGGTTACTTTCGATTATTTTATATGCGTTAATTTTAAACCCATTTTTATCCCATTTGGGCTATTAGAACCTTTTACGATCATTTCACTTGTTGATAGTGTCATGTTGGAACGTAAAATGACTATTTTGGCCTAAAACCTTAAAATTTTAATTTTAAATTATTTGTAAATTGTATATTAATACCACCATTCTATATAGTTGGCCAATTTTGTGTTTACAAACCTGCTTAAAGCAAGATTTCATCCAGGTTTTTGTATATTTTGTTTTCAATAACCTTATTTTGTTTGAAAACAAAATCAATCGACTTCAAAGTCATTGTTGTAAAAGTGCATTTCTTTGTATTCAAGCTCACGGATATAAATTGGGGAGGCTCTAATGATAAATACCAACGAATAATGAGTTATATATATATATATATATATATATATATATATATATATATATATATATATATATAAATGACTACACAGCCGGGGCCTACTATAACTAACGGTCCTGCATACTCCCTTCCACTCCTCCATTCCTCCTTCCACTAAAGTCACGTGACTGTGTGCGCCCAATCAGCAGATGATTATATTAGTCCAAGTAGCAAAGACATGTTTTAAACTAATGTTTTTAAAATTAAAATAAGTTTAAACTAAACATTTTTAAATAAATATATTTTAAAATATATTAAACTAATAATAATGTAATTCAAAATGTTATCAGAATAAATTTTAAAATGTGGTAAAAAGGGATATTGATGTAAAGGAATGTATATAATTTTAATTGTTATATGGAAAAAAGTTTTAAAACGTGTTGATAACTTATGTTAACATAACAGTAGAGAATAATTAAAAATTATTTTAAATCAATTTAACAATTTATTGTAAACTGTTTTTGGCATAATAGACAGTAATAAATATAAAATAATATTAAAATAAGTTTAGAAATACTTTGAAACTGATGCTAACACAACAGAATGAAATTATATTAAATAACATTGAAATAAGTATTAACATATATTGGAAACGATGTTGGCATAGCTGACCAAAATAATATAAAATAATATTTAAATAAGTCATGACATATGTTCTAAACTGCAAACAAAACAGAATGAAATAATACCATATAACATTGAATAGTATGTAGAGTATTCATTGTCATACTACCAGAAAAAAGTACTTTTTAGTACTTCCATCGATAAGATTAGAAAAAAATAGAAGTAGCCAAATGCTTATGAAAATAAGATTATTTAGTAGATTGCCTGAAAAAATTGGTATGTTACATTGAATAGCTTTAAATCTTTTTTGGAAAAATAGTTGCAAGAGAAAGCATTTTATACCATTGATGAGTACTTGCCCTGTGATATTCGTTGTTTAAGATTTTAGCCTTGTTGTTGTTGTTATTGTTAGGATATTTGTTATAATTTATATTTATCTTTTAATACGATTATCGTTTATTGTTTTTTTTTTATTATTTTCAATAAGTAAAGATTTGACTAATGTGTTATTCTAGAATTATTATATAAAACTGACTTTGTCAATTGCATGTATGCTTAAAGACAAAAAACTCTCTACTCTTGACACAACAGCAGGAAATTATATTAATTAACATTGAAATACTTGTAAAAGTATATTCAAAACTGATGTTAGCTTAGCTAACCAAAATAATATAAAACAATATTAAAATATGTTTTAAAATAACTTAGAAACTTGTGCTGGCATAACAGACCAAAATAATGTATAATAATATTGAAATAAGTTGTAAAATGTGTTCGAAACCGACGCTGAAATAAGAGTAAAATGAGTTCGCACGCAGCACGCTGACATGACATGACATTGTGGGAAATGAATTTCCACATAACAAAATTTAAAAAACCAAAATCAGTGTAGAAACAATGCACTCTGTGCCAACAACTAAAATGTTGGCTATTTTAGTAAATACCATCCGTTATCCAAAATATTTTGCAATTCGACCACAATAAGAACATCGAAGGGATGATTCCTAACACCTAATTATTACATATAACTATTAAAAACTTCTTAATCATTACATCCACTCATTCGTTCGTCTATGGTCTTTGGTATTTGGTGGGATTGGGGGTTCATCTCCGTGCGATAATTATTGGTTATGTTAAGGTGCAAAGCGAAGGAAGCCAAGAGCCGTTAAGCTAATTAGAATACATTATTCATATGAAGTTAGTTTCACTAGCTATTAGTTTAACTAATATATTTAACGGTGCCGAATTCTAATTTAGAATCCGATAAAGTGGTTGGTGCTGACATAAAGATTCACTAGGTACCTGTAGGCTAAACGGAATTTTCACAAAATGTTTGCAAGGCTTAATAATTCAATACGCTGTACAAAACTTACGTTATCTTAGTGTAGGCATAAAGTATATAAAAGTATTGATTTTAGTGAAATTAAAATTTTACTTCCCAAGCTAAAATTAGTGCTCATTGTCTGTCTGAAAATAATAACAACCAAAGAACTCTCTAATCAATTATCTAGACCTTAAAACTAAGGCCTAAGGTTTATCTGCATCAGTTAGTGTTATTTTGTACTGAATAACTGTAAATAGGCATATTTGTACAGTATGATAAGCGTCCACCATAACAATCCATTTAATTGTTATTGTTTTTAATATACAATCACAAAGCGTTTTACTTTACAGTGTTCTGTGGTTAGCCCAAACACTGTGATAAACTAACCCAATCTAACTCCGCTGAGCACTGTTTTTGTCATGGTTTGGTTGTTTTAATTTTGTTTTCAATTTTCTCAACTGTAATATCGATGTAACTACCATAAGTTAGTGATTCGATATTTTATAGGTATTGGTTTGTTTTGGTGGACACTTATTGTACTGCACCCAGGCAAACAATTAAGTTAATGGTTCAAATAGAAAGCAAGGTACCGTTCTTGAAGTTGTATATGTTTTACATTTTTTGAAAGATTTTTTAGTGGAGAATTCATAAACAAGATTAGTTTTCAGCGTAAACGTACGGATACCGGCACACTTTCATAAGCGGAACGATATACAAAATTAAATGAAATTATTCGATATTGTTATATCTACATTAAAATCAACCGAGGTTTTTGTCTCGTATTATTTACTTGAGATTTAAACAAACAGTTCAGTTTTAATTAGTTTTTTTTATTGTGTACAAAAATTATTTATAACTACATAAATGATTGTTCTTAAATGTTTGAAGTTTAATTTAGATTAATGGCGATGAATCTAAAATAAATTAATCAAGCCTTGTTATTGTTTTTACATCAAAATATTGGAAAAAAAAAATAACCTAGAAAATGTTTTCCACTACAAAGACTGGAACCTTTAATGAAAGTAGTGAAAGTTTTACAACGCACGTACTGAGACTAACCAATTACCTTGAACTGAATCAATTAAAGGGGGGGGGGTGATAACTGCACACGTGTACAGATGTTAAATAGCTGTCTTAGTCCTTAACATTTTCAACTCCTAACAGATTTATGTGTCAAAGATTTACCAAATACTAAATCTTACGACGAGCTGATTAAGCTACTCAAAGACTACCTTTGCCCAACTCCAAATGAATTTGCTGAGCAACATAAGTTTTATACTCGTTTACAACAACCAGGAGAATCTATATCTACATAAATGAAGGAACTTCATAGCATGACACTGTATTGTAATTTGCCTTGTTCAAAATGCACGTCTTACAAAATTTACATACACTTACGTACCCAGTTCATCAGGAGATTAAGAAGTACAGAAATACGTGAAAGGATCCTGCAGGAAGGTGTATTGCCACTACTAAAAGCTTATGAATTAGCATTAGCCATGGAAGCATCTCGACAGGGTAGCAACTACATATTTTCATCTGCTACTGTGAATAAAGTAAGCAAAACATTTAACAGTAATCTAAATACTAATAGCTCTGTATCATTAGAGGATTTGAAAGGCAAATGCTAAAGATGTGGTAAGTCAAATCGTAAGGCAAACGAATGTAAATTACGTAATGCTACTTGTTTTACTTGCAATTTAAAGGGTCATACTGCTGCTGTTTGTTTGAAAGCGAGTCAAAAGAACAAAAAAAAGGTATTCAATGTTCAATGCTGTATCTTCAATGTCACTAAGTGAGTTCAAAAGATTATTTCCTAATAAAAGTATTACATAAGTACCAAACATCAAGTTAAAAGCATAAACAGGTGAGTCAATTGAACGATGTGGGACAAGTGAAGTACAAATTCAAGTAAACAAAAAATGTATGGTAGGTATATATAAATAAATGGTAGGTATATATATATATATATATATATAAATTTGAACGAATAGTGTTTTAGTCATCTGGGGACCTACAACAAAATTATCATGGTCTCGGGCTTAAGTCTTACTATGAGACCTACGGTAATAGCTTCTTCCCTATAAGAGAAATTCGTTAAAAACTGATAGTGTGTAACATGTCCAAATATGTTTTGTTTATTTTCCGCCAAAATAATTGCAGCTGTTAATACACTATGAATAGATAATCAGCAATAATACATCTGTCTACAAAATTAATATCATAAGTTGTCTTTATTTATACCACTCTGAAAGTTGGTTTTTGGATACGATTAACATGGAGAATAATTTTATTTGAATTGCAGCTGTTAATATATTTTGGTCAGGTAATCAGCAAAAGTACATCTGTCTTCTTATATTAGTACCTAGACCCAGTGCCTTTCGTCAATCCAATACCAATATTTTCACCATAACAAACCAATTTTTAGTCCACTGGGGGCCTAAGGTTGGAAAAACCTATTCATATACTGGTATGGCCCAGGAGCAAATTTGAAGAGCTCTTTTCAAGTATTTTAGATATCTTATTTTCATAATAAGTATAAAATGGTCACTTTCGAGGCCGTTGGACCAAACCCCTGAGTCTTAGGGAGGGGGAAACGTATTAAAACTATCGTTGGTCCCCTACAACTTATTATGGTGTGTGTGTAATTTTGAGAAGCCTTTTCCGCAATCAGCTGGGGTACTAATTTATTAGTGTAGGTCTTTTCTCTATAAGAATAACGTAGCAACGTATTAGCCATTAGTAGATTACAGATTATTAGATTAGTACCTACAGACCAAATTTCATCAAAATTGGTTTATTAGTATCGTTTCTAGCTATGTACACATCCACAGTCACGTATTTTTTCTATAAAACAGCATTTTTAGTTTCTCCCTTCCCACCTGAGCTAAACAAATGGGTAACAACCTTGTTTAAGCCATTAAGAGTTTGTGGTCTTCATTAAAATTAAGAAGATTATTTTGTAAATAAAAGGTTAAATTGCATAATTTTTTGTGATCAATATAACCCCATAGAAGCTCATAAAACCCCATAAAACCTCTTTCCCATTATTAAATCCGTCTGATTTCCGAATTCATGATAGTAGACTCTGTGCTGCATGTTTAAAAGAATTTTAATCAAAATATGTGCTTTCCTTGAAAGTGACAGTGTAAACGATCTAAAATGTAAATTAACGTACATGCACAAAGTTTTACATATAAAAATTGACTCTAATGGTGTTTATTGTAGCTAAGAAGATTAAAATGGGAAGTTATTAGTGTCCAAGGAATATTTCTTACCATAGAGACTACAGAAATAGTGGGTTATATGCAGGAAAAAACAAAAAGATTAGCATTATTAATAAAAATTCACAGTTGAACAGATAAGCAAACAGACGGTTTACGATTGTTATGATATTGGTGTTGGTTTAATAATTATCTTCAAAACGACACCTTAAAAGTTAAAATCAAGCAACAGGTATGAGTGTAATTACGTTTAAATCAAACAGTGTAATTTTTCCAGTCCGTAAACATGATGACGTCATCACATGGGATAGGGAGCTCTGAGAGAGTCTCCCGCTGGATTTTGAGAACTAGAGAGTTGTAGAAGCACCATGCAAACTTTTGGGTTGCCAGAAGTTAAATATTAGGTCGATTTTGGAAGCTAACACCTCGGAATATTTATCACTTTTATATGTGTGACCGATTTGTTATATATGTTGTTTCTACTTCATGGTCAAATTAATTTACAATTTATTGATGACGGAACGAAGTGAAGGAATCTTTGTATCAGCAGAGACAATGATTCGTTGCCCGTCAGTGTAGTCGTGTGTGTTCGTAATGCAATAACGTGAAAACAGCAAATTACCTTGTTATTTGTTGTTGAAGAATTTGCACCTCTAATATAATGAAATATAATATAATTAAGAACGATTTATCCTATGACCAAAAAATAATTACCCTAAATAAGATTACATATTTTCTTATAGAGTCCCCAGAGCTATATATTAAATATTTTGTGATTAAATTTTGATTGGAACTTACGTTAACAACAGAAACTTTCATCTACCATTTCTGGAATTAATACGTCCACTTACGCTAATATTTGAGCGTACTCCTAGTTATCGTAAAGCGTTCTGATTATACTATTATTAATTTAAAAGTGTGGTGGTACATTTGGTTTCATTACAAAAATGTTTATATGTCAACTAAATCATAAAATATTTCCAGCGAGGTATAAACCATCTCGTTTCTACCTCGCTGACTATTTATAACGAAAATGCAAACTTAATTCACACTTAATAACCCTTGGTTTAAAAAATTTCTAAATGACTTCTTTTATTTTCAATATATTTCAGTTAAAAACAGTAATAGTATTGATTTGAGAACTAATAAAATAAATAAACCTCCTATAATATTTGTAAATGTCCACAAAAGGTTTGCATACGCCAATTCAAAGTTGAGTTTCCCTGGACAAAGCGCACAGTGAGATAGAAACTTGGTTGAGACTCAGTTGACTAGCAACCACTTGCCTTATTACGCAGTTAAGGACTTAACTTGCTGAGTTGCTTCACTTCGCGTCTTCATGAGAGTTGTCTGTTTCACTTGCTTGCAACATATTCCTTAGAATCTTGCTTAAACTTTAACAACACACAGCAAATGGGTAGTTATCTTAGGAGACATTAACGAATACGAAATATACTATGCACAATTTAAACCGTAAGCATCCTTTTTTTATTATTAGGAAAGTATTTATTTCTTGCTTGCATATAATGCAATTGCTTTAATTTTTTTTACTACCGTATTTTTGAAGATGATGTATAATCCGATGTCCTAAGCTCGAGAGAGGTTTCCAATGTAATGTATTTGTGATGGTGGAACAATGTGCGGCAACAGTTAGTTTCACAGTGGTTAATCTCAGTCAGTCGCGGTTACCTAACAACTTGAACGTGGGAGAGAAAGGGAAGGTTTGTTAGATATAAAGGAACTAAAGCGTGGGCAAGTATAAGCATGTGTGATGTTCTAGAATATTTTTATACTTATTGCCGATTAACTTCATACTTCGTATTTGAAAGCAATAATAGCATTGACTATAAATATATAAATAGACGTTTTAGCAGAACCCATTGTAGGGTTTGTGCGTCAGTTAAAATGAATAATACTAATAATAATAATTGTATTTCAAACTTACGTTTTTTAACAGCCTAAGTAAAATTATATTGTTCGTACAGCAAAACAAAAATGTCCCTGTTGCCTATTCCGTTTGTAAACCATAGCAAATCCATTGTGCAGTGGTGCGGCAAGGCCTACCAAAAAGCAGCGATAGTGGGCTATACGAGTTCAATCGGAGCCTATATACCCGGGCCTACGGCAGTCCAACACTCCTCCCTTCTCAGAGCGGTCTCGAATGAGAGCCATTTCCAATCAGCAGACATCTTCCAATCGTTCCCGGTAGCAGCGCCACTGCATTGAGCCTTCCTCCGTTGGTACTGCGGACATCCAACAGGGGCGCTGGAGTGCTCTAGAAAACTGCTAGGGACACGTTATACAATGGCGATGAAAAGTCTACTTCAGTATCTATAGTCAATGATAATAGTTTAAAACAATTTGAAAATTAACCTGTCGTTTTTAATTGGCTTGGTTTCAGACTGACGTACTTTTAAGAAAAATGTAAGACATTATAACAAAAAGTCATAACATGTGTTTCCTTTATCACATAAGTCAAGGAAAATCTTTAGTTTTTTTATACAACAACATTCAAGTTTCTAATATTGTGCTACAAGTTTAGAAAATATTCGTTTTAAACACGAAATTTTAAATTTAAATGTTTTTGTATTAACCACTAACGTGTTTCTTTCGCTTCGGGTACAAATTGATACAAGTTATCCCTTTTGTTTTAATACCTTACTAGCTGGTTGAAAATTGAAGCAGTTCAAAAATCAAATTAGTTAAAACAATCTTTAAAACTGTTAAATACACAAATATTTTAATATATAATGTCGCATTCAAATATGTATTACAAGTAATAGAGACCTTTGACTTTGTATTTAATGAAATTAAAGTATGTTTTTCAACGCCCATGACAATGACTTTATAATTTAATTAGTTCGTTTGAAATTAATTTAATTCTTTCACAAATAAACATTTAGCTTTGTATCTACAGGAAAGTACCTAAACATTTGTAATACTTAATATAATGAATATTTATTGATTGGGGTTTTGCTACTTCTTCAACTGCAGATACCTTCATAAAAATAACAAACTAATTAAAAATTAATAATTTTTCTTTATCATCTGTATGTTTTTGGTTCGTTATATTTAGGTTGACAGTAAATACCAAAATGGTAGTACAAAAAGGAAATTACTTTAGTTTTTTTTTTTTTTTTTTTACCTGAGATTAAGTTTTCCCCAAGTTACTTTATATTAGCAAAAGAAAAGTGTTGTAACGAACTACAATTTTGTTATTTTTCCGTCTATATAATTTAATATAAATATTCTACAGCATATTCATTGTTCCTAATAAGTAGTGTGGGTTTGCGGGTTTTGCGCCGGAAGTGACGTCATCCGGTCACGTGACCGGAAGTGCTGAGTCATGAAAGATGTTATCTGGGGCTGAGCCAGTGACGTAGGCGGTTTTGTGACGAAATGAGTAAAAGTTCAAAGTTCAAGGTCACGGGGAGGTAATTTTAAAAAAGTACTACCTCGCACGCGTAAAATCCGATTGTGATTCGATAGTTTTAATTCGATAAAATATCGAATGAAAATTATCGAATGAAGCAATCGAATGATACGAGTGCGAGGTAGAACAATTACAAATATTACTTTATTTTATTTACAATAATTCATATTACAAATATTACTTTATTTACAATAATTCATGTTTACAATAGTTCCCCGTTGTTGGTTGTCATCGATGTTGTTGATCCGGACGAGTTGCGGCCATCACTTTGTTTTCTGAAGAAAGACGGTAGATACTTCGATCCCTGCGCAGAGTCCATGTTGTGTTTTTGACACCTATCTGTTCTGTTAGGTGTTTGCATTTCATTGCTGTCAGGAGGAAATAATACGTGACGGCAATGAAATAGAAACATCTATCAGACCTTGAGTGAAATGATATTGTTATTTTGTGAAGAGCGTCTCGGAGAGCTCGATGTTCACCGGTCGAGAGCCGGAGGTGTACTGACTATTCGCTAGCTAGCGTTCTGGTATCAAACAAAATGGTGGGGGTAAAAGTGTAGTAGAACGAAGCAGATGGCTGGTGGCAGGTGGCAGGCGGCAGGTGGCAAGTGTGCGGCAGATGGTAGTCCCCCCACTACACCAGTCCCCCACTACACCAGTCTCCCCACCGAGTTTTACATCGCACAATAACTAGTTTACATGTGTTAGTTAGGGTTTAGCTCTTAGACTGTCAAGACCTTAGCTCCGTAACTAAAAACTTCAATAATGTTTGCGCTTCAACTCTGTATAAGTATAACAGCTACTATGATCTAAACCGGTGCATGTATTCATATGGTTCTTTTTGCGAAGCAAACAACTAGCTAAAAGTGTTTCAACCTCGATTATTCTTCGACGAAACCGCTCATTGTCCACTAAAAGTGTAGACCTTCTGTCTTCATTGTCAGGGAAGTAGAAAGTAGTGTCAAGGGGACTACTGAAGGTCACCTTCCTCATGTTCCTGTAAAACTGCGACATTTTTCAGACCCTCTAGGTAGATGTTCATCCGTCAAGAGCTGGAAGAATAATGATGGAGCGTTATCATGTATGATAGGCACCTAACCCCCACCACAACGTTACCTTGTCCTTCAAACCATCGTTTTTACGCTACAGATGCTATACTGTTGGTTAGATTTAAATTTAAATTGCACCTTCTTGTTTGTCTTGGCAAGCCGCGTAATTGAAGTATCCACATGTTATACTTTGAACCAAAAACAAAGAAGTTATTTAGGTTTGTCCTTGAAAATAGGTGTTTTTTCGCTGTTGCTGCTATACCCGTTGTCGGATCCGAATTCTGTTTGCACCAACTTGTTCGTCTGATCAATCCGCGTAATTTGAGTACCCACTTAATATACTTTAAACCGTAAATAAAGAAGTTATTTAGGTTTATCCTTGAAAATAGTAGTTTTTTCGCTGTTGCTTCTATACCCTTTGTCGGATCTGAATTCTGTTTGCACCAACTTGTTCGTCCGATCAATCCGCGTAATTTGAGTACCCACATGACATACTTTGCACAAACTTTATACCCCCCCCCCCTTGGGTCATGGTCATGGTCAAGGTCAAGGACCTTGGGACTTCGAAATTTTTACAAAGTGGGCTGCACACAAACATAAGACTAACAGTCTCCTGCCTATGAACAGGCCAAGTCCCTAACTTGAAATGCTTAGGGTGGTCCTGAAAAGGACCGTTTTTGATGCCATGAAGAGGAGTCCTGAAGGAGTTGCGGTTAGTCGAGGTGGAGGAAATGGACAAGGGCTGTGACAATTTATTTAATTAACCAATGCGCCTTGCCCTCTTGTCTGACGAAAAACAGTTCCTTTTTGGATGGGATTCTAGGCGGTTGCGGCAGGGAATGAGGCAGTTGGACCTTGAAGTGAAAATCTTCATGTTGTAAAATATAGCTGTTTCCGCTGAGCCTTGCCACAAACTTGTATTTGATATTTGTTTTTAGTTTTCTAAATTTAAGTGATTTGAAGTTTAGAGGAGTGACTAATTCTTCTTCCTTCAACACCCTCGTCCGCTCCATCACCTCATCCACGGTGAGAGGTGGAGTTGAAGGTCGAGGCTGACTTGTAGTCGAAGTCGAAGGTCGATGCTCAGATGACGGATGTTGGTTGAAGTAGAGCGGATGGTTCTTAAAATTTCTTCTTATTGTGGCCTTGAAAGAAGTTGGTCTCTTAAAACCACTTCTTCTCTCAACCGTCTCCTTCAGGGATTCCTTCAGACGTCGCAGTTTCTCAAGGTTCACAGGGGAAGTCATCGTAGCGCTGCTGATCGGCACGTAGTTTTAGTTCGAGAGACAAAGCTGGAATGAGTCCTAATGTCTTGACTTTTGAAGGGTCAGACGGTTTATCTCGTTGATTAGGTTTTTGGCGGCTTGCCAAGTGTAACCTTGACACTTCCATATACGGGTAGAAAGCTAAGAACCGGTTCCCCTTCCCTTCATGACACCCCCCCCCCCTCATTTGGATCATGTCCCCCCCCCTCATTTGGATCATGTCCCCCCCCCCCATTTGGGTCATGTCCCCCCCCCCATTTGGGTCATGTCCCCCCCCCCGACGTCACGGGGCGGAGTCACCTCCCACCACTGACCGCCGCCTTTATAAGCGGGAGCAGTCCGCAGTCTCTTCGCAGTAGGCTGCCGCCCGTTCGTGATCTACGTCCGTCCGGGTTGCATTCTGCTGCAGCGTAGGTCTTTTAAGTGTGCGTTGGGCCCGACGCGCAATTAAGAGATCCGCGCCTTTGCATGTGCATGGTAGTTTGTTAAGCATGGTAGTTTGTTTGTTAGATTATTGCTTGTAGATTGCTGCTAATTAATGTAGTTAGTTTAATGAATGTTGGTGTTGGTTTTAAGTGTTTTATTTAATGATGAAATATGTACCTTTCTTACAGATCCTTATCCCTGGGTAAAGTCTTTATATCCGTGGGGTTTGTTATCAAAGTAATTTAAATGCCGGTCTTTGTAAATATTTAATGATGAAATATGTACCTTTCTTACAGATCCTTATCCTTGGGTAAAGTCTTTATATCCGTGGGGTTTGTTATCAAAGTAATTTAAATGCCGGTCTTTGTAAACTACCTTGGTCAAAACATTGGTTCGCAGTAGCCTGACGCCCGTTCGTTGATCTACGTCCGTCCGGGTTTCAGTGTTGCTGTTGTGACCTTGTTAAACTGACCGCAGTATCCTGACGCCCGTTCGTGATCTACGTCCGTCCGGGTTTCAGTGATACTGATTGTTCTTTGTAAAATTAACGTTAACTCTAACTGACCAGTTTGTTTCAAAGTAATGTAATTTGTTTCTCATCCCTTTCCTAACCCCCTGACAATAAGTTTCGGCCCTGAAAACCGGACTTGTCAATACGGCCATGTAAACCGGTTGACATTACCTTTCTTAGCCTGAGAAACTGTTGTGATTTTCCTTTTTTTTTGGGGGGGGGGGGTTTTCTTTATTTTTTGTTATTAAAATCATTGCTTGTAATTCCCTGTCCCCTAATACAGAGCGGGGAATAGAGCACCAATTTGTGCTCTACCGGACTTGTCAATACGGCCATGTAAACCGGTTGACATTACCTTTCTTAGCCTGAGAAACTGTTGTGATTTTCCTTTTTTTTTTGGGGTTTTTTTTTTCTTTATTTTTTGTTATTAAAATCATTGCTTGTAATTCCCTGTCCCCTAATACAGAGCGGGGAATAGAGCACCAATTTGTGCTCTATTCCCCGCTTTGGCAACAAGTTCAGATGACCTTGACCCACTGACAGGACTTATAAAACCTCTGTCTGGTTACATATAGGAAAATTAATATTTTAAACCATAGCCTATCCCCCTTCCCCTTTCCCCTTTCTCCTTCCACTTATATTGGGTATAAAAGAGGCTTCCCATTACTGGTAAGATCATTCTGCTGCTTGTGCTTGCTCAACTCAGAACTATGGAGTCACACCCGATATCACTACCGACTTCTGCATCACCCTCTACTTCTACATCACCCTCGACTTCTGCATCACCCTCGACTTCTGCATCACCCTCGACTTCTGCATCACCCTTGACTTCGGCTGCTGGTTCAATTCTTCGTCAGGCTCTTTTAATGTCTCTTATCATCCCTGAGAAGACAACTTCACCACCCATTATGGATCGACCAACTTCTCCTTCACCATCATCCTCGAGATCAAGGTTTTTGTCGAGCTCCTCCTCCTCATCATCTACCTCGAGATCAAGGTCTTCTTCGAGCTCCTCATCATCCACCTCAAGATCAAGCTCCACCTCGAGATCAAGCTCTAAAATATCTACAAGACCCCCAATTGAAATTTCACCTTCCACTAGTTCAACCAGACCTTCAGTAATTTGCACAAATATTCAATCTCCTTCAGAGAAATTTAATCAATTAAAGTCATTGCATAGAAGGTGCATACGTCCTGCACAACTATGTAATTATATCTTCAAAAAAGGTGCAAAGAAAGGCGAACGCTGTGCAAAACAGTGTACTTTAAATGAAGAACTGTGCAATCTTCATTTAAAAAATACCGCTTCTCCTTCTTCACCACATCCAACAGTGAAACCGGCTAAGACTCGGATTAATAGGCTAGCTAAAAACAAACAATACGTCTTTGTAAAAATAATGGGATTCCTGAAGGTCATGTTAAAATGTGAAGACCGCCTTTACATTTTAAGATTACCTAAAGGCATGCGTCATCCCAAAAACCCTACAAAAAAGCACTATCTAATCCGAGCCGATTCAGGAACCACTGTGTGGAATAAATTGTAAAAAAAAAAAAAAAACATTCTTTCCAAATTAAATAAAGTTTTTCCAAATTAAAAAAAAAAAAGTGTGGACAACCTATTTACAAATTGTAGCATATGCTGCAGAGTGTAAATAGGTTGTCCACACTTTTTTTTTACAATGTTACAACGACCTTGACCTAGATAACGGACTTAGATATTTTACACTAAGACAAAGATAAACGTAAAAGGAAAAAGGAGAAATATTATACTAAAGATATTATTCAACAGTGAAGAAGGGAGGGGGTAAGCGGGTATTTAAGCAAGCGATTCGGAATATAATTATTAGTTGTATCATCATGAGCGTCAACAGCAACACATGGGGAAAGGAAATTAGCGAAGAGGAGTTGTACGCGATTGCTGAGGCTGCTGAAATTACCGAGGTTTCTAAGATTGATAAGGTTGCGGAGAATGATGCCCAGTCACAACCGCAACAAACTACATCATCGATGCGGTCTACAACGCAGCAACCAAGACCCTATCATGTTATCCTGGAGGAGTATAATGAGGCAATGAGGTACGCCTTTACAAAGTGGTGTGGACAACCGCGTTCTCCTGAACAATGGGAGGAGCACGATGCAGACTTTCGCCTGGTTGCAGACTTAGAACTTGAGCTTCAAAGAGCAAAGGCTGCTCAATAGTGTGAAGATTTATTGTTTACTTTAAGAAATACAGAGCGGGGAATAGATCAGTTTGAGGTCCAAGTGAGAACCACTTACTGCTCTATTCCCCGTTTTGGCAATTTGTTCAGATGACCTTGGGACTTAGAAAATTTTGTTTGGTAAAAAAAAAAAAAAAAAAAAAAAAAAAAAAAAAAAAAATTGAAATATATATTTCTTACAAAAACATCCCCTCCCTAAAACTTGCACTCCCACCACTTCCATTGGGTATAAAAGAGACACCTTATCGATGGTAAAATTAGTCTGCTGCTTGTATTCGCCCACCTCAGACACCATGGAGCACATCAGAAAACCAACTTCTGACGCCTCTTCTTGTACTGTTTCATCTTCTGCTGCCCCATCGATACTTGTCCAGGCTATGATTCTATCCAACATTTTTCCAGAGACTAGTAATACTTCGCCAAACTTAAACTCGAGATCTCTCAAAACCGAGAGAAACAATGCTAGTTCTAGAAAAATGAGAACAAGGATCGCTGATTGTTATAAAGTATTAAGACGCATATTACCATCCTCCAATCCGTATGATTCTAAATTAACCACTATACAAAAGTCAATAAAATACATTTCAAACCTTCAGTCGCAGCTTCAAGAACCGTCCTTAATTCACAAAGAAGATTTACACAACCCTCCACCTTTTGAAGCTGTTTTTCTTAAAGAGGATGAGTTAGCGGACCAACATTTCTTCGCTGAAGAACCTTCAGCTTACAAACAAATCTTCCTCATGGATGAAGATCAGGACGAGTAACTATCTTAAAAAACTAAAGTCCTTTGAAATACAAAGCGGGGAATAGATCAGTTTGAGGTCAAAGTGAGAACCTCTTATTGCTCTATTCCCCGTTTTGGCAACTGGTGTAAATGACCTTGGGACTTAAAAAATATTCGTTTGATAAAAAATAATGAAAGATCTTCTTATTTCTCACAACAACAATATCTTTTCCTAACCCCCACCACTACCTAAACTAAGTATAAAGGAGGTTCTCCATCGCTGGTAAAAATTAGTACTCTGCTGAAAATGAATGCATCCACTACTTCTATCTCTGCAGCAACTATAATAGTTAGCAGACGGGTCGAAAACATTGATCAGTTGCTTGCTGTAAGGAGATTACTGCTACGGTATCTTGATATAGAGGTTAGTTGTCAATTGTGCATGTGGAGACCAACAGGTGAAGTTTATAGTAGTGAAAATGAAGCATTTGAAATAAACTACAGTAGAAAGTTATATAAAATCTTTGGTAATATGGTAAGGTTAGTCAATAATGGATGGAACATTAATATAACATTTTATATTGTTCCAAACCTGTAATTAAAGCAAAAAAAACAAAAAAAAACGATGGGTATATAAGCCCGATGTTACAGAGACAATTATCACTTTGGTTCTGAATTGCGTCAAGAGAGCACCTACCATGGTATACCTCCACTATATTGACTCTACTGCTAAAGCGGATACTTTTATCCAGCGTGTTTACCAACTGTTAACGGAGTACCATCATGTTCAGGTCAAAGGATTGGGTATTCGTGGAACAGAAGAAGTAAAAATAGATGTAAAACAAATCCCTTTGAAGAAAAAAATTGACCAATTATTACAAGAAGGCTACACACTGTGCCTTTATTACACAACCTCATAAACTAAATCAAACGCCAAAGGGGGGGGAGGGGGGGGGGAAATACAGAACGGGGAATAGATCAGTTTGAGGTTTGAATAAGAATCTCTTACTGCTCTATTCCCCGTTCTGGTAATAGGATAAGGTGACCTTGACCCACTTACAGGACTTAATCATTTGTGTTACAATAATACCTCTTCCCTATCACTTTTCCCTACCACTTGCACTTTCAACACTTACCCCTACCACCACCGAAATCATGTATAAAAGGTGGTTTAGTATTAGTGGTAAATCAGTCTGCTACTTGGAATCATGTCGCCCAGAGATAACATTTTCCCTTCTAAGAAGACTATACTAGAATTGATTAAAAATATTCCATTAAATTTAAACGAAGATGAAGACGAAGACGATTCAGAGATGGAAGGTGAACTATTTAGTGATCTTGAACTATTTAGTGATCTTGAACTACTGAGTGAGTATGCTAGCAGTGAACCATATCTTGGAGAGATGGAGCTGTTGGAGCTGTTGACTGACGACGACGATGTCGATAATAATGAACCGGAATTTCATCATCAGTTGCTTTGCTTGGAGGAAATGGACCTTGTTGATAGTGAAACCCCTCCAAGCAGTATTAATATCGATGATGTAGTTCTAGATCCAGTCACAGGGAACTTTTGTGTTCGTCGTCGCTTATTTAGTGATACGAGCTCATCATCATCATCATCGGAAGAATCTGAATAAGTTTTTGTTGTCTTCAAATAGTTTACTTTAAATACAAAGCGGGGAATAGATCAGTTTGTGGTTATAGTGAGAATCACTTACTGCTCTATTCCCCGTTTTGGTAATATCGTTGTATGACCTTGACCCATTTACATGATTAAAAAAGTGGGGTAACTTATACATTTAATGGTGGGGGAACGTCTATTTAAAGACGATGCAACAGTGTATATTTATCATATAGGCATAATGAACCCACCAGGAAACTCCGTTTGCTACAGCTTTCCCCTCATAATAACAAAACGGTTCGAACTCGAAAGGCGACTCATAAAAGTCGACGTAATTCCACAAGATCTTCGTTCGGCAATGTTGACTATTGAATATGTTAAAGATGAATCTACAACTGAAGATCCCTATTGTTTTATGAAATTTTTAGTTGATCAAGATGCAATGTGTACAATCCAACTTCACATCCGAGTTTAAAATTTATCAAATGTTTCTGTTGGAGAAAATTGTCTTAGTTAAATACAGAGCGGGGAATAGATCAGTTTATGGTTTAATATGAAATCATTTACTGATCTATTCCCCGTTTTGGCAAATTTGTTCAATGACCTTGACCTAAATACAGAAATTTGTAGCCTCCAGCTACAATAGTAAATATAAATGCAAAAAAAATAGTAAACTTAACGTAATACGTACCCCCATTACTTTTGCTAGGGTATAAATAGAGGGGTATTTGCAGTGTTGTTCATTATTGCCTAGACCCTTGTGGAGATCGCACCTACATTATGCATCGCTGCGATATTTGCAAGTCTTCATTTAAGGATGAATTTATTTTAATGATACATAAAGAACTGAAACATAACAAAAACCAAAATGAAGAATATGAAGAAGAAGAATTGAAAGAAATAGATCAAATGTTAGCTCAACACCAAAATTCCAGACCTAGTGTTATTCAATATGCACCATCAACATCGACTTCTACCTCTGCTATGTCTACACTTCACCGTCCTTCAACATCATCATCATCATCTGCATCGACTTCTACGCCTGTTCTGTCTACACTTCATCATCCTTCAACATCATCAGCTGCATCGACTTCTACGCATGCTCTGTCTACACTTCACCGTCCTTCAGCATCAACAGCAGTAAATGTAGAACTACATGCCCGAGCACTTCCGGGTAATGTAGTAACCCACTTCAAAATTGACAATGCAAAATTACAACTCAAAGAGTTTTTAAATAACGCAAAAGGATTGGTAAGCAACACTTTGCAAAATGAATTAAAAAGATTAAATTTTATTAAATTTGGACTATTAATGGATGCTTTATTTACAAACATTCAAAATGAAACTTCACCGAGAGGGTTTTTAACAAAAAACCGAACTATTATGTTTTCGTCAGATATTGATTCAATCGTATCTGAATGTTTTGAAGAGCTAATGACTAAAATACAAGAACATGAAGGAAGAGGCTCTGGATGGAATTTGTTAAGCATCACAGGGCTAGACTTAAGAGTACACAAACACGGCTATGGAATTCGAGGAAGTAGCTACATTCCTCTACCAACAAAGATTAGAAATACCTTATCCTGCGTCAACGTACAAAATCAAGATACTGAGTGTTTTAAATATGCTATGTTGGCCAAATATGTAACAATTCATCCGGAAAGACCAAGTCACTATTATGAAGAAGTACAACATAGATATAATTTCCAAGGGATGACTTACCCTGTTGCTATAACAGACGTTTCAAAATTTGAAAAACAAAATCCTTCAGCTTCTGTCAACCTCTTCGGATTGGATTCGACAAACAATTTGTACCCCTTGCGTATAACACCAAATGAGCGCAGAGATCATACCGATTTGTTATTAATTACTAAAGGTGATATTTCACACTTTGTGTATATCAAAAAATTTGAAAGTCTTGTTTCTAATCAATTATCTAAGCATAAAAGAAAGATGACAATTTGCAAAAGATGTTTTTGTCACGTGAACAAAGAACTAAGAAGGGGAGGGTCTGATTGGTTAGTAGAACACCAGCGGTTATGTAATGGAAACTATGAAGTAAGAATTAAATTGCCGCATCCTAGCAGAGCGCAGATAAAATTTGACAAAGTAATACAACAATACCGTGTACCTGTTGTTGTTTACGCTGATTTCAAGTCTTCTTTACATCCGATTGAACAACAAGAAGAGGACGTTACAAGAAGAAGCAAATACCAACTTCATTCACCAAACAGTTATTGCATACTAATTAAATCCACGTTGACTGAAGACCATCTTCAAAAATATGGACTATCATCTTCTCCAAAGATTTATCGCGGTGAAGAAGCAGCCAAATACTTTGTCAATGATTTGTATGACATAGCTGCAAAGGTAGAAGAACTGTATGGAACAAAGGTACCCATGTCACCTATGGAAGAAGAAGAACTTCAACATTATGATTCAACAACAACGTGTTATTTGTGTAATAACACCTTTACACTGGATAACGTTAAAGTTCGTGACCACGATCATCTTACGGGAGCGTACAGAGGTGCAGCCTGTAACGCTTGCAACTTGAACTACAAACTACCATATTTTATCCCCGTAGTTCTGCACAATCTGAGTGGTTATGATTCGCACTTCATAATCCCCGAACTAGGAAGAGATAATGGAGCAATAGACGTTTTGGCTACTACAATGGAAAAATTTATAAGCTTTTCAAAAAAGGTGGGTAAAATTAAATTAAGGTTTGTTGATTCATTTAGATTTATGCCTTCAAGCCTCATGAAATTATCTGAAAATCTAAGAAGAACAGATTTGATAGAAACAAGAAAAATTGTACCCAATAGTAAAATGGATTTGGTTCTTCGAAAAGGAGTCTTCCCCTATGATTACATCGATGGACTGCATAGATTTGATGAAACATCACTACCTTCACCAGAACACTTCAAAAACAAACTTAATGATTCGGAAATATCACTTGAGGACTATCAACACGCACGTCGAGTATGGAACGAGTTAGATATGAAGACCTTAGGAGATTACTCGGACTTTTATGTCAAACTAGATGTAACTCTTCTTTGTGATGTAATGGAAGAATTCCGAAACACCTGTTTTGCTGCATACGGTTTGGACCCTCTACATTCGTATACTTCACCAGGATTAGCTTGGCAAGCCATGTTAAAAGAAACAAAATGCAAACTCCAACTTTTAACAGACATTGACATGGTTTTAATGGTTGAAGCTGGAGTAAGAGGCGGATTGACCCAAAGTGTTACCAGACATGTCAAAGCCAACAACAAATACCTACCCGATTACGATGAAACCAAACCGTCAACCTATTTAGGATATTTCGATGCAAATAACCTGTACGGATGGGCAATGTCAAACCCACTTCCTTTTGATAACTTTAAATGGATTAATCCCGACTCTATTGGCGATATTTTACAAATTCCGAAACATGGTGACACTGGATATATTTTGGATTGCGATTTTGAATACCCAGAAAATTTACATGATCTTCATTATGACCTTCCACTTCTTGCTAAAACTGAAATTTCACCAATTGGAAAACACCCCAAATTAATGATGACATTAAATAATAAACAACGCTACGTGGCTCACTTTTGGGTGGTTCAACAAGCTATCGAATTAGGACTACGTCTAACAAAAATTAATAGAGTTTTGGAATTTTCTCAATCATGCTGGTTGAAACCCTACATTGATTCAAATACCATCAGAAGAGCAGCAGCTACATCAGACTTTCAAAAATATTTCTTTAAATTAATGAATAATGCGATATTTGGAAAAACATTGGAAAACAAAAGAAGACACAAAAATGTTAAACTTGTTACCGACGCAAAAAAATTACAGAAACTAGTACAGCAGCCAAATTTTAGAACATCTATAATTATTAATGAAAAACTTGTAGCAGTGTCCATGAAGAAGACGAGTGTGAAGATGGATCGTCCTTTGTATATAGGCATGTCAATCTTGGACATCTCAAAAACACACATGTACGATTTTCACTACAACAAAATGGTGGCATTCTACGGAAGAGAAAATATATCTATTACATATATGGACACTGACGCTTTTATATATCGCATAGTAACATTGGACATGTATAAAGATTTACGTACATTTATTTACAAGAACGACTTTGATTTCTCCGATTATCCAAAAGATCATCCAAACTACGACAATGACAGACACAAAAAAGTACTAGGCAAATTCAAGGATGAGGCTAATGGTGTTCTGCTTGAAGAGATTGTTGCACTGATGTCTAAACTATATTCTTTGAAACTCTATAATGAAAAAGAAGAAGAAGAAAAGAAGAATAGCTATATTAAGAAAGCTAAAGGTGTAAAGAGTTTATATTTAAAGAAGAAAGTGCATTTTGAACACTACAAGCAATGCTTATTTGAGGATAACATCATTACAGCTAAATTCAACACCATCAGAAGTTTTAACCATCAGCTGTACAGCGTGACTGAAGTTAAAAAGGCGCTATCCTGTAATGACGACAAAAGACAAACCCTTCCAGACAACATCCACACTTTACCATTCGGTCACTATTCCCTCAACCCTATTGACTAATAACCCTTTCATCGTCCTAGATCCTCTATCCTTTTCCTTTCCGTAAAAAAAGGGGAAACACAGCAATGTTAAGCTGTGTTTCCCCTTTTTTTACACAAGTTTTGAATGACCTTGAACTATATGTATATATATATATATATAAGCAGATTTATACAAAAGAATATTTAATACCATATCAGCTGCCTTCGTGAAACCATCATGTCAGACCTGAAGGAGAAGATTATTAATGAACTACACAAACCTGCAAGAATAAAGTTTCCAAGAAGAAATACTGTTATAAAAGGGATAAATGATCTATATCAAGCGGATTTAATTGAAATGCGACCGCATAGCAGAATAAACAAAGGATTTAAATATATACTCACAATTATTAATTGTTTTACAAAAGTTGCAGACGCTTTGCCTCTAAAGGACAAGACTGGTAAAAGCGTAACAGAAGCCATGGAAATAGCCATAAAAAGAGATAAAAACAAAATTAAACATTTACAAACTGATGATGGAACAGAATACTTTAATACAAACTTTGCACAGTTAATGAATAAATATAAAATAAATCATTATTCTACAAATTCAGAGAAAAAAGCTGCTATTGTAGAAAGATTTAATAGAACCTTAAAAGGAGCACTGTATAAACAATTTTCAAAAAGAGGTTCTTACGTATGGTATGATGTTTTACCACAATTAATAAATGATTATAACAACAGGTTTCATAGAACTATTGGTATGAAACCTAACAAAGTAAATAGAAGAAATGCAAAAGATGTATTAAAACGCATAAAGAAAAATACAAAGCCTAAAGTAGAAAAAATGCAGCCAAGAAAATTTAATGTAAGTGATAAAGTACGGATTAGTAAATATAAGGGAGTGTTTACCAAAAAATACCTTCCCAATTGGACGAATGAAGTTTTTACAGTGTATAAAGTGCAACCGACTGTACCTGAAACGTATATCCTAAAAGATAACAAAGGAGATTTGTTGCAAGGTGCATTTTATGGATATGAAATGTTAAAGTCAACAGTAGGTGATGTATATCTTGTTGAAAAAGTGTTACAAAGAAAAAAGGACGCAGTTAAAGTGCGGTGGTTAGGGTTTAACAAAACTGAGGATTCATGGATACCTATAAAGGACTTGGTTTAATACAAGCAACTCATTTCATCGTTAACCTTTGAGCAGGATGGAGATTATTCACCATAAAGATCGATTCAATATTAATAACATAGATGATTTAACTGTGGATAACGTTAAAATCAACAATGGTAAACACGGTAGTTTACTTCCAAACACTGTTCGATGTATAGTAAGTGGCCCCTCAAACTGTGGAAAGACCAATGTTGTCTTTAATTTGATCACTAATCCGCAGGGATTAAGGTTTAGTAACCTATATATTTTTTCAAAGTCTCTACATCAACCAAAGTATCAATTGCTGGATAAAATCCTATCTGATGTGTCTGATGTTAATTTTTACAAATTTAACGCTAGTGATAGCATTATGCAACCAAACGAAGCGAAACCGTATTCTGTATTTATATTTGACGATGTATCTTGTGAAAATCAGGATACTATTAGAAACTACTTTGCCATGGGAAGACATAATAACATCGACAGCATATATATAGGACAAACTTATAGCAAAATCCCAAAACAACTTATCAGAGATAATGCAAATATTCTAATTGTATTCAAACAAGATGATACTAACCTAAAACATATATATAACGATCATGTGAATGCGGATATGCCATTTGAAAAGTTTAAAGAGCTTTGCGGAAAAGCATGGGCGGAAAAGTATGGATTTTTGGTTATTATGAAAGATCAAGCTATAAAAGATGGTCGTTATAGAATAGGTTTTGATAAATTCGTTTTAATACACTGATTAGCGGTATTACTGTACAAGTCGTCAAGGTGTGAAGATGGTTAACCAGGAAAAGCTATTAAAGGAAATAAAATCACTTAGTGATTCTATTAGACAAAAAAACCGAGCTTTAAAATCAGGTATAAATGAAAGAGAGCAATTTTTAGAAACAACATTCAAACCTGTTACTGAACCTTTAAAGCGATTAGCACAAAATATGGAAAGACCTTCATTTCGCTTCGAAGGAGACAAAATGCTACCAATTTCCAAATATGAAGAAGAATTTCAGAATGATGAAAGTTCTGACCAGTTACAAACATCTGAAGAAAGCGACGAGTATGAAGAAAGCGGAGATATAGGAGATTTAAGGGAAAAGAACATTGCAGGAGATACAAGTACAGAAGATACAAGTGCGGAAGATACAAGAGCAGAAGAAGAGGATATCAACCCATCCAACTTAAGCAAATTAGGCACAGATATTATGTTTAAAGGAACACTTGGAAGAAAATATACATTAAAAATGTTACATGGCACACATGCTAATCGAAATTATCATACATATGGAGCTAGAATAGAGGATAAAGGATTAATGATTGGAGATAGAAAGTTAGATATAAACGAAAATGATGATATAGTTATTGGTGATAAGAAATATAAAGGTACAACAGGTTTGTTTGAACTCATCTTTAAAAATAATCCTGGTAAATTTACTAAAAAGGATTTACAATTGTTTAAAAATATACTAGAGTATACAAATGCACATAGAAAAAAATATTCCAAAGAACTACCTATTCATAGAAACAGGTCAATAAAATACACAAACATTATATCTAGTCTTTTCCCCTCGAAATCAAATAAAGCTCCAATTAAAAGAAGAGCTTTATCTTCTGCTGAATTAAATGTTTTGCATAAAAAAAGAAAAACAACTGATCCTACTACATCTGGAAGGGGATTATTAAAAAATTTGTATAAAACCAATATAATATATTACAACGATATAAATAAGTTAGTTGATCGAATGAGGTTATTACATGAAGCTATGGAAGCCGGGCACACTGGTTTAGAAAACGAATGGGTAGCTTTGGTTGATGAACTGCGAAAACGAGAAATAATTGTTCAGTAGACGTATATATATATATATATATATATATATATAGTAAGAACCTAAACGATAGCGATTCAGTTACATCATGAGTGTGGACAAGTTTGGACGGTATTCCGAGTTTGGAGTAAAATCTGGATATAGTGAAAAAAGAGCTGGGTTTCCGTTAACACCTGATGGTAATTATAATTTTGAAGGAAAAGTAATTCAAAATGTTGGTGATCCGCTTTTGTCTTCTGATGCGGTTACGGTACAATACATGGATAAAAGAACCCCGATTGTACACGAAGACCATTGGGGATTTTCCGGTAAAAGGTTAAGCAATATAAAACATCCCATTTATGATGGTGAAGCAGTAAATTTAGCGACTTTAAAATTGTTAACGATTTACAAAAAGAATGAAACTGATACAAGCTATGATGTAAAAAAATTAAAATTGTCAAATGTAGGTGATTGTGAGCAGGATGGAGACGCTGTAAATAAGAAAATATTTGATATAGTACACAAGAAATGGACTACAGAATATGAAAAACATATGGAAAGGTTTGGTGCAGCTTTATTTAATTATATCCATCGGGCTTCAGGAAGAGCTGTAGCTTCAGATGTTGACAGCCACAATTATTTAGACTGGAAAAAGATACACAATCCAGAAAAACCTAATCAATTAGATAAACCGTCTGAGCCTTCTAAAGTCAAGACATTAGGAAAGGGGGATAAAGTGAATGTGATTAATGAACCAACAGAAAACGATGAAGATTATATAAGAGAAAAAAGAATTTAAATACCCATGATAAGGGATAAAGCATCTACATTTAATTAATTAATCCATTTCTATATAATAAATGGATTTTAAACAGTATATATAATACAAGAAGCCAAGACTAATATTACATTCATTGTAAAACATTTATAGAGTGCACCTACTGATTGTAAGTTTGGCTATAAATAGTCATGCCGAGGGCTAAACGCATCAGTCATAATCGAGAGAGATTACAGAGAGGAAGGGGAATAGCATCAACAGCATTTTCTCTATTAAGTAAACCGGTTGGAGCTATAGTTAACAAGGCGATTGATTTATTACCTGTGGAATTACATTTACCTGGAGGATATCAATATTGTGGTCCTGGAACCAAATTAGAGAAACGGCTTGCTAGAGGAGATCCTGGAATAAATAAGCTTGATCAGGCTTGTAAACAGCACGATATAGCGTATTCCAAATTTGGTGATACAAAAAATAGATCAATAGCAGATAGAGCACTTTCTGAGAAAGCTTGGCAAAGAGTAAAATCTAGTGACGCGAGTATTGGTGAAAAAGCAGCGTCTTTAGCAGTAACAGCAGCAATGAAAGCAAAAACTACGTTTGGAGGAGGAGGAAAGAGAAGAAGGCGTGGGAAAAGACCCGCTAAGAAACAAGGAGGTAATATCAGAAGAAAACGTCGATCTACTAGTGGTAAAGGTAAAAAGAAACCAACAATATGGTCAATGATAAAAAAGGGAGGAGGACTATACCTAAGACCGTATCGTGTGTATTAAATAAGAAAGAGCAATTAATAATTAAAAACAAAGAATTAACCAATGAAGAACTGATTACATATGCTTCTTGTTTGAAAATCCCATTTTTTAGAGGAGTATTTATGAAAGATGAATTACCGGTTAAAATGTGGAAAAATGAGACTGGTATAGTAAATTTGGATAATAGTGAAGGATTAGGCACTCATTGGGTGTGTTACAAGAAACTTGGTGAAACGATTTATTATTTCGACAGTTTTGGAAACCTTCCACCACCGAAAGAACTTCAACAATACTTTCGTGCGGCAGAAAATGTTTTTTACAATTATACAAGAAAACAACCTGATGATACATCCATTTGCGGTCATTTATGTTTAGACTTTTTAGCTAAAAGTGTTAGTCAACTTTAAGATGTCTTCGTATACAGTGTCATTAACCGGTAACTCATGTACTTTGCGCAGTATTCTGTTTCCAGCGCTACGTTTGCAAAAAGGAAGACTATGGGAAGCCGCATTATTGGATTTAACAACATATAACTCTATTCCAAACGTTAGTGAAGGAATTAATAACAAAATACATTATTACAAGACAAAAGATAATAAAGCAAAATATTCAGCTTTGGAAGAATTCAGTTTACCAACAGGAGCTTATGAAATTGATAATATAAATGAAGTTATACAAAAACATATGGGAAAAGAAAATATAACGATAAAAGGCAATAACAATACAATGAAAGCCGAAATTACTTCTAATTATTATATTGATTTTGGCCAAGAACGTTCAATTGGTAGTTTATTAGGGTTTTCTAAGGAAACAAAGGTATTAGAACCTAATACAACTCATTCTGGGAATAGAACTGTGACGATCATCAAAGTAAACAGCATAGACATTACATGTAACATTATACAAGGATCCTACAGAGATGGAGAAAATCGGCATATATTACACACATTCTACCCATCAGTCGCACCGGGTTTCAAGATAGTAGAAAAGCCTCAAAACCTTGTGTACCTACCGTTAAACACCAGTTTCATTTCAGACATCGTGCTGAACATAGTGGATCAAGACGGAAACCTTATTGACTTTCGAGGAGAAGCTATTACTGTAAGAATACATATAAAATCATCCGCTTAGATAATGGGGTTATCATTTAAAAAGAGAGAGCCAACCAGCAAAGAGGTCAGTAGCTCATCAGCTGTAGAAGGATTAACAAGTGACAACATTCGTTTTCTAGAAGAAATTGGATTAAAGGTCATTAACAATGGATATACTGGATATAGCGCAGGGCCCAACATTCGACGAGACCTTATGGGAAAAGGAATATCACACGCACAACCCTTACGCTTCGTCCAAATTAAATAATAACGATGAAATTAGGATTCCTATACAACAACAAGACATTTATCCTCTTCCATGCGAAAGTTATTTATATATTGAAGGAAAAGTAACAAAAGCTGACGGTACTGTTGGAACCACTGTTCCGTTCATAAATAATCCTATGGCATTTTTGTTTGACGAGATTAGATATGAAATTTCAGGAGTTACAGTCGATTCAACAAAAAAGGTTGGAATTTCCAGTACCTTAAAAGGATTAGCGTCTTTAACACCAAATGAGAAGAATCTGTTAGCTGTTGCAGGATGGGTTGCACCAGACAAAAGTATAATTACTCCTGACGCTTCGGGAAACTTTGATTTTTACGTACCTTTAAGATTACTTTTAGGATTTGCTGAAGATTACAGAAGAATAATAATAAATGTAAAACAAGAACTAGTTTTATTAAGGTCATCAAACGATAATGATATTATTAAAGCATCTGCTGGAACAACTGAAGCCAATTTAGACTGGAAACTAACATTAGACAAGATTGTTTGGAGAGTACCACATGTGCGACTAAATGATGAACACAGGATTACATTATTAAGAAAGTTAAAATCAGATCGAGACATTGTAATGCCATTCAGAAGCTGGGAGTTTCATGAATACCCCGTTTTACCTTCAACACAACGGCATACATGGACTGTAAAAACTTCTACTCATTTGGAAAAAGCGAGATATGTAATCTTTGGATTACAAACAAAGAAAAAAAGTATATTAACTGAAAATGCTGGTGAATTTGACCATTGTAAATTAACAAACTGTAAAGTGTTCCTGAATTCACAATTCTTTCCCTACGACAACTTTAATATCTCTTTTGATAAAAAAAGGTACAGTGTTTTATACGATATGTACGCTAGGTTCCAAAATTCATATTACGGCAAAACAAACACACCTCTACTATCTCCCGTACAGTTTGAATCGAAAGCTCCGATTGTTGTAATTGATTGCTCCAAACAAAACGAATCTGTAAAATCGTCTAGTGTTGATATAAAAATAGAAATGGAATTTCAAGAAAACGTACCTGCAAATACATCTGCGTATTGTTTAATTTTGCACGATAAAATTGTTACATACACACCGTTGACTGGTATCGTAAAGACGGTATTGTAAAACGTTGTACCACCACCGGCACCGCCACTGTCGCTAACCTATAAATAGCGGAGCAACAATGCAGGTCTTCAGTTGATCGTCTATCATCGCATGGGCAACATCTTCTACAAAATGAGTTCTCCATCTGTTGTACAAGGTGATGCAGAGGTAGCACCGTTATTGGAACGTGATAATACTAGTGAAGAAAAAATCATCAAGGAAATAACTGCATTTTTAAAGTTTGGTAAAAGAGATAGAGAGGAGGAAAGTAATGCAGACCCATCAAAGGTAGTACCAAAGAGGAAGAAGAAAGTTGAAGAAAATATTCTTCCTCACATTTTAACTGAAGTTTTTTTGCGAATCTTTTACCCCATCTCAGCATGCATCAGTAAAAGTGTATCAGTTGGATTGATGAGGTCATTGGATTATTCCCCTACAGTAATACTACACCATGGAACAAAAAAGGTTTTATTTTCGCAAAATGCTTGGGAGTCATTTTTGAAACATGTACATTTAATAGAATGTTATTTAACTAACAGTTTGTGTGGAAGGAAAACACATATTCGACTTTTGGATTGTGACAATGAAATCGATATTGTTAAACATCGTGGACAACTACAAGTGCGAATTAGAGACTTGACTCAACATGAAAATAAGATTCTACTGTCACATGAAGAATTCTACGTTTTAAACTACGCAACAGAACCTATTACAAGGTACATGAGACAGTTGGTATTTGCAAGCGCTATTATTAAAGAATATTTGGTCGATACCTTGGAAAAACAACCTGATAGCACCATCGTGTACGGACCTGTGGATACATCTATTTTTAATAGAATACCTCATGAAGTTTGCATGTGGAGAAAGTTAAAGGATTTTGAACCACTTGTAGAAATCGCTACAGAAGCTACAGAAGAAACAACACAGGAAGAAGAAACGGAGAAACAAGAAGAAGAAGAAAACGAAACACAAGAAGAAGAAGTTAAAAAAGACTAAAGTTTGACTTAGTAAAGAAGAACACACGTGGGGTAGGCCTATTGGGGACGGTGCCCACGTTAAATATACACCAACGCGCCTGCAACTGTACGGCCTGGTATTTAACCTACCGTGGTGTGGAAAACAGTTTAGTTGATCGCTAGGTGCCATGATGAGCGGAGGGGATGAAGAAGTGAGTGTAAAGCCTTGTGTAATAGAATTTCAAGCATTTCGAAATAATGATGATAGGTTTATTATCAAGGAATTAGTAATTTTAGACTTGCTTACATTTGTAGCCTACCCATTCACGTTTGATGCTCCTTTTTCTTTTAACAAACTTAACACCAAAGCAAAAAGTACAAACAAATGGATAACAAACTACTTTCATCACATACATTGGTATGAAGGATTTATAAGCTACAGTAATCTGCACAGTATTATGTTTAACTTTTGCAAACAATATTCACATATATACACAAGAGGATTAGAAAAAAAGAACTGGATACAAAAGTACACGCACGGTGATGTTTTCGATATAACTATCAGTAAGGACTTTAACATTAATCTCGGTAATATTTGTGTCGCTGCAAAAGATCTTAAACACGGCCAAACAAACTGTGCATTGTACAACGCGTATCGTTTGGCTGCTTACTTGAAACAAACGCAGGAATGTGGTGGGGGTAGCGGAGAACAGAAATGTGGTGGGGGTAGCGGGGCCTATAAATACGAGGAGACAGCACCGCTCCAGCACGAGTATTATTCGAGACTCCGAAGAGGCAACATCACAGAAGACACCACTGACGAAGATGACATCACAACAGTTTCTACAAACACTGGTTGATCAATTCAACACTCATTCAAAATCCGACCTTCTGCTAACTAAAAAGTGTTCAGAACTAAAAGAACAAAAACACTACATTATTCATAACATCAAGAAAGTGGAAACCACACATGGAGAAGCAATTCTAGTTTCATTGAGCGAAGGACCTTTCTCTCCAGGAGATGAGCCGAAGTTTCAAGTATTTCTTCCAAAACGATTTGTTCAACTGCTACAAAATGAAGATTTGCGAGATATTCAACCGGGGACGTTGTATTTGGTATCACACGGTGTAAGCGGCAACAACTCGACGGAACTCACTCTGCACATCACGCATCCTTGTACATAATGTCTCTGTTTGTATTTTATTGTTTGTATTTCTAGTTATCAATGTTAAACTTAAGTTTATTGTATTGTAAAATGTTTGTTTAATAAAGAAAATAAAAAAAAAAAATAAATAAAATAAAAAAAAAATAAAAACAGCAACACAGCAGTATATTATTTTATATACTGCTGTGTTGCTTTTTTTAAAATTCAAATGGATGACCTTGAACTTTCATTCAGGGTTAACTTATGAAGAGGTATAAAAGAGAGGGAGCAGTGAAGTTAGTCTCAGTCTTGTCTAACACACGCTGCAGCTAACATGTCGGTGTCACCTATGAAAAATTTATTTTTCGATAACAATTTGAAGACATATTGTTGCGAGTTACAATGTTTTAAAATACCAGGCGATCAAGTTGACGGGAAAGCTTGTCGTAAGTGCAAGTGTTTCAGCTATTGCATATGTAGATGTAAAACGTATCAAATGAACCGACAAGATAAACTACAAGAATTACGCCGAAGGATTGCATTACTGTGGCGGCGAATGTAGTAGCAACCAGCTGCCACCTGCCGCCTGCCATCTGCTGTCCGCCATCTTCTCCGCCCCACCATTTTGTTTGATACCAGAACGCTAGCTAGCGAATAGTCAGTACACCTCCGGCTCTCGACTGGTGAACATCGAGTGCTCTTCACAAACGTAAAACATTGTATTAAAATGTCCATTAAAATTAGGTGTATTCATTATGACTCTATTCATCTGGCGACTTTCCAAGACCTCGAGGTTTTTAATGAAGAGTTAAGACTTCTCATTGCGTCCGGTTACGATTTATCTTTGGAACTTTACGCATCAAAAAACAACATGGACTCTGCGCAGGAATCGAAGTATATACCGTCTTTCTTCAGAAAGCGAAGTGATGGCCGCAACTCGTCCGGATCAACAACATCGATGACAACCAACAACGGGGAACTATTGTAAACATGAATTATTGTAAATAAAGTAATATTTGTAATATGAATTATTGTAAATAAAATAAAGTAATATTTGTAATTGTTCTACCTCGCACTCGTATCATTCGATTGCTTCATTCGATAATTTTCATTCGATATTTTATCGAATTAAAACTATCGAATCACAATCGGATTTTACGCGTGCGAGGTAGTACTTTTTTAAAATTACCTCCCCGTGACCTTGAACTTTGAACTTTTACTCATTTCGTCACAAAACCGCCTACGTCACTGGCTCAGCCCCAGATAACATCTTTCATGACTCAGCACTTCCGGTCACGTGACCGGATGACGTCACTTCCGGCGCAAAACCCGCAAACCCACACTACTCTAATATTTCATAACAGAAATCTTATTTAATACTCTACATTGATAATGCTTTCAAAGTAATTCGTGGATGAAGGCTAATATATCACCCAATGATCCTGCACTAGCCCTCCCACAACCTAAAAAAAAACAAATAAACCAAGTGATAAAAGACACGGGAAAGCTATAGATTGCAGATAAGTCCCACAATGATCACCATTTCGGATTTGTTTAATTCCGATTTACGATCGGACCAAACCGTTGACGATCTATTTATTATTTAAAGTCGGTTTATCTTTTGTTGGTGATAATACTGGTTATGCCAATAATTCTGATTAAACTTATAATTTATTTTGTAGTTTATTTTTATGTTAAACTATCAATTTAAACTAGTACTTGAAATAGGAAACGATAAATAAATCAATTCTAGCTGATGTTCCGCTCTTTGCTAGACTCCCCGTTTTCTCGGCGTCATGTGAACATTAGTTTAGAAAACGAGACGTTGCAATCAATAGCTGAATAAAATAACTGCATAAGAATAAACCCGGATCTTTGGAAGCCCATGGGGTGGAGACCTGAGGGAGGGTGATTTTGAAACCTCAAAAGGCACATACCGGTGTGAGAGCTTTTGATTGATATCGAAGAATTACATAAGTAGTGGTGAATTACCGGTTTAACCCCACAATCGGCGCTTTTTTCCCATGTTATTCTTATGGGGATCAGTTTTTGCACCGACGCCCGATCCTACCCTACACAAATTTTCTTTTTGGCCCCTGCCTTATTTTCCCCCATTTTAAAATTTGCATTAATTTTAATACATCCTTTGCAGAAATCCACGAGTTCAAAAATAACTCCAGACTAAATAAACAACACATGTAAACAACTTAGAAGTTATTGTGTAGTAGTGGTGAAACCAGAAAGAGGCCCCACAATCGGCGCTTTTTCCCCATGTTATTCTTATGGGGATCAGTTTTTGGACCGACACCAGCTCCCGCCTATAGAGCTCCCGCCTGCTGGCCTATATTAAATATACCCTTGCCTTAAATATATTGTCCCCATCCCCATCCCTCCTCTATATTTTTAAAAATTAATTTTCAAATTCAGGCTAAAAAAACCATCTTTGGTGTTTACTGTCCGATTTGTCTGCAATTTGGATATGTTATTGTCCTAGGCAAGTGTTTTAATAAATTTCACTTACATTTCCCAAATTCACTATAACGGTCAAATTAAAAAATATTTTTGAAAATACTGTAGTGCCAATTGCCAACTTCTTTATTTACTGCCCGATTTGTCTGCAATTTGGATATGTTATTGTCCTAGGCAAGTGTTTTAATAAATTTCACTTACATTTCCCAAATTCACCATTACAGTCAAATTAAAAATATTTCGGAAAAATACTGCCAATTGCCAACTTCTTTATTTACTGTCCGATTTGTTTAAAATTTAGATATGTTATTGTTATAGGCAAGTGTTTTAATAAATTCCACCCACATATCCCAAATTCACTATTACGGTCAAATTAAAAAATATTTTTGAAAAATACTGCCAATTGACAACTTCTTTATTTACTGTCCGATTTCTTTAAAATTTGGATATGTGATTGTTCTAGGCAAGTGTTTTAATAAATTCCACTTACATTTCCCAAATTCACTATTACGGTCAAATTAAAAAATATTTTTGGAAAATACTGCCAATTGCCAACTTCTTTATTTACTGTCCGATTTGTTTAAAATTTAGATATGTTATTGTTGTAGGCAAGTGTTTTAATAAATTAGACTTACATTTCCCAAATTCACTATTACAGTCAAATTAAAAAATATTTTTGAAAAATACTGCCAATTGCCAACTTCTTTATTTACTGTCCGATTTGTTTAAAATTTGGATATGTTATTGTTGTAGGCTAGTGTATATGCACCATCCACATTTTACAAATTCACTATTACGGTCAAATTAAAAAATTTGGAAAAATACTGCCAATTGGCAACTTCTTTATTTATGGTCTGATTTGTTTAAAATTTATATATGTTATTATTCTAGGCTAGTGTATATGTACACACCATCCACATTTGACAAATTAACAATAATGGTCAAATTTAAAAAATATTTTGAAAAATATACTAACAATTTCAAACTTCTTTATTTACTGTCTGATTTATTTTCGGATATGTTATAGCTCTTATATAGGTAACAAGACCACACTACCACACGTTCCACCACCCCGTATAATACATTATTTTGTCTGTTTTGTTTGTTTATTTTGCTGTAATCCCAAAACTGACTTTGCTGTTTATTGTCCGATTTGCCTACACTTTGGATATAGTTGATGTGTTGTTTGTTTTGCCGCAACCTAAAAACTAACATTGGTATTTGTGTTTTTACAAAACTATATTTTGTAAATTACTACCAATAACTCCTTTTTTTACTTTTCGACTTGTTATATCCTCTTATATCTAAATTTACCGTATATTTTTTTTCTCTTTTAGTGCTGTTTTGTCGTAACCAAACTTTGGATATGACTGCAATATATTACTGGCCATTGCATAAGTAAATACCCCATTTCCAAAAGGGGGGTGTATCGATACACCCCCCCCCTTTGCAGTATATGTTCAAAGCATTGCAAGCTTATTATATTCGCCACAAGCTTATTATATACATCCAGCTGTTATATTTGCCCCATTTCCAATATTGTTGTGACCCTCTCAACTACCTCTCATTGTAATAATATAATAAGTAATCCACAAAATATTTATGGTCAGAACTGCCTAAATTTTGGATATGTTGCCAATGCGATAGCAAAAAAATAAATTTTTAAAACCCAAAACAACTAAACACAAAACACTAATCTTTCTTTGTGCTTGTTTGGAGTAGTCTTTATTTTATCCAACTTAATTTTAATTTTGTAGTTAAAATCAAACTTCCCACATTCTAGCTCCCTTTCCAGCCAGTGGTTAGAGACATAAAGGTTACGAATATTTTCAAACTGTACAATATATCTTTTTCTACCCCTATGTTGGACTTGTTTAATAGCGCCTATTAATAATTCCGCACCATCTTCCAAATCCTCCAGTCTACTACATTCTTTAAATTTAATATTGCCTTTAATATCTTGCATCTCTATGTCTTCTTGTCCATCATCCCACACATTGTCATGGAAACTTAGGTTTTCTATTTTTGGAAAGGAATTACCATAAAATGTTGTGGTTCCGTTAGTGTTAAAGCTTGCAAGTGGCTTGTTGGTAGGTAGGTAAATAATGTCCAAATCACCTCTATATGGCAACACGCTATAACCTTCCCTATTCTTATTTATCTCTATAAACACAGTTTTACAGACACCTTTAACATAGTATACACCCCTCTGTCCATCCTTTTCTGCCAACACCCCCACAAACTTGTTGTTTACTACAAACGCATACACTATATAATGTCCATAATGCTCTAGATCCTCCCAACGTCGCAGGAAGTAATCTTTTAATTTATCCTCTCTTTCCCTTATTTCTTGTTCTTTAGCCAACTGTGCTTTGTATTCCTCTGCAACAGTATTTTCCACCAATTTACGCTTATTACTGTCGATGTCTTCTAATTCCAATTTCCTCTTTTTGGAACACCTCTCTAAGAAAGGCTTGGAAAGTGGCTCTATTTCTTTAATAGTGTATGGGTACAGGTTATTGGTCCGGCTTCTTAAAACGTAGGGAGTAAGGTTAGGACTTTCCACTAAGCCTAATTCTTCTAAATTGATGTTTTTAGGTATAGTGGAGAAAGGTGTATTTGATTTTGTAAAACACGTGCACCCAGATTTGATGTAACACTTATGCTTTACACCTATGGCATCAGGAAATTCCTCTATTACCTCCACGTAGTTAGTTGGTAAACAGTTAAAGCTAAATGCAGATAGAGCATACTTTATTAACTTTTCCCTTTGTGTGCTATCTTTTGGCAGTTTTAGTTGTACTCCAGTTATCTTTTTCGTATTACAATTACCCCAATACGCGTATTGTAATAAATCGTTAAACACTAAACAACAACTGTTTTGTAATTGATTGGCAACTTTCACCCACATCTTATGCAGAGGGACAGCATAGAATGGAGCATTTTGGAAGTACCGTTTGTTGTCTTCTATTAGACTTAAACAATCTCTTAAAGGTTCAAACCCCTTACCAAAACCTCTACAATAGTTATAGATTGTTGCCTCTAACCTTGTTATTCCATTCTCTCTAGCTAGTTTAGACGAGAACGTTTCTTTTAGTCTCGCATCTGGACAGTTTATAAAGTTTATTATATGGTTTCCTATACTTTTAACTACTCCAGGGCTTGTAATCTGGCATATAAATTTATTATATATTTTTACCCTGCTATTTACATTAAACCATGTTAAACAGTCTTTACTAACATTATCTACAATAACATTATATCCATTCTCCCCTTGGTAGCAAAAGTCAAAGTTTTCTGTAAGATATTGGCACATTTCCTCTTTATTAAATATTCCAGCCAAATCTAGTGTTATATCGAAATCCATAAGATAGTACATTTCTTTTTCCAGATCTTGCAGCATCTTTGGAAGGTCTTCCAACAAATCCTTAATTTTAACATTTGCAAGCTCTATTTTATAGGGAATTGCTATAGGATCATCGTACTTTTGTTTAATTTGGTCAATATCTTTCTTTATTATTTGTAAGACACCCTTGCTTTGGACCCCAGAGGACCTCTCCAAGGAGAATGGTAGTTTGGCTACAACACCATGTCGAGCTAAAGAGAACTTTTTAAATATTCCTCGTAAGTAGCTATTAAACGAGCCACATATTTCCTTCTTAACTTTAAATTTATTCCGAACATCCCCATCACAATCCGTAACATTGGTTATCTTAACTAACATTATGTTATCACAAAACGCATCTGTTATAGATGTTAAGTTATTTAATTTTGGTTCGCCCTCGCAATAGTTTATATTACCTATGTCTGTAAGAAGGTTATTATTACGGAGATTTTCTAATAAAAACCATATACCGAATCTTTCATTAGTAGGTTTAATACAATTTCCCAATAAATGGCTAACAGAGTACATTTCTTTTATACAGAAAAAAGTAGCGGAAACATGTAAACAGGAGAGATTACACCATAAGCATATAGGTGTTGTGGAGTAAATATATTGTATATAAACACAGGCGAGCGGTAAGTGTAACATGTAAGTGGACACCCATGTGCAAATATGGAATACCCACTATTAATATAATTCTAAATTCGACTAAATAAGTTTATAGTCTCAAAATAATTAACATATTAACTAACCCACCCCGCATTAGTACCCAAATTGTCGAAATTCTATAACTGTCTATTCTTAGTCCTTGTATTAGGTTTTGTACTATTAAACCCTACATTCCGTAGAGTAATTTATGCGTGTTATTTAATACAGATACGCACATTCTACAAGACCTGTACATCTGTTGTATAAGCAGCAGAATAGACGTCTCATTGTGTTGTTGTAAAGTAAAACACAAATGTAAATTGTGCTGGATACAACTGGCCAGATATTAGACAGGAAATGTGTTGGAAGTGTATTGTCAAGTAAGACAAACACCACATAGTGCAGCACGTACGCAATCCATTACTAGACAAATGTATAAGGTATTGGTACAACATCCGATATATTAGCCAAATCCACAATCAAACAGTAAAAAATAAATATTATAGTAACAGAAATAGTAAGAGTATAAGGACATAGTAATATTTAAAGTTTATAAGACAACACAAATGTAGAGACACAATAAATAACACACTCCAACACATTACGACACAGGCACAGATACTGGTTTACAGCCATTTAACACAACTTTACAGGTTCTGTCAACCGACACAAAAATAGTTTGTAAATTGTGTAAGAAATATATGTAATATAAACAAATTTAACACAATCATAACATTTTGAAAATGTTATGATTGTGTTAAATTTGTTTATATTACATATATTTCTTACACAATTTACAAACTATTTTTGTGTCGGTTGACAGAACCTGTAAAGTTGTGTTAAATGGCTGTAAACCAGTATCTGTGCCTGTGTCGTAATGTGTTGGAGTGTGTTATTTATTGTGTCTCTACATTTGTGTTGTCTTATAAACTTTAAATATTACTATGTCCTTATACTCTTACTATTTCTGTTACTATAATATTTATTTTTTACTGTTTGATTGTGGATTTGGCTAATATATCGGATGTTGTACCAATACCTTATACATTTGTCTAGTAATGGATTGCGTACGTGCTGCACTATGTGGTGTTTGTCTTACTTGACAATACACTTCCAACACATTTCCTGTCTAATATCTGGCCAGTTGTATCCAGCACAATTTACATTTGTGTTTTACTTTACAACAACACAATGAGACGTCTATTCTGCTGCTTATACAACAGATGTACAGGTCTTGTAGAATGTGCGTATCTGTATTAAATAACACGCATAAATTACTCTACGGAATGTAGGGTTTAATAGTACAAAACCTAATACAAGGACTAAGAATAGACAGTTATAGAATTTCGACAATTTGGGTACTAATGCGGGGTGGGTTAGTTAATATGTTAATTATTTTGAGACTATAAACTTATTTAGTCGAATTTAGAATTATATTAATAGTGGGTATTCCATATTTGCACATGGGTGTCCACTTACATGTTACACTTACCGCTCGCCTGTGTTTATATACAATATATTTACTCCACAACACCTTTATGCTTATGGTGTAATCTCTCCTGTTTACATGTTTCCGCTACTTTTTTCTGTATAAAAGAAATGTACTCTGTTAGCCATTTATTGGGAAATTGTATTAAACCTACTAATGAAAGATTCGGTATATGGTTTTTATTAGAAAATCTCCGTAATAATAACCTTCTTACAGACATAGGTAATATAAACTATTGCGAGGGCGAACCAAAATTAAATAACTTAACATCTATAACAGATGCGTTTTGTGATAACATAATGTTAGTTAAGATAACCAATGTTACGGATTGTGATGGGGATGTTCGGAATAAATTTAAAGTTAAGAAGGAAATATGTGGCTCGTTTAATAGCTACTTACGAGGAATATTTAAAAAGTTCTCTTTAGCTCGACATGGTGTTGTAGCCAAACTACCATTCTCCTTGGAGAGGTCCTCTGGGGTCCAAAGCAAGGGTGTCTTACAAATAATAAAGAAAGATATTGACCAAATTAAACAAAAGTACGATGATCCTATAGCAATTCCCTATAAAATAGAGCTTGCAAATGTTAAAATTAAGGATTTGTTGGAAGACCTTCCAAAGATGCTGCAAGATCTGGAAAAAGAAATGTACTATCTTATGGATTTCGATATAACACTAGATTTGGCTGGAATATTTAATAAAGAGGAAATGTGCCAATATCTTACAGAAAACTTTGACTTTTGCTACCAAGGGGAGAATGGATATAATGTTATTGTAGATAATGTTAGTAAAGACTGTTTAACATGGTTTAATGTAAATAGCAGGGTAAAAATATATAATAAATTTATATGCCAGATTACAAGCCCTGGAGTAGTTAAAAGTATAGGAAACCATATAATAAACTTTATAAACTGTCCAGATGCGAGACTAAAAGAAACGTTCTCGTCTAAACTAGCTAGAGAGAATGGAATAACAAGGTTAGAGGCAACAATCTATAACTATTGTAGAGGTTTTGGTAAAGGGTTTGAACCTTTAAGAGATTGTTTAAGTCTAATAGAAGACAACAAACGGTACTTCCAAAATGCTCCATTCTATGCTGTCCCTCTGCATAAGATGTGGGTGAAAGTTGCCAATCAATTACAAAACAGTTGTTGTTTAGTGTTTAACGATTTATTACAATACGCGTATTGGGGTAATTGTAATACGAAAAAGATAACTGGAGTACAACTAAAACTGCCAAAAGATAGCACACAAAGGGAAAAGTTAATAAAGTATGCTCTATCTGCATTTAGCTTTAACTGTTTACCAACTAACTACGTGGAGGTAATAGAGGAATTTCCTGATGCCATAGGTGTAAAGCATAAGTGTTACATCAAATCTGGGGGCACGTGTTTTACAAAATCAAATACACCTTTCTCCACTATACCTAAAAACATCAATTTAGAAGAATTAGGCTTAGTGGAAAGTCCTAACCTTACTCCCTACGTTTTAAGAAGCCGGACCAATAACCTGTACCCATACACTATTAAAGAAATAGAGCCACTTTCCAAGCCTTTCTTAGAGAGGTGTTCCAAAAAGAGGAAATTGGAATTAGAAGACATCGACAGTAATAAGCGTAAATTGGTGGAAAATACTGTTGCAGAGGAATACAAAGCACAGTTGGCTAAAGAACAAGAAATAAGGGAAAGAGAGGATAAATTAAAAGATTACTTCCTGCGACGTTGGGAGGATCTAGAGCATTATGGACATTATATAGTGTATGCGTTTGTAGTAAACAACAAGTTTGTGGGGGTGTTGGCAGAAAAGGATGGACAGAGGGGTGTATACTATGTTAAAGGTGTCTGTAAAACTGTGTTTATAGAGATAAATAAGAATAGGGAAGGTTATAGCGTGTTGCCATATAGAGGTGATTTGGACATTATTTACCTACCTACCAACAAGCCACTTGCAAGCTTTAACACTAACGGAACCACAACATTTTATGGTAATTCCTTTCCAAAAATAGAAAACCTAAGTTTCCATGACAATGTGTGGGATGATGGACAAGAAGACATAGAGATGCAAGATATTAAAGGCAATATTAAATTTAAAGAATGTAGTAGACTGGAGGAATTTGGAAGATGGTGCGGAATTATTAATAGGCGCTATTAAACAAGTCCAACATAGGGGTAGAAAAAGATATATTGTACAGTTTGAAAATATTCGTAACCTTTATGTCTCTAACCACTGGCTGGAAAGGGAGCTAGAATGTGGGAAGTTTGATTTTAACTACAAAATTAAAATTAAGTTGGATAAAATAAAGACTACTCCAAACAAGCACAAAGAAAGATTAGTGTTTTGTGTTTAGTTGTTTTGGGTTTTAAAAATTTATTTTTTTGCTATCGCATTGGCAACATATCCAAAATTTAGGCAGTTCTGACCATAAATATTTTGTGGATTACTTATTATATTATTACAATGAGAGGTAGTTGAGAGGGTCACAACAATATTGGAAATGGGGCAAATATAACAGCTGGATGTATATAATAAGCTTGTGGCGAATATAATAAGCTTGCAATGCTTTGAACATATACTGCAAAGGGGGGGGGGGTGTATCGATACACCCCCCTTTTGGAAATGGGGTATTTACTTATGCAATGGCCAGTAATATATTGCAGTCATATCCAAAGTTTGGTTACGACAAAACAGCACTAAAAGAGAAAAAAAATATACGGTAAATTTAGATATAAGAGGATATAACAAGTCGAAAAGTAAAAAAAGGAGTTATTGGTAGTAATTTACAAAATATAGTTTTGTAAAAACACAAATACCAATGTTAGTTTTTAGGTTGCGGCAAAACAAACAACACATCAACTATATCCAAAGTGTAGGCAAATCGGACAATAAACAGCAAAGTCAGTTTTGGGATTACAGCAAAATAAACAAACAAAACAGACAAAATAATGTATTATACGGGGTGGTGGAACGTGTGGTAGTGTGGTCTTGTTACCTATATAAGAGCTATAACATATCCGAAAATAAATCAGACAGTAAATAAAGAAGTTTGAAATTGTTAGTATATTTTTCAAAATATTTTTTAAATTTGACCATTATTGTTAATTTGTCAAATGTGGATGGTGTGTACATATACACTAGCCTAGAATAATAACATATATAAATTTTAAACAAATCAGACCATAAATAAAGAAGTTGCCAATTGGCAGTATTTTTCCAAATTTTTTAATTTGACCGTAATAGTGAATTTGTAAAATGTGGATGGTGCATATACACTAGCCTACAACAATAACATATCCAAATTTTAAACAAATCGGACAGTAAATAAAGAAGTTGGCAATTGGCAGTATTTTTCAAAAATATTTTTTAATTTGACTGTAATAGTGAATTTGGGAAATGTAAGTCTAATTTATTAAAACACTTGCCTACAACAATAACATATCTAAATTTTAAACAAATCGGACAGTAAATAAAGAAGTTGGCAATTGGCAGTATTTTCCAAAAATATTTTTTAATTTGACCGTAATAGTGAATTTGGGAAATGTAAGTGGAATTTATTAAAACACTTGCCTAGAACAATCACATATCCAAATTTTAAAGAAATCGGACAGTAAATAAAGAAGTTGTCAATTGGCAGTATTTTTCAAAAATATTTTTTAATTTGACCGTAATAGTGAATTTGGGATATGTGGGTGGAATTTATTAAAACACTTGCCTATAACAATAACATATCTAAATTTTAAACAAATCGGACAGTAAATAAAGAAGTTGGCAATTGGCAGTATTTTTCCAAAATATTTTTAATTTGACTGTAATGGTGAATTTGGGAAATGTAAGTGAAATTTATTAAAACACTTGCCTAGGACAATAACATATCCAAATTGCAGACAAATCGGGCAGTAAATAAAGAAGTTGGCAATTGGCACTACAGTATTTTCAAAAATATTTTTTAATTTGACCGTTATAGTGAATTTGGGAAATGTAAGTGAAATTTATTAAAACACTTGCCTAGGACAATAACATATCCAAATTGCAGACAAATCGGACAGTAAACACCAAAGATGGTTTTTTTAGCCTGAATTTGAAAATTAATTTTTAAAAATATAGAGGAGGGATGGGGATGGGGACAATATATTTAAGGCAAGGGTATATTTAATATAGGCCAGCAGGCGGGAGCTCTATAGGCGGGAGCTGGTGTCGGTCCAAAAACTGATCCCCATAAGAATAACATGGGGAAAAAGCGCCGATTGTGGGGCCTCTTTCTGGTTTCACCACTACTACACAATAACTTCTAAGTTGTTTACATGTGTTGTTTATTTAGTCTGGAGTTATTTTTGAACTCGTGGATTTCTGCAAAGGATGTATTAAAATTAATGCAAATTTTAAAATGGGGGAAAATAAGGCAGGGGCCAAAAAGAAAATTTGTGTAGGGTAGGATCGGGCGTCGGTGCAAAAACTGATCCCCATAAGAATAACATGGGAAAAAAGCGCCGATTGTGGGGTTAAACCGGTAATTCACCACTACTAAACTAATTTATTTTGTAGTTTATTTTTATGTTAAACTATCAATTTAAACTAGTACTTGAAATAGGAAACGATAAATAAATCAATTCTAGCTGATGTTCCGCTCTTTGCTAGACTCCCCGTTTTCTCGGCGTCATGTGAACATTAGTTTAGAAAACGAGACGTTGCAATCAATAGCTGAATAAAATAACTGCATAAGAATAAACCCGGATCTTTGGAAGCCCATGGGGTGGAGACCTGAGGGAGGGTGATTTTGAAACCTCAAAAGGCACATACCGGTGTGAGAGCTTTTGATTGATATCGAAGAATTACATATCATACGAGGTTGATTGTATACGGTTTTTTACCTTTAGGTCAAATAAGACCTAAATACTAAGTATTTACCTTAGGTTATGTTTTTTATAGAAGTATTTACCTTAGTATTTTTATTTGCATTGTTTATAATTAAAAGTATTTATTTTGTAATAGCATGGTTAAATTTGTTAATAGTGGAAAGCGTTGAGCATAGTGACTATTTTAAATTCAACTTTATGTTAACGAAAATCGACCCTCTTATCATTTCTTCTTAGTATTCGTATCGAAATATTATAATTTGAGTTTATTATGAGACCGTATTAAAAGAAAAACTATTTTTTAATAGCCATAATTTTACAAAAAAGGTATTACTGATAGCTAAACAGATTCATAAAACGTTTACTTTTTAAATTATTACATATACTATTATGGGCATTAGTTTTTTTTTTATTTGATATAATATATACATACGCATTTGCAAAAATAACAATTTATTTTGATGAATGCAGTTAATTATTTGAGGTTTTAATAGCAGATCAAATTAACGTGTTATAAAAAACTGTGAAATGGAAAGAACACTGTTGCCAACTACCTTATATAAAAATATGATCAAATGTTACGTAACACTTGTTAATTATTTGTTTTAAATCATTTTTCTTTATTTAACACGATTTTCTTGGATACCAGAAGACAATTAAGATAACACTAGCTCCATTGAGCTTTGCTGTTATCATTATTGGTGAGCCTGGTAAGGCCATTTCCATCGGCAGTTACTTTATATTGGAGCAGTCAATATTCACACCCAATATTAATATATCCTTCTGAATAGTATTAAGTTGAATTTTTAATGTTCTCTACAACCCTTCAACTATTCAATATTTCATCGTAGCAAATAACAAAAAATAATTCATATTCAATAAAATACTTACCAAATCCAATATTTTCCTTGTAAGTAAAGGATTTATTTACATTAAAAATATGTAGGATTTAATTTTCATATATTATCCGTGTAATTATGGTTACATTTCATTGACATTAAATTAACCATAAAAAATATTATCTGATTAGGACTATAACGCAAGTAATAAAGAAGAGGTTTGATCATACATAGGCGTATGAACAAATATATAATTATGAAAAGTAATTTGTATTATACAAATATAAACACATTTGATAAGTGTCTGTATTTTACGTTAACAGTTTTTTGCCCTTGGGTTATGTAAACGGTTTTATCGGCAATATTGACTGTATATTTGAAACCCTGCGTCACCTTTGTAGTAACCACATTCTATTTCCATGACATTCCTTTATCATAACAATATTTTTGTGCAGTCACTACCTTTTGGATTTCTAATAAAATATTTGGTTAAAGTTCAAGTTATATTAAAATTACATCTAAAAACTAAATACAAAATAAACTTTAAAACACCCAATAAATAATAATTATAACAACGCTGTGATATTTACTGTGATATTTCAGAGGGAGTTTGAGTGAAGCAAGAAACGATCGTAAGATTTGTGATATTCCAACGCTTTAGTATCATGAGTATGTTTGACTGTTGAAGTTCTTATTTTATAGTTTAGTTTTACAATAGAGTATTTCACAGTGTTTTGATGGGTTTTGAATTATTTTGTTCTTATTCTTTCCAAACAACTTATATTACTTTACTGTTTAGTGGATTTCTTTTGATTCATTTTAAGCTAGCAGCAAGCAAAGAATTCAAGAATCATAAAACTGTGGCTTATATCTTAGTATAATTTTATGCAGATTGTGTAACTAAAATTCATAGCATGTGTGTAAATAAAGATTGATAAGTGTAACCATTTTAACATAATCAATACTTTCTTTTAACCCATTAGGAATAAACATTTTTTAATATTTTAAATTTTTTCCATGCAATAAATGTTTGATTTTTGTGTATACTTTTTTCCGAATAAATTAGAAGCTATTTGGTATTACTTTTTAAGTTGTATTATTATTTGTCGGACATTTTTACAGTTCTGTCATACAAATTAATTAATCAATAATTGTCGTTGCAGATTATACAACTTGGTCCGCACCTCAACTACAAACAAGATCGGGATAAATGTGTGTGTGGCAGGAACAGCAGTCCAATATAATATACCATTACATTGAGAGCGACCGTCAATAAAGGGGTAAACCGCTTCTTAAGGTGTTATATTCAAATTAAGTGGCAAGACTATTGTATCTGTCTCATGGACTAGTGTGTTTCTTTATTCAATGCTAATATGATAGTATTATCAAGTAAAGTTAACTATTTCTAGGGATACTGTTTTATATTAGCTGGATGAGAGTGTAATAAAAATCTATATGATTTTAAATGCTAAAACACCATTCAAAATAGCTCAGTTTAATCTTTGATTTTAACGCCATATATATTTTAAGTTCGAATTATTTTATATCTAAAAATGTGTAAAACAATGAAACATATTATATTTGGTTTCCATACTAAAAATATTAAATTACATGTAATAATTCTGCATTTTGGACGCTTTCATAAATTTAGAAAACTCAAAGTAGGTAAAGACAGGAGGGATGTATAACGAGGGTACACTGGGGGAGGGGGTGGAGAAGCATTAATATACAACAGCTGATTACATATTCATAAGAAAATTTAAAATAACAGAAAACCCCAGAGAATAAGACCCAAACTGCTGCTTATTACGTGCTGAATAAATTACAATTGTATTTCAATGATTACAATTTATTTTCATTACCAAGACGTATAATCCTACAGGTAATATACTAGAATATTTTCAAGTGTGTTTTTGCCTAATAGTAGTACATAATTATTTAAAAATGCGTAAAATTTATGTATAAAAAGTTATATTCTTTATTACAAAGTTACTTTAACACGAATGTGCTATACACATTTCTGAATCATAATTTTAGTGGTTCGTTCCAGTTCTCACGAAAACTAATAGAGCATATGCACAACTAACTAATCATAATGTATTTATCATTTGAGTCGTCTGGTATCAAAATGGTCTACGTCACTATTTTGCTCTTTTTTAGTTCTCAGCGGATTTTACAAGTCCAAGTCATCCTTTACAAGTGGGAAAACGTTTAAGGTTCAAAACAAGCTATTTCATGCTGTTTTCTTCATATAAAGTATGTGGTTGGTTTCAAAATGAACCAAGTCATTAACTTAGTTTCAAAACGCACTACGTCTAATAGGGTTAGTTTCAAAATGAACCAAGTCATGGAATGAGTTTCAAAACGGACTACATCTCCGACTGCGGATGCTCAAAATAAGAATCACTACATGATGGGAATGTTAGGTAAATGGCTTCTAGATAACAGTCCGGAGGGTGTAAAGCGCATCGAATATTTTTTTCCCATGGTCGGGCATTCTTTTTTGCCATCGGATCGAGTTTTTGGTTTTATCGAAAAGGAAATAAAGAAACGCAACACCATAATTTCCCCCGATGAATATACTGAAATATTTTCCAATTTTGGAACAGTAGTACCACTTGCTGGAAACAATTTTAATTGGAAAACAGCTGTGTCTAAAGTAGTACGACCACCTGCCCAGTGGCACTTTAAATTTAACCCTACGAAACGCTTTTTTTTTAATTCTAAGAAAGGCAATGATGTAAAAGTAAAAGGAGAGGAACACTATAGATCTGACTTTTGTAAATATAAAAGGATTTGCAAGGCTGGATTGAAATTCAAGAAAATAAACATGCCTGAGAAAATTCCTCCAGGAGTTCCTGTAACAAATGTTAAAGTAAAAGATGTAACAAAGCTGTTAGCGAAACACTTCGGCCCTGACTGGAGGTCTTTGCAATCGTTGCAGTTCTACAGAGATATTGAACAGAATAGCAATAACCCTGCTGAAAATGATGAACAACAAATGGACATCCCACTTTGTGGGCATGAATCTGAGGGCTCAGCGTTGGTGGTGTAAAAATATTTTAGCAGACTTTGATAAAGCATTGTTTTTTAATATTAGTTTTTAGATTTTATAACTTTTTAACATGTTTTATCACATTGACAAGGCTTTAGCTTTTCCTATTCAAATTTTATATTAAATATTACAATTTTTGTAATAATTAAAAACCAAATTTAAATACAATTTTTTGATTTATTTCAAAACCAGCTACATCCAAATGTTATTTTCAAAATGAACTACATCCAAATGGTTATTTTCAAAACGGTCTACATCACTGACAAAATTTTTAAGTTGGTTGCAAAATGAACTACGTCCAACAGGTTTGTTTCAAAACCAGCTATATCAAGATTTAAAATGCTTATAATTCATAAAATAAAAATGCTATAGCATAGTCACTTTCAGGGGTTCTTTATATATCTCTTACAAAGTTAAAACCAAAATATAGAATTTTATTATCAATAAACTCTGAATTTATTCAGTTTTTTGTGATTCCTGAAAAGTTGCATCGAAGTGACATAGACCATTTTGATACCAGACGACTCATTTATTCTCTACTACCCTTTCCACAAACCTAATTAAAAGTATCACACCGAAAGATAAAGCTATAGATAAACAATAACGCATGTTTATAACTTTCAAACTAAATAGAATTAAAACTGTTTAAGAACCCATTTCCGCTTAACCGCACTACCGGCAGTAACGATTTTCAAGTTATGTTGACTTGGTTGTTGGGGGGTATTTTATTAAAATTTTAAAATACCAAAATGGACTTAAAAATATATATATATATATATTTTCCAAATATATGGATGACACAAATTTAAGCTATGTTGTGTAAATTTTTTTCCGCTATACACAATGGACATAAAAGCACGGGATAAAAGATAAATTGCTGAGATTGTCCGTCAATAATTTATCAAATATTCCTTTAATGTAAACCATTACTTTTAATATTATTACCAGTTACATAATAACAGTTCAACAGGACGTATACAGTTCAATCGTAACCATATTGTAATTATATTTTTTATTCGTGAAAAAGATTAATGTGTACATAACAAAGGAAATAGTAAATAAAATGTAAAAGGTAAAGCGCTCAAACAGGCTTTGTGGAGTGCGTAAATCAAATCCAGACTATGTTAAGAGAGGTGTAAACAAAAATATTAATTTAAGGAAGAGCTAAACAACAAAAGTCGTTTAGTTTATTTGTGGATCAATTTTAAATTATATTAATGATTTCAATTTTAAACATTAAATTAATGTGAAAAATTACGAAACTTTAACGCGCCTTATTTTTCAAGCTACCTTAACTTGAACTGATCTGTATTGAACTAAATGCATTTTTTCTTGGAGAATAATTTTGTAAAATTAATGTTTTATGACATTAATTTGGATTACTGGAATAGTACTGTTAATGTTTTCTTGTTTCACACGAAATCAAATTAAATAAAGCAAACGTATATATAATTATATATTTCTTTATTTTCCTAAACCATTGATTTACATCGCTACCGCTACCTCTACCACTGTTAAACAACCGTTTATGTGATTCATGGCGGATAATAGACCTAAACTCCCGTTAATAAATTAGCTATAACAAACGTAAAATAGCTTCTTCCTTATAAAGAAAATTCGCTAAACGGATATAACTTTTTATTTTAAGCGTGGGCCGAATTGTAATTAAATGACGCCATGGTAATATAGTTATTATTAGGGTTGTTTATTAACATAATAAATTCATATTGTAAAATCCACGTATATTAATTAAAAAGAGGTATATTTTATTTATAAAATTAAAAATATCGATATATCAATGCATACGTGTTTAAATTTCTATTAAGTAAAATAAATTCTCATTTCACGTGTTGTTAGAAGATGATATAATTATTTTTACAACAGTTTAAAAATATTTACTGAGCTTTCATACGGAGATTATATATAAATAAAATACCGTGAAATAATTGCCTGGGAAGTACAAATATGGTCTAGCTTGTACAGTAGCTCGTCCCTTGCTTTGCTTGATATGTTCCAAGTACAGGCCCAACTGCCACTGAAATAAAGCTAGGAACAATTCAACTTAAAGTTTATTTGACGACATTACATAATCTAACAATCTAATCTACAAATTTCCCTAAGCAGTTTTGGATCAAACTTACCGACAAGTTTCCAAGTTTCTCGTCAGCTTGCTGTTCGTGTTAACATGATAATAACAATTAGTTATTGTATAAAAACATTACCAAGTTATTAGCTATTTACCTAACTATGTGTCGAATTTATGCGGCAAAAAATACTGGTTAAAAATGTGATTTTTATTTCAGTAACTCGGTAATAACTCAGAGATGCCTTATCCGATTGCAGCAAATAAGGTGTCGTTTGACTGTCTTACAGTTATACATTGTTATTACTGGAAACAATGTTTTATAAAACGTACAGTTTTCTTGAAATATCACATAAAAAACTTTAAATAACCGCCATCTTGAAATTGATGCAGTTACATTATTTATATTGAATAAACTTATTGTGAGTTTTAAGATACACATTGGAGACGAATTTAAACTTTCTATCTTGAATAGACGCCAAGTTATACGAAAACTTTAAACGAGATCGCACATTTCATGAGGGAAATGAATTTTTGCATTAAAACCTTAAAAATATCAAATAAAGGGTTTAAACCAACATTGGTTACATTTTTTGAAAATTGAAAAATTTTATTTGTAGGATATTTTGATGCTCCTGGTTATATTTAAATGAAGTAATAGGATGCCAATGTATTACATTATAATGTTAGAAGGCGGTATTGTCGGGATAACAAGTTTGGGGCTTTTCTGACCCTTTTGGGGCCAAAGACTCAAATTTCGAAAACTTAAAATCCCAAAAAAGGGGATAGAGTTTTCCGATTGTTTTACCCAACAAACTTGTCCAACTAATCATAAAAAGGGATGGCTCTACCAAATTTGAAGTAGATCGGATAAAAATTGCGACCGCTAGAGTGCGAAAATGTATATATATATATATATAAAGCTTTTAGAGACCCCTCAAAACGTGTTCAGGGGGTCACGTTGGAACGTCTATGGTGGTCCCGGGCTTCAGTCTCACCATGCGAGTCATGCTAGTAGTTCACTTTTCTATAGAAGATTCACTAAAAATCACAAACAGACCAACAGACAGAAAACTTGGCATTTTAGACCCATGTTTATATGTGTTTATTATTGTCTCGTCCTAAGGAAGAAATACACAAAGTGTGTCCAGTGAGTTTGTATACACTCTGTATATTTTCACAAAACTAAACTGAAACCAAAAGTTTGGTAGATGTAAGACAAGAGAAGGGGATGACGTCACAAGTTACAAACTTGACGACAAGTTTAACCTAAAGCCTTGCTAACAATCTTTGTCTGACATGTTACCAAACTATCTTCACATACAACTTATACATAGTCAACTTGCTCATGCAAAGAATAATTATTGGTTATAAATTTAATATAACATTTTAAGATTGTAGTATTTAATGGTTTTACGTGTGTGTTAATGAAAGTCAAATGAAACTTGTTGCTTAAGAAAGATTAACAATGAGAAACGGGAGGCGTACAATGTTATCTACTTATACACTGTAATTATAAATGATTATTAAATTTTCTGTTAGCAATTAATAACGGACGCCATTCATTGTAAAAGACTCCACAAACAGAAAGTTTTACTTAATGTAGTTAATTAAAGAGCTGCACCAGTAACTTTAAATTTTGTTTTTAAGTTCCTCCTTACATTTCTAATCGTTCTTTCCAATCCGTTTATCAACGTTCATCTCCTGAGTTGTGTCAAGTATTTCAATAAGTTTAATTTTTTTTCCAATAGGTTTAATAGTTTCATTATGTTTAAAGAAAGTAGGTTTAATTTTACTTAATTCTGTATTAAATAATATCTTTCCTAACCTAAAAAAACGTTATTTTACATTTTAATCTGCAAGGTTACAAAATGCAATAGTTATCACTCAAATTCTTTGTGTTTTGACTTTGTTTCTAATTATATTACTCCATTTTCGGGGGAGCATTAAATTAGATATCTTAGAAGTAATTTAGGATTACAGGAATATTAAATAACACTTCCATATAATAAAAAAAATAAAAACCCATTCTATTATTTATTATACTATAACTTTCTTTCACTTCGTAGTAAATCCTACGCTTGAACAATTTTTTTATAGTAATGACTCACACAAAAGATTACAATTAAACATTAAATCCGTCCAGTTTCAACACGTTGCAAGTGTTAGCCCTCGGTAGTCTGGGATGCTCAGCTGTTCTCGCCGGATGCGATACTCTGCTCTTACTGTGAGCAAACACTAGCCCGGGCCTGAGAGACTGACGTTCATTGTGAACAGAGGCAGGGACTCGGACCTACTTAACTTGCACGGTCCTGTGTTTACTTTAACTTAGAACTGTATACTTACTAGGTTATTTACTTATTTTTATTCATCACTGCACCTCACAGTACCCCCACACAGTGGCAGACACAGTGGCACAGTGGCAGTGGCACAGTGGCAGTGGCAGTGGGGTACTCACAGTGCCTCACTCTGTGTAGTACCGTGCCGTGTGTTCGGTTTTAGTATCTGGCTTTAGGGTTAGGTTTTATTTTATTTCATATATTTATCACTTTTACCTCTGTATTAGATTTCTTGGTGTTTTCCAAGCTTTTCCTGTTTTGTGTCATTATTTAGTAAAATGTCGTTGTGTATTATGTATTTTTCTTAACTAAAGTCAGGATCAGATTCCAGATCCCGAAACGTCGTGATAATGATTTTAGTGAATTTCCTATGGAAAGTGAACTATTAGCATGACCCGCACGGTGAAACTTAAGCCCGGGACCACCATAGAAGTTCCTAACGTGACCCCCTGAACACGTTTTGGGGGGTCGTTCAAAATTGTATATATATATATATATATATATATATAGAGAGAGAGAGAGAGAGAGAGAGAGAGAGACATATATATATATATTATATATATATATATATATATGTATGTGTTTGCACTCTAGCGGTCGCAATTTTTGTCCGATTTACTTCAAATTTGGTAGGAACGTTCCTTTCTGTAATCAGTTAGACAAGTTTGTTGGGCAAAACAATCGGAAAACTCTAAACCCCTTTTTTGGGGGATTAATCTTTCGAATTTCGAGTTTTTGGGCCCAAAAATGGTCATAAAAGCCCCAGATGTAAAATAAATGCATGTTAAAAGATGGTAATTAGAGAGGCAAAAGTTTTAAGCCCTCTCTCGACATTCTAGCATAAATATTAACCGAGTTATTAAAGAAAATGTGTATTGACTCACTCACAGAGTGCCAATACAAATAACAATAGTGGGCTTTTATACAAAAATCAATATAACTCAACTAGGTAAAGCCACATACCAAGTTCTATTAATTTATGTTCATAATTAAAGGAGATAACACGTTAATTATTCTCCATAAAGAATAACATGGAGCTGAGTATGCAGGTTTGCTGCTACGGGAACTATCGGGCGAAAATGGGTTTTTGTGCAAATATCAATAGACCACAATGAAATGAAGCAATATACCACGTTTCGTCAGGATAAGTTGATAAATAAGCGAGATATACAATGTTTCTTATCCTCCATAAGAATAACATTGGACAACGTACTGTGTTTAGCACTTTCAATATCTCAGTAACCAATTGACGTAGAGCAATGATTAAAACATAAAATTGTGAGTCTTTTTAAGCTCATTCCAATGGAAAACAATAAAACTTTACTTTTTCAAAAATTGTGTGTAAAAACTTAAAAACCCCATTTTTGGGGTACAAATCCCCCCCAAAATACCCCTTCAGATAGGTCGATCTGTCTGGTTTTCGAACTTAAAGTCATAAATGCTGCTTTACACGTTTGTACCAAATTTAATCAAAATCGGACCTTTTTTACGAGAGTTATTGCACCCACGGGCACATATATATATATATATATATATATATTTATTTATTTATTTATATTTATATATACAGTTTCGAACGAATGGTGTTTTTGGGGTCTGGGGACCTCAAAACGAAAAGTTATCATGGTCCCGGGCCTAGGTCTTACCATGCCGACTACGGTAATAGCTTCTTCCCTATAGGGGAAATTCGCTAAAACCATTTTTTCCAAGTTGTATTTTGAATACCCAGCCAGAATTTAGAAAATGATTGAATATTACAACGATCGTACATAGATTTTTTAAGCTGACAAAAATTAAGGTTTTTTTACAAATAATTTAATAAACTAGAATAGTTGCTTTTAAATTACATGAACAAATATTAATCCTACATAAAAAGATGATAGATTTATTAGAATAGTACATACAACTGGTTTAATATTCAATAAGGTTATTTTTTTAATATATATTAGTCGACCTAATTTAATTTCTCATCAAAAGTGTTTTGAGCTAAATAGCATTAATTAATACTCTGAAAGAATTGGGTAATCAGCATCTTTCCCTGGGCCGTAGGACTCCTCAAAGGCTTCCAAATTAAAACTTCGCGGTTGTGGGAGATGTAATGAAGCGGTAATTAAGTGGATTTTAAAAGTTTCATCGAGAAGTTTATTAAAATAATCACCCCTATCATTTGGAATTACCGTAGACAATTTATATTTCTGAGACACACTGTATACAATTATCCAACCCAAAATTTCAAAAAAATCCTAAATATTGTTATTTGATTGTTGTTAAAACTTGTGTTTCCATTAAATGCATTGTTTGTCACATATAGAGGCTTCTGAAGGTTTCCTTTACTATTATGTGTTTCGGTATTGACGCATTGATGGTCCCTACATTCAAAAAGAGCGGAAAAGCTTCGCTTTTATAGGTATTTTTTAGAGTTTTCCCAGGATATCTCCAAGAAAGTCCCTTTCTATGAAAAGTTGTTTGATTAAATAGTATTCTAATACCTGCAACTAGTTCAGTTGTATAGATCAATACAACTTTTTTTTGGATGATAAGTAGCCAATTAATGCTTGATATGACAGCATCACGACTAATACATAGGCCCCTACCGTGAAGAATTACACCAATAAAAGTAGATTTTTGACATATTTAGAAAATTATCTGATGTACCGTTCTCTGCACAGAAAACTAGCAGGTTTGGATTCTGATGTTCTTAAACATCTATTATAATCAGGTGTTTGGCTAAAAAATATGAGTCCCTAAAATTAATATTGGAACTTTAAGAGCCCATAGAATGCCTAGTCCAAAAGGATGGTTTTCAAAACCTCAAAAAGTTCATATTGAGGACAAGAGGTTATATTGACACCAAACATGGAAGAAAATAATTATTGGTAAGAGGCCCGAGATCACCAAACCAAAATCAATAAATACTTTCAATAATATAGATTAGGTTAATGAACTATAGCCGTTATTAATTTTAATTTACAATGATTGTTGGTACAATATAAACCGGGGTTGGTCCAAAATATTATTAATTTAGATTTATAGTGGGAGGAAATTTGGACTGAGTGCACTGTAAAGTTTTACTCCTGTTTTGTTGCTGTCGAAGTTGTAATAAATATACTAAGTATTCGATTGCACAAACCTTTACTCTCTTCAAAACAAGAATTGGTTCAAAGGTTTTTGCGTACTTGGGAAAGTTTTTAAAAGGTTGCATGTATTTGGATTTGAGTATACATAAGTCATTGTGGTTACAATGACTTATTGTGATTGTGATTACAGGGTGAAGCCTAGGAATGAAACATGTTGAATACTTTGTCTTCAGGGATGGGGCGCGGCACAGGTGCATGTTCCCACTCTTCTTGCTGAACATTATGCTAGAAGAATCCAAGGAGGTTTATTCACCACTTTCTAAACTGGGTTTTCGACAGTTTTATTTTTAGTGAATTTCCTATGGAAAGTAAACTAATAGCATGACCCGCACGGTGAAACTTAAGCCCGGGACCACCATATAAGTTCCTAACGTCGGATAAGATAAGATGTAAACAAACAGTTCAGTTTTCATTAGTTTTTGTATTGAGTACAAAAATGTGTTATAATTGTGATTGTTCTTAAATGTTTAAAGTTTAATTTACAATAGATTTATTGATTAGGTCAATTGTAAAATATTTAATTGTCTGTATGGTAGTTATAACGTCACGTTTGTTTCGTTTAGTTTGTCAACTACAATTAGGCTAGGCTAAAATTAATAATTAGATACTCATTAACATTATATAAGAAAAATATATATTTCTTTATTTATAAACATCAAAATAAAAACGAGACAAATCAACAAATTTAAAATGTTTACAGTACATAGCTTTCTAGTACTGTAGCATGTTAAAATAACATAAAAGGAGTACAATTTCCATAGATGAGTTACAATGGTTGTTCCTGGCAACAAATGTTTACTTTAAGTATTAGTGGAATCAAAATATGTTGTCTGGACACATTTCAAGGTGATATTATTATATCAGAACTAAAAATAATCCCCGCATTTAAGTCATCAACTCACAACTATCCACACTAAATTTACTTTTGACCTCAAAACACAATGAACAACTAACACAATTATAATCGTTTGTGTAGTCGTAGCTCATGTAGCCAAGTGTTGAAATCACTGTCTCTCCACAATACCGAAAAAGGTTAATAACAAATTGTCCTGACTGGAGATGGTCTATCAGCTTCCATCGCAGTTTGTGAACTTGACATTCCAGCGACTCCAATTTATTTGATGAAGCCCTCTTGACGGTACAGCCCTTGTTACAGTAGAGGATAGCCATCAGCCTATGTCTACTAAGGGTAACAGGCTGTAGAATAACTGCTCTCCAATGAACCTATAAATAAACCAGTAACCATTACCTTTATTTTTACAGTGAAAATTTCACAATGTTGTTTGTTATCAGTTACGGCGGGAATACTGTATACATAGCAATTTAGTCGCAACAGTCGGTGCGAGTAACTTCCACGGAGTATAACCAAAGTGTCCGGGTCAAAACTGGAATACGTAAATGTGAAATTTTTTTACGTATCTATCTATATTATTATTAATACGCTACATGCAAATTTCGAAAACAATAAGGCTTTTTGTTTTAAGAATTACCCCCACACATTATACATCAAAACGTCCATCTAGGTGTGCAGATTTGCAAACTGGTTTTAGATTTTCGATTAAGGACATATAACTCAAAGCTATGAAAGAAAAAACAAAAAACTGATAGTGTGTAACATTTCCAAATATGTATTGTTTTTTTCCTCTAAAATAATTGCAGCTGTTAATACACTATGAATAGATAATCAGCAATAATACATCTGTCTATAAAATTAATGTCATGAGTTTTCTTTATTTATACCACTCTGAAAGTTGGTTTTTGGATACGATTAACATGGAGAATAATTTTATTTGAATTGCAGCTGTTAATGTATTTTGGTCAGGTAATCAGCAAAAGTACATCTATCTATCTTCTTATATTAGTACCTAGACCCAGTGCCTTTCGTCAATCCAATACCAATATTTTCACCATAACAAACAAATTTTTAGTCCACTGGGGGCCTAAGGTTGGAAAAACATATTCATATACTGGTATGGCCCAGGAACAAATTTGAAGAGCTATTTTCAAGTATTTTAGATATATTATTTTCATAATGAATAAAAAATGGTCACTTTCGAGGCCATTGGACCAAACCCCTGAGTCTTGGGGAGGGGGAAACGTATTAAAACTATCGTTGGTCCCCTACAACGTATTATGGTGTGTGAGTAATTTTGAGAAGCCTTTCCCGCAATCAGCTGGAGTACTAATTTATTAGTGTAGGTCTTTTCTCTATAAGAATAACATAGCAACGTATTAGCCATTAGTAGATTAATACCTACAGACCAAATTTCATCAAAATTGGATTATTAGTATCGTTTCTAGCTATGTACACATCCACAGTCACGTATTTTTTCTATAAAACAGCATGTTTAGTTTCTCCCTACCTACCTGAGCTAAAGAAATGGGTAACAACATTGTTTAAGCCATTAAGAGTTTGTGGTCTTCATTAAAATTAAGAAGATTATTTTGTAAATAAAAGGTTAAATTGCATAGTTTTTTGTGATCAATATAACCCCATAGAAGCTCATAAAACCCCATAAAACCTCTTTCCCATTATTAAATCCGTCTGATTTCCGAATTCATGATAGTAGACTCTGTGCTGCATGTTTAAAAGAATTTTAATCAAAATATGTGCTTTCCTTGAAAGTGACAGTGTAAACGATCTAAAATGTAAATTAACGTACATGCACAAAGTTTTACATATAAAAATTGACTCTAATGGTGTTTATTGTAGCTAAGAAGATTAAAATGGGAAGTTATTAGTGTCCAAGGAATATTTCTTACCATAGAGACTACAGAAATAGTGGGTTATATGCAGGAAAAAACAAAAAGATTAGCATTATTAATAAAAATTCACAGTTGAACAGATAAGCAAACAGACGGTTTACGATTGTTATGATATTGGTGTTGGTTTAATAATTATCTTCAAAACGACACCTTAAAAGTTAAAATCAAGCAACAGGTATGAGTGTAATTACGTTTAAATCAAACAGTGTAATTTTTCCAGTCCGTAAACATGATGACGTCATCACATGGGATAGGGAGCTCTGAGAGAGTCTCCCGCTGGATTTTGAGAACTAGAGAGTTGTAGAAGCACCATGCAAACTTTTGGGTTGCCAGAAGTTAAATATTAGGTCGATTTTGGAAGCTAACACCTCGGAATATTTATCACTTTTATATGTGTGACCGATTTGTTATATATGTTGTTTCTACTTCATGGTCAAATTAATTTACAATTTATTGATGACGGAACGAAGTGAAGGAATCTTTGTATCAGCAGAGACAATGATTCGTTGCCCGTCAGTGTAGTCGTGTGTGTTCGTAATGCAATAACGTGAAAACAGCAAATTACCTTGTTATTTGTTGTTGAAGAATTTGCACCTCTAATATAATGAAATATAATATAATTAAGAACGATTTATCCTATGACCAAAAAATAATTACCCTAAATAAGATTACATATTTTCTTATAGAGTCCCCAGAGCTATATATTAAATATTTTGTGATTAAATTTTGATTGGAACTTACGTTAACAACAGAAACTTTCATCTACCATTTCTGGAATTAATACGTCCACTTACGCTAATATTTGAGCGTACTCCTAGTTATCGTAAAGCGTTCTGATTATACTATTATTAATTTAAAAGTGTGGTGGTACATTTGGTTTCATTACAAAAATGTTTATATGTCAACTAAATCATAAAATATTTCCAGCGAGGTATAAACCATCTCGTTTCTACCTCGCTGACTATTTATAACGAAAATGCAAACTTAATTCACACTTAATAACCCTTGGTTTAAAAAATTTCTAAATGACTTCTTTTATTTTCAATATATTTCAGTTAAAAACAGTAATAGTATTGATTTGAGAACTAATAAAATAAATAAACCTCCTATAATATTTGTAAATGTCCACAAAAGGTTTGCATACGCCAATTCAAAGTTGAGTTTCCCTGGACAAAGCGCACAGTGAGATAGAAACTTGGTTGAGACTCAGTTGACTAGCAACCACTTGCCTTATTACGCAGTTAAGGACTTAACTTGCTGAGTTGCTTCACTTCGCGTCTTCATGAGAGTTGTCTGTTTCACTTGCTTGCAACATATTCCTTAGAATCTTGCTTAAACTTTAACAACAAACAGCAAATGGGTAGTTATCTTAGGAGACATTAACGAATACGAAATATACTATGCACAATTTAAACCGTAAACATCCTTTTTTTATTATTAGGAAAGTATTTATTTCTTGCTTGCATATAATGCAATTGCTTTAATTTTTTTTACTACCGTATTTTTGAAGATGATGTATAATCCGATGTCCTAAGCTCGAGAGAGGTTTCCAATGTAATGTATTTGTGATGGTGGAACAATGTGCGGCAACAGTTAGTTTCACAGTGGTTAATCTCAGTCAGTCGCGGTTACCTAACAACTTGAACGTGGGAGAGAAAGGGAAGGTTTGTTAGATATAAAGGAACTAAAGCGTGGGCAAGTATAAGCATGTGTGATGTTCTAGAATATTTTTATACTTATTGCCGATTAACTTCATACTTCGTATTTGAAAGCAATAATAGCATTGACTATAAATATATAAATAGACGTTTTAGCAGAACCCATTGTAGGGTTTGTGCGTCAGTTAAAATGAATAATACTAATAATAATAATTGTATTTCAAACTTACGTTTTTTAACAGCCTAAGTAAAATTATATTGTTCGTACAGCAAAACAAAAATGTCCCTGTTGCCTATTCCGTTTGTAAACCATAGCAAATCCATTGTGCAGTGGTGCGGCAAGGCCTACCAAAAAGCAGCGATAGTGGGCGATACGAGTTCAATCGGAGCCTATATACCCGGGCCTACGGCAGTCCAACACTCCTCCCTTCTCAGAGCGGTCTCGAATGAGAGCCATTTCCAATCAGCAGACATCTTCCAATCGTTCCCGGTAGCAGCGCCACTGCATTGAGCCTTCCTCCGTTGGTACTGCGGACATCCAACAGGGGCGCTGGAGTGCTCTAGAAAACTGCTAGGGACACGTTATACAATGGCGATGAAAAGTCTACTTCAGTATCTATAGTCAATGATAATAGTTTAAAACAATTTGAAAATTAACCTGTCGTTTTTAATTGGCTTGGTTTCAGACTGACGTACTTTTAAGAAAAATGTAAGACATTATAACAAAAAGTCATAACATTTGTTTCCTTTATCACATAAGTCAAGGAAAATCTTTAGTTGTTTTATACAACAACATTCAAGTTTCTAATATTGTGCTACAAGTTTAGAAAATATTCGTTTTAAACACGAAATTTTAAATTTAAATGTTTTTGTATTAACCACTAACGTGTTTCTTTCGCTTCGGGTACAAATTGATACAAGTTATCCCTTTTGTTTTAATACCTTACTAGCTGGTTGAAAATTGAAGCAGTTCAAAAATCAAATTAGTTAAAACAATCTTTAAAACTGTTAAATACACAAATATTTTAATATATAATGTCGCATTCAAATATGTATTACAAGTAATAGAGACCTTTGACTTTGTATTTAATGAAATTAAAGTATGTTTTTCAACGCCCATGACAATGACTTTATAATTTAATTAGTTCGTTTGAAATTAATTTAATTCTTTCACAAATAAACATTTAGCTTTGTATCTACAGGAAAGTACCTAAACATTTGTAATACTTAATATAATGAATATTTATTGATTGGGGTTTTGCTACTTCTTCAACTGCAGATACCTTCATAAAAATAACAAATTAATTAAAAATTAATAATTTTTCTTTATCATCTGTATGTTTTTGGTTCGTTATATTTAGGTTGACAGTAAATACCAAAATGGTAGTACAAAAAGGAAATTACTTTAGTTTTTTTTTTTTTTTTTTTACCTGAGATTAAGTTTTCCCCAAGTTACTTTATATTAGCAAAAGAAAAGTGTTGTAACGAACTACAATTTTGTTATTTTTCCGTCTATATCATTTAATATAAATATTCTACAGCATATTCATTGTTCCTAATATTTCATAACAGAAATCTTATTTAATACTCTACATTGATAATGCTTTCAAAGTAATTCGTGGATGAAGGCTAATATATCACCCAATGATCCTGCACTAGCCCTCCCACAACCTAAAAAAAAACAAATAAACCAAGTGATAAAAGACACGGGAAAGCTATAGATTGCAGATAAGTCCCACAATGATCACCATTTCGGATTTGTTTAATTCCGATTTACGATCGGACCAAACCGTTGACGATCTATTTATTATTTAAAGTCGGTTTATCTTTTGTTGGTGATAATAATGGTTATGCCAATAATTCTGATTAAACTTATAATTTATTTTGTAGTTTATTTTTATGTTAAACTATCAATTTAAACTAGTACTTGAAATAGGAAACGATAAATAAATCAATTCTAGCTGATGTTCCGCTCTTTGCTAGACTCCCCGTTTTCTCGGCGTCATGTGAACATTAGTTTAGAAAACTAGACGTTGCAATCAATAGCTGAATAAAATAACTGCATAAGAATAAACCCGGATCTTTGGAAGCCCATGGGGTGGAGACCTGAGGGAGGATGATTTTGAAACCTCAAAAGGCACATACCGGTGTGAGAGCTTTTGATTGATATCGAAGAATTACATATCATACGAGGTTGATTGTATACGGTTTTTTACCTTTAGGTCAAATAAGACCTAAATACTAAGTATTTACCTTAGGTTGTGTTTTTAATAGAAGTATTTACCTTAGTATTTTTATTTGCATTGTTTATAATTAAAAGTATTTATTTTTTAATATCATGGTTAAATTTGTTAATAGTGGAAAGCGTTGAGCATAGTGACTATTTTAAATTCAACTTTATGTTAACGAAAATCGACCCTCTTATCATTTCTTCTTAGTAGTTGTATCGAAATATTATAATTTGAGTTTATTATAAGACCGTATTACAAGAAAAACTATTTTTTAATAGCCATAATTTTACAAACAAGGTATTACTGATAGCTAAACAGATTCATAAAACGTTTACTTTTTAAATTATTACATATACTATTATGGGCATTAGTTTTTTTTTATTTGATATAATATATACATACGCATTTGCAAAAATAACAATTTATTTTGATGAATGCAGTTAATTATTTGAGGTTTTAATAACAGATCAAATTAACGTGTTATAAAAAACTGTGAAATGGAAAGAACACTGTTGCCAACTACCTTATATAAAAATATGATCAAATGTTACGTAACACTTGTTAATTATTTGTTTGAAATCATTTTTCTTTATTTAACACGATTTTCTTGGATACCAGAAGACAATTAAGATAACACTAGCTCCATTGAGCTTTGCTGTTATCATTATTGGTGAGCCTGGTAAGGCCATTTCCATCGGCAGTTACTTTATATTGGAGCAGTCAATATTCACACCCAATATTAATATATCATTCTGAATAGTATTAAGTTGAATTTTTAATGTTCTCTACAACCCTTCAACTATTCAATATTTCATCGTAGCAAATAACAAAAAATAATTCATATTCAATAAAATACTTACCAAATCCAATATTTTCCTTGTAAGTAAAGGATTTATTTACATTAAAAATATGTAGGATTTAATTTTCATATATTATCCGTGTAATTATAGTTACATTTCATTGACATTAAATTAACCATAAAAAATATTATCTGATTAGGACTATAACGCAAGTAATAAAGAAGAGGTTTGATCATACATAGGCGTATGAACAAATATATAATTATGAAAAGTAATTTGTATTATACAAATATAAACACATTTGATAAGTGTCTGTATTTTACGTTAACAGTTTTTTGCCCTTGGGTTATGTAAACGGTTTTATCGGCAATATTGACTGTATATTTGAAACCCTGCGTCACCTTTGTAGTAACCACATTCTATTTCCATGACATTCCTTTATCATAACAATATTTTTGTGCAGTCACTACCTTTGGATTTCAATTGCTTTAATTTTTTTTACTACCGTATTTTTGAAGATGATGTATAATCCGATGTCCTAAGCTCGAGTGAGGTTTCCAATGTAATGTATTTGTGATGGTGGAACAATGTGCGGCAACAGTTAGTTTCACAGTGGTTAATCTCAGTCAGTCGCGGTTACCTAACAACTTGAACGTGGGAGAGAAAGGGAAGGTTTGTTAGATATAAAGGAACTAAAGCGTGGGCAAGTATAAGCATGTGTGATGTACTAGAATATTTTTATACTTATTGCTGATTAACTTCATACTTCGTATTTGAAAGCAATAATAGCATTGACTATAAATATATAAATAGAAGTTTTAGCAGAACCCATTGTAGGGTTTGTGCGTCAGTTAAAATGAATAATACTAATAATAATAATTGTATTTCAAACTTACGTTTTTTAACAGCCTAAGTAAAATTATATTGTTCGTACAGCAAAACAAAAATGTCCCTGTTGCCTATTCCGTTTGTAAACCATAGCAAATCCATTGTGCGGTGGTGCGGCAAGGCCTACCAAAAAGCAGCGATAGTGGGCGATACGAGTTCAATCGGAGCCTATATACCCGGGCCTACGGCAGTCCAACACTCCTCCCTTCTCAGAGCGGTCTCGAATGAGAGCAATTTCACGCACGCGCGCTAGTAGTAAGGCCGCGCGCTTGGGGTCCAACATTGGTCTTATGGAGAATAGATTAACATGGGGTCTTATGGAGAATAGATTAACATGGACTCTTATGGGAGAATAGAATAACATGGGCTCTTATGAGGAATGGAATTAGGGTGTAATTGCTACCCCCTGTGGCTCTTTTGCTACCCTCTGTGGTTAATTATTTATCTTTTTCATCGCCTGTGGTTAATTATATACCGTTTTTGGTAATTGTTTGACCCTTGCGTCCTTCACTTTCTTCTGTGTATCTAACTACAGATCCTGTCTCTCAGCGTACTGTAGCTGGCGGGTGTAACGTGAACATTTTTAAGTAAACTGATGGGTTGAAATGTTAATTCGTGTCCTTCTGTTGTTAATCATCTAGCCTTCTGTGGTAATTATTTTAACCCTCTGTGTTTAATTATCTACTATTTTTTGGTAATTATTTAACCCTCGCGTCCTTCAATTCCGTGTATCTATCTACAGCTCCTGTTCTCTCAGCGTACTGTAGCTGGCGGGTGTAACGTGAACATTTTTAAGTAAACTGATGGGTTGATATGTTAATTCGTGTCCTTCTGTTGTTAATCATCTAGCCTTCTGTGGTAATTATTTAGCCCTCGCATCCTTCTGCTCTGTTAATCATCTAGCCTTCTGTGGTAATTATTTGAACTACGTTTCCTTCTACATATTTATTTTTTAACCCCAGTGCCCTTCTATACATCTAACCTCCACATCCTTCTGCGTATCTCACCTCCTTCTGCATATTTAACCACAACATCCGCAACAAGTCTCTGTCAGCAAACTCGTTGTAACTAGTTAAAATACAGCTCTGTAATTGGTTATAATAAAAATGCATTCTATTGGTTGTAATTCGTGTTCTGCCCTCTTATTGGTTGAGACTTTTAGCGCTCTTTATTCTCAAGCGTTAACTTTACTCTATCCCTTGCATTTGCACTGGTCAGAGGTCCTTGCGATACTCCGGTCGTTGATTTTGCACATGGCAAATATAATTATTACATTTGATTATAATGATTTTAGTTTTCTTGTATTGTAGTAGTTTTAATTCTCATGTATTGTAGTAATCTTGCGTGCTTAATGACATGGCTAGAGTAGTGTTGTATTTAATTGTTTTACCAGGCTAGACCTGACTAACATATTTAATTTATGGCCCTTACACCATTAATCTCACTCTCTAGTCTTGTTCTTTAATACAGTTTTGGTTAGAGCAGTTTTTGTATGTATTGACTAACATAACCTCACTTTTCTCGCTCAATGGCTCGGAGAAAGTAGTTTTGTGTTTGTATGTGTTGAGTAACAGTAATCTCACTTTATATTCTTGTTCTTGGTTACAGTAGTGTTTGCTACCTTCATTAGAGTTAACCTGTAGTTCTGGTTTGACTTGCGTAGTTTGTGTGTTAGTGTTTTTCTGACTTACGTAGTAATACAGAGGTACTGTGCTCTCCTACATACTGTATACCTCTTACGACAGGCTCCATTACCTCAGTCTGATTTCAGTCGTGACGCTGATCAGACGTGTTTTGTGCTGCTCTTGCGTAAGTGTTCTCTTGCACAGATTATTATTGATTCTGCGTAATTCAGTTATATCCGTGTGAGTTTGACTCTGTTCGGGGTACTTGCTCTTTTAAGCGTTAGCACAGTTTAGCTTGTTTTCAGTATTTAATTCTCTGTTGAATGATGGACGTTTCTAAAAAGGACCCTCAAAACCCGGTAAATTTAATTAGTAAAGACGAAACCTATGTTAGACACTTCAGATTGTACGGGACTAATACTGTTTTCAAATTTACTAAACCGCCAAGAGGTATCTCTGAGTTTGATTGGATTCGTAAAGGTTTTAATCTAATTGTAGAGACATCCAAAGCCAACGCTGTACCCACCGACTATCTTGGGTTTAAATTACAGTCTATAAGTTTAAAAAGTGCTGAACCGGGGTACGTATCTTTGAGGCCGGTCTCTGAAGTTAGTGGTGATGTTCTCTGGGATATTTTTGGAGGCATAATTCAAAGTAACTCTGAATCTTTAACCTCTAGCGACACTTTTAGAATTGATGTTACGAGGATTAACGTCCCCGTAGGTAAAGGGAGAGTACGTCCAGAGATGTACAACACCTTTGATGAAGAATCTAAAGCGAGACGGGGTATTGTAGTAATTAATAATAAAGACAATTTATGTTTGGCTAGAGCGTTGGTAGTAGGCAAAGCACTTGCAAAAAATGATCCTCAGTACAAAGCAATACGTCAGGACAAGGGAAAAAGACAAACTTTCAGAGCTAATAAGCTCATAGCAAAAGCCCGTGTAGAAATGCCCGAGGAGGGCGCAGGAATCCCTGAGCTTGAAAAATTTCAGTCACATCTTAAAAAATACAAAATTACCGTCTACAACTACGACAAAAAAGGCCGGGATGTTTACTTTGAGGGAGGTAATGAAGATGCTAAATTTAAAATTAACTTGTTATTTCATAACGGTCATTATAACGTAATTAGAAACTTAACTGCCGCATTTGTTTGTAATTTCTTTTGTGAAGCATGTCATATTCCCTACAGCAACAGACATGAGCATCGATGCTCTAACAGATGCACCTCCTGTCATACCATCTCCCCGCCCTGTAAACTAGAACACGGAGGCATCACATGCCGTTTTTGCAACCGCTTCTTCAAAAACGAGCGGTGTTTAGTAGCCCATCAAGGGCAAATTTGTAAAACTGTAAAACTCTGCCGTGACTGTAAGAAAATGATTTATCCAAAAAGACGTAAGACAGCTCACGTATGCGGAGAAGTTTACTGTAAACCCTGCGAAGCGTTCAAAGACCCCGCACATCAGTGTTTCATGAAGGTAGATAGGAGAACACCGAAAGACCGTGATTTTTTGTTTATTTTCTTTGACTTGGAGACTCGCCAAGACGAGTCACTTCCCTCAGACCCACAACAGAAAGTTCATAAAGTAAACTTGTGTGTATCACAACAGTACTGCTTTAAATGTATTAATGGGGGTGAGTGTGAAACTTGCTCGGAACGGCAAAGGGTATTTGAAAAAGAACCGGTAAAACACTTCATGGACTATATCATGGGAATTCGAAAAAAATTTAAAGATGTCTGTGTAATTGCCCACAACGGGCAAGGTTTTGACTTTCAATTCATACTACAGTATATTATGGAAGAAACTAAATTTACACCAAAAATAACTCCTCGGGGAACTAAAGCTATTTTGATTGAAGTAGCCAACGTAAGGTTTGTGGACTCACTTAGCTATTTTCCCATGGCCCTCGCTGCACTCCCTAAAGCTTTTGATCTGCCTCCCGAGAAAAAGAAGGGCTACTTTCCCCACCTCTTCAACACTCTGGCGAACCAAAATTATGTAGGCCCTATGCCCAACAAAAAGTATTATTGTCCCGAATCCATGTTTGAGAAACCTCACGAAGCCTTCGAGGTTTGGTACGAGGAACAAGTAGCGAGTAACTATGTGTTTGATTTTAAAAAGGAAATCTTGGAGTACTGTATCTCTGACGTAGAAATCCTAGCCCAAGCGTGTATTAAATTTAGAGCCTTACTTCTTCAAGAGTGTAACGTAGATCCTTTCCTCGAGGCCGTAACTATTGCTAGCGCGTGTAACTTGGCCTTCCGCCGTAACTTCTTAAAAGAAAATACTATTGGACTAATACCAAAATCAGGGTACCGACTTGCAGACAATCAGTCAGCCGTTGCATTACAATGGTTAACATGGGAGGAGGAGAAACGTGGAGTAAAGATTAAACATGCGGGCCGGGGCAGAGAAGTTAAAATTAACGGGCTAAAAGTTGACGGGTTTGACGGGGAACGAATTTACGAGTTCCACGGGTGTTACTGGCACGGCTGCCCGAAATGTTTTCCTTACAGCAGAGAAGAACCTCTGCCGGATGATCCCTCAGACAGTTTGCATCTCCGTTACGAGAGAACCAAGTCCAAAATGGCAAAATTTAATAGCTATGAAGTTGTAGTAATGTGGGAGTGTGAGTTTAGAGCTTTGAAAAAGGACAAAAAACTAAATCACTTGAACCAACTGTCCATTCTAAACACACTTCCGCTTAATCCTAGGGATTCCTTCTTTGGAGGCAGAACGGGTAATACTAAAACGTATTGTAAATGTAAAGAGGGAGAAACAATCCAATATGTTGATGTCTGTTCCCTTTATCCGTTTGTAAATAAATATTGTAAGTATCCCGTTGGTCATCCTACTGTTTACGTTGGAAATGAGTGCCGGGAGAGAGGCCTTGAAGTAGAGGGCTTGTTGAAATGCAAAATTCTACCTCCTTACAACTTGTATCATCCCGTACTCCCCGCTAAAATGAATAATAAATTGATGTTTGTTTTGTGTAGAACTTGCGGTGAGACTTTAAACCAAGGGGAATGTTTTCATGATAGTGAGGAAAGGGCAATGGTAGGAACATGGACTATGGATGAAATTAGAAAAGCTGTAGAAAAAGGCTATATGATCTTGGACATGTTTGAATTGTGGGAGTATAAAGTCGCTACTTATGAAAATGGGGGGCTGTTCACAGATTTCATTAATAAATTCTTGAAAGTAAAGCAGGAAGCCTCAGGGTATCCCGCATGGTGTAAAACAGAGGAAGATAAAGACAAGTATGTTTCTGATTTCTTTGAGCGTGAGGGTATTCAAATGGAGAAAGACAAAATTGCTAAAAATGGAGGACTCAGGTCAGTAGCCAAATTAATGTTAAATTCATTCTGGGGCAAGTTTGGTCAACGAGAAAACATGACAAAAACTGAAATCGTGAGAGACTCTAAAGAATTATTCAATTAGTTAACTCAACCAGGAAAGGAAGTAAAGTTTGTTGAAGTAATTAACCAAGAGGTTTTATTAGTTAATTGGCAGAATGTTGATGATGCCGGTGAGGCTCTAAAAACTGTAAATGTTGTAATTGCGGCCTACACCACAGCTCACGCGAGACTTAAACTGTATGAACATCTAGATGCTTTGGGCGGTCAAGTCTTGTATTATGATACAGATTCGTGTATTTATTTATACCGTGATGGTTTGTACAAGGTCCCTACGGGAGATTACCTTGGGGAAATGACAGATGAATTGGCAGGTGACTACGGACCTGTCTCTTATATCGTAGAGTTTGTTTCTGGGGGGCCTAAAACTTATGCATACCTTGTCTGGTCAACCAAAAAACAAAAACTAATTTCTGTTTGTAAAATCAAGGGCCTCACCCTCAACCTAAAAACCTCCGAAACGCTAAACTTTGAAGCTCTAAAAAGGATGGTACTAAACGAAGCTGCTGAAATACTAGAAATTGAAGAGAATAGAATCAGGAGAACAAAGACACGAGAAGTCGTTACAGTAAGTGAAATTAAAAAGTTTAGAATTACAGGACCCAAGAGAAAATTTAATGATGATCACGATACCCTGCCTTTCGGCTTTAAAAAACAAAAACTGATGGAACCATCACATGGGTACTAAGCGTACATACCTGTAAACATCAAATCTATTAACTCATTCTGTTCTGAGACGTGGTCCTGATCGGTTGTGTTTGTGCTGTTACACTCAGTTGTATATTGTTTTGTTATATTCTTGTAGAATGTCTGCTGAACATAATACATCCGCTAACCAACAGGTTTTTCTTCAACTTATACACAAAAAGAGGTTAAATGAAAATGTAAAATTTAATATTACACGCTCAGAGTTTAAGTTCTTACTTACAGGTTCAATAAATGCCCGGGAATGGCCTTTGGTGTTTTCGGAGTATATAGTAGATAAAATAACGGAGAACTCCTCATCAAACACCTACATCGGAGTATCAATAAAGCACACAGGTGCATCAGGAGACATACCTTACATGCCTCTAGCTAATCTAACACCGACAGTTTTTGATGATCACTTTGAAGAAATGTTTTGTAACGTTGAGAAACTATCTGGGGTTTTAAATTTTGAAGTATCACTTGTCTATATTCCTAGTTTCTACCGTCGATAAAGGTAGCACCTTTCCCTATGGAGTAGCGTTACTCCTGTATATACCACTTGTCACTATTACCGTTACATCATTCTGCTCCAAGTCGTGGTACTGATCAGACATTCTTCTGCGCTCCTTTTGCCTGTACTATTGAGTAAATTGTGACATGGCTGCTAAATACTATACATTCAATAACAAGCCGGTATTGATTCTGTTTGATAGTGAAGGAAAGCCATGGTTTAAAGCTAAAGACGTAGCTACTGCTCTAAAGCATGTTAATGGTTGGAGTGCAGTTCGGAAACATGTAGATGACAGTGATAAATTAACTGTTAGTAGTTTTACTGACGCCCAAAAACAGGGCGTTGGACCGATTGAGAAAACAACGGTTTTTATAAACGAAGCCGGATTATGTTCTTTGATGTTAAAATCAACTACTCCTGAAGCAAGACTGTTAGTAAGAAGTCTGTTGCCGGAGAAGTTTTACCTTACTTACACAAATATGAAAGATGAAAGTTCACTTTAAATGTAATTTTTTCTTTAAAATCACAAGTTCCCACTGTATGTGTGTGTGTGTGTCTGTGTGAATGAAGGTCCCTGGCGCGGGTGACGAAAAGCCCCGTAAACCTGTATGAAGGTCCCTGGCGTGGGTGACGAAAAGCCCCGTAAACCTGAATGTGTGATGAAGGGTTTAGTAGATTGAGACGCCTGGCTAACACCCCGGCTACTCCTTTGAACAACCCGGTGTGAATGAAGGACTATGTACATTGAGGCGCCTGGATAACACCCAGGTTACTCCTTGGAACAGTCCGTACGGTGGGATTTGTAAAAAATAAAATAAAAATAAAAAATAAATACAAAAAGTAAAAAAGTACAAAATAAAAAAAACAAAAACTATAAAAAGGAGGTAGCATTTTGTTATGGAGTGGCTACCACAGTGAGAGGCGATGGTTGGGGCCTCTCACCCCAGAGGTTTAGGGCTCCTGGCGATGCTCTGGGTAACCAAAAAGAACGCGCCGGCGCTCCTACGGCCTAGCCTAACGGCTTACCGTGGTGTGGAAACGGGAGCGTTCAAATTACTTCACCGGAGTTATAAATATTTGACGGAAAACATTACAGTCTAAACAAAATATTCTCCCGGTAAAGTATTTTTACCGGACTCTAAAGTAAATGACCGAGAAATTTAAAACACTACGGTCAAATTAATTGTAGCGCCCGTTAAAGTAACTTCACCGGACTTGGAAACATTTGACCGGAGATAGATAGATATCTGTCCTCGGTGGACAGTTTTCTGCGGACTTGGAGGTATTTTATAGCTTAAGGTTTCTATTAAAGAAAAAAAAATACCCCAGTAAACAGTTTTAGGGGCCTCGGTATTGTTTGGCCGAGAAATTTAAAAGGTTTGGGCAAAGTTAAATGTAGCCCCGGTAAACATATTTTAGCGGACTCGGTATTGTTTGGCCGAGAAATTTAAAAGGTTTGGGCAAAGTTAAATGTAGCTCCGGTAAACATATTTTAGCGGACTCGGTATTGTTTGGCCGAGAAATGTAAAAGGTTTGGGCAAAGTTCAATGTAACCCGGTAGAGGATTTTCAGTACATTTTGACGATAAGTTAATCGTCAGAGTACCTCACGGTCCCCAGCAGACAGTTTTAGGGGCCTCGGTATTGTTTGACCGAGAAATTTAAAAGGTTTGGGCAAAGTTAAATGTAACCCCCGGTAAACAGTTTTAGCGGACTCGTTATTGTTTAGCCGAGAAATTTAAAAGGTTTGGGCAAAGTTAAATGTAACCCCGGTAGAGGATTTTCAGTACATTTTGACGATAAGTTAGATCGTCAGAGTACCTCACAGTCCCCGGCAGACAGTTTTAACAAACCTGAACATATTCAACCGAGAAATTACACCATCAATCTGCAGAACTACCCGGACTCAGACAAAAATAACCAACTCAGAGAAAAATAATGTATAATTTCTGTCCTTCTAAAGAATGCATTTTATGTTTGCTATCTTTTAATATGTATCCATGGTGTATCATTTGTAGTCAAATCCCCAATGTTGGTGTTGGTTACAATATTTGATCAGTAAATGCAGTAAAATTATATATTTATTCAGTTTGTTACAGTGTTTTCAAGCAACCAACTACAACAAAAACACACATATCAACTCTAAAGTGTTTAATCTCTGTATTTGTTTTAACTTTACAAAATACCTTACTGCCTCCTTTGCATTAGTTTTAATTCATAAACAATGGACTTGGTGTGTACCACAAGGTCTAACTCTTTGAATCCTTATCAAGTGGGACCCGTTTTGGGTCCCACCTACTTCCGGTGTAATGTTATGAAGGGGAGCGTCTCGCCTCTCTCGGGTGTTGGTATAGCTTTTATTTTCTGCTAGTGTTTACAAGTCTTTTCTAGTTACTGTATCTAGCGATTTCTAAACAGTTAAATGCAAAGAATGCTGCCAAAAGTAATACAAATTGAACAAACCTGCTAAAATAAGCATAAAGTTCAAAATATTCCTCAACATCTTATTTACAGACCCTAGCCATACTAAACAGCTAAAAAAAAACTCCAAGTGTTATTCGTTCATGCAGCTAAACACCAAACCAGAAACTTGACATTCTAGCTGGACATGTAGAATCTTTTCAGTTGTATTACCACATGACAATTTAATGTAGAATTGCAATATTTGATTAGTAAATACAGTAAAATTATATATTTATTCTGTTTGCTGGAATATTGTAACAGTGTTTTTAAAGCAACTAACTACAACAAAAAGACAACTCTGTATTTGTTTAACTTTACAAAATACCATACCACCACCAGCCTATTCTGCATTAGTTTAAATTAAAAAATTGTGGACCCTCAAGGTCCAACACTTAGAATCTTTATCTGGTGTAATGTTATGAGCGTTTCGCAGCCCTTGAAGCTAGGGTATAGCTTTTCTTTTCTGTTAGTGTTTACAAGTATCTTCTAGTTACTGTAACAGAGGTTTCAAAACAGTTCAATGCATACAACAAATTAGTCCTGCTAACATAAGCATAAAGTTCAAAATATGCGTTAATGTATTAATTTACAGTAAAAGGTGACAAGAGTTGTTCTTTCATACAGCTGAACACCAACCAGAAACTTGACATTTTAATTCAGAACCTACACAATAGCAAAATTCTATCTGCTCATAATGTTAAAACCTCAGTTACAATGTTCAAATGATCTAATAAAAGGCAAAAACATGCCCTGAAATAAAAACTAAAGATCAGATTGAGCTTGATGAACCCAACTGCTATAATACTAAACTACAACAACACCTAAACAAGGGCTAAAAATTCAACACACCTGAACAATAATTACTTTAATTGTAACAGCTACAACTCTGTAAATATACTCTCTGAAGGGGGGTCTATCGATAAACCCCCCTTGATCTTCAGTACTTTCAACACCTTCATTGGTTTATATTCTTGTTGACGACTCAGTCAAAGTATCATTTATTTTGTATTGGTTTGTAACTAGTATTCTTGTATGTTTAATATTTTTCAATCACAAGTATTTAAAAACTGTAGCTAAACTAAAGAGACTGCTCAGATCTTGGATTAACAAGATACAAAGCACGCAATCCGTACCTATGTTAGAGAAAAACACCGCAAAACTATACCGGAAGTACAGGGGCACGATTCACGCCCCCCCCTTGTACTTTCATTCACATAAATCTTTCTTAACGAGCCTGGTTTATATAAATTAATTTTAACACAGAGCTAGTTTTCTTGTGAGTGTTTGTTTAAAATGTGCAAGCATGACATTGGTATGATTTAAGAGTATCAGAGGTCTTGAATGATGTAAAGGAAAGGTACCGTAAAACAACACCAGAAGTACGAGGCAAACTCCCCTTCCCCACCCCGCCCCAAGGGGGCTCCAAATCGGAGCCCCCTTTGAATTATCAATCTCATACAGTTCACATCAATGAGCCAGGTCTTTATTCACTTAATTTAACATTAAAAACAGAAGTTAAAACTTGCAAATATTCTGGAAAGCTAGTAAAACAGAGCTACTCCTCTCTAGTTTTCTTGCATGATTTAAGAGTATCTGAGGTCTTGGACTATGTAAAGAAAACAATACCAGGAATCCGGAGGAGCGAAACTCTCCCACCTATCTTATAATGAACAAACCAAATATTTACTCACTTAATTCAACATAGAAAATAGAAGAAAACACCCTGGAGGCTAACAAATAAGTAGCTCAAACTAACACAGAAGCCAAAACTTTCAAACACCCTGAAAATCTAGTAAGACAGAGCTTGCAGTCTGTCCAGTTTTGTAATGTTTCTTCTTTACAGAGTTAGCGTGGGTTAATAAGTAGCAAATTGCATTTCAATTACCCCAAAAACTCTCAAGATATTTAATTTTAAAGTATAGCTCCTTCAATTATTGTGATACTTTCCCACAGTACAGAGTTTAAGTATTTTTTAAATCGTGGAGGATGTCAACAAGTACCTATATACCAAGTTTCAATTATATCGGCCCAGCCGTTCTTAAGATATTGATTTTTAAAGTATGGCTCCTTCAATTATTTTGATACTACCTGCAGTACAGAGTTTAGGTTTTGGTAAATCTTAGCGGAGGTTAACAGGTACATGCATACCAAATTTCATTAAAATCGGCCAAGCCGTTCTTGAGATATTTAATCTTGAAAATTTGCCCCTTCATTTTTTGGGATGCAACCCGCAACGTTTTAGTTAAGACTTTTCATATGGGTAGCTACCTCCCTGGAGTGCCTACACTACGTAGTAGGCAGTTTTCCGGGGTCAAAATGACCCTAGGACTTACCGTTTTCGAGATATTAGCGATTTTTAAGAAAATCTGACTCAATAAAGAGAAGAAAAAGAAGAAAAAAGAGAGAAGTAGTGGTGAGGGGGAGAGGGGAAGGTGAGGGGAGTAACATAGCATGCAGAATAATATAATATAACACACAAGAGAGAGAGAAAAAGAAGAATAAAATCAGAACACACAAGAGAGAAGAAGAAGAAATAAAACAGAGGGTGGGTGAGGGGAGGGGAAGGTGAGGGTGAGAAGAAGAAGAACACGCAAGTGGTAACAGAAGTGAGTAGTAGTAGTCAACGCACCCCATGAGGTCTAACATTGCGCTTATGGGCTTAAAATCTGGCTTCTGATTGGTCTAATTAGGTCACGTGATCCAAGATGGCGGCGCCCATGGTGGCGTTCCCGCCAAATTTGCGCGCCAAAAAAAATTGGCCTAACCTTACTTTTCTTCCCGCCAGATTTCCTAACCTCACTTTTCTTCCCGCCAGATTCTCGTTACGTCAAAGACAGTTAAACCAAAGAGCGTGACCAAAGAAAATAAAGTCATTGATTTATGAATAATGGTACCATTACGGCACGCTCATGGACAGTTAAGTAAGAAAGTCATGGACATTTACAATACAACGGACTGAAAAAATATATATGTTGACAACTTAAGACAAAAGCAACTGTTGCCAACTCACGTCCTCTAACGTGACCATGTATATATATAAAAGATCATGGACACTTACATTACATGGACATTTAAATTACATTTACACCAAAAATTATTCCCATGTTAGCGCTACCGGGGTGCTACGACTACTACTACTCACTTCTGTTACCACTTGCGTGTTCTTCTTCTTCTCACCCTCACCTTCCCCTCCCCTCACCCACCCTCTGTTTTATTTCTTCTTCTTCTCTCTTGTGTGTTCTGATTTTATTCTTCTTTTTCTCTCTCTCTTGTGTGTTATATTATATTATTCTGCATGCTATGTTACTCCCCTCACCTTCCCCTCTCCCCCTCACCACTACTTCTCTCTTTTTTCTTCTTTTTCTTCTCTTTATTGAGTCAGATTTTCTTAAAAATCGCTAATATCTCGAAAACGGTAAGTCCTAGGGTCATTTTGACCCCGGAAAACTGCCTACTACGTAGTGTAGGCACTCCAGGGAGATAGCTACCCATATGAAAAGTCTTAACTAAAACGTTGCGGGTTGCATCCCAAAAAATGAAGGGGCAAATTTTCAAGATTAAATATCTCAAGAACGGCTTGGCCGATTTTAATGAAATTTGGTATGCATGTACCTGTTAACCTCCGCTAAGATTTACCAAAACCTAAACTCTGTACTGCAGGTAGTATCAAAATAATTGAAGGAGCCATACTTTAAAAATCAATATCTTAAGAACGGCTGGGCCGATATAATTGAAACTTGGTATATAGGTACTTGTTGACATCCTCCACGATTTAAAAAATACTTAAACTCTGTACTGTGGGAAAGTATCACAATAATTGAAGGAGCTATACTTTAAAATTAAATATCTTGAGAGTTTTTGGGGTAATTGAAATGCAATTTGCTACTTATTAACCCACGCTAACTCTGTAAAGAAGAAACATTACAAAACTGGACAGACTGCAAGCTCTGTCTTACTAGATTTTCAGGGTGTTTGAAAGTTTTGGCTTCTGTGTTAGTTTGAGCTACTTATTTGTTAGCCTCCAGGGTGTTTTCTTCTATTTTCTATGTTGAATTAAGTGAGTAAATATTTGGTTTGTTCATTATAAGATAGGTGGGAGAGTTTCGCTCCTCCGGATTCCTGGTATTGTTTTCTTTACATAGTCCAAGACCTCAGATACTCTTAAATCATGCAAGAAAACTAGAGAGGAGTAGCTCTGTTTTACTAGCTTTCCAGAATATTTGCAAGTTTTAACTTCTGTTTTTAATGTTAAATTAAGTGAATAAAGACCTGGCTCATTGATGTGAACTGTATGAGATTGATAATTCAAAGGGGGCTCCGATTTGGAGCCCCCTTGGGGCGGGGTGGGGAAGGGGAGTTTGCCTCGTACTTCTGGTGTTGTTTTACGGTACCTTTCCTTTACATCATTCAAGACCTCTGATACTCTTAAATCATACCAATGTCATGCTTGCACATTTTAAACAAACACTCACAAGAAAACTAGCTCTGTGTTAAAATTAATTTATATAAACCAGGCTCGTTAAGAAAGATTTATGTGAATGAAAGTACAAGGGGGGGGGCGTGAATCGTGCCCCTGTACTTCCGGTATAGTTTTGCGGTGTTTTTCTCTAACATAGGTACGGATTGCGTGCTTTGTATCTTGTTAATCCAAGATCTGAGCAGTCTCTTTAGTTTAGCTACAGTTTTTAAATACTTGTGATTGAAAAATATTAAACATACAAGAATACTAGTTACAAACCAATACAAAATAAATGATACTTTGACTGAGTCGTCAACAAGAATATAAACCAATGAAGGTGTTGAAAGTACTGAAGATCAAGGGGGGTTTATCGATAGACCCCCCTTCAGAGAGTATATTTACAGAGTTGTAGCTGTTACAATTAAAGTAATTATTGTTCAGGTGTGTTGAATTTTTAGCCCTTGTTTAGGTGTTGTTGTAGTTTAGTATTATAGCAGTTGGGTTCATCAAGCTCAATCTGATCTTTAGTTTTTATTTCAGGGCATGTTTTTGCCTTTTATTAGATCATTTGAACATTGTAACTGAGGTTTTAACATTATGAGCAGATAGAATTTTGCTATTGTGTAGGTTCTGAATTAAAATGTCAAGTTTCTGGTTGGTGTTCAGCTGTATGAAAGAACAACTCTTGTCACCTTTTACTGTAAATTAATACATTAACGCATATTTTGAACTTTATGCTTATGTTAGCAGGACTAATTTGTTGTATGCATTGAACTGTTTTGAAACCTCTGTTACAGTAACTAGAAGATACTTGTAAACACTAACAGAAAAGAAAAGCTATACCCTAGCTTCAAGGGCTGCGAAACGCTCATAACATTACACCAGATAAAGATTCTAAGTGTTGGACCTTGAGGGTCCACAATTTTTTAATTTAAACTAATGCAGAATAGGCTGGTGGTGGTATGGTATTTTGTAAAGTTAAACAAATACAGAGTTGTCTTTTTGTTGTAGTTAGTTGCTTTAAAAACACTGTTACAATATTCCAGCAAACAGAATAAATATATAATTTTACTGTATTTACTAATCAAATATTGCAATTCTACATTAAATTGTCATGTGGTAATACAACTGAAAAGATTCTACATGTCCAGCTAGAATGTCAAGTTTCTGGTTTGGTGTTTAGCTGCATGAACGAATAACACTTGGAGTTTTTTTTTAGCTGTTTAGTATGGCTAGGGTCTGTAAATAAGATGTTGAGGAATATTTTGAACTTTATGCTTATTTTAGCAGGTTTGTTCAATTTGTATTACTTTTGGCAGCATTCTTTGCATTTAACTGTTTAGAAATCTCTAGATACAGTAACTAGAAAAGACTTGTAAACACTAGCAGAAAATAAAAGCTATACCAACACCCGAGAGAGGCGAGACGTTCCCCTTCATAACATTACACCGGAAGTAGGTGGGACCCAAAACGGGTCCCACTTGATAAGGATTCAAAGAGTTAGACCTTGTGGTACACACCAAGTCCATTGTTTATGAATTAAAACTAATGCAAAGGAGGCAGTAAGGTATTTTGTAAAGTTAAAACAAATACAGAGATTAAACACTTTAGAGTTGATATGTGTGTTTTTGTTGTAGTTGGTTGCTTGAAAACACTGTAACAAACTGAATAAATATATAATTTTACTGCATTTACTGATCAAATATTGTAACCAACACCAACATTGGGGATTTGACTACAAATGATACACCATGGATACATATTAAAAGATAGCAAACATAAAATGCATTCTTTAGAAGGACAGAAATTATACATTATTTTTCTCTGAGTTGGTTATTTTTGTCTGAGTCCGGGTAGTTCTGCAGATTGATGGTGTAATTTCTCGGTTGAATATGTTCAGGTTTGTTAAAACTGTCTGCCGGGGACTGTGAGGTACTCTGACGATCTAACTTATCGTCAAAATGTACTGAAAATCCTCTACCGGGGTTACATTTAACTTTGCCCAAACCTTTTAAATTTCTCGGCTAAACAATAACGAGTCCGCTAAAACTGTTTACCGGGGGTTACATTTAACTTTGCCCAAACCTTTTAAATTTCTCGGTCAAACAATACCGAGGCCCCTAAAACTGTCTGCTGGGGACCGTGAGGTACTCTGACGATTAACTTATCGTCAAAATGTACTGAAAATCCTCTACCGGGTTACATTGAACTTTGCCCAAACCTTTTACATTTCTCGGCCAAACAATACCGAGTCCGCTAAAATATGTTTACCGGAGCTACATTTAACTTTGCCCAAACCTTTTAAATTTCTCGGCCAAACAATACCGAGTCCGCTAAAATATGTTTACCGGGGCTACATTTAACTTTGCCCAAACCTTTTAAATTTCTCGGCCAAACAATACCGAGGCCCCTAAAACTGTTTACTGGGGTATTTTTTTTTCTTTAATAGAAACCTTAAGCTATAAAATACCTCCAAGTCCGCAGAAAACTGTCCACCGAGGACAGATATCTATCTATCTCCGGTCAAATGTTTCCAAGTCCGGTGAAGTTACTTTAACGGGCGCTACAATTAATTTGACCGTAGTGTTTTAAATTTCTCGGTCATTTACTTTAGAGTCCGGTAAAAATACTTTACCGGGAGAATATTTTGTTTAGACTGTAATGTTTTCCGTCAAATATTTATAACTCCGGTGAAGTAATTTGAACGCTCCCGTTTCCACACCACGGTAAGCCGTTAGGCTAGGCCGTAGGAGCGCCGGCGCGTTCTTTTTGGTTACCCAGAGCATCGCCAGGAGCCCTAAACCTCTGGGGTGAGAGGCCCCAACCATCGCCTCTCACTGTGGTAGCCACTCCATAACAAAATGCTACCTCCTTTTTATAGTTTTTGTTTTTTTTATTTTGTACTTTTTTACTTTTTGTATTTATTTTTTATTTTTATTTTATTTTTTACAAATCCCACCGTACGGACTGTTCCAAGGAGTAACCTGGGTGTTATCCAGGCGCCTCAATGTACATAGTCCTTCATTCACACCGGGTTGTTCAAAGGAGTAGCCGGGGTGTTAGCCAGGCGTCTCAATCTACTAAACCCTTCATCACACATTCAGGTTTACGGGGCTTTTCGTCACCCACGCCAGGGACCTTCATACAGGTTTACGGGGCTTTTCGTCACCCGCGCCAGGGACCTTCATTCACACAGACACACACACACACATACAGTGGGAACTTGTGATTTTAAAGAAAAAATTACATTTAAAGTGAACTTTCATCTTTCATATTTGTGTAAGTAAGGTAAAACTTCTCCGGCAACAGACTTCTTACTAACAGTCTTGCTTCAGGAGTAGTTGATTTTAACATCAAAGAACATAATCCGGCTTCGTTTATAAAAACCGTTGTTTTCTCAATCGGTCCAACGCCCTGTTTTTGGGCGTCAGTAAAACTACTAACAGTTAATTTATCACTGTCATCTACATGTTTCCGAACTGCACTCCAACCATTAACATGCTTTAGAGCAGTAGCTACGTCTTTAGCTTTAAACCATGGCTTTCCTTCACTATCAAACAGAATCAATACCGGCTTGTTATTGAATGTATAGTATTTAGCAGCCATGTCACAATTTACTCAATAGTACAGGCAAAAGGAGCGCAGAAGAATGTCTGATCAGTACCACGACTTGGAGCAGAATGATGTAACGGTAATAGTGACAAGTGGTATATACAGGAGTAACGCTACTCCATAGGGAAAGGTGCTACCTTTATCGACGGTAGAAACTAGGAATATAGACAAGTGATACTTCAAAATTTAAAACCCCAGATAGTTTCTCAACGTTACAAAACATTTCTTCAAAGTGATCATCAAAAACTGTCGGTGTTAGATTAGCTAGAGGCATGTAAGGTATGTCTCCTGATGCACCTGTGTGCTTTATTGATACTCCGATGTAGGTGTTTGATGAGGAGTTCTCCGTTATTTTATCTACTATATACTCCGAAAACACCAAAGGCCATTCCCGGGCATTTATTGAACCTGTAAGTAAGAACTTAAACTCTGAGCGTGTAATATTAAATTTTACATTTTCATTTAACCTCTTTTTGTGTATAAGTTGAAGAAAAACCTGTTGGTTAGCGGATGTATTATGTTCAGCAGACATTCTACAAGAATATAACAAAACAATATACAACTGAGTGTAACAGCACAAACACAACCGATCAGGACCACGTCTCAGAACAGAATGAGTTAATAGATTTGATGTTTACAGGTATGTACGCTTAGTACCCATGTGATGGTTCCATCAGTTTTTGTTTTTTAAAGCCGAAAGGCAGGGTATCGTGATCATCATTAAATTTTCTCTTGGGTCCTGTAATTCTAAACTTTTTAATTTCACTTACTGTAACGACTTCTCGTGTCTTTGTTCTCCTGATTCTATTCTCTTCAATTTCTAGTATTTCAGCAGCTTCGTTTAGTACCATCCTTTTTAGAGCTTCAAAGTTTATCGTTTCGGAGGTTTTTAGGTTGAGGGTGAGGCCCTTGATTTTACAAACAGAAATTAGTTTTTGTTTTTTGGTTGACCAGACAAGGTATGCATAAGTTTTAGGCCCCCCAGAAACAAACTCTACGATATAAGAGACAGGTCCGTAGTCACCTGCCAATTCATCTGTCATTTCCCCAAGGTAATCTCCCGTAGGGACCTTGTACAAACCATCACGGTATAAATAAATACACGAATCTGTATCATAATACAAGACTTGACCGCCCAAAGCATCTAGATGTTCATACAGTTTAAGTCTCGCGTGAGCTGTGGTGTAGGCCGCAATTACAACATTTACAGTTTTTAGAGCCTCACCGGCATCATCAACATTCTGCCAATTAACTAATAAAACCTCTTGGTTAATTACTTCAACAAACTTTACTTCCTTTCCTGGTTGAGTTAACGAATTGAATAATTCTTTAGAGTCTCTCACGATTTCAGTTTTTGTCATGTTTTCTCGTTGACCAAACTTGCCCCAGAATGAATTTAACATTAATTTGGCTACTGACCTGAGTCCTCCATTTTTAGCAATTTTGTCTTTCTCCATTTGAATACCCTCACGCTCAAAGAAATCAGAAACATACTTGTCTTTATCTTCCTCTGTTTTACACCATGCGGGATACCCTGAGGCTTCCTGCTTTACTTTCAAGAATTTATTAATGAAATCTGTGAACAGCCCCCCATTTTCATAAGTAGCGACTTTATACTCCCACAATTCAAACATGTCCAAGATCATATAGCCTTTTTCTACAGCTTTTCTAATTTCATCCATAGTCCATGTTCCTACCATTGCCCTTTCCTCACTATCATGAAAACATTCCCCTTGGTTTAAAGTCTCACCGCAAGTTCTACACAAAACAAACATCAATTTATTATTCATTTTAGCGGGGAGTACGGGATGATACAAGTTGTAAGGAGGTAGAATTTTGCATTTCAACAAGCCCTCTACTTCAAGGCCTCTCTCCCGGCACTCATTTCCAACGTAAACAGTAGGATGACCAACGGGATACTTACAATATTTATTTACAAACGGATAAAGGGAACAGACATCAACATATTGGATTGTTTCTCCCTCTTTACATTTACAATACGTTTTAGTATTACCCGTTCTGCCTCCAAAGAAGGAATCCCTAGGATTAAGCGGAAGTGTGTTTAGAATGGACAGTTGGTTCAAGTGATTTAGTTTTTTGTCCTTTTTCAAAGCTCTAAACTCACACTCCCACATTACTACAACTTCATAGCTATTAAATTTTGCCATTTTGGACTTGGTTCTCTCGTAACGGAGATGCAAACTGTCTGAGGGATCATCCGGCAGAGGTTCTTCTCTGCTGTAAGGAAAACATTTCGGGCAGCCGTGCCAGTAACACCCGTGGAACTCGTAAATTCGTTCCCCGTCAAACCCGTCAACTTTTAGCCCGTTAATTTTAACTTCTCTGCCCCGGCCCGCATGTTTAATCTTTACTCCACGTTTCTCCTCCTCCCATGTTAACCATTGTAATGCAACGGCTGACTGATTGTCTGCAAGTCGGTACCCTGATTTTGGTATTAGTCCAATAGTATTTTCTTTTAAGAAGTTACGGCGGAAGGCCAAGTTACACGCGCTAGCAATAGTTACGGCCTCGAGGAAAGGATCTACGTTACACTCTTGAAGAAGTAAGGCTCTAAATTTAATACACGCTTGGGCTAGGATTTCTACGTCAGAGATACAGTACTCCAAGATTTCCTTTTTAAAATCAAACACATAGTTACTCGCTACTTGTTCCTCGTACCAAACCTCGAAGGCTTCGTGAGGTTTCTCAAACATGGATTCGGGACAATAATACTTTTTGTTGGGCATAGGGCCTACATAATTTTGGTTCGCCAGAGTGTTGAAGAGGTGGGGAAAGTAGCCCTTCTTTTTCTCGGGAGGCAGATCAAAAGCTTTAGGGAGTGCAGCGAGGGCCATGGGAAAATAGCTAAGTGAGTCCACAAACCTTACGTTGGCTACTTCAATCAAAATAGCTTTAGTTCCCCGAGGAGTTATTTTTGGTGTAAATTTAGTTTCTTCCATAATATACTGTAGTATGAATTGAAAGTCAAAACCTTGCCCGTTGTGGGCAATTACACAGACATCTTTAAATTTTTTTCGAATTCCCATGATATAGTCCATGAAGTGTTTTACCGGTTCTTTTTCAAATACCCTTTGCCGTTCCGAGCAAGTTTCACACTCACCCCCATTAATACATTTAAAGCAGTACTGTTGTGATACACACAAGTTTACTTTATGAACTTTCTGTTGTGGGTCTGAGGGAAGTGACTCGTCTTGGCGAGTCTCCAAGTCAAAGAAAATAAACAAAAAATCACGGTCTTTCGGTGTTCTCCTATCTACCTTCATGAAACACTGATGTGCGGGGTCTTTGAACGCTTCGCAGGGTTTACAGTAAACTTCTCCGCATACGTGAGCTGTCTTACGTCTTTTTGGATAAATCATTTTCTTACAGTCACGGCAGAGTTTTACAGTTTTACAAATTTGCCCTTGATGGGCTACTAAACACCGCTCGTTTTTGAAGAAGCGGTTGCAAAAACGGCATGTGATGCCTCCGTGTTCTAGTTTACAGGGCGGGGAGATGGTATGACAGGAGGTGCATCTGTTAGAGCATCGATGCTCATGTCTGTTGCTGTAGGGAATATGACATGCTTCACAAAAGAAATTACAAACAAATGCGGCAGTTAAGTTTCTAATTACGTTATAATGACCGTTATGAAATAACAAGTTAATTTTAAATTTAGCATCTTCATTACCTCCCTCAAAGTAAACATCCCGGCCTTTTTTGTCGTAGTTGTAGACGGTAATTTTGTATTTTTTAAGATGTGACTGAAATTTTTCAAGCTCAGGGATTCCTGCGCCCTCCTCGGGCATTTCTACACGGGCTTTTGCTATGAGCTTATTAGCTCTGAAAGTTTGTCTTTTTCCCTTGTCCTGACGTATTGCTTTGTACTGAGGATCATTTTTTGCAAGTGCTTTGCCTACTACCAACGCTCTAGCCAAACATAAATTGTCTTTATTATTAATTACTACAATACCCCGTCTCGCTTTAGATTCTTCATCAAAGGTGTTGTACATCTCTGGACGTACTCTCCCTTTACCTACGGGGACGTTAATCCTCGTAACATCAATTCTAAAAGTGTCGCTAGAGGTTAAAGATTCAGAGTTACTTTGAATTATGCCTCCAAAAATATCCCAGAGAACATCACCACTAACTTCAGAGACCGGCCTCAAAGATACGTACCCCGGTTCAGCACTTTTTAAACTTATAGACTGTAATTTAAACCCAAGATAGTCGGTGGGTACAGCGTTGGCTTTGGATGTCTCTACAATTAGATTAAAACCTTTACGAATCCAATCAAACTCAGAGATACCTCTTGGCGGTTTAGTAAATTTGAAAACAGTATTAGTCCCGTACAATCTGAAGTGTCTAACATAGGTTTCGTCTTTACTAATTAAATTTACCGGGTTTTGAGGGTCCTTTTTAGAAACGTCCATCATTCAACAGAGAATTAAATACTGAAAACAAGCTAAACTGTGCTAACGCTTAAAAGAGCAAGTACCCCGAACAGAGTCAAACTCACACGGATATAACTGAATTACGCAGAATCAATAATAATCTGTGCAAGAGAACACTTACGCAAGAGCAGCACAAAACACGTCTGATCAGCGTCACGACTGAAATCAGACTGAGGTAATGGAGCCTGTCGTAAGAGGTATACAGTATGTAGGAGAGCACAGTACCTCTGTATTACTACGTAAGTCAGAAAAACACTAACACACAAACTACGCAAGTCAAACCAGAACTACAGGTTAACTCTAATGAAGGTAGCAAACACTACTGTAACCAAGAACAAGAATATAAAGTGAGATTACTGTTACTCAACACATACAAACACAAAACTACTTTCTCCGAGCCATTGAGCGAGAAAAGTGAGGTTATGTTAGTCAATACATACAAAAACTGCTCTAACCAAAACTGTATTAAAGAACAAGACTAGAGAGTGAGATTAATGGTGTAAGGGCCATAAATTAAATATGTTAGTCAGGTCTAGCCTGGTAAAACAATTAAATACAACACTACTCTAGCCATGTCATTAAGCACGCAAGATTACTACAATACATGAGAATTAAAACTACTACAATACAAGAAAACTAAAATCATTATAATCAAATGTAATAATTATATTTGCCATGTGCAAAATCAACGACCGGAGTATCGCAAGGACCTCTGACCAGTGCAAATGCAAGGGATAGAGTAAAGTTAACGCTTGAGAATAAAGAGCGCTAAAAGTCTCAACCAATAAGAGGGCAGAACACGAATTACAACCAATAGAATGCATTTTTATTATAACCAATTACAGAGCTGTATTTTAACTAGTTACAACGAGTTTGCTGACAGAGACTTGTTGCGGATGTTGTGGTTAAATATGCAGAAGGAGGTGAGATACGCAGAAGGATGTGGAGGTTAGATGTATAGAAGGGCACTGGGGTTAAAAAATAAATATGTAGAAGGAAACGTAGTTCAAATAATTACCACAGAAGGCTAGATGATTAACAGAGCAGAAGGATGCGAGGGCTAAATAATTACCACAGAAGGCTAGATGATTAACAACAGAAGGACACGAATTAACATTTCAACCCATCAGTTTACTTAAAAATGTTCACGTTACACCCGCCAGCTACAGTACGCTGAGAGAACAGGAGCTGTAGATAGATACACGGAATTGAAGGACGCGAGGGTTAAATAATTACCAAAAAATAGTAGATAATTAAACACAGAGGGTTAAAATAATTACCACAGAAGGCTAGATGATTAACAACAGAAGGACACGAATTAACATTTCAACCCATCAGTTTACTTAAAAATGTTCACGTTACACCCGCCAGCTACAGTACGCTGAGAGACAGGATCTGTAGTTAGATACACAGAAGAAAGTGAAGGACGCAAGGGTCAAACAATTACCAAAAACGGTATATAATTAACCACAGGCGATGAAAAAGATAAATAATTAACCACAGAGGGTAGCAAAAGAGCCACAGGGGGTAGCAATTACACCCTAATTCCATTCCTCATAAGAGCCCATGTTATTCTATTCTCCCATAAGAGTCCATGTTAATCTATTCTCCATAAGACCCCATGTTAATCTATTCTCCATAAGACCAATGTTGGACCCCAAGCGCGCGGCCTTACTACTCGCGCTACCGCCACGAGTGCGTGGCAGACATCTTCCAATCGTTCCCGGTAGCAGCGCCACTGCATTGAGCCTTCCTCCGTTGGTACCGCGGACATCCAACAGGGGCGCTGGAGTGCTCTAGAAAACTGCTAGGGACACGTTATACAATGGCGATGAAAAGTCTACTTCAGTATCTATAGTCAATGATAATAGTTTAAAACAATTTGAAAATTAACCTGTCGTTTTTAATTGGCTTGGTTTCAGACTGACGTACTTTTAAGAAAAATGTAAGACATTATAACAAAAAGTCATAACATGTGTTTCCTTTATCACATAAGTCAAGGAAAATCTTTAGTTTTTTTATACAACAACATTCAAGTTTCTAATATTGTGCTACAAGTTTAGAAAATATTCGTTTTAAACACGAAATTTTAAATTTAAATGTTTTTGTATTAACCACTAACGTGTTTCTTTCGCTTCGGGTACAAATTGATAAAAGTTATCTCTTTTGTTTGAATACCTTACTAGCTGGTTGAAAATTGAAGCAGTTCAAAAATCAAATTAGTTAAAACAATCTTTAAAACTGTTAAATACACAAATATTTTAATATATAATGTCGCATTCAAATATGTATTACAAGTAATAGAGACCTTTGACTTTGTATTTAATGAAATTAAAGTATGTTTTTCAACGCCCATGACAATGACTTTATAATTTAATTAGTTCGTTTGAAATTAATTTAATTCTTTCACAAATAAACATTTAGCTTTGTATCTACAGGAAAGTACCTAAACATTTGTAATACTTAATATAATGAATATTTATTGATTGGGGTTTTGCTACTTCTTCAACTGCAGATACCTTCATAAAAATAACAAATTAATTAAAAATTAATAATTTTTCTTTATCATCTGTATGTTTTTGGTTCGTTATATTTAGGTTGACAGCAAATACCAAAATGGTAGTACAAAAAGGAAATTACTTTAGTTTTTTTTTTTTTTTAAACCTGAGATTAAGTTTTCCCCAAGTTACTTTATATTAGCAAAAGAAAAATGTTGTAACGAACTACAATTTTGTTATTTTTCCGTCTATATCATTTAATATAAATATTCTACAGCATATTCATTGTTCCTAATATTTCATAACAGAAATCTTATTTAATACTCTACATTGATAATGCTTTCAAAGTAATTCGTGGATGAAGGCTAATATATCACCCAATGATCCTGCACTAGCCCTCCCACAACCTAAAAAAAAACAAATAAACCAAGTGATAAAAGACACGGGAAAGCTATAGATTGCAGATAAGTCCCACAATGATCACCATTTCGGATTTGTTTAATTCCGATTTACGATCGGACCAAACCGTTGACGATCTATTTATTATTTAAAGTCGGTTTATCTTTTGTTGGTGATAATACTGGTTATGCCAATAATTCTGATTAAACTTATAATTTATTTTGTAGTTTATTTTTATGTTAAACTATCAATTTAAACTAGTACTTGAAATAGGAAACGATAAATAAATCAATTCTAGCTGATGTTCCGCTCTTTGCTAGACTCCCCGTTTTCTCGGCGTCATGTGAACATTAGTTTAGAAAACGAGACGTTGCAATCAATAGCTGAATAAAATAACTGCATAAGAATAAACCCGGATCTTTGGAAGCCCATGGGGTGGAGACCTGAGGGAGGATGATTTTGAAACCTCAAAAGGCACATACCGGTGTGAGAGCTTTTGATTGATATCGAAGAATTACATATTATACGAGGTTGATTGTATACGGTTTTTTACCTTTAGGTCAAATAAGACCTAAATACTAAGTATTTACCTTAGGTTGTGTTTTTAATAGAAGTATTTACCTTAGTATTTTTATTTGCATTGTTTATAATTAAAAGTATTTATTTTTTAATAGCATGGTTAAATTTGTTAATAGTGGAAAGCGTTGAGCATAGTGACTATTTTAAATTCAACTTTATGTTAACGAAAATCGACCCTCTTATCATTTCTTCTTAGTAGTCGTATCGAAATATTATAATTTGAGTTTATTATAAGACCGTATTACAAGAAAAACTATTTTTTAATAGCCATAATTTTACAAACAAGGTATTACTGATAGCTAAACAGATTCATAAAACGTTTACTTTTTAAATTATTACATATACTATTATGGGCATTAGTTTTTTTTTATTTGATATAATATATACATACGCATTTGCAAAAATAACAATTTATTTTGATGAATGCAGTTAATTATTTGAGGTTTTAATAACAGATCAAATTAACGTGTTATAAAAAACTGTGAAATGGAAAGAACACTGTTGCCAACTACCTTATATAAAAATATGATCAAATGTTACGTAACACTTGTTAATTATTTGTTTGAAATCATTTTTCTTTATTTAACACGATTTTCTTGGATACCAGAAGACAATTAAGATAACACTAGCTCCATTGAGCTTTGCTGTTATCATTATTGGTGAGCCTGGTAAGGCCATTTCCATCGGCAGTTACTTTATATTGGAGCAGTCAATATTCACACCCAATATTAGTATATCATTCTGAATAGTATTAAGTTGAATTTTTAATGTTCTCTACAACCCTTCAACTATTCAATATTTCATCGTAGCAAATAACAAAAAATAATTCATATTCAATAAAATACTTACCAAATCCAATATTTTCCTTGTAAGTAAAGGATTTATTTACATTAAAAATATGTAGGATTTAATTTGCATATATTATCCGTGTAATTATGGTTACATTTCATTGACATTAAATTAACCATAAAAAATATTATCTGATTAGGACTATAACGCAAGTAATAAAGAAGAGGTTTGATCATACATAGGCGTATGAACAAATAAATAATTATGAAAAGTAATTTGTATTATACAAATATAAACACATTTGATAAGTGTCTGTATTTTACGTTAACAGTTTTTTGCCCTTGGGTTATGTAAACGGTTTTATCGGCAATATTGACTGTATATTTGAAACCCTGCGTCACCTTTGTAGTAACCACATTCTATTTCCATGACATTCCTTTATCATAACAATATTTTTGTGCAGTCACTACCTTTTGGATTTCTAATAAAATATTTGGTTAAAGTTCAAGTTATATTAAAATTACATCTAAAAACTAAATACAAAATAAACTTTAAAACACCCAATAAATAATAATTATAACAACGCTGTGATATTTACTGTGATATTTCAGAGGGAGTTTGAGTGAAGCAAGAAACGATCGTAAGATTTGTGATATTCCAACGCTTTAGTATCATGAGTATGTTTGACTGTTGGAGTTCTTATTTTATAGTTTAGTTTTACAATAGAGTATTTCACAGTGTTTTGATGGGTTTTGAATTATTTTGTTCTTATTCTTTCCAAACAACTTATATTACTTTACTGTTTAGTGGATTTCTTTTGATTCATTTTAAGCTAGCAGCAAGCAAAGAATTCAAGAATCATAAAACTGTGGCTTATAACTTAGTATAATTTTATGCAGATTGTGTAACTAAAATTCATAGCATGTGTGTAAATAAAGATTGATAAGTGTAACCATTTTAACATAATCAATACTTTCTTTTAACCCATTAGGAATAAACATTTTTTAATATTTTAAATTTTTTCCATGCAATAAATGTTTGATTTTTGTGTATACTTTTTTCCGAATAAATTAGAAGCTATTTGGTATTACTTTTTAAGTTGTTATTATTATTTGTCGGACATTTTTACAGTTCTGTCATACAAATTAATTAATCAATAATTGTCGTTGCAGATTATACAACTTGGTCCGCACCTCAACTACAAACAAGATCGGGATAAATGGGTGTGTGGCAGAAACAGCACTCCAATATAATATACCATTACATTGAGAGCGACCGTCAATAAAGGGGTAAACCGCTTCTTAAGGTGTTATATTCAAATTAAGTGGCAAGACTATTGTATCTGTCTCATGGACTAGTGTGTTTCTTTATTCAATGCTAATATGATAGTATTATCAAGTAAAGTTAACTATTTCTAGGGATACTGTTTTATATTAGCTGGATGAGAGTGTAATAAAAATCTATATGATTTTAAATGCTAAAACACCATTCAAAATAGCTCAGTTTAATCTTTGATTTTAAGGCCATATATATTTTAAGTTCGAATTATTTTATATCTAAAAATGTGTAAAACAATGAAACATATGATATTTGGTTTCCATACTAAAAATATTAAATTACATGTAATAATTCTGCATTTTGGACGCTTTCATAAATTTAGAAAACTCAAAGTAGGTAAAGACAGGAGTGATTTATAACGAGGGTACACTGGGGGAGGGGGTGGAGAGGCATTAATATACAACAGCTGTTTACATATTCATAAGAAAATTTAAAATAACAGAAAACCCCAGAGAATAAGACCCAAACTGCTGCTTATTACGTGCTGAATAAATTACAATTGTATTTCAATGATTAAAATTTATGTTCATTACGAAGACGTTTAATCCTACAGGTAATATACTAGAATATTTTCAAGCGTGTTTTTGCCTAATAGTAGTACATAGTTATTTAAAAATGCGTAAAATTTATGTAGAAAAAGTTGTATTCTTTATTACAAAGTTACTTTAACATGAATGTGCTATACACATTTCTGAATCATAATTTTAGGGGTTCGTTCCAGTTCTCACGAAAACTAATAGTGCATGTGCAAAACGAACTAATCTGAATTTATCATGATGTATTTATTGTTTATTCTCTACTCCACTTTCCACAAACCTAATTAAAGTTATCACACCCAAAGATAAATCTATAGATAAACAATACCGCACGTTTATAACTTTTAAACTGAACAGAATTAAATCGTTTTAAGAACCCGTTTCGGCTTAACGGCTCCACCGGCAGAAACGATTTTTAAGTTATGTTGTCAATAATTTTATTAAAATTTTTAAATATCAAAATGGTCTTAAAAAAAAAAAAATATATATATATATATATATATATATATATATATATATATATATATATTCCAAACATATGGATGACACAAATTTAAGCTATATTGTATCAAGATTTTTGCGCTATACACAATGGACATTTTAGTACGATTTATTTATCCGATTGCAGCAAATAAGGTGACGTTTTGATTGTCTTACAATTAATTATACATTGTTATTACTGGAAACAACGTTTTTTTTAAACTGTTCGTTAAAGTAAGTTTTCTTTAAATATGACATAAAAAACTTTAAGTGACCGCCATCTTGAAACTGATGCAGTTACATTATTCATATTGATTACACTTATTGTCAGTTTTAAGATACACATTGGAGACGAATTTAAACTTTCTATCTTGAATTGAAGCCAAGATATATAAAAACTTTACACGAGATCGCACGCAGCATGCTGACGAGAGGGAAGTGAATTTCCGCATTAAAACCTTAAAAGAACAAATAAAGGGTTTAAACCAACATTGGTTATATTTTTTTGAAAATTGAAAAATTTTATATTTTTGCTGTTTTGATGCTCCTGGTTATATTTAAATGCACTAATAGGATGCCAATGTTGTACATTATAATGTTAGAAGGCGGTATTTTCAGGATAACAAGTTGGTATAGGGGTATGGGGGTGATAAAACAATAGTAAGATATGATAAACAGCCTTTTCCAGTGTAAAATCGCCATAAAACAACGTACTGTATTTTGACAATTAACATTTTCTTTAATAACTCGTTAAGTACTTATGCTAGAATGATGAGGGAGGGCTTAACATCTTTGGCTTTTTACGGAAAATAAAGTAATGAGCAATAAGTTTACATTTGGGTATTTTCTGACCCTTTTTCGGACCAAAAACCCAAAATTTGAAAACTTAAAATCCCAATAAAAGGGGGTTAGAGTTTTCCGATTGTCTTGCCCAACGAACATGTCCAACTGATTATAAAAATGAATGTCTCTACCAAATTTTAAGTAGATCGGACATAAATTGCGACCGCTAGAGTGCGAAAATATATATATAGCTATATATAAAGTTTTTAGAGACCCCTCAAAACGTGTTCAGGGGGTCACGTTGGAACGTCTATTGTGGTCCCGGGCTTCAGTCTCACCATGCGAGTCATGCTAATAGTTCACTTTTCTATAGAAGGTTCACTAAAAATCACAAACAGACCAACAGACAGAAAACTTGGCATTTTAGACCCATGTTTATATGTGTTTATTATTGTCTCGTCCTAAGGAAGAAATGCACAAAGTGTGTCCAGTGAGTTTGTATAAACTCTGTATATTTTCACAAAACTAAACTGAAACCAAAAGTTTGGTAAATGTGAGACATGAGAAGGGGATGACATCACAAGTTACAAAATTGAAGGCAAGTTTAACCTAAAGCCTTGCTAACAATCTTTGTCTAACATGTTACCAAACTATCTTCACATACAGCTTATACATAGTCAACTTGCTCATGCAAAGAATAATTATTGGTTATAAATTTAATATAACATTTTAAGATTGTAGTATTTAATGGTTTTACGTGTGTGTTAATGAAAGTCAAATGAAACTTGTTGCTTAAGAAAGATTAACAATGAGAAACGGGAGGCGTACAATGTTATCTACTTATACACTGTAATTATAAATGATTATTAAATTTTCTGTAAGCAATTAATAACGGACGCCATTCATTGTAAAAGACTCCACAAACAGAAAGTCTTACTTAATGTAGGTATTTAAAGAGCTGCACCAGTAACTTCAAATTTTGTTTTTAAGTTCCTCCTTATGTTTCTAATCGTTCTTTCCAATCCGTTTATCAACTTTCATCTCCTGAGTTGTGTCAAGTATTTCAATAAGTTTAATTTTTTTTCCAATAGTTTAATAGTTTCATTATGTTTAACCCTAGCAGTGGCCAGCCAAAAACTGTAGAATGGCCAACCAATTTTAAAGAAAGTAGGTTTAATTTTACTTAATTCTGTATTAAATAATATCTTTCCTAACCTAAAAAAAACGTTATTTTACATTTTAATCTGCAAGGTTACAAAATGCAATAGTTATCACTCAAATTCTTTGTGTTTTGACTTTGTTTCTAATTATATTACTCCATTTTTGGAGGAGCATTTAATTACAGATCTTACAAGTCATTTAGGAGTACAGGAATATTAAATAACACTTCCATATAATAAAAAAGTGAAAAAACATTCTATTATTTATTCTACTGTAACTTTCTTTCACTTCGTAGTAAATTCTACGCTTGAACACTTAATTTTGTATAGTAATGAGACACACAAATTATTACAATTAAACATTAAATCCGTCCAGTTTCAACACGTTGCAAATGTTAAGCCCCTCGGTAGTCTGGGATGCTCAGCTGTTCTCGCCGGATGTGGTACTCTGCTCTTACTGTGAGCAAACACTAACCCGGGTCTGAGAGAACAGAGACAGGGACTCGGAACTACTTAACTTGCACGGCCCTATGCTTACTTTAACTTAGAACTGTATACTTACTAGGTTATTTACTTATTTTTATTCATCACTGCATACTCACAGTGCCTCACTCTGTGTAGTACCGTGCCGTGTGTTCTGTTTTAGCATCTGGCTTTAGGGTTAGGTTTTATTTTATTTCATATATTTACCACTTTTACCTCTGTATTAGATTTCTTGGTGTTTTCCAAGCTTTTCCTGTTTTGTGTTATTATTTAGTAAAATGTCGTTGTGTATTATGTATTTTTCTTACCTAAAGTCAGGGTCAGATTCCAGATCCTGAAACGTCGTGATAATGTTTTTCCTCATTCAGTGATGGGAAATGTCCACGATAGTTTCTTAAATAACAAACCCACCTGGTTACGCACTTACTTTTAATCGTATCAGCATTCTATGTGTGGCATATTGTGGTGGTTAGTGCGGGACTTTGTTCATACAACACGGGAAACGTCTTACAACACTTATAAAGTACTTACACTTGCACTGTATTCATAAAAAAGATAGTCAGTATACTACAATTTAGGTAAAAGGAAATCTATTTCGACCAGTCACACGGTCGTCATCAGGCTCAATGAGAGAATGTCAGAATTACAATGGCGTTCCTGCTTATATCCTATTGGCTACCGGAATATTGTGTACCTTTATCAATGTACAGTAATGCAAATTAAATCAAATCAGTTAACCGTAATGCACATGCATATAGTATATTATAAATAAACTTCCTATTTTGTTTGTGTTTTTTTAATGGACTCCTGGTATATATGGTCTTTATATATATATGACCAGAGTTATTCCGTGAAATAGCTATGTCCGAGAAACGCTTGCTGAAAAATACTATTTTATTTATTTATTGATATGTATATTTGGTTATCTAGTGCTCAATATACTTTCAGAAATGTAAATTATTTATAATAAATCAGTTTTAAACACTGCGAAAATTGTGTAAATGAATAATTTAGTTCCTTCCGTACAATATTTCGGAATTTATTCATTTTTTTAATGTCGCTCCTTAACTGTTTATTACTATTTATACGGTTTTGAATTAATTTTCGTCAACAGTGACCAGTGTCCTCATGTACAGTCAGCAATTGGTTCAATCCATGCGTTTGATAAATGCATTAATTCTTTCGTGTTGTTCAAGTACGACGACGTCTCGTCTGAAACAAACATTCAAGTTTAAAACTGACATATACGTGTTCATGGTGTAAATAAGTGCCGAAACTAGGTTTTAGTATTTTACTACAAACTGGTCTGCTGACGAAAATCAATTTAAAGCGTATAAATAAACATGCGTAGTTCAAGTTGTGCATTTATATTTGCAGTATGAATGTACTTTCTACATCTGATATGCAAGGTCTGGACTGAGAACGGTAAAATGCTCAACGGGGTACCTTTCACACTGGGATAATCATTAACTTATTAAGTTAACAATATTGTTCGAAACACTATTAGTGGTGGTAATGTAAGGATTTTAAAAACTAAGACGTGTCAACTATGAAGAGTTTTGGAGTGAACACTGTTCCTTGACTTATCTCGTCACACGTCAGGGAACGAAAACAGGGAAACTTCAATGTTGGAAAGTCAACAAGTTACAAGTTGTTGGAAATACATTCCTTATCTCGGAGATGGCTTAATGTCAAAGAATCTTTACCTTACAAGAGCTTCCTACATACATTTATTTTGATATAAACAACTTCATTAGTTTAAATGTACAGAAGACAAATTAAATAAGATTCTCTCTAATTGATTTGGTTTAGAATAAAGATGTTGGTATATATTATCGACAACATTCCTTAAGCATTATGTTTAGGTATTATTTATATATTATTCAGTGTTATTTTGATTCTCATTCGCCTCTTTTTGTTCTACGTATTCCAAACACTAAATATATAGTGTTACAAGATCATAATGCAAACAAAAACCACTTTTTCCAAGTTGTATTTTGAATACCTGGTCAGAAATTAGAAAATGATTGAATATTTAAACTGACAAAAAATTAAGGTTTTTTACAAATAATTTAATAAACTAGAATAGTTGATTTTAAATTACATGAACAAATATTAATCCTACATAAAAAGATGATAGATTTTTTAGAATAGTACATACAACTGGTTTAATATTCAATAAGGTTATTTTTCAAATATATATTAGTCGACCTAATTTAATTTCTCATCAAAAGTGTTTTGAGCTAAATAGCATTAATTAATACTCTGAAAGAATTGGGTAATCAGCATCTTTCCCTGGGCCGTAGGACTCCTCAAAGGCTTCCAAATTAAAACTTCGCGGTGGCGGGAGATGTAATGAAGCGATAATTAAGTGGATTTTAAAAGTTTCATCGAGAAGTTTATTAAAATAATCACCCCTATCATTTGGAGTTACCGTAGACAATTTATATAACTGAGACATACTGTATACAATTATCCAACCCAAAATTTCAAAAAAATCCTAAATATTGTTATTTGATTGTTGTTAAAACTAGTGTTTCCATTAAATGTATTGTTTGTCACATATCTGAAGGCTTCTGAAGGTTTCCTTTACTATTATGTGTTTCGGTATTGACGCATTCATGGTCCCTACATTCAAGAAGAGTGGAAAAGATTCGCTTTTATAGGTATTTTTTGGAGTTTTCCCAGGGTATCTCCAAGAAAGTCCCTTTCTATGAAAAGTTGTTTGATTAAATAGTATTATAATAGCAAAACCTGCAACTAGTTCAGTTGTATAGATCAATACAACGTGTTTTCGGATGATGAGTAGCCAATTAATGCTTGATATTACACCATCACGATTAATACATAGGCCCCTACCGTGAAGAATTATACCAATAAAAGTAGATTTTGGACATATTTAGAAAATTATCTGATGTACCGTTCTCTGCACAGAAAACTAGCAGGTTTGGATTATGATGTTCTTAAACATCTATTATAATCAGGTGTTTGCCTAAAAAATATGACTCCCTAAGATTAATATTGGAACTTTAAGAGCCCATAGAATGCATAGTCCAAAAGGATGGTTTTCAAAAACTCAAAAAGTGCATATTGAGTACAAGAGCTTTATATTGACACCAAACATGGAAGAAAATAATTATTGGTAAGAGGCCCGAGATCACCGAACAAAAATCAATAAATACTTTCAATAATAGAGATTAGGTTAATGAACTATAGCCGTTATCAGTTTTAATTTACAATGATTTTTGGTCAATATAAACAGGGGTTGATCCAAAATATTATTAATTTAGATTTATTGTGAGACGAAACACACAATGGATGGGATGGATGGATGGATGGGATGTGGTTGTGTGGACTGAGTGCACTGTAAAGGTTTACTACTGTTATGTTGCTGTCGAAGTTGTAATTAAATAAACTGAGTATTCGATTGCACAAACCTTTACTCTCTTCAAAACAAGAATTGGTTCAAAGGTTTTTGCGTACTTGGGAAAGTTTTTAAGAGGTTGCATGTTTTTGGATTTGAGTATTCATAAGCCTTTGTGATTGCAATGATTATTGTGATTACAATGATTATTGTGATTACAATGATTATTTTGATTACAATGACTTGTGATTACAGGGTGAAGCCTAGGAATGAAACATGTTCAATACTTTGTCTTTAGGGATGGGGCGCGGGTGAAACATGTTCAATACTTTGTCTTTAGGGATGGGGTGCGGGTGAAACATGTTCAATACTTTGTCTTTAGGGATGGGGCGCGGGTGAAACATGTTCAATACTTTGTCTTTAGGGATGGGGCGCGGGCGCAGGTGACATGTTCCCACTCTTCTTGCTGAACATTATGCTAGAAGAATCCAAAGAGGTTTATTCACCACTTTCTAAACTGGGTTTTCGAGGGTTTTATTTTTTTATTTTTAACTAAAACTAAGCTATATTTTAAATTAATTGCTCAACATGTGAAAATAAAAACATATTAATCAAATTATTTCGGATTTTTTACAGTTAACCCAAATTTGAACTAGCGCGAAAAAAACAACAAATAGCGTTGTGTATAAACCCTACAAATTATCTACTTTACTATTATTAATGGAAAAACACAACTACGCACTTTGCTATGGTTATAAATATATTCATATATTATCGGGAGATATATTGATCCTACGATGCTTCATTTGTCCCTAGGATTTTGTTGGATCCCATCCATTTGCCATTAGTCCTAGTTCACGATTCATGTCCCATTGTCGATGGAAGATTTACTTTTCACTGACCAATGTATACTATTTACTGGGTCTATCCAATCTCCTGGCGTTGGCGATTGGTCCATTCAACCTTAACTTGGTTAAACATCCTTTACATTTTCCCTGTATTACATCCCATTATGTTATAATTAAACGAAATAGAAAAATAACATTACCATGTAACCATAAACAGTTTAAAATATTAGTTTATTTAGATCTTTGCAAATGTTAAAATTGTATATGAGAGTTGAGGGAAAGTTTTATACGTGTCTTATACAATTTTTAAATTCCATTTCATTTTACGAAATATACTTATTTTCTGTTTATTTGTTGTAGAATCATTACATTTTAAATTTATACTAAAATTTTTTTGTCAAGCAAATATTTTTTGTTTTGTACACAACATTGATCTTACATAAAGGTAATAAACAAAATGGCCATGAAAACATTCATTGAGGTTGCCAGACATTGTGCCCAACGTTGTGGTGCCTATAGCAGTGCGTCACAATTCCGCACCTGTGCTTATTGTGCAACATCTAGCGATCCGCTCGTTGAAATATCTACAAAATATTGTTATGAAAAATCAAAAGTCAATTTTCAGTTTAAATTACCTATGAAATCTAAAGCGTATAATGAACATATATAACTAAAATACATGTTACAAATAACACTTACAGATCATAAAATGTAATGATGTTCAAAATTGGCAGAACATTTAAATATACATATATTTAAAGTTGAATACCAACTTTCCTTGTAAAACTTATCGTAATAAGAATTTGTTTTAGTAAATTCCCTAGCTTCTAATTGGTTTAAATGTAAATTCTTACAATTACTGTTATATAAGACCGTCAAAGAGATGTTTATGGTTTTTCAACTTTCCTTGACCAAATATCGGTTCCTTAAATAACTGCTTCTATGAATGTTCCAATTTTCAGCCTTCTAAGTCATACGACATCCTCAGAAACCTGCCAAATAAAAGGAATTTACCATTTTTATTTATTTTCTTACGCAATTATTTGTTAAAAAGACAAAACAGATTAATTAAACTAATTATCAGCTATGATTGTTTGTGATGTGGTTTAAGGTTCTGCTTTGTTTACTTCATAATTTATATGTGTTCATACTTTCTTACTGATTTATTTTTCATGGTATGATAATCGTAATACTATACACATACACAAAAACCAGATATTGGGGCTATAGCACGTACAAGCCTCTAGTTCTGTATATTATAACTGCTTCATATATAAAATACATAAATAGGTGCACTGCCAGAGTAGTCCGTCATAGAGGTGGTGAGTAGTAAATAATGAATGTCTCTCCTCGTAGGGCCTTGAATCATAAAATCCCAAGTATCATTTGTTCCGGTTTGCCATAATGTTACACGACCAGGATATTACGACTCACAATATTTGTTCTGAAGGTACAAGCCCCTAGGAATTGATAATACTGCCCTTGCCTGATTAATGCTAAATTGATCGGTGCCATAGCAATTTTTGCCATTTTGTAGAGGTTTTTTAACAATTTGCAGTGCCTAAACTACTTTTGATAACCTATTGATATCTTGTTTTTTTTTAACAAGAACATTTGGAATAAATAGTATATTTCACTACTAGTCACGAAAGTGACCTATTTTATAGATGGCATTTCACGCGTGAGGCGTGGAAAATGCTATCGAGCCCCAAAATAGGACTTTTGTGACGAGTAGTGAACGATATTTTTCATCACGATGCAAATAACCACCCTAAACTTTAAACAAAATTGTCTGATATTTATTTTGTATAAGTAAACACAAAACAGTTTTAAAATTCATTTTAGAGTTAAAGTCAGCTGTTTGAACATAGAATTGTCAAAACAAATAACGAAATCATACTGGAGCTCCTGTTCAGTGAAGCGGGAACTTCAATTTTTTAGGGAAAAGATTTGTTTGGGACATGAAATGTAATGTTTAGGACAGGCAAAGTCAGCTGATCATATGGTTTGCTGTATATGTTTTGTTGAAAGGAAATAGATAGTTTTCGTAGATCTCAGCTGCAAGGTAATGGGCTATTTTCGAATACACATGGATGAAAATAAAATAAAACGAATCCCCGTTGGTGAATCTTTTGCAAAATTTGAAAAACCATAATTTTATAAACATTTAAGCAATAATTTTCAATGATGTCATTATTTAACTGTTTTATATTCGAAATTAGGAAAGTGGCTTAGACATTTCACATGGTAAAAAAAAATATAATTGTAACTATGAAAATAAAATGTGTTTAGTTTACATAAATATTCATTATAAGTGGTAATTTATAATTAAGTGTTGATATTTTGCTATTTTTATTAAGAAGGGTTACAGGTTAAAAAGCCTCCTTGATCATTTTCTGGACCTCCAGTTATAAACCGCAGCTATCGAAACGTACATTTAAAATAAAGTTTTTGAGCATAACATACGTGTAATACATATGACTAGGCCTCGGTTACTCGTGGCATATCCCTGACCATTTCCCATTACGCTTTACATTACATGGAAAGAGTAATAAATCTGTGGAAAACTAATGAACTGTAAACAACCGTATGTATATTTCATCGTTGATCTAATAAAACTAACATCTCCGCAAGGTAAACATTAAAACCTTTAATATCATTGGGAAAAGCTAATATTTTTTTAAATTATATACACATCGCTATGTCGAACTTGACAGTATGATACCACCCATAAATATGTTAATGCGGTTTTCCAATTTGATTAAATACATTTTAAAATTAGTATTACAAAATATGCAATACGTTTGATAGTGGGACTGTCTTTTAATATCCCTAGGCCAATTATTAGCAACTAAATTAAGTACATTTATGTAAAGTAAACCAGTATTTGCTACATTATTGGCAATACGAAATAAAATAACTAGATACTTATAGCAATATTATAATTAAAAATTTATGAACTAAGGGCGTAAAATATCCTCCTATAATAACATGGGATGAAAATGTTCTAAATGTAAAACTGTATAAGTCTAACTCAATGAACGACCCAAATTTACAACTGTAAGTTAGAATCACATTAAGATTTACAATTGTTAAAGGATTTAAGTTCATAATATAAAAACAAAGAATACTGTTGGCAGCATTGTTTATTTGATTATCGATTGGGACTCGGGTTGCTATCCTTGTATTTAAATCACAAAAATTAACTTTTTGGACCGTTCGCTTGAGCCTTACATTTAGGCCGAATTACATGCGATATGTACTAAATGAAAGATAATTATATTTGCAGGTTTTATTTGTATTTTGAATAATTGGCCGGGAAATTTGAAATATTGACATTTATCATGGGGCAAAAAATAATGTGGTATGTGAATAGTTACAAACAAGAAAATCGACTCTCTTATTGGGCCAGATGATGACCGGTGTGACTGGTTTAAATTATCGCCTTCTTTTTTGTAAATTCACCGTCGTATATAAAAATAGTATAAGTATAAATACAGGTTTTTGTGTTGTGAGACGTAGTTTATTTTATAATAATGCTCATAGTAAAATATAAAACGATATTAAATACCACAAAGCACTATAATTATTTACTAATGTTGAATTAATCGTATCGTAGTCTCATGACAACTCTCACAAAACGTGCCTTACTTTAATTTTGTTGACATCCATAACTAACATTGTCTGAAGCTGACATATTTTTTAAAAACGAAATCCTTTTACCAATAAACACACCATTAAATATTCAAACTAACGAATACCGTATAACACTACGGTTTAAGGTGTATGCAAACTTGTGCATGCTTGATAACCTGAGATGGATTTTGGTTGTCTCAAGAGAGTATTTTAGCAAAGACGTGTTCTGCCTAATATATATCCTTGAAGATGAATTAATAATGAAAAGGAATGATATAGAACAATGGTTAAGGGGGGGAAGGGGATCAAAGTTATAACCTTATAGTCCCTCTACTGGGAAAGAGTCACAAGCATCATATTTATTATCAAAAAATAATTTTGTTTAGTTATGAGGAGGAGATGGTTGGTGCAACTATGTGAACAATCAGATAGCGTGTGAACACTTACGTAATGCATTGTATTATAAGTTAGGAAAATAAGGACAGTAAATAAAGTTTTTTTCTGACCTACAATACGGTTTAGTTTTCTTTAATTTAAAATAAAATACGGACATTATAAAATAATAATAAAAAGTAACTGAGTCGGAAATGTGGCGTTGGACAAAGTTGTAATGAAGTTGGGCAAACTTTGTGGAACTGGAACACAAATTCTCACTTTTGATATTATACCTTTCAAACTGAACACGTGATATAGAGCTCGTACACGGTGTTGTAATCTGATACTAGAATTACTTGACATGTACCTCTACCATGTATTATCATGGTCTTAAAGATTTTATAGCTGAATAATGTTTACGGTGTCCTGCGTGAAACGGTTTTTTACATGTTAGAAAAAAATACAGATTTCTTAACTTCTAGTGACTAGTTACCTTTGGAGGGGTTAGAGGAAGTATAATCCATTGTACTGTTCACATACAACAGTTGGTGCGTAAAACTTAGCGACAGTCAAATATATTATTACTTGACTACGATAACAGCCGTTCCTAAAACATAAATTATTTTATCTTTCTTGCACCAATCCTCTTTTCAATAACAATACATATTTAATAAGATTTCTTAGTAATTCAATAACACTTACAAAGTAACGGATACGTAAACAATGCCCTTTTCAAAACTAGTAAAAAACCGCAACTTATATAAAGTTTTTTAATACAATTAAAAGTTATATTAAAATATGTTTTAGCTAAATAAAACGTAAAAAAACATTAAAAGCATAAATATTTACTTTTTATTTATGACTCGAGCTTCAGGAACTATAATATTAATTACTTTGAGTCATTTCCTTTTCATAGGAAATATTTCCAGTTACACCACCGTTGACTTTATTATTTGGGTTAGAGGCAACTAATTAGTATTGGTATTGTATAAGGAGTATTTAAATAAGGCTTTGTTGTTTCCAGGAAAACTTAGTAGTAAGAACAAACATAAAAATATTATATAGTATGTCATACAATAATAAATCTTATAAACATTAAACTCCAAAGCAATAAAGCTGAAACTCGTATCCTCCAACTACGCTTCCTATCCCAAACATTATTCATTCATACGTTCAAATTAGTCTCAGTTTCCAGCAAGGATTTATTTGATGGTGTAAATCATTCTGGAAGTTCTCCGTTGTTCTCCTTCTTCATACTCTTCCCAACTTCGACTCTTTAAAGCGTTACATAGGCTGGAAAATAAATAATTCAAATTTGAATATTCGTCATCCCCTTTTAGTTGTTCTTTCATAGGGAGAATACTGTTTGTTTTATTCACACTTGTAAAATAGCTGAACCTCCTACAGGTCTTATAATGTTTAACTTCTTTTCAATATGCTTGGTTTAATTTACCTTGTCTAATAAATCTTGAGCACATGTTTTATGGGCTAGGACGATTTATGGTATCTCCCACGATTACTCTCTTTGTGAAGATTTCTTAATATGAAAATATATATGTACTTAAGTAATCTGTAATCATTACTTTATTGTCTTTAAGCAATCTGCAGCACTCAATATTGTCAGGCAAGAAAGCAACACAAGAGCATATTTTCCATTCATGTCCATTCATCAAATTGCTTCTATGAAGTGACCCCATAATCTTGAAGTCATAACCTAGTACTTACAATCTAGAACTAGTAAACATTTCAGTTACAACAAAAATTATAAATTAAAATACCCCCGTAGCATCAAACCTGCATTCTCAGCGAATTTCCAATGCATGTATATGTATCTCAATGCCACATAAGCCACATGCCAAGTTTCATCTATATACTTTCATAAATAAACTATTTATCACATTTTAAATTTTTCTCGATAAGAATAACATAGCGGCTGAGTATGCAGGTTTCCTGAAACAAGGAACACAAAATAAATGTTGTTTTGTACGAATATCAATATAACTCAATTAAGTAAAGCCACCTACCAAGTTTTATTAATTTATGTTCATAATTAAGGGAGATAACAATTTTCTTATTCTCCTTAAGAATAACATTGGGACTGAGTACGCAGGATTGCTGCTACGGGAATTATCGGCAAAAATCTTTTGGAAATATCAAAATACCACAAAGATATGAAGAGCAATATACCAATTTTTGTCAGGATAAGTTGATAAATAAGCGATAAGTACAATTTGTCTTATCCTCCATAAGAATAACATTGGACAACGTACTGTGCTTAGCACTTTCAATATCTCTGTAACCAATTGACGTAGAGATGATAAAAACACAAAATTATTCGTATTTTTAAGCTGAATCCAATGGAGAAAAGTCAAATTTGAATTACTAAAATATTATTTGTAAAAACTCAAAAAACCCATTTTTGGGGTACAAACCCTCCCCCCTAATACCCCTTTGGATAGAGTGATCTGAATGGTTATTTAACTTACAGTCATAAATGTTGCTTTAAATGTTTGTACCAAATTTCATCAACATCGAACAATTTTTACAAGAGTTATCGCGCCCACGGACACACACACACACACACACACACACACACACACACACACACACACACACACATACACATATATATATATATATATATATATATATATATATACATTTCTATACTTTTTTATATATATAAATACACAGATTTGAACCAATGGTGTTTTTGAAATCTGTGGGCGTCAAAAGGAAAAGTTATCATGGTCCCGGGCCGACTACGGTAATAGCTTCTTCCCTACAGGGGAAATTCGCTAAAACTTGGTCAACAAAAACTAACCAAAGTTCATATAAACCAACTGCTCAGAAGTATTATCTTCAGTCACTAACGTTTAGTAAATCTGTAAGTCTGAGTTGGATACCAGTATAAACCGATACGAAGAGCCCGTAAAGTATAATAAGTTGTGTTTTAAAGATTCTTTTTGGTTTTCTGTTTGTGGGGTTTACATATTGTTAAAATTAAATTGTTCGAAGATTAGTGTAACAGTTATAAGAGAGTTGTTTTTGGAAAATACCTTATTTTTACATGACCACAATGAATGAAACATTTTAGTTAAAAATTGCCTTCTCAGATAATGCTTGATGGGTAGTAGTAAATTTTGGTGTTTCACGTGTATTTACAAAGGTAGTATTTAAAATGTATACAGGGGTAGTCTAAACAAGGACTACCCCTCTATACAGGGATGATCTTTAAGAAGTGTAAGTAGTAATTTAAAATATATGTGGGGACAAATTTTTGGAAAACTTTTTGAACAAAGAAATGAAGATGAAATGGAGAACACAAAGTTTACTTAGAAAGAAAGATTTCTTAGTATTCCGATAGTAAATGGAAGCTGGATGGAGTGTTTATAAATTTAAAGCTTTCTTTCAGTATCTTTTTGACTGCTCTGTACCAACTTCTCCAGTGTGTGTTTATGTACTAGGCACTGGCTAATCTATTAAGGCAGAGGCTACGTACACGTCCGACGTGAGCCGCTACTGTTCACGTCTGTTCCAAATTATGCACCGTACGTTAATTTTCCTGTGATTTTTTAAAACAAATTGAGAGCCAGAAAACCTCCTAAACTAATCAAACGTAACGTAACCTATCCTAACCTAACCTAACGTAATGTAACGTAACCTAACCTAACCTAACCTAAGCGGTAGCGAAGTGAATTTGCCCTTACATTGGACGTGTACGTAGTCATTTCGATCTATTAATCTATGTGGATCTCTCCAAGTTGTTGTAACCAAACTTTTCTCTCAATGTCATAGCTTACAAGTTTGTTTGGCGTCCACACAACCACTTGATTTTGTCTAACTAACCCTCCTAGATTTAAAACAAACTAGATTCATCAACAGCATCATAACTCCTGTTTTTTTATTTTTTATTTAACATTATCAAAATCAATCACTTTTTATTTAAGTGTTTTTTTATTAGTGAATTTCCTTTGGTAAGTGAACTATTAGCATGACCCGCACGGTGAAACTTAAGCCCGGGACCACCATAGATGTTCCTAACGTGACCCCCTGAACACGTTTTGGTCTTCAAAATTTTATATATATATATTATATATGTGTGTGTGTGTGCACTCTAGCGGTCGCATTTTTTGTCCGATTTACTTCAAATTTGGTAGGGACGTTCCTTTCTATAATCTGTTGGACAAGTTCGTTGGGCAAAACAATCAGAAAACTCTAAACCCATTTTTTGGGGATTAATCTTTCAAATTTCGAGTTTTTGGGCCCAAAAAGGGTCGGAAAAGCCCCAGATGTAAAATTAATGCATGTAAAAAGATGGGAATTAGAAAGGCGAAAGTTTTAAGCCCTCTCTCGTCATTCTAGCATAAATATTTTCCGAGTTATTAAAGAAAATGTGTATCGGCTAAACACAGTACGTTGTCTTAAGGGGGTTTTACACTAGAAAAGCCTGTAATTCCTTTGTTAGAGTACTTTTATTACCCCCAGCAACCTCACGCCTACTTTAAAGCCTGTCTGGACCTTCTCCTAACCTTATAATGCGCAAAAGTGTATTCCCAGCTTTGCAAGTAAATGAAACCAGGAGTATCAGAACAGCCAAAAAATCAAAGTTTTCAAATTTCGATAAAAATTTGACAAATTTATGTTTTTACACTGATTTTGAGCTTTAAAAGTTGTTATGTGAAAATTCACTTCCCTCACGTCAGCGTGCTGCGTGCAAACTCGTATTCATGTAATATGTTCTATGTTGTATGTTCATAAGTATACAAACCTGGACATTTAATTATAGTATTCAGTAAGAATGGTTATTAGAACATCTTAATTAGAATGATACTGGAAAATATAAACTCATTGGCCTGCAATGGAAAGATAAATAAGAAAGTATAAATCCCCAGTCATTCCGTTTAGCCACAACTGCGAAAATAAATGTCTCTAGAAATGTAACCTCCTGAGTAACCTTTTTAAACTTTAATTCGAACCTCTTTTACTAAGCTGAGCTTTATGCATTCATCAGTACAGTAAATTGTACTCAAATAAAGAAAGACAATGTAAGTGTCGTGAACTATGCTGCTAAACGTAATATACTGCATGAAATGCAATAAGCAATATCAGTAGTTATTGGAATTCCAATAGGTGTATAGAAAAATAGACTTAATTATGTAAATGTGAATGTCTAAGGTTTTATCGGACTGATTAGCCTGTTCCAACAGTAAACAAGAAGCACATTCAAGTTTTTGTTCTAGAAGTCAACACACGCAGACATAGAGAAGTGTTTGCTTACTGAAAAGAGCAAACAGAACATCTAACTGAGCATCCAGCCAACTAAGTTTGTGGACTAACTTAAAGTATATTTGTATTTATTATTTTTTACAGGTAATAAATAGGCTTTTAGACTTTCATACTTTAGACTTTACTTAAAAAATATTTGCAATTAGAAGAGTGAATTACTCTTTGGACACCCCTTACGGGTTTCAGACAACGATTGTTTGAAACTAAGTCGTCTGTTCTATGTTTTATGTTTTTTTTTTTTTGGTACAGAAGATATGTGTTAGATTAAAGCTCACAGTCTAGTTATGCTTAGAAACTCTCACCTTTCCAAGATCTAACTTGAATACTTATTGGCCAACTCATTATAACAAAAACATGTTTTTTATATGTTGTTGTGCAGTAGTAATTATAGCTTTACATTACAAGCAATTGTATATTATTGATACGTTTACTACAGTGCTTCTTTTGGGTTTTTTAATTGGGAATCGCTTATCTAATTAGGAACTGTGTGAAGTTTTTGTTAAAGATTTTTGGAAGTAAAAGCGTATTAACCATAAATCTGAAAAATTCCAGGATTTTGTGTTCTTAAAATCCTATTTTAAATCGTTATAAATGTAAAATTTGATTTAATTACCAAACGCGGTAGCTCAGAGTTAAAGTGCCTGACTAGTAAGTAAGACGTGGCTGACTAGTAAGTAAGACGTGGCTGACTAGTAAGTAAGACGTGGCTGACTAGTAAGTAAGACGTGGCTGGTTTGATTCCGGTCCCGACCGACTCCTGTAAGATCAAGAGCGGTCACCTTTGTCTTTCCTATGTGACTAATGCGGTTACGGTACCTCACTGTCTTTAGTTCACCACACTGGTCAATAGCCTATGGTGACGGGCAGTTAAGTTAAAAAAATTAAAAATAAAAAGAGGTGAATTTATTGAAATTGCGCGTCCATGTGTAATCTCTTGGGGGACATAACCTTAGTAAGAAAGGATAAAAAGGGGGGTGTATTATGTAGAAAGGAGGATTTATAGTAAGAAAGCCCTACTTTCCAATACTTGATACCCTTTTAATTTAAAATCCACACTAGAATATAAATCTTGAGAGCTTAATCTGTTCTATTTACACTTATCGATATTAGTAAAGTTACCTCGTCCCTTCACGGAAGCGGAAGTCCCCCGCAACCGGAAGTGTCGCGGCGATTGTTGCGATACTTCCGCTATTATCTAAGTTTAAATCTCATGAGGTGGAACTGATACAAGAAACAGTTTTATGTTTAAAAATTGTATTGTATGTTTGATAATTTATTTAGGTTTGCTTAAGTGCTAATCCATTTTTATTGCTCATCTTTACAACGTCTATGATTTAAGAACAATGTCATTCCCTAAGTTACTCCAATTTTCCAAAACAGTTGTTATAAGTTATTTTAGTTGTTTTTCTGCTAGAGGGAAATAAAACTCGGCTTAAAATATTGCATCAAGACCCACTAAAAAGAGTTAGAGTTTTTTGTTTAATAATAAATCAGGAATGGATTAATTAATACCCCCGTCGCAGCAAACCTGCATACTCAGCGAATTTCCAATGAACACATAAACACATTAAGCCACTTAACAGGATTCATTAGAAATATATTCACAAACAAGCGATATTTAAAATATTAATTATTCTCCATAAGAATAACATTGGGGATGAGTACACAGGTTTGCTGCAACAAGGAACACAAAATAATGGGGTTTTATGCAAAATATCACAGTAACTCAGCTAAGTGAAGTCACATACCAAGTTTCATCCATATACATTCATAAATAAGCGATATATATCACTTTAATTATTTTCCATAAGAGTAACATGGGGACCGAGTACCTAGGTTTGCTGCTACGGGAACCATAGGTGAAAAATTGTTTTTTTGTGCAAACAACAATAAACCACAACCAGATGAAGCTATATACCAAATTTCGTCAGTTTATGTTCATAAATAAGCGAGATATACAATTTTTCTTTTTCTCCATAAGAATAACATTAGACAACGTACTGTGTTTAGCACTTTCAATATCTCAGTAACCAATTGACGTAGAGCAATGATCAAGATACCAAATTGTTTGTTTTTTATGCTGAATTCAATGGTGAAAATTAAAATTTGATTTTAATAAAAATTACATGTGGAAACCCCAAAAAAAACCATTTTTGGGGTACAAAACCCCCCCAAAACCCCCCTTCGGATGGTGCGATTCATCTGGTTTTCGAACTCGTTCAAATAAATGGTACTTTACACGTGTGTACCAAATTTCATTAAGATCGGACCTTTTTTACGAGAGTTATCGTGCTTACGGACACATATATATTATATATATATTTATATATATACATATATACAAATTTGAACGAATGGTGTTTTCGGCATCTGGGGACCTCAAAATGAAAAGTTATCATGGTCTCGGGCTTAAGTCTTACCATGAGACCTACGGCAATAGCTTCTTCCCTAAAGGGGAAATTCGCTAAAAACAATCTAATGAACCAATTAATAAATGTTGATTAATTGTTTTATAAATATGCTCAGTTAAACATAAAAATTAGTCTCTAAATTTAAAAATCCATTTAAAGAAAGATTGAAAATTTCTTTTTTGTGACGACGCATGACTTTTCATTTTTAATATTATTAGGACTCAAAACTAAGAAAGATATTAATTAAAACATATTAAATCTATTATTTTCAACTAGGTTTAAAAGGAATAATGAAAATGTTCGAATTTATTTGTGGTTTATATTGAGAATTATTATTTCATCACGATGAGACCAACAAAAAAATTATTTAATTGTTTATTTAGAGATTCAAAAATAAATTTAACTGATTCCAATAATAAAACCCTTAAGCAAGTGATAAAAGTTTTTTTAGAAACTTTTAATGTAATTTTTAACCAAAACTGAATCATACTGTTACTGGCTGTTTGAAGTAACAGCCAGTAACAGTATGATTCAGTTTTGGTTAAAAATTACATTAAAAGTTTCTAAAAAAATGTTTATCACTTGCTTAAGGGTTTTATTATTAGAATCAGTTAAATTTATTTTTGAACCTCTAAATAAACAATTAAATAATTTTTTTGTTGGTCTCATCATTTTTGATCAACTTAAAAACGGTTTTAAACTCAAGTTAAGTTTGTAATATTAAATCATCTACGTGACTAGGTTCGTAGTTGACTTATAAATTGAAGGTTGTGATAAATTAAACATTACAAAATATATCATCTACAAATAAAGGTTAGTAAACTAGAGTAAACCACACTTGAGGGGTTCGTAGGAGATTTAATTTACAGATAAGTCACCGAGTCGAAATACGGAGAAAGTTTTGTAACCCTCTAGCGTAAAATGTTCTCACCACCGAGGATAGAGACATCCATGGAGATTCAGAGATAATTTCCATTTTTAATTTAAACATGACATTAAAAGGCAGTAATAAATATAACCTTATACAAAATGATTCTAACAAACATAAAAACTTTGCATTTAACGATGCATTTCTAAACAATAAAACTTTCAACAAATTATTGCAGACATTTTCCATCACTGATTAGTAAAAACAAAGTTTCACGACGTTTCTGGATCTGGACTCTGATTCCGTCTTCTGGTGGAAGGAATACATATAACATAAAAAAATAGTGGCACGACCCAGGCAAAGCTGGGAAAAATCACAGAGAAGCTTATCAGAGAACTTTAATATCAGTAAAATAAACTAATAATAAAACGCAAATACGAAACAATACGAGTGCATTTTTCCGTGATTTTTTCCAGCTTTGCCTGAAATGTTCCACTATTAGCGAATTTCCCCTATAGGGAAGAAGCTATTACCGTAGTCGGCATGGTAAGACCTAGGCCCGGGACCATGATAACTTTTGGTTTTGAGGTCCCCAGACCCCAAAAACACCATTCGTTCGATATTGTATATATATGTGTGTGTCCGTGAGCACGATAACTCTCGTAAAAATGATCCGATTTTGACGAAATTTGGTATAAATATGTAAAGCAGCATTTATGACTTCAAGTTCGAAAACCAGACAGATCGATCTATCCGAAGGTGTATTTTGGTGGGGTTTTGTACCCCAAAAATGTTTTTTTTTGAATTTTTTACATATAATATTTGAAAAAGTCAAATTTTAGTTTTGACCATTCGATTCAGCTTAAAAAACACACAATTTGGTATTTCGATCATTCCTCTACGTCAATTGGTTACCGAGATATTGAAAGTGCTAAACACAGTACGTTGTCTAATGTTATTCTTATGGAGGAAAAGAAAATTTTATTGTCTCGCTTATTTATGAACGTATACTGACGAAACTTGGTATTTCATTTCATTTATTGATTCAAAAATGCTACAAAACAGGTTCTTAACCCAATTACAAAGTAGCATTATCACTAACATTCATTATTTTTAGGGATTTTTCATTCAAGTCCAGTTTCATGAAGCACTACTCAATGTCTTCCAAAATACTAATATAATACCATGCACATGACACATGCAATCTACTATACATGCATTATTTAAAGTTTTAAACTACACACTACAATTAAATAAATATATTAAATTAAATTACTCCATACCAAACATACTGAGTTAAAGGTAACGTACAGTCTAAATGCAAAAACTTAATAAATATTTATATATTATACCATAAGACGAACCTAATCTAATAAATGTTGTACAATTTGTTTTCTAAATTTGCCGAGCTCCATACATTGGTATACAGCTCCATATCATTGTGGTCTAATGATATTTGCTCCAAAAAATGTTTTTGCATAATTATCTCGTAGCAGCAAACCTGCGTACTCAGCCCCCATGTTATTCTTATGGATAATAATTAAATGCTCTGTCTCCCTTAATTATGAACATAAATGAATAAAAACTGGTATACGACTTCACCTAGTTGATTTATATTGACATTAGCATAAAAACCCATTTTTTGTGTTCCTTTTTGCAGCAAACCTGCGTACTCAGCCCCAATGTTATTCTTATGGAGAATAATTAAAATTGTATATATCGCTTATTTGTGAATATATTTTTATGAAACTTGGTCAGTGGCTTTATGTATTATTAAGACATTTATATCTCCATTGGAAATTTGCTGAGTATGTAGGTTTGCTGCGACGGGGGTATTTTTGTAATGTTCTAGGTATTCTTTCCACCTGAAGACGGGCACAGATTACTACTATAGGCCCCCCCTGAGTCCTTTTTGCCCTTTGACCCCTGACGTCACACCCGCTCCCCCTCCTCTCCCTCCCACGCCCCTCCCCTCCCACTCCCTCCCCTCCCCACCCACTCTCCCCTCCCTCCCCTCCCCACCCCACCCCCTCCCCCTTACCCCTCCCCTCCCCCACCACTCCCCCTCCCCTCCCCTCCCCCTCCCCTCCCCCTCCTCCTTCCCCCCAAGCCATCACGGCCCCTTCCTATCATTTTACCTAACCTACATTAGGACCGTGTTGCCAACCTGGTTTTTTTTCCTGCGTAGCGCTGCCAAACCACTCTGTTGATCCACTCTGTACCCTGGTCTGTGTGAAAGTTTTTCATTTTATATTTAGCTAAGATAGGAGCGAGTGCCTTTGCCACTTCTGGCCCTGACTTGTCTTTTAGAGGTACGGCAAAAGCTAGTTTTGACAAACAGTTAATCATGGTAAGAATATATTTGTAGCCTTTGTTAGTTTCCGCATAAGGCTTCATTTCAACGAGATCAGCCTGGTAAAGGTCCCTTAAACCCTTAAGGGTGACTTTACGCCTGGAGTAATTTATCCTGGCCGGTCTGTGCAGCTCCTCAGCTATAGCTGTCTTACCGTCCATTTTACTAATGATAACTTTATTCTGAGGACACTAGTTTTATACTTACATCGGTGATTCTCATTATATAAATAAATATTAAGCTCGTAACAAATATAGCAAAGACAAATAACTTGTCCGCTAAAGAGCTTATCAGACACCACGCCATACTTCCTCTTGATAACCCTCACAGCAGTAACGCTCGGTCAGTACTGAGCGAAATGTCTATCGTACAAGTGCCTCCTAGACACCCAGTGCACGCTGTGATGAACCCCGTATACTCCTCCATACTTTATAATGGAAGGCAAGACTTCTTCGAAAACCCAGTCTTGAAACTTCTCAGCAATGGGGAATTTAGATTTTAAAATTAATTAATATAGCCCTGGTTCATTGATGAAGGTAGATTGATATTGGAAGTTAAAGGGGGGGTGTATCGATACGCCCCCCTTCAGAGAGTATATTTACAGCCTTACACTTGTCTTCTTCATCAACATTTATCCGCAACGCCTGTTTTGTATCTTGATAGTTTAGGATTTGAGCAACATCTTTTGTTTTGAACCAAGGATTGACTAAGTAAGTATCTGTTTGCTTGAGTGGGGTTTGAGACCACCCGTGCATGTGCACCCAGTTTAAACATTATTCCGTGTGTGAGCCAATCCAGATTACCTGGTTGTAGCCCAGAACGAACTAATGTCCTCTCCCTTTTAACAAACAAAGGATAGAGTATTTTTTAAAGATAAACCATGGCTCCTCCACCGCCATGGCCCGTGGAGGCCTTCCGAAAGTAAACTAGCTGCCTCCCCCGTTTTTCTTTTTGTATTTTACTTTTTAATTTTACAAGTCCCACCATACGGACTCAAGGAGTAGCCCAAGTCCTCCTCGGATCGGGGCTCCTCAGTGTTAACAGTCCATCAATCACTCCGGGCAGTTCCAAGGAGTAGCCTAGGTGTTAGCTAGACGCCTCAACGTACAAGACCCTTCATCTCTCATTCAGGTTTACGGGGCTTTTTGTCACCCGCGCCAGTGACCTTCATTTGGGTTCACGGGGCTTTTCGTCACCCACGCCAGGGACCTTCATTCACACACACACACACACACACACACACACACACACACACACACACACACACACACACACACACACACACACATACAGTAGGAACTTATGCATTGTCCAAGACATGCTCAACTATATTTACAAAATTGTGAGAAGTTAGGATATTGTTGTATGCAGAGTCAAAGTGCATACCATAACTCTTCATTACTTCTTTTGCTTTGTTAAGTACATTAATCCCGTTAGCAACAGGAGACTTGATGAAACAAGGTACGAAACCTTCATTTTTGGCTTTAGTGAGAGCTTCGTTAAATTTTCTTTTTTGTATGCGAATACATTTGTACTTGCAGACTCCGTACAGCTCCAGAAGGGTTTATTTAATAAGGACACATAAAACATGTTTTAGTCCATCGTCGTCTGACATCACAGCAACCTTCGGTGCCTGTTCAGTCAACAACTCATTCAGTGACTGGTTCTCTTTACACATTATGTCGTTTGTAGTTTTAAATTCTGAGTTAATTTGAGCTAGCTTTTGGTTGTCTTCCAGAGACCTTGTAATTTCAGCCAAGAGTTGAGAGTTTTGATTTTTTAACTGATTATTTTCATGTTTGATTTTATACACTCCATACTTTCTAATGGAAGGCAAGACTTCACTTGTAACCCATCTTTTGAATGCTTTAGCTTCTGGTTTCAAGGAGCGCAAAATAAAAGAATAAAAACCAGATTCATTGATGAAGTTAGACTGATATTGGAAGTTAAAGGGGGGTTTATCGATAGTCCCCCCTTCAGAGAGTATATTTATAGCCTTACACGTATCATCTTCATCAACATTTATCCGCAATGCCTGTTTCGTATTTTGATAGCCCAAGATTTTAGCAACATCTTTTGCTTTGAACCAAGGATTATTTTCACTGTCAAACAGTACAGCAACAGATTGATCATTAAATATATAAGAGGTTAAGTGAGACATTTTATATCAAGTATTGTGCAATAGTACAGATCAGAGCAACGTAGGGACACGTCTTACCTCGGCAGGAGCAGCGGCAAAAGTGACCGAGGCAGAGTGACCCGCGGGAGGGGAAAGTACGACTCATTATGGGTTAGGGGGAGATTTTCGCTTCCCCATACTTCCGGTGTTGTTTTACTCAAGTCTTTGAATTTTGTAGCCATAAGGCAGGGTGTCGTACTCTCCCTCGAGCTTCCTTTTTGGTCCTGTAATTTTGAAAACTTTAGTTTCGCTTACTGTTACAATGTCGCGGTCTTTAGTCCTTCTGATTCTATTCTCTTCAATTTCTAGTATTTCAGCTGTTTCACTAAGGACCATTTGTTTCAGTGTTTCAAAGTTTAGCGTTTCGGAAGTCTTCATATTGAGGGTGAGGCCCTTGATTTTGCACACAGTTTGTAGTTTTTGTTTTTTGGTTGACCAGACAAGGTACGCTGCCTTAAAAATTACTAAAAGGTTGGAAACCCTACACCCTAGTTAATCAAAAAGGTAGGTTGGCAACTCTGCGAAAGAACATTTCAGAAAGTTTTGTTGGTCATTCCTTAAAAGAAAAAGTACAGAAATACACTGCGAAGTAAAAATACATTTAGGTTGTCAACAACAAGTAGGAAAAAGTTAGGTGAAAGATTAAAAAAAAAATATATATATGTTTGAAATCCAATCTTAAAGAAAATACAAACTGTTAAGTTGGAAACTTTGTGAAAGACAAACTTGCCAATACCTGCAAAAAAACATTAAAAGGTTGGAAACACTACAACAAATTTACAAAAAGCTAGTTTGGCAACTCCGAGAAAGAAAATTTTAGAATGCTAGGTTGGCGACACAGCGAAAGATTCGGAAGGTAGGTAGGAAACTATGCACAAAAAAAAACTCAATACAAAAAAAGCTTGGTTAGCAACACTGCAAAATTTCAAAAATCTAGGTTGGCAACTTCGTGAAAGAAAGATCACAAAATATTTAGGTTGGCAAACACTGCACAACATAAAGTTGGGTTAGTGAAAATGTGAAGAGAATACTCAGAAAGTTATTTTGGCAATTCTGTTAAGGAAAAAGTACTTAAAGAGACTGAGAAATAAAACATTTAGGTTGGCAACAAGTTTAGGAAAAGAGTAAAATTGGCAACAACAAGCAGGAAAAAGTTAGTTTGGCAACATTGTCAATGACAAATTCCAAATATGTTAGCTGGTAGTATTGAGAATGAAAGATACAAAAAATAGGTTTGAACCCCCTTTAAAGAATATTCAAACAGTTATGTTGGATCTTTGTGAGAGAAAAATGTAAGTATGACAATACTGTGAAATATAAAAGTTGACAATTTATCGGATCGAATCGAACAACAACCGAATGAAAAATCGAATGACAACTATCGAATGAAAACAACCGAATACCGATGTGGTTTTCCCATAAGAGCCAACAGTACAATTAATAAAAGTAGTCGATAAACTCCTTCGGTATGAACAACCGAATGAAACAACCGAATGGAACAACCGAATGAAAGTAGTCGAATGATAACCCCTTGGAAATAACAAACCAGTAAATGGAAAATGTGAGTGTACTATATGAAGTGTACATGCCGCCTCATAGCTGTGGGTAATTTGTAATCGTATTAATATGTGCGAACAGTTATTCGAAGGTGATTGTATACTATATAAAGTGCTATCGTACGATTAGTCACTGTGAAGGTTCAGTTTGAGGAGCCCGAAAGGTATAAATGACGTCTCGTTTAATAGAACCGGATCAGTCGCAATCATGGATCCGAGATGGAAACATCCTTTTTCAGCCATCATTAGTGGCCCCAGTATGGCCGGCAAGACACGGCTTGTTAAAAGCTTTATAAATAATATGAACAGAATGTGTGATGCAGTATTTGATAACGTTTATTGGTTTTACGGAGCTTGTAAACCTTCAAATATCAATGCTCCTGTCCATTTCAAACAAGGATTGCCCGACATTGAAGAGTTGGAAGATATTGGATCGCCCAAACTTGTTGTCATCGACGATATGATGAACCGTACGGATCAGAAAGTAGCAGATTTGTTTACCAAAGGCTGTCATCACTGCAATATCAGCGTGTTTTACATTACTCAAAATATTTTTCACCAAGGAAGAGGGCAGCGTGACATTTCACTGAACGCCCAATACATTGTGTGTTTCGAGAATCCACGAGACAAGGCTCAGATCAGGCATCTTGCACATCAAATTTGCCCGTACAATCCAAAATTTATTCAGGACGCTTATGCCGATTCGACGTCTGAACCTCATGGATACCTACTTATGGATCTAAAGCAAGACACACCGGATGAATATCGTTTTAGAACAAAAATATTTCCTTCGGACCCTGTAAACTACGTCTATGTTAGTCGAAAATAAAATGTGTGGAACTATTACTGGTGTTTGACTACTTCCATCCCTTTATGTAGGGCTTTATGAATACAACTTATGTGAGTCAAAATAAACCAGTATTTAAGGTTAAATAAAATGTTGCAAAACTCCGTCTTATTGTAATGCAAAGTTTTATCAAGAGATCTAGTTTTACATTATTCTGATTGGGTGGAAAGTGGTTTACAATATGGCCACTATAGGGTGTGCTGTTAGTTATTAATTTCGCTACTAGAGTGCACCACGAGCGAAATTAGTTTTGAAAAGCATATAATGAAACAGTATTACAAGTTAAAAGGTTTGGCATAGCAAATAAGTTATAGTGCTCTATAGGGGTCATATCTACTGAAAAAATAGTGACAGGTCTAAACAAGTTGAAACAGGAGTGATGAAACTGATAAGGGTATAACATTATCCACAAGGTATGATTTCCACCGTAAAGAGAAATCACTACAAATATCAACTTTTATTAAATGCATAGTTTTCAGTCTGTTCTGATACACCTTGTACTACTTTTACTAATATATTTTAACAGAAGAAAGGTATTAAAAGATATATAAACAGTGTGAGGGGGCAGAGCGCAGCAAATGAAAGTAGCGTGACGTAATAAATATATACAAATAACAATCAGTATAATCTAGCGTGAGCTAGTATTGCAAGAAAAATAGGTTGGCAGCGCTACGCAGGAAAAAAAACCAGGTTGGCAACACGGTCCTAATGTAGGTTAGGTAAAATGATAGGAAGGGGCCGTGATGGCTTGGGGGGAAGGAGGAGGGGGAGGGGAGGGGGAGGGGAGGGGGAGGGGTGGGGAGGGGTGGGGGAGGTGAGGGGGAGGGGTGGGGGAGGGGAGGGGTGGGAGGGTGGGGAGGGGAGGGAGGGGAGGGTGGGGTGGGGAGCGGGCGTGACGTCAGGGGTCAAAGGGCAAAAAGGACTCAGGGGGGGCCTATAGTAGTCAGATTCCAGATCCTAAAACGTCGTGAAGCGTTGTATTTACTAATCAGTGATGAAAGATTTCACAATATTATTTTGAATAACATAAACATAACTTACCATCACCAAAAAGCAATTTTAAACAAAGAATAAAATTAAAACCTAGGTTTTTTCGCTATACAATGTATATCTAAAATGTCACCTGAAAAAGTCTATAGTTTCAGCTCTTTTTTCTCAATCACGTTTGTGTTATTTTTTTACAGTATAAGTTAATTTTGTATCCTGTTTTCCTGCCCATTAACTTATAGAAGCATCTGGACGACCGACATCGTCAATTATATCCGGACCAGCCGCACTACCAGGTGGTATGGACCGTATTTTGTAAGTCTCACTTTCCGGAGTTTTTCAAAGAAAGACACATCTTGAAACACGCTTAACCACTATTATTAGAACGATTATGAAACTTCAAACACTTCTGTATAACAGGAAATAAAACGTGAAAGCACTTAGTACTGAAGTTCAAGACAATTAGAACTGGACAAATGTCCTAATAGACCAAATAGTTGGCTTGTATCAAACTGTATGACAGGTCAATTGTATTGTAAAATGAATTGCATTGTAATTGTAAGGTAATATGTTTGCATTGTGAGCTATTTATCAGCTTTTTCACTTGTTTAGCATTAACTATGTTATTTGTCCTTCTGGTTGCTGTGTGTGTTGGCATCGGCCTTTGATAATTAGATACATCGTAACATGTTCAGACTCTTTTTAAGTTTACTTGTTCAACAATTTCATAGGTTTCTACAATTTAGATGTTGTATGATTTACCGTATAGCTTATAGATAAGGATAATTTATACGATAGAAGAAATTGCCATAGTATAGGAGATCTATAGATTGTGTAGTATACATATATAAATGTTTTTAACCGACACGCTGTGGTGAGACAGCTCAGCTGATTATTGGCGAGGATCGAACCCTGACCCCTTAATTAATCTCAAACCATTACTTCAGACTTACTCCTAAATTAAAACTTGTGGGTGGAACGGGTTGTTTAGGTCACACTGTGATCAAACTCACTGAGGTCACTGTGATAACATGCTGAAACTTACATAACATGCTGAAACTATCGAGGTCCATTGCACAATAATTATATAAAGAAGCTCTAGAAAATATTTCGAATGCGAACTCGTAAGCTCATAAATCCCTGGGACATATTGGACCCAAAGAAACATCCTGTGAGAGATTTATGGCTCGGCACTTGCTGAGAAAACTACATTACTGTGTTCAGATACATACACAATGTTGTACAGCAGCCTTGGAGTGTAGGGTTGGAATATATAGTTGTTCGAGGTTGTAAGTCCAAAAAGTGGGACATTTGTTCTGATATTTTTATTAAGTAGTGATAAATTATGTAGGATCCTATTTTAAAAGTATGAACTAGGAAGTAACCGTAAAAGTTTTAATTTATTATTAAGATTAAGCTATGGTTCCCGGTATAATGTATTTTTCTTTTGTTATTATTTACAGTATCTACATATAAAAACAACCTTTAGACGAATTAAGACAATTTAGTCATGATGTCTGACTTAAACGTTTTGTTCTTAAAATTCTTTCTGTCTCGTTCTTCTAAGGTTCGTAAAAGCCAAATTATCTTAAGGTTTGTCTTCTCACCCACAGTGGGCAAGGCTTGATGTAATGGTTCGTTTGTGAGACTTGGATCCGTAAGGTACAGTCAATAATGGTATTTAGCTATGTGATACTGGCACGATTAGGTGATTCTAAACAGCTTTAAGCATGAGGTAGTTCCCCGACAGTTTCTATTCGTAAAAAATCAAATTACTTTTGCATACAAAAAGGATACCCCCGTAGCAGCAAACCTGCGTACTCAGCGAATTTCCAATGCATATATATGTATCTTAATACCACATAAAGCCACATACCAAGTTTCATCAATATACATTCATAAATAAACGATTTATGACATTTTAATTATTCTCCATAAGAATAACATGGCGGCTGAGTATGCAGGTTTGCTGAAGCAAGGAACACAAAATGTTTTTTTTACAAATATCAATATAACTCATGTAGATAAAGCCACGTACCAAATTTCATTAATTTATTTTCATAATGAAGGCAGATAACACGTTACTTATTCTCTATAAGAATAACATGGGGCTGAGTACGCAGGTTTGCTGCTACAAGAGCCTTTGGTAAAAAATTTTTGTTGAGCAAATATCAATGGTCCACAACCAGATGAAGCCGTATACCAAGTTTCATCAGTATACGTTCATAAATAAGCGAGATATAAAATTTGTATTTTCCTCCATAAGAATGACATTAGACAACGTACTGTGTTTAGCATTTTCAATATCTCGGTAACCAATTGACATAGAGAAATTATCAAAATACCAAATCTTGTGTTTTTTTAAGCGGAATCCAATGGGAAAAACTAAAATTTGACTATTTCCAAAATGTTATGTACAAAATTCGAAAAACCCATTTTTGGGGTACAAACACCCCCCCCCCCAAAAATACCCCTTCGGATAGAGCGATCTGGCTGGTTTTCCAACTTAAAGTCATAAATGTTGCTTTACACGTTTATACCAAATTTCATCAAAATCGGATAATTTTTACGAGAGTTATCGTGCTCACGGACACACACACACACACACACACACACACACACACACACACACACACACACACACACACACACACACACACACACACACACACACATATATATATATGTACAGTTTCGAACGAATGGTGTTTTGGGGTCTGGGGACCTCAAAACGAAAAGTTATCATGGTCCCGGGCCTAGGTCTTACCATGCCGACTATGGTAATAGCTTCTTCCCTAAAGGGGAAATTCGCTAAAAATAGCTTGGCATACGAACATACATATCTAAAATATAAGTAACATCTGCTCCAGTATGTTTTGGGAACAATGGCTTCTGCTAAAATTGAATAGTTTGAAAAAAGGAATTTGTATAACTTCTTATTGAGTATTCTCTGCATAACCGGATTGATACGTTAAGAAATAAAATGTCCTTTTACAAGAATGCTCAAGGGAATAGAAGTCATCTGAGTACTTACAATATTAACGATACTTAAGTGGTTCAATGTATGCTTTAGGATGGTAAAAATTGTGTTTAAAATTTGTTTAATACGTTAAAGAGAACATGTTATTTAGTAGTCCTTATATGGTTCACTGCTGAAGTAATGTGGGAGTCTCCTTGATTATTTTACAGAAAATCTTAATACCAAACAAATTGTTGTTTGTATATTTTAATATCTAAAACTTTACTTATTTTATTATTTTATTTTTGTATAATGCGGTTGGATGTAATGGTTATAGCGGACAGTTTGCGAGGTACCAGGTTCGATCCTATATGGCTATTAGCTAATTAGCTATGTTAATATGACGCAGCTTGAGGGTTTAAAGCCCACCTTATAGGTTCGTCACCTTTGAACCCACCTTATAAATTCGACACCTAGGAACCTACTTTACAGGTTCGCTATCTTGGAACTCACGTTACAGGTCGATACAAAACCCGATACCTTCAGAAGCCGATACTTCAGATTCACCATTTAAGAATTTAAATGTATAGGTCCTGAGGCCAAGAGAGCAATTTGTATAGGATCCTCACTATAAGGCACACAGTACAGTGTAAAATAAACAGAAATTACAAATATCAGCTCAAATCAACGCAGTACATATCTAGTATCTAATAAAGAACCTCAATAATGGTTCGAAATACATCTTCCTTTTTTAAATGTAGTTAAATTTTCTAATATATCGCCACATGAGTTGTTAATAACACAATATTAGATATGCAACTGTAAAAATCCGTTATCAGTAATGAAATGAGCGAAATAAATCTAAAACTTCTATAAGGTTCATTAAAGATAAAGGTACGTTAATAAACGAATAGCGGGTGACAAACTTAATATTTATTCATGTTTATCTTATCAACCGGCCTTTCTTAAAGCAAAGCTCTATCTCCATCCGACACTCCTTATTAGAGTTATTGTCCAACAAATGTTATCCCTCTCTAAGCCTTTTTGATATTTTCTGGCTCGACTTAAATTTTCTTATAGTTTGTAAATCGGTTCTTTGATATAAGCTATAGTCTACGTCTGCCTACAAAATAATTTTAAATGGCCAAATATCACGGCTTATTTATATTTAACATTAACCCTTAAAGGCCTGAATTATTACTTAGCTTTGAGATTAATTATTTGTTGGTATAGGTGCCGAAATAAATTGTTCATTTTCCATATTTTTATTTTTGGAGTTGGGCTAAAAACTATAAATATACTGATTTTTGACCGAAATGTTTTTTTTTTATTATAATAAAAATTTTAATTATTAAAAAAAAAATATTTTTACTGACAAAACGAATTGCTTTAAACAACGATTTACTCGTCAAATAATTGGCACGGTATTACAAACAAAAAATCAGTATCATTTTTGTTTTTGTTATTTTAGACGGACAGATCCGTCTTCGTCCCGGAAACATTCAACTAATAGACGGATATATCCGTCTATGGCCCGGATTGGAACAGGAAAAGACATATCCGTCAATACCCCTTTATTTTTTTAATATTAATTAATATTAAACATATTAAAACATACTTTTTTTAATTGATTGTTGGATAACGTAATTTATGATTTCGTTTACTTTTTTTTATGAGTAATTGTGTTCAGATTTGCATGTGTGGATAAAATATAGCAAGAAAATAAGGGAAACAAGTCTGAGCAGTGTTATTAGCGACGTTACAACAAGAAAACTTGGTTATTGGAGTCATCCCGACACCGGGTGTGTAGGACTGAGTGTGATCAACTTTGAACACGTATTGCGACATCTCACAACAACTTTATACGATAAAACAAGTCTCAAAACCTTTAACACTAAAAATATATGATCATGGTTAGTTTAGAGCAAATCCAGTTTGTTGTCAATCGAATGAAATTCACACTATTAACTGATATTCCTGCAAAACTATTGTGTTTACTAAAATAATATTTTGTGTATGCTTAGATAGTTGCCCCTCAGATTAACTAGATTTCTTCCTAAAGTAAATTAAATATAACCATTGTATAGTAGTATTTAATAACATTATTTAAAAACAAAGTCTATAAAACTGTTAAAAGTTTATGGAACTACATAAGAAAGGACTACATTATGACTGTAGTACAATACCTTTTATAGCATAATATATTCAGTTACTAAACGAAATATATGGGAATCAAAAATATTTATAAAGTTAAATTTGAAGTTTGTTGAAATGTATAATGTTTCAACCCGCTGTATAATGACAAATTTAGTTACGTTGGACAATGTAGTGTCGAAACACACGTTACACTGTTTACATTATTCTGGACTGCTAACGGAGGGACGTAATTCAATTTGGCATTGAAATTTGTACTAAACTTAGTATATTTGTGTATCTCATAACCCTGTAAAATTAACACTTTAGTTTACAACACCTCTTATTTCATATATATCAAACCGAGAACTATTAAATCCGTAAAACTCATATTATAGTATTTTCTAAACTTTGACCACCATCGCAGTGGACCTGCCAAAAGTAGGCCTCATCAGCTACAATGCTTAAATATTATGTAAATTTTTTCTATGGTCTGTGGTTCGGTCAGTATACTGTATATTAAAGAACAATAATTTATCAGAAAATCTTCAATAAAATAAATCAATATTTATTTTTTAAACTGGTAAGAAAATTGTTTAACTTGTCAAATTTATCAACCAAAAACACATGTCCTCTATGTAAAGGAGGCACGATTTATATATAGTTTGTCTCATGAATATATTAAATAAAGTTTGAAAACATCTCCTCCTACGCTAAAGCCCCAGGAGAGCCTATTAGCAAAAATTACCTCTTCAATTACCTCTTGAGTATGGATTATTAAAATTTATTGGCCTTAACTGGAGTCATTTACTACCGTGAAATATTCGTCTGAATCTTCCATTAGAGTTAATCGAGTTTACCTGAGAACAAATTTGTTTGAATTAAACACGGATTTTTAAATGTCACACAGGTGTTTTAATTTATAATTGATTAAATTAAACTTCTATTTCTATTACTCAATATTTCTTCTTTACTCGAAAAAGTTGCATTCTTAAAACTAAAGATGAGCGACCATATACTATAAGTTAAATGAACTGTTATATAATGGGGAATTTCTATATTAGCCATTAATGTATTAAGAACATATAGTAGGTCTTTACCCCTTTAATGTAACAGTTCCGAAATTGTACGAAAGCGATAAAGACACTGTACACTTGAAATACTTAGAATGTTTCCTACAACAACAAGTTCGGATACCAAACACCAACAACAATTCACTTTCAATCGTTGTGGCTGAACTAATGAGATTGGTTATAAACACAGAGTCAGTTAGCTTAGTTCAAAGCAACAATCAATTTTTTACTTCAGTGAACGGAAACGTAAGGTGCAGCGAGCGAAAAGTACTTAATCACTTGCTAAACAAAAAAAAGCAGTTTTACGATGTGTTTTTAAAGAGTAAGGAAGCACTTTAGGTGTGGTTCTATGAACAAATTCTTACCTGTTACTAGTTTTGATAAATCATTTCATCTATTTCAAACAACTGTTTTTCATTCACCTCAGGCAGCCAAAATAAAACTTATCGCGGCATAAAGTAGTCTTATGCTACTGAGATCCGAAGATTGTAATGACATTTCAATAAATTTTCTGCTTAGGAATTTTGTAGTGTTGGTTCAAGTCAAGGTTCGTAGAGCTTTCAGACCAGGTGTGCTTATTTACATAAGAGTAATGTTCGCAGCAAAGATGTCTTACGAGGTCGTCCAGCTGATTCATAAATCCACAACATACCATAAAGTGTAGCCAACCTTAAGGGTATAATAATGGTACAGCTATTTTTAAATTGTCACTGGACATGCAGAAAGAACATTTAAACCCTTAATCGATTAATCTAATAATACAAATAAATCAAACAAAATATTAGTTTCATAAAATAACAGCTGATCATAGAATATAAGCAGATAAACAATGTTAATTCTAATTACACTGATGAGTAAAAAATGGTACTCGTACGATAAATATCGTGTTTCCAGCAACACTGCCGATTGGATTGGTGATCACGTGTCCTTCCAGCTGTGTTTACGAGGTCTCTTCCGGTAAAGGAGAAAACCTTAAATAGATCGACTCAGCACACCTTGTCTGAAAGCTCTACGAACCTTGGGTTCAAGTTATAGCACTTCAAAATAATTTTTCACTACAATACTATGAGTTCAGCTGTTTTCGTTATGTGTTTACAACCTGCGAAACATCATATTTTCAACAGCTGTCAATTGTTTACTACCGAAAGTAACATTGTTTACAACCGAAAATTTTCCACTGTCAACAACTTAATAACCTAAACACATTCTTGCTATCGTTTCACCAACTGAAATGGAAATGCCTGTTCCCTCGTCATTGAAAAGAAGAGCGGAGGAAGTGATTCATGATCTTCTTCCTAAAAAATCAAAGGAGAGATATAATGTAGAGTACGAGACGGAAAATGTACAACGTGGAACCGTAAGTGATGACATTATGCCGGTTTATTTGTCAGAGATTTCAAAGGTTAACAAGCCCACGACTTTGTGGAGCAAATTCTCAATGATAAAAAGCAGTTTTAAAATCTTCTGGTTTTAAAACATGTTTCTAATTTAATAAACAGTTAACATACCAACAATGAGTTTTTATTCCGTAGTGTAGTGAAAGTATCGTTCAAAACACGAGCGAAAGTGTTTTGCATATTCTCGACCATATTTGAAGTGCTCGATAAATCTCGCACTTCAACCATATGGTCTCGAACATGCAAAGCCCCACTTTCCACTCTTGTTATGAAATATACTATAGCAAAACTATAAAACCTATACCCATAGTCCATGTTATTCTTATGGTCATTGAATTTATCAGAAGGTAGTGTAAACAGTAGTATAGTATCTCGAGTTGTTTAAATAATCGTTTTTAGCGTATAAGAGGATGTTTTTACGCATAACTTACTAGGCGTTTTTGAATTTTTTAATACTTTTTTACTTTCCACAAACACAAACAAACTCTGTTTCGTAGGAACACTGGACCTTTGTGTTATACTAGTCGTATTTATAAATACCCCCGTAGCAGCAAACCTGCATACTCAGCGAATTTCCAATGCATATTAATTTATCTTAATACCACATAAAGCCACATACCAAGTTTCATCAATATACATTCATAAATAAACGATTTATGACATTTTAATTATTCTCCATAAGAATAACATGGCGGCTGAGTATGCAGGTTTGCTGAAATAAGGAACACTAAAAATGGGCTTTTATACAAATATCATTATAACTCAACTAGGTAAAGCCACATACCAAGTTCTATTAATTTATGTTCATAATTAAAGGAGATAACACGTTAATTATTCTCTATAAGAATAACATGGGGCTGAGTATGCAGGTTTGCTGCTACGGGAACTATCGGGCAAAAAATGGATTTTTGTGCAAATATCAATAGACCACAACCAAATAAAGCCATATACCAAATTTTGCCAGTTTACGTTCATAAATAAGCGAGATATACAATTTTTCTTTTTCTCCATAAGAATAACATTAGACAACGTACTGTGTTTAGCACTTTCAATATCTCGGTAACCAATTCACGTAGAGCAATGATCAAAATACCAAATTGTTTGTTTTTTTAAGCTGAATTTAATGGTATAAATTAAAATTTGATTAAAATTAAAATTACATGTGAAAACCCCAAAAAACACATTTTTGGGGTACAAAACCCCCCAAAAACCCCCCTTCGGATGGTGCGATTCATCTGGTTTTCGAACTCGTTCTAATAAATGGTACTTTACACATTTGTACCAAATTTCATTAAGATCGGACCTTTTTTACGAGAGTTATCGTGCTTACGGACACACACACATATATATATATATATATATATATACATATATAAAAATTTGAACTAATGGTGTTTTTGGCATCTGGGGACCTCAAAATGAAAAGTTATCATGGTCTCGGGCTTAAGTCTTACCATGAGACCTACGGTAATAGCTTCTTCCCTATAGGGGAAATTCGCTAAAACCATAATTTCAACAAAAATAAATGTATAAACTATTGTAACTTAAGATTTTTTTAATATAAATATTTTTCCCATCACATGTTTTCTTTTGATAGTTATAAGTAAATTGTGTTTGTATTTGCATTTACTTTAATGAAAACCATGTACAGTACGATTACGAATTAAATCATTTTCAACAACTAATCTTCGTATTTTATTCAATCATGGGTGTCAGCCAATATAAATACCAAAGTATTTGTTTTTCAACCGGAATATGAAATTGTCAAGTTTTTGAGAATTTAAATTGCCCTATCACGTAGCATCTGTGTCGCTTCTACTCATGTGTTACAAAACTGAAATGATTGAAGAATAAATTTATGTTGTTTTAGCGAATTTCCCCTATAGGGAAGAAGCTATTACCGTAGGTCTCATGGTAAGATTTAAGCCCGAGACCATGACAAATTTTTTTTTTTAGGTCCCCAGATGACTAAAACACTATTCGTTCAAATGTATGTATATGTATATATATATCTATATATATATATATATATATATATATATATAGATATATATATATAGATATATATATATATATATCTATATATGTGTACGTGAATGCGATAACTTGAGTAAAAAACGTCCGATTTCGATGAAATTTGGCTCAAATGTGTAATGTGACATTCATGACTTTAAGTTCGAAAACCAGAAAAATCGGGCCATGGGAAGGGGGGTTTATGGGGGTTTTAAATTTTCCAAAAATCAGTTTTTTGCATTTTTTACCCTAAAATTTTTAAAACACTTAATTTTGGTTTAGACCATGTTATAGAGCTTAAAAAAACAAATAATATGGTATTTTGAATTATTAAGCTAGGTTAAGTGGTTGCGGAGAAAATCCAAAAAAACCTGCTCATAAAATCTCCTATGTTAATCTTATGGGAAAAAGGTTTTTGGCTTTTCCTAAGTTAATTTTGATGTAAACTTCACATTTGCTTTTACCAATCAATTTAGCTCCACAAAACAATCATTTTGGTGTTTAAATTGTGATTCTACGTCCAACCGTTGCAGAGATATTCAAAGTGCTAAACACAGTACGTTGTCCAATGTTATCCTTATGGGGAATAAATAAAATTTGATATCTCCATTATTAATGAATGTATATTGATGAAACTTGGCACTTGGGGTCACGTAGTACTGGTATATTTATATTTGCACAAAAAATTGATTTTTTGTTGATTATCCCCGTAGCAGCGAACCTGCGTACTCAGCCCCCATGTTATTCTTATGGAGAATAAGTAAAATGTAATGACTCCCTTAATTATGAACATAAATTAATACAACTTGGTATGTGGCTTCACCTTGTTGAGTTATATTGATATTTGCATAAAAACCCATTTTTTTAGTTCCTTGTTGCAGCAAACCTGCTTACTCATCTCCCATGTTATTCTTATGGAGAATAATTAAAATGTTATATAGTGCTTACTTATGATTGAATATTGATTAAACTTGGTATGTGGCTTCACCTAGTTAAATTATATTTATATTTGCATAAAAACCAATTGTTTGTGTTCCTTGTTTCAGCAAACCTGTGTACTCATCACCAATGCTATTCTTATGGAGAATAATTAAAATTGTATATATCGCTTATATATGAATATATTTTTATGAAACTAGGTATGCGGCTTTATATGGCATTAAGACATATATTATGCATTGGAAATTCGCTGAGTACGCAGGTTTGCTGCGACGGGGGTATTTCATTCTACTTTTGGTGAGTTTTCAAACTTAGTTTAAGAGTATTTTGTTAAGTCACATAAACGGGTCCATTATAATTATTTAATACATAACGTTATAAAAATAGTTATTTTTATACTGTTGTATTACAATATTTAAAATGAACTTTTATGAGAAAAGCTTTTAAGAATTACGTTAAAGGACATTTACTTTATTGCTTATACAAATAATCAAATTAGCACATACTCCATGCATGCGAATTTCAAACGCACGTACTAAATATTGTTATGTATAGACGTGTTAGTCATTCACCCCAAGTGGATAGACTATTAACAAACAACTTGGTAACTACGATTAAAAGGTTTATGTCAAGTTGAAATATTTAGGATTACCAATATGTGTTTGGCGAGAAGGTTTACAATACTAAATATTTGCACAGTTACTGGTTAGTTTATAAACAAATTTCTGGAGTAGATTTCAGTGTTAATATGTTACACGTTAAGCTTTGGTTATTCTTTTAACATTGACAATATAATTAACAAATCCATTGAGCACGGGAATAAAGCAGTCGATCGGTCAAACATTAACACCCTTTCCTCACAACTGAACCCTTACCGCAATTGTATGGGGATGAAACTCCCCCCTCACCACTATACTAAGGCAAAATGTGGCCGTAGTACACCCAGCCTAACAGGATCATACTGCTTACTAGTTTTAATATATGGCAACAAAATTGTCATAGACTTTCATATTTCATATACAATGTTTCCATACTGTTAGAGAAACCAACCCCGTACCCCCGTACCTTCTCTTTTTATTTTTTGAAGTTATTCGTATGTTAAAGCGAATAATCTGATACAGCCCCTTCAACATCATTATTTCACCAGAACTCATAGAGTAAATCCATTTGTTCAACATAAATTAAAGTTGTTTGAACAAAAACGAGCTACGCAGGCCTCAAATATTTCTCACAGCTTCCTTCACGCATTCAAGAAATTAAAAAATTCAAGAAAGAACTGAAACTTCATCTTCTAGAACAGGGCTTCCACAGTTTGCCAGATTTCTGATCTCAGCAGCAAATTTTTCCAGATTCCTTCTCTGTTACATCCTCCTAATCCTAGCATTACCCCAACCTGATTGGACAAGGTCTACGGCCGCTGAAGTTATTTTTTACTAATTGACGGGTCCCATACCACCGTGGTCCTCGGGACGGACTTCGGAGGTAAGGTAAGGTAAGAGAATTACTAACCAACTTTAAAATTAAATTTTCAAGAGCTGGTAACAAATTTGCTTGGTATTTTACAGAAGAGACAATTTCACAAAATTCAATACGAGCGTTTCTATGATGAAACTGCTAACTCGTTACCTAATAACAAACCTTTCCTCATGGATACCAAACAAACATAACGGTTTCCTTCCACCATATACTTTGGTAAATAAATAAAATATTGGAATTTTAAAGTCAAATAATTCAATATAACTAAGTTACAATATGTATTGAGAATAAATTAATTTATACAAAATTGCAATTATTAAATAGACATTTGTTAAATATTTTCACATATTTTCTTGGTTTTTTTGTACTTACTCTATTTTATGTCCTTGCTCGGCTTTTAGTTTCCAAAGGAAAACCCCAAAATTGCTAAATCATTAGTAGCTTTCATGAAAAATTAAGTTTTCTTAGAACTTTGATATAAATTATTTACATTGACTGAATTATATATTTTCATGGTTTATTTATTTAGGAATATATTTATAGTAAAATATAGGCATGAATAATAATTCCAAATAAGTTTGGTATGCATAGAAAGTTCTATTATGTTTATTTTTAACACAATGGAATGTTATACATCTCAATGGTTGGTAACATTGAAATTTAAACTGCATTTACATAAAATACATTAAATAAATATGAGAAGTTGATGACAATAAATTTTCTTCAGCCACTAAAAGAATTAGTTTAATATTAGAGAGTATAAAACTCCAAATAATAAAATATGATAAATGTGATTATTTTAATTTTCATTAAAATAGCCTTAGAGTTTGTACAGAAGTGCAGGGTGTAAAAAAGTGACAATATTTTGGTGACGTAATTTAAAAATAAAAAGTTGTCTTGAAAGAAACAACTGTCAATTATACTATACAATTGTTTTACTCAAAAATAACTTCATAATTGATATTCAAATATCACACCCCCTTCGAACTCTGGACCCAGACACACATATTAGGCTTCAGACATGTCCTTAAATAAGTTGGCAGCTGTTCCAACAGTTGTGCCAACCTACAACACAAGTCTCATCCAGCGGTGCCAACATTACAGGTCGAATGTCTGATCCCCGACACATTAGGTTTGATTACATTAATTTATCTCATTGTTAATTTTTTATTTGCCTTCATTGTTGGCTTTAAAACTTTAAGTATTCTTCTATAGCAGTAAATCATTATTTTTATATAGAAAAAAGAACAATCTTGCAAGTAATTTACTATAAAATATCTTTAAAACGGCTTTTAAATTAAATTTGTATGATCAAATTTTAAATTGACTTTTTAAAATTTAATTATACATGGTTCAGCATATGCAAGCCACGCTTTAGGTATTTTTAACTATAAACAATCATTAAAGTTAGCGAAAATAAATGCCCTTTAATGCCTATCAACAACCTTTCCAGTGATTTATAATTTAAAAAGCGATAAATCACGTCAATGACGTAAACAAAATCAGGAACAGATAGAAACAGTGACTTATAAAGTATTATAACAGCTGTTCTATTTTCTACATAGAGTAAAACATATAGAGACAAACAATGTGGAAAAGCTTGAAATCTGCCGTTTATAGTTTCTCTAATTTGAATTCAGCTCAGTACAACTAGAGTGTGTATTCTAACCATTTAAACTAAGCATCAGCATCCTTCGAATTCGGACATTTTACACTGTTTCATAAAATCATCGCTCGAATTCGGGTGATTGTAACTTTAAGGGTTGGCTATTGGAAACAAAAACATTCTTTTAGAATACTTGAACAAATGTTGTGAAAAGTGTTAGTTTATTTGGATAACCCAACCAAAAACTATCATTAACAAAATTTATCACTCACTACTACTCTAATTCATAGAATATTTTTGTAAAATATATACGATATGGATTACGTTATACCAAACTTTATACATTATATTTATAGTTCTAACTGCCGTAGTGAACAGTTAGAGGGTATCGATTTATAGGTTTATTAAACTGATGATTTCATACAAAAGTACTTTATTACTTTACAGCTAATAAATATGGTTGATGAAAAATACTTCAACCATTTGACCTCTATAAAAGCAATGCTCTTTTTGGTTTATGAATGACAAAGAATATGTTGGCCTATTCAACCCAACAATAAACCATTCCTTATGAAATAAAAGTCAGATTGATGAATACTGATATTTGGATAGAACTTAAAAATACTGATATTTGGACAGTACTATGGTACTGTAAAGTGCCACTGACTACCCCAGTACAGATTTACAAGATTTTATTTTAACAACATCAATATTTAATGATAAATAAATATGTCGCAAGTAAATGGTTTTTACTTTTAACATATAGTAGAGTAAATGCGTAGATAACACTAAAAGTGCTGAAAAAAACTTCTCCATCTTAACCCAAACTTTCAACTTCATTAAATCCTACGTCTGTTGTGTGACCTTAGGTACAGTGTGTTAACAGAAATAAAAACCTCACCATGTATTTAAAAAACCCATAGAACAAGAAAAATAAAATAACTACTTATATAAAAAGAATTGTTAATATTAACTATGCAATAAAGAAGTGTCAATAAAAGAAAATTAAAAGTTATATAGTACGTTAATTAACATAAATAACCTTTTAAATCTAAAATAAGTGGCATTAATGTTTCGTAGTGTTTCTGCATATTTATCACTCATTATGTATTCCATATAAGTATATTGAAACACTATGCATGTAATAAACAAAATATTTCCTTGTAATAAAACACACATTTTAAAAGTATTTTCGTCACACTGCTTCAAAAGCAGCTGTTTTCGACACATGCGCTGAGATGCTAAAGTTGTTCTTTTTTATCCTAGAATAAAAAGTATAATAATTTTTAAGATGTTTTTTCGTCCTAGGACTAAAACGTCACTGGATGACACCTTTTGGTTGAGGTCAACACCTGTTTATATGCGTTTAACGAATTATTTAACTTGTCAACAATGAAAACTTGTGTAACAGCTTGTTAGAGTAGCACTAACATCAGTATGGAAGCAAACTTTTAGTGGTAAACAAGAAAATAACATTTAGTTTCTTAGACATTTTTATATTTATATTGTTTGCATTATGTCGAAAAATATTGTTCAGCACTAGGACCAAAAGTGGCTTTTCGATGTTCAGTAATTTTTCAGCCTCGGCTGTTGAACATGAGCTCGGATTGAAAAGCATCACGTTTGGTCCTAGTGGTAAAATATATTATTGAATATGTTCAATCGATTTTGTACCTATAATAACGCCCATCTATAAACATGAGGTTGTGAGGCTATCTAATAGGTCTACATATAAATAGGTATCTAGACAGGAGCATAAGGTAGCAGCTTACAGGTTGAGGCTGGGTAACTGACCGCAACAGACCATTACCAGTAGCAGGGATCCTAAGCCTGGCCTTGTCGCACTCCTTACACGCCTCAGAGTCACGCTAATGGGCAAAGTAATAAAAATATTGTAAAAGACTTACAGCTAAGAAGTATCAGTGATATTATACTTATACAGGGTTTTTACAAATCAATGTTGCTAGCTTTGGGATATTATACCTTATGTCAAAAGGAACGTGAATCATTATACAACCGGTACATTTCTTATCGTTTTCCGTCTGTCTGTTTGTAATTTTTACTATAAAATTTATATTTTAAAAACGATTTGACCAAATTTAACCAAGTTAAATATTATTCTTGGTAGGTTCTTAAAAAAATTTCGTTTAAAAAGTGGTGGCCATTGAACATTTGTAACCATAAACATAAAAAAAAAAACTTTTTTTGTGTGTATCCCTTGAAAGGTTGACTCTCGAATTACATCTCTTCATCATTGAATTATACAGTTTACAAAACGCTTTTTAGTATATTAAAACTAGAAAGTTTTATTAAAAATCCATAACTGATTCAACATTTAAAATTGGGTTGAAATTAATTGAACTTTAAATGAAAACATAACTCATACCATAATTTTTTTAGCATAACTAGTAAACATTTTATTTTAATTTATTTTTATGGAAATAAATACCGTTAATATCCAACAGCTGATTTATTGGTTAACAGTTTTAACAATCAATTGATTAGTAAGGCAAAGCTAAACTAAAAACTAAATATTCATTCGTTATGATAGCTAAACTTTGCGAGTGTTCAGTTGAGTTAATACTGACCCGATCTTAAATATTAAAGCAGATATGGATTAGTAATTAACTTTTCTAATTTTGAATTTTCTTAAATTTGTTGTAATATTTATAGTTTCTTGGATATCCAAGGTTGCAAATTTGCAATGACCACCATTTTTAAACGGAAATATTTTAGGATAACAATTTTCTAAGAAAGAAACTGCTAAGAAGAATATGTAAGCAAAGTTTGGTTGAATTTTGACTGGCCTTTTTAAAATAAATGTTATAGTGAAAATCACATACAGACCGACAGAAAACGAAAAAAAAGAAACCCGGTTATGTGATGATTCACGTTCCTTTTGACATAAGGAACAGTATCCCGAAGTTAGCAACATTAATTTGGAAACACCCTATAGTGAAGAATACCTCAAAATAGTTTACATGTAATTCCCAAACAACATGCGGGTTCAATAAAACCATATAAAACCAAAGGATAAACTGGTTATGTTTCCTGTCTAAGTCCGAGCCCTTTCTGAATGTAGGTTAAACTGTGACGCACGAGTACTAAGAGCCACGTCTAGTAGTAGTAGAGGAGTTCATAATTAATGTTAAATTGAGTAAATGGTGTTATGTACTGACTGTACTGCGGTCATATCACAAGGCAGCTCTCTCGCTCGCCCCTGCGGCTGCCTCGCACCTCAAACCATTGACTATAAATACTGAAGGAGACATCCCATCCATATGGCCTAGCTGTCCCACTTTTAGTGTATGCTAGAATTTAATCTTGAAGTAGTTTGATTGCGTCACCGACAGATTTTGCTGCTGTCAACTTTTCATTTTAGTTATTTACGTTAACTTTTAAAGTATCTACACCCCAGAAAGCAAGTGATAATCAACTTATGTTTGCTTCCTGACACACCAACTCTTGTATTATCCCCTCCTTGAGAGGATAAGTAATAGTTGACAGCAGTACACTCTGTTGGTGATTGGAGTAAACTATGACCTCTTTCAATCCTGGCATACACAAAACTAGGGACACATTTTACAATGGCAATGAGAAGTTTACTTCAGTATTTATAGTCAATGCTCAAACCTTCTTGACCGTTCTCTTTGATTGCTGAATAAGTAATACAAATGTATACGTCCATACACCAATGCACTCTGAACGATACGGACTTTCCGACTAAGGGAACAGGATTTGATTTCAATCATCGAATAATAAAACCAGAGAATGAATACTTTATAAGACATAATAAGTAACGTTAGTTCTAAATTATAAAGCAAAAAGTGTTAAACTTGAAGTGAATTTGTATGGGACTAAAGTTAAAGCCACATTAATCGTATTAATGATTAAACCAAACAAGTTTTATTTAAATACAATGGTTACCTTTTTCAACCCCTTATGATAATATAATGATATTTAAAATTTTAATACATTTTATATATTAAATATAATTTTTACAAACACAATCACAAATTGAGACGAAAATTATATAGAAATAACTATAGTATATTTCATCATTAGGACCAAAAGTGACGCTTTTCGTTCCGAGCTCGAATTTAATGGCCGAGGTTGGAAAATGAGCAACGATAGAAAATCCTAGTGATGAAGTATTTTTTCGTCATACCGCAAACAATATTAATATAAAATGTCTCGAAAACTAAATTTTGTTTACTTTTAACCATTAAAAGGTTGCTTCCATATTGATATTATTGCTACTCCAACCAAACAGCTGTTACACAAGTTTTCATTGTTGACAAGTTGAATAATTCATATTAACAGCTGATGACCTTGACCGAAAAGTGTCATCCAATCAGGATTTTAGTCTTAGGACAAAAACATCATCAACATTATACTTTTCGGTCGAGATCATCAGCTGTTAAACCTAGGAGTGAAAAGAACAACTTTAGCATCTCATCGCAAAAAACTACTGTTTACTAAGCAGTATGGCAAAACATCGTGTAAGCACAGTATGATGTGTTTTTAAACACAGATATAAGAAGTGTGATTAAAATTAAACTGATAATGGAAACGTTTTTCAATTTAATTTGTATGAATCAAATTCATCGTACCTAGATGAATATAGCGTAAAGCATTTTCAAAAACTAACTGAAATGGTTTATATAATATTACACAGCATATCGTCGTTTCTGAATATTTCACTTACATAATGTATCTGGTGGAACAATTCGCATTACAGACAATTTCAGGCAATGTTTTAAACCATGGCAAGGGTATGGTCTGAAATATTAATTATAAATGAAAACCTGTATAGTGTAGGTTTTAATTATTAACGTTTCAATCAAAAAGAATAAAATTGCATTAATAAAACTGAACTACTTAAAAATAAACAGCTAAATAATTATTATAAAAATTTAAAATATTCAGGAAAAATAAAACTGAAATAGTAAAAATATTAATAACAAAAGAGGATCAATGGATTGACTCAATACAAATGTAACAAGTAACTTAAATAGCATTTTAAATGTAATTTAATCATGTTAGTTTAAATTCACACGTTTAAAAATAGTTGAAATCCGGATCTTGCAGTTGCAGTGCTTATAAACCCATGAATGTTTTGAACTCTGCAAAAAACATACAAAATATCATTACAACTTTTTGAGGTTAAATTATGCTCAGGTTAACAAATGTTAGGTCTAAATATACTTCTTTTTCATTCAAAAGTTAAGGAAAATTAGCTTATGTTATTAATGAATTTCCTATGGAAATTCGCAAAACAAACGGAAAACTCTAAACCCCTTTTTGGGGGATTAATCTTTCAAATTTCGAGTTTTCGGGCCCAAAAAGGGTCAGAAAATCCTGATGTGAAATTAACGAATGTAAATAGATGGGAATTAGTGTGACGAATCTTTTAAGCCCTCTCTCGTCATTCTAGCATATATATTTACCGAGTTATTAAAGAAAATGTGTATTGACCAAACACAGTACGTTGTCTTATGGGGGTTTTACATTAGAAAGGCCTGTTAATCATTTTTTGTGTACTTTTATCAACCCCAACAACCTCACGCCTACTTTAAAGCCTGACTGGACCTCCTAACCTTATAATGCGCAAAATTTTATTCCCAGCATTGCAGGTAAATAGAACCAGGAGTATCAGAACAGCCAAAAAATCAATATTTTCAGTTTTGAATAAAAATTGGAATAATTGTATGTTTTTAACTGATTTTGAGTTTTTATAGTTTTTTATGTGGAAATTCACTTCCCTCACGTCAGCGTGCTGCGTGCGAATGTTTTAACTGGTAAAATTATATTACTCATTATTAAAACCGAGGTAACCTATTTAAATCCAAAGATTAAACATTACACCTACTTGCAAATGGTAAAACAACGAGTAGGATTCGCGTGCTATTTGTGAAAAGTCTGAAAACCCATACTGATATGGCACAGTAATTTTCACCTAGGCACAAATTGTATGCAACAGGTTTTCCACAAAGGAATTGTGCTACTTTTAATCTAAACTACCTACAGGAACTTAATAATACATAGGTCCTGAAGAGCTACAGATCAAAACAATTACATGATATTTGCTGTACAAACAATAGAAATTCGTCAATATAAATTATTTGTATATATATTATTATTTTGAGAGAAAGAGAGAGAAAGATAAGCTAAATTTAATTCACTATTATTACGTTATTAAATACATAATACCACATTTGTTTTATAAATATACAAATATGTTATTTGACTTACTGACATGTTTTATAACAACTCACCCACTGTTAAATTGTTTTAGATAAAAAAATAGCAGAAAAGTAATTTTCTTTTTATAAACAACGTAACTAATCTGTCCTTACTGAGCAGAATTGTATATGGAAATACCTATAGATAAAAAGTTCATGGACGTAACAACAGATTATATTCACCCAAAAAAAAAAAATTAATTAGACAACATACTTTGTTGATAACTTTAAATGTCTCATCGACAAACAAATGGGGTCTCGGGGCCCCCAGAGACATTTTGCCCCAGGCCCCCCAGTCACCTTGTTTCAGCCCTGTTAGGTCCTAGAAATGCTTTAAAATTGTAATTTTAGTTTTATTTTAAAATGTTTTCAGTTTAACCTTTAGAAAAAATGCTTTTTCGTAATAATAATTCATTGATATACATGGCATATTATCCGAATCAGTTGAGAGTCTTTACATCACTGATATTTGCATTGTTTCAATAGCCAATAATCTCAGGTTTACTTCAGTTAAGCCATATTATTTCAACTGCAGTGTCGTCAAAACCTCATATAGTATAGAGTACAGGTTATAGTTTTAAATCTTGTTTATGGACAGGTTTATGATAACATTTGTCATATCGTTAAATAATTAAAATAACGAGTTATGAGATGACACAAAACTATGAATTTTACAAATTCTGATTAACTTCTATCTCAAATAGATATTTTAAAGAAAATTATTATTAATTTTGTTAGCCTGGTTGTAACTTTAATAGGAAATTAAAAACTTTATCCCGGATTTTCAATATCAGGGATAAGCTGAAAATATACAAGCTGAGAAGATTAAGTTTTATTGTTAAAAGTTTAACATTTTATAAAAATTTGAAAAACAAACTTTTATTAAATATAGTTTTTTAAAAGGAATTTTTTGGGTCACATTTTTACTCGATTTAGGGTCTACTATTCTCGGAAAAAATATTTAACACGAACTTCGTTCCACCCTATATAAGAGCTCAGGGGCTAGGTAAGATGAATGTTAAATAAAAAAAACGAGTTCGCACGCAGCAAGCTGACGTGAGGGAAGTGAATTTCCACATACAAGACTTTTAAAACTCAAAACCAGTGGAAAAACATACATTTATTCAAATTTTATTGAAATCGGAAAACATTGATTTTTTGGCTGTTCTGATGCCCCTGGTTTCATTTACCTGCAATGCTAGGAATACAATTTTTTGCATTATAAGGTTAGGAGAAGGATCAGTCAGGCTTTAAAGTAGGAGCCAGGTTGCTGGGGATTATAAAAATACACCAACAAATGAATAACATGCTTTCTAATGTAAAAACCCCATAAGACAACGTACTGTGTTTTTTCGATATACATTTTCTTTAATAAATCGGTAAATATTTATGCTAGAATGACGAGAGAGGGCTTAAAACTTTCGCTTTACTAATTCCCATCTTAATACATGCATTAAATTTACGTCCGGGGCTTGTCTGACTCTTTTTGAGCCCAAAAACCCGAAATTTGAAAGAACAATCCCCCCAAAACCGGTTTAGAGTTTTCCGATTGTTTTGCCCAAATAACTTGTCCAACTGATTATAGAAAGGAACGTCCCTACCAAATTTGAAGTTGATTTGAAATTGCGACAGCTAGAGTGCGCGCGCACACACACACACACACACACACACACACACACACACACATATATGTATATATAATTTTGAGCGAACCCCCAAAACGTGTTCAGGGGTCACGTTAGGAACTTCTATTCTGGTCCCGGGCTTACGTTTCACCTTGCGGGTCATGCTAATAGTTCACTTTCCATAGGAAATTCACTAACAAGAATATATAAGGATACAAAATTAAAATGGCTAGTCGCTACAAAAAGAGGTTTACAGAGGTCCCTCAACCCACACTTTTTCAGTATTCCAAAAGTTTTTTTCTGTTTCTTTGTTTGCTTCAATAATATGAGTTTGGTAAAAATTATTTTAATACACTTTTGAAGAATGAAAATAAGGCAGAACTTACATACTGTGGAGTCACAAACCCTTTTAGACGCCTGATTTAAAATAATACCTTTAAAAAAAAAAATCGCCAGATCGATCCTGATCAAAATTGAGAAGGTTGTAAATTGGAACCAGCTGCCATATGTCATTGGGCTATTAATTAATTATTGATGATTTCTAAGAACAGGTCAACCTTAGATAGTAACAAGACTAGGGTTTTGAAGTCCTTATAAACACCTAAAAAATGCCACTGGCGTAGATACTCAAAAACAACTACTCTAGACAGATTGCGGATTACATAACGATCATTGGTCGCTCAGGTTAAGTTACCATCCAAGGCAGTTCTTAATAAGTTACACTTGTTGACAAGTGTTTTTCGCTCTCAAGGCTTGTACATGGCCTAAAACAATGGATTTTGTCTTTTCTGCTTTCATCAAGAATCTGTTGGCATTAAACCAGTGTTTTTCGTCAGTTAGAGCTGACTTAGACAATTTCAGAAGTTCACTCATTTTGTTATGGCTACTAATAAAGGCCTATTTATGTCATCTGCATAGATTAATGAAGTCATACTCATACTCTTATCCAGTTCATTATTCATTATTAGGAAGAGCTTGAAATATAGCATCACGGGAATTGAACCCGTTACCTCTTGAACCGAAGTCCAAGACGCTACCTGTTTGACAATCAGTTACTAAATATTTTGGAAACAAATCACCTTTTTATCTCAACCAATTCTGATTCAGAGAGGGCAAATCTACTAAGCTGGCTCTGGTTGATTTCGTCAGTGAATACATCAAGGCCTTGGATAGAGGCAAGAGCGCCATTTCGTGTTTCGGTGACCTTTCAAAGGCCTTTGATTGCGTCGACATTCAAATTTTACTCGGGAAAATCAAACAGATCGGAATCAAAGGCAACGCAGTCAACTGGCTAAGATCATACCTGGCAAGTCGCCACCAGGTCACTGAAATAATTTCAAACCATAGGAGGGTCAATCAAGGAAATATACATCCAAATACGGCGTCCCGAAGGGTTCGATTCTTGGACCTCTTTTATACTTAATTTATGTCAATGACATAAATGAAATAATCCCAGACAGCTAAATTTCAATATTTGCAAATGACAAAACAATTCTAATTTTGAACTAAAATGTCCACACCGCTGAAATTACCGTGAATGAAAAAATCAACTGCCTCGCTCAGTTTTGAGCAAAGAGAAACTGAAAGCTAACCCCTCCAAAACAAGCTTCATGGACATGCAAACGGTACAATAGGGGTTGGTGGAAAACTGCCCCCAGAAATGTAACCCCATGAAAAAACTCCTACGTCATTTTGACGTCTGAGGTTTAGGGGTAGTTTTCCGGCCGCGAAATTTATGAACAAATAAATTATGATGTATTTTACTAGACCAAAGTTTCATAGTTGAAGTGGTTGAACTAAGTTGTGGTAATTTAATAAAAATATCATTAAAGCTAAGACCGGAAAACTATCCCCAGAAATCTACCCCCGGTAATCTAACCCCAGAAAACTGGCCCCAGAGTGCTCATCACAATGCTGGGCGCAGAGCTGTCGGCCCGTAAATCTATTCACCTGTTTCCTGGAAACCAGTGATTATCGCCGCTTGGCTGGACACATGGCACTACTTTCACAGTACCAGTTGGATTATATTACATAACCTATTTTTTTTAACAGAAGGAAAACTGATATTATGTTTTGCATCGTCTTAAAAAACCTGATAATTGTGATACCAAACTTCGCTTGAATCGGACAACATTTACTTTGTACTTGGCTTGATGCTAGTAGCAATTTTACCTATGACACCTTTTGACAATTATGGCAATCTTATGATTCGATCTTAAAAATCAGAATTATTTTACCCTATACTCTAAAATGAGTAAGGTTTGATGCTTGCTTGTTTGAAACTCTGATCTCAAAAAAGGCTACAACGATTTCCTTCAAAAGTTGAAATTAACTAATGTTTGGGTTAAAAAATAAGTTGTAGACAGGTCTCATCCCCAGAAAAATCTAATTATGTTAAAAAAGTAATTTGAAAAGTTTAATTAACATATTAAAACATAATGATTACACCATATTTAAGGCAAACGAGAGTTTTACCTGGAAGGTTTCACGGAAGTTTTGTTTTTGATATTTATAATGTATTTTTTGGGGCTGAATACGAATTAAACTTTGCTTAGAGATATTTCTGCCGTTAAAGCCGTAATGTTGAAAAAAATCGTAAAAATGGGATAAAAATTCAGTTTTGTTAACATATCTGGTTACCCAGTCGTATTAGAGCCTAATGTTTTAGATACTAAATTAAAGACGATAAAATAACAAACAACTTTGGATGTTATGGATTTTGTGTTGCAACGCATAATTACGCCGCTAGAGCGCGCCGCGTTCTGTTACAGATTTACGGGATGTAATAAAAGACGTCTTACAACACTTAAGATATATTTACACTTATACTGATTCACTACAGACGGTAAACATATATAAAAGATGGTACTAGGCTATTTGATTTCGACCAGTCACACCAGTCATCATCAGACCAACGAGAGAACTCAATCAGTTCTCTCATTGGCCTGATGATGACTGGTGTGACTGGTCGAAATCAAATAGCCTAGTACCATCTTTTATATATGTTTACAGTCTGTGGGGAATCAGTATAAGTGTAAATATATCTTAAGTGTTGTAAGACGTCTTTTATTACATCCCGTAAGTAATAACAACACATAATATGTTAATACAAAAGTTGGTGCAGATATCGCATTTTGCGCATCATCCTTGATTTTCAAGCTTATTTTGCAAATTACGCGGTTCCGCATTGGTTTACGAGTAAACTGCAAATGACCAATATTAAAGTAGAGAAAATAAGATAAAATTTTATTCTTCTTATATTTATTGAACAATTACTTACGGTTTAACATACAATTCAATTAGTAAAGGCAAGGCGTAAATATTAGATTCAGATTTAGATTAATTTATTCGGTCTTTTAAATTTTTTAAAATACTTATACCTACATGGATTTATGTCAAGTTTACATTTTGTTATTATTATATTCTTTAAAATTATTTTGTCTTTTTTGGGAGGGTTATTAAGTTTTATTAAATCAGATAACTCAGAACACGTTGTATAATCTTTATTAGTGAATTTCCTTTGGAAAGTGAACTATTAGCATGACCCGCACGGTGAAACTTAAGCCCGGGACCACCATAGAAGTTCCTAACGTGACCCCCTGAACATGTTTTGGGGGGTCGTTCAAAATTGTATATATATATATATATATGTATATATATATATATATATATATATATATGTGTGTGTGTATGCACTCTATCGGTCGCATTTTTTGTCCGATTTACTTCAAATTTGGTAGGGACGTTCTTTTCTATAATCTGTTGGACAAGTTCGTTGGGCAAAACAATCGGAAAACTCTAAACCCCTTTTTTGGGGATTAATCTTTCAAATTTCGAGTTTTTGGGCCCAAAAACTGTCAGAAAAGCCCCAGATGTAAAATTAATGCATGTAAAAAGATGGGAATTAGAAAGACGAAAGTTTTAAGCCCTCTCTCGTCATTCTAGCATAAATATTTACCGAGTTATTAAAGAAAATGTGTATCGGCTAAACACAGTACGTTGTTTTATGGAGGTTTTACACTAGAAAAGCCTGTTATTCCTTTGTTAGAGTTTTTTTATTACCCCCAGCAACCTCACGCTTACTTTCAAGCCTGTCTGGACCTTCTCCTAACCTTATAATGCGCAAAATTGTATTCTCAGCTTTGCAAGTAAATGAAACCAGGAATGTCAGAACAGCCAAAAAATCAAAGTTTTCAGATTTCGATAAAAATTGGACAAATATATGTTTTTACACTGATTTTGAATTTTAAAAGTTTTTATGTGGAAATTCACTTCCCTCACGTCAGCGTGCTGCGTGCAAACTCGTTTTTATTTTAACAGTTAAAAATACCCCTGTCGCCGTAAACCTTCGTACTAACCGATTTTAATACAAATTTATACCTCACTACTCCTTAAAGCGTCTTACCAAGTTTCATCAAAATGTATACAGCATGTAATGACTACCAAAATATATATATTCTTAACTAAATTAGATATAACATTATTTGTATCACTCATAAGAATATTACTGGACAACAATTTACGAAGGTTGTGTTCAACTGAGATGGCAAAATGAGCATTATTGTACTTTAAAATTAAACCGTTAATAATTATTCCATGCTATCGCAAGAAGGATCATATTATAGCTTATTTTGTCCACTTTAATATTGGTGATTTTCGTTTTGCTCATAAGCCAGCACAGAACAGCGTATAATTTGTAAAAGAAACTTGAGGAGCAAGGATGTAGTGAAAAATGCAAAATTTATAACAAAACTCGGCGCACTCTAGCGGCGTTATTATACGTCGCACCAAAAAAATTAAAAGGACCAAAGTTATTTTTTATTTTGTCGTCTCTAATTTTTTACCGGGTACACTGGAATCTAAAACAAATGGTAAACGATATATTTTAACAAAACTGGATTTTTATCCCATTTTATACGATTTTTTCAAAATGGCGGCTTTAGCGGCAGAGATATCTTTGCGCAAAGTTTAAATTCGGATTCAGCACCCAAAAATACAAAATAAATAGCAAAAAACAAAACATCCGCGAAACTTTCCAAGTATACTTTATTTTACTTCTCAATTCCCTTGGCTACCAGTGGTTTATAATTCACAGTTTATTAACCAGCAGGTTCTAAAACTAAATTGACTAGAGAACTACTAAACCTTCACCTTAACACAATACCAAAAGACAATCCCTGGAGGGAATATGCCATACTAAAAGTTAATATATCAAATTTAACGATATTATATTTAATTTATTTATGTAAATTGATAACATTTGAGTCTTGTAAACTGTTTGCTGTTGTTTTTCCACAAAGCTTAACGTTTTTGCACAATGGAGGTGCCAGATTTATAAATATAAAATAATGCTGATGTTTAAGAGCGGACCATAAACTTTTCGTTGGTTTCATAGTTAAATTATTGCTACTAATATCTTGTCATAAACAAAGTAAATGTTGTCCGTTCTAGGCGAAGTTTGGTACCAAAATTATTAGGTTTTTAAGACGATGCAAAATATAATATTAGTTTTCCTTAAGTTTTAAAAATAAGTGATACCTATAATATAATCCAACTGGTACTGTGAAAATAGTGGCATGCGTCCAGCCAAGCGGCGATAATTTAGGGCCAGTTCCGAGGAAACGGGTGAATAGACCAGATTACTTACGAGCCGACAGCTCTGCGCCCAGCGTTGTGACGAGCACTCTGGGGGATGATTTCTGGGGTTATATTTTCGGGGGTGGATTACCAGGAGCCAAACTGTAGAGGTAATTACTTAAGGTTTAGCAATCGAATGAAATGATAATGTATTGGGGGCAGATTTCCAGTCGAGGGCCAATATTCATGCGGTTTTAGGCCCCGCCCTTCGTGACGTCAAAATTACGTAGACGTTTTTTCTTGGGGACACTTTTCTGGGGGTAGGATTCCGGCGACTCCTCTCACTCTCGTTGAGTCGCCGGAATACTACCCCCAGAAAATTATCCCTAAGAAAAAACGCCTACGTAATTTTGACGTCACGAAGGGCGGGGCCAGAGTAATGACTTTCCATCTGAAGCTAAGGGCGAGGAGGAGCTATTGTGCTCGGGCTTGGTCGACTTTCTTGGAATTTGAGTTGACTGCAAAGATCTAGTTTCCACGAAAGGATCCTTCTTGGAATTCACAGTTCGAAAAATTGCATTCAAAAATATCATCAAACTTGTTTTCTTCAGAAAGATTTCAAAATTAAAAATCAAAACCACTCAAAAATGGTATACCATAGTCTCATAGAGACCTTAGGTATTCAGTAGTACTCTGGGGTAATACCAGTAAGACAACAGTAAAAAGACTGTTCGTCTCACAGAAAAAGGCTATCAGGCTGATTAAGGGATTTGATAGGAATGACCGACCACTGTGCAAAAGCGTTAAAAATTCTGTCACTTCCCAGCCTATATATATATTGGAGACAGCGGTGTTCGCCAAGAACTATGGTCATCCTAAACCAAGACCACATGGGTACAACAAAAGGGGGGGAGTAGACTTGCAGAGACCCATAACCTAAACATTTTCAAACAACAACCTGAATATGAATCTACATTATGTAGGTTCTGAAAAAGTCTTACAAAAGATATCCCTTGAGATAAACAATATAAATAACCATAACAAATTCAAATCAAAATTAGAGGAGTATTTGCTTGGACAAGCTCTGTATAAGGTGGAGGATATATTAGATTAGAAATAAATAGACCAAAGGGCAGAAGAATGTTTCACTAAATAGTGAGCCTCTCTCGCACTTCCCATGCTCACATCGAGTCAACGGGAAGAGGAGCAGCACAGAAGCGCGGCAGTCCAAATACTTCTGCTCTGAACGTATATACCAAATTTAATCAAGATCGAAACTTGTTTAATATGTTTGTCTTGTTGATTAAGTCCGTCAGACTGCATATACCGCTTGATGTGTAATGACTTTGAATTTGTTGTCCATCAATGATTATAGTAACCTTTATAATGGAAATAATGTAAAAATATACGGCTAAAATATCAAAGCACTCTGTATAAAATAAACGTCAAATGTGTTCTTATTTTATATTTTAAAGTTAACTTATAATATTTGTATGTATGATCTTTCTGTAAGCGAAATCTTTAAGTCAAAATTGTGAGTTTGGCAAAACGCAGGATGATTTGAGACGGCTCAAATTAAAGTCTCGATCTCAGGGACTCGGGGAAAATAGCAGTATCTGCATAAAGATACCAGCAAACGAGAAATAAGGTAAAACATCCACCATAAGAAAAGCATAGGAAATTAAAAACGTCTGTTTTGTTTATACCAAAAAATGTAATTAAGTATCTATTTTATTTACGAACTGACATGTGTCCAAATCAGATTAGGCAGAGTATTGGGGTAAGGTTAGGGGCTATGGCCCCTTTAAGCCACTATTATTAATAATTGTTGTTAAAATCCTAGATTATTGAATATAGGCCTAGTCATAATAATAATAAACACACAAAATTAAAAACTTGTTCTATGAAAATTAAAATAATGCAAATTAAAAAGCAGAGTTTAAACTCTGAGTAAACGTCCTGATAGTGGACCAAACATTGTTGTTTTGCTTACAAATCAAAATTAAACCAAAGTGTAAACACATTACCTTGGTAATCTATACTGTCACCATACTCCCTTTTCGCCACGGCTAAATCGTTCTCAGATAATCCAAGGCCTGCTTTTTTCAATGATTTTTGTAAATCTGAGAAGGTGATTTTACCACCTCTCCCACCTAAGTCATTAAATATTTTCTGGTACTCTGCCTCAGATTTTCCAGATTTACTTTCCATCATAGCACAAAATTCGTCGAAGTCGATAAATCCGTCTCCTAAGTGCAGAATTATTACATTAGAAACTATGTTTGTCATCACAAAACAAGATTAATAAATGTTTAAGCAGTTTTGAATTGTTTTATACAGGGTGAATCACGAAGATGTGTAGAAACTGCGGGAGCTCATTTTACATTTTAAATTTAAGAAAGAAAGTTATATAAAAATAGGTCCGGAAATGCTTCGTTTTCTGTCCGTTTGAATTTTTACTTAATACGTTATATCATAGGGAAATCTTAAGATATCAACTTCAAACTTGGTAAATGGTCTAATTAGATTTAATAACTCGCTATTACATCTAATAAGACCCATTTTGGTATGGAATATCAAGTTTGTACTTTGTACCAATTTAAAATGGCGGCTATTTTTGTTTTTCAAGACTAAATACTTTAGATCCGTAATGTTTAGCAAAAGTCTGTAAGTATCAAAAACGTAGTGTAATTTTGTCCTAAAAATAATTATATGGATATTTTAACCATAGGATTTTAAATAACTGAGTTATAGTGGGTTTTATAAGTTGAAACGTGATGTTTTAGTCCAGAAATGGCAAAAAAGCTAGTTTCTGCATAACTTCGTGAATCACCCTGTATACATAGAATGGGTCTGAAACCAATACTCTTATGCGTCAATGGTTCTGCCCTTGAACACCGAGTATAGCTAGCGAGGAGGACAAAGGCGACCAAGATGGCGGACTGCGGATGAGGCGACCAAGATGGCGGCGGCGTCTGAGGCGGTACACTCTGACATACATACTCACTACCACGATTATCATGGCAGGCATGTCTCCTAGTAGGCCTGTGGAAATATGTTTTATAATTAAACAAACTACAAGCAGAAATATTTGTGCTATAAAATGTGCGCTAAAACCATCAGATACCTTAAGTCAGGGATCGTTCACCGCAGTTCTGGAAATGAAGATTTTGAATGTTTTGTGCCATAACAAGTTATTCTTTCATTCAAACTCTTTTAAAAACACGTTAAACTATTATATTTTGGATGTGATTAAGCTTTAACAGGACTACAACCATTAAACCTTTTTTATTTTACACATACTAGCTGATGTAACCGTTCTTTGCACGGGTTAGAAAGGTTTGGATGGCTCATTACAAACAATTGGGGAAAACAAACAAAATTTGGGTATGAAAAAATACAAAAACATTTCGATGAAATAATTCAAAACTAATAAAAAGCCTCACTACCTATTTTTATTGAAACATAACCATATTTTAAATTTAAACACCAGTTGCATCAATGTTTGTAAATAAAACATCAACTAAAAAATTATCTGATTTAGGAATAGATAAATTATACCATAGACAAAATATCAAATACTTATAACTGTTATTTATAAGCTAGCTTGAAACAGGTCTTCTTGCTTCTGCTCTTTAAGCTGTCAAATAGAAGCAATGTATACGCGTATCCACAGCATTACAGTTTCTGAATTTTTACTTTCTTCTGAAATGTAAACATTGAAACTTATGACGTTCACGGGGCGTAGCCCAAGGGGATTTTAAGGAAGTGAATAGACCTATGTATTGCACGGGTTCAAGATCTACCTTTGTGTAAGGTTTTAGCCCAGTTGGTTCGGTAGTTTTTGCGTTTACCCGGAACAGCAGACACACAGATCCACAGACAGAAACCATTTATTTTTATAATATTATATATATCGTTATAAGGATTAATTGCATTTTTAATTTTAGTACATGTTGTAATACTGACGCTTGCCAATGCAGTATTTGTTGTAGTAAATAATGTTCGTTTATGATAAAACATTTTGTTATTACATTTGTATTTTTTCCCCCTAAACAAATTAGTTTCCAATATTTGTAACACGTACTTTAAAATCTTATACTGATTGTGCAAAACTAAACAAAAAAAATTCTTGTATTTTGAATTATATTTTTCTTGTTATCTATTGGTTTTATTTTAACTATCTCCAACGGTCGGGCAGTGCAATTTACAAACAGTTTTACACCCAGAAGTACGTCCACTAAATATGGACATATAAATGGTCGCTGTTATACACGGTAAGAGTGCTCCAAGAATGTCAGGCTCTTTAAAGGAATCAAATTAAATAGGTATAAATACGGTAATTGTAGAACCCAAATACCGCTGTACTAAACAAAAATTCAGGAAGATACATTGATTAAGAAACCTTAGACTTTTATGGTAGATAATATTAAATTTAATAAAACATTATAGAAACCTATCTATACCTTAGAACGACCAAATTGTTAGTAAATAAGTCACCAACTTTATTTTCTGTTGCAATGTACTTGATTTCTACTCCTATTTACAATTTATTCCTTAACGCAATTAAACCGCAAATCAATGTGATGGGACGTCTTCGTCCCCAGAGTCTTGGTCATTTGGACACATGACTGGTTGTCTTCATAAATAAGAACTGAAGACATTTCATTAGATATAATTTCTGCTAATAAGTGTGAGATAAAGACGCATTCAGTGGCATATGTTGCAAGAGCGATATATTCAGCTTCGCAAGTGGATAGAGGGACAACTGGTTGCTTCTTTGACTTCCAAGCAAGAATGTTACCAAATGCTAATGCTCTTCCAGTCTTCTATGACGTTTGCAAAATCCGAGTTACAGTGGCATTCAATTGGTCTTTCTGATTCATTTTCTTTTAAATACATTAGAGCTAAGTCATTTGGTACAATTAAATATATCACAAAATTGATCAAGTGCTCTCAATGTATTAATTCATAAGAATTTTGGAAAGTTCTGAATTCGGTGACTGATGGGATACTTGGGACAGGTCTTGTCCCTAACATTAGATGGATCAAACTTCAGAGGAATTGATTATATGGACAATTTTTAGAACATTAATTACTTTTAGTTCATTGAAGTTTTGAAAATATTGGCAAAGAAACTGGCTTTGCGTCTTCCTCTTTAAACTTCTCGACTATTTCGTCAACCAACCGAGGCTTGTTCAGCTTAAGACCTCCATCGCATATTTATACAGATATACCTAGGAATTCGAGGCGTTTGTCATTAGTAAAATCCTTCATTGAAAAAGTGATTAACTTACTATTACATCTAAGAGATCTTTGTTTTCTTTAGCGAGAATAATCATTTCATCAACATATATTACAAATAGAAACACTGCCTGTGAAATGGAAACATGGATCAGAAGTTTATCTACTAAAACTAAAATTAATGAAAAGTTCATTCAACCTGGATACCAACACTTAGGCTCTTCTTTTAACCCATTCAAGTATTTCTTAATCTTGCATACAACACCATCTTCTCCTTTAGGTGGTTTCTTAAATACATGATTACTTACTGTTCCATTTAAAAAGGCATATTTTACATCTAAATGAAAGTTAAAATTTTCTCCGCAACCATTAGTCATAGAATAGTAAGTAAAATACTAATTTATTTAGTGTTGAGCTTATTTTAATTGTGATAAGTAAATAACAAAATAAATTTAAAAAAAACTTAATCTTGGGACCTTCAAGCTCTGAAATTTCTGAACCCTACTTTTTTCCATAAATCCGAGGGGTCTCATTTTATTAGAGACCTAAACATAGTGGTTTTAAATGAAATCGTTAGAGCGGTTTTTGAGGAATTGAGATTCTGTTCAGATTTGTTTGTAGTTTTGGGGGGATATTTACCCGCAACAATCAAAAATAAGAAAAAAATGCCCATGGAGCTACCGACATACCAAATGTTATAAAATTTGACCCATTGAGTTATGTATCTAGTCTCATTAGTCTAGGCACAAATATTTCCCCCGATAACTCAAGTTCGACAATGTCTTCTAAAACAATACTTTCTCCGTATACTATGTATAGAGGGAGAAATTAAAAACTATAAAAATATAATAAAAACACAATGTTCGGGGGTTTTCCCCAAACATTTTAAAAATATTGTATACTTCTGAGTCAAATAAATTACTTAAACTTGCATAGTTGTCAAAGTAATGGCTTCTATATTTAATCAAAATTGGACAACAATTAAAATAATTTCATTCTATTTTATTTGTATTTATGTCCAATTTTTATAAGCATTTATTTTATTGTGAAAGACCTGTAAAGTGGTTATTTCGTTATAATAAACAAAATTAATAAGATAATAACTTCCGTTTCTTGGCATTAGTTAAGTAAAATATGGTGGCTATCATAGGTTACATTTTGTAGACAAAATATTTCTGGTTGTAATTTTTATTTTAGTTTTAACCTTAATTAACCTGGCCTATATTGGCCGGGAGAAAGCTAAACATATTTATTGACTTTCCTTGTCATTTTCCCAAGCTGCCATAATTTTAAACCGTTTTATAAATGAAGAAAATGAGTAGTAGGGAAAGGGGACTTCTGGCTCACTTGATTGACAGCTTCCGGTCACGTGACCGGAAGCGCTGCGTCATGAAAGACGTCATCTGAGGCTGAGCCAGTGACGTAGGCGGTTTTGTGACGAAATGAGTAAAAGTTCAAAGTTCAAGGTCACGGTGAAGTTTTAAAAAAAAAATCTACCTCGCACTCGTAAAACGATTGTGATTCGATAGTTAATCGATAATAAATATCGAATGAAAATTATCGAATGAAACAATCGAATGATACGAGTGCGAGGTAGAACAATTACAAATATTACTTTATTTTATTAACAATAAGTCATATTACAAATATTACTTTATTTTATTTACAATAATTCATGTTTACAATAGTTCCCCGTTGTTGGTTGTCATCGATGTTGTTGATCCGGACGAGTTGCGGCCATCACTTTGCTTTCTGAAGAAAGACGGTAGATACTTCGACACCTATCTGTTCTGTTAGGTGTTTGCATTTCATTGCTGTCAGGTGGAAATAATACGTGACGGCAATGAAATAGAAACATCTATCAGATTTTGAGTGAAATGATATTGTTAGTTTGTGAAGAGCGTCTCGGAGAGCTCGATGTTCACCGGTCGAGAGCCGGAGGTGTACTGACTATTCGCTAGCTAGCGTTTTGGTATCAAACAAAATGGTGGGGGTAAAAGTGTGGTGGGGCGGAGCAGATGGCAGGCGGCAGGTGGCAGATGGCAGCTGGTGCGGGGAGGAAGACTATGAATAAAATATCCATTAGTTAAAACCCATCAAGGATAACGTAATTGCTTCTGTATCAGAGGATGTTGTGGTAGACACTTCTTGTACTTGTATTTGATCAGTCGTTTCATTAGTGTCAGCTTGGTAAATATTAAAAGATAAAGATGTGGAAGAAACAGTATTGTCTTGTATTTGTGAATCCATGTGTACCGCGCAAGAGCTGGACATATAGTGATGTAGCGTTTGCGCGTAGGTTAGGTACTCGCCTTCCCCCACCACACCAAGTCCCCCACCACAACGGTTGCTATACCGTTGGCTAGATTTAAATTCCGATTGCACCTTCTTGTTCGTCTTGTCAAGCCGCGTAATTGAAGTACCCACATGTTATACTTTAACCAAAAACAAAGAAGTTATATAGGTTTGCCCTTGAAAATAGTTATTTTTTTGGCTATTACTGCTATACCCTTGGTCGGATCTGAATTCTATTTGCACCAACTTGTTCCTCTGATCAATCCGCGTAATTTGAGTAGCCACTTGGCATAAGTTAAACTAGAGATAAAGAATTTATTTAGATATGACCTTCAAAATAATTGTTTTTGGCTATTACTGCTATACCCTTGGTCGGATCTGAATTCTGTAATAACTAAACATTAATCTCTCCCGAAAAAAATCAATACATATCTTCCAGTATTTTAAGAAACGAGAATTTCCTGAATTTTCTAAGTCCCCAAGGTCATCTGAACATTTTGCCAAAGCGGGGAATAGAGCACAAATTGGTGCTCTATTCCCCGCTCTGTATTAGGAGAAGAGGCCTAGTTTAATGCTCGCAATTATAGGCATAAACCTGATAACGGAACGCTAACCTCTCCCCCGAAAATTTATTCGTGAGTAAGGCCTAAGATAGGTAATGTCAACCGGTTTACATGGCCGTATTGACAAGTCCGGTTTTCAGGGCCGAACCTATTTGTCAGGGGTTAGGAAAGGGAGGAGAAACATGTTACTTTAAAACAAAAATAAAGACTTTACCCGCAAATATTTAAACAAATTGAACAGTTAAAGTTAAAGTTTATTTTTTAAAGATCAACCAAGGTCGGTTGTACAAAGGTCAACAGCAAACTGGAACCCAGTCGGACGTGGGTCAGTAACGGGCGCCAATCTACTGCGAACCCAAGTTTTGACCAAGGTAAGTTTTAAAAGCGTGAAAGAAAAGTACATATTTAATTAGTAAATAAAACACTTCAAAGACCAACACCACAAATAATTACAAACACCAACACTAACTACATTTTATAGCAGCAAACTACAAACTAACATGCATAACAAACTAACATGCTAAGGTAGAATCTTTAGTATACAGGGGTACCACCTCTATACTAAAGATGCTATTACAGACAGTTAAGGCGAACAGCTAGCTAGGCTGCCAGCCTAAAACTGTGAGACTACTGCGGCTAGACCCTCGCTTTTATAGCCGACAGAGGAGCAGGTGCAAAGGCAGATGCACTCTACTACATTCGCCGCGTCGCAAAAGTAATTTAATACGGCGTCGACGTAATACTCTTGTATTTTATTTTGTCGGTTCATTTGATATGTTTTACACTTAGATATGCAATGGTTGAAACACTTGTACTAACGACAAAAGCCCCTCAGTTGTTTTATAATGTAATTCTATATTATCAGTTATAACTACCCAATCTTAATCAAAACAAAAACACCAAAGAAATCGCGTTGAACTCTTCTTATTAAATAAAACACAATACATGTCATTTTCTGTGCAATGGATTAAGCTATATATTTACTTTTAATTTAAATTTTCGAATAAATATGCAAACTTAAACGAGGGTAACTATAAAAAAGCATTCTATTTATGTAAACTATATATATATATATATATATATATATATATATATATATATATATATATATATATATATATATAATCAGTGCAATGTCAGCAAAAAATGTATAAGCAATAAATTCTATGACAGACTAAGATTTACGTGTATTACAAGTACGAAAGGTAATAAAATCATACATAATAATTAATAAACGAAAGTATTCTATATAGTAAAATCGTTCCGATAACAAAATGACTACATTATACTATAGTTTGAGCCGTGCGTTACAGAGCGAGTAGCCGGGGGGCGCGCCGCGCCGCGGTGCACAGCGCCTTTGGCTATCCGAAGCCTGGTAAACTAATTAGAACATTGTATCGGAGGGTTGTGAGATTTTTATATATTCATATTGTAATCAAAATTAGCTATCCAAAATTAGCTATCCGATACACCGACTCGGAGGTCGATCAGACTAAAATTGAGCGTGGGAATCTGGTATACTTTTACACAATTGTCTCGTCTTTTAAACTAAATTAATATCGCTAGCATTAGGTACTTATCTGCTCTCATTAGGTATTAGGTTTCAATCTGTTATCCCTAATAAATCTAAAGAATATAAATATTATAACTTAATGTATTATATAATTTGCACTTAAATTAAGAAATGCTTTCAAGCAACAAACTTGTTGTTGATAGAATGATAAATCAGTTATATATATATATATATATATATATATATATATATTTATATATATATATATGTATATATATAATACCCTGATCAACAGTGTATTTGATATGTTTTTTAACTTATGTCTGTGTGTTATGTGCGAACTACTCTCTTCTTAAAAACAATCTTTTTAAACTATTTTGAATTGTAACAAGTGAGTGATTAACTTGTTGACTGATTTTGTTGCAAGAGGGTTGATTAATAAATATATAAATGCATTATATAGTTTTTCCTGTAATTACAGTCAAACAAGTTACGCCAAGACCCTAGCTGTTTGAGATGTAAACTTTTTAAGTGTTGCACTGATAAGCTGGATGTGTCACTACTTGTGACTCTGTAAACAGTTATGCACAGAAGAATGATATTTAATTTAGTGTTAAAAATGTAGAAAAAAAAAATATTAACTCAAAGCAGGCTTAAGAAGGTTTTTAGTTTCCTTTTAAATATATAAAAGCTAAACCCCCTCAGTTGTTTTATAATGTAACTCTATACTATCAGTTATAACTACCCAATCTTAATCAAAACAAAAAAACACCAAAAATTTCTTCATTAGAACTTTTCTCATTAGATAAAACAAAATACATGTCATTTTCATTGCAATGGATTAAGCTATATATTTACTTTTAATTTAAATTTTCGAATAAATAAACACTATCTATTTACCGCATTAATAAAGCGCAATTTAATCCACAAATATTATATACCTTTTCGAAGGTGTATAATAACCAAGCTCATTTTTTTTATACCCCAATACAATTATGAATGTTTAATCAGGTGAAAGAGAACGCAGGTAAAACTAACTGTACCCTTGGGTATTAGTCTTTAATACAAATCCTATACCCTAAAGGTCACTCAAGATTATAGCCAAGGTTAAGGGCAAGGTCGCTTGCATATCCAGTTAGAAAGTGGCTACACAACGTGAACTGCACACAAACTCGAGACTAACAAGTCCCCTGCCTGGTTAAAGAGGTACAGTATATGAATGTAACCGTTAACGTAGATTACGAGACTTGTGTGTACAAAGAGAGAGAGAGAGACAAAAAAAAAAAAAAACACTTCCCCCTCGGGACTTAAACATTTTTCGAAGTAGAGCTGGATGAAATTGTAGAGAGAGAGAGCGAGTGCTTTGGAAGAAGTCACCCGACCTTGAATTAATAACCTACTGTGAACCGCACAAAGATTTAAGGTTGTAAGCTGAATTTATCCTTTGATAATCTACGGTGTACCACACAAAGATATAACAGTTGTAAACTGAATTATTAGACGTTCAAAATAAATACTACAAGGTATATGAATCTAACTGATAATGTAGATTGCGAGACCTGTGTGTACAACTACTTAGACATCTTTCGAAGTAGAGCAGAATGTAACTGTAGATATGGTTTACTTGAAGTTGACTTTGATATTTGTATAAAAAAAAAAAAAAAAAAAAAAAAATCTTACAATATTTTACCGAATGAAAATTTTATATATATGTATGTATACAATTCGATAAGTTAATTTTTTACGGAATGTGAATTTTTAAAATTAATGTCACAACTCCATATTCATTTTATATAATGCAATGTTGAATTAAGACGATTCAATCTAACCTCAATTTATATCTGCCATTTTTAAAACGTTGTTCAATTATATAAGTCAATTATTTTATAAATATCTCAAAATGATTGCGACAAGTTAAAGTATTCCATTTATTTTATTATTTACACCACGTAAACGAGACATCTCAATTTTGTAATTACAATCCATAAACATCTTGAAAATGCCTTGATCTATAAACTAATAACTACAAGTAATTAAGGAACCTCTTCTCAGTACAATAATCGGGAATAAAATAACGAACAAAATAACTTTAATATTTTCCGTAAATCATGTAGTGGCACTTTATCCTCATGTTGTGGGAGAAATCGGACAGTTCAATCCTTCTCTTACTATCCAAGGGGAAAAGAGCACAACAAAAATAAGTTGACTAAAAAATTGTATTCAAACTAACAATAATTTTTAATCATGTAATTTTAGAAAATAGATAAACAAGGAAACTTATAAAGTTCTTATACATACATTACATGTGGGATAATTAAACTAGCATTACAGTTTAGTACAAATTGTACACATCACAGGAACTACTGTAGATAACTAAAGACCTCTTTGTACAGACAACTGTGATTAGCAAATGCTCAAAAGTACACAAACAGCAGAAATAAAAACTCTCAACTAAACAATCAACATTGTTAAATACATTTCATAATTAAGAAGTGATTACTAGTTAGAAAGTGGCTACACAACGTGAACTGCACACAAACTCGAGACTAACAAGTCCCCTGCCTGGTTAAAGAGGTACAGTATATGAATGTAACCGTTAACGTAGATTACGAGACTTGTGTGTACAAAGAGAGAGAGAGAGACAAAAAAAAAAAAAACACTTCCCCCTCGGGACTTAAACATTTTTCGAAGTAGAGCTGGATGAAATTGTAGAGAGAGAGAGCGAGTGCTTTGGAAGAAGTCACCCGACCTTGAATTAATAACCTACTGTGAACCGCACAAAGATTTAAGGTTGTAAGCTGAATTTATCCTTTGATAATCTACGGTGTACCACACAAAGATATAACAGTTGTAAACTGAATTATTAGACGTTCAAAATAAATACTACAAGGTATATGAATCTAACTGATAATGTAGATTGCGAGACCTGTGTGTACAACTACTTAGACATCTTTCGAAGTAGAGCAGAATGTAACTGTAGATATGGTTTACTTGAAGTTGACTTTGATATTTGTATAAAAAAAAAAAAAAAAAAAAAAAATCTTACAATATTTTACCGAATGAAAATTTTATATATATGTATGTATACAATTCGATAAGTTAATTTTTTACGGAATGTGAATTTTTAAAATTAATGTCACAACTCCATATTCATTTTATATAATGCAATGTTGAATTAAGACGATTCGATCTAACCTCAATTTATATCTGCCATTTTTAAAACGTTGTTCAATTATATAAGTCAATTATTTTATAAATATCTCAAAATGATTGCGACAAGTTAAAGTATTCCATTTATTTTATTATTTACACCACGTAAACGAGACATCTCAATTTTGTAATTACAATCCATAAACATCTTGAAAATGCCTTGATCTATAAACTAATAACTACAAGTAATTAAGGAACCTCTTCTCAGTACAATAATCGGGAATAAAATAACGAACAAAATAACTTTAATATTTTCCGTAAATCATGTAGTGGCACTTTATCCTCATGTTGTGGGAGAAATCGGACAGTTCAATCCTTCTCTTACTATCCTAGGGGAAAAGAGCACAACAAAAATAAGTTGACTAAAAAATTGTATTCAAACTAACAATAATTTTTAATCATGTAATTTTAGAAAATAGATAAACAAGGAAACTTATAAAGTTCTTATACATACATTACATGTGGGATAATTAAACTAGCATTACAGTTTAGTACAAATTGTACACATCACAGGAACTACTGTAGATAACTAAAGACCTCTTTGTACAGACAACTGTGATTAGCAAATGCTCAAAAGTACACAAACAGCAGAAATAAAAACTCTCAACTAAACAATCAACATTGTTAAATACATTTCATAATTAAGAAGTGATTACTAGTTAGAAAGTGGCTACACAACGTGAACTGCACACAAACTCGAGACTAACAAGTCCCCTGCCTGGTTAAAGAGGTACAGTATATGAATGTAACCGTTAACGTAGATTACGAGACTTGTGTGTACAGAGAGAGAGAGACAAAAAAAAAACACTTCCCCCTCGGGACTTAAACATTTTTCGAAGTAGAGCTGGATGAAATTGTAGAGAGAGAGAGCGAGTGCTTTGGAAGAAGTCACCCGACCTTGAATTAATAACCTACTGTGAACCGCACAAAGATTTAAGGTTGTAAGCTGAATTTATCCTTTGATAATCTACGGTGTACCACACAAAGATATAACAGTTGTAAACTGAATTATTAGACGTTCAAAATAAATACTACAAGGTATATGAATCTAACTGATAATGTAGATTGCGAGACCTGTGTGTACAACTACTTAGACATCTTTCGAAGTAGAGCAGAATGTAACTGTAGATATGGTTTACTTGAAGTTGACTTTGATATTTGTATAAAAAAAAAAAAAAATCTTACAATATTTTACCGAATGAAAATTTTATATATATATATATATATATATATATGTATGTATACAATTCGATAAGTTAATTTTTTACGGAATGTGAATTTTTAAAATTAATGTCACAACTCCATATTCATTTTATATAATGCAATGTTGAATTAAGACGATTCGATCTAACCTCAATTTATATCTGCCATTTTTAAAACGTTGTTCAATTATATAAGTCAATTATTTTATAAATATCTCAAAATGATTGCGACAAGTTAAAGTATTCCATTTATTTTATTATTTACACCACGTAAACGAGACATCTCAATTTTGTAATTACAATCCATAAACATCTTGAAAATGCCTTGATCTATAAACTAATAACTACAAGTAATTAAGGAACCTCTTCTCAGTACAATAATCGGGAATAAAATAACGAACAAAATAACTTTAATATTTTCCGTAAATCATGTAGTGGCACTTTATCCTCATGTTGTGGGAGAAATCGGACAGTTCAATCCTTCTCTTACTATCCTAGGGGAAAAGAGCACAACAAAAATAAGTTGACTAAAAAATTGTATTCAAACTAACAATAATTTTTAATCATGTAATTTTAGAAAATAGATAAACAAGGAAACTTATAAAGTTCTTATACATACATTACATGTGGGATAATTAAACTAGCATTACAGTTTAGTACAAATTGTACACATCACAGGAACTACTGTAGATAACTAAAGACCTCTTTGTACAGACAACTGTGATTAGCAAATGCTCAAAAGTACACAAACAGCAGAAATAAAAACTCTCAACTAAACAATCAACATTGTTAAATACATTTCATAATTAAGAAGTGATTACTAGTTAGAAAGTGGCTACACAACGTGAACTGCACACAAACTCGAGACTAACAAGTCCCCTGCCTGGTTAAAGAGGTACAGTATATGAATGTAACCGTTAACGTAGATTACGAGACTTGTGTGTACAGAGAGAGAGAGACAAAAAAAAAACACTTCCCCCTCGGGACTTAAACATTTTTCGAAGTAGAGCTGGATGAAATTGTAGAGAGAGAGAGCGAGTGCTTTGGAAGAAGTCACCCGACCTTGAATTAATAACCTACTGTGAACCGCACAAAGATTTAAGGTTGTAAGCTGAATTTATCCTTTGATAATCTACGGTGTACCACACAAAGATATAACAGTTGTAAACTGAATTATTAGACGTTCAAAATAAATACTACAAGGTATATGAATCTAACTGATAATGTAGATTGCGAGACCTGTGTGTACAACTACTTAGACATCTTTCGAAGTAGAGCAGAATGTAACTGTAGATATGGTTTACTTGAAGTTGACTTTGATATTTGTATAAAAAAAAAAAAAAAAAAAAAAAAATCTTACAATATTTTACCGAATGAAAATTTTATATATATGTATGTATACAATTCGATAAGTTAATTTTTTACGGAATGTGAATTTTTAAAATTAATGTCACAACTCCATATTCATTTTATATAATGCAATGTTGAATTAAGACGATTCGATCTAACCTCAATTTATATCTGCCATTTTTAAAACGTTGTTCAATTATATAAGTCAATTATTTTATAAATATCTCAAAATGATTGCGACAAGTTAAAGTATTCCATTTATTTTATTATTTACACCACGTAAACGAGACATCTCAATTTTGTAATTACAATCCATAAACATCTTGAAAATGCCTTGATCTATAAACTAATAACTACAAGTAATTAAGGAACCTCTTCTCAGTACAATAATCGGGAATAAAATAACGAACAAAATAACTTTAATATTTTCCGTAAATCATGTAGTGGCACTTTATCCTCATGTTGTGGGAGAAATCGGACAGTTCAATCCTTCTCTTACTATCCTAGGGGAAAAGAGCACAACAAAAATAAGTTGACTAAAAAATTGTATTCAAACTAACAATAATTTTTAATCATGTAATTTTAGAAAATAGATAAACAAGGAAACTTATAAAGTTCTTATACATACATTACATGTGGGATAATTAAACTAGCATTACAGTTTAGTACAAATTGTACACATCACAGGAACTACTGTAGATAACTAAAGACCTCTTTGTACAGACAACTGTGATTAGCAAATGCTCAAAAGTACACAAACAGCAGAAATAAAAACTCTCAACTAAACAATCAACATTGTTAAATACATTTCATAATTAAGAAGTGATTACTAGTTAGAAAGTGGCTACACAACGTGAACTGCACACAAACTCGAGACTAACAAGTCCCCTGCCTGGTTAAAGAGGTACAGTATATGAATGTAACCGTTAACGTAGATTACGAGACTTGTGTGTACAGAGAGAGAGAGACAAAAAAAAAACACTTCCCCCTCGGGACTTAAACATTTTTCGAAGTAGAGCTGGATGAAATTGTAGAGAGAGAGAGCGAGTGCTTTGGAAGAAGTCACCCGACCTTGAATTAATAACCTACTGTGAACCGCACAAAGATTTAAGGTTGTAAGCTGAATTTATCCTTTGATAATCTACGGTGTACCACACAAAGATATAACAGTTGTAAACTGAATTATTAGACGTTCAAAATAAATACTACAAGGTATATGAATCTAACTGATAATGTAGATTGCGAGACCTGTGTGTACAACTACTTAGACATCTTTCGAAGTAGAGCAGAATGTAACTGTAGATATGGTTTACTTGAAGTTGACTTTGATATTTGTATAAAAAAAAAAAAAAATCTTACAATATTTTACCGAATGAAAATTTTATATATATATATATATATATATATATATATATATGTATGTATACAATTCGATAAGTTAATTTTTTACGGAATGTGAATTTTTAAAATTAATGTCACAACTCCATATTCATTTTATATAATGCAATGTTGAATTAAGACGATTCGATCTAACCTCAATTTATATCTGCCATTTTTAAAACGTTGTTCAATTATATAAGTCAATTATTTTATAAATATCTCAAAATGATTGCGACAAGTTAAAGTATTCCATTTATTTTATTATTTACACCACGTAAACGAGACATCTCAATTTTGTAATTACAATCCATAAACATCTTGAAAATGCCTTGATCTATAAACTAATAACTACAAGTAATTAAGGAACCTCTTCTCAGTACAATAATCGGGAATAAAATAACGAACAAAATAACTTTAATATTTTCCGTAAATCATGTAGTGGCACTTTATCCTCATGTTGTGGGAGAAATCGGACAGTTCAATCCTTCTCTTACTATCCTAGGGGAAAAGAGCACAACAAAAATAAGTTGACTAAAAAATTGTATTCAAACTAACAATAATTTTTAATCATGTAATTTTAGAAAATAGATAAACAAGGAAACTTATAAAGTTCTTATACATACATTACATGTGGGATAATTAAACTAGCATTACAGTTTAGTACAAATTGTACACATCACAGGAACTACTGTAGATAACTAAAGACCTCTTTGTACAGACAACTGTGATTAGCAAATGCTCAAAAGTACACAAACAGCAGAAATAAAAACTCTCAACTAAACAATCAACATTGTTAAATACATTTCATAATTAAGAAGTGATTACTAGTTAGAAAGTGGCTACACAACGTGAACTGCACACAAACTCGAGACTAACAAGTCCCCTGCCTGGTTAAAGAGGTACAGTATATGAATGTAACCGTTAACGTAGATTACGAGACTTGTGTGTACAGAGAGAGAGAGACAAAAAAAAAACACTTCCCCCTCGGGACTTAAACATTTTTCGAAGTAGAGCTGGATGAAATTGTAGAGAGAGAGAGCGAGTGCTTTGGAAGAAGTCACCCGACCTTGAATTAATAACCTACTGTGAACCGCACAAAGATTTAAGGTTGTAAGCTGAATTTATCCTTTGATAATCTACGGTGTACCACACAAAGATATAACAGTTGTAAACTGAATTATTAGACGTTCAAAATAAATACTACAAGGTATATGAATCTAACTGATAATGTAGATTGCGAGACCTGTGTGTACAACTACTTAGACATCTTTCGAAGTAGAGCAGAATGTAACTGTAGATATGGTTTACTTGAAGTTGACTTTGATATTTGTATAAAAAAAAAAAAAAAATCTTACAATATTTTACCGAATGAAAATTTTATATATATATATATATATATATATATGTATGTATACAATTCGATAAGTTAATTTTTTACGGAATGTGAATTTTTAAAATTAATGTCACAACTCCATATTCATTTTATATAATGCAATGTTGAATTAAGACGATTCGATCTAACCTCAATTTATATCTGCCATTTTCAAAACGTTGTTCAATTATATAAGTCAATTATTTTATAAATATCTCAAAATGATTGCGACAAGTTAAAGTATTCCATTTATTTTATTATTTACACCACGTAAACGAGACATCTCAATTTTGTAATTACAATCCATAAACATCTTGAAAATGCCTTGATCTATAAACTAATAACTACAAGTAATTAAGGAACCTCTTCTCAGTACAATAATCGGGAATAAAATAACGAACAAAATAACTTTAATATTTTCCGTAAATCATGTAGTGGCACTTTATCCTCATGTTGTGGGAGAAATCGGACAGTTCAATCCTTCTCTTACTATCCTAGGGGAAAAGAGCACAACAAAAATAAGTTGACTAAAAAATTGTATTCAAACTAACAATAATTTTTAATCATGTAATTTTAGAAAATAGATAAACAAGGAAACTTATAAAGTTCTTATACATACATTACATGTGGGATAATTAAACTAGCATTACAGTTTAGTACAAATTGTACACATCACAGGAACTACTGTAGATAACTAAAGACCTCTTTGTACAGACAACTGTGATTAGCAAATGCTCAAAAGTACACAAACAGCAGAAATAAAAACTCTCAACTAAACAATCAACATTGTTAAATACATTTCATAATTAAGAAGTGATTACTAGTTAGAAAGTGGCTACACAACGTGAACTGCACACAAACTCGAGACTAACAAGTCCCCTGCCTGGTTAAAGAGGTACAGTATATGAATGTAACCGTTAACGTAGATTACGAGACTTGTGTGTACAGAGAGAGAGAGACAAAAAAAAAACACTTCCCCCTCGGGACTTAAACATTTTTCGAAGTAGAGCTGGATGAAATTGTAGAGAGAGAGAGCGAGTGCTTTGGAAGAAGTCACCCGACCTTGAATTAATAACCTACTGTGAACCGCACAAAGATTTAAGGTTGTAAGCTGAATTTATCCTTTGATAATCTACGGTGTACCACACAAAGATATAACAGTTGTAAACTGAATTATTAGACGTTCAAAATAAATACTACAAGGTATATGAATCTAACTGATAATGTAGATTGCGAGACCTGTGTGTACAACTACTTAGACATCTTTCGAAGTAGAGCAGAATGTAACTGTAGATATGGTTTACTTGAAGTTGACTTTGATATTTGTATAAAAAAAAAAAAAAATCTTACAATATTTTACCGAATGAAAATTTTATATATATATATATATATATATATGTATGTATACAATTCGATAAGTTAATTTTTTACGGAATGTGAATTTTTAAAATTAATGTCACAACTCCATATTCATTTTATATAATGCAATGTTGAATTAAGACGATTCGATCTAACCTCAATTTATATCTGCCATTTTTAAAACGTTGTTCAATTATATAAGTCAATTATTTTATAAATATCTCAAAATGATTGCGACAAGTTAAAGTATTCCATTTATTTTATTATTTACACCACGTAAACGAGACATCTCAATTTTGTAATTACAATCCATAAACATCTTGAAAATGCCTTGAATCTATAAACTAATAACCACAAGTAATTAAGGAACCTCTTCCCAGTACAATAATCGGGAATAAAATAACGAACAAAATAACTTTAATATTTTCCGTAAATCATGTGGATAAACACTATAGATAGATCCTTATTGTCTTATCTTCAAAAGCACTTTACCTAGGTTAATAATTCAAAATACCATATTATTTTTTTAAGCTCTATAACATAGTCAAAACCAAAATTAAGTGTTTTAAAAATTTTAGGGTGAAAAATGCAAAAAACTGATTTTTTGAAAATTTAAAACCCTCCATAAACCCCCCTTCCCATGGTCCGATTTTTCTGGTTTTCGAACTTAAAGTCATAAATGTCAGTTTACACATTTGAGTCAAATTTCATCGAAATTGGACGTTTTTTACTCAAGTTATCGCATTCACGGACACACACATATATATATATATATATATATATATATATATATATATATATATAGATATACACACACACACACACACACACACACACACACACACACACACACACACACATATATATAAATTTGAAAGAATAGTGTTTTGGACATCTGGGGACCTCAAAACAAAAATTTATCATGTTCTCGGGCTTAAGTTTTACCATTAGACCTACGGTAATAACCTCTTTGCTATAGGGGAAATTCGCTAAAACATAGTTTATTTCACTTCAGGAAAAACTCAAGTTTTCTAGTAGCAATGTCAAAGCAATGCAACGAATTTCGACAACTTTGGGCAGTACGTTCACTTTTACACATGTGTGTGTGAAAGCGATCTAAAAAAATTTTAAATCAAGAACTAAAAATAGTTAGCTTGAAACAAATCCATTAAACTTAACTTACGCGGAAATGTTATCCAATAAAATCCAAAACACGCGCACGGAGATGTTACTGCCACTGTGACGTCTGTTTATATATATATATATATATATATATATATATATATTGTTGATGTGAGTTTTCGTTTTCGTTTTCGTTTTCGTTTTGTTTTTCGATATGTTAGTATAAAGTGTTTTGTAATGTGATGATATAGTGAAACGGAAGACACTGAACCAGGAGAGACCTTGCACTTGAACCGTTACCTTGAATAACCAGTTCCCAGTTCTCTACCGCCGCTCACTGACCTACAGCGGCGAGCCGGCCGGCGAAGCGAGGAGAGGTGTAAACGTAAAAAAAAGAGGAAGCAAACGTATTATTCGTGCTAATTATGATAAGTTTTAAAATTGGAAAACGATTGTTTAAAAAAATAAAATATTAGTCCAAAGGGCTGTGAGAGTGCAGGAGCACAATCTAAGAAATAACGGTCAAAAAACGTTAATTGAGTGAAGATACAAAATTGGAGTGAACATATCATGATTTTAAGTTAGGCGGAATACGTTAAGATAGGGAACAACATAATGGACGGAAAAATGCCGGATCAGGATGCAGACTTTTAACCGAATTATTTGTTGTTCAATTGGATATAATGGACTTTTAACCATATAACTTCTGCATCATCTGGCTCAAGACCAGTTAAGATTCGTAGTAATTCAGCTATTCGGAAGTCAAATTTCGTAGGTGATTTAAATCTTTGGTAACACTCGTCGAAAAACTTGTGAGTGCTATCACAGAGGATTTCTGTCATTATTTTTGTTCGTCATCAAAATATTGCTCCGATATCGGTTTCAACAGTGTCTAGATTATGTAAAACTTACAAAACCAGCTGCTTACTTTGAATAATCCGTGGTATACCTAAAATGGTCCACGGTTACAATTCCACTTTAAATATACACGTTATATAAGTAAGGATGATTAAAAAAAAAAATTAATCATGAATTAGGCAAGAATTATTTTGTCTTTATCCCCATGTTGTGGGAGAAATCGGGCAGTTCAATCCTTCTCTTACTATCCAAGGGGAAAGGAGCACAACAAAAATAAGTTGACTAAAAATTGTATTCAAACTAACAATAATTTTTAATCATGTAATTTTAGAAAATAGATAAACAAGGAAACTTATAAAGTTCTTATACATACATTACATGTGGGATAATTAAACTAGCATTACAGTTTAGTACAAATTGTACACATCACAGGAACTACTGTAGATAACTAAAGACCTCTTTGTACAGACAACTGTGATTAGCAAATGCTCAAAAGTACACAAACAGCAGAAATAAAAACTCTCAACTAAACAATCAACATTGTTAAATACATTTCATAATTAAGAAGTGATTTTGAAAACTATAATTTATTTATTTTATCAATAAAGTATTTTATATTATCAATGAACAATTCTAAAGAAATATCACAGATAATCTGTTACGAAAAAACACTTACTTTTGTCATTTTACATCTACAGACCTCCTAACAGAGAAAATACAAGTAAGAATGTTCATTTCTAGCTTTTTATAGACTATTTAGCAGTCAAATTATATGTTTACCGTTTTTTCTACTTAAGTGTTTTACTTGACATTTACGTGTCAATTTTGTACAAATAAATTCTACAGCATGCTCTTTATATATTAGAAGTTTAATAAATACTTGCTGATCATTAAAAATCAGTTAATATAACGGTAACTAATATAACGGTTGGTGAATCTAGAAATTGTCTTTGTTTAATACATCCATGCAACATCAGTTACCGTAGCATTGTCCTAGATCGAATAACACTTTGGTGCTATGACTTTTTGCCGTTTAATTTTTTTTTTGTGAGGGAACCTCCAGCGAGTAAAGCGAGTACACATTATACAGTTGTATATCTTAGTACACACATGACAAAAACAGTAATATAAACAGTTTAATGTATTATTGTTGTATTTTGTTTTACGGTTGTTTTATTTATTTGATTTTAGATTACTCATTACATTTTCAAAAACCGCGGTCTTAGAGTTGCCATATTTAGGTAATATGAATTATTTCGCTCTAATTTAGTTTTAAATAGGAGTTCATTCATTCAAATCTTCACATTATTGAAATCGAAAATTTTGTACAGAATCAAATTATTATGAGTCATTTACGATATTAAGCTGTTTTTTGTTTTGTTTTTAAATTTCGAATTCTTTTTCCAAACAAAGTTACATTGTGTTAGGTAATTAACGTTTTATGAATAACAGAGATTTCACTTATTATTAAAATCTTTGAAACTGAATAAATGTTACACTGCTTGCACATACAAATATAATCATAAAATTACTAAACATATCACCATTGTTTAGTCATTTTGTAACTGTTTAGAAACTTTTCGGTGGATACATTTACTATTTTGATTTAATGTTTTGCTTTTGACATTAAACCAATTAAAATTGATTTTTCAATTAATTTTCACGCAAAAGACTAAATAAGTTTATTTAAATTTAAACCCCAATTATTTTAGTCATACCTCAGTTGTAATCAAACAAATATTTTGGTAGTGCAAAGTAATCTATACGCGATACCCTTGGTCGGAAGTGTAATAACTAAACATTAATCTCTCCCCGAAAAATCAATACATATCTTCCAGTATTTTAAGAAACGAGAATTTTCTAAGTCCCCAAGGTCATCTGAAAATGTTGCCAAAACGGGGAATAGGGCAGTACGTGATTCTCACTTGGACCACAAACTGCTCTATTCCCCGTTCTGTATTCGGGAAGATAAGTTTGAAGAACCTCAAAAAGCTTCCCCGAAAAACCAATACATATCTTCCAGTATTTTAAGAAACGAGAATTTTCTAAGTCCCCAAGGTCATCTAAAGTTGTTCAGTAGCCGGGAAACAAACACACTGCACTGGCTATGGTCGGGCGCGGCGCGGCAGCGGGCTGCGCGATGAACGTTATGAAGGAATTATCTGTGATAATTAAAAAATGGCCCACGCCGCGGGCCGGCCACCGTGACATCTGCTGCGCCACGACATCTGCTTCCTCTGGCTATAAAAGCGGGGGTTGACCGCACAAGTCTCACAGTCTCAGGCTGACAGCCTAGCTAGCTGTTCGCCTTAGCTGTCTGTAATAGTATCTTTAGTATAGAGGTGGTACCCTTGTATACTAAAGATTCTACCTTAGCATGTTAGTTTGTTATGCATGTTAGTTTGTTTGTTAGATTATAGCTTGTAGTTTGCTGCTAGAAAATGTAGTTAGTGTTGATGTTTGTAATTATTTGTGGTGTTGGTCTTTGAAGTGTTTTATTTACTAATGAAATATGTACTTTAGTTTCACGCTTTAAAACTGACCTTGGTCAAAACTTTGGTTCGCAGTTGCCTGGCGCCCGTTACTGACCAACGTCCGACTGGGTTTCAGGATGCTGTTGACCTTTGTAAAACCGACCTTGGTTGGTATGTACTTTTCGTACACGCTTTAAAACTGACCTTGGTTAAAACTTTGGTTCGCAGTTGCCTGGCGCCCGTTACTGACCAACGTCCGACTGGGTTTCAGGATGCTGTTGACCTTTGTAAAACCGACCTTGGTTGGTCTTTGTAAAATTAACTTTAACTGATCAGTATGTTTCTCATCCTTTTCCTAACCCCTTACAAAAAGGTATGGCACGAAACCCGACCTTTGTCAATATGGCACGAAAACCAATTGACATAACCCATCTTACCCTCGAGAAACTTTTGCAAATACTCCCTGCAAACCAATTGTAACTTCTTGGGGGTTAATCAATAAAAGGTTCCAGTTATCAGGTTTATTGCCCATAACTGTGAGTAGTTTCCCTTGTATTTTTGGGAGGTTAATTAATAAAAGGTTCCTGTTATTAGGTTTATTGCCTATAACTGTGAGTATTATCCCTTTTGAATTTTAAAATCCCTTGGTCAAAACTTTGGTTCTCAGCTGCCTGGCGCCATTTACTGTCCAAAGTCCGATTGGGTTTCAGGATGCTGTTAGCCATTGTACCACCGACCTTGGTTGTAGCTTTTTGAGGTTCTTCAAACTTATCTTCCCGAATACAGAACGGGGAATAGAGCAGTTTGTGGTCCAAGTGAGAATCACGTACTGCCCTATTCCCCGTTTTGGCAACATTTTCAGATGGCCTTGGGGACTTAGAAAATTCTCGTTTCTTAAAATACTGGAAGATATGTATTGGTTTTTCGGGGAAGCTTTTTGAGGTTCTTCAAACTTATCTTCCCGAATACAGAACGGGGAATAGAGCAGTTTGTGGTCCAAGTGAGAATCACGTACTGCCCTATTCCCCGTTTTGGCAACATTTTCAGATGACCTTGGGGACTTAGAAAATTCTCGTTTCTTAAAATACTGGAAGATATGTATTGATTTTTCGGGGAGAGATTAATGTTTAGTTATTACACTTCCGACCAAGGGTATCGCGTATAGATTACTTTGCACTACCAAAATATTTGTTTGATTACAACTGAGGTATGACTAAAATAATTGGGGTTTAAATTTAAATAAACTTATTTAGTCTTTTGCGTGAAAATTAATTGAAAAATCAATTTTAATTGGTTTAGTGTCAAAAGCAAAACATTAAATCAAAATAGTAAATGTATCCACCGAAAAGTTTCTAAACAGTTACAAAATGACTAAACAATGGTGATATGTTTAGTAATTTTATGATTATATTTGTATGTGCAAGCAGTGTAACATTTATTCAGTTTCAAAGATTTTAATAATAATAAAGATAGTGAAATCTCTGTTATTCATAAAACGTTAATTACCTAACACAATGTAACTTTGTTTGGAAAAAGAATTCGAAATTTAAAAACAAAACAAAAAACAGCTTAATATCGTAAATGACTCATAATAATTTGATTCTGTACAAAATTTTCGATTTCAATAATGTGAAGATTTGAATGAATGAACTCCTATTTAAAACTAAATTAGAGCGAAATAATTCATATTACCTAAATATGGCAACTCTAAGACCGCGGTTTTTGAAAATGTAATGAGTAATCTAAAATCAAATAAATAAAACAACCGTAAAACAAAATACAACAATAATACATTAAACTGTTTATATTACTGTTTTTGTCATGTGTGTACTAAGATATACAACTGTATAATGTGTACTCGCTTTACTCGCTGGAGGTTCCCTCACAAAAAAAAAAATTAAACGGCAAAAAGTCATAGCACCAAAGTGTTATTCGATCTAGGACAATGCTACGGTAACTGATGTTGCATGGATGTATTAAACAAAGACAATTTCTAGATTCACCAACCGTTATATTAGTTACCGTTATATTAACTGATTTTTAATGATCAGCAAGTATTTATTAAACTTCTAATATATAAAGAGCATGCTGTAGAATTTATTTGTACAAAAATCGAAGTCTTTTGTGAAACTTTTCTTTTAATTCCGAGGGTTGAAATCATCACAAAGAACCAAAACACGGTAAATATGGATGAATGAACTCCTATTTAAAACTAAATTAGAGCGAAATAATTCATATTACCTAAATATGGAAACTCTAAGACCGCGGTTTTTGAAAATGTAATGAGTAATCTAAAATTAAATAAATAAAACAACCGTAAAACAAAATACAACAATAATACATTAAACTGTTTATATAACTGTTTTTGTCATGTGTGTACTAAGATATACAACTGTATAATGTGTACTCGCTTTACTCGCTGGAGGTTCCCTCACAAACAAAAATACCCCCGTCGCAGCAAACCTGCGTACTCAGCGAATTTCCAATGCATAATATATGTCTTAATACCATATAAAGCCGCATACCAAGTTTCATAAAAATATATTCATATATAAGCGATATGTACAAGTTTAATTATTCTCCATAAGAATAGCATTGGTGATGAGTAAGCAGGTTTGCTGCAACAAGGAACTAAAAAAAATGGGGTTTTATGCAAATATCAATATAACTCAACAAGGTGAAGCCACATACCAAGTTTTATTAATTTATGTTTATAATTAAGGGAGTCATTACATTTTACTTATTCTCCATAAGAATAACATGGGGGCTGAGTACGCAGGTTCGCTGCTACGGGGATAATCAACAAAAAAATCAATTTTTTGTGCAAATATCAATATACCAGTTCTACGTGACCCCACGTGCCAAGTTTCATCAATATACATTCATTAATAATGGAGATATCAAATTTTATTTATCCTCCATAAGGATAACATTGGACAACGTACTGTGTTTAGCACTTTGAATATCTCTGCAACGGTTGGACGTAGAATCACAATTTAAACACCAAAATGATTGTTTTGTGGAGCTGAGTTGATTGGTAAAAGCAAATGTGAAGTTTACATTAAAATTAACTTAGGAAAAGCCAAAAACCTTTTTCCCATAAGATTAACATAGGAGATTTTATGAGCAGGTTTTTTGGATTTTCTCCGCAACCACTTAACCTAGCTTAATAATTCAAAATACCATATTATTTGCTTTTTTAAGCTCTATAACATGGTCAAAACCAAAATTAAGTGTTTTAAAAATTTTAGGGTAAAAAATGCAAAAAACAGATTTTTGGAAAATTTAAAACCCCCATAAACCCCCCTTACCATGGCCCGATTTTTTTGGTTATCGAACTTAAAGTCATAAATGTCACTTTACACATTTGAGCCAAATTTCATCGAAATCGGACGTTTTTTACTCAAGTTATCGCATTCACGGACACATATATAGATATATATATATATATATATATATATATATATATATATATATATATATATATATATATATATATAGATATATATATATATATAGATATATATATACATATATATAAATTTGAACGAATAGTGTTTTAGTCATCTGGGGACCTAAAAAAAAAATTTGTCATGGTCTCGGGCTTAAATCTTACCATGAGACCTACGGTAATAGCTTCTTCCCTATAGGGGAAATTCGCTAAAAAAATTAAACGGCAAAAAGTCATAGCACCAAAGTGTTATTCGATCTAGGACAATGCTACGGTAACTGATGTTGCATGGATGTATTAAACAAAGACAATTTCTAGATTCACCAACCGTTATATTAGTTACCGTTATATTAACTGATTTTTAATGATCAGCACTATAAGAGGGAATTAACATATTAAGACACATAATAAACGTGAAGACATTGTAAATAGTTATGATAATAAGTAATCGACAGTTGTAATAATCAGCTGAGCCCTTGAATTAAGTCGTTCAACACCGTTTTTATTGGGAAAGTAACCTTAATATCAAGTTTATTTATGATTATTATATCACGATTACCACTTTTAATTAGTAATTACTAACTTGCTTTGTCGACTATTAAACAACAATTATTATCGTCCTACTCATTATCAGAAAACTTTAAAACGTTGGGGAATGAATCCATATCATATCTCCAGATTGACCAAGTACATGGTTTTACATTTTACTGAGAATATTGTTTTCATTTAGACTATTATAGTTAGGTACTTCTAAAACATCTTTCGCAAAGTCGGCACACTTTTAGAAGGTTGTACAATCCCTTAATTTACGAATTACAAAGAAATGATTTTAAAATGTAAACGATAGTAAAATGTGTATTTTATTATATTATTTATCCCAAGTATCTTTTACCCCATTTATAAAAATACTATTTATTATATACAGGATAACCGGTACTTTAATTTTCGTTGTTTTTTGTGACCAACACAAAAATAATCATTAATAGATGTAGAGCGAATAGATTTCATAGAGAAATTATAGGAATATTCAATACAATTTATGACCAGACGTAGCAAACAAACAAATTTGTAAGCAAGGACTTACAATTTGTTTGGTGGTGCATTCCGTGTCATGACAATGTGTACATTTTATTGGACCTTCTACGTGTAAGCTTAAGTGCCGCTTCGTTCCGGTTATGGTATTCTGAACTAAGTGCGGGTACTGAGGACTGAACTTGTTTCACTGTCAAGGAGCTGATTTAATACAGTTTAGTTTTGATTGGGGTATTCTGTTTTTGACAATGACTGTTCTCTGACTGCAATGCTGTTGACGACGCCGTCTATGTACGATCACTGGTAGTGCAGCTTACCACTAATGTATGGGTTTATACAGATGAGACAAGCTTGTATTGTAAGATAACCACAATCAGCATTATTTCAAAATTTGTGCGACAGGTCCGAGTTAAAAAATGGTTCTAAACCCTCTGTCATCCTGTCACTCCCCTCTGTGGGGTGTGCCCTAATACATCAATAAAATAATTTTAGCATTCCAAGTCAAAAGAGAGGTGAAGCGATGGACCGTCTTGTTAATGTAAAATGGACTGATGCTTGTAAGATATAACTAATTTGATGTCTATTAAAATATATTGTTCGTTTCGAGGCCAAAATAAATTTAATTCGCATTAGTGAACCATTTTATTAAATATCACAAAAATTTGTTTACACACTAAAATCAATTTTTACACAACTACAATTTAAATATAAACCATTAGTATTGGAATATTAGAGATAAAACTACTGATAACTTGACTTCGATAACTAATTCATATTCTGTATGATCTGCATGAGTGCATACTTTATTTACTTTTGAACTCTAATAATCTATACCTATAAAAGGCGAAGCTCTCACTGACTCACTTATCACAAATTCTCCTACTTCCCATTTACCAAGAGAGTTAAAATTCTGTACAATGATTCTTTAAGCATGAAATAGGAAAACTAAATAGTTTTCATCCTGATCTGACCTTAGGGCTCTGCCAAAGACCCCGACACACTTCCCATGAATTCCTTATGGACATTCATTTTTGTTTGAGCTGATGAAAATACAAACAGCTGCTTTTGAATCGTAGTGGTTCCACGAGCTAACCACAGAATGCAGCACACATAACTGTCAGAGTTTTTTTTATAAATCACTTGCGGGGCAAAGTCTGCGGGCAACAGCTAGTATACTATACAATAGCAACTAACTTTTACTAATCTATTTTAAGTAAATTTAAAATCGATTTGGATTTTTTGTTTTATAACTGACAATTTTGTCATAAATATAAACCCTCATACACAGCCAGTGAGATAGACCTTCTCTTCAACTAGTATATTGCTACATGACACTAAATATCCTGGGGTTTTCTGGGGTTTATTATTTTTAGAGGCATTGTGTGAAGAGGCCTTCCATACAGGCTTACCTTTTAAATATTAGATCTAACTCCATGTATAAATGAATAGTGATTACTTTACATATAACAGATTTAGATTATTAATGTATTATTTTATGATTTTAAAAAATTTGTATCTTTCAATTACATTACATAATTATCTTCAAAGATATTCTCCTGTTGTATCAGTAATGTTTTTCCTCCTTTTTTATTTAGTGGAATTAAATTAAAGATAATGCGAATTTCTCTAAACTCACACTAGAAGCGCGTTTCACTTATCACTCAGACATTATCACATCATAAACAAATGAATAAATTTATGTATTTACCTAAAGGTGCTTTCCACTATTTCTAAAATTACGCTATACATTTATTCTGTTGCATAGTAGCATCCGTGTGTGGTTTTACTTGATATCAAGAATTGTAATGGCTTATTAGTTGATTTCACGTGTTTAAATGCTTTCTATACGTAAGATTTAATTCGCTTTAAAGGATAGGTTTCTGTTGAATTTCGCAAAGGCCTAACTGTAGCTCTGAATGCATGCAAATGTTACTGATTTATGCGTCTTGCTTCTTTTAAGCTCTCGAATAAAAACACTTTAATTTTGCTGGCGAAAAACTAATAATTGTAACTTTGGTCTGCATATTGTATTTGTATTCAGGAACTAGCAATGACTAGACCTACAAATGAAATTATACTGCATGGGAAGTGATTCATTTTACCGAACAACATTTGTTTAACTTTTTTTAATCCATGACCGACCAATTGGATTGGTGTTATATTGAAAAGGCTCTTTATAAACCATCAGGAAACATATTTTGTTGTATTTGTCACGGAAAAGTGAATAGTTGGTAACACTTAACGTTTAAAAAATTACCTTTTCTCTAGATTTTCCGTGTTACTGTTGTGCAGTATGCATTTAATTCGTGGGATTTTTATCAGGGATATTTTGTAAATTCAGATTGCTGCATGTGAAGCTCAGGTCTCAAAGAGTCCTTCTTAAACTGCGTTTTCCTAGGCACGGAACTTTTCGGCAGCGGAGCGCGGAACGCGGAGATTCTCCGCTCGTAGTTTCAGATCAGCGGAATTCTATTTTCCTAGACGCGGAATTTTTCAGCGACCGACTGCGGAATAACCTAGATCTGTTGGTTATTATACCTATCGTACTTCAGATAATTGGATAGCCTTATATTCATTCAACAAGCTTATCGTCAACTGGCGCACTAAATTTACCCGAACTTATTCTGTAACAACACAACATCACAGGACACCAGTATAACCTCTACAGACTTCTGCGGCGGAAAGCGGACTCCTCTGCTCCAGAAGCGGACAAAGTTAATCCGCGGCGCGGCGCGTTACAATTCCGCTGTCTATGAAAACAGCGCCATTTAACTCCGCTCTCCGCGTTTCGCGCTCCGCTGCCGAAAAGTTCCGCGCCTAGGAAAACCCAGCTTTAAGTGATTCAAGCGTTGAGTAGGCTGTAATTCAGGATTTACTATTGATGCACTCGCTGTATAAGTCATCACGTTCTCGATTCGGTCAAATATACTAATTTTGTAATCAATTGTATATGAAGAGTTTTGCAAACAACGAGATTAGTTTTGTGGGACGTTAGAAATATAAACTTTAAATACCCCCGTTGCAGAAAACCTGCACACTCAACTAGTTTCAAATGGTACTTTACTACCTCATGAAGTCACTTACCAACTTTCATCAAAGCACCTTCATAAACTAGCGAGATATTAATTTTTATTTATTCTCCATAACAAAAACATTAAGACTGAGGATGCTGGTTTGCTGCATCAAGGACCATAAAAATCAGATATTTATTTAAATACCAATGGATTACCATTAGATAAAGTAACATACCAAATTTTACCAATTTATGTTTATAAACAAGCAAGACATCACAAGTTTCTTATTCCCCATAAGAATAACAATATAGCTGCTGATTACGCAGGTTTGCTTCCATGGGGACCACAAAAATGGGGTTTTCATGCAAATATCAGTAAATCCCAACCACATGAAGCCACATACTAAGTTTCATTAGATTCGATTTGTTCATTAATAATAGAGATATAAAATTTTACTTATTCTCCATATCTCCATAAACTAACTATGCCAGGCGCGGCGCCGGCGCGGCGGCGCGCCGCGGGACATAGCGCCTTTGGCCATCCGAAGCCCAGTAAACTGATTAGAACATTGTATCGGAGGGTTGTGAGGTTTTTATATATTCATATTGTAATCAAAATTAGCTATCCGATACGCCGACTCGTAGGTCGATCAGACTAACTTTTGGACGGTTGTTTGAGCATTGCAAAGTGTTATAAAACGTAGTTCAAATAAATATGTCACAAAATTTGTATTTAAACCCGAACAATAACCACTATATATCTAAAATTAATTATTAATGTATGATTATTTTTAACTCCAGAAATATATTAAGACTGATTATTTGTCACTATTCTCTCCTAAAGACTCTTCTTGACGTCATTTTCAAGCTTATATTCATTGGTGATAGAAATTTATATTAAAAGCGTTTATATAAGTTCGGTATAACTTGGGAAATTACTGTGGGGTAAGGAAAATATTGAAATCAAAGTATTGTTAAGATGTTGGAAAATTTATATATAGTGTTTCTGTCATTTAACGTGCGTTAATACTTATTAAGATCATGGATTTTTTAAAATAACGCAAGATTTATACTTTATAATTTTTTTTTTGTATGCCATGTACATTTAATTTAAACACACAAACTTATACAACAGTATTTGTGATGTACTTTTTTATTAATTTATTAATTTACCTGACCGAAATTCACCTGTTTACAGAGTCACAAGTAGTGACACATCCAGCTTATCAGTGCAACACTTAAAAAGTTTACATCTCAAACAGCTAGGGTCTTGGCGTAACTTGTTTGACTGTAATTACAGGAAAAACTATATAATGCATTTATATATTTATTAATCAACCCTCTTGCAACAAAATCAGTCAACAAGTTAATCACTCACTTGTTACAATTCAAAAATAGTTTAAAAAGATTGTTTTTAAGAAGAGAGTAGTTCGCACATAACACACAGACATAAGTTAAAAAAACATATCAAATACACTGTTGATCAGGGTATTATATATATATATATATATATATATATATATATATATATATATATAACTGATTTATCATTCTATCAACAACAAGTTTGTTGCTTGAAAGCATTTCTTAATTTAAGTGCAAATTATATAATACATTAAGTTATAATATTTATATTCTTTAGATTTATTAGGGATAACAGATTGAAACCTAATACCTAATGAGAGCAGATAAGTACCTAATGCTAGCGATATTAATTTAGTTTAAAAGACGAGACAATTGTGTAAAAGTATACCAGATTCCCACGCTCAATTTTAGTCTGATCGACCTCCGAGTCGGTGTATCGGATAGCTAATTTTGGATAGCTAATTTTGATTACAATATGAATATATAAAAATCTCACAACCCTCCGATACAATGTTCTAATTAGTTTACCAGGCTTCGGATAGCCAAAGGCGCTGTGCACCGCGGCGCGGCGCGCCCCCCGGCTACTCGCTCTGTAACGCACGGCTCAAACTATAGTATAATGTAGTCATTTTGTTATCGGAACGATTTTACTATATAGAATACTTTCGTTTATTAATTATTATGTATGATTTTATTACCTTTCGTACTTGTAATACACGTAAATCTTAGTCTGTCATAGAATTTATTGCTTATACATTTTTTGCTGACATTGCACTGATTATATATATATATATATATATATATATATATATATATATATATATATATATATATATATATATATATATATATATATATATATATATATAGTTTACATAAATAGAATGCTTTTTTATAGTTACCCTCGTTTAAGTTTGCATATTTATTCGAAAATTTAAATTAAAAGTAAATATATAGCTTAATCCATTGCACAGAAAATGACATGTATTGTGTTTTATTTAATAAGAAGAGTTCAACGCGATTTCTTTGGTGTTTTTGTTTTGATTAAGATTGGGTAGTTATAACTGATAATATAGAATTACATTATAAAACAACTGAGGGGCTTTTGTCGTTAGTACAAGTGTTTCAACCATTGCATATCTAAGTGTAAAACATATCAAATGAACCGACAAAATAAAATACAAGAGTATTACGTCGACGCCGTATTAAATTACTTTTGCGACGCGGCGAATGTAGTAGAGTGCATCTGCCTTTGCACCTGCTCCTCTGTCGGCTATAAAAGCGAGGGTCTAGCCGCAGTAGTCTCACAGTTTTAGGCTGGCAGCCTAGCTAGCTGTTCGCCTTAACTGTCTGTAATAGCATCTTTAGTATAGAGGTGGTACCCCTGTATACTAAAGATTCTACCTTAGCATGTTAGTTTGTTATGCATGTTAGTTTGTAGTTTGCTGCTATAAAATGTAGTTAGTGTTGGTGTTTGTAATTATTTGTGGTGTTGGTCTTTGAAGTGTTTTATTTACTAATTAAATATGTACTTTTCTTTCACGCTTTTAAAACTTACCTTGGTCAAAACTTGGGTTCGCAGTAGATTGGCGCCCGTTACTGACCCACGTCCGACTGGGTTCCAGTTTGCTGTTGACCTTTGTACAACCGACCTTGGTTGATCTTTAAAAAATAAACTTTAACTTTAACTGTTCAATTTGTTTAAATATTTGCGGGTAAAGTCTTTATTTTTGTTTTAAAGTAACATGTTTCTCCTCCCTTTCCTAACCCCTGACAAATAGGTTCGGCCCTGAAAACCGGACTTGTCAATACGGCCATGTAAACCGGTTGACATTACCTATCTTAGCCCTTACTCACGAATAAATTTTCGGGGGAGAGGTTAGCGTTCCGTTATCAGGTTTATGCCTATAATTGCGAGCATTAAACTAGGCCTCTTCTCCTAATACAGAGCGGGGAATAGAGCACCAATTTGTGCTCTATTCCCCGCTTTGGCAAAATGTTCAGATGACCTTGGGGACTTAGAAAATTCAGGAAATTCTCGTTTCTTAAAATACTGGAAGATATGTATTGATTTTTTTCGGGAGAGATTAATGTTTAGTTATTACAGAATTCAGATCCGACCAAGGGTATAGCAGTAATAGCCAAAAACAATTATTTTGAAGGTCATATCTAAATAAATTCTTTATCTCTAGTTTAACTTATGCCAAGTGGCTACTCAAATTACGCGGATTGATCAGAGGAACAAGTTGGTGCAAATAGAATTCAGATCCGACCAAGGGTATAGCAGTAATAGCCAAAAAAATAACTATTTTCAAGGGCAAACCTATATAACTTCTTTGTTTTTGGTTAAAGTATAACATGTGGGTACTTCAATTACGCGGCTTGACAAGACGAACAAGAAGGTGCAATCGGAATTTAAATCTAGCCAACGGTATAGCAACCGTTGTGGTGGGGGACTTGGTGTGGTGGGGGAAGGCGAGTACCTAACCTACGCGCAAACGCTACATCACTATATGTCCAGCTCTTGCGCGGTACACATGGATTCACAAATACAAGACAATAATGTTTCTTCCACATCTTTATCTTTTAATATTTACCAAGCTGACACTAATGAAACGACTGATCAAATACAAGTACAAGAAGTGTCTACCACAACATCCTCTGATACAGAAGCAATTACGTTATCCTTGATGGGTTTTAACTATTGGATATTTTATTCATAGTCTTCCTCCCCGCGCCAGCTGCCATCTGCCACCTGCCGCCTGCCATCTGCTCCGCCCCACCACACTTTTACCCCCACCATTTTGTTTGATACCAAAACGCTAGCTAGCGAATAGTCAGTACACCTCCGGCTCTCGACCGGTGAACATCGAGCTCTCCGAGACGCTCTTCACAAACTAACAATATCATTTCACTCAAAATCTGATAGATGTTTCTATTTCATTGCCGTCACGTATTATTTCCACCTGACAGCAATGAAATGCAAACACCTAACAGAACAGATAGGTGTCGAAGTATCTACCGTCTTTCTTCAGAAAGCAAAGTGATGGCCGCAACTCGTCCGGATCAACAACATCGATGACAACCAACAACGGGGAACTATTGTAAACATGAATTATTGTAAATAAAATAAAGTAATATTTGTAATATGACTTATTGTTAATAAAATAAAGTAATATTTGTAATTGTTCTACCTCGCACTCGTATCATTCGATTGTTTCATTCGATAATTTTCATTCGATATTTATTATCGATTAACTATCGAATCACAATCGTTTTACGAGTGCGAGGTAGATTTTTTTTAAAAAACTTCACCGTGACCTTGAACTTTGAACTTTTACTCATTTCGTCACAAAACCGCCTACGTCACTGGCTCAGCCTCAGATGACGTCTTTCATGACGCAGCGCTTCCGGTCACGTGACCGGAAGCTGTCAATCAAGTGAGCCAGAAGTCCCCTTTCCCTACTACTAAAATGGAGGTTATTGTGACCTTAACTTTAAAATCCTTGGAAACCCGAATTCGAAACGAAACTTACCGTTGGTATCATATGTTGACATCATAGAACTAAGTTCTTGTTCTGTGGGTGTCTTTCCAAGTATTTGGGTTTGTGCCTTTTTCAGATCATTTTTTGAAATTTTCCGGTCATTGTCCTTATCGAAATGCCCGAACGCTGTTCTATATTCTTCTGTCTTTTCAGGACTCAAACCCTAAACAAAATCAATTTCTCAACAACAGTTTACAATGTCGCTAGAGAATAACATATGAAAATTTTGTTCAAAGCAGTGCCAATGTAAGGGTTTAATGTCAGCTTTATCGGGTTTGTCACATAAGTTTTTTCATGTTTTTCAGTGGTTTTTGTGCGACAATAAACCCTACATACAAAATAGAAAGAAGCAGAAGATACGTGGATTTCCCTACGTACCAAATTGTATCAAAATCAATCATCGGTGTGGTTTTTAGGTCTGTTCACAGTCAGATAGACAGACATACATCACTTTAATAATCCCTGTTTGGATTTAAGGAGCACCACAACGAATATTTCCACCAATAACTGAAATTTGAAAGCGTTGTCGAAAACAATACTTTCCCCATTTACTGTACAGTGCGAGGAAGTAAAAAGTAAAAGTAAAAAAATTTTGCGAAACAAATATTCTTATAAGAAATTACAGATTTTTACTTTTTAGCTAGTAAAAAAATTAGTTTTAAAATTTCCAAATGGTAAATTTTGAAGTGCCTAAATTCCGACCCCCATTCAAACAAAAGGTTGTCCTGTGCACACCGCTTTTCGTCCTGTTTAAAAATGAGTATACATTTGTGCGAAGGTGTATATTTATTCATTGGGGAAGGAATCAATATTAAGGATCCTCACTGAAAATTGTTGAGTTGTTTTTATTGATCAATATTATTCGAACTATTTACCCCCAAAAACGGTGGAAAACATTTGTTAGTATACCTAAAGCATTTTTACTGTAATAAATCCACAATTTTAACTTAATATATTAAAATCTGTAAAAAAAAGTATATATTGTTCTTTCAATTTGAGAGCCTCAAATATAAAGGAACCACATTAAGGTACAAAAGTGTGTTTTAAGGTATTTTACCGTACAAAATGCATTGTCTTTTAAGAAAAAAATCATAAATTATCATCCTCATCATTATAATTATCTTTATTTAAATACCTTAAAATTCTAATAAAGAGGATTTTTTAATTTTTAAATAAACAGTTTCAAACTGGAGCATCCTGAACAGTAAATGAAGGTAATTGTTGTTTTGATTTCTCATTTAATATAAATAAAAAAATTCAGCTTCCCATGTGTTACAGATGATTTAAAATTTAATAGGCAGCAACTTAACGTGCAAAATGCTATGTCTCATAATAAAACTCTGTAAAATGCTGAATTGCGGACATATAAATACTATAATCAAGCTAGGGGCTCTTGATAAATTTAAATAACACCCACTTTTAGTGTTTTTATAGTATTATAGTATTATTAAGAGGTTTTTACTACTTGCTAAACACAAATTTGACAGTGCAAAATATAGTAATGATCCACACATCCGGCACCGGGCTGAAGTGTGTGGTTTTCAAAATATAAGATTTAAAAAGATAAAATAATAAAAAATCTTACGGAAAATACCTAAAAACCTAATAATTGGATTGTAAGTATCAAACCTGGAAAGAATGAAGGATGCAAATACAAAAATTAAACTATTTCCCAAAAGATAAATTTCAAATTAATGCTGGAGTGGCTAAAATAGTTAAGTTAAACCGTTAGTTGATCTAGGTGTGAGTGAGACAGTGAATTTCTCCAAGCCGATACATCAGTTTCGTCCACTTACCAAGACGCAAGCGAAAAGGGGCAACAATGACCAAAGCACTGGAGAGTACATGCTGCTAGGAGTAAAGTTATTTAACGACTGCATCATGAAACATCGGTTTGGTCGAGCACAGCTTTCTAATTAAGTTGTCATCGGTCAAACAAAATAATTGGTTCAGGTGTTTTCATGACCATGACGAAATACTTACTTCTATTGCACCATAAAAGCGATTTATTATATCTAAGTGAATTTTAAATTAAAAATTATAAATTGTAATACTTTATTACTAGGATTAGACCAAAGCATTTTAGAAAGTTGTTAAGTAAAAAGAAATCTGTAAAGACTCCTACAATTTATGTATTTCTGTTGGAGTTTATACCTACAATAACCTTAGTGTTATAGTTAAACAAGTTACAGTAAAAACCTTCTCACTACACCAAACAAAATTGTACACTTATACTTTACTGACATAGTCCACAATGCGGTATATACATAAACGGGTATTTGGGGTTTGTTAATGTTTCGGTAGCCGATAGCTTACTCTTAAAGTTGCGACGCCATTTTGATTCTGTCAATCTCTAATTGGGCCTGATGATGAGCGGTGTGACTGGTTGAAATCTATTGCCTTGCACAATGTTTAAGTAACTGTATTTTTTGGTGTTGTAAGAACTACTTTTTAATTTTGTTCCACTTGTATAGGATGTTTTACTAAAAACATAAAACAAGATTTGGAAGTGAAATCTGCATACATTTGACAAAACTCATATATGTTTGATATATTTTTTATTACAAAACTGGTTCCTAAATTCCAAAAACATATTTCACTGAAGTCAGTGCTCAACACTCCACTGTTATCATTTATGTAACAGTCCACTGTTTTAAGCAAATTTAAACAATTATATTTGTCCTTTTAATGTAATAATTTCAAAATAAAAGCCAATCAAATAAAAAAACATTGCAATAACGCATACTAGCTAATGGAGGTTGAAGTCAGGGAAGTAGTATGGCCAACTTACGAACTTGTATTGATTTTCAACAGTGACTTTTGGTATTTGTAAATTGGGTTTTGTTTTATTAATTTATTAATTTACACATCCACAGCAAAGCCATTTTACAAAAATGTATCTTGACAATGCTAATTGTAACAAATGTGCAACAAAGACATGGGTGCATAAACAGCAAGCAACAGAAAAACAAATGAACATATCTAAAGAGCAAACAGATATACAGTGCAGTGAATAATACAGTGCACCTCATGTTATGTTTTAAAGAAAAAATCCTGTAGGCATCCCACTGGTTAGGGTTTTGAAGCAGCTAAACTTGATACAGGTCCTTTCACGGTAGTTGACGCCTGGTTTGCTCAATCACAGTAATGATGTTTCCCCTCCAGGTGTCTTAGTACAGCCAGATTACCAATACAAATGTATCTATGGAAAAATATGGGACTATTTTGGTCATACAATAATTTGAAATTTATTTGGCTGACGCAAACGTTGCGCGTTGGAAGGATATAGGGGTGCGGGTATTCGATATTATTCACACCTATCGTACTAGCTCCCGTTGACGCTAAGTAAGACCAACTCATCTGTATGAAACGTTTATAGTATATTCCCGGCAGTAATCAACAAATGTTGGGTTGACAGTCTGTGGAAGATCAAAGACGTCTAAATTGGCTTCATTTACATTGACGTCTGTTTCCAAACATAATTACTGCTCTGTGTTTACCGTTTGTCAAAGGCATCGCTATGTTACTGTCGCTGTACGAGTTTGCTTGCCCATTTAATATTTAGTTTTATTAATATTATTAACTAATAATTTCATTAATATTGTTTAACTAACTTCTGAGTATGAGATAGTGACATTTAAAAATTTAAGTCATAAGTCTTTAGTTAGCTTTAGCCTAAACAACTATAGTGTATTTAAGTAATGATGATTAATTTCTTGAGTAGCATAATACTTGTTGTTAAAATTTAAAAGAATAAAATAAAATACGACTCACAACACTACAAAATATATTTACACTTGTACTGTACATACACAACAGTAAATTACAAACAAGATGGCAAAGGGAAATCGATTCCTACCAGTCACACAAACCTTCATCAGGTCCAATCAATAAAATTATAGCAATGCTTTAACAGTTATAAGTGTGAAATATAGTCATTTGATGACAACAAGTTGAACAAATCCGATACACCGTCGTATGTAGTGTAATATATTACAATTATTAGTGAATTTCCTATGGAAAGTGAACTATTAGCATTACCCGCACGATAAAACTTAAGCCCGGGACCGCCATAGAAGTTCCTAACGTGACCTCCTGAACACGTTTTGGGGGTTCGTTCAAAATTGTATATATATGTATATATATATATATATGTGTGTGTGTGTGTGTGTGTGTGTGTGTGTGTGTGTGTGTGTGTGTGTGTGTGTGTGTGTGTATGCACTCTAGCGGTCGAATTTTTTGTCCGCTTTACTTAAAAATTTGGTATGGCGAAATTTGTAAGCCCTCTTTCGTCATTCTAGCATAAACATTTACCGAGTTATTAAAGAAAATGTATATCGGATAAACACTGTACGTTGTCTTATGGGGTTTTTAATTAGAAAAGCATGTTATTCATTTGTTGGTGTATTTTTATAATCCCCAGCAACCTCGCACCTACTTTCAAGCCTGACTGATCCTTCTCCTAACCTTATAATGCACAAAATTGTATTCATAGCATTGCAGCTAAATGAAACCAGGAGCATCAAAAAATCAAGGTTTTCAGGTTTCAACAAAATTGGAATAAATGTATGTTTTTACACTGGTTTTGAGTTTTAAAAGTTTTTTATGTGGAAATTCACTTCCCTCACGTCAGCGTGCTGCGTGCGAACTCGTTTTAATTCTATTCTATTAAATAGGCTACATCTCGGGTGTGCCATTCTACGATCCTGAAAAGTTACTGATCATAAATTTATATATATATATATATATATATATATATATATATTCCACCAGAGACATGCAAGTAATCGAATAACCACTCTGATGGAAAGAGAATCTAAAATGTTAGAGCCGTGTAGAGGTTGGGCTTGTACTAGAGTAATGGGAGCTCCTAGTGGCGAAAATAAAATCGTTTAAACAGCACTTAATTCAAGGAAAAATATTGGCAAAGTTAGTTAAATTATATTATTAAATACCACAGCATATTCCAAAATAGGTTATTAGTCTGTTATTGCTATTTGAGATTCAACGTCGAGTTTTTTGTTTAATATTATTTGATGACCTGTTCTCTAAACAAGATCTTTTAATTATAAAAACAGAAGTTCAAAAACGTTATAATGGGGGTCATAAACTAAAAAAATTTCCATAAGATTAGCATTTGAGCTATGACCAACTCAGGGGGGGTTGATAATTTTCAATAACTTAATTTGTTCTTACAGCTTCACAGTCAAGTGAGAAATCGGGACAGAATCTGGCCCATCGGCGTAACAGACAGACATGACTTGTTTAGACATCGTTTCCGCCTTATTTGATGTATGAAATGTCTTAATAGCATAGGGGTACTACTGTTATTATTTTTTAAATTAAATTACCAGAGCACACTTGTGTAAGGTAGAGTATCATGAAGTATACCTCAAAGCACGTGTCAGTATATAACAAATACATTTAAAAAGGTAATTTTTACTATAAAAATATAAACAAATTTAATATTATTAAATATATATTTTAAAATCATATACCGTCATTAAAAGGTAAAAATATCTACCTTTTACTAAGTATTCGGTTTTTATCCAAAGACTAAAAATAATAATAATATTGCATAGATGTCATACAAATAATAAAAACAGATCTCTGCTTGTCAAAGTGAAACCCTTTTATTCAATCAAGAATAAAATTAAGAATATATTGTTAAGCAAAGTTTGCCATAAATTAGAAGAATTCATTGACAAACACACTAAATTATAAGAAAAAAATAGAAGGAAAATAATATATATATATATAAATAAATAAATAAATATATATATATATATATTTCTTTAAATAATATTGATAGAAATTAATATTTTACTCTAGAAAATTAATTTAATTTAATGTGCTTTTACAATTGTGAAAAATACAATTCTCATCATTATTATTATCATAATTTTTAATACAATTTTCAAAAACATTCTTAAGAATAAACCATCTTAATGTTTGGCACCTTTTCAATCAAATTACCGCATGAATTGCATTCAATATACATTACCAATACCGAATAAGAAATAGAGGAAAAACACCCTATCAATTCCACCTTCCAACTAACAAGCAGAACATAAGAGAAAATCCAATTATGAGGTTGTTATCCAGTTCACATTGAACTGCTCTGAATTGTCCTTTACTATCAAATAAGTAATAGACACTAAATAATCACACGATTCAAATGCAAATGGAACAAGCCGAGAGGTAGATAGAGAGTAAGAGTGCGCATTGAGCAACAAGAACCAGTTAGGCCTAATATGAGTATCTCTACGGCTTAAGGTCATCTGGCACCAGCCATCAAGCCGTGTAAATATAAATGGCATAGGCTACTGAATTATGTTCTTGTGTTTTGCCATAGCGCTGATTAAATGTGTTAAAATGGAAACAATAAACTACATTCGTAATGCTTGGGTCAAAGGATAAGCAGGCTGGTTCAGTGACTTGCACACATGCTTTCTGTCGTCTTCAATATTCGTTGTGTGCATTGCCTTTTTATGTTTTTTACATAATCAGTAAAACTATAAAAGTGAAATAGTTTCAAATGTGATTATATTCTTTAAATAGTAAATGCTTTCATCTTTATGCTATGTAAGAGAAATGGTTGTAATTAGGACCTGAAAGCACCGTAGGAGGTACTAAAGTTTTTGATTAAAACTGATTTAAAATAGGTTAGTGTATTTTTTGTTGGTCCATTTAGTCTACATAGTGGTCAGACACTTAACACCAAAAGCTAAAATAGTTTACAAATTTCCTTTGTAATCTCTCTCTAACGTTTTCCTAACTTTTTATTTACATTTTAGTGAGCTACTATGAAATAGTTTTTGTGGTAAACAAATCAAATAGACCAATTTTTAGTATGTGCCTGAACTTTCATCCATAACGTTATTGATTGTTTGTTAGCAATACTCATTCCTACCGTAAACTTCAAACAATATTTAAACCTCCTTTCTAAACTTGAAGCCAACTGAACCACGCCCCCGCACCCGCACCCAAGCGAACCAGAGTTGGAAGCGTGCTCCCATGGACGCGGGGCGAGGGGCGGCTCACAGCCCTACCTAAATGTGAAAGGATGACCGTGGAGGAAAATTCATTGAAACACACCAACTGAGGGGCACAAACTGTAATGACAAAACAACAATACATGTGAGTTAAAAGTAAAAATGTCGGGTTGCCTCAATACTCCCTCACCTGCCCTTCTAGCTTACAATTCCATTTGTATATAATTAAATAAAGGTGTATTCATTTCTATTAAAAAAAATTCAAAAAATTTTAAGTTTAGAGTTAAATCACAGCCTATTCAAAAATTAAATTTTAACAACCTTTTCAAAAAAGTATATAAACTAATCAACAGTGGATAATAAATAAACATTTAAATAAATAATTCGAAAAATCAATAAATAACAAAGACACAATTAGCACAACAGATATTACCATTACAAATTTAAATTAATTTTTATAGATCAAGAAAAGGTTTGGTAGGGGCCCCCTTAAATAAATAACGTTGCATAAATAATTTACCCAGAAAATGTGCCTAAAACTAGATAACAGAATATAAATATGAATAATAAGTCCATGTTGGCAACAGTTTTCAAACAATCAAATAAATAAATACATAAATATAGACAATAACAACACAAAAAAAAAAATCTATGGCACCTTGCGGCTGGCGGTTCTGGGCGGGTCAAAATCGGCCCACCGGAGGGGCGACGAAGCAGGGCGGAGAGGGGGGCCAGAATCCGGTGACGGCAGCCAAGGTGGAAAATCCCTCTCCGCCGACGCTCATGGTGTTGACGTGGTTGCGCTCCTCCGGGACCCTGGGAAACACAACCCAGAAACCCCAATAATACCAGTCCATGATATAAAAAAAGTTCAGCCACTTTCAAGGTTTTGCCAGAATTTCTTCAACTAAATTTGCTGATCACATAAAAAAGTTTCACCCTAATTAGAATATCAAAGTTGCCTTTATAAACACATCACCTCATGAAAAAACAAGTATAAAAAATTTGAGCCAGAAGTCCCCAAACTCCCCTACTACTGCTCACAAACAATTTTAAAATATTAAAATTTCAAAAAGGATTTTTAACAACTTGTAATTAAGTAGACAAAATTAAATAGGCTAAACAAGGGATTTTTTAACAATGAGCAAGGCACAGAACAAGATAAAACAAGTTAGTTTAAATTAATTCGCTGTCAGGTCAGGTGAGAGGAAGGAACACCTTAATATTCAAAAATTAATGGAAAACCCAAAATTATCTGGTCCAGAGTGGCAAAATATAGCATAAAACAATAAAACATTAACAGAAAAACATAGACAAGTACATGAAATAAGCAGTTTTAAAGAAAATTAAAAATTTTGGGCTAGAGGAACATTCACATGTATTTTGTGTAATAACTTAAAAAATTACCAACAGAATTTGCTCGGAATAGTCTTAAAAGTTGGGGGGGAATATGCCCCCAGCTTTCCAAGCCTAAACCGAGTCATAAAAACAGGCCTCAGGCCAGTTGGCCTAAAGAATACCCAAGGGTACCTCAGTACCAGAAAAGTCAAAATTGAAAAAACTCATAACTTAATTATTTATGAACAGAATTGGCTAAAACTTACAGGGAACATTCATGAGCATGAAATACAACTAATTATAACCAAATTGGCCCTTGGGAAAAGCCTAAGGCCAACTTATACCACCAAATCAGAAATGCCACAATGGCCTAGCTTTGTCAGTTACAAAAACACATTTACCCTAATCCAAAATGAATGATTGACCTCGCCAAGGTGTAGGCCAACACAAGAATACAAACTAAAGCTATTTGGAGGCCTTAGGCCTAAAATTACACAAACAATAGACAAAAAGCAAACTGAGTTGGGCCTCCCAAGTAGTGTATTTCAAAGTCTTATATCTCGGGTTATATTTGCTCTAGGACCTCGGGAAAGGTCTTAAACTAAACACAGCAATGCAGACTACAAAACAATGACATAATATTTGGTCTGACGCCCACCGGGCCTTGGCCTAAGGCCAATGAAAAGTGAGAAAATGCTCAAGTTCAACTAGGCCAGAAACATGGAAAAACACATTTAAATACTGTTCAGAGCTATAATCTGAGGCACAGAATGATGTTAAACCTTTAACAGAACCCAAGGGGCTCCCATAAATCCTACAGTGACTGGCCTAAGGCCGCGTGGAAAAATCCAAAGTTTTAACCTAAAATTACAGAAATCAAAATATTACGTACCCATCAGACGATGACGGCTCGTTTAGACGAACATTACGATAACAACATTCAACGAAAACATAACATACAACTTTACTTATCACAAAACTTTAATACAGAAAGCACAGCAGATGCTCGTCGTTTGACAGCCACACGATCTATGAGCAAATTGCACATTGTGCAACGGAAATAATCCTCGGGGGTCACAAGTCAACGCCCAAGGACTCTGCACACGAGGTTCACTGCCGTGCAAATGGGGGCGTCAGACCACAGACCCTAGAATTAGTACTATATAAACACTAAATGAGGCGTGACATTCGTCGGTGGAAAGTAGTCACGGCTCAACCTCCCCCCCCAAAAGAGGACACTCCTCTCCAAAGGGACAAAACAAAGCCTCTCCCCATTTCTGAAAAACAACGACACCCGTAGACGACTCAAGTGTCTGGAGTGGGGAACGCCGAGGGACTTCCAAACTGGGGGGAATACTCACCCCCAGGATTTGCTCTGGCCAGAGCTGGAGATTAAAAAGGGAAAATCATCAGCAGCGCACAAAGGACAGAAGAGGTGATCAATCTCTCTGGCCCAGTGCACTTCCCACCCAGACACAAGAGTGACCTAGCCCTGGAGTGCTTCATGAAGAATAACCACCCGGCTAAACTGACTCCTCAGAAGTTCGGAGTCCATCGATGCCAACTTGCTCATGTTGTTCAGTCAGTGTGTCACCTACCCTACAACAAAAATACACCAGTAACACTACACATACTTACCCTCCTAAGATCCCTGGACTGAAATGCCTATCCGCCTGATGAGGTCCCAAAAGAAGAAGAACCTGCCCATTCATACCGCCAATACCGCAAAAATTGAACAAAGATTCACACACACATACATACATGTGCGTGTGAATCACACGCACAGATACATACACTAAATAACAACACCTAACACTTGTCTGGTGGGGTAAGCACACAACAAGATTTAATTTTGAGTGTCGGCCATGCTTTAAAAATTCTTGCCCCCTAAGCTCGGAAGCAAGACATTAACCAGATTCCACCCGGTGCCTCGGCTAAGGGCGAGCTCCTAATTGAAAAAAAATTTTGTCTCCCCCCACCAGAACAACAATTTTTCCAGAGTCAACTAGCACAAAACACCCGAGAAACAATCCATCCACGGTCCTTCCAAAAAAAAATTTAGAACGTGGCCAGGGATCGGGTCTCCCAGTCCCTCAGTCATGAACCGATAAGGTCCACAGCCAAGGGCCAGGACCACAACCACTGAGAACCACGCTCTGCTACCATCTGAACCACGCCCCCGCACCCGCACCCAAGCGAACCAGAGTTGGAAGCGTGCTCCCATGGACGCGGGGCGAGGGGCGGCTCACAGCCCTACCTAAATGTGAAAGGATGACCGTGGAGGAAAATTCATTGAAACACACCAACTGAGGGGCACAAACTGTAATGACAAAACAACAATACATGTGAGTTAAAAGTAAAAATGTCGGGTTGCCTCAATACTCCCTCACCTGCCCTTCTAGCTTACAATTCCATTTGTATATAATTAAATAAAGGTGTATTCATTTCTATTAAAAAAAATTCAAAAAATTTTAAGTTTAGAGTTAAATCACAGCCTATTCAAAAATTAAATTTTAACAACCTTTTCAAAAAAGTATATAAACTAATCAACAGTGGATAATAAATAAACATTTAAATAAATAATTCGACAAATCAATAAATAACAAAGACACAATTAGCACAACAGATATTACCATTACAAATTTAAATTAATTTTTATAGATCAAGAAAAGGTTTGGTAGGGGCCCCCTTAAATAAATAACGTTGCATAAATAATTTACCCAGAAAATGTGCCTAAAACTAGATAACAGAATATAAATATGAATAATAAGTCCATGTTGGCAACAGTTTTCAAACAATCAAATAAATAAATAAATAAATATAGACAATAACAACACAAAAAAAAATCTATGGCAACTTGCGGCTGGCGGTTCTGGGTGGGTCAAAAGCGGCCCACCGGAGGGGCGACGAAGCAGGGCGGAGAGGGGGGCCAGAATCCGGTGACGGCAGCCAAGGTGGAAAATCCCTCTCCGCCGACGCTCATGGTGTTGACGTGGTCGCGCTCCTCCGGGACCCTGGGAAACACAACCCAGAAACCCCAATAATACCAGTCCATGATATAAAAAAAGTTCAGCCACTTTCAAGGTTTTTCCAGAATTTCTTCAACTAAATTTGCTGATCACATAAAAAAGTTTCACCCTAATTAGAATATCAAAGTTGCCTTTATAAACACATCACCTCATGAAAAAACAAGTATAAAAAATTTGAGCCAGAAGTCCCCAAACTCCCCTACTACTGCTCACAAATAATTTAAAAATATTAAAATTTCAAAAAGGATTTTTAACAACTTGTAATTAAGTAGACAAAATTAAATAGGCTAAACAAGGGATTTTTTAACAATGAGCAAGGCACAGAACAAGATAAAACAAGTTAGTTTAAATTAATTCGCTGTCAGGTCAGGTGAGAGGAAGGAACACCTTAATATTCAAAAATTAATGGAAAACCCAAAATTATCTGGTCCAGAGTGGCAAAATATAGCATAAAACAATAAAACATTAACAGAAAAACATAGACAAGTACATGAAATAAGCAGTTTTAAAGAGAATTAAACATTTTGGGCTAGAGGAACATTCACATGTATTTTGTGTAATAACTTAAAAAATTACCAACAGAATTTGCTCGGAATAGTCTTAAAAGTTGGGGGGAATATGCCCCCAGCTTTCCAAGCCTAAACCGAGTCATAAAAACAGGCCTCAGGCCAGTTGGCCTAAAGAATACCCAAGGGTACCTCAGTACCAGAAAAGTCAAAATTGAAAAAACTCATAACTTAATTATTTATGAACAGAATTGGCTAAAACTTACAGGGAACATTCATGAGCATGAAATACAACTAATTATAACCAAACTGGCCCTTGGGAAAAGCCTAAGGCCAACTTATACCACCAAATCAGAAATGCCACAATGGCCTAGCTTTGTCAGTTACAAAAACACATTTACCCTAATCCAAAATGAATGATTGACCTCGCCAAGGTGTAGGCCAACACAGGAATACAAACTAAAGCTATTTGGAGGCCTTAGGCCTAAAATTACACAAACAATAGACAAAAAGCAAACTGAGTTGGGCCTCCCAAGTAGTGTATTTCAAAGTCTTATATCTCGGGTTATATTTGCTCTAGGACCTCGGGAAAGGTCTTAAACTAAACACAGCAATGCAGACTACAAAACAATGACATAATATTTGGTCTGACGCCCACCGGGCCTTGGCCTAAGGCCAATGAAAAGTGAGAAAATGCTCAAGTTCAACTAGGCCAGAAACATGGAAAAACACATTTAAATACTGTTCAGAGCTATAATCTGAGGCACAGAATGATGTTAAACCTTTAACAGAACCCAAGGGGCTCCCATAAATCCTACAGTGACTGGCCTAAGGCCGCGTGGAAAAATCCAAAGTTTTAACCTAAAATTACAGAAATCAAAATATTACGTACCCATCAGACGATGACGGCTCGTTTAGACGAACATTACGATGACAACATTCAACGAAAACATAACATACAACTTTACTTATCACAAAACTTTAATACAGAAAGCACAGCAGATGCTCGTCGTTTGACAGCCACACGATCTATGAGCAAATTGCACATTGTGCAACGGAAATAATCCTCGGGGGTCACAAGTCAACGCCCAAGGACTCTGCACACGAGGTTCACTGCCGTGCAAATGGGGGCGTCAGACCACAGACCCTAGAATTAGTACTATATAAACACTAAATGAGGCGTGACATTCGTCGGTGGAAAGTAGTCACGTCTCACAACACATGTCCATATTTTAAAACAAAAGAGTCCTTTGTATTCTCTTATCGAATACACATTTTTATAAGTAGATCATAAAAACTTCCCTTAAGCACCAAAACTAATTCCCATTTACCCTCACAGATACAGCCTGCTAGGAGAGAATGTCGAGAGGTTCTTGGTGTACAGTGACTCCGGACTTGTTACCACTTCTGTGTCCCTGGATCGTGAAGAGGTCCGAGTCTACTACCTCACTCTGGTGGCGCAAGACTGCAGCGTTACCGAGCCTAGAGCCACAGCTGTCAACCCCACGGTGACGGTTACTGACGACAACGACAACGCCCCGCAGTTTGCCTCATCTGGATACACAGTGCACATCCCCGACCACACGATGCCTGGTGAGTTGATAGTTGGTACACTCAGACAGTAGTTTTATTGGTCGATTTTTACAGGAATTTGGGAGCCTTACCTGATGTTTATGAATTTAAAATCCAATACAGATCTTGCCTTTGAAAACAACCAAAAACCAAAAGACTTGTAAACACACATTTTATTTACGGTAGTTTGTGGCAAATAGAATTCTCCTTGAATGCTGTACTAAACAGAAATTTTAATAAAAAAAGTTTTGTTACGTTTCAACAACGAAACATTTTTTAATTATTTCCGTACTTTGGACAAACCTATGTTCAGAATTGAACCTTCTAATCATGTAACACGATTTACCACATTTTTATCATGTTTAGTCGTACATTTGTAACTTCTCCATTACTAGAGATCAATTGATTGTTGTGTTTGAGTTTTGAAAATTCTCAATTTGAGTTGTGGGATACAGATGATATTTTATTATTACTTGCTTTTAACTGTAAATAGCTTAAACCAGTATCATCAAGAAGATCTTATTAAGTATCATACTGATTTCATAATCTAGTTCTTCAGCAATTTCTCCAATGCCATTTGTGTTTCAGGTCAATTTGTGTTTGGTGCTAAGGCCGTGGATGAGGATGACGGTGAGAACAGACACATTGTCTACTTCCTGAGCGGTGATGACGTCTCCAAGTTCACTATCAACAAGGAGACTGGAGTGATCAAAGCTGCCCAGGAGCTGCGTTTGGAGGACAACGCTGAAGGAGACAACACAGTCTACAGGTTGCAGATCCAGGCAACTGACAGAGGGAAGGAGTCGAAGTCAGCAACTGCAGAGTTGGTCGTCAAACTGTGGCCGAGACATCTGTTCCCAATCATTACAGCACCAAAAAAAAACTAAGTTTACCTTGTCTGAAGATGTTGCTGGCGAAGTGATCACAAAATTGAGTGCTTCTTCTCCAAAACTAGGTTCTGTAGGTGGTGTCAGATTTGCAATCGCGGGAGGTAACATCGGAGATGCGTTACGAATGGATGCCAACACCGGTGAAGTTTTGGTTTCAGGAGGTGGTTTGGATTATGAAACAGCTCCTCAGTATGAAGTTTGGGTCGAAGCGAGAGATTCTGATAATCCTCCGCTAAGAACTGTATTGCAGCTCATTATAAACGTCACTGATGCTAACGATAACCCTCCGGTGTTTGAATCTAGTCTTTATAACCCCACAATACTTGAAGAAGAACCTCCTCCACAAAAAGTCGTTAGAGTCAGGGTGACTGATGCTGATTCACGGCTGAACGGCAAAGTTACTTATAGACTCAGTGATGATGGAGATGGTGCTTTCACTTTAGACTCAGAAACTGGTGATATTTTTACAAATTACCGTTTGGATCGAGAATCGATATCCAGCTATCTTTTGACTGTTGAAGTTTTAGACCAAGGAAAACCACAAATGACTGGGACTTCAACTGTTCTTGTGACACTTCTAGACAAAAATGATAACCCACCGAGATTTACCAGGTTGTTTAGTGTAAATGTTACTGAAAATGCTGAACCAGGTGCTTTTGTCATTCGTGTTACGAGTTCAGATCTCGATGTTGGTGAAAACGCAAATGCCACATACAGCTTTACAGAAAACCCCGGAAGAAAGTTTGCCATAGATTCCAGCACAGGTAATGTGACCGTTATCGGCCCTCTGGATAGAGAAACTCAAGATGAATACTTACTGAAAGTCGCAACTGTTGATGGGTCTTGGAGAGCTGAAACTCCACTGACTATCACTATTCAGGATCAAAATGATAATGCACCAGAATTTGAAGAATCATACTATAGCTTTAACTTCCCAGAACTGCAGAGGAACGTTGTATTTGTTGGCCAGGTTATAGCTACTGACAGAGATAAACAAGGACCTAACTCTGTGATATCTTATTCCTTGAAACACCCATCAGATTTGTTTACAATTGATCCTGCTAGTGGAGAGCTATTTTCTAAAAGAGCTCTTAGATACAAATACACTGCATTGGACTCTTCTCCAGAAAACCAGTACCTACTTACGGTACTCACAACTGACAATGGTAAACCTCCGATGTCCTCTGAATGTCTTGTAACTATTAATGTTGTCGATGCTAACAACAATGCTCCTAAGTTTGAAAAGAGGGAATATTTCACTCCGGTGCTGGAAAGTGCTTATGTTGGACAAGATATTTTAGAAGTACAAGCAAAGGATGAATTGGACTTTGGAATAAATGCTGAGATCGAGTACATCAAAGTAGGAGGCAACGGGACTGATTGGTTCAAGACAAAACAACAGGATGGATAACATTAGCAAAGTCTCTTGAAGGAAGTGATCGAGTGCTAAAGCAGTACAATCTTGTTATTCGTGCTGTTGATCATGGAGTACCTCCTCAGCAGGATCAAGTCACAGTTACTCTTGTTGTCACCGGGGAGAACAGGTATAGCCCAGTGTTCACTGCACTGAGTTACCAAGTGACTGTGCCAGAGAGTGAACCTCTGGGGTCTACAATCGGAACTGTTGCAGCTGCTGACAGTGATGAAGGTCCGAATGGAATGGTCCGTTACTCGATATCCGGAGGGAATGCAAACAAATATTTTCAAGTTCACGCGATAACTGGAGCAGTTACCATTTTGAAACCATTAGATTACGATACCGTTCACGAGTACAAACTAAACATTACAGCCACTGATTTAGGATTCAAACCGCATCAGACAAAAGCTATGCTGACTGTGATACTGACTGACAAACGATAATGCACCTACATTTAATCAATCCACATACCAAGCGTATATTGCTGAAAACTCGCCACCGAAAACATTTGTTTACAATGTTTCAGCTCAAGACATAGATTCTCCTAAGAATGCCATTATACAGTATTCGATTGTGGGAGGATCTGGGAAAGACGTTTTCAATATCGAATTAAAAACCGGTGCCATATACTCCAGAGCTAAATTTGATTTTGAAGAAAGAAGTATGTATACGCTAGATATATTAGCTGTTAACCCCAATTCACCTATGTACGGGTCGACCAAAGTCATGGTTCATGTGACAGGAGTCAATGAATACTATCCTCGATTCGTCCAGCCAGTCTTTCATTTTGATGTTTCTGAATCAGCTGACGTCGGAACGAGTGTAGGAATGATACAAGCAACAGATCAAGACGCCGGAGATGACGGGAAAGTATACTACTTACTTGTAGGTTCCAGTAACGACAGAGGTTTCTCCATTAGTCCCGAATCGGGAGTTATATCCGTTTCTCGAAGATTAGACCGAGAAACTCAAAACAGAGTGGTGCTCACTGTCATGGCCAAAAACAGTGGAGGAATTCGTGGGAACGACACAGACGAGGCTCAGATCATTGTATCTATTCAAGATGGAAACGATCCACCAGAATTCGTTAAAGAACTGTACGAAGTAGAGGTCTCTGAAGGTGTGCAAATCGGAACGAAAGTGATTTCAGTTCAAGCGGTAGACAAAGACGTTCGCCCACAGAACAATCAGTTCAGCTACTCCATCATTAGTGGCAACACTGACAAAGCCTTCAAAGTAGACTCGCAGACTGGCATTATTGAAAACACTCTTCAGCTGGATCGCGAGATGGTTCCTGTTTACACATTGATCATCGGTGCTATCGACACAGGCTCACCACCAGAGACTGGCACAACCGAGGTGCGTATCACACTGTTGGACATCAATGACAACGGACCAGTCTTCGACCCCCCTGATGTGATGGGATATGGGACTGAGAACTAACCGGCAAACCCGAGTGTCATGAAACTCGCTGCCATCGACCCGGACTTACCACCCAACGGAGATCCCTTCACATACAGACTGGTTGGAGGCAAACATCGAGACCTGGTCACTATTGAGCCGAACACCGGAATTGTGAAAACGACTGAAATGATTGATAGAGAGACAACTCCTCAGCTTGATATTTTGGTGAGTAGTTGTTCTGATTACTTTTACTTACATTATGAAGTAAAATAGTAGGAGATTCCGCTTAAAATCAAACAATTGTTCTTCTCATGCTTCTAAATTTACATCAACCCTTCATAACATATTTTGCATAATGCGTTGTCATTCTACTACTCGGAGTCACTATTTTAAAATGCCTGTAACGAAACAAACAGACACAATTTATTGTTTCTTTGTTTGTTGTTGTTACTGTCCTATGATTTGTTTACTGTCAACAGCTGTTTAATATCCAATTCAACTGATTTCTATTATTCCTTAAGATTTACATAGAATCTTTGAAGGCTTAAGGGGCGGAGACCTAAAGACAAATGTAAATAATAAGGAAATTTGTATATTGTACTCCTGAACTACTTTTAATTGACACATGAGGCATGAAAATTGGATTAGTAATAACTTAGAACTTGCTCTCTCAAAAACTTGATTGTGTATTAACATATAGGACGTTTTTCTCATCAAAAATAGATAAAGTACATGTTATTAAAACTACTTAGATAGTGTTTCCTTTTTTCTGATTTTCTATTGAAAGCTTTGTACTTTTAATACACCACAACATACAATGTTTGTCTTCATGTAAATAAATATGACCTTATATCGGTCATAAACAGATTTAAAAGGGTTTTTAAGAAAAAGTACATATTAATGATTTCCCTTAAGATCACAAATGGTGATGCTTTTTGTCACTCACAAAGCAATTATATGATAAGTATAAAAACTTTTAAGTCCAAAAAATGTTTAATGAATCTTATTTACATTCACAGGTGGAAGTCGAAGACAGTGGTGAGCCAAGAATGAAGTCCCAGCATCCTGTCACCATCACAGTTCTGGACCAGAATGACAGTCCATCGACTCCCAGGGCCGTCCACATTTTGGTTCACACATTCAACGATGCGTTCCCCATCGGCAAGATTGCTGATGTACATCCCAATGATCCCGACACCTCTGGCGAATACCAGTGCAAGTTGCTCAGCAACCCTGTCACCAGAGACATTTTCAGCATTCCCTCAGGATGTAGTCTGCATACTTCCAGAGTCGCGATGGGCCCTGGCTTCTCTCTCAGTATATCCGGCAACGATGGAAGGCATCCAGATGTCGTTTCCATGATTTCCATAGAGTTCCTGTCTTTCGATAACGCCACAGTCGAAAACAGCATCATCATTCGGATAGAAAATATGACTTCTCATAAATTTTTAACAAACTATTACAAAGGTTTTGTAGACTTGCTGAAGTCAACTTTCGATGTCGGCGATTCCCCGTATTTGTACAGTATGCAGGAAAGGGATAACGGCTTGGAACTTGCTGTGACAGTGAAAGGTGCTAAAGGATATCGAAACAAAGCTCATGTAACAGACGTGCTTTCTAGAAAACACGATGTGATTCAACAGTTGGTGCAGTCTTCTTTCATTTCTGTCGGATATTCTCCCTGTCAAAATCCAATTTGTGAGAACGGTGGGCTGTGCAGCGATGGAATCAGAGTGTACGAAGAGACCAGGATAACCGACAATCAGACCTTGATATTCACCTCCCCGCTAGTCAGCCACGACTTCATGTGCCGGTGTGCTGACAGTTTCACAGGAAAACGTTGCGAACGCAGACAAGATCCCTGCTCACCTAATCCTTGCCAGTTCGGGGGCTCTTGTAGAAGACAAGGGTTTGACTTTCAGTGCATGTGCCCACCAGTGCGAGAAGGTAGATTCTGTGAAGCTGAGAAAAGTGATATTTGCAACAAGAATCCTTGTAAAAACGGAGGATCCTGCAGAGAGAGTCCCGACGGTTCTAGTTTCTTCTGCCTTTGTCGTCCCGGCTTCCGAGGTAACCAGTGTGAAACGATTGCTGACTCTTGCCGCCCTAACCCTTGCCTCAACGGTAGACTTTGCATAAGCCTCAAACCCGGTTACAGATGTAGCTGCCCGGATTCAAGACACGGAAGACACTGTGAAAAATCCACTTATGGCTTTAGAGAACTATCCTTCATGACTATCCAACCTTTGGATGCAAGTACTAATGACATTTCGATGATATTTTCCACCACAAAGCCAGACTCTCTTCTGATATACAACTTCGGTGCTCAGACTGGAGGAAGATCAGATTTTGTAGCTCTAGAAGTGGTCAGTGGAAGAGCTTGTGGCGACCCAGCTGCACATTTTAATTTATTGTAAGATCAGCTGTCAATTTATTACTATTCTTTTGTTTATATTGACATTCAACCAGAGTTCAAATAAAAATCACTTCTATCTGACATTATCTGGCAATTCATTTTAACAACCCCACAATTGGTGACCCCGACGAACAAGTTTTCCCTTTTATTTACCAAGATAACTTCGATCCTTCCTTTCCATCACATCACTTCCACTTCACTACTTCAACCGTTCTTCAACAGTTGATTTTCATCTTTCAAGTCTTCAATCGACATGGACCAAGAGCTTTTGGAACGTCTAGCCCAATTAGAAAATGAAAATGAAAACCTTCTGAGACAGCTACAGGACCTGAATCGAAGACCCGATCGAGACGAAAACTTACCACAACAACTTCAAGCAGCGGTGAACCAACCTGCGCTTCAACCTCTTCCACCGCAGCTCCCGCCGGATCACGCCGCCCATCCAGAACAACTCGAACATCTGGGAGTCAATAGGGTAAGTGTCAAATTACCGCCCTTTTGGAAAGAAAAACCAAAACTTTGGTTCGCTCAAGTTGAGGCCCAATTTGCCCTGGCGAGGATCACGGGTGAACTAACAAAATACTCGTATGTAATTTCACATCTTGACGAACGTTATGCCAACGAGGTGGAGGATCTCATTGTCAATCCTCCTGCTGATACTCCATACTCCACCCTCAAATCCGAGATTATTCGACGTTTGTCTGTATCAGAGGATCGGCGCGTTCGTCAATTGTTGTTGGAGGAGGAGCTTGGTGACAGGACTCCTTCACAGTTCCTACGCCACCTCCGATCTCTTGTGGGTTCTGCCACAGTACAGGATGGTTTGTTGAAGACCATATGGATGCAACGGCTCCCATCATATGTACAAGCGATTTTACAGGCCCAAGTTGGACAGGCAGGCGTCCAAACTGACATGTTGGCCATTACCGCTGATAAAATCTTAGAAGTACAACCTAATTCATCTTTCTGTCCTTCACCTGTAACTTACGTAAACGCAGTCGCTTCAACATCGCCTGCGCCTAAATTTGTAAATATTTCTCAATTTGACGAACTAGTAAAACAAATGTCAGATATGCAGCTTCGAATGAAATCTATGTGTGATGACATGCACTCCTTACGTGACGAGCAATCAAGGCCTCGTCAAAGGAGTTTGTCTAACAGCCGGTATCGCAAAAGTAGCTCATCTAACAGTTCAGAGCAGGCTGGCTTATGCTGGTACCACAAGCGTTTTGGCAACCAGGCTAACTGGTGTATTCAGCCATGTACTTTTGGAAGTCCAACAAATTCCAGAGGCAGTCAGTAATGGCGTCCACTGACTGTCAACCTTCTGGACGCCGATTACTAGTACTAGATAAAACTACCAATAATAGATTCCTAATAGACACTGGTTCTGATATCTGCTGTCTCCCAAAATCCTTTGTTCATAACCATCCAAAATGTGTTGAATACGATCTTCGCGCCGCAAACAACTCTACAATCCATACATACGGAATGATGACAATGTCTTTAAATCTAGGACTTAGACGAGCTTTTACCTGGAAGTTTGTTGTCGCTGATGTTAGCACACCAATCCTCGGATCAGACTTTTTGGCACATTTCGGGTTACTCCCCGACTGTCGCAATCAACGGCTGATTGACAGCGTAACCAACCTTTCTGTCCCTTGCCAGTCGACTACAATCTCTCATTTTAGTATCAAGACCATCACTCCAGATTCTTCCAAATCAATATTGTCCGAATTCCCCGAGCTTACCCGTCCCTCAGGAACTCCTAGAAAAGTCCTTCATTCTACCATGCACTTTATCAAGACAACTCCTGGCCCCCCTGTCTCGTCCCGCCCCCGGCGTCTCGCTCCTGAACGCCTTGTTCTAGCGAAAGCCGAGTTTGACGCAATGCTCACTGACGGTACTGCACGTCGGTCTGATGGACCATGGTCGTCGCCCCTTCATATGGTCCCCAAGAAACCCGATGGGTGGCGCCCATGTGGCGACTACCGTGCCCTGAATGCCAGAACAATCCCCGATAGGTACCCCGTCAGACAGATCCACGATTTTACCTATCGTCTCCGTGGTTGCAAAGTTTTTTCCGTGGTTGATTTAGTCAAAGCCTACACCCAAATCCCTGTGAATCCTGATGACATACCTAAGACAGCCATCACAACACCTTTTGGCTTGTTCGAATTTCCCTTTATGTCATTCGGCCTCCGCAACGCAGGTCAAACGTTTCAGCGTTTTATTGATGAAGTCGTGTTTGGTTTAGACTTCTGCTTCCCTTATATCGATGACGTTTTAGTTTTCTCTAAGGACGAAGCTGAACATGAAGAACATCTACGAACCCTATTCAAACGTTTTTCTGACTATGGCATCCTAGTTAATGTAAAGAAAACTGTTTTAAACACCGCCACGGTCACATTTCTTGGTTATGAAGTTTCTGCTGCTGGTACCAGACCACTCCCCGATCGTGTTGAGGCTCTCCGACAATTCGCCCGCCCCTCCACAGCAAAAGGCTTGCGTCGTTTCTTAGGCATGTTGAACTTCTACCGGAGATTCATTCCCTCAGCCGCCGAACACCAAGCGCCGCTCCACAGTGCCCTATCATCGCTTCGTGGAAATCAACCAGTGAACTGGACACCTGAATTGGATTCTGCATTTTCCGCCTGTAAAGAAAATCTTGCCAAGGCTACACTGATAGTCCACCCAGATCACAAGGCTCCCCTTGCATTGTTTTGCGACGCATCGGGCACACATGTTGGAGCTGTCCTTCAGCAGCTGGTCTACAATTCGATCTGGGAACCCCTATCCTTCTTTTCACAGAAACTCACACCTAAACAATCTCTTTGGCCAGCATATTATCGTGATCTTTTTGCTGTCTATGCTGCCATACGCCACTTTCGTCACATTCTTGAAGCAAACCATTGCATTGTCTTTACTGACCACAAGCCAATCACCTTTGCTTTCAACCAGAAACGTGAAAAACCTCCCCCAGTTCAGCAAAACCAACTAACATTTATTTCACAGTTTACTACAAATATTCGACACGTTTCTGGATCAGCCAACATAGTCGCTGACAGTTTCTCTCGTGTCGATGCCTTATCAGGCACAACTTCTAACATCGTGGATTCCAACATATTGGCTCACCATCAAGCAACTGACCCTGAGCTTCAAGAGATCCTGAAAGGCAATTCCTCCCTTCAACTAAAACACGTCAATATCCCAGGAACAGATCTCCACGTTTACTGCGACACATCAACGTCTGCACAACGACCCTTTGTCCCTGAAACTCTCCGACGATCAATTTTCGATTCATTACATAATCTTAGTCATCCTGGCATCAAAGCTTCAGCAAAACTTGTCTCAGAACGTTTTGTGTGGCCCCGAATTCAACAAGATTGTCGAAACTGGGCCCGCGCCTGTGAACTTTGCCAACGTGCCAAGGTAACGCGTCATGTACACACACCTCTTGGGAATTTCTCACTTCCATCATCACGTTTTGACCACGTTCACATTGACATCATAGGACCCCTTCCGCCGGCCGGACCTTACAGATATTGTCTCACGGCCATTGACCGTTATACCAGGTGGCCGGAAGTACAACCCCTCAAAACAATCACTGCAGATGAAGTCGCTGAAGGTCTCGTAACGTGCTGGTTTTCCCGTTACGGCTCACCCCTGCGCATCACTACGGATCAAGGACGCCAGTTCGAATCAGCTCTTTTTCGTTCCCTCGGAAAAACTTTTGGAACGGAACGAATCAGGACCTGCAGTTACCACCCTTGTGCTAACGGTTTAATTGAGAGGTTCCATCGCCAGTTAAAAGCATCCCTTATGTGTCATCGTGATTCGACTTGGCTCGAGGCCCTCCCTATTGTTCTTCTCGGCATCCGTAGCGCTTATCGCGAGGATCTTCGGGCATCTACAGCTTAATTAGTTTTTGGACAGCAGCTGCGCCTCCCTGGAGAACTTCTAGACATAACTAGAGATACACCACGACAAGAGGACCCAGCTGATTATGTTGTCCGCCTTCGCCATCATATGTCATCCATCAGACCAGTTCCAGCGTCTCGTCACGATAAACCAAAGACCTTCGTTTTCCAGGACCTTGAGAAATGCACTCATGTTTTTCTGCGTGACGACGCCGTGAGACGATCACTACAGCCGCCTTACACTGGGCCATATCCTGCCATCCGCCGTGATACAAAAACTATTACCATCCGACAAAATGGCGTTGATGTTCGAGTCACTTTGGACAGAGTAAAGCCCGCCTTCCTCTTGTGTGACAAACCTGAACACGGTCACACCACTCCGATGCCACCTCCTGCGACTGACATACCATCCCATCCATCGGAGGCTGACGCCTCGCTGCCTTCTGCTTCTTTGGAACCTCGTTACCTCACACGCTACGGACGGCACGTCAAGTTCCGAATCCCGAGGAGCAACTCCGTTTCTCCGTAGGGGGCTTGTGTGGCGACCCAGCTGCACATTTTAATTTATTGTAAGATCAGCTGTCAATTTATTACTATTCTTTTGTTTATATTGACATTCAACCAGAGTTCAAATAAAAATCACTTCTATCTGACATTATCTGGCAATTCATTTTAACAACCCCACAAGCTGTTTTCTCTTATGGAGGAGCAAGAACTGCAATTACTTCTGTGGCTGTTAGTGGGAATAAGCATTCATTGGCTAACGGGGAGTGGCACAAAGTAACGGCAACCAGGAACGGAAGAACGATCTCACTAAGCATTGAAACTTACACTGACAATGGAGATATTTGTCAAGAATGTAAACCTGGAGATTCATCCTGCTATACCAACGAAATAGGACCTGCAAGGTAAGTTAATAATAATAAATATTAAATTCGATATTTTCATAATTTTACATACTTTTACAAATAAATAAATTACTCCATCCAAACAATTCAATGTTGCAATCAACAGGTTAGGTAACAACATCGAATTCAACAGAATATTTTATATATTACCATAACAAAAGCCTGCATACTAAAGTAAAATAATACATGGTTGATAACCAAATGATGGTTTCTTATTTCTTTGATAAAAACTAAATCAATGCTTATTTGTCACTAAAAATGTATTAAATTGTTTTGCAAAATTGACTTAATTTCTTAATATATCTCGGATGAGTTTGATTTTTGAGCTTTGTATTTTTAATGAAAATGTATGCATTTATTTAACAACCATACAACACAATAAAATATTTTTGTTATTATTATTATTTTGTTTATGTGCTGTTTAAAGATTTAGTTGTTTAAATAACTCTTTTTTAACAATTTACATTTTAATGAACAAAAGGTGCTATTGAAAAAAGGTCACTGTAAAAGAAAAGGAATTATTAATTGTAAAAGTGGGGCTTTAGATTAAATGAGAGTTGAACATTTTCACTGAGTTTTATATAAATATTAATTTTACAAATTAAATACAGACAATTCTCACAACCCTGTGTATTTGCAGGACACTCAACTTCAACAACCACCCGATGTTTGTGGGAGGTCTGATAACAACGGATCCCATTCTGGAGCGTCCGGGGCAAGTGCACTCTGATGACTTTGTGGGATGCGTCCACAGTGTTGCGATTAACGGCCGACCTCTGAGGTCCCGCGGGATAGACCCCACCTGCAGCCGGTCTTCCCGGTCCCTGTGTTCCGGGATAGCCTCCAACCTGATCCCAGACAGCAGCCAACTCGCCTCTCCGATCCAACTCCCCGTCCGCGGACTCTACGGGTCCTGCTACGACCGGTGGGGAACTCTATCTCTTGTATGTGCGAAGGCTCTGATCTCGTCTCTCCCAACTGCAATGAAGCCATCGAACCCATCACCTTGACCGATGGTGGATTCGTCGAGTTCAAAGTTTCAGAGACCCATCGTAGAATGCAACTGTTGGACACGATCTACAAAGGGTCGACTCTCTGGCCGCCGAGGAACGAGAGGTTGAAGAGATCCATCAACTCCCCCACCCCCTCCCTCCAGCCCATCAAGAGCCTCAGTGTCATGTTCAGAACTGTTCGCAGAGACGGCATCATCATCTTCTCAGCTACCAATAGGGACTTCGCGTCTGTCGAAGTGAGTAATAGCTAGATAGATTTTAGTAAATGGTTTCTGTATAGTGATTGAGAGTACAAGTATTTGTTGTAAAAGAAAAGTACAACTCAAATAAAAGTCTTGCTGGTAAAAAAGTAGTGTAGCATAATTTTAGTCCCCAGAAGAATGGTGATTAGTTACCTAGTTACTGGGTGGGTTGCAGAGTAGTAGAACCTTATTTTTATACGGTGCAGAAGTGCAATCGATATTTTATAAATTGTACCAAACTGCTGCTATTTGGGACTTTCTTTGAAATGGTAAACCATTTTACCCCGCTTTTAAATAAACTGTGCAGACAGGAATGGAATTATTTAATTGTAAAGAAGAAAACTCAGTTGTGTTATTAACACTTCCAACTATATAACTTTCTACCCATCTGGCATATTGCAGGCATTTGTCAAATCAGAAGATAATGAGTGCAATGTACAGGGCTTACCCTAGTGGACTCAGGGAATATAATAGCTCTGATATATTTTTTATTGTAAGCAAGTGACAAGGAGAAATATTCTCTGTTGGACATTTTTACTGAAAAGTAGTTCATTCCTGTCGTAGTAATAATGTTTACATACTAGATTACTAGATACTAGATTTTATTATTATTTTTTCATAAGATCTTAAGTTATTTTCATGAACACAAATTTATTAAAGAAGAACTATAATTTTATTCAACACAGTTCTAAACATTATTTTTCTAATAACAACTGAACCACTCATCCTTCCCAATAAAGATCATTTTTGTGAACAATAATCTTTCAGTTCAAGCACAATCTCTGATTTTGTTCAACACAGTAGGCCTACTTGAACAAGTTTCTAAACTCTTCTTAACCACTCAATCTACCCACAAAAGGTTATGTCTCCCCTCAAATTGAAGTCAGTCTGGTTGACCCACATCCACCTTCCTACTAACCGTTCTCGTTGTTTCCAGTTGGTGGGTGGTCAGCTGGTGTACGTCTCTCAGCTCTGCTCGGCAGGATCCCTGGTCAACATGACCATCGGCGAGAGAGGGGAAGTGTCCGACAACCAATGGCACAACCTGACGCTAGTGTCGCAACACCTGGGGGGAGGGGTGAGGGTGCTACTGGACGGACGGAAGGTGGGGGAGGAACTAGACGCTGCGGGGGTTCACGACTTCCTGGACCCTTAACTCACGGACCTCTACCTGGGAGGGGTGTGGAGGGACGTCTTCCCTGCCCAGGACTCAGCGCCTATCAGTGAGTGTCTATTGTTATGTTATAGTACAAGGTGACTCATGGGAACCGGACGTTTTTTAAACGAGTTCGCACGCAGCACGCTGACGTGAGGGAAGTGAATTTCCACATAAAAAACAATAAAAACTCAAAATCAGTTAAAAACATACAATTATTCAAATTTTTATTCAAATCTGAAAATATTGATTTTTTGGCTGTTTTGATGCTCCCGGTTCTGTTTACCTGCAATGCTGGGAATACAATTTTGCGCATTATAAGGTTAGGAGAAGGTCCACTCAGACTTTAAAGTAGGCGTGAGGTTGTTGGGGATGTTAAAAGTACACCGATAAATGAATAACAGGCTTTTCTAAAGTAAACCCCCCATAAGACAACGTACTGTGTTTGGTCAATACACATTTTCTTTAATAACTCAGTAAATATATATGCTAGAATGACGATAGAGGGCTTAAAAGTTTCGCCACACTAATTGCCACCGTTTCTCATTCGTCAATTTCACATCCGGGGCTTTTCTGACCCTTTTTGGGCCCAAAAACCCAAATTTCTAAATTTAAAATCCCCAAAAAAGGGGGTTAGAGTTTTCCGATTGTTTTGCCCAACGAACTTGTCCAACTGATTACAAAAAGGAATGTCCCTACCAAATTTGAAGTAAATCGAACAAAAACTGCGACCGCTAGAGTGCATACACATATATATATATATATATATGTCTATATACTGTACATAGTGAGGCAAACATTTGCCATTTGTTACCAAACAGTCATTTTTTGAAAATGACGTCACGCATATGATTGCCATGTACTTCTCTACAAATGTTCATTCTGGTCAGAAAATCAGCTGAAACTCTGGTCAGGAGGTCTTGTCCAATGCCATTGATCTCTTCTGTGATTGCCAACTTCAAATCTTCTAGAGTGCGTGGTTTGTGAGCATAGACACGCTCCTTTAGAAACCCCCAAAGGAAGTAATCACAGCTGGACAAGTCAGGTGACCTTGCCGGCCACGGTATGTCACCAAAGCGAGAAATCACCTTATTAGGAAACATTTGTCTCAAGACTCTCATTGGTTGGTCTGCGGTGTGGGCTGTAGCACCGTCCTGTTGAAAATAAACCCTTTCCCGGTTTATTCTAAGTCTGCGAAGTTCTGGACGGAGAAATGTGTTCAACATGTGAACATAGCGTTTGGAGTTCACTGTCACTGTTACACCATTTTCCTCGAAAAAGTACGGCCCAATAACACCCGAATGATATACCGCACACCAAACCGTAACCTTGGGAGAGTGGAGAGGTTTTTCGTGAATAGACAATAGACAATAGACAATAATTCTTTATTCATGTTTTTGTTTGTACATTGGTACAGTGAATAGTGTCATTTCTCTAATACCTAAATCTAATACAAAAAAAAAACAAAAAAACATTCTATACATTATCTAACAGTCATTTAACAGAGTCAAACATGAATGTTGCGGGGATTCTGACTGGCCCAGTAACGAAAGTTTTGTTTGTTTACCGAGCCATTGAGGTGGAAGTGGGCTTCGTCACTCATTAACAATATCACGTTCGGCTCGTGGTTAAACAATCTTTGCATTCGCGTTGCAAAGTTCACTCGTTTATTATAGTCAGTCACTTTAAGTTCCTGGACTACCTGTATTTTATAAGAATGAAACTTAAGATCTTTCTGAAGAACTCTCCTTACTGATTCGCGGGTCATGTTCAACTCTTGAGCATGTTTTCGTGCAGACCTGCTTGGACTCCTTATCAATGCTGCTCTCACTCTGGCGATGTTTTCGGTTGTTCTTGCAGTTCTAACAGGGCCTGGTGGTTTCTTTCTTGTTATATTCCCTGTTGTTCGGAACCCTGAAACCCATCTTAACAGCGTATTTCGGCTTGGAACAGTTCCATGGCGTTCAATATTAAAATGTCGTCGAAATTCCCGCTGGGTTTTGACGACGGATTCACCATTTTTGAAAAAAGACTCGTATGCGAAAACGCGATGGCCTAAGGCCCACTGATCCATTGCAACAAAAATGGCAAGCCTTACTGAAGGTAATGACATAACCTCAATCTTCCTACCACGTGCAACAACAATGCAACAGCTGTTTAAAAAACGTCCGGTTCCCGTGAGTCACCTTGTATAATGGATGTGCGCAGGTTGCATTTTAGAGTGTTATTTCTTGTTCAATGGATTCATAATTTAATTTCAAGTGAAAGAATTTTCCATGAGATTATTGACATTAGTACATGACTGAAAAGCTAGATTTGAGTTTTTTTATTATTTATTACACTGTATTATTGTAAATATTGACTTGAGTTGTACCCTTGAGTTGGGTATTTTACTGAAAACCATTTTAAATACAAATAAGTTTCTATTCTATTCTAAAATGTGACACCTTTTACACTTTCCTTGAAAAGATAACATGTTCAGGACTTTGATTAACATTTTTATTATATTTGTTGTTATGTAAATAGTGTTCCTAAATGGCTAACATTTTTCTATAGGAAGTCAAAGTATAGTATTTAAATTAAACTATTTGTAGTATTGTAGTTATTTTGGTACTTTGGTATTATACGGATGCCACCCTTATACAGCGCGCTGCGGCAGTTATGTTAGGATGGGTTATCATAAAAATGATTGTAGAACTTTCCTTGTTTTGTTACGAATCGAATGATACCTGATGAGTCATACTTCAGGCCGCCAAACCCCCTCCAAATAGGCCAAGGTCAGGTCGTTGACCGGAGCGCGCGCATCACCTGTCACCGCCTGTATCTGGGTCAGTGTCATGAGTGATTTATTGCCGTCACTACGTTACATTTGTTTTCATAATGAGTGACGTCTTATGGTGTGGGATTTACCTCGAAATGAAGAGGAAACCGTACGTATTTTTATGATAACCCATCCTAACATAACTGCCGCAGCGCACTGTATATTTGGCGGAGTACATGTGGCGATCGGGTGTGGCTGCTAGCGGCGGCGACGCATTCAACACGATCCTAGCGGACATCGCTGTCTTTTGGGAGGCACAACACAAAGACCGCTCATCAGAATGATGTAAAATTTGTACAGTAAGTCAATAAAAGTACGTTTTTTCGAATTATGTAGTTATCCTTTGTATCCGGTAAAAATTTAACCTCCAAAAATAGTGGCATCCGTATAATACCAAAGTACCGTTATTTTAGTGATGAGTAGTCAAGATATTAGAAAATATTAGCATTATCACAAAAAACACGTCACGAAGAAGAAACAAAACAGTAACTACAACCAGAAACTAAGGCCACCTACATTCACTCAAACTATATCACTAATTAAGATACTGATGCAACTAAGGTGAATATGAGTGAATTGTGGTTGTAGAATGAGCAAGATGAAAGCCTTCTTAATGACCAAGCTGATTCCTCAGCTAGGCTAAATAATTTAGAAATTAAAACCAGGTTTGCATACCAAACCGACTGCTACCAAGCTGATTTTTCGTCCAAACAGTTAAAACTGATCCTATTGTGACGGCATGTTTTGGAATTCAAAATTCCATCTTCTGTTCACACAAAAACCAAGTTTTGAATCCCGATACATGTCGTCATAATAGGTGACAGCATCAATTTTGAACTGTTTGGACGGAAAAGGTATGTACACTTGGTTTTAATTTTTAAACAAATAAATGTTGAGGAGGCATTTCCAAAATGAATAAATAATTTAGCCCAATAAACAATGGCACTCATCGCCAAGTTATAAAGCTAAATAAAACCCATTTCCAGGCTTTTCCGGGTGCGTCGCCAACTTCACGATCAATAACGAGATCCAGCCGATGAACGGGTCTGGGAGTGTGTTCTCCGAGACGGTTTACTACAGCAAGGTTCTCCTCGGCTGCTCCGGGCCCATCGGCGTCGGGGCTGCGGCCTCCACCGACCCCTTTCCATCGGCATCTCCCTGGTCCTCGTATTCTTCGTGATCCTCCTCATCGGGATCCTCGTGAGCTTCGTGGTCTTCCGGTTGCGGAAGCAGAAGAAGGAGATGAGCGGGGGAGGAGTGGTGCATCCCAAGCAGAATGGCGGGGATACTATGGTGGCGGGGGCGGGGCCTAACGACGCGCGGGGGCTCCACCCTGAGGCCAACGTACCGAGCTTCATGACCGACAACGGAGATGTCATCAGAGGCGTGGGAGGACACCATCTGGTCGGGCCGGAGCTCATATCGAAAAGGTAGTTTATTCTGGATATATGATTTAGTAATGGTTTTCCATAAAGGAAAAGGTTCAAACTTAGGAAATTATCAACTAAATGTTCGCTATGTTAGCTTTATAGCTTCACCTATGAATTTCTCAAATATTGTTCAAAAAGTATCCAAGATTAATTTTACTGCTTACTTCTTCTTGTTATATCTGATTTAAAAGTCATGATGAATGTCCTTCAGGAGGAGTTACACTTTCCTCTAGAGATTTATCAGCCTGAGAAAGCTCTGGTAATTTTATATTATATTTAAATTTTAGCATACTTTATCTTCTGTTATCATAATAGCTTTAGCTGAATATTCAAGATAGTGCAAAATATATTAAATAATTTTAGATGCTATAACTTTTACCAAAAAATAACACATTGGTCCATCACTGAGTTTTTCTCAGTAACAGTTTTATTTGAACAGAGAAGAGGGTAACTCTTCCCCTCTCTTCTTTCACATGGATTGAGAAAGATGTGGTGGGGGCTCTGCCTCTTTCCCTATTTGTTATATAAATAACTGTATAACTCAGTTTGTGACATCTTTTGAATCGTTAAAACGGATGCATCACGCTGGCAGTTCTGACGCATATTCCGCCACAGGTGTGACACTGTGAGACTCAACTCCTCATTTTGTCTTGCAACCAAAGGGTTGAACTTGTAAGAACCCTGAAACCCTTGACCCCCTGTTTTTGTTGCAGACAGAGAATAATTTTAAAACCAACTTTTATCAATTTCTCAGGTACAAAGATCAAGACACGGTGAGCAGTGAGCACCAGCGACCATCATAGAGAGGGAGGTGGTGGGTAAGTCTCCCCCTCCCCGGGAGGAGCACCACCCCCCTCTTCCCCATCACCCTCACGACCAACCGTCAGTGGTGGGCGTGGACTCTGAGATGCCTGAACACTACGATCTCGAGAACGCCAGCTCAATAGCTCCCTCCGACATCGATACTGTTTACCATTATAAAGGTAATTTATTTAGATAAGGTTCGGTGATTTCATGAGTGAATTTTGAAAATGTTTCAGGATAGAAAAAATGTTGAATTGTTGAAAATCCAAAAATATTATCTTAAAAGAGTTTTTGGACTTAACTGGTCACAAATCTAAAAATGTATAAAAGCAAATGGTAAAGTAACGTAGAAGTGAATCTAGAATTTCTCTAAGCATTGCACTGCCAAAAAATAAATAAATAAATTTATTGCATTAACATTTGACATGCAAGGCACATCAATAATAATTTCTAAGGATATTCAAATTTTGAGAACTGATTATTTAACTAAACAAGAGTTAAAACGTAGTACTTCCACTCAATCAGGTTAAAACTCTTGAGGAAACCATAACAGTATTGTGTTTGTGAAATAAGAAACCGTTCAAACTGAGGTTTTTTAGATCTCCCACATGGGAGGTGTGATTATAATTACTTTGCTACCACACTCGGTTAGCAATGGATTATTAACTGTGTTAATATTATTATTATTTTTAGCATTGTTTGTCTTTGCTCTGTAACTGACATCACATGAGTATCATGCTGAGTTAAATTTGTCTGGGCAAAAAGATGCTCTAAATAAATTCATTAAATGTACAATAAAATGTTAATCTTAAGTTAATATTATATGGTTAATTATAATTTAAAGTTACTGGGAAGGTGTAAACCTATGCGTTACTTGATTAGAATTCTGCTAATCTCTAAACATTTTTCAGGGAACGGGAGTTTTGAGTTAAATTTAACTGATTAAAGATCGTTTCAAAATACAAAATATTGATAAACTACGTAAAGTAACCCAATAGTGAATTTTGAATCCTTATAATCAATGCACAAGATCCTAAAAAAAACCTCAAGATTTTAATTTGAATCAAGTTATTATTTTAGCTAACGCGTGATCAACTCTTCCAGGTTACCGGGAAGGTGCGAGAACGGTACTTTGGTATTATACGGATGCCACCCTTATACAGCGCGCTGCGGCAGTTATGTTAGGATGGGTTATCATAAAAATGATTGTAGGACTTTCCTTGTTTCGTTACGAATCTAATGATACCTGATGAGTCATACTTCAGGTCGCCAAACCCCCTCCAAATAGGCCAAGGTCAGGTCGTTGGCCGGAGCGTGCGCATCACCTGTCACCGCCTGTATCTGGGTCAGTGTCATGAGTGATTTATTGCCGTCACTACGTTACATTTGTTTTCATAATGAGTGACGTTCTTTTGGTGTGGGATTTACCTCGAAATGAAGAGTAAACCGTACGTATTTTTATGATAACCCATCCTAATATAACTGCCGCAGCGCGCTGTATATTTGGCGTAGTACATGTGGCGATCGGGTGTGGTTGCTAGCAGCGGCGACGCATTCAACACGATCCTAGCGGACATCGCTGTCTTTTGGGAGGCACAACACAAAGACCGCTCATCAGAATTATGTAAAATTTTTACAGTAAGTCAATAAAAGTACGTTTTTTCGAATTATGTAGTTATCCTTTGTATCCGGTAAAAATTTAACCTCCAAAAATAATGGCATCCGTATAATACCAAAGTACCGCGAGAACCTCCTCAAATACAAAGCCACGCCGCCCCACCTGCCCCGTACCACAAGCACCAGGGGGCCCAGCAGCACCGCCACTCCCCCCCGCGGGACAGCCCCCGCCCACCGTGTCCAGGGTGGACTCTCCCAACAAAATCATCCAGCATCAGAGCACGCCTCTGGCCAGGCTCAGCCCCAGTAGTGAGCTGTCCCAGCAGATGCCGAGGATATTGACGTTCCAGGTGGGAACCTCGTGGAAGACCACAAGACTTACTGATACAAAGTATTCGTTAACACGGTATTATAACATTCTACGAACAATCTTAGCTACAAACGCTATGGTCGTCTCTTTTTTATTTTAAAAGCACTTTGTAAGATGTAAAGGATTATCTGCTTAATCTTTGTAAATAAGAGGCTAAAATTAGGTTTTTAAGTATTGGATTCTAATAGTTAAAGATAAAATAGATCAAATTGTTTTATCTTAAGAAGGTCCCAACAACTTTTTTTAAAGCGATTGGCGGCCTCTTTTTGCCTTACTTTGCCCAAACACAAAGATTACAGATCTAGGCATGGAACATATCGGAAATCAAGGAGTGAGCCATAATATATTAACGAATAAATATCCCTCATCTAGCATATAATACATTTTAATTACATTTGTATTACTTGTTAAAGCCAGAACTCTTTAAAATATCAAGGTTTTCATATTTTGTCAGTTTAAGGATTCAGGACCAAATTCAAAACCTTTTATCAGAAAGGCTACGGAATTTTATAAAATGTCTCAAAACTTATCAATACCGGTACCTTAGTTTATGTAATTTCTACTGAAATAGTTCATGATGTTTACTCTGAACTAAGGAATACATTGTTATTATTGATGTGTGGCGTTGTTAAATAGGAGTATGTTATGCAATTGATTTGAATTCATTGCTTGAAAAAAAATGTCCTGTCGAATAAGTGTGTCTTATTACAAAAATGAAAGCCTTCGACAGCAACAAAGATAATTAGCTATACATTTTACATTTGTATGTACATGATATTTTATATTACTGTATGTTTCTTGAATTACACTTTTTAATCGTCAGGGTCATTAAGTTCCTGAAGCTAACAGAGATGGTTGTTGCAGGACATCAGTGGGAAGCCGCTGCAGTCAGCGTTGCTGGCCACGACCTCGTCGTCGGGGGGAGTGGGGAAGGACGTTCTACACAGCAACAGTGAGCGCAGCCTCAACTCACCGGTGATGAGTCAGCTGAGCGGGCAGAGCTCCTCCGCAGGCCGCAAGACGCCGGGGACGGGGCCCGACGTGGCCAACGGCACCCTCGCGATGGGGCTCACAGCCGAGGAGATCAACAGGCTCAACTCGCGGCCCCGCACGTCGAGCCTCGTCAGCACCCTGGACGCAGTGTCGAGCTCTGGCGGCCGCGGGGGCAACCGGGCGGCGGCGGCGCACCATCTGCACCACGGCGCAGTCAACGGGGGCGACAACCACAGCTCGACGTCGACCGACGAGAGCGGTAACGACTCCTTCACCTGCAGCGAGATAGAGTACGACAACGGCAGCGTGACGGGCGACAAGTTGAGTGACGTGATATTCACCAAACTGAGTGCGGACGAAGAGACTAGAGGGAGGAGCGGGGACGGTGGGACGCCCAACAAGCCGCCCCCGCCTCCCGCCTCGTACGATGGGTTCGACTCGTCGTTCCGAGGGTCGCTCAGCACGCTAGTGGCGTCAGACGACGACCTCTCGCACGTGGGAGGGCCGCTGTACCGACCCAACAACGGCTCGCCCTCCGCGATTCCCGCAACCTTGGGCTGGGACTATTTATTAATTAAATTGGGGACCCAACTTTGAGAGTTTAGTAGGAGTGTTCAAAGACATCGCCGAGCTACCGGACTCGGTCAACGGAAGAGTCCCCTCCTCGCTGAGGTTGCCCAACGGTGCGGCGAAACCGTACGAGGAATACGTCTAGTAGAATAAGTTCCACAGTACAACACGCGATAGATGTAATGTGTATATTTTCTTATAACGAAGACTGTATGAAAATTGTAAATTCTTCGATGCGAATTTACCTCTAGTATTAACGGAGTATTAATTAATTAATTTCGTTCGAATCGTACCGGTTTCCGATTCGAGCGGTCAGGGATAAATACAAATTAGTTTTCATCGATTTCCGTCGTTGCCATTTCGGTATTGTAGTACGTGTACAGTACATCCGTGTGACGCTTATGTAATTGCCATGTGTATACATTCTATATCCTCTAGTGTAAATGACCATTTGTAGAGAAAGTCTGCTCAATGAAACTAAGACAAATGATATATACGCCATATATGTGATGTACATTTTTATTGTAATCGACGAGTATTATTTGTAAATTAATTTTATAAATCGACTGTATATATTTGTTAAAATATTAGAGTGTGTATGAATGAGAAATGCTGTACGGTCTGTTAACATCTTAGCCATACGCAGTAGTGCCAAATATATGTTGTTTGTTTACCTGACATTGTGTGATTGTTGATGACTGAGGTGCGTTTGTAATAAAAATTTATTGATCAGAAAATTGTTGTTTTATCTTTGACCACTTCCGATTTGTTAAAACTAGGTATGTTGGCTTTAAAATGTAGTTTTCCCCTTCCTGAGTAGAGAAGTTTGACTTTTTTCGCTATTGGGGTTTAGTATCAATTTTTATATTTTTAAATTAAAGAACTTTTTTATGTTAACGATGCAAATAAGTTTGATTACCTTACAATTTTTGGAGACATATTCTGTCAAAAGCCCAGTATAAAATATATTTATACAGATATTTATCCATCAATCCGTAAATGATAATTGTAATAGAGAATTGCATCAGCCAATCAGAAGACTCAGAGCTGTACGAGAGTATGCAGTGATGTTGGGGCCTCACAGAATGTATTATACCTCTACAAAAAATGTAAGACTAAAGAGATTCATTGGAGATATTGTAAAAAAAACAGAAACTACTTTCTCACAACTGAAATCTATTTATAGTTTTTCAAATAGATTTATCTGTCATTCGTTTGTAGTTTTATTTAAGCTTTGCTCTGTTATTTAATGTAGTTATGGAAAACTATAAGATTGCTTACTAGTAACGTTTCACAAACATGTATTTAATAACCTCATCTGAAGAGGATTGTAAATTATCTAAATACCCATAAACAAAAATTTGGACTTGCAATATACTTCTCATAAAAAAAACAAATAAAATCTCCTCAGTTTGAGTCAACACACATCAGTGGAGGAATCCCAAAATACATTGATCTCACACATAAGATCAACTTTTGTTATAATTAATCAATGTGTTCATTCTATGTATTGGCTCTCCTCACTTCTCCTCTCTATCACAACCTAAAATAATTACACATTAACAAGTGATAAAAGATTTCCTTTTCACAATTTCAACTCAAAGCCAGCCTATACTGGGTAACTGGGTACTATAACTGTATACCCGATTACACATAATTCCCCTTTTAGCGAATTTCCCCTATAGGGAATTAGCGAATATCCCCTATAGGGAAGAAGCTATTACTGTAGGTGGCATGATAAGACTTAAGCCCGAGACCATGATAACTTTTCGTTTTGAGGACCCCAGATGCCAAAAACACTATTCGTTCAAATTTATATATATATATATATATATATATATATATATGTGTCCGTTACCGCGATAACTTTTGAAAGAAACACCCGATTTTGATGAAATTTGGCACAAATGTGGAGAGTAGTATTTATGCCTTTAAGTTCGAAAACCAGATCGATCGCACTATGGGAAGGGGGTTTTATGGGGGTTTACAATTTTACAAAAATTGTTTTTTTGCAGATTTGACCCCAAAATATTAAATCACTCAATTTTGGTTATATCCATTTTATAGAGCTTAAAATAAAAAATTTTTAGTACTTTGAATCATTAACTTAGGTTAAGTGGTTGCGGAGAAAATCCAAAAAAATGTGTCCCATGTTAATCTTATGGGAAAAAGGTTTTTAGATTTTTCTCAGATAGTTTTACTAAAAACTTCACATTTCTATTTATTAATGTGTTTAGCTCAACAAAACAAACATTTTGGTGTTTTAATCGTTGTTATACGTCCAACCGTTGCAGAGATATTCAATGTGCTAAACACAGTATGTTGTCCAATGTTATCCTTATGGAGAATAAATAAAATTCTATATCTCGATTATTTATGAATGTAAATTGATGAAACTTGGTATGTGGCTTCAACTAGTTGTGGTATATTGATATTAGCACAAAAAACTAGTTTTTTGTTGATAGTCCCCGTAGCAGCAAACCTGCGTACTCTGCCCCCATGTTATTCATATGGAGAATAAGTAAAGTTGTATATCTCCCTTAATTACGAACCTACATTAAGATAACTTGGTATGTAGTTTCACCTGGTTCAGTTGTATTGATAATTGCAAAAAAAAAACACATTACTTATCTTCCTCGTTGCAGCAAACCTGTGTCTTGAACCCTAATGTTATTCTTATGGAGAATAAATAAAATGCTAAAATGCTATATGTCAATTATTTATGGATGTATTTTTGTGAAACTTGTTAAATAGCTCTATCTAGTAGTGAGTCACATATATATGGATTGGAAATTAGCTGTGTACGCAGGTTTGCTGCGACGGGGGTATTTTAATGTGTTTTGTTTGGATTCTTCAGGCTGAAGACCAGAATTTAGACTGATATGTAAATATACATTGGATTAGTAAAACTCTTGATATCATTATAAAATATTATATTTATTGTTACAAAATCATTTAACTAAAAAAATTGATAATGTCTTGTAGGAAACGAGTCTTAATTTAATTTAAATTTATCATATTAATTTAAGGAATTATATTTAAAACGTAATAGTTTAAATAGCCAAATAAAATTAATTAATCACTTAATTACCTGTAGGAAATATTTGTAAAATGAACAACAAATTAACCGTGCTCAATTAAATTTTTAATATATTTTCTCTCAATGATTCATAGCAAAACCATTTTAAAATACTGTGAAGTTATTTTACGAAAGAACACATTTATTTATCATAATACTGAATACTCTACTGGCCTTAAATACTATAAAATTTGCTTATAGTGTAAACATAAACTGTTTTGTTTTACGTATAGCTATCTAAACGGCTAATTAAAACTAACAATACTGGAAAAAAGTACAAACCATTACATGGGGTCTTAAAATAATGCTGTGAAACCTTAAATACAGTTAATGCATTAACTAGGCATGATTAGCACCACTTCTCACTCTAGAGCTCTCAATTTGTCCAGGGAGTGTGAAACCTTAAATACAGTTAATGCATTAACTAGGCATGAATAGCACCACTTCTCACTTTAGAGCTCTCAATTCGTCCAGGGAGTGTGAAACCTTAAATACAGTTAATGCATTAACTAGGCATGATTAGCACCACTTCTCACTCTAGAGCTCACTCTAGAGCTCTCAATTCGTCCAGGGAGTGTGAAACCTTAAATACAGTTAATGCATTAACTAGGCATGAATAGCACCACTTCTCACTCTATAGCTCTCAATTCGACAGTTAATGCATTAACTAGGCATGAATAGCACCACTTCTCACTCTAGAGCTCACTCTAGAGCTCTCAATTCGTCCAGGGAGTGTGAAACCTTAAATACAGTTAATGCATTAACTAGGCATGAATAGCACCACTTCTCACTCTAGAGCTCTCAATTCGACAGTTAATGCACTAACTAGGCATGAATAGCACCACTTCTCACTCTAGAGCTCACTCTAGAGCTCTCAATTCGTCCAGGGAGTGTGAAACCTTAAATACAGTTAGTGCATTAACTAGGCATGAACAGCACCACTTCTCACTCTAGAGCTCTCAATTCGTCCAGGGAGTACTTCTTCAAAGAGAGCATTAGGTTGGATCTGGTTGGCCACTCTTTAGTTGCAAGTTCTAAGCGGAAGATTTCCGTCAAAAACTCATTGTAGTCTGAAGAACTCATTGACTTCAGCCTGTGAGATAGAGCTGCCAACAGCAACTTGCGTCTTTCTATGACCATTTTCCAAGATTGGTCCACACTATGGGCATGTCTGTCTAACTTTGTCAGTTGTTTGAAAAACGTGAACACTCGCATCGATGTTTTGTACACGAGAGGTGCCTTCTTCAGTTGTTCCAAAATGAAGAAAGCGTTTTCGCCATAAGTTTCTGGAAAATTAAAGAAATCTTGTAAATAATTCCTTACGTTTGTAATGTCATGTTAAAAGTTGTTATAAATAGACATTTTCATTAATTAACTAGCATATTAAACTGTAAGTATTGATTATAAAAATAACAATAACAAGATTTTCTACCTACATTCATCAATTTAATACAACAAAAATTACTTGAATATCGTTTAGAATGAGAGAACTTGTTCAAAATAATGAAACAATACTACAGAAACATGACAAAATTATGTACAAATGGAAAAATCGCAACAAAAGTATGTTTATCCTATAAAGGGGAATAAAATAAGAGAAAACTGGATTTTACACTACTATTTTTGATATTTGTTTTCTGTTTATAAATTAAACATACCTAATTCTGTTCACTGTCTTTCAAAGGATAAACTGTACTTTACAGTCAGTTTGAGATTTTAAATTATGCTACTAAATTTTAAAAGTTTCATAAATGGTTATAAGAGAAAACTGGATTTTACACTACTATTTTTGATATTTGTTTTCTGTTTATAAATTAAACATACCTAATTCTGTTCACTGTCTTTCAAAGGATAAACTGTACTTTACAGTCAGTTTGAGATTTTAAATTATGCTACTAAATTTTAAAAGTTTCATAAATGGGTTTTGTTGTTGAAAATAGTACAGAAATCCATAAAAATCCCAAAGTTAAAAATATAATTTACTAAATAACAAAGAAGGCAGTTATGCATTACTGCTAATGGTTTTATAGTTTTAGTTGAAATAATTGTTGACGCTCATTAAAACCAAGGTACTTATACACTGACTGTGAGAAATGCTTAACTTATATAAGAACAAATGTCAATATTGAAATAATGTTATGATACACAATATTATGATCAGAGCCTATAACATTAAATGCATTGTAACATTTGCATAGTAGGCATATTGCCGGTACTCAGGTGTAAACACAAAACCCTTAAAGTGCTAATATTTCTCTTTAGAGCTGAGGTATTTTTCACTATCTTGCATGAGTTTTTTGAAAAGCTATAAAAAATATAAACAATGAATGAATCTTTTTATATCATCTACCATATATTAATTTCCATCAGCAAGAAAAGGGGAATATATACAAACTAAAACTCGTTAATGAATACATATCACAAGCTTACACATCAGAGACAACTTAAAAAAAACTCAGCTTTCAAAAACAATTTTTTCTTTAGGTACCACAATGGTTACAAAAAACAGTAATTTACAATTTCAAGGTAGAAAAAATTAGCTAAATGATTCACATATTGCAAAAATATATACTTTTTAGCGTTAGAATAATTATTTCAAAATAAAATGGCATCAACCTTGATTGCAACACTCAAAATAGTGGCAACAATAGATAGAAGCAACATTTTGTAATCGGTTCCAAAATTCACAAAAAACAATGAAAGAATACATCCAACACATTATTTGATAACAAATTCCATGTAGAATTATATGGCGCTGAATCTGAAATGATATGAGTATTGATGCATCTTTTGTGTGAAGATATGGATTGCAATCAAGACGTTAGCACTATACATGAAGCGGAAATAGGTCGCAATTGCACCTACAGATATAACACAGTCTGCACCTTACACAGTTTGTGGTGGGTGGAGGGGGTTATTATTCAGCCCTTGAAGGGTTAAAACCATATTTAACAGTTTAAAAAAAAATGTTAAGAACCCTATAATAATAATATTTATTTGCCGAAAAACAATAATTACAAATTGTGTAGGCTTTTACAAAAAATATCTTAAGTCTAAAAATCCTGCAACTTAAATTTTATACTTTTTCATGTTGGTCTTTTTTCTATAAAAAATTCACCCAATGAAAATAAAGGATTGTTTATTATAATCTCCTTGACTTTTCTTATTCCTGTTCTTCCAATTACATCAATTTTGTGTATTTTTTAAATTTGATTTATGACTCTTCCCATCACATGTATTGGGGTGAATTTCATATGTGGCGGTTCTGTGAATTTGATGTTCAACGATAAATTTTTTTCTAGTGTAATAACTAGAATCAATTACTATATAATCAAAGTAAAAAATAACGCACACAAAATCCCAGAACCTCTAAAGATTGAGAAGAAATTGGACATAATTTAATAAAATTAGCCTCAAACAAATACAATTCAAAATGTTCAAAAAAAAATATTACAATACTTAGTCAGGTTTAAAAACTAATAAAAATGTAAGATTAAGATCAGATAAATCAAACTCAGTATTGTGTTATGAATCAAAAACACTATAACAAGAAAGTGTTCAAACTCACCTAAGCAGTAATTTGAGTAATACTTCAGGTTGTATTTCTCAGTCTTCATCATAGATTCAAATTTAGCAACTTTCAAATTTTCTTCTGCTTTTGCAGTTGCCAAGTGTGTATAGAATTCTTGGATGTGGTCTTTAAATCTCAATACAAATTTTATCGGCTCATCACAAATGGGGCATCTTTTACTTTGATTTAGATTTCTGCCTGCTACAATCAATTTCCTCAAAATGTTGTCTTCAATCGGGTGACCACAGTCTTCCAGAGATACAAACCTGTAACACAGCTTGAGTTTTAACAACATACTCGAAATGCAAAAATGAACTTAAGATCTGTTCAAACGGAAGGAGAACTCATATTCAGTCCATCCCAAATAAAATACTGATCACTCAACGGCTCCTAATATATTTTTTTGTTTTTTTTGTTGAGGGGAGATAATTTTGAGAAGGATAATTTTGAACAATCCAAGACAAATTTGATAACTAAGCTTAATTTTGTCATTCATATGCTATAATTTAAGTTATGTTAACAAACGACATCAGAGAAAAACTTAACAGAAGATATAAATTTATTTATTTTCTTTGTCAACATCTCGATCAGCAGAAAGGTGGATAGACAAGTGAGCGCAAACCACATTCTGTAGAAAAGTAGGATATTTAATCCTGGAATTCTGAATCCTGGCTTATCAATCCCAACAAGTTCAAACCTGAAAATTGTTTTAAAATTAAAAGTACATTTTTCTAAAAAAGCTTGGAATTTAGGTGAAATTTCTTGCACGGTATTTTTTAAATCAATAAAAACCGGCTTGATCTCATATTTGTGTTACCCCACTAAAATATTAACGTGTATTTTCTTTAGTTTGGTGCGACTAGTGTTACAGTATTCTGTTGTTCACTAGGATTTTGAAAGGATGCAGATCAGTTGAGAGAATACAAATAATCATAATCTGATAAATTTTGCATGAAGGTCTTTGACAAATTATTTATTACAGTATAGACCACAGATTCCCAAACTGTGTGCTGCGGTATAGAGAGAAGGTAAAGGTACAGTAGAGTCTCGATTATCCGACCTTCAGTTATCCGACCTTCAGTGTTATCCGACCGTCCCCGTGAACGATCTAACGGTCAATTTCAGCGCTCCTAGAAAAAAAATTTGTTAACATTGTTTTTATTATTTTTCATGTTTTCCAACCTTCCCCGTGCACAATCAAACGATCGATTACCACCGATTATAAAAAAAATCTAAATTTTTACAAAATTTTTATTATTTTCCGTGTTATCCAACCTTCCCGCTTATCCGACCTTAGTGCCGCGGGTTTAGGTCGGATAATCGAGACTCTACTGTAATAGGTAAAATACTGAGTAATAGGTGTGCCGCAGGGTAAACAAGTTTGGGAATCACTGGTATAGACAGTAGTATGAAACTGTTGCTCTGAACGGATTGCCATACCTGTGCCCAGCATTGCTAGGGTGTCCGGGGACAACGAAGACATCAGGGGAACAGACGACGCAGTGCTTGGTGCAGGGTTCCCCGCAGAACGCAGGACACGGGTGACCGCAAGGAAGGGTGGAGGGGCAAGGCTCGTCGCAGGGAGGACAGTCACAGTCTTCCCCACACACACGGGAACACTGCTGATGTCGGCAGCGCCTCTCACACGCTTTCTGGAATACAACATGATCCTATTATCCTTTGGTTGAAAGTCATTGTTGGTGATGGTGAGTTTATGTTGTTTAAGAAATTATTATGAACTGATCAGGTAAGAAAAATACAAAGAAAGTAACAAAATTAGTGAAGGTTGCCTGAGCACCCGCACTGTACAGTTGTCAAGTGGTGTTGCCTCTATTCTGTTTTGAATTTGTGTTTCTTTTAGTTTTTTGTTTTTGAGACGGTTTTTACAATTCTCTGTTGTAGCTTTTCTGCAATTTTTTCACAAATTTTGCTATGTTCTAGGTATTCTCACCTGAAGATGGGATGATATTCCAGATCCCCCCACATTGAGAAACTTATTTTCTTTAATCACTAATTTATAATTTATTTAATTTATCCCTTAACGCCTACACCATTTTACATTTGAGAACAGATAAATACAATATGTAGCAATACACATAAAACAAAGAAACAAATTGTCCAAGATAGCCTGTGATCCGAGTATTTCCTAAGGAACCTAAGACTTATTTATGTATAAAACAATCAATAACTATATAAATGACAAAATAAACTATGTGCATATCAATAGTAAAAAATCAACATAAAAGCACAAACAGGAATAACAATAACAATATTTGTATTGCCACTACAACAACATATGTTTAGCAATCTTAAAGTTGACCAATAATTTTGAAGTGAACTAGGGTAATTACAAAATCACGATAAAATAATATTGCAAAACCTAGTTTAATCTGTTATCAATCATTATTTAATTTGTTGGTCCAATTTTCAATAGTAAAAAAAGTTTGTATGAAATTATCGCTCTGTTGTATACATTTTTAGAATGATCTATAAATTCATTAATAGTATAAAATTTATTTTCAATTATATACTCCTTTAATTTTCTCTTAAAAGATGAAGAATTTCTTAGATTTTGCTTTTTAGTCCTGCTTCGGATGGAAGATTTTTGAATCAATTTAATCTGTGTGGTTGAGGGCGTAAGCTATTACTTGATTTTGTGTCATATTTGTGAATATCCCTACCACACATTAATTCACATTTGGCAATACTATGCAATATTGTTTCCAATATGTTAATACATGATAGGGTGAGTAAATGCATTCTCTTGAAAGTGTCTTTACACGATTCCCTTTTATCCAAATTAAAAATTATTCTTATGTTTTTTTTAAAAACGAATAATCTTTTTTTGAACATGCGCCCCAAATTATTATCCCGTATGATAGTATTGAAGTGAATGTAAATTAGTCCGTAATAAGCCATAAGGAGAATGTTTATTGACGATTCACTTTAAAGCTTGAGGGCCAAGGACGGTGGGAAAAATATCAGAAATATCAAAAATTACGTGGGCTACGACCCACTGGACTTCAAAGATCCAATGATTTTCTTATGGAAATATCACTACAGTGTTTTTATTAATAAGCAAAATGAACTAATGATCAGCTGTGATTATCCACTCACACAAAAATCATATGTTAGGGGCTATAGCCCCTGTAAGCCAGTTGCACAATTATAATAGCAAAACAACAATGGATATAAATATACACAAAACATAACATCCAGTGATGAAAAATGTCCGTAATAATTTTTTAAATAACATCTTTTAGTAGTAAAATGAATTATACATCTCATATTTCCTTACACAGTTAAATTTTAAGTACTTAATAGTTATTTCAGAACAACGGTTTTGGCCTGACAGCCAGTCTCTTAATTTTATCAGTTTTGTAATCTTAGCCACAGAAGTAACTTACCAAGGGGATTCAGTGCTCCAAAACCATTTGCGAAGTGTTAACTGCTAAAGTGAAAACTTACACACTAAAACTGCTAAAGTGAAAACTTACACACTAAAAAGGACTGAGGAAAAAAGCAGTTTTATTGGACTTTGTTGAATGCAGTTATTTTATATTACATGTTGTGTTGTTTAAGAAAGCTGTTAAAGAACAATTCTGGAATTAAAAACTCAAAGCACAGTTGAACAACTACCTGGCAAGGTGTGCAAGGGTCTCCGCAGAGCTGGTTGCAGGCCTGATGAGGGCATCGAAACATACAGGGGCGATCGCAAATGGCCGGGCACTCATCGCGACACTTTCTCTCACATCTGCAAACATAAACCATTATAGATAAGAAAATGTGATTTAGTGAATATCCCCTAAAGGGAAGAAGCTACTACTGTAGGTAGCATGGTAAGACCTAAGCCTGAGACTATGAACATTTTGTTTTGAGTTTTCCAGATGCCAAAAACACCCTTTGTTCACAAAAATGTCCGTGGGTGCAATAACTTTCGTAAAAAATATCTGATTTAGATGAAAATTGGTATAAGCATGTACAGTAACACGTTATTGAATTTTGTGCAAGTTACCGGAAGGATAGGATATAGCAGGAAAGGAAAAATTTGGATGGTACAGGCAGTATTGATCTTTCAGAGCGAACCTCGTGCTCCTGTAAAAGCTGTGATCAGGCTCAAACAGGACCCACTCTGCCCTCCAACTGGCCAACTCAACTGACAAGGTATACATGTACAACAGCCAGGGACCACATTCTCGGGTCGGGGACCGAACCCGGACGTTCCATACCGAGCCGGTACAAATGGAGGGATCAAAGGCGAAACGGAAGCTAGTAATAATGGACAGCCAAAAGACTTACTATATGTTATAACACTTCATTTTCTGTACCCAATGTCAGCCTCGAAACTGGTATAGACCAGTTTTAAGGTTTTAATAAAAATGTTTCACCAATGGATTCAGGTTAAAAAAATAAATAATTTAGAACTTTGGATCATTGCTCTACGTCAATTGATTACCGAGCTATTTTAAGTGATGTTATCCAATATTATTCTTATGGAGATGAAGTACAATTTTATAACTCGCTTATTAATGAATGCATATTGACACAACTTGGTATGTGGTTTCACCTGGTTGTGATCTATTTATATTTGAAGAATAAAAAATATGTTGTTGATAGTCCCTCTAGCATCGAACCTGTGAACTTAGGCCTAATGTTATGATAAAGAAAAAAAGTAAAATTGTTATGTTTCCCTTAATGATAAATATAAATCAATATAACTTGGTTTGTAGCTTAAACTGGTTGAGTTATATTGATGCTCCGATAAAAATCATTTTTTGTCTTCCTTGTTGCAGCAAACCTGCGGACTCATCCTTATTGTTATTAAAATAAACTGTTATTTATTGTTTCATTATGAATATTGTTATACATTTTTGTAAGTGGCTTGATGTAGTAATAGGACACATTTATATGCATTGGAAATTCACCAAGTACGCAGGTTTACTGTGGCAAGGATTGTACTTAGTATTTTCAGTATTTACATATTTGTAGCCTGCCTGACTGATACAAGTTTTATTTCGGATGCAATTTCCGGAGAGCTAAATTTTAAGCTCAGTTTTAGTACTTAAAAGTTAATTTGAAGATCGAATCAAGAGGGGCCTCCAGTCACTTGCTTAACCTAATTATTCTATAAGACAAATGTTTACTTTCAAATACCATCCCTTTACAATGGATTTTAAAAAAATTGATAACTTAATGGTTATTTTATAGACAATACCTTGAGCAGCCTGATATGTCTTCTTGCGAATAAACATGATACAATAAATTACAACACAACACTACATACATACACTTATACTGTATGGTAAACATACACAAAACATAGTAAAAATGCCTTGGACCATTTTTTATGTAAGTTTTACCGTCTTATATGGAAACTCCGTTTTACCGTCTTTATACTGTAATTACAGTATAAGTGTAAATATATTTTGTGGGGTGGTGAGATATAATTTATTGTATTCTGTTTTCTTTTGTAGAAGAATAAATTAACTAACGATTTCAGTAAGCAACTTTGTGATATCACAAATAATAATCATTAAATTTTTTAAAATAATGAGTATTTGTGATTCTTATGGGTTAACAACATGTTATCCCAACATTCTGACATGGTTTTAAAGTTAAATGAATAATAATTATCAACTGGTGTCTTACATTTATTTGAACGCCACCTAAAAAAGTATAGTCATAAGCAAGTGTAAAATACATTTTTTTTTTTAATATTTAAGGTTCTAGTTTTTTTACTACATTATATGATTTTTAATAGGGAGTAATCAATGCCAAGAAATTTATAAAAAAAACGCTATTAAATTAAATAATCAATTATGTGTTAATAGAGGAACAGGAAAAAAGGTTTGAAGTAAGACAAGACTATTTTGGTACTTCTGACTGTAAAACATTATGTAAGAAAATAAAATAAACAGTTAAACAAATAATAAAATGACGGCATGTATTAAATTACTTTGTACTATTTTATAAAACAACTTTCATTCCAACTACTACAGTAATAATCAGACTGGTATGCAATAATTTTAAAATACAGCATTGAAGAGTTGGCAACACTGAGTAGTAGGGAAAAAGCTTGTTTAGCTTGGCCTTGGGGAAGACTGATGCAAGAGGAAATAAACAGATAGTTCAATACTCTCTTTCTTGCAACAGTTCACTCTAGTACTTGTGGTGGATATCGGTAATAATATAACATATACATATACTGTATCTTATTAATTTTAATTCAGTTTTTAGTTATTTATCTCTTGTACACTGTTCATAATTATAATGATATTGATAATAGTTGTTATTGTCACAGTGTTTTGGCAGGATATGAGTAATATTTTAAGTAGGTAGTGGATAAAAATAAATATCATAACATTTTAAATTACAAACAATTTTAAAGTAGTAATCATTGGTATGAAAATTTAAAAATTCACAAAAAACTGTAACGTTAAAATACTTCAAATGTTGCATGTTTACACCAATGTTCTTGGTTATTGTTGAATCCAAAATTGTTATTTACTTTGCTTAAGTATTTGTTTTGTTGTTGGTTTTCCAGCATTTGAAACCCTGGTATATTTCTCGTTAGATTATGTATTTCTCACTATTTGAAGTTATGTTTACATGACATTTATCGTTTATTGTATTGGTTATACATAGTACCTGATGATGTAAATACATTCTTGTAACATTTATACGAACATAACATTTCTGATTTAACACTATCTTATCGCACTTATCTGAATAGTGTCACAATGATCATTTATCAGTCCTAGAACTGTTTTACTGTAGGCCTACTCAAGGGTTATTTAGTCTGTAATTTTCTGTGATTACACAATTCACATACATAAATATAAAATTATTTTACTTAGATACCTGCGTTTCGTAACACTGTGACCCAATTTTGTCTATTTCTTGATGAGTCTGCTTTTAATGATTATATACAATGGTTAAAAAGTTATGGAACTTAAGAAATTAATTATTGAAATTGAAAGGGTATAGTATAATGGAATTTGTATGAATTTTACAAATGTCTTCAGTATTTTACTACTAAACTCCGAGTCACATCATTGCAAGCTTGGGTTTTACGTATATGTTGCAAATTTGTGTCAATTTGTTTACTTACGTTTCAGAAGCAAGTTCAGTAAACAAATATTTTAATACATACAGCAGGGATACACCAAACGGCAACATCGCAAGGCACGGGGGTAGAGTGTGGAGTGGAAAGGTACTCGGCATCTAAGCTTGCAATGATGTGACGCTGAGTTTAGTATCTTCTATGAGTTTTGTTATTGTCTTAAAAAATACAATTTGTAATTATAGGACTTTGGTATTATTTTTCCTTCCTGCTACAAATGTAACTGCAACTGTGATTCACTGTCTGTGAAGTAAATATATTACTTGAGAATGAGAATTCTCATCTCGTATAAATGTAAAACATACATTCAGTAAATGTCACAGTTTTAATAACCTCCTCCGGTTTTAATAGTGAAAATAACCTCCTAGCATCTAAATTACAAACAAATTTCCAAATATGAGGGCCATCCGGAAAGTAAAGAACATTTGGCGCACCGCACCGAACACAGCTTCCCCACCACCGTGATTGTGTTGTGCGGCAGTCCACTTACCTCCTCACCAAAGTGTCAGCCTAGTTTCGTTGCTGAGTGGTCTTCTTTCTACAGCAGTACAAAATGGTGGCGTAAATCAAAAATTGCGCCAAATTTGTGAGATCCACAGTGTTATTGGTTTCTGGATGCACAAATTATCTATGCTATTAAAATTTGTATACAGACACCAAAGAAAGTTTTTTTTGAAAGGCAATAAACGAGGCTTCAGGAGGAAAAATGGATTATAAGTTTAATGAAGGAATTTAATCGTGCACGAGGAAAACTGGAGTTGCAGGCTATCGCTTGTTGCAGATTTGAAAGAAAGAACTGCGGGAAAAAATTAGGAAAACAGTTGCTAGCACGTTACATGAATCTTTTCCAGAATTTACAAGATCTTATTCAATACATTTTCAAGGTAAACTTTCTTTGGTGTATATCTGGACATTTGATGCATTCAGAAACCAATAACACTGCAGGTCTCACGTTCTTTACTTACTGGATGATCCTCGTAGTCAGTTTTTTTACCAGTGTTTTTTACGTCGTCAGTGTCAACCAACCTGTGCCCACACATGAGTGTTCTAGCGCAAGGGTACGAACAGGGAATGTGCAGCCGCCCCTGCAGACAGTCCCCGCACCTCCCCACACACAAGTGACCGCATGGCAGGTCCGCCCTGCAAGGAGCCCTGCAGTGATGTAGCAGCTGGTCACTGTTGGCCTGTGGGCCTGAAAAAAGACCAAAGGTGTAATATCGTCACAATAAGTTCAATTTTTTCAACCTCAATGACATTTTTCTTAAGAGAACACACAAACGCTTTTAGAGAAAGCGGTCAAATTTTTTTGGACTCTCCGAGATTTGAACCTGTAACCCCTTGACCAAGGTCCAAAACACTAACTGTCTAGCGAGACATCTAATAGGCAATATAAAGGTTTTATATTACCTTTATCCTCGACTCCAGTTCAAATATTGGTTGTGTGCGGCGACCCGGTTTTGACGCTGAGTTGGGTCATATTCATGCAGTCTTGTCAAGAGATTTTAAGCTGCTAATATTCCACAATTTTGTATCAGGTTGTCAGTGTCTTCATGCTGCAGCTAACTTAACACGTTCGCTGCGGGCTACGATGCACGTCGTAGTATCAAACTTATATAGAAGTTAGAAAACTGCTACGACGCCAAGTGGCGCGCTACGATGCACGTCGTAGTGTTTACCCGCCAAACCTATTCAGTCCCAGTGCAGCAGCACTGTGGGAAGGACGGGTATTTTATGTCAGTGTTTTAGCTTGGAATACCAGCTTTATTTTGGTGTAGGTTGGTACTAAAATTTCCCCGTAAAATCCCGTCTGGCAATGCTAGAAAACGACTTTTTGCCCCATTCTTTGTGATTTTTTCCCTCCAAATGACATTATAATGGGACTGGCTACGGATCCAGGCAGTGCTGCTATCTGTGTGTGTTTCAGTGAACTATGTCCACTCTCGGGGAAACACAGCACCATCACCGCGACTGTTTTGCGATTCATCAGACCGAAATATTTGAATGCCAATCGCGTTCGCTGATTCGCGCACCGGCCGCGCCTGGGGACGCCCGCCATTGGGTGGCCCGCAGCGAACGTGTTAATGTGATAAAGTAGTGAAATTGACATCATGACCATCCGTTCCAAAAACCTGTGTTATGGTATACTTTCTGTTAAATTGTGAAAAATGTGTTTGTGTTTTTGCTATAACTTTTTAATTCTTTGATGCCAACTTGCCCGAAAAATGTGGAGTAATAAAAGTTTGATATCTCTCGACAAGAATACATGAACAGGACGCAACTTAGCGCCAAAACCTGGTCATAGTATACAATCAATATTGAACTGGAGATGAGGATAAAGATAATATAAAACCGCTATATATTTCAACAATAATTCTTTTTATAGAACTTTCACTTTCAGCAAGGTCAATGGTCACTAGTATGTAAATCACAAATCAGCGATACTCTAGTGCCACCTCTTGTTATACTAAATACAGTCGATCTCCTTTAATGAGCCATCCTGAGGTAATTATACAGAAAAACTTCCTCAACCACAACTTTTTATACTGAAGAAATATAATGTAGAAGTAAAGGATATCAGTAAACACCAAGCTGAATGTATGAAACAGTTTCTATCAGTTACAGCTTAAATTCTTTGTGATTTTTTCCCTCCAAATGACATTATAATGGGACTGGCTACGGATCCAGGCAGTGCTGCTATCTGTGTGTGTTTCAGTGAACTATGTCCACTCTCGGGGAAACACAGCACCATCACCGCGACTGTTTTGCGATTCATCAGACCGAAATATTTGAATGCCAATCGCGTTCGCTGATTCGCGCACCGGCCGCGCCTGGGGACGCCCGCCATTGGGTGGCCCGCAGCGAACGTGTTAATGTGATAAAGTAGTGAAATTGACATCATGACCATCCGTTCCAAAAACCTGTGTTATGGTATACTTTCTGTTAAATTGTGAAAAATGTGTTTGTTTTTTTTTGCTATAACTTTTTAATTCTTTGATGCCAACTTGCCCGAAAAATGTGGAGTAATAAAAGTTTGATATCTCTCGACAAGAATACATGAACAGGACGCAACTTAGCGCCAAAACCTGGTCATAGTATACAATCAATATTGAACTGGAGATGAGGATAAAGATAATATAAAACCGCTATATATTTCAACAATAATTCTTTTTATAGAACTTTCACTTTCAGCAAGGTCAATGGTCACTAGTATGTAAATCACAAATCAGCGATACTCTAGTGCCACCTCTTGTTATACTAAATACAGTCGATCTCCTTTAATGAGCCATCCTGAGGTAATTATACAGAAAAACTTCCTCAACCACAACTTTTTATACTGAAGAAATATAATGTAGAAGTAAAGGATATCAGTAAACACCAAGCTGAATGTATGAAACAGTTTCTATCAGTTACAGCTTAAATTTTAGATAAGCAATCAGATAACACACTAGCTACCACAGACTATTGTCTGGCCGGTGTACAGTCAGTGACAGTGATGGCTCAGCAATCTAGTGGGCCACTGCATGTGTGATGAATCAAACAAATTAATAGTAATAACCTGCCACTGTGTTGACAGAAAGCACATTTTCAATAAATATATGAAGGTTATATAACCGAGCGTAACTGCCGCAGCGGACGTATTAATTTTTATTCATGCTCTAGTTTAAATTAACCTCACACAGCACCCCTGCGCAGGGGCGGATCCAAGGGGGGGCGGTAGGGGCGGTCGCCCCCCCCAAACCTGAGAATTTTTGTGTTTTATTTTATTATTCAGGCATACGATGAATGTTTGAATAAATCCGAATGAAAATGTAAGCATTAAAAGCCTCCCGAAACCCCGTTTTTCGGTTCCGAGAGTCAAATTTTGCTTCTCCCGTCTACAAAGTTACATTAAAATTCAAACTAACGAACCTAAACGTTTCTTTAAATAATGAAATAAAATGCACACCATTAGACAGGTGAAATTTTAAACTTCCATTTTAGAATATAACACATTACTTAGATCCATGTATTTAACCTAAAAGCGTCTTATAAAAACATGGGCATTCCCGAGTACCGCGAAGTTGCTGCAGTTTTGCCAGTTGACAGACCGAAAATGCAGTGTTTTCAACATGGTCTTGGAGGTAAATTTTAGCAGCAAAGGTTGCTACAATTGTATTCGGTGATTATTTTTTACCGGATTTCGCCCGCCTACCGTCGTTTGCTGTAAGCGGTGTTTTGTTTACAGGTTAGGTTTGATTTTTGTTTAAAACCGCGTAATCCGTTGCTAGGCAATAAATATCCAGTGGCTAGGCTAGAAGCAAAAAGTGCCTCGAATTATATGTAATGAAATAATAGGAAATAAAGATTAAATTGCGTGCAAACAGAAACTCATACACCAAGTATTTTATTTTGTAAAAATGTGGTGCAACATTTTCATTTTTCAAGTGGTTGACCTTGGCTGTCAGCCTCATTCCTAAATGTATCTTCTCGTAGTATAGTTCAGTATTGCAGATTTCAATTACGTTTTTAAATAGTTTTTCGCGTGGGTAAATACCAAAATAAATTGTTTATTTAGGCATCTTACTTGTTCTTAGACGCCTACAGATGACGTAGAAAAACGTGTAATGCCTAAATATTTTATTTTTATTTACGGTCGGGCGCAGTAGAACTAAAGTTAATTTTTGTTTAGATTGTTTTTTTCTTGGGTACAAGGTTATTGATATATTATGTTAACTTACTTTAATTCGTTGCATAATTTCATATAGTTAAAAACAATAATGGGGGTGCCAGGGACGTGCTACCGGGAAGGGGGAGGGGTAACTTTCGGTGACCGCCCCCCCCAAACATGACCTCTGGATCCGCCCCTGCCCCTGCGGCTGTTAAGGTAGATTAGTTTACTTATGTAGCCTATATTTAAAATGTTCTTTCCAACATTTCATCTTCATTTATTATTGATTTATTTGGACTTTAACGCTTCTAGTGTTTAAAACCACACTACAATTCGGGTGGTAAAAGGAAACTCCTCCCGTTATCCACTTGAAATTTCCCTATCTCCCGAAAAGTGGAGTTTTAAATTAAACACTATAAGTAGTAGGTAAAATCCAAATAAATCAGTAATAAATTGAAAAATCACTATTATGACTTAAAAAATACAATTTATCTTCAGTCTCCTATTGTAAGATTTTATTGACCAATATATACTAATATGAGAAGGCCCTAATGTTTGTGGTTGAGGATGTTTTTCTATACAATTGACCTTTCCTGTATTTACACAAACAAAATGAGACAAGACACAGTAAAACTCAAATTAGAATGTATGGTCTAGGATTTTAACACGGAACCTACCTCTATGCTACCTCTTTCGGTTCTTGTTGTCTATGGTTGAAAAGCCAAATTGAGCCCATAATGAATTGCCTTCCAAAATTTAACTTCTCGACAACAAAGTAGGATTGAAGTTTACACCTGTTGTGTTCAAGTGGAACTGAAGTTTATACCTGTTGTGTTCAAGTGGGACTGAAGTTTAAACCTGTTGTGTTCAAGTATGATTGAAGTTTATACCTGTTGTGATCAATTAGAATTGAAGTTTATACCTGTTGTGTTCAAGTGGAACTGAAGTTTAAACCTGTTGTGTTCAAGTGGGACTGAAGTTTAAACCTGTTGTGTTCAAGTAGGATTGAAGTTTATACCTGTTGTGATCAATTAGAATTGAAGTTTATACCTGTGTGTTCAAGTGGAACTGAAGTTTACACCTGTTGTGTTCAAGTGGGACTGAAGTTTAAACCTGTTGTGTTCAAGTAGGATTGAAGTTTATACCTGTTGCGTTCAAGTAGCACGGGATAGTGATTGGCCCGTGACCGCAAGCTGGCTCAATGCTGCAGAGCACCTTCTCTTGACAGGAGAAACAGCTACAGTCAGTTGAACATGTGCCGGGGCAAGGGTGGCCGCAGGGTAGAGTCAACTGGCATGGTTGGCGGCACTGAGAGCTTTCGGAAGACGAACTGCACGGCAACATCAGCTGGTGGCCACAAGGTGACAAGGTCTTTTCAACCTGAAAAATGTATTAATAATAAAGTATTTCTTTCTAGAATAAAATTAATACAAAATATATTGAAACTGCCCATTGACGATTTTGATTTTAAATTAATTTTTTCTGGAGAACATTATAATCTGATGACTGAGTTTGAAAAAAGGCCATTATGGTTTGAATGTCTTGTTTTAATTTAAGTGTATCAAGTGTATCATTTACACATGCATAAATTTTCATTAAAAACAAAAATTGGAATTTTTACACTGTAAAAATTAATTTATCATTACATATTGTATCCTAATAAATTAAAATGTTAAAATGTCCCAAGTGCAAAATAATAATACCCCCGTAAACCTGCATACTCAGCGAATTTCCAATGCATATAATATTGTCTTAATACCACATAAACCCACATACCAAGTTTCATCAATATACATTCATAAATAAATGATTTATGACGTTTTAATTATTCTCCATAAGAATAACATGGCGGCTGAGTATGCAGGTTTGCTGAATAAGGAAAACTAAAAATGGGTTTTTATACAAATATCAATATAACTCAACTAGGTAAAGCCACATACCAAGTTCTATTAATTTATGTTCATAATTAAAGGAGATAACACGTTACTTATTCTCCATAAGAATAACATGGGGCTGAGTATGCAGGTTTGCTGCTACGGGAACTATCGGCCAAAAAATGGGTTTTTGTGCAAATATCAATAGACCATAATGAAATGAAGCAATATACCAAGTTTCGTAAGGATAAGTTGATAAATAAGCGAGATATACAATTTTTCTTATCCTCCATAAGAATAGCATTGGACAACGTACTGTGTTTAGCACTTTCAATATATCAGTAACCAATTGACGTAGAGCAATGATTAAAACACCAAATTGTGCGCCTTTTTAAGCTTATTCCAATGAAAAAAAATAAAATTTCACTTTTTCAAAAATTATGTGTAAAAAACTCAAAAAACCCATTTTTGGGGTACAAAACCCCCCCAAAATACCCCTTTGGATAGGTCGATCTGTCTGGTTTTCGAACATAAAGTCATAAATGCTGCTTTATACGTTTGTACCAAATTTCATCAAAACTGGACCTTTTTTACGAGAGTTATCGCACCCACGGACACACACACACACATAAATATATATATATATATATATACAATTTCAAACGAATGGTGTTTTTGGGGTATGGGGACCTCAAAACGAAAAGTTATCATGGTCCTGGGCCTAGGTCTTACCATGCCGACTACGGTAATAGCTTCTTCCCTAAAGGGGAAATTCGCTAAAATTTGAAATAATTTTTTTTTTAGATTGTATGGTTAATGTGGCAGCCATCCCTTAATTAAAAACTTCCTTATTGCTTAGACCTTGTTTTCTTATGATTTGATACAAATAAAATGCCTACATATCACAGTATTATCCCTAATAAACCGTAAATTATAAATAAAAATTTAATCCCTAATAATTAGAGTTTGTTTAATATTGTATAATAAACAAATTTAACAATAAACATATCTTACATTAATTTTTTAACCAAATTTTTGGGTGAAAAACGTTTTATGCTGGCAAACTTCTACATGATTTTAGCCCATTTTACCTTCTTAGTTTTTGTGTATTCATTAACCTCTATGGCAGTTCTCTTATTGGTAAACTTACCAAAGTATCACAGCTGTTGCTGCAAGGTTCACCGCAAAGCTTGCCACAAGGGTGATCGCAACGTAGTGTCTTTGGACAAGGTTCTCTACAGAGTATAGTTCCATTTGACATGTTACAAGCAGTTTTACACGTGTGACCACATCCAAGAGTTTTTTCCACTATAATGTGACAATACTGAAAACATGAAGGGAAATTACAATAACAAAAGGTAAAGGCTCTTAAAACTCTGGAAAACATTTTATGTGGAGAAATCAGTAAGTTCTGGCAAGTCATTCAGATAAAGTCATTGGATATATTTATATCTAACAAAAATGTTGACATTATTTACAACTTATCTTTAAACACCACAAAACTAAAGCTGTGCCTAAATTGTTATGTTAACAAAATAGTTCACAGGTTTAATCCACTTTAATTAGACTTTTGAAGATATTGATAAAATTGGTTCTAATTTATCCTGATTTAAAACCTTTTTAATTTATCTCGCACATACCAAACAACTTTAGTTTTAAGCATTATAAGTAAAATACATGGGATATTCACAAATTTAGATCACATCTGTTATATCACAGGCAAGTATTCTGGGGGCCGAGCTTTGCTCGAAACATAGTCACATATGTTGATACTTTACCAGAGAATGTTACTTTGACAACCTATACTGGTTGATCAGAGATGATATGATTACTTTTTTATGATTTGAAACATCACGTACACCGAATATTAAAGGTTATATGATTATAATTTTTACATGAATTTTCTAGCAAAGTTTCATTTTCCTGAGGTTATAAGGTTAGCTATCGCTTTATGAGGCCCAAAACCCCATATGATCAGAGTTAATTGAAATCCTTCTACATGAGTCCGAGAGCTATTTTGCATACAGACACTGCTCTTATGAGTATAGGCTAGGATAACATTACCAAATTTCTGTACAAAATTTTTGAACTTTTTTTTGAGATGTGATATTTTAGAATAAATAAAAAACAACTTTCAAATTATAAAACAGGACATTAAGTACCAAAAAATCAAATTTTAACTAAGTCTTTTTGTTCTTAACTGATTTGTACACAAAGAATCAAAATTAATCCTTGTCTAAAAATTCCTCGATAAGATTAAAATACCCCCGTTGCAGCAAACCTGCGTACTCAACGAATTTCCAATGCATTTATATGTTTCTCACTCCTACATAAAGCCACTTACCAAGTTTGACAAAGATACATTCATAAATAAGTGATTTATAACATTTTATTTATTCCCCATAAGATTAACATTAGGACTGAGTACGCAGGTTTGCTGCAATGAGGAAGATAAGAAATGAGTTTTTATGCAATTATCAATATAATAACTGAATCAGGTGAAGCTACTTACCAAAAGGAGATATAAAACTTTACTTATCCTCCATAAGAATAACATTAGGGCTGAGTATGCAGGTTAGCTGCTACAGGGACTATCAACAAAAAACTTGTTTTTTGTGGTAATATCAATATACCACAACTAGTTGAAGCCACATACCAAGTTTCATCAATATACATTCATAAATAATCTAGATAGAGAATTTTATTTATTCTCCATAAGGATAACATTGGACAACGTACTGTATTTAGCACTTTGAATATCTCTGCAACGGTTGGACGTAGAACAACGATTATAACACCAAAATGATTTTTTTGTGGAGCTGAAGTGATTAGTAAAAGCAAATGTGAAGTTTAAAGTAAAATTAACTGAGGAAAAGCCAAAAACCTTTTTTTCCCATAAGATTAACATGGGAGATTTTTTGAGCATTTTTTTTATTTTTTCCACAACCACTTAACCTAGGTTAATAATTCAAAATACCATATTATTTGTTTTTTAAGCTCTATAACATGGTCAAAACCAAAATTAAGTGTTTTAAAAATTTTACGGTGAAAATACAAAAACTGATTTTTAGAAAATTTAAAACCCCCATAAACCCCCTTTCTCATGGTCCGATTTTTCAGGTTTTTGAACTTAGTCATAAATGTCACTTTACACATTTGAGCCAAATTTTATCAAAATCGGATGATTTTTACTCAAGTTATCGCATTCGCGGACACATATATAGATTTATATATATATATATATATATATATATATATATATATATTTGAACGAATAGTGTTTTTGGCATCTGGGGACCTCAAAACAAAAAGTTATCATAGTCTCGGGCTTAAGTCTTACCATGAGACCTACGGTAATAGCTTCTTCCCTATAGGGGAAATTCGCTAAAAGAAATACCCCCGTCGCAGCAAACATGCGTACTCAGCGAATTTCCAATGCATAATATAAGTCTTAATACCACATAAAGCCACATACCAAGTTTCATACAAATATATTCAAATATAAGCGATTTTAATTATTCTCTATAAGAATAACACTGATGGTAATGAGACTGATGGTAGGTTTGCTGAAACAAGGAACACAAACAATTGGTTGTTATGCAAATATAAATAGAATTTAACTAGGCGAAGCCACATACAAAGTTTTATCAATATTCAATCATAAATAAGCGCTATATAACATTCTAGTTATTCTCCATAAGAATAACATGGGGGCTGAGAAAGCAGGTTTGCTGCAACAAGGAACAAAAAAATGGGTTTTTATATAATTATCAATATAACTCAACCAAGTGAATATAACTACATACCAAGTTTTAGCGAATTTCCCCTATAGGGAAGAAGCTATTACCGTAGTCGGCATGGTAAGACCTAGGCCCGGGACCATGATAACTTTTCATTTTGAGGTCCCCAGACCCCTAAAACACCATTCCTTCGAAACTGTATATATATGTGTCCGTGAGCACGATAACTCTCGTAAAAATGATCCGATTTTGATGAAATTTGGTATAAACGTGTAAAGCAGCATTTATGACTTTAAGTTCGAAAACCAGCCATATCGCTCTGTCCGAAGGGGTATTTTGGGGGGGTTTTGTACCCCAAAAATTTTTTTTTAATTTTTTATATATAGTTTTTGAAAAAGTCAAATATTTGTTTTTACCATTGGATTCAGCTTAAAAAAACACACAATTTGGTATTTTGATCATTACTCTACGTCAATTGGTTACCGAGATATTGAAAGTGCTAAACACAGTACGTTGTCTAATGTTATTCTTATGGAGGAAAATAAAAATTGTATATATCGCTTATTTATGAACGTATACTGACGAAACTTGGTATACGGCTTCATCTGGTTGTGGACCATTGATATTTGCTCAAAAAAACAATTTTTTACCAAAGGCTCCCATAGCAGCAAACCTGCGTACTCAGCCCCATGTTATTCTTATGGAGAATAAGTAACGTGTTATCTCCCTTCATTATGAAAATAAATTAATGAAATTTGGTATGTGGCTTTGCCTACATGAGTTATATTGATATTTGTATAAAACCCCATTTTTTGTGTTCCTTGCTTCAGCAAACCTGCACACTCAGCCGCCATGTTATTCTTATAGAGAATAATTAAAATATCATAAATAGTTTATTTATGAATGTATATTGATGAAACTTGGTATGTGGCTTTATGTGGTATTAAGATACATATATATATGCATTGGAAATTCGCTGAGTACGCAGGTTTGCTGCTACGGGGGTATTATTAATTTATGTTCATAATTAAGGGAGTCATTACATTTGACTTATTCTCCATAAGAATAACATAGGGGCTGAGTACGCAGGTTTGCTGCTACGGGAATAATCAACAAAAAATCACTTTTTTGTGCAAATATCAATATACCAGAACTACGTGTAGCCACATACCAAGTTTCATCAACATACATTCATAAAAATGGAGATATCAAATTTTATTAATTCTCCATAAGGATAACATTGGACAACGTACTGTATATAGCACTTTGAATATCTCTGCAACGGTCGGGCGTAGAATCACAATTTAAAGACCAAAATGATTGTTTTGTTGAACTGAACAGATTGGTAAAATCAAATGTGAATTTTTCATTAAAATAAACTGAGGAAAAGCAAAAACCTTTTACCCATAAGATTAACATGGGAGATTTTATGAGTAGGTTTTTTTGGATTTTCTCCGAAACCAATTAACCTACGTTAATAATTCAAAATACTATATTATTTGTTTTTTTTAAGCTATATAACATGGTCAAAACCAAAATTAAGTTTTTTTTAAATTTCTAGGGAGAAAAATGCAAAAAGCTTATTTTTGAAAAATTTAAAACCTCCATAAACCCCCCTTCCCATGGTCTGATTTTTCTGGTTTTCGAACTTAAAGTCATGAATGTCATTTTACACATTTGAGCCAAATTTCATCGAAATCGGACGTTTTTTACTCAAGTTATCGCATTCACGGACACACACACACACACACACACACACACACACACACACACATTATATATATATATATACATACATACATATATATAAATTTGAACAAATAGTGTTTTTGGCATCTGGGGACCTCAAAACAAAAAGTTATCATGGTCTCGGGCTTAAGTCTTACCATGAGACCTACGGTAATAGCTTCTTCCCTATAGGGGAAATTCGCTAAAACATCACTTTTAAATTAACAACTTACATTTTGTTTATGCTCAGGGTATTTAAAATCGTTGTCTCTGATGTTGTAGTGACACAAATGGTCACATGGATGTCCACAATCCATAGTTTCATTGCAAGGTTTGTGACAAAATGCTCGTCCGTCATGGCACAGTTTGGTCACAACGTGGCCACATATATCTGATGTTAAAGTCAACTTTTCTCGACATAGCTCAAGCTTTGGATCTGCTGAACACATCAACTGAACTGAATGTCCACATGGAAGTTGTTTCTCAACCATAACCTTACATCGCTTACGTGTTGGATCTGATGAACACTTCAACTGATCTGAGTGTCCACATGGAAATTGTTTCTCAACCAAAACCTTACACCTTCCACAATCTATTCCACACGTTTTTGTGCACCTGTGTTCTTCACAGGTCATTCTGTAAACAAATTGAAATTAATACATCATTTCCACAGGAATTACAAGACAGTGTAACTAAAGAAATTTCACATGCGTTTGGAAAATAATTAAAGGTAGGGATGAGTCGATTCTCGATACCACCGATTCTTGGACATTGGTATCGGTATCAAGATTCGTTCGTTGAATGTCGATGCCGATACTATCGATACCCCCGCCGTTTACCAACACAACGAAGTGCACGGGAAGAGATACTCCCGCCGTTTGCTCGCTATACAAAAGCCACGAGGAGTGTTTGGGTCGGCGGCAAAAATCTTACCTTGGAGATAAAGAAGGAAGAGGGATAGGAGGGGAGGGGAGGGGTCTGGTTGAAAGCAATAAATCAGTTGGCTGACCAACTTCATTTCTTTAAGTCATTGTCTTACAACCAAGTTTTTCACTATTATGAATTTTTAATAAATAGTTTTGTTTTTCTACATTACTATAGCATAATAGTGAAATTAACATTAAATTATGTAAAAAATTGCATTACAAAATTTGTTGGTAATTAACTACAAAATACTACTTAATAATTTTAAATAGTATTATAAATTTATATGTTTTAACAACTATAACTATAAGTACTGAATAATCGTAGGTATCGATGGTATCGGTATCGAGAATCGAGAATCGATTTTTCTACTATCGGTATCGGTATCGAGAATCGATAAATTTTGGTATCGACTCATCCCTAATTAAAGGTAAAAACTCAAGTCTTGTACAAAAGTCAGATGACAGTGCTTCTTTACACAAAAATATCCATATCATTATTTCATTGAAATTCAAGACTAACTTTCTGAGTAGAAGAAACTTATACAGAATCAACTATAAAAGTAATTTTAACCTTTATATATTTAACATTGTATGTTGGGGGAATTAATTTTAATTGCTACATGAACAAATCTTAGTTGAAATTTAAAATCAGCCAGTTGAATTGAATTGTTGCTGCTTGCACCATCATGTATGTGATGCTTCTGGTTGTTCGTTTATTTATTATTGTTTAACAATGGTGACATCTTTTATTATTCTTTCACCGTCCCCATGGGCTCCTAGTATAGTCTGCGAGTGGAACATATAAAGCAAAGCAAGGGGTGAGCTGCTGGAAAAGTGAGGTTCGCAGCTTAAGTTTATGAGAGAAGGATGCAAAAAATGGTGAGAGCTAGACAAATATTATTATATAAAAAAATAAAAACAACAGCAACACTTTGTGTTTGGGATCGGGCTTAATTATACCATTTGCTGCATCTATCCGTTAAACATGTTATTTTTCTGCTATAGACCATTAAATATGACAAGACTCAAAAGGACAGTGAGAGCCCGCGGTGCGGGGGGGCCCACGGGCCTAAGGAGCCCGCAAACAGAGGCGGAGGGGCCCGCGGGACGAGGTAAAAGCTCTGGCGGGCCAGCATAATGGGATGAAATTATTATTTTTAATTTTTATAACATATCAAAATAGTAATAATGTTGATAGTAAAACTTTAAGAATTAATTTATTTTTGCCCTAGTAATAGATATTTTATTCGCTGTGATTAATGTTTAATAAATTACACACTTAAAAACTGAAATAAGTTTTTTTCCTCAATTCTAATTACTTTAAAAGTAAATCTTAAAGTAAGCTATATTTTTAACAAATATGTCATTATTTTGCATAACAATATTAAGGTGGTGCAGTCACCTCTAATGACAAACTATTCCGCCTAGAGGTCAGGCCAGTCGCTGCTCAGTCACACACATGCAGAGCCCCGGATGCTCACTCACACACACGCAGAACCCTCCCCTCAACTACCCCCAACCCCCAACTTCCCCAAGTGGTCAAACCACTTTCACTCAGCTGGGCTTGCTACCCACCTGCCCTGAACCGTCGGTCGGGCACCAAGATTCAGAAATGGCAAATAGCAAGCAGCACAGCGGCAACTCGACTCAACCAGCCTCTCCGCATGTGTTTATTTGTTATACACTTTTCAGCGGTTAATATACCATTTAAAAATGTCATATTTAATGAATTCAGTCTTAAAGATTAATTGTTTAAGTCTCTCAAATCTAAGATATCACTGATAAAATTAATTATAAAACGTATTTTAACAAGTTGAAAACGCTTTACTAACATACAAATAACCCCGTCGCAGCAAACTTGCGTGCTCAGCGAATTTCCAATTCATAAATATGTGTCTCGCTACCACATAAAGCCACTTACCAAGTTACATAACAATACATACATAATTAAGTGATATATACCATTTTTATTATCGATTTATTTGGACTTTACCTATCACTTCTAGTGTTTTAAACACTAGAAACAATAGTGTTTAAACACTAGAAGCGATAAGTAAAGCCCAAATAAATCAATAATAAATTCAAATCCATCGCTATTATGAGTTTCAAACATACAGTATAACATTTTATTTTAGGGCTGAGCCCTGAACCTTTATTAATTTAATTTTGGTTCATAACTAAGGTAGGCCCTATCAAACATTAACTATTCTGCATAAGAATAACACTAGGGCTGAGTATGCAGATTTGCTGCTTCGGGGAAAATACAAAAAAAGTTTTTATGCAAAGCATATAAATAGACCAGAACTTGGTCAAGTCACATACCAAAGTTACGCTAAATATTATCACATCAAAGAAACTGGAAAGAGTATTTTTTATTTGAATTAAACGTTAGATAATTTTAATCAAATATTTGTTTTCAAATATCGAATTAATACAGTTCATATGATAACGGTTTTTAACAAGTTAACATAAATACAAGCATGTATGTAGGTATTACATAATATAACTTTATTAATTTTAATTGTCTAGTCTGTAATAAATACACAAAATATACAAATAATTAACAAATTTCAATTTGTTATGAAAACTTTGAAAATTTACAAAATAAAAATGTTGTATTTAATTTTCCTTACAAGATTTAGTATGGTTTTAGCTCTCAAGCCTATATCCAACAAGCTACTAATATATACCCCCTTTGCAGCAAACCTACGTACTCAGCGAATTTACAATGCGTAAATATTTGTCTCACTACCACAAAAAGCCAATCACCAAGTTACATAATAATACGTTCCCCATAAATAAGTGATATATAACATTTTATTTATTCTCCTTAAGAATAACATTAGAGCTGAGAACGCAGGTTTTTGCTGAAAAAAGGGAGATCGTAAACTTGTTTTTATGAAATTATCAAAATAACTCAATAAGGCGAATCTTCATACCAAGGTTTATTAATTTAGGTTCATAACTTAGGGAGGCATCAAACATTAACTATTCTCTATAAGAATAACACTAGGGCTGAGTATGCAGGTTTGCTGCTTCGGGGGAAATAAAATCAATTGTTTTTTGTTCAAAGATTAAGTAGGCCACAACTAGTTGAAGTCACATACCAAAGTTTCGCTAAAATATGATCACTTTAAAGAAACTGGAAATAGTATTTTCTATTTGAATTACGACATACAATTCTTCTCAAATCTTTTTTACAAATTCGAATTAATAATTTTTTAACATTGTTTATATAGTACCACGAACCAAGCAAAACATTATAATTAAAGAAGATTTCGAATTATAAGTTCCATTGTATTGGAATTTGATCAGCTGTGTTATTTGATTTTACAGTAAAACTGAAATGAGGTGAACAAGCGAAGCTGTCGCGAAGAGTTAGCATTGTTTAAATTAAGTCGATGAAATATATATATCAGAAACGAGTAACGTAACATAAATTAATTGGGCTAATTAATGATCCTGGCTAAAGAATAAGTCAGTCTTAGTCAGTAACAAGGCTACACAACGCATCTCACCCATTCTACATTCATCTTCATTCATATTCGCCTTAGTTGCGTCGGCGTCTTACACATTGATTGATTGATTGATTGATTGATAATTGATTCATATGTTGACGGTTTTTAACGAGATTCAGTATAAAATACGATTGTAGCACGGATAAAATATCTGATAACAATTGATTGATAATTGATTCATATGTTGACGGTTTTTAACGAGATTCAGTATAAAATACGATTGTAGCACGGATAAAATATCTGATAACAATTAAGAACAAATATTAAATTTAAAACAAAGTCTTAGGATCAGTAAACCATTGAATAATATTTAAAATGAAATATACAAAGTATTTCTAAAGCCCCATTTCCATTATAACAGTTTCTGTTCAAAAAATTGTTTTGAACTAAACTCAAAACAAAGTTCAAGTAAAATGGAAAATGGAAACGCTCGCAAACGGTTTTGAACTTTGTTGGCCAACAAAATGTGTTTTGAGCCGATGCAGCTGACAGCAATGTTTTGAGGAGAGGTGTTTTGTTGGGAGGTGTCCCAACACCCGTCACCATTGTGAGCAGAGTTCGCGCATGCGTAGTGAGCGATAGCAGCCGACGCCACGCCACCCCTTATCAGTTCATATCCATCAGATTCATAAACTAAATAACTGGTTTAAAATTTCGACCTCTAATCGTTAATATCGTTTTTATTTTGCCTTAGTTATGTGTGTAAAAAATTATAAGTAGGCCTATACCAGCAAATAAAATCTTATACTATTTTGGTTTCTTGAAACATATTGACACACTAAATTCGAAAGAAAACTCCATGTAACTGATTTATTACAGAGACAGATAAATACTTAACTTGGCTATAGCCAACACATGTTGATGATTTTTTTGTAAATTAGGGCCTATACAACTTCTGTTTGGTTTTACATGAAAAAATACAAGGAGAGTTTATTGGAAAACGATGTAAGTATGACATTTCTTACAGGTTTAACAAACGATGTAACAGTTTTTGCGTTGCATTGTATTAACATACTTGTCTAGCAACACAAGTGGGTCTACACTTAAACGTATGAAGTAATGCATGAACGCTCCGTGCGTGGAGAGGAGACGGCTTTTCGCGGGAAATGTTGGCACGAGTTGGAAGAATGGAAACGGCCTCCAACAATGTTTAATGGAAGCCGGGCTTAATAGTAAGCAAGTTTTGGCCTAATAGTAAATCAGCCAAATTATAAATTTTAAAATATTTAGACAAAACTGACAAACACAATCATGATCATTGAAATTAACAGATAAAAAATGTCTAAATAAAAAAAGGTATTAAATATATGCCCTATACAGACTGTACTTTGCTAATCCGTTGTATCATTGAATATACGGAAGAATGGTTAAGTACTATAACAAAGGAATAACAGGCTCTTCTAGTGTAAAACCTCCATAAAACAACGTACTGTGTTTAGTCGAAACACATTTTCTTCAATAACTCAGGAAATATTTATGCTAGAATGACTTAAATGCTAGATGCTAGATAGGGCTTAAAACTTTCGCCTCACTAATTCCTATATTTTTATATGCATTAATTTTACATCTGGGGCTTTTCTGACCTTTTATGGGCCTAAAAACTCGAAATTTTAAAGATTAATCCCCAAAAAAGGTGGAAAGGGTGGTAAACCAAAAGTAGTGCCAAATTAGCCCTAAACAACTAGAATACACATGCCAAGTTTCAAGTTATTGTCCAAGAGGTTCCTAAGATATGATACATTGATTAAAAATCACACACAGGCAGACAGATGGAAAACGAAGCGATTTAGAAAAAGTTTATATTGCGTTTTTTGCTCCTTTCGATGAGTTCTACCAAATCGCATTTGTGCGATACTCTAACGGGACACCCTGTATATTGCGGTAATTTTCTAAGATGGCCGGGAAATCATGACGCTGGCCCGGAAACACAAAAACTTAATTAACTCCTATTTGTGTGAGGTACTAATTTGATTAACGGCGGTACTAAATGTTGACACATTTTTATATGGAAATTACGACATAGCCGGGCCAGCTACTCTGACATTCAAATAACACGTAAAGATACTCAATGAATATGCTATTTAAAATTAAAAATCCGAACAGAATTTTGAAAACATACTATTGTAAGCACACTATTGTACCTAGAGAGCTGATTCTGGTTTCAAATTGTAGTACAGTAAATATTATCTACTTTAAAAACGTGAATAACCTGTTTTGTGAAAAATTCATAGTTTAGGAGATATAGTGAAACAAACGAAAAACGTGAGAAATACGTAATTTACGAAGTTAGGACAGGTGTTCCGATACTGCAAACTTACTGCAGGTACTGCAGGTCCGAATTTTGTGTCGCTTGAGTTTTTTTACAGTAACTTTAGAGACTCGTGCGGACAGTTAAATTTTAATGTTAGATTTGAATAGTCGTATTAATTTGTTTTATTTGCATTTTACAAAATCTGTATAGTAACTTGATAACCAGTTAAGACAACACCCCCGTTTCACTAACAACATGTCAATTTGTTAGGCTACAATTTGACGTTATTTTCTTAAGAATCAATTTTTAGGGACTACTTGGTAATTCAAATAAACGAAAAACAATCTTCAATGGTCCTAAAAAATCCTGACGACTGGCTTACATACAACTTACACAACCTGGCTTATAGACATTGGTTGCAAAGAAGATACCTCATCTGTGACAGGGTGACGGGGGCCGGCAGGCCGATGAGGGGTAGCAAGAGGGAGAGAGAGAGAGGTAAGACGTGTGAGAGAGTAAAGGGATGTGCGAGTGAGTAAAGGGATGTGCGAGTGAGAGAGAAATATGGTGCGCGGGTGCCTGCACGTGCGAGTCGGGGCGCTATAGGCGGCTCAGGGGTAAGTTGGTGTCTGGCGTGCGGCTGTGGGCTGAAATTAAAAAGTTTATTGTACATAACATTGTTATGGAAATGTATTTGTACATATACTTGTGTAAAACTGCCTTTGTACACCCGTGGCTTGGGTTAGCTGAAGTTTTAAACCACTTGAATAAAAAAACAACCGAGATAAAAAAATTATCTCCTGAAATAATTAAAATTTTACTAACATCAATTTAGGTAACCCTTAAGTATATTTTTTGAAAATACATAAACCAATTTTGAAAGATTTATGATTGGCCGTTTTTAACTAGAGTATAATTCAAAATACCCCTAAAACAGTAATTCAAAGGTGGAAAACTCCAATATAACGGAAATATTTTTTCAAAAAAAATGGGTGATTACGATTTGTATAATCGTAATACACCAAAAACCGTGAGAAAAAGTATTAAAAATTTTTTGACTGCACAGCCTTAAAACAGTTGTTAGTAGGGTCAGTAAAGTTTTTAAACTGTGTTTTTGAGGGTGGATCATCATTATGATAGTGATAAATGATAAATCAGGGCTCGTGATAAGATCATTTTCAAAACCTTAAGGTACAACCATAAAGGCTATAGCGCCTTATCCCAGAATCTAGAATAATGGATAGGGATAGGGTGGAACTGTACGATTATGATAATTGGGGGGGGTGCCTGAAAATAATTTTGCGGGGGCCTAAAAAATCAGTTACACCACTGCAAAAGGATATTGCTACGGAAATAATAAGAAATCTCATAGCCATCAGTGATTAATTGAATATGTCATACACATTAAAAGGGACTGGAGTTTTTATATTTTAAGATTCTGAGTCAACCACTAGATGGACTTTCATGATTCTTTTTTTAGGGAAAGGCAATTTAGAGTAGAAGGATAATAAGGAAGTAAATTTACCCGCGATTATTCCAAGGATGTGCCCAATAATATATACACAGGTTTACATTTCAGATTTTACATTTATTGGACACGGGTGATAAGCAGCTAGTTTTTAATTAAAAACACAGCGACCCAAAGGAAGCCTCCGATTAGCAACCGATGGAACGTTTGGACAATTTGTTACTTCAGGTATTGTGAAAGAATTCTAAAGAATATCTAGGCCTAAAGTAAAAAGGTATCTACAGAGCTATCTCTACCTTTCACAGGGAAGAGGACAAGCAAATTTTCCAGTGTGTCTGAGATCGGTGGAGTGGCAAAACTCCTTGCACACATGTCGACATGACAACTCAGCTCCACACTTCAGTTTACATCCACTTATTGGAACATCTTTGAAGTCGTTACTGCAGGAGACCAGACATTTGTCATTTTGATGACGTTTGCATCCCAGCGGCAAAGCGGGTCCTAAGATGATGATGCAAACACAAATAAAATCATGAGCAATCAATAACTTAAACCTAGCCAGTACTAGAATCTCTTTCCAATAAACGAGTTTGCACGCAGCACGCTGACGTGAGGGAAGTGAATTTCCACATAAAAACTTTTAAAACTCAAAATCAGTGTAAAAACATACATTTGTCCAATTTTTATTGAAATCTGAAAACATTGATTATTTGGCTGTTCTGATACACCTGGTATCATTTACTTGCAAAGCTGGGAATACAATTTTGGGCATTATAAGGTTAGGAGAAGGTCCAGACAGGCTTGAAAGTAGGCGTGAGGTTGCTGGGGATAATAAAAGTACTCTAACAAAGGAAAATTCACATCTTTTTACATGCATTAATTTTACGTCCGGGGCTTTTCTGACCCTTTTTGGGCCCAAAAACTCGAAATTTGAAAGATTAATCCCCAAAAAATCTTTCCCAAAAATGGGTTTAGAGTTTTCCAATTGTTTTGCCCAACGAACTTGTCCAACATATATTATAGAAAGGAACGTCCCTACCAAATTTGAATTAAATCGGACAAAAAATGTGACCGCTAGAGTGCATACACATATATATATATGTATATATATTTGTCTATATATATATATATATACATATATATATATATATATATATATATATATATAACATTTTGAACGGCCCCCCAAAACGTGTTCAGGGGGTCACGTTAGGAACTTCTATGGTGGTCCCGGGCTTAAGTTTCACCGTGCGGGTCATGCTAATAGTTCACTTTCCAAAGAAAATTCACTAACAATTTCAACAGACAATGTCTCCCTACTGCTTATCTGAAGTCTCCAATGGAGACAACGTATTATTTAATCTGTATGTACATATCTTCTTATTGCTGCTATGCCTATCTTAACCAGTTGCTACAGGTTATTTAGCTGCGTATCCCACCTTTTTTTTTCAATGAAACTCCTAAGTCAAGTGATTTTCCTTAGTAAACCACACCAATAAATAAGGAATTGTGTTTCTTTAATCCTGCCAAATGATTTTGTTGCAATTGTAATCATATTTGGCACCACCAAAGGGACATTGAATAATGTATCAATTGAATAATGTAATATCGCTTTACACTTACAAGATCATTAATTATTGAAAACAAAAACTGACATGAACAATCTTTATATAAAATTATGCATGCAGAAATCCAACTTTTTTAAACCTTAAAATTAATTATACCATCTTATTTTGCTGATGTCCATTTAAAATGCAACGCTAAATAATAGGATATTAGAATCAAACAACTTAATGATTAGCATAGTGCATGTTGCTATTTACAGGATGTAAAACGTCTTACAATACTTACAAATATAATTACACTTATATTATATTCATATATCAGACCAATCTCTCATTGGGCCTGAAGGTGACTAGCATAACTGGTAGAAAACGATAGCCTTATACCATCATACTACTATTATAAAGCTAAAATTTGTTGAGTTTGTTTATTTGTTTGTGGCTCAATCATGCTCCAACTACTGAACCGATAGAGCTGAAATTTGGTGTTAGGAAGATAGCTAATATCCTTAAGTAACATAAAGGCATAAACTCGTTTTAAAATTGTTTAAGGGCTTGTTATGGGCACTAACATTTACTGGATTAGATGATAACTAAAACTTAAGTTTGTTGAGGAAGCTGATGCTCGCAGACGAGTTATTGCTTTCCCAGCGGCGACAAACGTTCACCAGAAATACGTGGGGCGTCTTTGAAATTGCTGCCTTGGAATACGATGCGACTCTTGGTCAGTTAACCTTTATGTCTTACTAACGATATGTAGTGAGCGCGGGCGAAGCCGCGACGGGTAAGGGCTAGTTTCATACATATGTGTACCATCATTAGACGGTACTTTTATATTAATATACTTACAGTATGAGTGTAATACATTTTGAAGTACTGTAAGATGTCTTTTATTACACTCCATTTTAGAATTACAAATCCAAAAATGTTTACACTTACCAATTGCGTTCATGGATTCAAGCTGGGCATTGACTTGACGCCAAATAGTGTTGCTCTGAGTCAAGTTGTCCATGTTCCCAATTATGTACAGTCCGTTCTTGGCCCGGGAGAGCGCTACGCAGACTCTGTTCTCCGCAGACAAGAACCCAATCCGAGCCTCTGCGTTGCTTCGCACCAATGACAACAGGATTATGTCATTTTCTTCACCCTGATAATTGTCTACAGTCGCAATCCGCAGGTCACTAGGAAGATGTCCTCGTCTTTTTTCCTAAAAAAATAATAATTTAAAATTGTATATACAATATATAAATATAGACAATTGCTAGTAACATCTGATTGCCTTTATTCTGAAAATTACTCAAGATTATTTGATTATTTATCGAATATAGAGATTGACAGGATAAGATTTTGTAGTTGGGACTGGATAAGATGAGATTTATTTTTTCCTTCCAAATTTCAAGAAATGTTCATACGAGATTAATAACTCCATGATAAAATATGCACAAAACCTATACTAAAAACAGTGTTAATTAATTATTAGTCATTAAAAACAATTAATATAGATGATCATAGTAAATTTATGATTTAATCACTTGAGAACAAATCACTGGTTTAATAAGTAATTTAGTAGACCAACATTATTTATAAATTTGTTCAATAATAACTTTTTCATAAAAATAAAATAAAACTTCATAGGTAGGGTTAAAAACTTGGACTTAAAAAAGTCTTGCTTTAATCGATGTGTTGGTTATCAGTCTTGATTTTTCTTCAGTTTCTGGGGGAAACCGAATTTGAGAACTGATCTCCAATTCTCATATTCAGTTCCGACAATCTGCATAATAATTGTAACTATCAGTTGTAAATGTTAATCACACCAAGAAATATCGGCTGTATATGACGACTGCACCTTGTGACATTGGCAGTAAATGATGGTCGAACCGTAGTTGGCCGTACCAGACAACCCGGTCCACACATCATCACCGTTTAAGGAAAGAATCCTGTCCCGAATTGAACAGTGATAAAATAAACGTTTTACCTTTCAATATCCTGTAATTGCTAAGCTAAGGTATTTTAAGTGATATTTCGATATTTCATATCGAAATGAAATAATCTAGAAGTGTTATTTAAGACAGTCATCAGATGGCAAATGTCTGCAATCATTTCTTAAATAACAAACACACCATCACTAGCCATGAATTTTAAACAAAGAATCTACAAGTAAACCGATTCCCTTACTTTTCCCCCCCAAAACTTACTGAAATTTTGAGTCTTGCCCATCCCTAATCATGCAGCTTTTGGTGAAGGGAGGGAGGGAGGTCTCTAATACAGATATAGTTTTCTCCTCAACCCAAAGACCTATTCCTATTTTTTAAGATAGGGGGTTCTACAGCTAAAGGTGGGTTGCAAACCACAGGGATATTATCATATAATGATGGAATCCGTGGACCTTGAGGAGCTGTCACTCACTCTAACCGCTACAACAGGCTGCTTCCACTCAGTGGTGAATGTATTAAGTTTAATAAAATAAAGCAATAACACATGGCTCAAGCCTATTTATTAGTAGTTGTGGAACCTAATTCTAATCATCCAATATGCTTGTTTTGTCTATACAACCCAAAGTAAAAATGACTCCTCCACAGGACGGAATAAAGCAGGACCAATATATTCTGCTTGATTTTAAACCTCAAAACCCTGATGGCGATTTTAACTGAAGGTTAAGGTTATTACACCGAGGGTTTTATTACTAAACAAGGGTGTTGCTTATTAAATTAATAAAATTACATTTTCGAGCGCAGTCATCTGCCCCAAATATGTAGCGAGTATTGTGATTTCAGAAGGGTCGTAATCCTGTTGGAGCAGATATTGGCAAAATGATGAGAGGAAATTCACTTCGTGAGTGTTGCGGTGACTTCTGGAATCCCCGTAGGACTGAAACACCACAATATCCAAATAAAATTATCAACCCGAGATATTCAGTAGATAATAGGAAACTCTTGTACATACACTTTTCACAAACATTTTTTACTTATTAATTTAATTGAAACAGCTGTTATCAATCAATAGCGGGGCACGACCCCAGGAGAGGCGCAATAAGGCAATGAGAATATGGTTAGTTGAAGTCTTCAAAGTACTAGTACAAGTAATAACTTTCAAGTCAAAGCGACAAAATACATTTTAAAACTACTTATGATATATTTGTAGAACTATTTTACCATTTATAAGGATTGTCTTGTTAAAACCGGAAAAATTGCCACTCTTTAAAAGTAGGCTTATGCGAATAAAACTGTTACTTTGAATAAAAACAATAAACAAATCACAATCTTACTATTCTACAGTTTTTACGAGAATTTATAAATTGTTTAGGGGGCTCTGGAACAATAAATTAAACAAATATGGCTCAGTTACTTAAGTTTAGCCCATTTATCTACTCAAATTACACTTATGGTTACAATGAAAAAATCCTGCCCATTTTTACTGTGCTTTTCATACAAAGCAGAAAACATTTGTTTTTGCTACTGTATGTGGTGAATCAATTGAACTTTCCAGGTAATAATTACATTAAAAAAGGCAAATCCCTACATTGTTCGATACTTCTGAATTTTTATACGTAAGGAGTATATCGAAAATATTCACATGGTTCATATTAAGACAGTATCGCAATAACTATCTCAAACTGATTTTCTATTTATTCGTGATTTAAAATTAGCATTCAAATATAGATACAATCTTGGATACCTCATCTTCAAATTTGTTATGGTTGACAAAGAAGACATTAGCTGCCACGCCTCTGATGTCGGGTCTGTCTAGCACTCTCCCCGCGTTCTTCAGGTCAGGGTAGATGGCTGGGGCTATGAGGGAGGCTATCTCAGGCCTCATCCTCTGCTGCGTGTCAAGGACTTGACAGGCCAGTCCGTTGTTGATCATCCGTTCAAACAACGACACATCCAGCTTGTATTTTCTGGCCAACTCATACACTGCAGGGTTTGGCTTCAACTGCTTGTGGTCTCCTGTGCAGATACCCCCGTGTAATTAATAGCATATGAAAGAAAAGGTAATTACATTTATTTGGCAACAGATTCGGCCAAAATATTTATTACATCCATTGTTTATTTTTTTGGTCTAAATACAACCTTATATGTAAAGAGTGTATTGTTTGTATCAACATTATTCGGTAAATATCTCAAGCAATGAAACATTTATCTGTTATTGTTGTGTTGTAATTATCTTGATGCAAGCTCTGCATGTTTTTCAATATTTTTCTACTTTTGGTAGGTCAAGGCAATTGTTATCGTGACCACAGCAACAGTCCTGTCATCGGTTCGAATCTTAATCCTAGCAAGGAAATTTTATCAGCTTTGCAAAACAGTCTATTTTAGCAAACCTCTTTGCTTTGCTTGATACTTTCCACACACAGGCCTGAGGCTCATATGGAGGGGCAAAGTGAAGGAAAAGTAGCAGCCAAACCTCTTGCTTTGCTTGATACATTCCACACACAGGTCTGAGGCTCATGTGGAGGGGCAAAGTGAAGGAAAAGTAGCAGCCAAACCTCTTGCTTTGCTTGATACATTCCACACACAGGCCTGAGGCTCATGTGGAAGGGCAAAGTGAAGGAAAAGTAGCAGCCAAACCTCTTGCTTTGCTTGATACATTCCACACACAGGTCTGAGGCTCGTGTGGAGGGGCAAAGTGAAGAAAAAGTAGCAGCCAAACCTCTTGCTTTGCTTGATACATTCCACACACAGGCCTGAGGCTCATGTGGAAGGGCAAAGTGAAGGAAAAGTAGCAGCCAAACCTCTTGCTTTGCTTGATACAATCCACACACAGGCCTGAGGCTCATGTGGAAGGGCAAAATGAAGGAAAAGTAGCAGCTAAACCTCTTGCTTTGCTTGATACATTCCACACACAGGCCTGAGCTGAGGCTCGTGTGGAAGGGCAAAGTGAAGGAAAAGTAGCAGCCAAACCTCTTGCTTTGCTTGATACATTCCACACACAGGTCTGAGGCTCATGTGGAAGGGCAAAGTGAAGGAAAAGTAGCAGCCAAACCTCTTGCTTTGCTTGATACATTCCACACACAGGTCTGAGGCTCGTGTGGAGGGGCAAAGTGAAGAAAAAGTAGCAGCCAAACCTCTTGCTTTGCTTGATACATTCCACACACAGGCCTGAGGCTCATGTGGACGGGCAAAGTGAAGGGAAAGTAGCAGCCAAACCTCTTGCTTTGCTTGATACATTCCACACACAGGCCTGAGGCTCATGTGGAAGGGCAAAGTGAAGGAAAAGTAGCAGCCAAACCTCTTGCTTTGCTTGATACATTCCACACACAGGCCTGAGGCTCATGTGGAAGGGCAAAGTGAAGGAAAAGTAGCAGCCAAACCTCTTGCTTTGCTTGATACATTCCACACACAGGCCTGAGGCTCATGTGGAAGGGCAAAGTGAAGGAAAAGTAGCAGCCAAACCTCTTGCTTTGCTTGATACATTCCACACACAGGTCTGAGGCTCATGTGAAGGGGCAAAGTGAAGGAAAAGTAGCAGCCAAACCTCTTGCTTTGCTTGATACATTCCACACACAGGCCTGAGGCTCATGTGGAAGGGCAAAGTGAAGGAAAAGTAGCAGCCAAACCTCTTGCTTTGCTTGATACATTCCACACACAGGCCTGAGCTGAGGCTCGTGTGGAAGGGCAAAGTGAAGGAAAAGTAGCAGCCAAACCTCTTGCTTTGCTTGATACATTCCACACACAGGTCTGAGGCTCATGTGGATGGGCAAAGTGAAGGAAAAGTAGCAGCCAAACCTCTTGCTTTGCTTGACATTCCACACACAGGCCTGAGGCTCATGTGGAAGGGCAAGGTGAAGGAAAAGTAGCAGCCAAACCTCTTGCTTTGCTTGATACATTCCACACACAGGTCTGAGGCTCGTGTGGAGGGGCAAAGTGAAGAAAAAGTAGCAGCCAAACCTCTTGCTTTGCTTGATACATTCCACACACAGGCCTGAGGCTCATGTGGAAGGGCAAAGTGAAGGAAAAGTAGCAGCCAAACCTCTTGCTTTGCTTGATACATTCCACACACAGGTCTGAGGCTCATGTGAAGGGGCAAAGTGAAGGAAAAGTAGCAGCCAAACCTCTTGCTTTGCTTGATACATTCCACACACAGGCCTGAGGCTCATGTGGAAGGGCAAAGTGAAGGAAAAGTAGCAGCCAAACCTCTTGCTTTGCTTGATACATCCCACACACAGGTCTGAGGCTCATGTGGAGGGGCAAAGTGAAGGAAAAGTAGCAGCCAAACCTCTTGCTTTGCTTGATACATTCCACACACAGGCCTGAGGCTCATGTGGAAGGGCAAAGTGAAGGAAAAGTAGCAGCCAAACCTCTTGCTTTGCTTGATACATTCCACACACAGGTCTGAGGCTCATGTGGAAGGGCAAAGTGAAGGAAAAGTAGCAGCCAAACCTCTTGCTTTGCTTGATACATTCCACACACAGGCCTGAGGCTCATGTGGACGGGCAAAGTGAAGGGAAAGTAGCAGCCAAACCTCTTGCTTTGCTTGATACATTCCACACACAGGCCTGAGGCTCATGTGAAAGGGCAAAGTGAAGGAAAAGTAGCAGCCAAACCTCTTGCTTTGCTTGATACATTCCACACACAGGCCTGAGGCTCATGTGGAATAGCAAAGTGAAGGAAAAGTAGCAGCCAAACCTCTTGCTTTGCTTGATACATTCCACACACAGGCCTGAGCTGAGGCTCATGTGGAAGGGCAAAGTAAAGGAAAAGTAGCAGCCAAACCTCTTGCTTTGCTTGATACATTCCACACACAGGTCTGAGGCTCATGTGGATGGGCAAAGTGAAGGAAAAGTAGCAGCCAAACCTCTTCCTTTGCTTGATACATTCCACACACAGGTCTGAGGCTCATGTGGAGGGGCAAAGTGAAGGAAAAGTAGCAGCCAAACCTCTTGCTTTGCTTGATACATTCTACACACAGGCCTGAGGCTCATGTGGAAGGGCAAAGTGAAGGAAAAGTAGCAGCCAAACCTCTTGCTTTGCTTGATACATTCCACACACAGGCCTGAGGCTCATGTGGACGGGCAAAGTGAAGGGAAAGTAGCAGCCAAACCTCTTGCTTTGCTTGATACATTCCACACACAGGCCTGAGGCTCATGTGAAAGGGCAAAGTGAAGGAAAAGTAGCAGCAAACCTCTTGCTTTGCTTGATACATTCCACACACAGGCCTGAGGCTCATGTGGAAGGGCAAAGTGAAGGAAAAGTAGCAGCCAAACCTCTTGCTTTGCTTGATACATTCCACACACAGGCCTGAGCTGAGGCTCATGTGGAAGGTCAAAGTGAAAGAAAAGTAGCAGCCAAACCTCTTGCTTTGCTTGATACATTCCACACACAGGTCTGAGGCTCATGTGGAGGGGCAAAGTGAAGGAAAAATAGCAGCCAAACCTCTTGCTTTGCTTGATACATTCCACACACAGGCCTGAGGCTCATGTGGAAGGGCAAAGTGAAGGAAAAGTAGCAGCCAAACCTCTTGATTTGCTTGATACATTCCACACACAGGCCTGAGGCTCATGTGGAAGGGCAAAGTGAAGGAAAAGTAGTAGCCAAACCTCTTGCTTTGCTTGATACATTCCACACACAGGTCTGAGGCTCATGTGGAAGGGCAAAGTGAAGGAAAAGTAGCAGCCAAACCTCTTGCTTTGCTTGATACATTCCAAACACAGGCCTGAGGCTCATGTGAAAGGGCAAAGTGAAGGAAAAGTAGCAGCCAAACCTCTTGCTTTGCTTGATACATTCCACACACAGGCCTGAGGCTCATGTGGAAGGGCAAAGTGAAGGAAAAGTAGCAGCCAAACCTCTTGCTTTGCTTGATACATTCCACACACAGGCCTGAGGCTCATGTGAAAGGGCAAAGTGAAGGAAAAGTAGCAGCCAAACCTCTTGCTTTGCTTGATAAATTCCACACACAGGCCTGAGGCTCATGTGGAAGGGCAAAGTGAAGGAAAAGTAACAGCCAAACCTCTTGCTTTGCTTGATACATTCCACACACAGGCCTAAGGCTCATGTGGACGGGCAAAGTGAAGGGAAAGTAGCAGCCAAACCTCTTGCTTTGCTTGATCCATTCCACACACAGGCCTGAGGCTCATGTGAAAGGGCAAAGTGAAGGAAAAGTAGCAGCCAAACCTCTTGCTTTGCTTGATACATTCCACACACAGGCCTGAGGCTCATGTGGAAGGGCAAAGTGAAGGAAAAGTAGCAGCCAAACCTCTTGCTTTGCTTGATACATTCCACACACAGGTCTGAGGCTCATGTGGAAGGGCAAAGTGAAGGAAAAGTAGCAGCCAAACCTCTTGCTTTGCTTGATACATTCCAAACACAGGCCTGAGGCTCATATGGAGGGGCAAAGTGAAGGAAAAGTAGCAGCCAAACCTCTTGCTTTGCTTGATACATTTCACACACAGGCCTGAGGCTCATGTATAAGGGCAAAGTGAAGGGAAAGTAGCAGCCAAACCTCTTGCTTTGCTTGATACATTCCACACACAGGCCTGAGGCTCATGTGGAAGGGCAAAGTGAAGGAAAAGTAGCAGCCAAACCTCTTGCTTTGCTTGATACATTCGACACACAGGCCTGAGGCTCATGTGGAGGGGCAAAGTGAAGGAATAGTAGCAGCCAAACCTCTTGCTTTGCTTGATACATTCCACACACAGGCCTGAGGCTCATATGGAAGGGCAAAGTGAAGGAAAAGTAGCAGCCAAACCTCTTGCTTTGCTTGATACGTTCCACACACAGGCCTGAGCGTCATATGGAGGGGCAAAGTGAAGGAAAAGTAGCAGCCAAACTTCTTGCTTTGCTTGATACATTCCACAGACAGGTCTGAGGCTCATGTGGATGGGCAAAGTGAAGGAAAAGTAGCAGCCAAACCTCTTGCTTTGCTTGATACATTCCACACACAGGCCTGAGGCTCATGTATAAGGGCAAAGTGAAGGGAAAGTAGCAGCCAAACCTCTTGCTTTGCTTGATACATTCCACACACAGGCCTGAGGCTCATGTGGAAGGGCAAAGTGAAGGAAAAGTAGCAGCCAAACCTCTTGCTTTGCTTGATACATTCGACACACAGGCCTGAGGCTCATGTGGAGGGGCAAAGTGAAGGAATAGTAGCAGCCAAACCTCTTGCTTTGCTTGATACATTCCACACACAGGCCTGAGGCTCATATGGAAGGGCAAAGTGAAGGAAAAGTAGCAGCCAAACCTCTTGCTTTGCTTGATACATTCCACACACAGGCCTGAGGCTCATGTGGACGGGCAAAGTGAAGGGAAAGTAGCAGCCAAACCTCTTGCTTTGCTTGATACATTCCACACACAGGCCTGAGGCTCATGTGAAAGGGCAAAGTGAAGGAAAAGTAGCAGCCAAACCTCTTGCTTTGCTTGATACATTCCACACACAGGCCTGAGGCTCATGTGGAATAGCAAAGTGAAGGAAAAGTAGCAGCCAAACCTCTTGCTTTGCTTGATACATTCCACACACAGGCCTGAGCTGAGGCTCATGTGGAAGGGCAAAGTAAAGGAAAAGTAGCAGCCAAACCTCTTGCTTTGCTTGATACATTCCACACACAGGTCTGAGGCTCATGTGGATGGGCAAAGTGAAGGAAAAGTAGCAGCCAAACCTCTTCCTTTGCTTGATACATTCCACACACAGGTCTGAGGCTCATGTGGAGGGGCAAAGTGAAGGAAAAGTAGCAGCCAAACCTCTTGCTTTGCTTGATACATTCTACACACAGGCCTGAGGCTCATGTGGAAGGGCAAAGTGAAGGAAAAGTAGCAGCCAAACCTCTTGCTTTGCTTGATACATTCCACACACAGGCCTGAGGCTCATGTGGACGGGCAAAGTGAAGGGAAAGTAGCAGCCAAACCTCTTGCTTTGCTTGATACATTCCACACACAGGCCTGAGGCTCATGTGAAAGGGCAAAGTGAAGGAAAAGTAGCAGCAAACCTCTTGCTTTGCTTGATACATTCCACACACAGGCCTGAGGCTCATGTGGAAGGGCAAAGTGAAGGAAAAGTAGCAGCCAAACCTCTTGCTTTGCTTGATACATTCCACACACAGGCCTGAGCTGAGGCTCATGTGGAAGGTCAAAGTGAAAGAAAAGTAGCAGCCAAACCTCTTGCTTTGCTTGATACATTCCACACACAGGTCTGAGGCTCATGTGGAGGGGCAAAGTGAAGGAAAAATAGCAGCCAAACCTCTTGCTTTGCTTGATACATTCCACACACAGGCCTGAGGCTCATGTGGAAGGGCAAAGTGAAGGAAAAGTAGCAGCCAAACCTCTTGATTTGCTTGATACATTCCACACACAGGCCTGAGGCTCATGTGGAAGGGCAAAGTGAAGGAAAAGTAGTAGCCAAACCTCTTGCTTTGCTTGATACATTCCACACACAGGTCTGAGGCTCATGTGGAAGGGCAAAGTGAAGGAAAAGTAGCAGCCAAACCTCTTGCTTTGCTTGATACATTCCAAACACAGGCCTGAGGCTCATGTGAAAGGGCAAAGTGAAGGAAAAGTAGCAGCCAAACCTCTTGCTTTGCTTGATACATTCCACACACAGGCCTGAGGCTCATGTGGAAGGGCAAAGTGAAGGAAAAGTAGCAGCCAAACCTCTTGCTTTGCTTGATACATTCCACACACAGGCCTGAGGCTCATGTGAAAGGGCAAAGTGAAGGAAAAGTAGCAGCCAAACCTCTTGCTTTGCTTGATAAATTCCACACACAGGCCTGAGGCTCATGTGGAAGGGCAAAGTGAAGGAAAAGTAACAGCCAAACCTCTTGCTTTGCTTGATACATTCCACACACAGGCCTAAGGCTCATGTGGACGGGCAAAGTGAAGGGAAAGTAGCAGCCAAACCTCTTGCTTTGCTTGATCCATTCCACACACAGGCCTGAGGCTCATGTGAAAGGGCAAAGTGAAGGAAAAGTAGCAGCCAAACCTCTTGCTTTGCTTGATACATTCCACACACAGGCCTGAGGCTCATGTGGAAGGGCAAAGTGAAGGAAAAGTAGCAGCCAAACCTCTTGCTTTGCTTGATACATTCCACACACAGGTCTGAGGCTCATGTGGAAGGGCAAAGTGAAGGAAAAGTAGCAGCCAAACCTCTTGCTTTGCTTGATACATTCCAAACACAGGCCTGAGGCTCATATGGAGGGGCAAAGTGAAGGAAAAGTAGCAGCCAAACCTCTTGCTTTGCTTGATACATTTCACACACAGGCCTGAGGCTCATGTATAAGGGCAAAGTGAAGGGAAAGTAGCAGCCAAACCTCTTGCTTTGCTTGATACATTCCACACACAGGCCTGAGGCTCATGTGGAAGGGCAAAGTGAAGGAAAAGTAGCAGCCAAACCTCTTGCTTTGCTTGATACATTCGACACACAGGCCTGAGGCTCATGTGGAGGGGCAAAGTGAAGGAATAGTAGCAGCCAAACCTCTTGCTTTGCTTGATACATTCCACACACAGGCCTGAGGCTCATATGGAAGGGCAAAGTGAAGGAAAAGTAGCAGCCAAACCTCTTGCTTTGCTTGATACGTTCCACACACAGGCCTGAGCGTCATATGGAGGGGCAAAGTGAAGGAAAAGTAGCAGCCAAACTTCTTGCTTTGCTTGATACATTCCACAGACAGGTCTGAGGCTCATGTGGATGGGCAAAGTGAAGGAAAAGTAGCAGCCAAACCTCTTGCTTTGCTTGATACATTCCACACACACAGGTCTGAGGCTCATGTGGAGGGGCAAAGTGAAGGAAAAGTAGCAGCCAAACCTCTTGCTTTGCTTGATACATTCCACACACAGGCCTGAGGCTCATGTGGAAGGGCAAAGTGAAGGAAAAGTAGCAGCCAATTTTCTTGCTTTGCTTGATACATTCCACACACAGGTCTGAGGCCCATGTGGATGGGCAAAGTGAAGGAAAAGTAGCAGCCAAACCTCTTGCTTTGCTTGATACATTCCATACACAGGCCTGAGCTGAGGCTCATGTGGAAGGGCAAAGTGAAGGAAAAGTAGCAGCTAAACCTCTTGCTTTGCTTGATACATTCCACACACAGGTCTGAGGCTCATGTGGAGGGGCAAAGTGAAGGAAAAGTAGCAGCCAAACCTCTTGCTTTGCTTGATACATTCGACACACAGGCCTGAGGCTCATGTGGAGGGGCAAAGTGAAGGAATAGTAGCAGCCAAACCTCTTGCTTTGCTTGATACATTCCACACACAGGCCTGAGGCGCATATGGAAGGGCAAAGTGAAGGAAAAGTAGCAGCCAAACCTCTTGCTTTGCTTGATACGTTCCACACACAGGCCTGAGCGTCATATGGAGGGGCAAAGTGAAGGAAAAGTAGCAGCCAAACTTCTTGCTTTGCTTGATACATTCCACAGACAGGTCTGAGGCTCATGTGGATGGGCAAAGTGAAGGAAAAGTAGCAGCCAAACCTCTTGCTTTGCTTGATACATTCCACACACACAGGTCTGAGGCTCATGTGGAGGGGCAAAGTGAAGGAAAAGTAGCAGCCAAACCTCTTGCTTTGCTTGATACATTCCACACACAGGCCTGAGGCTCATGTGGAAGGGCAAAGTGAAGGAAAAGTAGCAGCCAATTTTCTTGCTTTGCTTGATACATTCCACACACAGGTCTGAGGCCCATGTGGATGGGCAAAGTGAAGGAAAAGCAGCAGCCAAACCTCTTGCTTTGCATGATACATTCCACACACAGGTGTGAGGCTCATGTGGAAGGGCAAAGTGAAGGAAAAGTAGCAGCCAAACCTCTTGCTTTGCTTGATACATTCCACACACAGGCCTGAGGCTCATGTGGAAGGGCAAAGTGAAGGAAAAGTAGCAGCCAAACCCCTTTTTTAAATTAGTAAAAATGTGTTTAGTAAAAATATGCAGGGAAACAGGCATTTTAAGAAAAGATTAAATTTACCATCAAAATGTCTATTGGGTTACTCAAATGAAAAATAATGTGGGTTTATAGATACAAAGTAATGTTACATACCTATCAGTATGACTTTTTTTACTTCTGGGTTCAATGCCACTACAATATGAGACTCCAGAACTTCTGCTGCTTCCTCAACTATAACTGAAAAATCATTTGAGTTACAAAATATACCAACAATTCCAGTTTTTACATACACTAAATGAGATTTTAACAAAGAGTTCCTCCCCATCAGACATAAATATAAAAACTCTTCACCACAATTTTTGTTATGCAGATAAGAATACAATCTCTAGATACAGCACATTTTTGGGGTATTGTAGGTAATTGTATATAATACTAGTGGCTTGAAGGGGCCATAGCCCCTAACCTGCTCTAGTACTCTGCCTTATCTATTTTGTTACTCTTTACATTTTGAGGAAAATAAAACAATACAAGAAGGAACACATGTCAGTTCATACACTAAGTATTCATACACTTATTTAATAGGCGAGCAGGTTTTTTGTGACAATCACTCCTCCTAAACTACTGAACCAATTTTCATGTTTTTGGTGTCATTGGAAAAAGCCTAACGTAAAGCTGTGCAGGAAACTTTTTTTATACAGAAATAATTTGTGAGTGAGGCCCTGAAGCCCTTTAATGTTGAGTTTTTTCCCATAAGCTTGACATTGGGAAATAACTATAAGTTTTAAGCAATCAGGTGGATAGAGTAAACACAGTTAATCAGCAGGCCATGTTGGCTTTGGAACGGTAACACAAATAAATGATGATCGCGAACGAAGCCGTGACAGGTTTTCTAGTATACTTAATCACATGTTTTAATGCAAATAAAGCAGACGTTTTCAAATTTCCATGATTTTCATATGGGGGATGTTTTACGTCATTGCTCATTACACTTATGGTTAGAATGAAAAAATCCTGCACATATGGTATTTATATGGTATTATTTTTTATGGTATATGGTATGGTATTTATATGGTATTTATTGGTAACTTTTGTGAAATACTGCTATTTTTGAGTCTTCGGGATCAATACCTTTAATTTGAGTCCTCTTCCATCTTCCTGCGATTTGCCAAACTCCCACAATTGTGACTCAAAAGATTTCGCTTACAGAATTATATATATATATATATATTAAGACTAGCTGATACCAGTGCTTCGCACAGCTCAAAATTCCTGTTGCAACTATATCTGTTTAAGTATAAATTATCTGGTTCATTGACACGTTCACTGCGTTACAGCAAATTTGTATGTGATTACGGTGGTTCGTTACGAGACCTGTGGTTCTCGTTTGGTATGATTACGGCTGTGCGATACGAGACCTTGAGATCTCATTGCACAGACTATCTTTTGCGCATCATAACATTGAAATGAATAGAAACAGAGCACTTTGTGTTGTATTTTGTGAACTAGCACACTGTTGCCAACATACAGCCTGCTCAGGATTTGAATATGACTCAATAGGACGAGGAAACGAGATCTCGTACTGCACATTTACGAGAAAAAACACAACACAAATCAATATACGTTATTGCAATAACAACAAACAACTTTTGGCGCAATGTTGTGAACTCAACGTACTCAAGAGCTCCAAGCAGCGCTCTGAGCAACTAAGCTTCGTTACGAGGTCTCGTGTTGTATAAAAGTAGTAATTTATTATTTCAGTGCGTTACGAGATCTGTAGATATCATTTGTTGTGATGATTACCAAACGATTCAGCAATCAACAAGCTTTATGGACATGAATAACATATTATGCAAGCACACCAAATATAGGTTATGGTACGAGACCTCGGGACACAGTGAACGTGTTAACCCTATTGTCCTATTATTTATCTGAGCAGTTAAACACAAAACTTATGAACTAATATCATGATGCTGAACTTTCTTTCTCAACGGCCCAACTTTTGAAACACATTATAATTTTACACTTAAGAAAAGAAACCCTACATAATTGTAATTACCAATTTCAGATCCAACTTCCTCCAATACGTTTCTCAATCTTGCTGCACTGGTAGTCGTCATTCCAAGAACATTCGCTGATTTAAGGAGCTGCAGATCGAATTCATCTCTAGTTCTGGTAAAGTGTCGCTCTTCTGCTTTTAGACTAAGTTCTATATCAAACAGTCTATTCTTTATTTCATTTTCATATTGTTGCACCCAGTAATTGTACAGCATCCACCTATCTTCAAAAGCAATTGCCCAAATGTTCGAAGCTCTGTTCAATTCTCTGATCCTCTTCAAGTCAATAGGAGTTTTATGTGCAAGCATATATGCTATGTATCGTCTCTGTTTTTCTAAATCCTCTATCTGATTTTCAAACATGTTAATCATGTTTTCATTTCTACCTTTTTGTCTGCATTTCCTCAGCTTTTTCTGGATTTTTTGGCTTTGACTGATAACTTCAGAGCATTTAATACAAAATTTTTCATCTGCTTCAGCAGTAGATCTTGACTCAACAGAACTGATATCATACATTTCTAAATCGTCCCAGTATGCATTTGACTCACGAAACTCATTGAGAAGTTGTTGTGTATGAACAATCAACTCGGGTTCAACATCATCATTGACGTCTTCATCTTCAATATGTAAAACATAAGCTCCTTCTAGCAACCAGGCTTCATATTGCTTCTTCTGGAGTAGAATACTACATAACCCTGAACTCATCCAACGAATGAGGTTATTTACTTTCACCACACCATCAAGGACAATAGCCTCCAATATCTTAAGGCAGACTAGGTATCGGTATGTATAGCTCTGAACAATCTCCATATGTTCAAAATAATCATTGAATTTATCAATATGATACTGGCAATAACCACAACCACAACGTCTGCAATTATATGTTTGATCCTTGATCCAGCATCGACGAATCACTTTGAGGTTAAAATCTTGCACAGTAGGATTCTTTGATTGGCCACCCACTCTTATTAATCTGTCAGTATAACCTACTAGCCTCTCCAAAAACTGATCCAGAGCATGGTTGGTATAGCAAATAACTAGAATTGGTTTATCATCTTTTTCTTGCTCACAGAAAAATTTGTGAAATACTGGTCGGTCAAACTGTGAGTGGTGAAAGTGTCTCTCATTCCTCTTGGTTTCTCTCCATGCTCTTTTATATTCTTGAAAACGAATTTTATCAGATTCTTTAGACATATCAAACAGAAGTGTTAAATGGTTCTTATTAATTGGCCCTTTGTCCACCAATAGAGTTTCGGTGATTTTTTCTGCCAAAAATGTTTTCCCAGTGCCAGGAGGACCTTGAATTACAACAAATTCATTGGATATTGCTGAATTGAATGCTTCCTTCTGAGAGTCATTCAAAAAAGAGGGACATTTGCTTTGCACGTTTTGCGTTTTAAATACCTCATTAGGCTTAACATCTACAATATACTCTTTCATTGGAAAAGTTGCACAATCAAACTTCTGCAATGCTGTTAAGACATGGAAATAAGGCTCAAAATAAACTTCGCTTTCAATCAAGGTAAAAGCTTTGCTATATATTTCACTTAAAGAAATGTCATCATTGCAGAGTTCCACTATTAAAAGATTTTCTCCAACTGGATTAATAACAGTACCGCAGAAAAAAGAATCAAAATTGTCTGATGTAAACAAAACCAGAGAACCAAACATGAATCTCTTCGAATTTTTCTGAAAACCAATATCTGTTGTCAATTGAACCAAATGACCCAATCTACCATTTGTGATTGTGCCATGTAAGATCTTTACACCTTCATGGACAATTATATTGTCAAAGTGCTGGTTTTGTTGATCTTTGTGGCCTTTAGCAATGCTCTCACAATAAAGCTGTAAACCACTTCGCAGAGGAGCTATAAAATCCTCGCGTAGGAGCCTAAAGTGAACATCAATATAGTGATTTACATCTCTGTAAGATCCATCGACGACATTTTTTCTTAAAAATGAAGCTGGTTCAAACAAATCTTTTTTTGATGGAAAAATATCAATATCTTTTACACTATCTGGAGGCTCTGCTATGTTTTCATCTATTTCTCTTTTGTTCTTCCTTGATTCTTTTGGTTTTTGAACAACTGAAGTTTCTAGAAGTTGTTTAATTTTGGCTGAGAGTTTTTCATCTAAATTAACATTTCGAACCTCTTTAAAGCCTTTCACTCCATATTGCAACGATAGCAAAACCTTCCGCAAAACACCTGCAGATTTCAAAGGCATTGTAGTGTTTAAATTCTCACAAAACAACAGAATGTTGTGAAAAATGTTTTCAATTTCACTCTCCGACATGGTTTCCTCATACTCTGTGGGTAGTAAAGTAATATAACTGATCATTTTTCCAATGAATTCATCATGAGTGAGGGAACATAATATGTTTCGTTTTGACGAATGTTCTAAATGAAAAATCTTAAGAATAACATCAATAATTTGAGGTATGACATCTTGAATGATGTCAATCTGTGGTAAAAGTTCAAGAAATTCTTGCTTATGATCAAGAAACATGCTTGAAAAAGAAGCTTCATCAGAGTTAGATAGCATTTTAACTAAATTTATACCTTTATTCTTGCCAGATTCAGACATACAACTTTCATTATATACCTCACTTGTCATATCTCGATCCAGTTGACGTTTCAATGGGTTTGAAAATGTACTTGATACTGAACAATCATTCAAAGTGTTCTTATTTTTGAATGAAACATTTTTTGCTGTTTGACCTTTTAAGGTACTTGGTTCTTCTTCACCTCCATTGACTTTTTTATTTTTGAGGGCTGGTTCTTGTGTTTTCAGTTTATTACCAGGAAGGATTTTACTTTTTATTGATGGACATTTTTTCAAAACTATTATTAGTTTTTTGATAAAAGGATCATTGTCATCCAATGGCAAATTTCTGTTGAATGTCTCAGCACATTCAACTGAATCAGAAGCAGGATAAAAGAAAACATTTAGGTTTTTAGCTTTGACCTGCGAGAGTGTGGTAAGACTCGTCCCTTCTACAACTTTGTTTTTTCTCTCTAATGTACATAATGTTATTTTTCGAGAAATTTTAAAAACTTCGGAATCTTCATCCTCTGATGATTCTTCAACATCTGCCCACATTTTATTATCGGTTAGCACTCTTGCATTACAAGTGCACAGTAGGAAAAACAAGCTATTTTAGTGAACCACACATACTATTCTCCAACAATTACAGTGTGTAAAAATAAATTACTGTGGAAAAGGCTTGCTCTCATAACCTAAAACAAAAACAAAAAAATTAAAAACATGTATTCAAATTTAAAATAATATACCTTCCCCTGTATATATTTGAAATATTCTTTCAACAAGATACAAACGTTGAAGATAATACTCATTTATTGGTTACAAAATTTATACATCGACGTACGTATCCTGGTTAATTTAAAATCTTAAAGCGTCAAATCAATCAATCTTGGTCAAATCCTTAATGACCCCTATAGGCTTGGGTTGAACTTCTAAATATTATATGGGCAAATACCTATTAAAATGGTTTTTAGTGTAGTACTAAATCTCTGAATATTCCTTACAAAGGTAATTTTAGTTGGCAAGAGATTAAATAATTTTGAACCACTATAAAAAGAACTAAAAACTAGGTGATATAAAAGCAATTGAAATTTAGTTCTATTTCTTGTGTAAAATGTTAAGTTTTTATTCTGAAAACACAGGTAGATTTTTTTTATAAAAACTAATCATTCTAAAATTGAAAGGCCTGGTTAAGTTAACATTTTTAAATATCTACATAATGGGTTACAAGACTGCATATTACTTACATTATTTAAAATGTAATTGCTCTTTACTGCAAAGTAAATATTTGTTAGGTACTGTAATTTATTTATTTAATTCTATTTACATATCCACGGCAAAGCCATTTTGCATGAATGATCAAGGTAGCTTGACAATGCTAATGTACAAATATGAAATAGATCATGGGTGGATAAACAGCAAGCAACAACAATACAAATGAACATGTCTAACTAGCAAACAGTTCATGGATGCATACAAATTCACAGACATGCTCTGATGATGATTAATGGTGATGGGAGTTTCCCAAAAAATTAAGCCATAAAGGAGAAAAGATTGTAAATACCCATGGTAAAAAGTCTTTGTATCCAAATTGGTCCTGTTGTTTGTTGTTAAAGCAAACAAAACGTTAATAAGTTCACTATGCAGAAAGAAACATGGTGATTCTATTTAACCTTTTGGCTGCAATACAAAAATGAAGCAATTCCGCCATTCTTATAAGCATTGTACTATGTCAAATTTATTAACTGAAACAACTTTTTAAAATTTTCCGTGTGATTAAAATGTTGTAAGGTTGACCCAGGAGCTGAAACTTTGTATTCACTAAAAACATTTGTTATACATGTAGAAACAATGTTTGAGTGTTAAAAAAATGTTTCTGGTAGTTTGTAGGCCTACATGTAATTATTGTCGATAAATTTTCGGAGTTCATGTACTCTACCCGCAGTTTTGCATCGCCGCAATAGTAGAAGGCGCCTGCCGCGACGCAACAAGCTCCACAATACTACGCAACTGAAACACACTATTTACCGGAATGCACTATTATTTCCTTCTAGAAATGTAAACAAACAAAAAACCAAGCCCTGGAGTACTGGTAAACAACTTGGAAGTTTTATTCATCCAGCTGCAATGGCTGAGGCATAGTATTCCTATGAAAACAACATTAAACTATGGAGCTCATCAACTCCACCCGATACACTGACAAGGCCTACCCGCACACAATGTGTTAACTATTTTTGTATACGTAAAAAATGTTGTGGTCCTTGTCTTTGAAAAAAGATAAACTAAACTAATGTCATAATGAACGAGTTCATACATATTTATTAAAATCTTCAAATCATTTTTGGAATGATCATCAGGTTAGTACGTGTAATTAATTGCAAACCCCTGTATAACAACTTTTTTGTGATACTCATTAACGGCAGTTACACTTATAAAATGTACTCTAATATAAATAATATTCAAGTACAGTAGAGCGTCAAAAATCCGAACCAATTGGGACCGTAGGCGGTTCAGATTACCGATTTGTTCGGATTTTCAAACATAACCTAGAAATGCCTCTTAGACACATAATTAGGCCTACACTATTAAATATGCAGTTCTAGGCTATGGTAAATGAAACAAAAACAATAGTTTTTTTGTACTTACGTATATTATGTACATTACTGTAGTCAGTTAAAAATAGACACGCCCAAGGTCATTTACCTGGCTCGGCGCGCTCACTCATTCCCCCGCCGGGCGCCGGCAGTTTGGCACGAAATTTTAAAACATATGTCGTTTCCGTGCTAATTCAATACAGTACAGTATTAATAACATCCTCAGGAGAGGTTCGGATTTTTGACGTTTCGGATTTTTGACGTTCGGATTTTCGACGCTCTACTGTATAGGAAGACCAACTATTTAGTTTTCAAAATATTATTTCCTTGAATTTTTCTATGCCATTTCAGCATAGGTTCATTTTAAATCTCTCATAAATTGGCATAGCTGCATCCACAAACAGTAAAATTAACAATCGTTGTAGTCTCTATAACATACTGTATGTTCGAGTTGAGTGGAAGAACCATGACAATGCTTTAACACATTAACCAGAAACAAGGAGGTAGTTTACTGGGGATTGTTTACTAGGGTTAGTTCTTTTTAGTGGATTTTTAGGGGTAGATTTCCAAGAGCTCTCCTGCCAGGGGTGGATCCAGAGATGGGACACTAGGGGAAATTGCTAAACCAAGATTTATTGTGATCAATGGAAAAACATACCACTTTATTTTCAACTTTGAACTAGACTAAAGCATAATCAAATATATTTTTTTAACGTTAATATTTTTGAGGCGGAATACAAACAGATGTTGTTGATAATTTTCCTTTACTGTAGACATATTTACAATGCATTAAAAGCATTAGAACTACTTTGTAATATTTGACTATGTCGAAAAGGTCTCATTTGTAATACGAAAAAGAAAACAAAATATATATTAGCGACAAGTTTTAATAAGTAAAAAAAGGTTTAAAGCGCAAGCTGTGCACAGACAATCCTACTCGCTTTGTAAAATAGGTAAAAGTGTCTTTAAAATTCCTGAAACTACCATGTATTTTTACAACAACAATAAATATAATTTAAAAATGTTTTGAAACTAAGACCACCTTAAACCAGGGTTTTTCTGGTTCAGGTTTTTAAACCTGTCTAAATTTGTGTTGGTGTGATGTGAGCAAAAATGTGGCTCTAATAAGGCAAATCAAATATTTGATATTATAATCTCAGTAAACAATCCTGGTTATCTGCCAGGACTTTGTTTGACTGTAATGTTTGACTGTGATATAAATTGTTTTCAGTTGAAAGTAACGAATAGATCTTTGTGTAAGGCTGAAGTGGAACACTTCACCAGTATCTGCTTATCTCAGCTGACTCAGTGTTCCAAGAATATGACCTCATGGCCATGCAGGCTGACAGCTGCTATTGTGACAAATGTTGTCAGCACAATTTGTATATGATACTGCAGAGAAAATGTGAGAGTGATTGTTTAAAGGCAGCCCAGTAAAGACAGATGATATCCAGCCCAGTAATAATCTGAATTGCAGAACATTTGAAAAAAGATGAAAGTAAAAAAGTAAATGGGCCCAAATTTGCAAAAATATTGCTGAGACCATCATAGAATGAAATGGGATTAATGTAAATGTTTTGTTTAATTAATGTTTGTCAACAACATGTACAATGATTACCAAGGAATTGTAAGAAAAATCCAATAAACAATTTATTTTTCTTACGACTGTGTATAAAGAGGTTCTTTACGATCTAAAAACACATCGTAAAATAGCCATTTTCTGTTTAGACAGCGAAAAAGTCTTTCTCAATCGCCGCGCCTTACTTTTCCTCTCGCTTTGAGTAATAAATAGCTGATTTTTTTTGTTTTGTGCCAAGCTAACTGACTCAACGTGTTTATAAATTTAACCTCATTAATTCTGTCAAAATGGATGGTGATTTATCGATGTTTGTGTGGTATCCAAATTTAAGTTGTAAGAAAAGTGGTGTATGTAATTAATTTAAGTGTAAGTGTCTTTATCACTTTCTGAAAATTACCCAACACGGTGACAGTTTTCTCTGGCCAGACCTACTTTATGCTCTTAAAACAGAAATAACTTGTTCATAGTTTCCTGTGTAAAGAACCAAACAACACTGGAACAAGAGGAACCTTATGGAGTCGTTATTAGGGCTGTTAACAAATCATCTTCCATCCCACAATAATCAGTTGATGTGGTTCAATTTAAATTACAACCTAGTTCTAAAGGAATTAGAACCAATCCGAGGTAAATCAGAATGGATCATCGTAAAACATCTTGGGCTGAATATGGAGAGGCAAAGGCAACCACATATTTGTCGCCGATCTAACTACTCTGGTAGATGCATCAAGTTGGGACAGTTTTCAAACAATCCTGCGATTGTGGTAAGACTATGAACGACATAGTTAACCTGCAAGCAGTTAACAGACATAGTTGACCTGTTTTTTTCTACATGTGTCTTCCATGCCTGGTAGACAAAAACTGAACTACCTCGTCCAGCGCCTAGGCCCTCTGTGTGCTTCTCGGAAGAGCTGATGGGGCTGCACAGTGTCAGTGGAGTGACTCTAGATTGCTGAGGGAGCTGGACTTAGCTCTATAATGGGAGATTTTAACCCATTAAGGTGGTCATTTTTTGCTGTTCACTATACCCTACAACGGGCTTCGATTTGTGCTGCATTTGTCGTGCAACTCTCAATGAGTTAACCAATCTGCCTGGATTTCCGCCACAAAATCTTCAATTAACAGTCAGACCTGTAATCATAATGCTGTGAAATATCAACCAACCACGTCATTGTAATGGCACTCGGCTTGCGGTGAAGAAACTGACGAACAACGTCACAGATGCAACAGTTCTTAAAAGAAAGTATAAAGGAGATGACGTTTTGATACCACGCATCCCAATGGATCTTACCGACATGCCATTTGACTTCAACCGATTACAGTTTCTGGTTCGGCTTGCATTCAAAATGACAATAAATAAAGCACAAGGGACAGTCATTGAATGTATGCGGCATTAACCTTATATGCATTTTCCCCTAGATTGGTTCTTCATCTCAATAAATGTTTACTCTTGCTCTTCCAATTGTTATTTAATCTAAACACTCTGTTTTTAAAAGCTAAATGGTACTGGCTAGAACTCATTGAGTGAGAAGTATACTTAAGGGTATATCTCCTTATTTTTTAAGGGGGTGTTTTCATGAACGATTGTAATATAAAATTAGTTATAATAATTTAAAAAGAGAAACAGAGTTTACATTAGAAAATAATTGGAAGAGCAACTGAAAGAATTGTTAATGAGATGAAGACAATTTTAAGTTAAGATAATGGTTCCATATGTCAAGGGCGGTTCCAGGACTGATTTTCGGAGGGGCCACACTGCTTAAGGTTAAAGTTACTTTCGGTCTTAAGAGTCTGCAAGGATGGTGTTAATGAGCTCTTTGAAAAATGCAATAATTACTGCTGTAATTGATATTAAAATTTTATTGAGAGCAGAACCCAAAGTAAGGAGAAGCCCATTGGCCTACCCCGGGAATTATTTTATATTTTATGAAGCAAATATAAAACATCATAATATACTATTTATTTATATGAATCGAATATAAAGTTTGCATGAGGCCTAAGCAGTAAGGCAATAAATAAAACTAAGAAGTTGTAATATTAATGTTCTTAATTGTAAACTGGTTTCTTGAAAGAAAAAATATTGTTGAAGAAACAAGTTTTATTAATATATAGCTTACAATAAAGTAACTGTTAAACTGTAAGAACTGCCAAACTGTGTCTACACGTCTTTATAAAACAAAGTCAAAAGTTGTCTGGCACCCTTTTTCGCAAATTTTTAAATGATTTGACCTGTGTTCACTTCAAGGGCTCTGTGAACGAGAAACAAGCAAAGACCCGTGAGCCGTGTTTCTCCCATTCTTTCCCTTATCCAAGTCTTAACTCCTCTTTAATGTTGAGAAGGTTAAGCCTAAAAACCATTTTACCAACCATATCGCGCCTATACTGTGAGTGGGGTACAGACTGGCGAGTGGCGGGAAGCGACCCTTTCGATGCAGGAAAAAGGACTAGGCCTATGCGCATGTGCCAGAAATGGACGGCTTTTGTTCTTTTGTTTGTGTTCTACAAGTAAAATAACGACTTGTTCAGTTCAATTTCTAACTACTCACTCACTCACTAATCGCTTTCTTAGAAGGCAAAGAAAGAGTGCTGGTACAGTACAAACCAAGTGGTAAATAAAAATTGTTGTTTGAAGTTCTGAGATGCATAAAGATGGAAAATAACAAGTTTATTTGCCCTATCTGTGAAAAGAGGACAAGCTGTAAAAGCAATTTAAACAGTCACGTGACAAATTTCCTGGGAGGAGGAGGGTTAGGTTGTATTGTGTCGATGTACGAGCGTTCCGAAACCTTTATAGTCATGTGAAACCTGGTATGATAATTGCTGTGTGGTTTATGCCTTAAAATTAATTGGATGAACGAAGTGAGTCTATATACTCAACAACAAATTTCATTCCAATTTGTTTGTGTTTTGGTCGCATAACTCAAGAACGCTTTAGTATATTACAGTTATAAATTTGGCACACGAATTCTTTGCTTTGATTTTTAGGTCAAATTCGTTAACTGGCCTATCCACTTACACCGTTTCCGTATGGTGGCCTTTTGAAATTGGTAAAATAATATAACTCCTTTACTGTATGTCCGATTAAAAATCTGATTGAACCATCGGATTCCTCGCAAAACTTTACTTAAGAAAATATTTTAACGACCTTCCGTTGTATCATCATTAATAATATAAATTCTGGTCCTTTATATAAATTTTGGTGTTGTCTATCAAGTATCAGGAGAGCATATTATATTATTAGGTTCTTTATTAGGTTTATTTCACGAACGATGAGTTACATCATAAATAACAAAATTAATTTTTGCCAGTGTTTGTTTAAGTAGTTTAACGTAGGAAATTTTGTTTCCATTTCAGCGGGATTCGGTACAAATCTCTTTGTATTAATTTAATATTTTGTTCTGTGTTGCGCTCATTCCTTTTACATATTCTCTTTGGCAGTCCTTTGAAATTGCTTACAGAATATGACTCTGTTACCGTTGACAACTTGTAATTGTGATCAAACATTGGATGGAGTTATCGGTACTCTTATGCCACCCACTCTGACCATGTTATAACAAATTGTAATTGCAATGAATGTATTAACATTTGTAATCACTTTTACATGGATTATATTGCAAGTAAAATATGTATTTTAGGTTATTATTTGTAAATCAAATCTTTGTTACATCCTCTTACGTGAAGAATGAGCGTTCGCCTGCAGTTAATTTTACAATGTCCAGTGCATGTTGCAATGCTTGACAACTAATAAATATTTTCTTGCTTATCAACAGAAAACAGATTACAAAATATCAAAATATAACTATTATTAAAATGGCATAGCTATACAGATTCATGTTTTGAAAGACATATAGGCCTATTTACTGCCAAAGAAATTTAAAATAAGTCATCAATCAATGTTCTCTATAAAATAAAAATTGAGGCTAAACGAACAAAATATAATTATACTTTCGTTTAATAACTTTCTACATTTTTGTATGCATCTGTGGTGCACCTCTATTAAAATGTGTGGGAATGGTACTATTGAGTTGAGTGTTGGTTGGTGTTGCATCATTATGGGTCCAGTTCGAGCTCAAATCATTCACGAATCAGTAATCTGACTTATAGAACAGAATGAAAGGATCAAGAGTCGTTCATTTTTGGTGCATGCGCAAAGGCCTAGTCCGTGTTCCTGTGACGAAAGGGTCGCGACGGGCGAGAGAGAGAGGAGGATTTCAAGATGGAGGAATAGACACTGCCAGTGTTTTGATGGTTTGTTTTCATAGGAAATGATCACTAGTTCATAAAAGTTGTATTAGTCCACTTAATTTCAGTTAGAAAAAATATATTTTCCAAAATCTCGGGGGGGGGGCCATGGCCCCTTCTCTGGAACCGCCCTTGCCATATGTATACTCATAGCGTGGCTAATACAGTTCGCAAATGGACCAAGAGTCTTATAGCTGTACCAATTAATGATAAGATATCAATTGTGATTGGGCGGGGGTCTGTCCATCTTTCGATGGTGATAAGAGCTTCCTTCCTTACTCATACAACTACAGTACCTACCTAAATTATTATTATTTTCTCTTTATTCCCATTTCTCTTTATTCGTTTCTCTTTTCATCTTCTTGACCATATACCTAATGTCAGCTCTTCGTGAGGTATTTTGAACTGTTAATTGTAAAAAGAGTGTTTCATTGTTTTATAGTTTTAAAATACCATACCGGAATTATACATATAACGGTTACCGTTATTTCTACTCATTTACGTAGTTCTTTTGTATATGTAAAAGACTCGTTTTCAGAAACAAGTATCGACACCTAAATGAATTCTGTTTCATAATAGCCTATATATCTCGGGGGAAGCATGGAAGGATTCTAGACTATTGGCTATTCTCGGTCAGTGTTTTTAAAGTGCAGTAATAGTCCAGTAGAAATGTATCCTTGCCATGCAAAAGATGTAGTAATTATGATTTTCAGGTATGTTATATGTATCGACCCCATGATGAAAAATTGAAGTTTTCGACCTCGTAGCCCTTGTGCGTTTTCCGTTATCATGAAAAAATTATCTAAATACTGGGTTTGTTTTACTATTCTCTTAATAACTTGCTTACAGTGTGTCGTAGGCAAAAACACAATGCACAATGTCATGTAGTTTGCATCGTGGGGCGTTCTATATATCAGCAAAGTAAAATTGAAGTAATTTATGAATGACGCGGTACCTAGTGGAAGTTGTTATACAGGGGGGGAGGGAGGGGGAGGGGCCAGGAGAGTCTCAGTTCACTGCGCCCGTTATGATAGTGCAGGCATCACTTTGCTTTGTTTGTGATCGTATGACTCATGCCCACCTCCGGAAAATTCAAATTTTTCAAAATCCAGACTGGCCATCTGCCACATTAGTCTGGATTTCTGGGAGTCCATTGAAGTACATGAATTTTGGTGAATTGACTCGTAAAGTGCTAATGTACTGAACTTTTTTATGATGATTTTTATTGTAATTTTGCATGTAAGATTTCACTAGCATAAGATGAAAATAATGATAATAACAATGGTAAATCATACACCTCTTAGTTAGTTTAGAATCTTCAACATGATGGTTTTTGTGGGAGGCCTTATATAATTCTTGTATCGCAAAATCTTGTGATTAAAAGATTACAGTCTTTTGTTGTGGGTGCTATCAACATCAAGGCAATAACATGTGGAAATAAAATACAAAAAGTCAACAAAACCAGGGATAACAACCAAATAAATACGGTGAAACACACAGACCACAGACAAAATATACTGGGCATCACTATCAGTTTAACATTGCACCTGGTGAAGCCTGTATTTGCAGGTCCACCATCTTAGTGGTCCAAATTTAGTTACCACGAGCTGTTGCAGATAGGGTTACTGTACTATCAATGCTATAGACAGAACATTGTTTTCACTTCCTTATACAGTTAAAATCATTATTTGATGAAAGGTTTTCAAGTGAATACATATAAAAATGAGCTTTACTTAGTAAATCAACCACCATACAGTAATAACAATGGCTGCCACTGGACTGTACATTAATGCCAGAGGAGGTGAGCAGCTCTAGCAGTGAGCGGCGACCGCCTGCAGTCAAGATATCCGCACATGCGCAGATCGCCTCTAGCTACACCCCCTTGCCGCCAGCAGAGGCCCGAGACCACTGGTGAATTACCACCAAATAAATCGCAACCCCACGGAACTTATATAGTAGACTTTCAGAAATCCGGACTATTGTGGCGGACGGCCAGTCCGGATTTAGAAAAATCCAGATTTATCGGAGGTAGGCATGAATCATCAATGCCGCTTTTATAGTGAACAATTATGACAATATGCGTTTATGATTATGTGCTAATACAAGAGTGAGCTTCCAGAAGTCCCAGGACTACCTTAAAACTGGTCTATACCAGTTTTGAGGCTGACATTGGATACAGCAAATGAAGTTGTCATTACATATGGTAAGTCTAATACCAACCAATCTATGCCTGGGCTGCCCAATATGACAAATTCCCCTTTCACCTTTGGTCACTCCATTTGTAGCGGTTAGGGACAGAATCTCCAGGTTTGGTCCCCACCTGCCAACCTGAGAATGAAATGGTCCCTGGCTGTTGTACATGGATACTCTGTCAGTTGAGTTGACCAGTTGGAGGGCAGAATGTGGGTCCCCTGTTTGAGAGCCTAATCCCAGCTATCACAGGGGCACGGGAGTTGGCCCTCTGAAGGGTCGATTTGGCTGCCGTCCCATCCCACCCTTTCCTTTCCTGCTATATCCTATCTTTCCGGTAACCTGCACAATATTCCCGCTTGTGGAAGATGTGACTAGCAGCTATGCTGGGGTTTCCTAATCCATAACAATGATGATGAGCTTCCAGAAGAAAGATATAAACACTCCGTAATACAGTAGAACCTCATTAATCTGTCGCCAACTGGACCAAGAGCATGGTCGGAACACAAATAAGGTTGGATTTATCAGAGGAACATATTTATTACTTGAAAACGTGATACAACTCTAGTTTAATCAGAAAATATTGAACACTGGTGTAATGTGGGAAAATCACGTGAAAACTGAAGGCGTTGAACCGTGAAGTTCGGTTTTTTTTTTAATTTTTAACAAACAATTTAAAAAAATTCAAGATCATCGGTCTGGATAACCGGGAGTTTGGATAAGTGCAATCCGGATTTCTGAGAATGTACTGTAATACCTGTTCATACGTTCCGTGCCACTACCTGCTCACTATTAACGTTTTATTGCTATTTTCTCTCGCGCAATATGTTTATAATAATTGAGATTAGTTCATTTTTGTCAATTTGGGGGGGGGGGGCAGGTCCCCTTGGCCCTGATTAGCTTGCAAAGACATCCAGACACCCTTGGCATCGGAAGGTTAGAGAATAATAAAGGGGCTACACACATATTACGTTTCGCACTTAAGAGGGAGGAGAGGGGGTATGGCTTTGCGTTATGTGGGGGAGGGGGAAAAGGGTTCGGGCCAACGTTACGTAACTCACACATTTTAACCCTAAGATATGGCGCATTCCCGTATCTGTTGATAATGTTATTTGTCTTTAAACAAATTTAACTATTTTTATTTAACCGAGAAATTTAGTTTTGTGACCTCTCAATAGTACCTTTTTTAATATTAACAACGCATTTATTTAATTTTTTGTTGAATCTGTATCCTTTTCATTTTAGATTATTTGATCATTTCATGATAGATTTTACTTCAATGTTTGGTTAACTTTTAACTTATTCAAATTTTATTGGACTGTTAGGTTCTTGTAAATATAAGTAGGGGCCTATAAGGTTTTTATACTTATATGATGACTTTGGTTTTATGATCTCTCAAAATTACTTTTTTTAATATTAACCAGGCTTACACATTTATTTTGCTTGGGCTATTAATAACAAATTGTTACCATAAAGTTGTTTTGTATTTGTATTAGTTATAAATTAAATTTGTAAAGTTTTATCTGGAATAGTTTATTTTGTTGTTTTTATTATATTAGTAACAGTCTTGGTTGTTTGTATCAATTTTGCTTTGAAAAAATTGGTAAAAAATCTTATTAAAAATTAAAGTCATTAAAAGTTTAATATTTATATATTTTATATTCAAAATTTCTAATGAAACATGTTTAAAAGATTAAGCTGTTTTAAAACGTTCGCTACCGACATTAAAAAAAATCCTTCACCACAGACCAGCGTCAACAATAGCAGGCGTGCAAAATTTCGCAACAGGCTGGCGTTAACTATATTTGACGCGCGGGCTGAATGCAGTGGACCGATGTCAACTATTGTTGACACACACATGCAGCTTCATTATGGCTCCTCACAATGATACGGTTTAATTTATCGACTTGGTTGTTAGTCTTCGGTCTACAGGAATACCCACTAAATATGCTGGAGTCGTGGTTTCCAAGTGGGAAAATATTTGTTCATATATTTGGCAGTAGGCTTTTGGTAAAGTATTGGTCTCTGGGCAAATTTTCTTAAATAAACTCAGGTGGAAGTCCGGCCCACAGGATTGGTCAGTGAAAGGTAAGTCTGGTGTCAACAATAGTTGACGATCGGTAGCGAACATGTTACGTCTACTACGACTGAGTTACAAACAGGGCCGTACTCAGCTTTCACGGGTCCCTGGGCAGGCCTGGTCGTGTGGGCCCTTGTTGCCATCCGGATCCATGTTGGTGACTTATTTTTGGACAACTGCCTCAGTGACCCGGGCCCCCCCGTCGTGCCTGGGCCCTGGGGCAGTTGTCCCCCACTGAATACAGCCCTGGTTACACAACATTGAAGGGGGGGGTATGCTCAAGCGTCATGGTGTGTTACATGGTGGAGGGAGGGGGTTTGAAATGACGAAAAAATGTGTTACGTAATATGTGTATGGCCCCAAAACAACAGCTTTAGTTAAGGTTGCCAAATGGTATGCTAGTGTGGGAAAAAGAAGAGACTAGCTGGCGACCCCTGACCTGGGTGTTTGGAATAACCCTCCACCCCGACGAAATGTTGAATATCAGGTTACCTTTAAATAAAACCTTTTTCTTTTTACAAAATTAAGTATAGAATCAAATAATTTATAATTTGTATATGCCTATATTTCTTAAATTTAGAGGGAGTGTTAAAAAATAGTTAAAAAACTAGGTAAATTTTTTAGGAAAATGTATCTATTATTAATTTTTGTTTTATTTAAATTGTAAATAACACAAAACCATACAAAAATATAAAACTAAAATGAATAAAACAATTTGGGCTACTTTTAAGATTTTAAAATTAATAAACTGCAGAGAGTCATAAATCTTCAAACTGATTTTTAGCGTTCGATAACAGCGAATATACCTAAGTGAAATGTTACAATATTAGTCGCAAAAATAATGCCAAAGAGTAACAAGTTATAGACATTAGAGTGTACTGAAGGTATTTAGCTTTAGCAATCGTTGCATGATAATAAAGTTGCCAACATAAATACATTTTCATTCACAAATAGGATTTCAACACAAAATTTATGTTATTCAATGCATTTTTGGTTCAAAGAGAGGAGATTTCTCACTCATTTTATAGAAATTCCCTGGAGCTATATTTTCACCCTAAAAATCCAGTAATCTCCTAGGGAAATTCATTGATAGGGCAACACTAGCTTTAGTCTAAAGGACCATTAAATATTTGGTTACTGCCTCCCCAATCCCACATATATGATTATTTTACAAAGTATCTGGGCCAAACAAGCTACTATAGTCTTGGTACTGGTACCTAAGTAATTTAAATAAAAAATACATCAATAAATTGTGCAACCAAGATAAATATAATATGAATTAGGAAGTCAGAAGAGCTAGGGTATCAAATAAAATGAACTTATTATTAACACGTTATTTAAAACTCATATGTTGTAAAGATTTATAATTAATTGAATTTTTTGCAGTAACCGTAAATTATGCTTTAAGAAATAGGTACCTTTGAAAAGAATACAAAAACACTTACTTACAAGGAGGACAAATTGTACCACCCACAACCGGATCACAAGCACCACACCTTATCAACTTATCAATCACTCTTTGTTTAGTATAAGCTGACCGTAAAAAAACGACCATAAACACTTGATCACTCGATGACTCAAAAGCAGTGTTGCCACCATACAAATGAGATTTTACCCTAGAATTCCTAGATTACCCTAAAATAACAAATCATTACCCGAGAATAACCCTTTATCTTATTTTCCACCAATTACATAACTATACTTAGGTTAAGTTAGGTTATCTGGAGTAGTCACACACGGATTACTATTTTAATCAAACTACTTAATATAAAACGTACCTATACAAAATAACGTGTAGCTCATAATACATATTTTTAATAACCTTTTTCAAATGTGCTATTTAAATGCAAAGACATTCCTACCAAATAGGAAACCTATAGTATTGAAGGTGTATTGTTTATTACTTAGAATTTGTTAACGACAGTTCATCATAGTTGATCTTTCAAAACAAGTTTGAGATAAGAATTTGCAAGAGATTCAGTCTTACCTCCCAATACGTTTTTTATAGTTTTTATTACATTTTATATGATTATAAAATACCCATGTGATTTTTATATACCCATGTGGTTGAGTTTAATACTGTTACTTTAATGAATAGGCCCCTACGCGTTGTGAACATATGCGGTAAATTATTTGTATTTCTTTTTTAATTATTTTAGTTTGTTTGTTAGTAACTCAAATTAAAATGAATTAGAGTAGTTAAGTCGCTTGCAAATAACGGCATATAATGGACTTATATGTTGCTGTAGATTGTTTGGAAATAACTAATATATATATATATATATATATATATATATATATATATATATATATATATATATATATATATATACATTTCAGCTTACAAACTGTTTGTTACTCAAGAGGCCTCTGCCTCTACATTGTTGATTCCGGTAGGATGCAGGTCTCGATTATTGCGTTTGCGCGTCTTACTGTAATATTGCTGTAATAAATCCAATAACCAAATCGAACCCCAACAACAATTATTTTTAACAAACCTCCTTTATTTAGATCGTTCAAATTTGTTGGACTAAGTTGGTATATTGATCAAAGTCATCTGTATTGTACAGTAAGTGTTTGAAATACAAATTTACATCTACAAATTGTAATATGTTTAAACAATTGTATTACATCAATGCACTAGAATTGCTATAATTACCCTGTACACGTCCAGATTACCCTAAAAAAGGGTAATTACTGGATATGGCAACACTGCTCAAAAGAAAGAGTGCGTTCATAATACAGTTCACGCAAGGTGCCCAACACAACTGAAATTAATATCTCGTGTAAATATGGGTATATGTGTAATAATGAAACCGAATATATTTATAAATCAATATGCAGTGCCAAATACCGACTTTTGGCCTCCCATCGTGAAATATAATAATACGAATGGAACAAAACGAGTATTAAATTACATGTATTTGGCTCTGCTAACTTTTATCTTTGTAATCTTACAACATAGTTGCATTTGTTGAAAGTTTGAAAGGTTGTTTGTTAAAGGTTTGTTTGGGAATTTGACAAGTTAATGGAGCAAACAGTATATATTTTAAACACTTAATATAAAACGTAAGAACATAAATAAGGTTTTAATTAAAATATGAGTTTCATTTTTTTCCTAAAGTTGATTAAACGAGTCTGAATGAGAATGTATAAACTAAGAAAACTAGTAGAAAATTATGAGGAACGATTGGGAGCCCTTCTCGTAGCGTCTTAGCATTAGAAAAAGTTCCTTGCGTGTAATGGGAATGACCAAGGGCTTGTCTCTGCCCTAGTGAAAAAATATTTCCTGGCCAGAACTGGGAATGTCTGGGCCAGATCTGGGGATGTCTGGGCCAGAACTGGGAATTAATGTCTGGACTATACCTGGGGATGTCAACTTTAACAATATGGCAGTAGTTGTCTGTGAATGGTCTGGGTGACCATAATGGACGTGTTAGTTAATGATTTATGCATGATTGGATTTAAGAGTTGTAAGCCCTTAGGTACAACCGGTTACGGGACCTTGCCGCCCAGATCGTTGACCTTTATTTTGATTGTTTAAGGCTTTTGTATTCGGTTTTTGTATGACACGGTCCCCTTGGCATGCGTATATGTAGCCGTTTCTTAAAGCTTTATATTCCTCAAGCTTTATTTAGCTTCTTTCAAGTTTACCTTTTCTAGTCTATTTAAGTATAGTCAGTTAGACTAGAAGAGGATCGGTTCAAACAATTATTTATGTATCATTAATGTAAATACCATCAGAATTTATTTTAAAAATGTCGCAGACTACGAATTTAAAACCCAATTTTGTTCCCATACTACAAAAAACAAATTACAAATACAAATAAAGTGACTCTTATAGTAAAGTATGTACTTTAGTAGTATGAATTATATTACTACGATAACGTTACTAAATAATGCTTACTTTATTAGGTTTAGCCTCTGTATAGATTTACGATATGCATTTTCATATAATATTTGTTACGCCCATTGAGATATCAGTTATACGTTTTTCAACTTGCTTAACTTTTATATCAAAATTCAAAATATAAGGCATAATGTTATCGTTTTTACGACTATTTAAAGTACGCGTTTGCAATTATTTTAACTGTTATTTATACAAATGTCTAAAAACATTTTATTTCCCTCTGATGTTGACAAAGAAAAGGACAGCAATAATGAGAGGGAAGATTGCAAAATCACTAGTATAATTAACAATTCATGGATGCAAAATGTCATTTCCAACTGGGGACAATTGAGACCAATTAGAATCAATTAAACGCCGGAGGGAGAAATGGGAGCTCTTTATTTCATTTAAGAGTCTTCATCACCGGAAGTTGCCGGACGCCATCTTGTTGTTTTGCTCCATAAGCCCAATGTTAACTTTGTGCCTCCATTACTCCTCACCTGATCGTCAAAAACAATTAATTTTGGTGTCAAATTGAAGGTTTCGTCGTCCTCTAGGGAAATACAATAGTCGAATTTGGATTTTGTTACAAATTAATGAGAACATGTACAGTGTTTCAGTTCAAAATTAAACTATTTATCATGCAAATATGGTTCCCAAATTAAAAAAAATCGATATCGTATTTCCCTAGAGGACGGCGAAACCTTTAATTTGACACCAAAATGAATTGTATGTGACGATCAGGTGAGGAGTAATGGAGGCACAAAGTTAACATTGGCCTTATGGAGCAAAACTTCAAGACAGCGTCTAGCAACTTCCGGTGATGAAGACTCTTAATGGAGTTTTAAAAGTCCTGGAGAGAGCAATTTGTCAAAATCGTTAAATTAAACTCGCTGACCCAAGTTGGATTCTTTTGTTTACACTTGAGTGTTTAATGTGAAATGGAGATCTGCAGGGCGGTGTTTATCAAAACAGTTGAATTTCATTTAAAATTGTATAATGGAAAATGCGTGTTGTTTACTAGAGATTGGTCCCTGCCCTTTTTTGTGGCTTTACGTTTAACGAGTACTAACTACTGATTACTTTGACATTTTAAACAACCAAGTTACCAACACATCGAAAATATTTTGCCTCTCAGTTTTCTAGGGTCAACCAACTTGGATAGTGTGAAGGAGTCGCATAACGAACAATATTTGCCTCAACTCGATGAAAACCTTGTTGGATCTGATTTGCCGTGATCCAAGTTGGATAGTAAGGCGTATGTGTGAGTGGGAACACCACTACAGACTAAGTCAGTATTCTAAAAAAGGAAAAGTATACTACCAGGGCCGGATTTTAGCGTACACTATAGGCGCGCGCCTAGGGGCTCGCACCATAAGGAAGCCCACACTTCACAAAAACCGCGTACTAAAAACTGAAATCCGACCCAAAGAAGGGACTCCGTGTTAAGCCCGGCCGTGTTATGAGCGGCCAGCCGAAAATCGTGTTTAGCGCGGACGGTCGCCTCAGAAATTCCCGCGCCCCGGTCGGTGGGTAATTTGTCTCCTACCTGGACAAGTAATCGCCCCCTTTAGCGGTTGTATCCCACTTGCGGTCAGACCTATTTGCGGTCAAGGGCAAAATCGTCCAGTTTGCGGTCACCCCAAAAATGTCGTGGGCTAATCAAATTATATTTGTCCAATTTGCGGTCACATATTTGAACACCATATAGTGAGCCTCACAACAAGGGAGCCAGAGGGATGACTTATTTTAATAATTATTTAATATTATCAGACTTGATTTGTAAGTTGAGAAAAATCTGTCTGATAATATAAAAGTGGCTTTGTAGACAACTACGAACTTGAAGATATGAGTCTCAGAATTTATACAACATTTAGAATCCTTGCTGCTCTATATATAACTAGACTTGATTTGTGATTATGGTAAAATCATTCTGTTATATGACTAGTGGCTAACCAAGACCTTCCATTCAACTGTGTGGTTCATATGTGTCAGACTAGTGGTCCTCTAAGATTTCTGGTCCGGTTTAGCTTTATATAGATTACGTTACTGGGGACTAGTTATATGACTAGTGGCTAGGTATTCTAAGAACGGGAAGAAGAAGTAATTAACTATCTCTCAAGATGTGACCGCAAACTGGAAACCCTTCCACCTCCAGAACCTTGATCATCCCTTATAAAATTACACTTGACCGCAAATAGGACTGACCGCAAATAGGACCGACCCAAGTAGGAGGACACCCCTTTAGCTCCCTGTCGGAGTACCACAGTCGCGGCAGCAGAACCGGTAATACTATTTTTTGTCCTCGCAGATATTATGGAGACTTGAGTTTACGATTTCTCACCTCCGATACGGCTGGTTCAATTTTAACCAGAGAACTATAAAATAAAAGGAAATATTTTCAAATGTTATATTACGGAGTTTTGACTATTTTACATAACTTGTTATAGTTTGTATAACGAAGAAATTGTAATATGCCAGTGTTTTTTTTTTTTTTTGTACAATGTTTCAGTGAATCTCAACTTCAGACAATTATAATAATATATCTATTAAACGTGTTAGCTTAAAATTTTAATGGCGTATATAAGAGTTTTTTAAAAACATTTTTGGCAAGTTTTATAATTTTACCATTCTTATTTTCTATTTTCTTGAAAATTGTGTAAATCTTTGTTAACTTTGTTATCTTGCGCTTAAACTTCCCGTTTTAAAGCAATGTTTTGACTATTAATTAATTATATTCTCTCTCTCTCTCTCTCTCTCTCTCTCTCCCTCTCTCTCTCTCTCTCTCTCTCTCTCTCTCTTTCTTTCTCTCTCTCTCTCTCTCTCTCTCTCTCCCTCTCTCTCTCCTCTCTCTCTCTCTCTCTCTCTCTCTCTCTCTCTCTCTCTCTCTCTCTCTCTCTCTCTCTCTCTCTCTCTCTCTCTCTCTCTCTCTCTCTCTCTCTCTTCTCTCTCTCTCTCTCTCTCTCTCTCTCTCTCTCTCTCTCTCTCTCTCTCTCTCTCTCTCTCTCTCTCTCTCTCTCTCTCTCTCTCTCTCTCTCTCTCTCTCTCTCTCTCTCTCTCTCTCTCTCTCTCTCTCTCTCTCTCTCTCTCTCTCTCTCTCTCTCTCTCTCTCTCTCTCTCTCTCTCTCTCTCTCTCTCTCTCTCGGAATGCGATGTTGCCAGAATAGTGACTCATAGTTGTTAACGACAGGGTTGTTGTTTGAGGGCGTTTAAGGGAAGGGTATTCATCAACCGGATCTATAGCATTGCGGCAAAACAAAGTTAATTATCTCCTGATACGCCAGTAAGTTTACATTACAATAATGAATCGGCTAAGTCTGAAAATACAATAAGGAGAAATAATAATATGAACTGTATGATAATAATAATGAAGTCGAATGTATTAAGTTCCTCGGATCACTCCTTGATAGTAGGTTGACTTGGAACTATCACATATCGACCGCGTTTGTTCCAAAGATTATGTGCTAACATTTAAGTTCTTAGACACCTGGCAAAATACTGTCATTAGAAAATTATAGTAACAACGTACTATGTGGATTGGCATTTACTCACTTGCCATATGGCATCATAGTTTAGAGCCAATGTTGTTCGGAAAAATAATTACAAGGTTATTTATTTTATAAAAGAAGACTTAGTGGTTGTATATTTTAACTATTAAAAATAACTCATTCTTGTAGAGACACCTTAAAAGAGATGAATTTACTTTATTTATATTTTTGAAACCACAATTTTTGCGCGTTTTAAATGTAAATTATAAAAGTATGTGATTTGCATAACTATGACACAAGATTCAATCAATATTTCAGGCCAATACAATTAAATAAATATGTTTAAAAATTTACCATCCGAATCTGGGTCTAAATTACTTGTCAGATTACCAATTGTTTTAAACAAACAAAATGTACGACTCTTCAAAGAGAAATCAAAACAATTTTCGACATTAAACGCTTTTTACAGTGTTGGTGAATTTATAGACCATTGTAAAAATGGTAGTGAAATAAATGGTTAACATTAGTTAACCCCAGAACAATCCAAGTTGATAGAAGTTTAACTAAGTTTCAATCTATAATATTAAAATAATTTCTTGCTTTTTGTTCCGATAATGTTGACCTTAAAAAAGCATATTTTGTTTAAATTAACATTATTGATATTTGGAATCAATCGAAAAGCTCTTACCCTCTAGTTGTACCTTTTGGACTTTAAAAAACCCGATTTTAAGGCTTTGTCCCTGTGCTTTCAAAATTCCCGTGTTAATCTTGGGAAGTTTTACTTTAGTTAGTTATACCTAATCAGGTGACATTTTGTAATAACACTTTCAAATTACCTGGTTATTTACCTTCGAGATACCCGTGCAAAGAACGAGAAAGCATCTAGTAATTTTTAATTTGATTTAGTAGCTGTAATATTTGTAAAAATAATTATCCTAAAAATTGCATTGTATGTGCAGATTTAAGAAAACACGTTATATTAAGAGAAAGTTATATAGTTGAAATATTATAAATACTTACCTCAAATGGTCAATGGTTAATATCAATTATGGTTAGTGAAAAATTGTCCATAATCTCCAGCCGATGTTCATGTAGGTTGTAGGCTTCATAACGTAGTGAGGTAGCATTGGAAATTCACTGAGTATGCAGGTTTGCTGCAAGGGGGTATTATACAGATATTGAAATAGGGAATTCAGTCTCAACTGAGATTATTCAATTTTAGGTGCTAGTCATTATGTGAACCAAATGTTTTAAATTTGTGTTTATTTACTATCTCAGTTATAATTTATAATTGTGTTTTTAAGGTTATATAGCTTTTGTCTTCTTCTCGTTAATTTTTTTTTTGGATCATAGGTTTTCAATATTTTTAGTGCGCACATTTTTCGCACGGGTTATAGCCTCGCATGAAATTGAAATACAATCTCAATAAACAAAATTACTTTGAGACTTGTACAAACAGCAGACGTCAACAGAGAAAATCGGTGTGAGTTCGTTTTTTATACTCTTTCCTAAAATTTTCTTCAATATTGTGATAGTCATCAAACTTTAAGAAGCAGCCTTTATTTTAGTCAAACAAAATCGAAAAATATCCGACCGAAAAATCTTAGGCCGAAGCGACATTCTACTGAGTCAAATAATTCCAAATAAGATGGCGACAATCTCTTATAGGTATCAGGAATTGGTCCAGAAGGGACTCCCCTCTTTAACCAACAGTATTCTACCCAAGGTATTCTGAAAATTCGTGATTCATCTGCCTCCGTGGCAATCAGTGGTATTCTGCAAACGAAATTTCGGGTAGAAGTATTTTACGGGCAAGATGAATGAGGATATGTATAACTGGGTTACGGGGAAACGACATGTTTTCTTTATGCTGATTAAAAAACTCTAAGACCAATCATTTACGGTGTTTTCCAGGATTTCCATGGTAATCTCAATTACCTACAAAAACCTGGGCGAAGAACTTTTCCAGGTAATTTTATATTGTTTGGAGATAATAATATACAGTAGTTTTGACGATTTTATAAAAAAAAAAATAACAAGTTTTGGAAAGGCAGAGGCTACGTACACGTCCGACGTGAGCCACTACTGTTCACGTCCGTTCCAAATTATGCACCGTACGTTACTTTTCCTGTGATTTTCAAAACAAATTGAGAGCCAGAAAACCTCCTAATCTAACCTAACCTAACGTAACGTAACGTAACCTAACCAAACCTAAGCTAAGTGACTTTGCCCTTACATTGGACGTCTAAGTAGTCACTTCGTTTTGGAAAACATCAATTTTCGCTTAGCTATAAATTTGTCTTGTCAACAATTATTTTATTATGGTAGACCAAATCCGGGCTACCAAAACCGGTCGCGACCGGGAAAAACTCCCTACCGCTTAGCGGTAGTCATTTCATGCACTACTGCATCTCGGTTGATTATACATAAATTTAATTTATTCAAAAACCACATAGCTAATGTATTACTAAATATTATTTGTATCATTTAAGAGCTAGAATTCAAGCTTTCATTGATGTTTGTGTGTTCACCCGATCCTGAGATCAAATACTTGTACTAAAACTACAAAAACATATTTTTTAATAAAGCACAAATTCTGTAATTTATAAATATGCTATACAATCATAACTTCTAAAAGTTATCAAAATTTAATGATCAGTAGTTTTTATGTTATAAAATTTCAAAGTCAGCCATTGTCTGAAAAACGCCAAAAAACCTGTACTCTTTTCATTCAAGCCGCTGAAAGACTCAGTTGAAATCCCACAAATTTTTTTAAACTAATACGAATAGACGCAGAATTAAATGTGTAACATTTTGGAGTAATTGGTTTTTTATAAGTCTACTGGTTGTGTTGCAATATAAGCTCAAACTCGAGTAGGCTGTCTATACTTTTTTACCCTAATAGTCATTTCACACTCGCCTCGCTGCTAATTTGTATACACTCGCTAATAAAACTGATTCACTCGTTAATTAAACGTTCAGTTTACTTTGCAATATATCTTCATATATAATTCTGTAAGCGAAATGTTTAAATCAAAATTGTGGAAGTTCGACAAATCGCAGGGCGATGGGAGGTGGTTTCAATTAAAAGTATTTTCCCCTGTTACTAGGCAGGAATGTTACTCGTATTCTTAAAAATTTACCAGCAAACGAGAAATGAAGTAAAACATCCCCCATAAAAGAAGCATGGGTATTTACAAAAGTAAGGGTATATACAAGGTTAATTAGGGGCTATGGCCCCTTCAAGCCACTAGTGACAAATAATCGACTTACGCAAAATCTAATAAGTTGTCATTTACGAATTATTTCACAGAATTTGTCACAGCATAAAAGAACATCACTTTTTATATAAAAGATACGCCAGTTATATAAAATAAGTAATATATATATATTAAGTAAAATGTAATGGCTCCCTTAATTATGAACATAAATTAATACAACTTAGTATGTAGCTTCACTTGGTTGAGTTATAATGATAATTATATAAAAACCCATTTTTTTGTTCCTTGTTGCAGCAAACCTGCTTTCTCACCCCCCATGTTATTCTTATGGAGAATAACTAGAATGTTATATAGCGCTTACTTATGATTGAATATTGATGAAACTTGGTATGTGGCTTCGCCTAGTTAAATACTATTTATATTTGCATAAACACCAATTGTTTGTATTCCTTGTTTCAGCAAACCTACGTACTCATTACCCATGTTATTCTTATGGAGAATAATTAAAATTGCTTATATGTGAACATATTTCTATGAAACTTGGTATGCGGCTTTATGTGGTATTAAGACATATATTATGCGTTGGAAATTCGCTGAGTACGCAGGTTTGCTGCAATGGGGGTATATTATTTTGCCATATTTTATTTACGTCTCAAAATCCTCAAGCTAAGCAAAGTGAGGTCTTTGCTGGAGGACCCTTTACTCTCGCACGTACACTCTCGAGCCCAACGCCTACGACCCGCGGTGCAGGTATACAACTTCATGATTCCGCTCATAGCTCTGATATTTATGAATGTAATCATAACATCACATAAGTTATATCTGTTTAATCTTCCACGAAAAATTAAGTTCACGCAATAAATAGTTGTAATACAAAACTAATAAGAGTTTATATTTAGTATACCTTTTTTAAAAAATAAGATTATTTTTTACTGAATTACGGCACCAATTAACTTAGTATAAAATCCGCACGAGAAACTACCAATATAATTAAGGCTCTGGTCCACCCCTTACAGATGGTGAGCTATTTCATACAGAAACTCTAGTTTTTATTTACATATATATTCTACGTAAACCTAAATGACCTCTTCATATTGCAGGCTCAGCCAGTGTTGCCAACCGTCCGGTTTTCGTCCGGACAGTTCGGTGTTACTCATACATGCCCGCTGTCCGGTTGGAACGTCAGTTTAGCTTAATATTTAGGGTAATTTCGTGGAAACATAAAACCACCAATATTGTTTATTTTTTTTATTTACCTGTTATTTTACGTTAGTTTATAGAGTTAAAAATTTAAATTTTTCCCTTTTTAGACAATAGAAAAAGACTATTTATAGATTTTATACAAATGCCGTTTACGTTTAAATTTAAGGCTTTAACACTAGTAGTTTCAAATTGTTATTACAAATCACAAATTTAAATTACTACACATTTAATTACACCAATTTAAACAACAGCTCATCAGAAAATCTACTTTAATTTCCGGGTAGAAAGGTGTTGTTATCAGCCAAAGAGGCTTAAATACGTTACTTTTTAGGATAAAATTGTACCAGATTTTCCGGGGGGCTCCCCCCCGGCCCCCCGCTCTACTGCGGGATCCCCCCGCTCTACCCAGTAGGGCTCGTGTCCGGTTTTGACCAAACGAAAAGTTGGCAACACTAATTACAGTATAAGACCCGTAAAAATGTTCCCTTCATCGAAAAGGGGAGTTTTCTTAAAAAATAATATTTATATAGGGTGTTCCTATTACTCAAAACTTATTACTCACTTAAAAAAAAGAAAAACCTTATTACTTGTAGTTCCTATTACTCAAGAACATGATTAGGGCTTCTAAAAGCTAGCGATTTAGTGATAATGTGAAAAATTATGTTTTATTTGTACGAATCAATGATTTGACAAAGTGATCGTTGGGAAATGTTCGAACATGTTTAAGGGCCAATTACCAATAAATGCTCTTCTTTGGAGGGAACCCAATAACGATCCTGTTTTGATATCGGTAATATTTAATGGTTGAGTTCTAAGCTTCAGCTTACTAAGTGCTTATTTCAATATGCAAACTATATAGAAATAGTTTTATATGTACAATTATTTGATTATTTGTCAAAAAAACTATTCGAGTTAAATTTATAAGAAATTGGTTTATTTTATATTGTGTCAAATCACAAGTGTTTACAAACAAAATGCTTGATTTTCATTCATGATTTTTTATTTTGGTTGAATACACTGTATATATCAATTGTCAAACATGCAATAAGAAGATAACTAATAACAAACGAAACAAATGGAATGGATGAGTTGTTACAAAACGTCCTTAAGATGTATTTATTTGAAAATCAATTCCTCTTTGTCCTTAAGTGAGGTTTTGCACGCTTCTGAAATTACAGATTTTGTAAAAGGTACTAAAGGTATATGGACTTACAATATCGAGTCAGTCATTATTCCTAAATAAATTCTGAGTACCATTGGAGACTGTAGAGTATCGGAAAACACATTCAGCCACAACAAGCGGCTAGGTTTAGGAAATTGCCACTCTTAAGTTGGAATTGGCGGAGATTAAAGTCTTAACAGTGATGAGCAGGAAATTGTTCTCGTTGAAGATTGTGATTAAATTGTATTAGACTCTTAACTATTTCTCCAGATTTTTTTAGAGGTTGGTGGTCTCTTTTATACTATACGCTGCTCTCCACACGGGCCTTGAGACTGTGTGTGGAACGTATCAGGCAATGGAAGCAGTGAGCCGCTACCAGTAAACTATACAATTTACTAACCATAATCTGGATTCGAACCCACGACAGGCTGCTGCCATGGTTCAGAAGACCGCTACTCCATCATCTTATTGGCATTTCATTATAAATTGAAAGATATACTTTTCAATTTTATCACTGCACCGTTGACGATTAAATCTTCTAATATACAGGGTGCGGAAAAATTCAGCTGCTGAAGACCAGTTTAACGACATTGTTTATCTATTTCTTATCTTATCTAGTACTAGCTGTGTACCCGTGCTTCGCAACGGACGATTTGTGGTACTTACATAGCACTTTAATTTTTCATTATCAATATATTTATTTCAGGAAACGAAATTCCCAAGAAACCGGTGTGCTGGTAACGATGCTCGTTTCCCATAGAAAGTTTTTTTCAGGCACCCTTGCCTCATTAACTTATCAAATTTTAGCAGATATTTACAGATTATTCACACTCTATTTACATGCAATCAAAACTATCTTTCAGTACTCTACAGGGCTTATGCTCGACAGAAAAAGCTCTTAGGTGCTAAGAACCTCTCCGTACACTACATTCTTTGTTCTTCTTTCTGGTTGCAAAATAACCAAGCTGCCAGGAGAGCTCACCCTTGAACACGCCACATACAGTTGGCCATGAGCGAAACAATCACTTCTCAAATCCACACCAGCTACTTTCAAACTCTGCCCCTGAGCCTTGTTGATTGTCATAGCATAACAGACCCTTGCAGGGAATTGCAGACGTTTAAACTGAAAAGGGTAGTCTGATGGAATAAGAGGAATTCGGGGTATGAATACAGTTTCGCCTTGGCGCCATTACCAGGTATAATATTAACCCTATGAGGGTTTAAAGCGCTACAAACTAACGCACACACGCACACACAAACGCTAGATGAGGGAAAAGAGCCAATGATGTGCGTCAATCCTTGGGCAAAGATGTATGATTGTTGTAATTTACTCGCTGGTGAGAACTAAATATAAATATTAAAAATTTTACTTTTCAAATCGAATTAAAAGTATATTTTTAGTTATGAATCAAATTATGACCAAACACAGAGATTTTTTGTCAGCAAATAATATAAAAATTAGCAATTAATTTAATTTGAATAGCTAAAAGTCTGCACACTGCAATGTGGACAGCGATTAAACTTGGCACGTTTTGCTAAATAACTCGGAAACCATAAGAGATAGACAAAAAATGTATAGGACACAAAATGTTTAAAATTTATTTCCACACGTTTTTCAATCAGATTGAGGGTAGGTTCACTTGTTTAGGCGCTAGAGGCGATAGTGTACAGGAAGTACAGTCCTATTTTTCCTAAAACTTCAACCCCCCGAAAACCACCCTAAAATTTGGAATTTTGTAAAACCCGTTTTTAGTGGGTGCCTACACCCTAAAAGGAACGTCCCTGCAAAATTTCAAGGTTCTAGGTCAAGTAGTTTAGGCTGTGTGATGATACGTGAGTGAGTGAGTCAGTGGATTTGACAAATATATAGTAGATTGCGGGTAGCATTTCTTTATTTTCAAGCTGATGAGTACTGCGTGTATTGCGTATTGAGTGGCATCTAGGTCAATATAGATTAAATATAATGTGTTGTCTGTGAAACCTCGAAGATTGGATTATTTGAGGGAACTAATATCGGATCATTTCTACAATTTATTTAAACCACAGGTGTGTAAGAAAATGTGTAAACAACTATAAGAATATAAAAATGTATGAAAACGAAGGTGGCAGCCTAGAGCAGTTTCTGTAATAGTTTTATTACAATTAAACTGTTATAATTTTGGTGTATGCATGTAACATCTAAATAGCATTTTTGATTAACTTACTTTTGCCGCACTCTGTATATAAACTAACTTTAACTTGATGTGAAAATTATTTGCCCACACATGCTTTACACCTCTAAGCACAATATAATTTTAAGAAAATTAATAAATTAATTTTCGTTGTTGTTCCTACTCAGCCTTGACCAAACAACTGCGCTTGGATGTATAAACTATTTTGTGTGGATAACAAAATTATAACAGAGTTTTAAAAGTTACCGACACGAGTAGAAAGCTTACAGTAAAACCCTAAGTAGAAATAATAGAACAAATTTATAAGTACGCTATGCAGGCAAACTAATATATTTCCATTTTTAGTTCTTTTCAAATGTTTTATATCAACTAAAAAGGAAAAGTCAATTTTATACTACTTTAACGAAACCCTCAAAAGAAACTCTGATCTATATGTCTTAAAGGGTATCTCGTCTAGTGATAAACTTGATTTAAGGGGACACTGATAACGGAACTGCGCCATAAATAAGTTAGTTTTAGGAAACCTCAGACTACCTAAAGGATTATATTACCGAACTGCATGTTTTAATTCCATTAAGAACCTAGTCACATTTTATTTAGATCCATTGCTAACACTAAATTAAATTATTGAGCGGAGCTCCTATAGTACACTCTGGCTTTTTATTTACACGTACTCCTCCTGAACGGCTGGAGTGATCCTCACGAAATTTTGCTCGGTCATAGTAACCATCTATGGGAAGGTATAAATCTGAAATGGCCCAAATCGGACATAAGGGTTCTGCCCTACGGCCCTTTAAAGTTACCATGTTATTTTAATAGGAGAAATATTTTATTTGGTTTGTTTACTGTGTGTTGATTATACAGCTGTTATAAAGATCAAATTTAAATGCAGACTGTTACTATCAGCTGTTTGTAAATACAGTAGTTTTCTGTAAAATTGTTGTTTTGTTTATTTTAGTGGTTTGTTTACCTTTGTACGTGAATGAAATGCCACGTTTACGGAGAGGAGGTGCAAATCTTGGACGACGCACCGTAAATGCATCCCGGTACCATCGACAGGAGACTGCACATGAAACTGAAGAAGAGTATGCTGAGAGGTTTAGGCATAATTTGGAAGCCCTCGCGTATCAAAAATGCAGAGTCTGCAGACGCTTGGACATAGTCAGCAATGATGACAACTATATTTGTACCTCATGCGTAAAAGATACTTTAAAATTCTCTGCAGTCAACAATATGCAACCTTCAATCATTCCCGAAGATTATCCAAGGGAAAAATCGATTCGTCGATACATTTCTGAAAATTATTGATTAAAGAAATACTCGCTCAGCTCAATATTGCAAGCAGACAACTGCATTGTATACCTAGTAATTATGTTTTTTTAACTCTTAAAAACGACACGTAAAGGTTCCTTGTAGTTCTTTTTTGTATGTAATCGTTTTCTCGGTTAAACCTAATTTTCATAACCCTCCCATCCCAGAAAAATTACAAAAACAACCATGGAGATTTACATTATTAACATTGGGCTTATCCTATTTTAAATAAAAACGAGTTCGCACGCTGCACGCTGACGTGAGGGAAGTGAATTTCCACATAACAACTTTTAAAACTCCAAATCAGTGTAATAACATACATTTATTCCAATTATTATTGAAATCTGAAAACATTGATTTTTTTGGCTATTCTGATGCTCATGGTTTCATTTACCTGCAAAGCTGGGAATACAATTTTGTGCATTATAATGTTAGGAGAAGGTCCAGACAGGCTTGAAAGTAGGTGTGAGGTTTCTGGGGATGATAAAAGTACTCCAACAAAGGAATGACAGGCTTTTCTAGTGTAAAATTCCCATAAGACAACGTACTGGGTTTAGTCGATACACATTTTCTTTAATAACTCGGTAAATATGAATGCTAGAATGACGAAAGAGGGTTTAAAACTTTTGCCGCACTAATTCCCATCTTTTTACATGCATTAATCTTACATACGGGGCATTTTTGACCCTTTTTGGGCCCAAAATCTCAAAATTTGAAAGATTAATCCCCAAAAAAGTGGTTTAGGGTTTTCCGATTGTTTTGCCCAACGAACTTGTCCAACTGATTACAAAAAGGAATGCCCCTACCAAATTTGATGTAAATCGGACAAAAAATGCGACCACTAGAGTGCATACACACACACACACACACACACACACACACACACACACACACACACACACACACACACACACACATATATATATATATATATATATATATATATATACACATAATGTATATATATGTATATATATAAAATTTTTAACGACCCCTCAAAACGTGTTCAGGGGGTCACGTTAGGAACTTCTATGGTGGTCCCGTGCTTAAGTTTCACCTTGCGGGTCATGCTAATACTGTAGTTCACTTTCCAAAGGAAATTCACTAACAAATGGTTGATGCATAAACAAAGCAGAGGTATAAATCACATGTGGAAATATAATCTAAGCAGTAGTTTACAATCCCCATGCTTTGAATGTACGAGTGGGTTTTACTTATTTCTGGCTTATACAAAATATTTTTTTCGCTATTGGCCAATACATTTAGTTTGAATCATCCCTCAACATCCTACGATTTACCAACCAACAATTTATCTTTCAAAGTTTATCCAGAATAAATAAAAACAAAGATGAGGACAATTTTAATTTTGCTCTGGTATAACCATATCCTAACGCTTAGGACTTAGTCTTTAACTCGTCAAAGTATGACATAAACATTGTTTTTAGCGAATTTCCCCTATAGGGAAGAAGCTATTACCGTAGGTCTCATGGTAAGACTTAAGCCCGAGACCATGATAACTTTTCATTTTGAGGTCCCCAGATGCAAAAAACACCATACGTTAAAATGTTTATATATGTATATATATATAATTATATATATATATATATATATATATATATATATATGTATATATATATATATGTGTGTGTGTCCGTAGGCACGATAACTCTCGCAAAAAAGGTCTGATCCTAATGAAATTTGGTAAAAATGTGTAAATAACCATTTATTTGAACGAGTTCGAAAACCAGACGAATCGCACCATCCGAAGGGGCGTTTTGTACCCCGAAAATGGGTTTTTTGGGGTTTCCACTTGTAATTTTTATTTAAATAAAATTTAAATTTTTACCATTGAATTTAGCATAAAAAAACCATTTCGGTATTGTGATCATTGCTCTACGTCAATTGGTTACTGAGATATTGAAAGTGCTAAACACAGTACGTTGTCTAATGTTATTCTTATGGAGAAAAAGAAAAATTTTATATCTCGCTTATTTATGAACATAAACTGACGAAATTTGGTATATGGCTTCATCTGGATGTGGTTCATTGTTGTTTGCACAAAAAAAATTTTCGCCTATGGTTCCCATAGCAGCAAACCTAGGTACTTGGTCCCCATGTTATTCTTATGGAAAATAATTGAAATGTTACATATCGCTTATTTATGAATGTATATGGTTGAAAATTGGTATGTGACTTCACTAAGATAAGTTCTATTGATATTTGCATCAAAACCCATTATTTTGTGTTCCTTGTTGCAGCAAACCTGCGTACTCATCCCCAATGTTATGCTTATGGAGAATAATTAATATTTTAAATATCCCTTGTTTGTGAATATATTTCTTATGAATCCTGTTAAGTGTTTTAATGTGTTATTTTATATATTCATTGGTAATTCGATGAGTATGCAGATTTGCTGCGACGGGGGTATTATATTATTTTTACACTTGATATTTTACTGATTTGCTCCTAAACTATTTGGAAGGAAGTATTCAAAAAATATTCTTCCCTGTTTTACGCCTGCTAAAAGAGAAGAATAGTCCTTGATGCACCCATCTATGTCGTGCAATATTATCTGTAAATTGTCTCGTCTACAGCATCACCGGGGTTGTAGTTTCGTTGGCTGCCTATAGGCTGCGTTATTTTCAGTAATTTGTAATGTTTTAACAGCTGATTAATACTTATCAGCTGATTGCAGTACGACCAAGGGAATAGCTCCGCGTGAAGCTGATGACTTGATTAACGTTGTTTTTCACATTTTAGCGAATTTCCCCTATAGGGAAAGAGCTATTACCGTAGTCGGCATGGTAAGACCTAGGCCCGGGACCATGATAACTTTTTGTTTTGAGGTCCCCAGATGCCAAAAACACCATTCGTTCAAAACTGTATATGTGTGTGTGTGTGTGTGTGTGTGTGTGTGTGTGTGTGTGTGTGTGTGTCCGTGAGCACTATAACTCTCGTAAAAATTCTCGTATTTTCTGTAAGATTTTTTATTATTTTATCTTATACTTTCTCCCTCTATACATAGTATATGGAGAAAGTATTGTTTTCGTCAAAATTTTCGAATTTGAGTTGTTAGTGGAACTATTCGTTTTGGTGCTCCCTGAACCCAAAAAAGTGTTTTTTACGTGGTGTGTGTGTGTGTGTGTGTGTGTGTGTGTGTGTGTGTGTGTGTGTGTGTGTCCGTGAGCACGATAACTCTCGTAAAAATAATCCGATTTTGACTTAATTTGGTACAAACGTGTAAAACAACATTTATGACTTCAAAGTTCAAAAACCAGACAGATCGACCTATCTGAAGGGGTATTTTTGGGGGGGGGGTTGAACCCCAAAAATGGGATTTTGAGTTTTTTATATACTTTTTGAAAAAGTCAAATTTTATTTTTTTAATTGGAATCAGTTTAAAAAGACGCACAATCTTTTGTTTTTATCATTGCTTTACGTCAAATGGTTACGGAGATATTGAAAGTGCAAAACACAGTACGTTGTTCAATGTTATTCTTATGGAGAATAAGAAAAATTTATATCTCGCTTATTTATCGACTTATCCTGTTGAAACTTGGTATATTGCTTCATATCGTTGGGGCCTATTGATATTTGCACTAAAATAAATTTTTGGCCGATAGTTCCCGTAGCAGCAAACCTACGTACTCAGCCCCATGTTATTCTTATGGAGAATAAGTAACGTGATCTCCCTTAATTATGAACATAAATTAATGAAATTTGGTATGTGGCTTTACCTACTTGAGTTACATTGATATTTGTATAAAACCCTATTTTTTGTCTTCCTTCCTTCAGCAAACCTGCATCCTCAGCCGCCATGTTATTCTTATGGAGAATAATTAAAATGTCATACATCGATTATTTATGAATGTAGACTGATGAAACATGGTATGTGGCTTTATGTGGTATTAAGATACATACATATGCATTGGAAATTCGCTGAGTACGCAGGTTTGCTGCTACGAGGTATTATCCTTTTAAGAAGTTTTGAATGAAAGTAGTAAACATTCATGGAAAATAATTGTTGATGATAGGCAAAGTGTAGGAAATAATGTCTTAACTAACCGTTTTAAAGGTTAGGTTGGTTTGGAATTACATTTACAGGGTTTATTTGAGAACATTTATTTTTATTTCTGATGATTTTTATTAATGTTCCCCCTGGTGTTATTCTTAGCAAGACAATAAGTTTTTCAACTTCATTTCCGGAAGTTACTATCATCCCTCGAGAAAGTTCAAACTAGCTTCCATATATAAAATCCTTCGCGTAACAAAACTGAGAAACCTCCAAGTATAAAAAAGTAGATTAAGGCTTCGAACCCGACGCCTTAATCTATCCAGAAATTATGGATCGCCACTACGATATTATCTATTCTTAAATCAGGTTATACATGTATGGAAAATGATCGAAATATAATGCATAGTGTAATTGCTGTGTAAATAAGAATTGCTAGTAACTAATAATAAACTAACATTTTATTTACATTACATTTATTTGAATGTTTAAGATAAAAAGTTTCTTTTGTAAAACCAATGTTAGTCTTCAATGAGTTTTTAATGTTAGTTTTCAATGTAAACTGGGAAAACAGTTATGTAACATTTGGCTTATGCAATATGTTCCGGAAAAATATGATGTCTGCTAGCACAGGATATACAAATACAGAGATTGATTACCAAACATTGCATAGTCAACACAGAATTGCAATGAAACGGAGAATTGCATCATCACCATTTATTAATCAAATGGTCGTTTGTTTTGAAATATAGAGAATGAGTAATGCAATAAGACATGTTGTTGTAATAGTGGCATCTGATGAAATAAAAGCTTTGTATTGGAAATAAATAACATTGATAAGAATAATTGTAATCAAAGCAAAAGTAAAATCTTTGTTATAGCATGAGCTTATAAGTAGGTACTGTACAATAGTACTACTAATAGGTTGAAGATAGTTGAGCTCCATGTCGCTGGCTCGGCCATGACGGATATTGATATATTTGACCATACCTGTACCGATTTAAAAAACATAAATATAAATTGAAATAACTTAAAGCAACATTATACATGTTATTTTATAGTGGAATAATTAAACTTGTCATTAAAAGTAGAGGGAAATTACCTTTGGTTGAGTGGTAGGACTGGATCTAAGTTCAAATAAGCTGTTTGTCATATTCTGGTTACTGGAAAAAGTGGACTGGAAATGAGTGGATGCTGTAGAAATTGTAAGTCTGATTGAATTATTAATAATTAATAAATTGAGAGATTAAAGTGAATAAAATGTATGTCTGTGTTTTCTTAATATGTTTGTTTTGTATTTAAAGAAGTAATTTAATTGATTTTGAGCTATTTTAACTGCTGCAGGAAGATGTAAGGTTGCAGACAAACCTGTTTCAGTTGGTTGTAGAAAAAGCACATTGCCATTAAGTTTTCAAGGATCTTCAATCCGATGTTTTATGTTATTTTTAATTTATAGAGAATTGTAATTAGACTTGTTTTATATTGTTTACAGAGATCAACCACGCTTAGTTAGAGTCCAGAAAGTCCAGTCATAACCAGTTAAAGTAAGATCAACCCATATTTATTTAGTTGGTGAAGGGTTATATAAAAGTATTTCCATGAGTTGTTAAAAATAAATGTAAATGGTGTTGAAGTTTAATATACAGCAAAGTACTTTCACATTCCGACTGTATAATTTTCCCTGTTTGCTTCTACCCAGCTATATTTTATTTTAAAACCCTCATAATTGAAACGTGTGATATCCTCAATTGGAATTAGAGGGTACATACAGGTGGAAGTTAATACACAGGTAGTATAGGTTAATAGAGCAATCCCTAAAGTTAGTATACATTCCAGTGATATGCTATTAAGGAAATGTCGTGCCGGACCAGTGACATGCCAGCCCGGCCATACTGGATATTGGTATTGGTATATTTATCCATACCAGAACTTAATACACAGTTAGTATATGTTAATAGAGCAATTCCCAAAGTTAGGATACATTCCAGTGATATGCTATTAAGGAAATGTCGTGCCGGGCTAGTGACATGCCAGCCCGGCCATACTGGATATTGGTATTGGTATATTTATCCATACCAGAAGTTAATACACAGGTAGTATAGGTTAATAGAGCAATTCCCAAAGTTAGGATCCATTCCAGTGATATGCTATTAAGGAAATGTCGTTGCCGGGCCAGTGACTTGCCAGCCCGGCCATACTGGATATTGGTATTGGTATATTTATCCATACCAGAAGTTAATACACAGTTAGTATAGGTTAATAGAGCAATTCCCAAAGTTAGGATACATTCCAGTGATATGCTATTAAGGAAATGTCGTGCCGGGCCAGTGACATGCCAGCCCGGCCATACTGGATATTGGTATTGGTATATTTATCCATACCAGAAGTTAATACACAGGTAGTATAGGTTAATAGAGCAATTCCCAAAGTTAGTACACATTCCAGTGATATGCTATTAAGGAAATGTCGTGCCGGACGAGTGACATGCCAGCCCGGCCATACTGGATATTGGTATTGGTATATTTATCCATACCAGAACTTAATACACAGTTAGTATATGTTAATAGAGCAATTCCCAAAGTTAGGATACATTCCAGTGATATGCTATTAAGGAAATGTCGTGCCGGGCCAGTGACATGCCAGCCCGGCCATACTGGATATTGGTATTGGTATATTTATCCATACCAGAAGTTAATACACAGGTAGTATAGGTTAATAGAGCAATTCCCAAAGTTAGGATACATTCCAGTGATATGCTATTAAGGAAATGTCGTGCCGGGCCAGTGACATGCCAGCCCGGCCATACTGGATATTGGTATTGGTATATTTATCCATACACGAAGTTAATACACAGGTAGTATAGGTTAATAGAGCAATTCCCAAAGTTAGTATACATTCCAGTGATATGCTATTAAGGAAATGTCGTGCCGGACCAGTGACATGCCAGCCCGGCCATACTGGATATTGGTATTGGTATATTTATCCATACCAGAAGTTAATACACAGGTAGTATAGGTTAATAGAGCAATTCCCAAAGTTAGTATACATTCCAGTGATATGCTATTAAGGAAATGTCGTGCCGGACCAGTGACATGCCAGCCCGGCCATACTGGATATTGGTATTGGTATATTTATCCATACCAGAAGTTAATACACAGTTAGTATAGGTTAATAGAGCAATTCCCAAAGTTAGGATACATTCCAGTGATATGCTATTAAGGAAATGTCGTGCCGGGCCAGTGACATGCCAGCCCGGCCATACTGGATATTGTTATTGGTATATTTATCCATACCAGAAGTTAATACACAGTTAGTATAGGTTAATAGAGCAATTCCCAAAGTTGGGATACATTCCAGTGATATGCTATTAAGGAAATGTCGTGCCGGGCCAGTGACATGCCAGCCCGGCCATACTGGATATTGGTATTGGTATATTTATCCATACCAGAACTTAATACACAGTTAGTATAGGTTAATAGAGCAATTCCCAAAGTTGGGATACATTCCAGTGATATGCTATTAAGGAAATGTCGTGCCGGGCCAGTGACATGTCAGCCCGGGAATACTGGATATTGGTATTGGTATATTTATCCATACCAGAAGTTAATACACAGGTAGTATAGGTTAATAGAGCAATTCCCAAAGTTAGTACACATTCCAGTGATATGCTATTAAGGAAATGTCGTGCCGGACGAGTGACATGCCAGCCCGGCCATACTGGATATTGGTATTGGTATATTTATCCATACCAGAACTTAATACACAGTTAGTATATGTTAATAGAGCAATTCCCAAAGTTAGGATACATTCCAGTGATATGCTATTAAGGAAATGTCGTGCCGGGCCAGTGACATGCCAGCCCGGCCATACTGGATATTGGTATTGGTATATTTATCCATACCAGAAGTTAATACACAGGTAGTATAGGTTAATAGAGCAATTCCCAAAGTTAGTATACATTCCAGTGATATGCTATTAAGGAAATGTCGTGCAGGACCAGTGACATGCCAGCCCGGCCATACTGGATATTGGTATTGGTATATTTATCCATACCAGAAGTTAATACACAGGTAGTATAGGTTAATAGAGCAATCCCCAAAGTTAGGATACATTCCAGTGATATGCTATTAAGGAAATGTCGTGCCGGGCCAGTGACATGCCAGCCCGGGAATACTGGATATTGGTATTGGTATATTTATCCATACCAGAAGTTAATACACAGGTAGTATAGGTTAATAGAGCAATTCCCAAAGTTAGGATACATTCCAGTGATATGCTATTAAGGAAATGTCGTGCCGGGCCAGTGACATGCCAGACCGGCCATACTGGATATTGGTATTGGTATATTTATCCATACCAGAAGTTAATACACAGGTAGTATAGGTTAATAGAGCAATTCCCAAAGTTAGGATACATTCCAGTGATATGCTATTAAGGAAATGTCGTGCCGGACCAGTGACATGCCAGCCCGGCCATACTGGATATTGGTATTGGTATATTTATCCATACACGAAGTTAATACACAGGTAGTATAGGTTAATAGAGCAATTCCCAAAGTTAGTACACATTCCAGTGATATGCTATTAAGGAAATGTCGTGCCGGACGAGTGACATGCCAGCCCGGCCATACTGGATATTGGTATTGGTATATTTATCCATACCAGAACTTAATACACAGTTAGTATATGTTAATAGAGCAATTCCCAAAGTTAGGATACATTCCAGTGATATGCTATTAAGGAAATGTCGTGCCGGGCCAGTGACATGCCAGCCCGGCCATACTGGATATTGGTATTGGTATATTTATCCATACCAGAAGTTAATACACAGGTAGTATAGGTTAATAGAGCAGTTCCCAAAGTTAGTATACATTCCAGTGATATGCTATTAAGGAAATGTCGTGCAGGACCAGTGACATGCCAGCCCGGCCATACTGGATATTGGTATTGGTATATTTATCCATACCAGAAGTTAATACACAGGTAGTATAGGTTAATAGAGCATTTCCCAAAGTTAGTATACATTCCAGTGATATGCTATTAAGGAAATGTCGTGCCGGACCAGTGACATGCCAGCCCGGCCATACTGGATATTGGTATTGGTATATTTATCCATACCAGAAGTTAATACACAGTTAGTATAGGTTAATAGAGCAATTCCCAAAGTTAGGATACATTCCAGTGATATGCTATTAAGGAAATGTCGTGCCGGGCCAGTGACATGCCAGCCCGGCCATACTGGATATTGTTATTGGTATATTTATCCATACCAGAAGTTAATACACAGTTAGTATAGGTTAATAGAGCAATTCCCAAAGTTGGGATACATTCCAGTGATATGCTATTAAGGAAATGTCGTGCCGGGCCAGTGACATGCCAGCCCGGCCATACTGGATATTGGTATTGGTATATTTATCCATACCAGAACTTAATACACAGTTAGTATAGGTTAATAGAGCAATTCCCAAAGTTGGGATACATTCCAGTGATATGCTATTAAGGAAATGTCGTGCCGGGCCAGTGACATGTCAGCCCGGCCATACTGGATATTGGTATTGGTATATTTATCCATACCAGAAGTTAATGCACAGTTAGTATAGGTTAATAGAGCAATTCCCAAAGTTAGTATACATTCCAGTGATATGCTATTAAGGAAATGTCGTGCCGGGCCAGTGACATGCCAGCCCGGCCATACTGGATATTGGTATTGGTATATTTATCCATACCAGAAGTTAATACACAGTTAGTATAGGTTAATAGAGCAATTCCCAAAGTTGGGATACATTCCAGTGATATGCTATTAAGGAAATGTCGTGCCGGGCCAGTGACATGCCAGCCTGGCCATACTGGATATTGGTATTGGTATATTTATCCATACCAGAACTTAATACACAGTTAGTATAGGTTAATAGAGCAATTCCCAAAGTTGGGATACATTCCAGTGATATGCTATTAAGGAAATGTCGTGCCGGGCCAGTGACATGTCAGCCCGGCCATACTGGATATTGGTATTGGTATATTTATCCATACCAGAAGTTAATACACAGTTAGTATAGGTTAATAGAGCAATTCCCAAAGTTAGTATACATTCCAGTGATATGCTATTAAGGAAATGTCGTGCCGGGCCAGTGACATGCCAGCCCGGCCATACTGGATATTGGTATTGGTATATTTATCCATACCAGAAGTTAATACACAGTTAGTATAGGTTAATAGAGCAATTCCCAAAGTTGGGATACATTCCAGTGATATGCTATTAAGGAAATGTCGTGCCGGGCCAGTGACATGCCAACCCGGCCATACTGGATATTGGTATTGGTATATTTATCCATACCAGAAGTTAATACACAGTTAGTATAGGTTAATAGAGTAATTCCCAAAGTTAGTATACATTCCAGTGATATGCTATTAAGGAAATGTCGTGCCGGGCCAGTGACATGCCAGCCCGGCCATACTGGATATTGGTATTGGTATATTTATCCATACCAGAAGTAATACACAGTTAGTATAGGTTAATAGAGCATTTCCTGAGGTTAGTATACATTCCAGTAAAGTTTTATTAAGAGAAATGTCATGCCGGGGTAAAATATGCCAGCCCGGCCGGCATGGCCGGATATTGGTATATTTCACCATACCAAAGGTTAATATACAGTTGGGGAGGTAGGAACATACCGTAAGAATAACTATGAGAGCTTATGATTATCCTTTTATGAGTATCTAAATATGCGTTTTAAATATACCAATATCCGGCAAGGCCGGGCGGGCAGGTCACTGGCCCGGCACGACATTTTCTTTAATAACAAATCACTGGAATGTATACTAACTTTTGGGGATTGCTCTATAAACCTATACTAACAGTATATTAACCTCTAATACGGTCAAATACAGGGTGACTGAAAAGTAACTTTCATCCCCCCTTTACTTTTCAACAATTTGAGATATTTGAAATCGGTTTGCGGCAACCTTCTTGGATATGAGGGGCTACAATAATTATTGTTAGTTTTAAAATTTTTATCTTTAGGTGTAGTGGGGGTAGGGGGTAGCTCAAAATTTTCAAATAGGAAGTATGGTTGACTTTCATATCATTTTATAGGTCTTGATGAAACTAAACAATTGACATAAAGAAAATAAAAATCGGACCACTAATAACGAAATGGCAACCAAAAATTACCTTTAATAACTCGCGTCTTAAACAGCATTTATTGTGATAGTCAACAAAAAATAATAATTATTTTAGTAATTTTTAATTTGTATCAATGCAACTTTTTTTAGTTAAGATCATTGCTAATAAGATCTGAATGGTTAGTAAATAGTGCCTGGAAAATCCCCAACTCCCCATATTGTTATCAGTAATCTCTGACTTTTTCCTTGTAATCAGTTCTTATCTCTGGGTGAAAGTTCAGCAGTACTTAGACAGCTGTTTGGATTTTCACAGCTGAGAATAACAGCTGATTTTAAAGATAGCTATGACCATACTGTACACCTAGTTACTTTTTTATTGTTGTGTGTTGGTTAAGATTTGTTAATTAATGTTGTCATGGTTTTTTATTGTTGTCCTGGTTGATTAGATTTGAATCATTTAAGGGCACCATTTTGTTATTAGTGGTCCAATTTTTATTTTCTTTATGTCAATTTTTTTGTTTCTTCAAGACCTATAAAATGATATGAAAGTCGACCATACTTCCCATTTCAAAGATTTTGAGCTACCCCTTACCCCCACTACCCCTAAGGGTAAAAATTTTAAAACTAACCATAATTATTGTAGCCCCTCATATCCAAGAAGGTTCCCGCAAACCGATTTCAAATATCTCAAATAGTTAAAAAGTTAAGGGGGGGTGCAAGTTACTTTTCAGTCACCCTGTATGTCAATATCCACATGGCTGAGCCAGCGACATGGAGCTTGGATAGCTAACAAAAGATATTGTATTCACTATGTCCCAAAAATATAGAAGGGTTCGATATTTCTGAAGATAAAAGGGATTATACAATATGTTTAAAATAATTTAAACCGGCCATGTGCTCAAAATGGGATTTTTTAGAGAGAGGGGGTTTATTTATAGATTAAATGAAATCTTGATTAGTAAAAAAATTTCAACGGAAACCCAAAAACATTCTAGAGCTAGTTTAATAACTACCAAACTAAATATAAGTATAAATATATATAATGTGCTAACAATGAATGAAAAAAATCAAAACAATTATTGTGCCATTGAACATTGCACAAAGTGTTTTAATTTTTACCTATTTACTTAAAATTGTAGTTATCCTATTTAATTGACAGGATAACAAGATTGACTTGACTTTTAATTGTCTGTATTACCTAAACGTCTTTAAATAATATGGTTGTATAAACTATATACAAAATCAAGCATACCTCTTACAATGATTATAAGAGTGATTGTGCAGTCCGCAGAAGAGACTTTGAAGCCGAGGTATGAAAGGGTCAACGTGGTTTAAAAGGGGATTTGGCGTCATTAATTGTGACACCCAGGGACCTGATGAGAGTGACGGCGCGACAGAGAGAGGGGTAGCTAGCGTGAAAGAGCAGCCAGTCGTCCAAGTAAGCAACAAAACCACAGCCAGTGACGGCGTGACAGAGAGAGGGGTAGCTAGCGTGAAAGAGCAGCCAGTCGTCCAAGTAAGCAACAAAACCACAGCCAGTGACGGCGTGACAGAGAGAGGGGTAGCTAGCGTGAAAGAGCAGCCAGTCGTCCAAGTAAGCAACAAAACCACAGCCAGTGACGGCGCGACAGAGAGAGGGGTAGCTAGCGTGAAAGAGCAGCCAGTCGTCCAAGTAAGCAACAAAACCACAGCCAGTGACGGCGTGACAGAGAGAGGGGTAGCTAGCGTGAAAGAGCAGCCAGTCGTCCAAGTAAGCAACAAAACCACAGCCAGTGACTGCGCGACAGAGAGAGGGGTAGCTAGCGTGAAAGAGCAGCCAGTCGTCCAAGTAAGCAACAAAACCACACCCAGTGACGGCTTCAAAGTGACGTAAGATGATAAGGCATGCCTTTTGAAAGACTCCCGGTGCAACCGCATGTCCTATGGGGAGTTGTTGCTGCGGCTGACCCCATAGCTCTCCGATTGCGACTAACGCTCCTGCACCCCCACTCGACTACCTCGAACCCGAGGCAGACGAAGGCGAGGTACAGTGCGTCAGCGCCGGGAGAGAGGTCGGACCAGAAGGGTCGGGCCGGCGCTGTACCTTTAATATAAACATTGACATAAATGTCCGTGCAGGGCCAGCTGGCAGAATTTCCCTAGTCAGAAGGACACAAAACAGGGAAAGAAATTACAATTGAAATAGTTGAAGAGCTGAGGTGAGCAGTTGGACTGGCGGTGGACGTCTGGTGTGGGAAGTCTACACCCAGTACTCTCCCCAGTTGCTGTCATCTCGTGAAGGCCTGAGTCCGGAGGTGGATCCAGCCGAAGTGTCAGCTGGCGAAGGTGGCGGTGTAGGTGGAGCCTGAAGATCCGTATCGTCCACCCCCCCAGGGGGCCGTCCGGAGGCGAAGATCCAACAGGAAGTCATCGGCCGGTGGAGGTGGAAGGTCGTCCTCTGGGAGCCCAGGGTCGAACTCCGCCTAGTAGTCAGCTAAGGCCTCTGCCCCCACACCGTGAAGGTGTAGGTTGAGGGGAAGTTCGATCACGCCACCCGTCGGGGACCCGACAGGAGATGAGGACGGCGAAGACGTAAGTGACGGGGATCCTCTGCGACCACAGAGGTAATCCCAGGCGGCAGCATAATCTGCAGAGGCGAGTTGGGTAGCCCGACGACCTGTAATGCATCGCACCGTGGGGTCAAAACCCACAAAAACCACACACAAGGACTCACAAACACTACAGAGCACGACACGCGCGAGAAACGAGTTGTTGTTGCGGCTGACCCCCACAGCTCTCCGATCGCGACTAACGCCCCTTTACCCCGCACTCGACTACCTCGAACCCGAGGCCCTGTTTGTTATCTAGGTGTATCATTAGTTTAAAATATGTATCGTAAAATACGTCTTATAGTATAATCAACCCGCAGAAGTAGACCAACTACACTAAGTGATTAATTTAATCTGTGCTGTTTTTCCGATGAATCCCAATAATACATCTCCTCATATTGTTACCTATTGCTCATTAGTTAACTTTTTGACCACATTACTACAATTGAATCTTCATACTTTCACTTATGTTAGTTACAACAAGTAACGTAATGTATGATGGTGTATACATTATCAACTTTACTTTTTTTAACACAAATAAGTGTAATCGTAGTATGCGGGATGTAACTTACACCTACAGTTAATCTTTCAACATACTTTGTTCTTGGATGTAAAATGGCACATGTGTATGTATAGTTTGTTTGTGTTGCTGATAAAAGAAAAAAAATGTCTTTGATAAAGAAAAATATTTGTTTTGTACATAATTTAATCAAAAGTAAAAGGGATGTAGGATTTTACATATCGTTACCAATATAACACAGTAGAATATATTCATATGTGTATATTTACGCCAGAAGTATGTACCAATTGTTTTAGGGCACTGATCACAAATATTAGGGTATTCATAATTAAACAAAAGGAAAGGAAAATGTGCAAAAGAAGTTTATATTAATAACTTATTCACCCACCAAATTTGGTGACAGTTCTGACCTTAAGTCACCACTTTGAATGAGGCATGTCTTGCAGGTCTTGAAGATCTAGACGTTCTAGAGGGTCTAGAAGGTCTTGAAGATCTGAGGGGTCCAGGATTATAGATGACGTCACTAACTTTATTACAGGTACATAGATTGGGGGTTTTAACCAGCGTGTCATTAATTAACATGAAGTGGGATAGTGATACATACATTGTCATGTTGATAATTGACACAGAGGGGAAATTATATTTATGAAGGTAGGTTAATTTGAAAAAAAATGTGAAATGGGTGTGATTATTTGCTGGTACTAAATAAGCGAGGAGTGTGTTGGTTATTATAAAATAAGTTACAATAAAAATGTAAACAAAAGATATCAGGTGAGAATAAAAGTATAGGAAAATAGAAATATTTAAAATCAAATTAAAATAAAAACATATGATTTTAATTGGTGAGGAAAAAATGTGATGAACAAGGCTCTTGTTGAGTAGTTCGGAATTAATTATTTTCAAAACAAAATTATATAGATCCAGATCATATATTAGTCCTGAACAGTTATATATTACCAATCCTCCACAGGAACGTTTTAAATGAGAACTGCAACAGTTGTTTATGGAGTAAATAATCTTAAGTCATGTTCAATATGTATCCTCATGTTATTTATTGCCAATCCTCACTTAACGTTTTAAATAAGAACTACAACATCTGTTTAGGATAAATATTATTAAGTCCCCATCTGGTTCAATATAAATAAATAATGCTTTGTCCATAATAATAACACAGGATTTTTAAAACCCCGTGGGGCAGAGTCCTAAGGTAATTTCCAAAACTTCAAGTAGCCTAAAACCATCTAACGTACATATAGAACATAGACAATAAGTTTAATCGAAATCAGTACGCCCGTTTCCTTGTAAAACACGACCAAAACCACACGAAATCACGTTTTTGAACGGCCCCCATTCTTTACCAAAAAAGCGTATGCCAGTTTAAAGTAGCTTAAAACCTTCCCACGCATGTATAGACCAAAGGAACAAAGTGTCATCAAAGTCAGTGCAACTGTTATCCCGGGAAAAGCGAACAAAAACCCGTCTTTGAGCGTTACCAATAGATAGACAGACATAAATTGAGATAAGACTTGTTTAGGCTTCCCTAGGGTGTCAAATCGTGAAAATATCCAAGCATTGCATAATTTCAAGCAATGTACAGACAAAACTCCAATTTTATTTATTTATACTTATTTCAATTTCATACAATGCTTTGGTTTATTCATTCAAATAAATTATTATTTTCTTTCATTTTAAAGATAGCCATCGAAATAATACATTGTTCTTATCGTGCAATGGAAGTAAGTATTTCGTCATTTTCATGAAAACACCTGAACTAATTCTTTACAGTGTCTTGTTTGATCGATGACTTATAATATATAAAGTTGTTCTGTACTATATAAACCCCGACTAACCCGAGGTTTCATGAGACAGTCGAGAAGTAGTCTTAGTACTAGCAGCATGTGTACTCCAGCGTTTTGGTCCTTTTGCCCCTTCTCGCTTGCGCCTTGCTTGGTAAGTGTTTGAAACTGGTGAATCATCTTAGAACAATATTCACTGCCTCACTCACACCTAGATCAACGAACGGTCTTACAGAAAATCTTTTGACACTCCATCACTAATTAAAAATTTAGCATTCAAGAAATATTTTAATTTTTGTATTTGCCTCCTTCAATCTATCCAGGTTTAACACTCGCAATCCGAGGATTACTATTTTAGGTACTTCCGTAGTTTATTTTTTTTATATTTACGAAATTCACACCCTTCGGCCAGGTTCCGGATGTGCGGAATTTTATACTGATTTTGGACTGTGAAATTTGTGTAGATCAATTAGTAAAAACCACTCAATTAGAGAAAATTGTAATAACATGATAGGTAGGTATTATTTCTTATTTCTTATGAGCGCTAGTAAGCCAGTAGTATAAACAAAATCAGAAAAAATTGCTACAAAAGATTTTATTGTTTTAATTGCTTAATCTATGACCCAAAATGACTATCTTAGGTTTTCCTCATCGGCAGAGTTGTGCTTAAGTGGTGGGGGGTTCAAATGTAGTACTGTACTCCTTTTCCCAAAAAGGAGTATGTCTGAAGTTGTATGGTTTATCCCGTAAAGGACTCACGATATTAAACAAATGGTCCGATTACAAGTTGTAGGGCATTAAATTCCCCATAAAATGAGACCAAGTTTATCATTTTCGGACCACCCGTTCACGTACAAATGCTAAAAAAGATGGACAATATTTAAATATTTACGAAAATTTGGTTTTAAACTTCCGAATTTTGGTAAAATCGTCTAAACTAACCCATCCATCAATGAATTAGTATGAACACAAGTTATAGAGGAATAGATTCTGCGTTCTATGAGACCATGAGTGTAGTTTTTGGACCATCCGTGTCCGTATAGTTCCACCTTAAATTTGAACCAACTTATATCGATTTTGTAGGTCATGGGGAAGAAGTAGGGATTTTGTTTCTTAAAGCCTACTTTTATTGAAGTTTGATCCCTGTTTGCTTACAAGTTTTGTCACCTGATGACAGGCTACTGCTTGATTATGGACCTTATGTAGCCACAATTCAGTATTTTACAGTGCGGTCGTTTCAATATGAGACAAAGGATTATACAGGTTAAATTACTGCATATCCATATGGAATTATCTTTATTATATAGGAAGCTGATATTCTGAATGTATCCAAAATAAGGAATCACAACATTGGATGTACCTTGTATTTAATATTTGTTTATTTTTCAAGGGTCTTGGATTCATATAGTTTTAGATTAAACACACAAACAATACTTTCACCCATTTTCATGACATCCAAAATGAGGGAGCGTGTTTGGGGGACATAATTTTTTAGAGTCACGTATTAAAATGTTGATAACCATTCTAAAATTCTATTTTCATCCAATTTCATTTAAATTTAAAATTATCGGACCAATTATAGAAAAATGCATTTTGTATGCTAACAAATATTAGCCGTGGTTTTTGGGTTCAGTAGTTACATCGTGTAATCAACGAAGAACAACTATAACAAAATATATTCATTAAGGAGCCGTATTATTAAAAATCTGCACTAAATTGTTATATTATTGCGTATTACCTATTTAAAGGGAGAATTTTAAATTGGTCGTTGATCATAACAATTCCCAAGCATCCAGCAGTTCAGTCTGTGTAGGCCTAATATGTTTCAAAAGTCTATAACTGTTGGTTTAAATTGTATGTGTTATTTCTAAGCAATATTTCTCAATAACGGATCTCTCATGTCGGTTGTTTATACAGTCAACATTATGCATTAATCCCCCTAACTATAATGATGTATCTGCCGTTTTACAATATATAATTTTCCTTGTTAGCGAATTTCCTTGGGAAAGTGAACTATTAGCATGACCCGCACGGTGAAACTTAAGCCCAGGACCACCATAGAAGTTCCTAACGTGACCCCCTGAACACGTTTTGGGGGGTCGTTCAAAATTATATATATATATATATACGTATATATATATATATATATATGTGTGTATTTGCACTCTAGCGGTCGCATTTTTTGTCCGATTTACTTCAAATTTGGTAGGGACGTTCCTTTCTGTAATCAGTTGGACATGTTTGTTGGGCAAAACAATCGTAAAACTTTAAACCCCTTTTTTGGGGATCAATCTTTCAAATTTCGAGTTTTTGGGCCCAAAAAGGGTAAGAAAAGCCCCAGATGTAAAATATAAGCATTGAAAAACATGGGAGTTAGAGAGGCGAAAGTTTTAAGCCCTATCTCGTCATTCTAGCTTAACTATTTACCGAGTTATTAAAGAAAATGTGTATCGACCAAACACAGTACGTTGTTTCATGGGGGTTTTACACTAGAAAAGCGTGTTATTCCTTTGTTAGAGTACTTTTACCATCCCCAGCAACCTCACGCCTACTTTCAAGCTTGTCTGGACCTTTTAACCTTATAATGCGCAAAATTGCATTCCCAGATATGCAAGTAAATGAAACCAGGAGTATCAGAACAGGCAAAAAATCAATGTTTTCAGATTTCAATAAAAATTGGACAAATGTATGTTTTTACATTGATTTTGAGTTTTAAAAGTTGTTATGTGGAAATTCACTTCCCTAACGTCAGCGTGCTGCGTGCGAACTCGTTTATTTTCTGATGGATCACGCTATGTAAGGAAGGACTGAGGCATATATCTCGTGCACTTACGTCACAAATATTGTACAGACACTAGTTTGGTTGGTGTAACTAGTAACTGGATTACCTATCTATTTGGTCGAGCACACAATTACAAACAGCTTACTGTATTTGCCAAAGAAAAAAATTTCAAGTAAGGATGACATGTGTACTGAAACCACTCGGCTAAACGACCACAATATTTGTGTTGCAAAACCAATTAAATTATATTTCCTTCTCTACACCATTGTTTATTACTCAAGTATCTGCCTTAACTATTGTTAATTTATAATTATAATTAAATATTCTATTACATAGTTATAAATGTGTGAAGTACTATGTGTTTAAATAAAACACATAACTATTTTACTATCTACACCAACCGGGCTTTCGTTGCAATCAGTTGCGTATGTCATTTTCTGTTAATGATAAAAAGAAAAATAATAATCTACGTTTCAGCGAATTTCCCCTAAAGGGAAGAAGCTATTACCGTATTCGGCAAGATAAGACCTAGGCCCAGGACCATGATAACTTTTCGTTTTGAGGTCGCCAGACCCCAAAAACACCATTCGTTCGAAACTGTATACACACACACACACACACACACACACACATAAACATATATATATATATATATATGTGTGTGTGTGTGTGCGTGTGTGTGTGTGTGTGTGTGTGTGTGTGTGTCCGAGGGTGCTATAACTCTCGTAAAAATGGTCCGATTTTGATGAAATTTGGTAAAAACGTGTAAAGCAGTCTTTATGATTTTAAGTTCGAAAACAAGGCAGATCAACCGATCCGAAATGGTATTTTGGGAGGTTTTGTACCCCAAAAATGGGTTTTTTGAAGTTTTCACACGTAATATTTTAAAAAGTCTAATTTTAGTTTTTATATTAAATTCAACTTAAAAGAACACACAATTTGGTATTTTGATCATTTCTCATTTCCCGTAACAGTGTTCTCAGCAAAGAAAAAGGGACCATACACTTTATTCCGTGAGATTGCACAAAAAACATTAACTTTTGGGGAATCTCGCTCATGCTGTACAATTTGGTGTGGTTGCTCGGACCCCCATATTCTCACATTGTGGCGGTTAACTTTTCCACTCAAATGGAAAGTTTCCTCGTCACTAAACACTATGCGTGATACCAAATCTCGATCATCATTTTCCTCATCATCTACTGCCATCTGGCTTTGGATAAACTCACAAAACTGAACACGTCGTACTTTGTCACCTTCATGCAAAGCTTGTAGTAATTGAATCCTGTACGGTTTAAAACGCAAACGGCAGCGCAAAACACGCCATACAGATGTCGAAGGAATGTTAAGTTCCCTACCAGCACGGCGAGTGGATTTTTGCGGGCTACGGGTGAAACTCTGGCGGATGCGCTCCACGTCTTCATTGGACACACGGGGACGACCTGATGATTTGCCTTTACAGAGACAGCCTGTATCACTAAATTGCTTATACCATCTTCTTATGCTCTGGGCTGTAGGAGGATCAACACCATATGTGGTACGAAATTCACGTTGCATGGAAATCACAGACTCGCATCTAGCAAACCGTATAACACAAAACGCTTTCTGTTGTGCAGACGCCATTTTGACAACTACTGAGCTGGGCGTTGACAGAATCGCGCTACTGCTACCTGGCGGAAACGACGTTAAACTCCAGAGCTACCTCTTTCTAACAGTACATTGTTCGAGCACATCGGATTCACAGATGATTTTTCTAAATCGGATGATTCTTTTTGAAAAACCCTGCATATCTCGCTTATTTATGAATGGATACTAATGAAACTTGGTATACGGCTTCATCTGGTTGTGGTCTATTGTTATTTGCACAAAAAAATCAAGTTTTACCAATTATTCCCATAGCAGCAAACCCGCGTACTAAGCCCCCATGTTATTCTTAAGGAGAATAAGTAAAATGTAATGTCTCCCTTAATTATGAGCATAATTTAATAAAACTTGGTATGTGGCTTCAAATTGTTGAGTTATATTGATAATTGCATAAAAAAATTTGGTGTCTTCCTCGTTGCAGAAAAACTGCGTACTCATCCCCCATGTTATACTTATGGAGAAAAATCAAAATGGAATTTATCGCTTATTTATTATTTTTTTTGATTATATTTGTTATGTGGTTTCACCTAGGTGATTTATATTGATATTTGCATGAAAACCCGTATTTTGTGTTCCTTGTTGCAGCAAACCTTCGTAATGGAGAATGATTCAAACTTTATATATCGCTTATTTGTGAATATGTGTTTATGAAACTTACTATGCGGCTTTATGTGGCATTAAGACTTATATTATGAGTTGGAAATTCACTGAGTACGCAGGTTTGCTGTGACGGAGGTATTTTAAATTTAACAGGCCAATAGAAAACATTTAGGAACATTAATCACTTACACTGAAATTGTGAGTTGCTAGCTCTCATGAACTACATTTTATGTGTATTTATAATTATTGATTTCTCCACCAACGTTTATTTAACTAAAATCCGGTACATTAATTAAGCATTAATTTATGCTTGTCAATGTTTGCATGCAATTTAAAATATGCACTGCACTTTATTTAAAAAATGATAATTAAACCAAAAGGGCGTGGTAGGCTATCGTAAGCAATTACTTCATGTCAGTGAACTCCGTTACATGCAATTACGTCTCTTCTACTTCGTCCATATAACACCGATTTCATACATTTACTGCACTAACATTGTGCAGACACACAGGATCTAAATGTGTACGTTTTAGTGTTTTGCTTGTGCTTGGGAATGACTTACACGCTACGACTTTGAATTTATGTGTAAGGAAATGTTTAGACAATTTATATAGACCTTATACGATCCGGAAAAAATCTTGAACATGGAGAAATTATCATCAGATATAGATCAGAAACGCCTTATTAATACTGTAAATGAACTAACGAAGAGATTAAATCAGATGGAAGAATCAATCAAAGCTCAGTCATCGAGTACACAAATATCTGATGTTACTTTGGCCAATGGTTCTTCAGACCTTACAGAGCTTTCCACTAAAGATGCTCAGATACTCACAAAATCGTCTCGGGCGAGAGAATCTATCAGTAATGACCAAGGTAATTTCCTACAATTGTATTTGAGAGACACGATGACATCACTAAGTATGCCTGGGATTAAATTTATTGGAGAAAAAGGCCGGCCCCGGTTACACTCCTACCTGTGGATCTTTATTCATATAGTTTCATTACTAATCAGCTATGTTTACATCAAGAAAGAATACGACAACTGGAACAATTCTCCTGTTGTTAAAACTATCTCAAACAACTTGACCTATGTGAGTGAAGTCCCATTTCCTGCAGTCACAGTGTGTTTACCTGGTTTACTCAAAGAGAACGACGACTTCGCTGAAAATACAGAAAAATGCTTGACATGTAATGACACTGGTGATTCTCGTTGTTACTTCAACGACATGTGTGATTTTGAAGAGAAAGCTTCAATAGCTATAGCTTCTCTGATATGTCCATTCCGGTTACTCAACAGACTAGCTTTGTGGCGATCATTTGATTTGCATTTAAATGAATCCATAGGAGGCAAAGAGTTTTCAGTGTACTCAAAACAACTATTTCCTCATTGTAACCATGAAATATGGCAAACTAGGTTTGTAAATGGTTTTAACTGGAACAAGTATGATTCTTTGACACTTAATGATTGTGTAGGATACGATATTCTTCCATTCGTATCAAGTTTTGGTATGTGCTTTACAATGAATGGTTTGAGGGAGAAAGATATTTTCAAGGAAAACACTGTTATTTTCTCTGAGAAAATGTATGATAACATTTCGGATGTACCTCAGAAATTGCTTTATAAAGGAAGAGACTTTACGTTGGAAAACATGATTTATTTAAATGGAGACTTCAAGACTACGCCAGCGTATATATCCGAAGAACATCTTATTGAATTTAAATTTGTGAGTAGACACAATGAAGAGTCTGCCAAACTTTGCAACGTAAAGGAAACCAAGCTTAAGGAAATGTACTTCGTTATTCACAACCCAGTCGAAGTCCCTTTTATATTTAACAGTGATTTTGGTCTGAAATTCGGGGAGTTTAAAGAAATACGAGTAATGCCAGAAGTGGTAAAAACCGAGAAAGACCTAGAGAGCTATCAGCCTACGGAGAGAGGTTGTTTCTATTCAAATGAAAGAGAGTTGGCTATGTTCAAACACTACAGTGAACAAAATTGCAAGACAGAGTGTATAGCAAACTGTTCTCTACAACTCTGCGGATGTGTGACGCACTACCTACCTCGGCACAACAGTTCGGTCCGTGTTTGCTTGTCAGATTGCCCAAATGTTTTGAAATGTGTCCGTGAATCATGCCGTTGTTTACCAGATTGCTATTCCTTATCTTACAGCTTTGACATTGTGAAGATACGTGATAGTATAGAAAAAGGAGGAAAGGTGAGAATGACTTATAAAGGAAGTCATTTCTACACAACAGTTCGAGTCAGCCTCACGAACCTGGCGCAGTTCATGGCTTACTGTTTCGGTATTGTCGGGGTATTCAACGGATTCAGCGTCATTTTGATCTTTGAGATATTTTATTTTGTTACTTTCAGACTTTGGAACTCTTTAAACTCATTCTTTAAATAAAACCCTAAAGTGTTCAGGAAACATGCAGTAATCAGTTCAGGCAAGGTTAAGATGTCTAAATATTTGTTTAATTATATATTACACATTTAATACGGTGGACCAGTGGCAGGGAGGGGAGGGAGGGGATGATTGAGATAAAAATTGTTCTAGAGAAGCGGGAAAACTTAGTACTGTAAAAGTTGACTTAAAGTAACTCTCGGATTTCTTAACAGTCACTTGTCCACGCAGTTAGATTACAGTTTAGGGTATTAGAATAATCCTCCCTTGTATATTTATTCCTTAAAACACAACATATCAATAAATAACAAATGTAAGGAAACAATGTATAACTAACATAGGGATCAAATCAATATAAATCTGCATATATTTTCCTCAGTTTACTCAAGAAACTCGAACCAAAAATACTTCCACTGAAATATTCCGATGAGTGTCGAATATCCGGGGTCAGATATATTGGCTTTGAGTCATGGAATTAATCCTGGCCTTTGTAAACAGTAGGTAGGATCAAGTTTTATTGAATTATTACTAGAGAAATCGTAGCATTAACAATTTCGCATTATTAAATAATTCTATAGATAATATTTGCCAGTAGAGCTATTAGTGTTTTTTATTAACATTTTGATATAACAATCAAATTGTTTGAACTGTTTTGCTAAGCTGTTTAGTATTTCTTCACGAAATCATAAAATGAAAGACAACTTAGAACAAAGGTCCAGTTACCACTTATTTTAAAACTGTTTTGGAAAGTAAAATTGAGTAACGAACTGACGCTCTTAGTATATTTTAAATTATTTCCGATTCGTTCTTACTTGAGGCAAAGAAGAATATTTTCATCTCCTACAATTGTCAAGATACTTTGGAAGCTTTTCAACGTGAGGTCCAGTAAACGTTGTTTGTCAAATATTTTGTGCGTATCAAACTGTTAAAAAACGCACCCTTCCACTCACAGTTGATTCTGAGCTTAGTATCGTCAATAGTAGGTGACCAGAGTATGTAAGGCATTGTTGAATTCTAGTTCCTAGTCTAACAATAACTTACTTTAAGCGGGGCTTGAAAATGCAAAAGGAGAGAAAATTACATATTTTCGACTTACATTTGGGCACCAAACTCGGCTCGGATTCGTGCTAGGCTCAAGGACCCTTGATAACGGGAATTGTTTTTAGTTTCTCGAAACGTCGGGACTTAATGTGGCATTGTTTTTTTTTTAATTTGAGTATGTTCGTGTTGTGTTGCTTTTATATATCTGACAAGATTCCATCCGTCTCCCCTGGACAACTCCACATAAACCTAAAGGTGGGTTGTGCCAAAAAATAAGTCAAAAATAATTAAAGTACCCCATCTAAAACATGCCTATTAAATAAAGAAAACTTACATAAATGATAACTGAGTACCTTTTGCAATATTTTTTTATATACGAAATATTTGGTATACAATATTAATTATGTTTCAACAATACTCATTCGTATGTAAATTCCCACTTGATTGCATATGATACAAACTTTTTTATAAAGAAGACAGTAAGAGGAAGGGTGTTACTTTGGTTCACGATATCCCGGGAGCTCCTTCGCCACTGCCAGTCGTATCATACATACATACAAACGCCACTGTACTAGAGAGAGTCATGCTCAAGTACATGGTAAATGCTAAAACCAAGTGGAGATTTTTTTAACTATAGTTTAAATAATTGTTATTTCATATTACATCGTCATCAACGGTTTTATTTCATTCAGTACACCTGTGTGATAACACGCACAATTTTGAATTCATAAATGTGTTTTAAAGTACTCCTTAGAGTACGTGTGTTTAACAATACACGTGTGTTTATAAGTAAGGGTGAACACCAATGTTACTTTTCCCCTTTGTAAGTAAATATATGTTTTTTAACACTTCTAAGTATGCTAATGATTTCTTCATACAGTACGTTGGTATGGCTGCTCGCGACGTTAGCAACACTGGTCTGATCTCAGAAACCTTTCAAACGTAATTCGAACCTTTCAGGATTATTTGATTCTTCATATTTGTATGTAGGTTTTATTTGAATTACTCATAAATCTATTAGGAGATACTGCCTCGACGGATCATCATTTTATTCCCGTTATAAATTCTCAATATATTTTCGTTACCTTTATTTCAGTTTAAATGTTGTAACCAAGTTTGTCACGTACGCTACTTATAAGTAATGATATGTGTTATCAATAATTTGTGTGGACAAAAAAAATACAATGTATCCTTATTCTAGAAGTCTGAATAGGTACTGAAAAGGTCTTAAAAGGAATAAATTTTGTATTAATTCACAAAACAATTTTAGTAATTAATTTTTCTTTCAATTTAATGGGACAGATTTACGTGCAAGTTGAAAAAATATGTATGGTTTTAAAAGTGTTATATATTTAATTAGTGAGCACTAAATAAAACAGATGTTCCACGATCATTGTGTGACGCTAAAATACACAATTTGTAAACATTTATATTTTGAATTAAAGCTACTCTTGGGTCAGCAGACAAGTTCATATTTTATTAGCCTCCAAAAGTAGGGGGCATTAGTTCCTTCAAAACCAGCAAAGGCGCGGTGTGGACGCGTGGACGCGAGGACGTCCCCCCCCCCGTCACGTGACCCATTAACCTAACTTAAACCTGGCACCTGGTGTGAGGATGCGAGGATGCAACCCCCCCCCCCCCCGCCAGTCACGTGACCCATTAACCTAACTTAAACCTGGCACCTGGCGTGAGGATGCGAGGATGCAACCCCCCTCCCCCCCCCCGTCACGTGACCCATTAACCTAACTTAAACCTGGCACCTGGCGTGAGGATGCGAGGATGCAACCCCCCCCACCCCCGGTCGTCTGCAGCACTTTTCGTGATGAGGAAAAAACTTTCGAAAATTAATAACTAGCCTATTTACTCACCGATTCCCACGGGACTTTTTCCAGAGTGTAGGCCTATCCCAGAGGAAGCGAATGACGAAAGAACCCCATAGATCCGCCATCAAACAAGGCCGCTATTAATTTATAACCGCGTTTTCCTTATGGGATCTCAGCTGTTTACCGACCGATTTTGACGAAACCTCACCACATGTCGGGCGACGGCCTAAGTAAACCATCCCTTAAAGAAAATTGAAAATCAACCGTTAAACGGGCCCGCTATTAATTTTTAAACGCGTTTTCCTTATGGGATCTCAGCTGTTTACCGACCGATTTTGATGAAATTTCACCACATGTCAGGCGGCAGCCTAAGTAAACCATCCCTTAAAGAAAATTGAGAATCCACCGTTAAACGGGCTCGCTATTAATTTTTAAACGCGTTTTCCTTATGGGATCTCAGCTGTTTACCGACCGATTTTGACGAAACCTCACCACATGTCGGGCGACGGCCTAAGTAAACCATCCCTTAAAGAAAATTGAGAATCCACCGTTAAACGGGCTCGCTATTAATTTGTAAACGCGTTTTCCTTATGGGATCTCAGCTGTTTACCGACCGATTTTGACGAAACCTCACCACATGTCGGGCGACGGCCTAAGTAAACCATCCCTTAAAGAAAATTGAAAATCAACCGTTAAACGGGCCCGCTATTAATTTTTAAACGCGTTTTCCTTATGGGATCTTAGCTGTTTACCGACCGATTTTGATGAAATTTCACCACATGTCAGGCGGCAGCCTAAGTAAACCATCCCTTAAAGAAAATTGAGAATCCACCGTTAAACGGGCTCGCTATTAATTTTTAAACGCGTTTTCCTTATGGGATCTCAGCTGTTTACCGACCGATTTTGACGAAACCTCACCACATGTCGGGCGACGGCCTAAGTAAACCATCCCTTAAAGAAAATTGAAAATCAACCGTTAAACGGGCCCGCTATTAATTTTTAAACGCGTTTTCCTTATGGGATCTTAGCTGTTTACCGACCGATTTTGATGAAATTTCACCACATGTCAGACGGCAGCCTAAGTAAACCATCCCTTAAAGAAAATTGAGAATCCACCGTTAAACGGGCTCGCTATTAATTTTTAAACGCGTTTTCCTCATGGGATCTCGGCTGTTTGCTGACCGAACTCGATGTGACTTCACTACATGTCGTATGCCGGCTTGGTCAAACCAAACTGCGAGCGGCTCCGCGGCGTCACGTGTCAAGGCGCGTGCTAGGACCTACGTGACTGTCCTAGCCTGTTTACTCATCAGCGGTTCCGGGAACTGTTTACCGCTTACATTACACTACCAAGCTCCTCTGGAGGGCGATGCGGTGGAAAGTTCCACGGCCGAGGCCTCCTCCCGACCGGAGTGCTATTTATGAGCGCGTCCTCAAGGGTTTAGTCAGTTTGTCTTTGGAGCTCTTACTGCGCGGGCGAAGTATTGCCGTCTCTGTGATACACCTTGAGTTCCGAAGCGACAACAGCTACGAAGAGATCATGGACAATATCGAGTGGGATTGTGCCATCACAGACGTCGAGTTGGAAGATGTATGTGTTGCAGCGGAAACGTCAATGAATAGCAATGATAAGAAGAGGCCATTTGACGATGAAGATGATTACTTTGAAGGTGATGAATTCTACAACCAAAAGGACGACGATGATTGCACCTTGAAGCATTTCCATAAAAAGAGGCTATGGCGCAATGACAAAACGTTCAAGCACGTTCATGAACCAAAGGTGTATTCAACCATCCAAGATCTTGACGACGCTCTGTACTCTAAACAACGGGGAATCAACAGCATGTGGAACCATTGTCCGCTGGACGACTTGGAATGGGAATATTGGCAGCGGGACATGGACTACAAGATGAATTTCTACCCTATTGAAGAGGAGCACATCTACGCCATTGAACATGAGCAGAAGTACATGATGCTTGTTGAAATGTGGTGGAATCAGCGAACGGATGAACTCCACCCAGATGAAATAACAAAGTTTTTCAACATTAAAAAATAAATATTTCCCAACACCTTAGCCTCCACCTGATTCCACCATCATAATCGGCCTTTTTCAAGGCCACAAAAGCTTTTCATGTTAGGGATTAGAAGAAAATCTTTCTAATAAGAGGAGATTTCCCTTCTCTCCCTTCCCTCGATCCCTGTACCTTAAAGAAATAAAAATAGAAAATTAAATCAACCGAACACCAGTTGTCAAACACCCACGGGCTCATTCTTGTTCGGGAGTTTGAAGTGTGTGTTTGTGTAATAGTGTTGCTGTGTGACGTTCTGTCAGAGTGTTCACCCGACGTTTTGATCTAACCTATAAAATGAACCAGTTAACCGCCTATGTGTTTAATGATCAGCCTTTGTCTGTACTGTTTGACAGCAGCGATAATCCATGGTTCAAAGCTAAGGATGTAGCTACAATATTGGGCTACGCTAACCCTAAAGAAGCAATCAGAGTACATGTTAGAGAAAAATATCGCAAAACAATTCCTGAAGTATGGGGGAGCGAAAATCTCCCCCTAACCTATAATGAGAAACATTCAATCTTTCTTAAAGAGCCGGGATTATATTCGTTACTTATGAAATCTAAAATGCACATTGCTGAGAAGTTTCAAGATTGGATCTTTGAAGAAGTTTTGCCATCCATTAGAAAAAAAAAATGGTCAGTACAGACTTATAAACGAGAACCAAAGGCTGCTACAATCACTTACGAAGTCGCTAACAAATAACCGAAAGCTAGATCAAACAAACTCCGAGTTTAAAACTACAAATGATATATTGTGTATGGAAAACCAATCCATGAATCAAACGCTGATCGAACAGACACCTAAAGTGGCAGTGTTGCCTGAAGATGTAAATCTGAAGCATATATTTTGTGTAATGATTAGGGAAACCCTTCTAGAGCAGTACGGAGTTTGTGAATACAAGTGCATTCGAACACAGAGGAGGAATTTCAAACAAGCCTTGAAAAAAAAAAAGCAAAGGAAGAAGGATTTACAATGTGCTACTGTAGAGAAAATGTCTCCAACGGCATAAACATAGTGAATAAGGCTAAAGAAGTGATGAATAGTTACGGCATGCACATTGACTGCAGATACAACAACATCCTAACCTCGCACAATTTCATGAATATAGTTGAACATATCATTGACAATGTATAGGTCTGCGCTTGTGGACACGTTCCAGAACCTTCAACGCTTGTCAGGTAGTAACAGTCGATACGTGCTCCAAAGATGACCAGTGCGGATGATGCAAGAAAAGTAATCACCATATCAATGAACAAAATACGTTATAAACGTAACAACATCCGAGAAAGGCTCGCAATCAAGTTAGTTTTGGATAGAGCGAGAGATGTGTTTGAGAGAAAATATCATACGAAACAGCATACTTATGAAGAAAACAAAAATATTGAATATCATGTAAAAGAATATAACTATGAAGAAAACAAAACAGACTGTTAAATTTAACGAGGAGCTAAATACACAGTACACTTACGAGCCCTGTGAGGATGTACAACAATTATCGTGGACTCAAATCGCAATAGATGAAATAAGATTCCGCAGACCGTTGGAACTGATGTTGGGTGAAAAAATCAAACATCTAACCTATTGCAACAAGACGTGTCACAGCGAGTGCATACAGTTTACTTCAAGGGTGAGCAGACGCACCACCAGTCCGTAGTACGGTTGAAGTCACACGGTAAGGACGTGAACATGGACGCTTACGCTTCTGCGGACGACTATATCAAATCGTTTATTCAGGAGATTGAGGTTATGAACAATAATGCTAGTGATCAGACATTGGCATCACCTCAGACGTCATCTGTAAAACCGATCACTGCCTGCAAGAGAGAAAGGAGGCTGAGGACGAAGACAACGGATCAAAGGCGATCAAGCGAGCCAAGGGAGTCGCTAAGGGGGTTGTTAAAAACGTTCTAACCCCCGACGACTACAGGGAATGTCTGTTCGACGGGGTGTTGAAAACCACCGTCAACACCCGTTTCCAGTCGTAACTGCACCGTGTCTTCACCGTACAAGTAGAAAAGCTATCCTTGAGCCCGGCCGATGATAAACGCTACATCTTGGCTGATGGTATCAACACCTTACCTTGGGGGCATAAGGACATTCCACCACTGTCCGCAGCAAGAAGGCGAGGTAATCCCGAGGAGGAGCAAGGCGGGCCTATGGAGGTGGACGAGGAGGAGGAGGACATGGACGAAGAGTTCCCGGTGTAGATTTAAGTGTAAATAGAACTAGGTTAACTTTGTAAATATTTTGTAAATAGTATTCGTAAGCAAATATAGTCAAACAGTTTAGTTTACAGCATACATCTGTGTTGTTACTATCCCTTGCATTTCCCTGACATTTACTTTCAAAAGACTCCTCTAATGCAAACCGAATTTGTCGAAACTACTTTCAAAATTAACCTTTTATGAAATTGTAAAACTATCATGTTTTCAAAACAAAACATTTATTGAAACACAAACATATTACAATCAAGAACTCAAAAGGTATTTACACAAAAGTAGTCTTAAGCGAAGATGGAGTCGAAGAGCCTGCGAAGGCGGTGGACAATTCTCGAAATCGCGGCAATTATCGCTAATGAGTAAACAGCCTGGGGCAGTCACGTAGGCACGGGATGATGACGTCACCGCGGTCCACGACTACACTATTTAAGGTAGGTCAATGCGTGCGTGCATGCGTGCGTGCGTGCAGGTTTTAGTTAGCTTTACAGACGCAGGTTTAGGTTAGGTTTACAGACGCAGGTTTAAGTTGGAGTCGAAGAGCTGCACGTAGTCGCTGAGTGGTATACCGAGGACCGCCCGACAGTACAGGTAGGTGAGGCAGTAGTGGTCATAAACAGAAGTACCGTAGCCCTGGAGTCGATACCTGTTGTAGAGACCTCCATGTAGCTCAGTCCGGGGATTGCCACCAGGCGCTTCTCAATCTGGGTGGTGTTCATCGCGGGCGGAAGCAGTCCCCGCCGATTGTGTGATACCCTCATTACTACCAGTTGCACACTTTATCACCACATGGCCCTGAAGGAGTTGCCCAGGAAGGAATTACTTAGCGGTCTGCTGACGCTCGAGGTTGCACCCTTGAGTTGCTTAGTGGTTTGCTGACGCTCGAGGTTGCACCCTTGAATTGCTCAGCGGCTTGCTGATGTCCGAGGGGTCTCGCGCCCTCTTTGGCGGCCTTCACTGCCGCTTGGCGGGGGCTCAGCCAGTGACACGCGCCGCCGGTATATAAACCTGAGGTCCAGCCCCGCTGCCTCAGTTTTGCTAATTTATTTTTAAAATTTAGTAAGGAGAAAGGAGAAATGAAAACACAAGCTTTATCATTATGAGGTATGTATTGTACAGTAATAAGGTTACATACTACAAAAACCTTACAAACTAGTTTTAAGCGAATATGGAAACAGAAGTACCGTAGCCCTGGAGTCGATACCTGTTGTAGAGACCGCCACCAGGCGCTTCTCAATCTGGGTGGTGTTCATCGCGGGCGGAAGCAGTCCCCACCGATTGTGTGATACCCTCATTACTACCAGTTGCACGCTTTATCACCACCGGCTTCACTGTATGTGTCAAACCAGTGACTCTGAGGACTCCTGAATAACGATCCACCCAAAGGTTTTTCCAACCGCGTTATAATGTTCATAATCATAATATAGATTTCATAGTCTTTATTTTCATCCAAATATAAGTTGCAACCATGTGTATACTGACCTCTATGATGTAACTGGATGTTCAAGAACACATTACCCTGATTGGCGGGATTTTGTACTGTATGTTGATAACCGGAATCTACCCAACTGACAGTCGGTGGTGAATCGTTCGAATCTTTTTCCACAAGCTCCAAGTCTCCAGGTAGTTCCGGGGGATTGACACTTCTACTGTTGTCGTTTATGCATATGCTGACGTTCTGGGAACCTCCCCCTTCGGTTATTTGGTTGGATGATGGTGATGCAAAGTCTTCAGATATCTCCGGAGCATTGCCACTTTCAATGTCGTTTATGCAACTGCTATCAATACATGTGTTGACTTTCTGCGGACCTCTTCCTGCTGAGGTTTGTATGAACGATCTCGGTTGTGAGGAACGATTGTTTCTTCGCTTCCTTCTAACACAGAGGTGGTGCTGACGATGATGGAGACGAAGTCCATCTCGCGACGTGAACGACTCCTCACAGTATGGACATTTCCAGGTCGCCAGCTTCGATGGTGTGGCGACTGACCGTTTCAGTGATGGTGCTGGCGGTGGTTGTTCAGGACTTCGTGGAGAAAAGTACATGGTGCTGTAGCCTTCCATCGCTTCCAACTCCTTCAACAACGTCTGGACTGATTCATCCACTTCGATTGCACTAGCCATGTTTGTGTTTACTCTGCAACATCACTAAACAAACTGAAGGTGCGCGACAATCACTGAAGTAACAAAGCTACGTACCGTACAGTAGAAGGCGGTGAACAATTCTCGAAATCGCGGCAATTATCGCTAATGAGTAAACAGCCTGAGGCGGTCCACACTACAACTTATAAGACTACATATACTTACGTTTAACAGATCTCGGAGTATGGTGCGGTAAGGACTAGCACAGCACTGAAGTAGAACGTCTACGCACACTGAGCTTCAAACACAAACTGAATGAAGGAAGCGATGACAATCACTTAAGTAACATAGCTACGTACCGTACAGTAGAAGGCGGTGGACAATTCTCGAAATCGCGGCAATTATCGCTAATGAGTAAACAGCCTGGGGCAGTCACGTAGGCACGGGGTGATGACGTAACCGCGGTCCACGACTTCACTACTTAAGGTAGGCCAATGCGTGCGTTAGGTTTACAGACGCAGGTTTAGGTTAGGTTTACAGACGCAGGTTTAAGTTAGGTTTAAGGATGCATGAACGTCGCGACGCAGGTTTAAGTTAGGTTTGATGATGCATGAACGTCGCGCGCATGAACCTAACTTAAACCTGCGTCGCGACGTTCATGCATCCTCAAACCTAACTTAAACCTGCGTCTGTAAACCTAACCTAAACCTGCGTCTGTAAACCTAACGCACGCATTGGCCTACCTTAAGTAGTGAAGTCGTGGACCGCGGTTACGTCATCACCCCGTGCCTACGTGACTGCCCCAGGCTGTTTACTCATTAGCGATAATTGCCGCGATTTCGAGAATTGTCCACCGCCTTCTACTGTACGGTACGTAGCTATGTTACTTAAGTGATTGTCATCGCTTCCTTCATTCAGTTTGTGTTTGAAGCTCAGTGTGCGTAGACGTTCTACTTCAGTGCTGTGCTAGTCCTTACCGCACCATACTCCGAGATCTGTTAAACGTAAGTATATGTAGTCTTATAAGTTGTAGTGTGGACCGCCTCAGGCTGTTTACTCATTAGCGATAATTGCCGCGATTTCGAGAATTGTTCACCGCCTTCTACTGTACGGTACGTAGCTTTGTTACTTCAGTGATTGTCGCGCACCTTCAGTTTGTTTAGTGATGTTGCAGAGTAAACACAAACATGGCTAGTGCAATCGAAGTGGATGAATCAGTCCAGACGTTGTTGAAGGAGTTGGAAGCGATGGAAGGCTACAGCACCATGTACTTTTCTCCACGAAGTCCTGAACAACCACCGCCAGCACCATCACTGAAACGGTCAGTCGCCACACCATCGAAGCTGGCGACCTGGAAATGTCCATACTGTGAGGAGTCGTTCACGTCGCGAGATGGACTTCGTCTCCATCATCGTCAGCACCACCTCTGTGTTAGAAGGAAGCGAAGAAACAATCGTTCCTCACAACCGAGATCGTTCATACAAACCTCAGCAGGAAGAGGTCCGCAGAAAGTCAACACATGTATTGATAGCAGTTGCATAAACGACATTGAAAGTGGCAATGCTCCGGAGATATCTGAAGACTTTGCATCACCATCATCCAACCAAATAACCGAAGGGGGAGGTTCCCAGAACGTCAGCATATGCATAAACGACAACAGTAGAAGTGTCAATCCCCCGGAACTACCTGGAGACTTGGAGCTTGTGGAAAAAGATTCGAACGATTCACCACCGACTGTCAGTTGGGTAGATTCCGGTTATCAACATACAGTACAAAATCCCGCCAATCAGGGTAATGTGTTCTTGAACATCCAGTTACATCATAGAGGTCAGTATACACATGGTTGCAACTTATATTTGGATGAAAATAAAGACTATGAAATCTATATTATGATTATGAACATTATAACGCGGTTGGAAAAACCTTTGGGTGGATCGTTATTCAGGAGTCCTCAGAGTCACTGGTTTGACACATACAGTGAAGCCGGTGGTGATAAAGCGTGCAACTGGTAGTAATGAGGGTATCACACAATCGGTGGGGACTGCTTCCGCCCGCGATGAACACCACCCAGATTGAGAAGCGCCTGGTGGCGGTCTCTACAACAGGTATCGACTCCAGGGCTACGGTACTTCTGTTTCCATATTCGCTTAAAACTAGTTTGTAAGGTTTTTGTAGTATGTAACCTTATTACTGTACAATACATACCTCATAATGATAAAGCTTGTGTTTTCATTTCTCCTTTCTCCTTACTAAATTTTAAAAATAAATTAGCAAAACTGAGGCAGCGGGGCTGGACCTCAGGTTTATATACCGGCGGCGCGTGTCACTGGCTGAGCCCCCGCCAAGCGGCAGTGAAGGCCGCCAAAGAGGGCGCGAGACCCCTCGGACATCAGCAAGCCGCTGAGAAATTCAAGGGTGCAACCTCGAGCGTCAGCAAACCACTAAGCAACTCAAGGGTGCAACCTCGAGCGTCAGCAGACCGCTAAGTAATTCCTTCCTGGGCAACTCCTTCAGGGCCATGTGGTGATAAAGTGTGCAACTGGTAGTAATGAGGGTATCACACAATCGGCGGGGACTGCTTCCGCCCGCGATGAACACCACCCAGATTGAGAAGCGCCTGGTGGCAATCCCCGGACTGAGCTACATGGAGGTCTCTACAACAGGTATCGACTCCAGGGCTACGGTACTTCTGTTTATGACCACTACTGCCTCACCTACCTGTACTGTCGGGCGGTCCTCGGTATACCACTCAGCGACTACGTGCAGCTCTTCGACTCCAACTTAAACCTGCGTCTGTAAACCTAACCTAAACCTGCGTCTGTAAAGCTAACTAAAACCTGCACGCACGCACGCATGCACGCACGCATTGACCTACCTTAAATAGTGTAGTCGTGGACCGCGGTGACGTCATCATCCCGTGCCTACGTGACTGCCCCAGGCTGTTTACTCATTAGCGATAATTGCCGCGATTTCGAGAATTGTCCACCGCCTTCGCAGGCTCTTCGACTCCATCTTCGCTTAAGACTACTTTTGTGTAAATACCTTTTGAGTTCTTGATTGTAATATGTTTGTGTTTCAATAAATGTTTTGTTTTGAAAACATGATAGTTTTACAATTTCATAAAAGGTTAATTTTGAAAGTAGTTTCGACAAATTCGGTTTGCATTAGAGGAGTCTTTTGAAAGTAAATGTCAGGGAAATGCAAGGGGTAGTAACAACACAGATGTATGCTGTAAACTAAACTGTTTGACTATATTTGCTTACGAATACTATTTACAAAATATTTACAAAGTTAACCTAGTTCTATTTACACTTAAATCTACACCGGGAACTCTTCGTCCATGTCCTCCTCCTCCTCGTCCACCTCCATAGGCCCGCCTTGCTCCTCCTCGGGATTACCTCGCCTTCTTGCTGCGGACAGTGGTGGAATGTCCTTATGCCCCCAAGGTAAGGTGTTGATACCATCAGCCAAGATGTAGCGTTTATCATCGGCCGGGCTCAAGGATAGCTTTTCTACTTGTACGGTGAAGACACGGTGCAGTTACGACTGGAAACGGGTGTTGACGGTGGTTTTCAACACCCCGTCGAACAGACATTCCCTGTAGTCGTCGGGGGTTAGAACGTTTTTAACAACCCCCTTAGCGACTCCCTTGGCTCGCTTGATCGCCTTTGATCCGTTGTCTTCGTCCTCAGCCTCCTTTCTCTCTTGCAGGCAGTGATCGGTTTTACAGATGACGTCTGAGGTGATGCCAATGTCTGATCACTAGCATTATTGTTCATAACCTCAATCTCCTGAATAAACGATTTGATATAGTCGTCCGCAGAAGCGTAAGCGTCCATGTTCACGTCCTTACCGTGTGACTTCAACCGTACTACGGACTGGTGGTGCGTCTGCTCACCCTTGAAGTAAACTGTATGCACTCGCTGTGACACGTCTTGTTGCAATAGGTTAGATGTTTGATTTTTTCACCCAACATCAGTTCCAACGGTCTGCGGAATCTTATTTCATCTATTGCGATTTGAGTCCACGATAATTGTTGTACATCCTCACAGGGCTCGTAAGTGTACTGTGTATTTAGCTCCTCGTTAAATTTAACAGTCTGTTTTGTTTTCTTCATAGTTATATTCTTTTACATGATATTCAATATTTTTGTTTTCTTCATAAGTATGCTGTTTCGTATGATATTTTCTCTCAAACACATCTCTCGCTCTATCCAAAACTAACTTGATTGCGAGCCTTTCTCGGATGTTGTTACGTTTATAACGTATTTTGTTCATTGATATGGTGATTACTTTTCTTGCATCATCCGCACTGGTCATCTTTGGAGCACGTATCGACTGTTACTACCTGACAAGCGTTGAAGGTTCTGGAACGTGTCCACAAGCGCAGACCTATACATTGTCAATGATATGTTCAACTATATTCATGAAATTGTGCGAGGTTAGGATGTTGTTGTATCTGCAGTCAATGTGCATGCCGTAACTATTCATCACTTCTTTAGCCTTATTCACTATGTTTATGCCGTTGGGGACATTTTCTCTACAGTAGCACATTGTAAATCCTTCTTCCTTTGCTTTTTTTTTTTCAAGGCTTGTTTGAAATTCCTCCTCTGTGTTCGAATGCACTTGTATTCACAAACTCCGTACTGCTCTAGAAGGGTTTCCTTAATCATTACACAAAATATATGCTTCAGATTTACATCTTCAGGCAACACTGCCACTTTAGGTGTCTGTTCGATCAGCGTTTGATTCATGGATTGGTTTTCCATACACAATATATCATTTGTAGTTTTAAACTCGGAGTTTGTTTGATCTAGCTTTCGGTTATTTGTTAGCGACTTCGTAAGTGATTGTAGCAGCCTTTGGTTCTCGTTTATAAGTCTGTACTGACCATTTTTTTTTTTCTAATGGATGGCAAAACTTCTTCAAAGATCCAATCTTGAAACTTCTCAGCAATGTGCATTTTAGATTTCATAAGTAACGAATATAATCCCGGCTCTTTAAGAAAGATTGAATGTTTCTCATTATAGGTTAGGGGGAGATTTTCGCTCCCCCATACTTCAGGAATTGTTTTGCGATATTTTTCTCTAACATGTACTCTGATTGCTTCTTTAGGGTTAGCGTAGCCCAATATTGTAGCTACATCCTTAGCTTTGAACCATGGATTATCGCTGCTGTCAAACAGTACAGACAAAGGCTGATCATTAAACACATAGGCGGTTAACTGGTTCATTTTATAGGTTAGATCAAAACGTCGGGTGAACACTCTGACAGAACGTCACACAGCAACACTATTACACAAACACACACTTCAAACTCCCGAACAAGAATGAGCCCGTGGGTGTTTGACAACTGGTGTTCGGTTGATTTAATTTTCTATTTTTATTTCTTTAAGGTACAGGGATCGAGGGAAGGGAGAGAAGGGAAATCTCCTCTTATTAGAAAGATTTTCTTCTAATCCCTAACATGAAAAGCTTTTGTGGCCTTGAAAAAGGCCGATTATGATGGTGGAATCAGGTGGAGGCTAAGGTGTTGGGAAATATTTATTTTTTAATGTTGAAAAACTTTGTTATTTCATCTGGGTGGAGTTCATCCGTTCGCTGATTCCACCACATTTCAACAAGCATCATGTACTTCTGCTCATGTTCAATGGCGTAGATGTGATCCTCTTCAATAGGGTAGAAATTCATCTTGTAGTCCATGTCCCGCTGCCAATATTCCCATTCCAAGTCGTCCAGCGGACAATGGTTCCACATGCTGTTGATTCCCCGTTGTTTAGAGTACAGAGCGTCGTCAAGATCTTGGATGGTTGAATACACCTTTGGTTCATGAACGTGCTTGAACGTTTTGTCATTGCGCCATAGCCTCTTTTTATGGAAATGCTTCAAGGTGCAATCATCGTCGTCCTTTTGGTTGTAGAATTCATCACCTTCAAAGTAATCATCTTCATCGTCAAATGGCCTCTTCTTATCATTGCTATTCATTGACGTTTCCGCTGCAACACATACATCTTCCAACTCGACGTCTGTGATGGCACAATCCCACTCGATATTGTCCATGATCTCTTCGTAGCTGTTGTCGCTTCGGAACTCAAGGTGTATCACAGAGACGGCAATACTTCGCCCGCGCAGTAAGAGCTCCAAAGACAAACTGACTAAACCCTTGAGGACGCGCTCATAAATAGCACTCCGGTCGGGAGGAGGCCTCGGCCGTGGAACTTTCCACCGCATCGCCCTCCAGAGGAGCTTGGTAGTGTAATGTAAGCGGTAAACAGTTCCCGGAACCGCTGATGAGTAAACAGGCTAGGACAGTCACGTAGGTCCTAGCACGCGCCTTGACACGTGACGCCGCGGAGCCGCTCGCAGTTTGGTTTGACCAAGCCGGCATACGACATGTAGTGAAGTCACATCGAGTTCGGTCAGCAAACAGCCGAGATCCCATGAGGAAAACGCGTTTAAAAATTAATAGCGAGCCCGTTTAACGGTGGATTCTCAATTTTCTTTAAGGGATGGTTTACTTAGGCTGCCGTCTGACATGTGGTGAAATTTCATCAAAATCGGTCGGTAAACAGCTAAGATCCCATAAGGAAAACGCGTTTAAAAATTAATAGCGGGCCCGTTTAACGGTTGATTTTCAATTTTCTTTAAGGGATGGTTTACTTAGGCCGTCGCCCGACATGTGGTGAGGTTTCGTCAAAATCGGTCGGTAAACAGCTGAGATCCCATAAGGAAAACGCGTTTAAAAATTAATAGCGAGCCCGTTTAACGGTGGATTCTCAATTTTCTTTAAGGGATGGTTTACTTAGGCTGCCGCCTGACATGTGGTGAAATTTCATCAAAATCGGTCGGTAAACAGCTAAGATCCCATAAGGAAAACGCGTTTAAAAATTAATAGCGGGCCCGTTTAACGGTTGATTTTCAATTTTCTTTAAGGGATGGTTTACTTAGGCCGTCGCCCAACATGTGGTGAGGTTTCGTCAAAATCGGTCGGTAAACAGCTGAGATCCCATAAGGAAAACGCGTTTAAAAATTAATAGCGAGCCCGTTTAACGGTGGATTCTCAATTTTCTTTAAGGGATGGTTTACTTAGGCCGTCGCCCGACATGTGGTGAGGTTTCGTCAAAATCGGTCGGTAAACAGCTGAGATCCCATAAGGAAAACGCGTTTAAAAATTAATAGCGAGCCCGTTTAACGGTGGATTCTCAATTTTCTTTAAGGGATGGTTTACTTAGGCTGCCGCCTGACATGTGGTGAAATTTCATCAAAATCGGTCGGTAAAAAGCTGAGATCCCATAAGGAAAACGCGTTTAAAAATTAATAGCGGGCCCGTTTAACGGTTGATTTTCAATTTTCTTTAAGGGATGGTTTACTTAGGCCGTCGCCCGACATGTGGTGAGGTTTCGTCAAAATCGGTCGGTAAACAGCTGAGATCCCATAAGGAAAACGCGGTTATAAATTAATAGCGGCCTTGTTTGATGGCGGATCTATGGGGTTCTTTCGTCATTCGCTTCCTCTGGGATAGGCCTACACTCTGGAAAAAGTCCCGTGGGAATCGGTGAGTAAATAGGCTAGTTATTAATTTTCGAAAGTTTTTTCCTCATCACGAAAAGTGCTGCAGACGACCGGGGGGGGGGGGTTGCATCCTCGCATCCTCACGCCAGGTGCCAGGTTTAAGTTAGGTTAATGGGTCACGTGACGGGGGGGGGGGAGGGGGGTTGCATCCTCGCATCCTCACGCCAGGTGCCAGGTTTAAGTTAGGTTAATGGGTCACGTGACTGGGGGGGGGGGGGTTGCATCCTCGCATCCTCACGCCAGGTGCCAGGTTTAAGTTAGGTTAATGGGTCACGTGACGGGGGGGGGGGGGGACGTCCTCGCGTCCACGCGTCCACACCGCGCCTTTGCTGGTTTTGAAGGAACTAATGCCCCCTACTTCCAAAATAACCCACTACTAAAGAATTAATGGGTATACGGTATTATTAATTATTTAGTAGTTTTATACCAGGGTCAAATTGCTTGTCACGACATAATTAAACACTCTCTATATAAGACAACTAGGCTTATAGCCGTTGGAGGTTTCGCCCTCAAACCCCCTTTTGGAGTTTGCTTCGCTCACTTGCACTCCTCAGTTAACACAAATTTAAATCAAACTCAACTATTGTAGTCTGTTAAACAATGATAAACTAAAGTTGTGTAGTTGTTTATGTATAGTATGTTGAATGACCTTTGGTGAGCACATTATCGCCAACACAGACGGTCCAATATCGGTTCGATATCGAAACATTTTACCAACTGGCTGCTTGTTCGATTTATCGAATGCACTCTTGACTTCGATATTTTTTTCGAGATGTGTAAAAGCAAAAAATTAAAGTGCTAACTCGATTCAACTTCATTCATATATACCGTATGTTAAATTAAATGTTGTGATTACAATGTTAAATTGGAGTTCTACAAATGGATTTACTTTTAAAAAATAACAAAATATTAGGCTGCAGTTCACAGCTAGATTATAGTAACCTAACCTAACCTAACTCCGCATAGTGCTGTATGGTGGCTGTTCGTTGTGCAACATAATTACAAACAAATGTATTTGTAAATACCCCCGTCGCAGCAAACCTGCATACTCAGCGAATTTACAATGAATTATAACATAACACACTAAGCCACTTAACAGGATTCATAAGAAATATATTCACAAACAAGCGATATTTAAAATATTAATTATTCTCCATAAGAATAACATTGGGGATGAGTACGCAGGTTTGCTGCAACAAGGAACCCAAAATAATGGGGTTTTATGCAAAATATCAATAGAACTCAGCTAAGTGAAGTCACATACCAAGTTTCATCCATATACATTCATAAATAAGCGATATATAACACTTTAATTATTTTCCATAAGAGTAACATGGGGACCGAATACCTAGGTTTGCTGCTATGGGAACCATAGGTGAAACATTTTTTTTGTGCAAACAATAAACCACAACCAGATGAAGCTATATACCAAATTTCGTCAGTTTATGTTCATAAATAAGCGAGATATACAATTTTTCTTTTTCTCCATAAGAATAACATTAGACAACGTACTGTGTTTAGCACTTTCAATATCTCAGTAACCAATTGACGTAGAGCAATGATCAAGATACCAAATTTTTTTTTTTTTTTATGCTGAATTCAATGGTGAAAATTAAAATTTGATTTTAATAAAAATTACATGTGGAAACCCCAAAAAAACCATTTTTGGGGTGCAAAACCCCCCCAAAACCCCCCTTCGGATGGTGCGATTCGTCTGGTTTTCGAACTCGTTCAAATAAATGGTACTTTACACGTTTGTACCAAATTTCATTAAGATCGGATTTTTTTTACGAGAGTTATCGTGCTTACGGACACATATATATATATATATATATATATATATATATATATATATATATATATATACACATATATACAAATTTGAACGAATGGTGTTTTTGGCATCTGGGGACCTCAAAATGAAAAGTTATCATGGTCTCGGGCTTAAGTCTTACCATGAGACCTACGGTAATAGCTTCTTCCCTATAGGGGAAATTCGCTAAAACAAAATAAAGAAAAATAAAAAAAAGTCATACCTCAAAAAGTAAACATCAAAAGTAGGATTTGAAACCGAGACTGCATAATCGTGAATCTGACAACATATCCACTGGGCTACTGGGCTAAATTCATTCGATAGAACAAATAACAAAAGGTTAATGACGCTTTTTCCGACATCGTAACAAACAATATTCGCAATATTGAACATCCCGTATAGGCGATAATGTGCTAAAAATGTTTTGAAACAGCTGATTTATATAAACCTCATGGTGAGCAAATTATCGCCTAATTGGGAGGTTTATTTAAATCAGCTCATACAAACATGTGGTATTGGCCAAAGGCAGTGTTCTTTCATAAAAGAGCTTTCCAAAACTTAGTACAAATTTAATTGGGCCAAAAAACTCAAAATTATTTCTTCTCTGATAAATAGCGGCAAAACGGACGATCGGATCTTAAATATGATGAAAATTCGTTAGTTGTGAATTAAATTGTCTACAAATTTTATATTTAAAATTTGTTGTCATCTCTTACCGTTTCCGTACAAAACGCTCTCGAAGCGAAACAAATTTAAATAGTGGAGTTTTTCCCACCCAAAAAGTACCTCCAAAACTCAACAATGTTATTTTTTGGCAATTTATCTGAAGGTTTCTCACCAAGATCTTTAATTAAAGTATGTGGTCGAGGTGGGTTTAGGTACGGGAAGTGCCTCCTAGTTAATGTCAGTGAATCAGTAAGTGAGTGAGTGAACCCGTCTAGCTTTATATAAGTAGATGGCTTAAAATGTGACGTATTGTTAATCCATTGTGTGCCAACTTAAAGAAACATAGACACTGAAATATATCCATGAATATAAATCAACATTATTCAGCCAAACAGAAATTTTCCAAATTCAACAGTATGATGAATAAGTCCCTCCCATTCACCAGCCGATCGTAATTTCATCAGCAACTTATAGTAACCAATTTGTGTAATAAAAAAAAACAAAGCTCTAGTTTTTTTTTACCAGCGTAAATTACGTTTGTCTATTTTCAAATGAAATAATTTCTTTATTAGCATGATACGTGTTGTTACAACTAAGCAGGATAAATAAAATACGTCTTACAACACTATAAAGTATATTTACACTTATACTGTACTTACATACAAGACGGTAAAATATACACAAAAGATGGTACAAGGCGATCGATTTCAACCAGTTTCACCGGTCATCTTCAGTTCCAATCAGAGAATGACAGAAACAAGATCACGAACAGCTTATATACTATTGGCTACCGGAAGTTCCGGAAACAAGTTGCAATAAGTCAGAGTCAAAGTTGACCTGTTCATTGATCAATTTATCCCTATCCTTACATTTTTTTCCTTAAAAATAAACAATTCTTCTCATGCATTCATTTTATTTTATTTTTATGTTTTATCGCCAGTGAAGTTAAATGCAACTCGTACCCTCCCTCTCCCGTTCGTTGCTCAGATTTGTCATATTTCGGAGCCGTTCTTGGTGCTTCATCTTCTTCAATATCTTCGCCCCCATTTCATAAATGAGTGTAGATTGGTATCCGTTGGCTCGAGCTACAGATTTGATTGCAGCTATTTCCTTTCTTCTGCTTGTTTCACTTAATGGGATCTTGTAGGCTCTGTGCAACATTGAACGAAATGAAGCGGTCTTGTGTCTTGATGTATGGACTTGCTGTTGATGGTTGTATTCGTTTGTGTTGGCTTCCTGTAGATTTAGAATTCCAGCTTATCTTCTCGTCTCATGATTGTTAAATCCAGTAAGTTAATTTTTCTTTCTTCTTCAAGTTCGCTTGTATAAGTCAGATTTCTGTGGTGGTTGTTGAATATTCGCATCATATCATCTTCTTCACCATCCTTGGTTTCGCTATAAATTAAAAGGACATCATCTAAATATCTAACGTACATTGCTACTTCATGATCTTTGTTCAATCTTTCCAAAATACATTCTTCATGATGTTGCAGGAACACTTCTTACATTATTGCAGGACTCCCCATAGTTAATCCATCAGTTTGTGCATAAAACCTATTGTTGAATCTAAAATAATTCTGTTACATTGATCAATGACTAGGTCAACTTTGACTCTGGTGGTACTTATCGCAACTAGTTTCCGGAACTTCCGGTAGCCAATAGTATATAAGCTGTTCGCCATCTTGTTTCTGTCATTCTCTGATTGGGCCTGATGATGACCGGTGAAACTGGTTGAAATCGATCGCCTTGTACCATCTTTTGTGTATTTTTACCGTCTTGTATGTTAGTACAGTATAAGTGTAAATATAGGCCCTACTTTATGGTGTTGTAAGACGTATTTTATTTATCCTGCAAATGAAATAATAAAATCTGGCCATATTTTTTCAATGTTCATTATAAAGGTTAGTTTCAGGAATTAGGTGAGGAGTGATGCAGATGTTGGATGTGGACACGCCGGACAAAAGCACTAAGTTAGGTTTACATAATAGAAATATCATAAGCATAGAGTTTTGAGTAGGATCCACTCAATTCCACCACCTACATGGCATCCATATTGAAATAAGCAGGGTGAGTCAGACCATACCCGTCTAGCATGCATAACAGGAGAACGGTTCGGTCTAAAGTCACCAAAAAAGATTCTTCCCAACTAAAACGAATACGGGTTCAGAGTTCAGTCTAGGTTTGATATTCCATTTATGTTTAAGCCTTTCGGAATCTGTTATGGATTTAAACAGGTTCTTTGTTTAAAACTCATTGCTGGTGATGGCGAGTTTATGTTATGCAAGGAATTTTTGCGGACATTTTCAATCACTTATTGGTAAAAACAATGTTACACGACGTTTTGGGATCTGGAATCTGATCCAGTCTAAAAACAGGTTATCATACCTTGATGTCCGCAATTATTTATAGTAATACGGTAGTTTACTATAGTTTTGGCTTACAGGAAGCCATTATCAAAACTTAAGTACATTAATCCATTCTAGACGTAAATGTGAATAAATGCACTGATCACATAATAAAACACATAGTAAAGTACTGTTTTACTAAAAGGAATTGCGGACGTCAAGGCATGTTAACCAGTTCAATTTGACATTACTTTTAGTTTGACCGACATGATTTGGGATTACATTTTTCACAATTAATTTCGTAGTTTCAAGATTTTAATCAGTATCATAACGTACTTTTGGGATTTTCTATAATATTTTTTAGTTATTGTTTGTTTTAAAGAAATTTGTTGGGTTTACATTGTTTTATAAAGTTTTTTTTTATATTTTCATAGTTTATGGTGTATGTACCCATTTCTTATTTATTTCCAGATGGCGTTGATTGGCGATGCAGAGATAAAACACATTATCAGTTATTTATCTTAAAAAAATGTTTCATATATATATACAGTATCTATAAGCATAATATATATATATTGATAATTAAATAATTTTACACACTAATTTAATTTTGTCTTGCGAAATCCTGCAAAATTTAATTAAAACTAGTTCTGAATAAATATTAGTATAAATTTGAAATACATTTTTAAATACACACTCTAGCGACATTAAATATTTATTCGAAAGAGTGATTTTGTTTAGGGTTTGAGTGCTGAGAAGAATGAAGAATATAAAGCGTTGTTCTCGAAGTTCGACCAGAACGGCGATGGGAAACTGTCAGAACCGGAGCTGAAAGAGGCGCTGACACAGAAATTTGGAAAGGCACCAACAGAAAAAGGTCTTGCAGATATTAAGACCACATTCGATGCCAACCGTAAGTTTTTTTTCAAATTTAGGGTTCTAAAGATTTTTAGTAGTAAAGGTCACAGTCCCCCAAATACTGGTAGACTAAGTCCCTCCAATAATGGCGTGTGATAATTACATCAGCTTTAGCTCTTGTTGCATATTCTATGAACGAAGTATAACCTCTGCCCAGGAATATTTTTAGCTTTATTCTGAAGTGAGCTTTCACTGCCATAATGACCTTTCCATAAATTTTACAATATACGTTAATTTCTTATTAATTTGATTAACTATAACACAAAACCAATTCACAGCATTTTTACAATCATAAAACCACATTAAAAATATGACATAAATACAAAATAAAATCTAATGAAATTTATGAAATAGCTCATAAATAATAAAAATTATTGTTGTCTAATTTCAATTGTATTAAGAAGGTGTATGTAGATCTTGATTACTTTGTAATAAATATAAGTTAAAGTGATTTAACTCAGACTCAGAAGTAAGCAGTTTTACTTTCTCTCACTACTCATAGTACATGGATGGAGAAAGTATTGTTTTTGTTAGCATTTTTGAGTTTGAGGTATTGGTGGAAATATTCGTTTTGGTGCTTCCTGAATCTGAAAAAGTATTGGATTTTCAGGATGTTTACAGATCTATAGCCCAAACAAATGGGCCGATTTTGATACAATTTGGTATGTAAGATTGATTAAAAACTAATCTACGGTATCTCCAGGCGTTCCTTTTTATATTTTAAAATTCATAATTTGGAAGGGTAATTTTGCCATAAACCGCTAAAAAAAACATTACAAATCAAAATTTCCCAAAAACAGCTCTAACGATTTTAGTTAACATATTGTGGTTCATAGGCCTCCAATAAAATGACCCCCCCCCCGTATTTCTCGTAAATTTTGAGTCAGAAATTATAACACTCAACAGGATCCAAAATTCAATATTTGATGTCAAGTTAGTAATGACCGAAAGAGGATATTCGGAAAATGATGCTGCATAACTCTTGGGGGAGGAGGCGCAATTATGCTCTTATAATCACTTTGTGTAGTAAATTATCCTTTAGTTTCTTCATCAAAGGGATTTGGGTGGATAATTTTGAAAAAAGTGTATTATTAGTTTGTCTATAGAATCTATTGTACTTAATTTTTGTATTGGTTATAGCTTCCAAAGGAAATATGTACAAAATTGTCTTTTTGCGGTATAAAAATGTACAACAACAGTACAAAAAGAAGTCATAATTAATTGGGTTTTCAATTCAGTGGACACGACTGTCCACTGAATAGTCATAATTGTTTTTCAAGGAGCCGAATTGATAATATCAAACACAGAAACTTTATTTGAGTTACTCAACAATTTTAATTTGTAGTTGAAAAGAATACAAAAATAGATATTTAATTTGCCATAGTTTGATTTTTATTTTAAGGTACTTGTTTCTTTTACATAGGTATACCTGTGAGCCGACTTTGTTTTTATTATAGAGACATTATTTTAATGAGACAAAACTATACAGAAAGAGTAAAAAGTTATAACATAATTAGTTTTGCATTTAATTAAACTTGTGTTATTGGCTAGACCAGTCAGACTTCTGTATTGATTTTAGCTTTTTAAAAAATTGAAAGGGTATAAATTTCTTTAAAATAAGCTGGAAAAAGCTTACAAAATTCAAAGCCTAAGATTCATTACGATAATTCAATGTCAATTACAACCTCGGGGAGCTCAAAAATCTCGTTCAACCTCTCCAGTTCTGCTACGAACGCTGACTTCAGAAGGTGTTAGTGCACATTTTACAGCACACATATTTCTTCTTGTAGTTTGTTCAATTATAAAAACTATTTCTGCAGGCCCACTAGGAGTCATGCCTCCCATGATAATCGTGGTGGTGAGTATATGTGTCATCAAAGAGTGAACCGTCACAGACGCCGCCGCCATCTTGGTCGCCACATCCGCAGTCCTCCATAGTCCTCCTCACCGGATATCCTCAGTGTCTGTGGACAGAACTTCTGACACCTCAGAGGATTTGCGTCAGACCAGTTCTATTTATACAAAACAATTCAAAACTGTAACATTGTATAATAACCCTTTTTTGTGATGACAAAAATACTTTCTATAATATCTTTCTCTGCACTTAGATAACGGCTTTATTGAATTTGAAGCATTCGCAGGTCTGCTGGAAAAGAAAGAGGGATAAGTGAAAGAATAGTATAAAGCATAGATTTTAAAGGTAAGATGTTTTACGCTTAACTTATATTGTGATTTATAAGCAACATAACATTGTTTGGTCCACTATCATATTTAAATCAGATTTCAAATTTCTGATTTTTGCGAGACCGGTTTCAGATTAATAACAATCCATATTTAGTCGCAACATTCCTAATATAGAACATTATATTACTGAATTATACTTTCGTAGTTGTCGGGATGTAATAATGTTTAACACATAAACCAACAAAACGCACCCAAACGACATTTACTACATTAACACCGAACCGGCAGGCCTGCGCGCACATTTCACTTTCGTAATTAATTGTAGCCCATACAGTACGAAACCTGTAGATCTACTAAATCCAATGAATACAGTCTTATAAGAGGAACAGGTCCCATGTTAAAAATTATGTCGCTTTTTGAAGTTGGCACGCTGAAAATCCATAGTTTTGCGCCCCGCTGCTGTGAGGCGCCTCTAGCAATGCTCTAGCACAGTCCATCACTCACTCTGAGGGACAGCGTGTAGCGCTCTCATCTTCCATTATACTCTGTCCTCCCTGTCGTTGCACCACACTGGGAAAGCGGTGGCTGCCTGGTGTCTGCCCTCAGAGTAGAAACCAGATAACCGGAAACCTACCCGCACAGGGTAAGGAACTGTTTCGTGCTATTGTAACTTAACAGCTGAAAAGTAATATATTTTTTCTAAATGGCTATAGTTTTGTTTAGTTGAGATATTTTAAAATAAGCCAATTTTCATCATTCATAACTACTTTTTTAAATTATGTATTAAAATAAATTACTTAATTACTTATCCAAGACTGTGTTACAGTTACTGCGATTCTACCGTATTTTGAATTTATAGCTACCCGTCAACACCATTATATAGGCTACAATGGCTAAATCATGTTCGTACAAACATACATCACATGATGTCACGCCAGTAGGGTAAAATAAATTTTCGCACAAATTATAAATTACTACATTTATTTGACATCATATCAAATATTTTCAAAAATACCCTAATTACATAATGAAAAATGTTCTGTTCGGTACAGGCTCTGATTGGGTTAACACAACTTGTTTGTGTGGTTGTGTATTTGCAGTTAATGTTAACAATATTATATGTACATTACATAAATAAAAATAAAATACACATTTTTATTAGGAATATTCGTGACGAGTTCCGCTTAAACCCTAATAGACATTTTCAATATAGGCCCTACAATAAACTAGTTGTTATTGGCCGGCAAAAATTACGGACTTAAAAACTAAAGAAATATTTCTCAATCGCAATTTAGGGAATATAACGGCTGTCATCGTTGTTTACAAAAAGCATTTGATTAATTTTTGCATAAAACTATAAAAAAAAACATAACAAATTACAGTTCCAGCCGTGAACTGCTAGATTGCCGCCCTGCTGTCATATTTTCTGAGTTCCAGGATTAATCAAAGAAAAATCATCAAATTCAAATTCTTTATCCGTCGAAGAACCACACACTTAGGGCCTATAGAGGTAATTTTACCATAGTCATCGTCAGATTCCAATATAAATCAGATATAATTAAACAACAACCCTTTGTGTTCCATACAAACATCTACATTTACTTCTGGTACGATTATCTATACCTATAAAATGCAAAGCCCTCATTGGCTTCGAAAGAGACCCCGGCAGAGTTCCTATGTATTCCTTATGGACATTCATTTTTGTTTGAGCTGATGAAAATACACAGCAGTGGATCTGGATTCGTAGTAGTTCCACGGACTAACCGCAGAATGCAGCACACACAACTGTCATAGTTGTTATAAATCATTTGCGGGGAGCTTGCGGGTAATAGCTAGTCCCTTAAACGCATTGTTTCTCTATATTCCCCTAAAAAATCTCTTTTGACGTAGATATACCGAAAATAATAGAATATCTTTAACTAGATCCAAATTCAGACAGGGGGATTAATGAATTTTCCTACATAATTCATCCAATAATATCAAACTTTAATTTCCGTCGTATTAGAATCACCAAACAATCCAATCCAGGAACGTTAAGTGCTGCTCTGTGTCAATCGGTTGATGATATTCAAAAGTGATAAACACTGTAAGTTGTTAATTTCTCTTTTTTAGCGTAAATAGGATTTGTTTGTATCTCTATGAAATTTCGGATATTCTCGGGTACTTTGTAATTATTCTAGAATATTGGGGGATATTTTTTATCAACAGGTATTTATATATAAAATTATGTTAAAAGTTTAGTTACGTGAGTTTAAAATACGTTCCTTGTTTGCAACTTTTTTTAATGAATCTAAAATGAGTGTTTATAAAAGTTCTTATGGTTGTTCTTATCACGGTGAGGGTTAAATAAAATGTTCGTTTATTGTGTAGTAAAATTTATTTTGTTTTAGGTTTATAACGTAATAATAATTGTGTTTAGGTTTTATATCTAAAATAATGTATGTAAATAACACGAAGTTATATTGGAGAATGTTAAATTTTACAACAAATATCATTAACAATAGCATCTTTAGGTTTATTTTTACAATAATATATTGTACATGTGTTGAAATTGTAGCTTTTGAGGACCTATTTACTATCAAGTTCATATAATTTACGTCAAGTAGCACAATTTTTGTATGGAAAACCTGTCACATAAATGTGTTCCTAAATTAAAGTTACTTTGCCACATCAGTATGGTAATCATAACACGTTTTAGGAGACCTGACACAAATAGCACGACAAATCCTACTCCTTATTCGCCACACCATTTACCGTTTGCACGTAGGTGAAGTGTGTCATCCTTTTATTAAAACGGTTATTGAGTAATACAATTATACAAGTTTAAAACTTTCGTAGACGGAAACGGAAAACAATGAATTTTAGAGCATACCATCATTAGACAATTTGTCTCAGTTGTTTCATGAATAAAAGTATACTTAGGCCCTAATATTGTTAGCCTGAGAAGAAATATAACCTCATAAAGGGTTCTTCTAATTGAACAAAGGACAAGACAAGTTTTATTGATATTTTGTTTGTTTTTTTCAGCGCTGAAATCACTCATGGGTCGATAAGGCATCACAACTGCAAGAACAGGATTTCAGCTCTTTTTAAAACTTATATTATTCAATTGTGTTTTTAACCCAGATTAAACTGCTTGCCATTTATTATTGAGTCAGTCCATTAATCCTCTTTAATTATCCATAGTTATACTATTTTAGCTTTGTTTTTATGAGCCAGCTACCCTGTCGGCCATATTGGTTTTTTCGCCCATTAGAATAACGTGAAGTTCGGACCCCAATTTTTCGCTTATCTCTTGAGGTAAAATTTTGATTTTGGTGTAAATAGAAAGATATTCTTATCGCGGGTGGTTATTGTGGAAGATATTTTGAAAATGAATTATAATATTTAATAACAAATGTAATTTTTTAAGTTTTAAAATTTTTTCTGTTAGTCTGTAACACTTATACGAATTTTTACTCGCAAAAACCACTCTTTACTTTATTTTGAGTAGTCATCAAAAATTACCTCAATCAGATCGAAAATGAAATAAAAATGTGGGCCTTAAAGCTTTAAATTTTGTAAAAACAATTTATCTGTGGATTTATACCTAAATCCATTACATCAATTTAATTTTCTACTGACGAATGAAACGTTAGTATAGTTCATATATGACAATTTTAGGTACTGTAAAAAGTTACACAACAAGGGATTTGATATAAAATTAATGTTTTAAGGCATACTCTTGGTTTAAATATGTCTTTGCCTGTATTTCTAATTGTTCCACCAGATACATCATGCAAAATTTAACATCCAGAAACCACTGCACCATAAACAATATAACTTATGATTTTGGAAATTTACCACGCCACCTCTATCTATGAAAAATTAATCTGATTATTTGTCATTAAAAAATTTTAAATTAGAAGTTATTTTTATAAGACTTCTTATATCTGAGGTCATATTATATAGATGATCTTATTTCTATATATTTGCCAATTTGTGAGAGTTATATTTTATAAATAAAACTACTTAATATTTTCACTCTAAATGTTTGTTAATTTAAATTAAGACAATTAAAAAGTTAATCATTAGATATACCTCAAACGGTTTAGGTTTTACTCATTAGTCATTTGGTTTTAATTTTAGTCCCATTCAAAGTGACTTTAAACAGTGTTTATGTTATACGTTACAATTAACGTTACTTATTATGTCTTCTTAAAGTTTTCATCTTCTGATTTTATTATTCAATGATCAATGTAAAACCCTGTTCTTTAAAAGATAGTGTCATCCGTTAAGAGTGTATTGGTACATGAGGGTATACTTTTTTATGACTTATTCAGCAATGAAATAAAACAGTCAACAGGGTTCAGGACGAGGCAGCCGCGCAGGGTCAAGAGAGACCACCTCAACGATGCAAAAACAGTCAACAGGGTTCAGGACGAGGTTGCCGCGCAGGGTCAAGAGAGACCACCTCAACGATGCAATTACAGTCAACAGGGTACAGGACGAGGCAGCCGCGCAGGGTCAAGAGAGACCACCTCAACGATGCAATTACAGTCAACAGGGTTCAGGACGAGGCAGCCGTGCAGGGTCAAGAGAGACCACCTCAACGATGCAATTACAGTCAACAGGGTTCAGGACGAGGCAGCCGCGCAGGGTCAAGAGAGACCACCTCAACGATGCAATTACAGTCAACAGGGTTCAGGACGAGGCAGCCGCGCAGGGTCAAGAGAGACCACCTCAACGATGCAATTACAGTCAACAGGGTTCAGGACGAGGTAGCCGCGCAGGGTCAAGAGAGACCACCTCAACGATGCAATTACAGTCAACAGGGTTCAGGACGAGGCAGCCGCGCAGGGTCAAGAGAGACCACCTCAACGATGCAATTACAGTCAACAGGGTTCAGGATGAGGCAGCCGCGCAGGGTCAAGAGAGACCACCTCAACGATGCAATTACAGTCAACAGGGTTCAGGATGAGGCAGCCGCGCAGGGTCAAGAGAGACCACCTCAACGATGCAATTACAGTCAACAGGGTTCAGGATGAGGCAGCCGCGCAGGGTCAAGAGAGACCACCTCAACGATGCAATTACAGTCAACAGGGTTCAGGATGAGGCAGCCGCGCAGGGTCAAGAGAGACCACCTCAACGATACAATTACAGACAATAGGGTTCAGGACGAGGCAGCTGCGCAGGGTCAAGAGAGACCACCTCAACGATACAATTACAGACAATAGGGTTCAGGATGAGGCAGCCGCGCAGGGTCAAGAGAGACCACCTCCACGATACAATTACAGTCAACAGGGTTCAGGACGAGGCAGCTGCGCAGGGTCAAGAGAGACCACCTCAACGATACAATTACAGACAATAGGGTTCAGGATGAGGCAGCCGCGCAGGGTCAAGAGAGACCACCTCAACGATACAATTACAGTCAACAGGGTTCAGGATGAGGCAGCCGCGCAGGGTCAAGAGAGACCACCTCAACTATACAATTACAGTCAACAGGGTTCAGGATGAGGCAGCCGCGCAGGGTCAAGAGAGACCACCCCAACGATGCAATTACAGTCAACAGGGTTCAGGATGAGGCAGCCGCGCAGGGTCAAGAGAGACCACCTCAACGATGCAATTACAGTCAACAGGGTTCAGGATGAGGCAGCCGCGCAGGGTCAAGAGAGACCACCTCAACGATACAATTACAGTCAACAGGGTTCAGGATGAGGCAGCCGCGCAGGGTCAAGAGAGACCACCTCAACGATACAATTACAGTCAACAGGGTTCAGGATGAGGCAGCCGCGCAGTGTCAAGAGAGACCACCTCAACGATACAATTACAGTCAACAGGGTTCAGGATGAGGCAGCCGCGCAGGGTCAAGAGAGACCACCTCAACGATGCAATTACAGTCAACAGGGTTCAGGAAGAGGCAGCCGTGCAGGGTTAAGAGAGACCACCTCAACGATGCAATTACAGTCAACAGGGTTCAGGATGAGGCAGCCGTGCAGGGTCAAGAGAGACCACCTCAACGATACAATTACAGTCAACAGGGTTCAGGATGAGGCAGCCGCGCAGGGTCAAGAGAGACCACCTCAACGATACAATTACAGTCAACAGGGTTCAGGATGAGGCAGCCGCGCAGGGTCAAGAGAGACCACCTCAACGATACAATTACAGTCAACAGGGTTCAGGATGAGGCAGCCGCGCAGGGTCAAGAGAGACCACCTCAACGATACAATTACAGTCAACAGGGTTCAGGATGAGGCAGCCGCGCAGGGTCAAGAGAGACCACCTCAACGGTGCAATTACAGTCAACAGGGTTCAGGACGAGGCAGCCGCGCAGGGTCAAGAGAGACCACCTCAACGATGCAATTACAGTCAACAGGGTTCAGGATGAGGCAGCCGCGCAGGGTCAAGAGAGACCACCTCAACGATGCAATTACAGTCAACAGGGTTCAGGATGAGGCAGCCGCGCAGGGTCAAGAGAGACCACCTCAACGATACAATTACAGTCAACAGGGTTCAGGATGAGGCAGCCGCGCAGGGTCAAGAGAGACCACCTCAACGATACAATTACAGTCAACAGGGTTCAGGACGAGGCAGCCGCGCAGGGTCAAGAGAGACCACCTCAACGATACAATTACAGTCAACAGGGTTCAGGATGAGGCAGCCGCGCAGGGTCAAGAGAGACCACCTCAACGATACAATTACAGTCAACAGGGTTCAGGACGAGGCAGCCGCGCAGGGTCAAGAGAGACCACCTCAACGATGCAATTACAGTCGAGTCAGTATTTTTTTTTTAATTAACTTTATTTTACTTTAAAGGAAACAGACTGTCTTTTAAGTTATTTTACCATACACAAGGAGAATTGAAGACATCACTTTGTTTGTCTCATGTCACTTTGTTATTTAAATTATGATCTAGATTATTTCTTTGAAAATATTATATTTTGTTATTAGGCTTCTTCATAGAATTACAATTTATTGGACAACTATCTATAATAAGTATTGTACTGAGGTTAAAAAAGTAAATTAATTTCAACAAGAAATATCGTTGGATGAGGCAAAAGGGTGAGGAATTTTATGTCATTGACGAAGCTTATAACAAAACACAATTATAACCAACAGGAATTTTAATGTATAAACGTACACGTGTCTAACCTTCGGCTATATTGACCACATTAAAACTCACTATGATGGAAATAGTCAGAACAAAAAATACTGCCAAGTTTTCCACCATACAACAACTAAATGACAAATTATTTTATTTACTTCCCCTTTAAATTAAAGGAATCCTTAAGTAATAAACTAAGTACAGCAAATAAAAATAAATAAAAACAATTTCGTGAAGGTTTACATAAAGCTAAATGTTGACTGACACCTGGGCTCTTTTGTGGTGACAGACCTGGTTTATTATTATACTGAGAATTCAGTTCTGCAATGGGAATATCATCTAAAAAATTGTTTTCTCAAATGTTTTCGGTTGATTTACTCGAAACCGGAATATCCACAGCTCTAGGTCGTGGATTTAACTAAACATCCAAAAACTAATCTTATATTGTCAAACATAAACTTTACAAACAAAACCATCACTGATCTTAATGAAATATACAACACTACTTTTTCACATGATTCAATTAGGGATCAACTTTTTCCCACCTTTAAATGTTATTTTACCAAGAAATTCGTCATTAATCAAAAACAAATTTAACTTCCTGTTTGTAACGGAGTTTTCTATTTTTTGAGTGGTGGTTTTACCATACTGATAATACGATCTTCTAGGCACAAACGTAAACATTAATTCAGACGGACTACATCTATTAGTTGTAGTTGGTTCAAACCTACTGTTCAATCAACATTTCTGGAAACGCTCTTCATTCTTAAGTGTGACCCTAAGCTAGTAGACACTACAACACGTAACAGCATTATGTCAATGATTCTACTCCATGCTCAGTTAGTTATTTTGATTGAGGTTGAAAATTGAAGTTATAAACTGTTTAATAACAGGGTAATCATCTGTTTTGAGTAAACGTGTATCCAATTAAAATCAGCTATCAAACCTTTATAAATATATGATTAACAGAAGTGTAAAAATTTAAATGTTGTGCTCCAGTATCCGTACCATTCATTCATTGTTGCTGGTTTAGGAAACCCCAGCATAGCTGCTAGGCACGTCTTCCACAAGCGGGAGTTTTGCGCAAGTTACCGTAAGGATTGGATATAGCAGGAAAGGAAAGGGTGGGATGGGACTGGAAGCCAAATTGACCTTTCAGAGGTCCAACTCCCGTGCTCCTGTGACAGCTGTGATCAGGCTCAAACAGGCGGACTTGCTCTGCCCTCCAATTGGCCAACTCAACTGACAGGGACCATGTACAACAGCCAGGGACCACCCATTCTCAAGTTGGGGGCCAAACCTGGAGTTTCTGTCCCCAGCCACTTCAAGTGGGGGGACCAAAGGTGAGATGGAAGTTCGTCCTAATGGACAGCCAAAAGACTTACCATATGTAATGACAACTTCATTTGCTGTACCCAATGTGAACTTGTACAGACCAGTTTTAAGGTTGTCCAGGGACATCAGTACCATAAAAGATGGTTAATTTAATTTAAGTTTACCGACATACTCTTTAGTGCAAGGTCGTTTTGATTATATTAAATAGTGTAATCAAGGCAAGATGAGGGTTTTTCTGAACTTAAGTTGAACTATAAAACAACTGATAAATTCATGTGAAGACAACCCGCTAACTGAATACAAGTATTTCTTTAAAGTTAACAGTGTTAACTTGGGGGATTTCCAACACATTTTAGGGATATTTTAACATCTCATTAGATAAGATGGGAAGTGGGATGTTGGGATATTTTGAAAACGATCGTTTTTACTTACTCAGTTGCCCAAAACTATAGTTATTTATTAAAACTTGATCAGTTATTCCAATCAGTAAGTTTTTTACACTCGAAATATTTCTAATATTTACATTTAATTTGAATGTCAACCATCAATTCAAACTTTAATAAAAATCATGATCAAATTAATTATTTAAATTACGATGGGAATGGACAGAGTTCTCAGGTTTGTTAGAACGGAGGCCAGTTGATAAACAACTAGACATTATTATAGCATAATGATTAAGTTTAAAAAAAATATATCCTTCTAAGTAACACGTTTTTATTAAAGAATTCATATTACTCGGTTGCTGAATCAGCCTGTACTTTTCTAAGTTTTACAACAAGACATTTTACATCATTCTTGTTATGAAATGTAACAACGGATGTCGTCATTGTTATGAAACCGAAGTCGATAAAAACACCTGAACTAAATATTTACAATAACAAGTGGTTTTGTTTGACCGATTACAGTGTAGTTATAATTGGAAAGCTTTTCTCGACCAGCTCAAGGTTTCATGAGCACAGATGAGACGTAGCTTTACTCCTAGCAGCATGTTTACTACAGCGTTTTGGTCCTTTTTGCCCCTTTTTGTCTGCGTCTTGGTATGTTCGAGTCCGATCACTAATTTGTAATTTTGCTTTTAAGGAGGGGTTTCGTTTTAGCGAATATTATATGGGAATTGATTTTTAGAATATTTAAAGGCTCTTATAATACTAACGAATTCAACAAATATGATCAAAATACTATTTTAAGCTGTCTTTAACCTACCGTTCCTGCACCACAACTTACACTAACAATCTTACCACCATATCCTTCCGTCCACCACAAATCAGGTGTTTCTTTTCCGTTTTGTTTTCTTGTCTATTTAATTTCTGTTTTGCCGACGTTTCCGTAGACTGGGTCACAAACAAGACTTGTAGATATTTTAGCCAAGAGAATTGTTTAATTTACCTTAGCTTAGTGTTGCACAATTTGCATGCCAATTGTATTATTTGTTTTATTTATTGATACTTAAATATTAAATCTAAGAAAATATAAACGTAGAAATAAAATACCATTTTACAAAAGCTATTACAACGTTTTTTGGTAATCAAAATAACTTTTTGTTCTATGGGTGGCATAAAACCCTAATATTAAACTTAGAATATATTTTTGTACACAGTAGATTCTTAACCGTTCTCGCTTCAACCGCTCATCGGATTAACCGCCCTGTTTCCAGGAAATGACTAATGTCTGCCTCCGCAACGTCCCGATACTGTACTGTAAACACGCTCAGGTTACACCAAGTAAATAATATGTTTCCATAGTTAGTCAAGTATTGCTTTTTGGTAACTGTCATATAAGTTTGATCACTTTTAGTGCTTAATATGACACTACCCAGGTTTTATTCGCTTTTGCCGCCCTTTTAGATGTCCGTCCCATGGTATTGTCCCATGGTTTGGTACCATAAAGGGCGGTTAAGAGGTCTTATGTATAACTCTCTAGTGATATTGTAAAATTATTTAATTGAACGAGTGATCTGTTTAGGGTTTGAGTGATAAGGAGAAAGAAGATTATAGAGCAGCGTTCAAACAGTTTGACAAGGACGGGGATGGAAAAATTTCACCTGCGGATTTGGAGAAGGCACAGACAGAAATTCAAGGAAAGGCACCAACAAGAAATGAACTTTCTATTATAATGGGCGCATATGACACCAACGGTATGTTTTTTTTAATGTAGGTTTCTAAAGACTTTAGAGTTCAGAGTTCAGGTTAAAAAGCGTCTAAGGGATCCACTTTAAATTAGGAGACGGTCCTTTCAATAAGGAGACGCAACGACCTCAGACTACAGCGAGCGCAGAGTGACAAAATTTGGAAACAGCATTGTTCAATGTTAGATGAATTGTACCATTCACATCATCTGGCACTGTGTGGTAGCTCAGTGGATGCAGCGTTTAATTCACGATATTGAGGTCCCGGGATAGAATCTAAATTTGATTATTACATTTTGTGGTATATTTTTTTGCTTTATTTTGTACGGCTTTAAATCTTACTTGTGTTGTTTACTTTTACAGCGTTTTATTCACTTAATTTTCTTTATAAACATCTGTTTATTTGTAATATGATGTTCAACGAAGAACCACCATAAGGAACTCTGAGGAGTTAAGTTAGGTTAGGTTATTATATGATTTCGACGTGAACTGACGCCTAATTTTGCTGCTATTTTTACACGTAAATATATTTTTTAAACAGGGTGGGTAACAGGAACTAGGTTTTAATCAACAGAGAAAAATGCTTTAATAATACATATTTAATGTTGGCAATATTGTCAAAACTCCGAGTACTTGGCTATACCAAGAAGGAGGTGTAGAAGTCCAAACCTCGAACAGTGAAGGAATTAGAAAACACAATTCAAGAGGTTATCACCGTTATCCCAATTTAAATCCTTTGGAAGAGTGTAAATTGTATCCCTGGCCGTTTGAGGAAGTTGGTTTACAACACAGGTGCCTATGTTAACATATAACTGATCCCTATGTTTCATAATTTAGCGAAGCACATGTACATGTTTTAGGGAATTTCCCCCATAGGGAATAAGCTATAGCCGTATGTCTCATGGTAAGACTTATGCCCGATACCATGATAACTTTTTGTTTTGAGGTCCCCGGATGCCAAAAACACTATTCGTTCAAATTTATATATATATGTGTATATATATATATATATATATATATATATGTGTGTGTGTGTGTGTGTGTGTGTGTGTGTGTGTGTGTGTGTGTGTCCGTTAACACGATAACTTGAGTAAAAAAAGTCCGATTTTGATGAAATTTGGCTCAAATGTGTAAAATGACATTCATGACTTTAAGTTCGAAAACCAGAAAAATCGGACCATGGGAAAGGGGGTTTTTGGGGGTTTTATTTTTTTCAAAAATCAGTTTTTTGCATTTTCCACCCTACAATTTTTAAAAACTTAATTTTAGTTCAACCATGTTGTAGAGCTTAAAAAAAACAAATAATTTAGTATTTTGAATTATTAACCTAGTTTAAGTGGTTGCGGAGAAAATCAAAAAAAAAAACTGCTCATAAAATCTCCCATGTTAATCTTATGGGAAAAAGGTTTTTGGCTTTTCCTCAGTTTATTTTAATGTAAAGTTCACATTTGCTTTTTTCAATCTGTTCAGTTCCACAAAACAATCATTTTGGTGTTTAAATTGTGATTCTACGCCCAACCGTTGCAGAGATATTCAAAGTGCTAAACACAGTACGTTGTCCAATGTTATCCTTATGGAGAATAAATAAAATTTGATATCTCGATTATTTATGAATGTATGTTGATGAAACTTGGTATGTGGCTTCACATAGTACTGGTATATTGATATTTGCACAAAAAATTGATTGAAATTTTTGTTGTTTATTCCCGTAGCAGCAAACCTGCGTACTCAGCCCCCATGTTATTCTTATGGAGAATAAGTAAAATGTAATGACTCACTTAATTATGAACATAAATTAATAAAACTTGGTATGTAGCTTCACTTGGTTGAGTTATATTGATAATTATATAAAAACCCATTTTTCTGTTCCTTGTTGCAGCAAACTTGCTTTCTCAGCCCCATGTTATTCTTATGGAGAATAACTACAATGTTATATAGCGCTTATTTATGATTGAATATTGTTGAAACTTAGTATGTGGCTTCGCCTAGTTAAATTCTATTTATATTTGCATAAAAACCAATTGTTTCTGTTCCTTGTTTCAGCAAACCTACGTACTCATTACCAATGTTATTCTTATGGAGAATGGTTTTTTTTTTTTTTTTAGTAACTAACGATCATTGTTGCAGAATTTACACCCGTCTTTAAATATCTAGTTATTTTTCACCCACTCAAGAACAAAGAGCCGCCATACAACGCGTAACTGGGATCGGTCGGATATCTTCGCCAAGGCACGGGCCAATTCGTTCTCCCCACTACCCCGAGATCGTTGTGCCTCATGATTTAAAGTGGAGCTTTTAGGCTTGTTTAAAGTTAGAGTCACAATGACCTCCCATTTCTTAACCATCAGCTAATCATACATAACACGTGAAAACCGCAGCAGCTCACCTCTTAGCACATTCTATGACCAACTGCATACCTCTTCGGTTGCACTTCCGCAGACGCTCGGTGGAAAAATCGAATGAAAATAATCGATATGAAATATCAATAGATGTCGATATAAATAATTGATTATTTTCATTCGCTTATTAATGCTTTGCAATAAATACAAGTAGATTAATCATAATTTTATTAACTTGAAACTAAACAAAATTTCAACCAACATAAATAAAATATAAGATATAAAATTTTAATTTCCCGGATATATATTCTTTTAGCTGCTTCTGAAAAATGTAGAAATGGATCTTCCCCTGACATTTTTACTTCCCTTTATGATGTATTCTGATAAATAGTCTGCGATGTTCGATGATTTTAGTCCAGTTTTTAATGATTTTTTTAAATGACCTACTATTGTTTGGTTGTTGGTTAATGTTAATGGAAAGATTAAATATTTACTATGATTGACAGTGAAATGGTTAAAAAATCGGCTGTATTGATTTTATACGATATATTAATATTAAAATATAAAAACATTAACGTATATCGATATTCTTTATCGATTATTTTTATTTGATTGTTCCACCGGGCCTCTGCAGAGGTTCAACCGCTTTTTTCCATTCAAATGATACTACTGTAATAATATGTATCTTCATTTAGGTGACGGCTTTATCGACTTCGACGAGTTTTGTGTATTAATGAAGGATCGATCTCGCGACCCCACGGAAGATGACAGAGCCTTATTTGATGAGATTGACACCGACAGAGATGGTAAAATCAGTCTGGCAGATTTGACCATGAAAATGAAGAAATCGGGAATTCCATTATCGAATAAAGATGTGAAGGCTGTCAAAATAACGTATGGTGAGACTTTAGATTTTAAAGGTAAGGTGTATTACAATTCACTTGTATGTTTTTGGACAAAACAAGAATATTAGTATAATACAACATAATTGGTTTATAGAGTTGAACAAGTTTTTTGTAAACTGGTTATATATGTATTTTGACAAACACGCTTTTCAATATCTCTTAATCCGAGATAATGAAAGTTATCTTTAAAATATGAAAACTGGAAAATGTTTGATACTTACAGAGTTCATTGATATTTATAGTAAACAAGTTTCTATAATCGTATGTCATTTAACGATCCATCTTCGCTCCTCTATACACTGTACCACTTTAATACTCTGTCTGGAAACCGCGACTACTACGCCGTTCCAAAGGGAACCTTTTAAGTAATTTTAGCTAATTTCATATACATTAATTGTGATAATAATCACCATTTGAATCAGCGAACAAGACCAACTCAGGAATTGGAAGTACTGTTTTACGTCGATCGTTTGAGGATATAGTAATAAACACAACACGTTGTCCAATTGTTTTTATTTTAAGGAGTAAATACTATTTTGTATCTCGATGATACTTCATCTCATTACAGTCTCAACATAATTTAATATGAACAGCTCCAGTGGAAAAAATTGGGCTGCATGTATTAAAAAATACACTTATCTTCGTTCTTTGTTATAGAAATCTATAAACAATTAAACAGTTGAGTGAAGTAAAATCTCAGTACGACTTAAGAACATTATTACAATTAATTTGTTATGAAGTTATTTGTTCACGTTATATTAATAATTTTAAATTTAGCTTTCCTTCAACGTATTACTTAATTCACAATTTTATACTAACGTAGTAGCCTTCTTTGGTTATACTTTTTGGCCACATTGATCACTACTAGTTGTATTTTGGTGTCAGAAATCAAACATCTTTCAAATTAGTTTCTTTAGTTTTTTTTTTACTAAGAATATAGTATTAGTATTATTATTTTAATATTACTAATATTTTGTTTGTTTCTTTCAGCGTTCCAGTCGATCATTGGACACTAGGGCATTACGGCTGCAAGAACCGAATTCCCGCTCTTATGAGTTGTGTGAAGTTAAAATTATATGAGTAAATTAAATTTTCAACTCTGATTAAACTTTTTAATTTAAATTTTTAGTCAATCCATTGATCCTCTTTATTTAATAATATTAGTTTGTTTTACTTTTATTTGTTCAAAACTTATAGATTTAATATTTTTTCCTGGTTCATTATATTTAATGTTTTGGTTTCATTAAATAATTTTCTTGTACTTGTTTTAAAATGTAGTTTTGATGTATATTCCATTTGTAATTACTGTGTAAAACCTTTAATCAAATAAAATTCTTTATTTTCCAAGGTTTACCTTATTTACAATTAACAGAAGAACAGTAAACATTACTGGAAATGATTCCCACGTTGACTTTACATCTGTGTGGGAACGACAGGGTCTTCCTGATGCACTGCACTTACAATCCGATCTCAAAAGCACTAAATCTTATAAAAATTAATTTACAATAAACAGTTGCTTAAAAAAAACTCTTTTAAACACCTTAAAATAATTTGTAATTGTTATCCCCCCAGTGAAACCCCACAGGTACAATTTAAGACATCTGATACCAAAAACATAAAAAAGGAAAAAATCACATAAATAATTGGTTTTAGTTATCAATGCTGTAATAATCTCGCGTGCATAGCTAGATATATTGAGGCTTTATCAGAGACTCTACATCATCCACCCTTATGCCAGCCAACCAGCGACTCTACATCGTCCACCCTTATGCCAGCCAACCAGCGACTCTACATCGTCCACCCTTATGCCAGCCAACCAGCGACTCTATATCGTCCACCCTTATGCCAGCCAACCAGCGACTCTAGATCGTCCACCCTTATGCCAGCCAACCAGCGACTCTATATCGTCCACCCTTATGCCAGCCAACCAGCGACTCTACATCGTCCACCCTTATGCCAGCCAACCAGCGACTCTATATCGTCCACCCTTATGCCAGCCAACCAGCGACTCTAGATCGTCCACCCTTATGCCAGCCAACCAGCGACTCTAGATCGTCTACCCTTTTGCCAGCCAACCAGCGACTCTACATCGTCCACCCTTATGCCAGCCAACCAGCGACTCTACATCGTCCACCCTTATGCCAGCCAACCAGCGACTCTACATCGTCCACCCTTATGCCAGCCAACCAGCGACTCTACATCGGTCACCCTTATGCCAGCCAACCAGCGACTCTACATCGTTCACCCTTATGCCAGCCAACCAGCGACTCTACATCGTCCACCCTTATGCCAGCCAACCAGCGACTCTACATCGTTCACCCTTATGCCAGCCAACCAGCGACTCTACATCGTCCACCCTTATGCCAGCCAACCAGCGACTCTACATCGTTCACCCTTATGCCAGCCAACCAGCGACTCTACATCGTCCACCCTTATGCCAGCCAACCAGCTTCTCTACATCGTCCACCCTTATGCCAGCCAACCAGCGACTCTACATCGTCCACCCTTATGCCAGCCAACCAGCGACTCTACATCGTTCACCCTTATGCCAGCCAACCAGCGACTCTACATCGTCCACCTTTATGCCCGCCAACCAGCTTCTCTACATCGTCCACCCTTATGCCAGCCAACCAGCGACTCTACATCGTCCACCCTTATGCCAGCCAACCAGCGACTCTACATCATCCACCCTTATGCCAGCCAACCAGCGACTCTACATCGTTTACCCTTATGCCAGCCAACCAGCGACTCTACATCGTCCACCCTTATGCCAGCCAACCAGCGACTCTACATCGTTCACCCTTATGCCAGCCAACCAGCGACTCTACATCGTCCACCCTTATGCCAGCCAACCAGCGACTCTACATTGTTCACCCTTATGCCAGCCAACCAGCGACTCTACATCGTCCACCCTTATGCCAGCCAACCAGCGACTCTACATCGTTCACCCTTATGCCAGCCAACCAGCGACTCTACATCGTCCACCCTTATGCCAGCCAACCAGCGACTCTACATCGTCCACCCTTATGCCAGCCAACCAGCGAATCTACATCGTTCACCCTTATGCCAGCCAACCAGTGACTCTACATCGTCCACCCTTATGCCAGCCAACCAGCGACTCTACATCGTTCACCCTTATGCCAGCCAACCAGACCTTCACTGTTCGTTTGAACACGACGACACGGTCACCCTAAGCCTTAATGATAAAATGATAAAGGTGTTAAGTCATAATTATAGTTTCAAACCATAAAATTATTTTTAAATGTCTTGACCAACATTTAAATGTTTGTCGGCTACACTTTGTAAAGTTGAACAATCTAAATCATTAACTTATAATATTTTAGCTAAAGGAATAAAAAGCTAAATTAAATGGTGGTAAGTTCCAAAATAGATTCAGTATAAAATGGACAAATATAACTTTGTTGCTCATATACTTTCTGCTAAGGGCGTATTTATAGACGAAAAACACATTGAGCCTATTGTAATCTTCCCTAACTCTACTATTAAGAAATAACTTAAAGAATACATGGTATGTTTAACTACTTTATGGATTGTATTCCTCGCAAGTCAAATATCGTTATTTAAACTTTATATTGATTGACAAATGTCGCCTAATTATACAGCTGTAATAAAAACTTAAGTGTTCTCTAAATTCATCACCAGTTTTAGCTCTGGTTTACATTAGTGAACCTATTGAAGTAAATGAACATAGTAGGAAGGATGCAGTTGGGGTTGTCTCATTCAGACCCTTACGTTTTGGTTCTCTAAGGCTAACTTAAACAGAAAGTCAGTATGCGCAAGGGGGAAATTTATGCCGAGTATTGTAGTATCAGTAAAGTAGCATAATCTGCTGTATGGAAAAATAATCGTATTTTTTAGTGACAGCACAACGTTTGAGTCACATAAAAATTCTCATAAAATAATGTCACTCAGGCTGCATCAATGAGTTGAGGAGGGACTAGCAAATAAAGACTCTAGAAAAGAAAACCCTAAAGCCTATTTCACTTTATAAATTTAAACAGGTTCAATAATATTATTCTAACCTTCAATCCATTTACTACTTTTGTATATATTTGTTTTATTATTTAGCTAATTATAAATGTACAAAATCCACCCTCCTCGGCTAGAAGCTCTTATGGTGTTATTTGCAGATTTTACACCCCCTCAAAAAAGTGGGGTAAAAAACAAGAGGGGTTTAACGGGGGGTTTATCTTTGTTAATTAGAGAAAGGAGTATAAACCACACAACAAAATGTGAATGCAATATCAAGAATGGTGGGTGATATTAAGAACTATAAAACATTATTCTACACCAACTTTTAAGAAATATAATATGAAATAGTATGTTACAAAGTATCCCGTTTTTTCATTTTAAAACTTTTGATACGATTATTTTGGAGGGTCTAAGATTAAATTCTTGATCAACAATATAATTTTATTTTCGTAAAATATCATTGAACTCTGAAATCATTACAGTAAAAACTTAATTTTTAATATTGGTGAATATTGGTTCATAGCTTTGTGGAGTCAAGGTTTTTAATCTTAATCAAGAAAGAATAACTCAAAAATTGTATTATGCATAGGATTAATATATAGTATTTAAGATAGATAATACTGCATTTACAACTTTTGTATTACCATATAACATAAAAAATACGGAATCCTACATCAATTAACTAGTAAAATTTCTAAATATAAATAAACACTTACATTGTATTAAAATACTAGATGGGTAGTATGCATATAAAATAGTATAAGACAATACGTTTTGAATTATTCTGAACAAATTTACGCATTTTATATATTTTCAGGAGATGTTGATCGGTGATTCAGAGGTAAAACTTAATTCAAGCCTGAATAAAACTCACTATAAGTCGTTCATTTTATAGAAACTGTTCAAATACATTTACAAAATATTCAGTATATTTTTTAGACACTAATCTATTTTCAATAGTTTACTAACAAATAAATTTCTTTGAAATGAAACTATAAACAACATACCCTTTTACAAAACATTACTGAAAATTAAAACTACTTTTTGTTCAAAAGGTCACATTCTAGCCGAATATTAAACTTGAAATAAATCTGTAAAACACCAATACAAGATGACATTGGTGCCATTGATGTTTAACTCTCAAGTGACATTGTTAAATCATTTAACTGAACGAATGATCTTGTTTAGGGTTTGAGTCAGCAGAATAAAGAAGAATTTAGACAGTTGTTCTCGTAGTTCGACTAGGCCGAGGATGGGAAAATATCTCATCCGGCGCTGAAACAGGCACTGATACAAATACTGCAAAAGACCCTAACCGATCAACATTTTAATAGCATTATAACAATGTATGAGACCAACCGTAAGTTTCTCTCGGAATTCAGGGTCCTAAAGATTAGAAAATTAAGGTCACAATAATCTCCCATTTCCTAAATCCCATGATCTTCATTTACGACTCCACCATTTGTATCTCATTATATGATCAATTGAATGTCTCTTTCCAGAAATATGTATAGCTTTAATTTGTCCACTACTGACTAGGTAATTTAAGGTCAAAACCACAATAAAACAGACAAAATTGAAAGCAGAAATATTTATACTATACAAGTAAACCTACCTGATTCAAATAACAAGATTTCTACTTTAAGTAGAATATAAGAACTTGGTTGGCACCTATATGTGCCTTTTGTGTTTTAGGAAACATCCATCTTAAGGGGTTTGACCTGGGCTGTAAAAGTTCCAATGTTAATCTTATGGAAAGACAAGCTTAGCTCGGGGAAGGTCTGTCTGTTTGGATGAGTAATTTTTCACCAAGTCCCCCTACTTACAAGCAGATTTGCATAGCTCATTTGTCTCTTTTCTGGATTTTTAAGGTCACTCCAGTTGTTACTATAGCTCAATATCCCTTTGTTTAGTTTTGGATTTGACATGAAGATTCTAATGTAATCTTCCACTCTCACTTCAAATGTTTTGTTCCCGGAAATGAAGCAGTTTTTAATAATTTAGCTCTAAGTAAATTAGTTTATTACGGTCTAATTGAAAGTTACTTAAGGTATTCCATAGCGCTTTGGGGTCAGTCTAGTCAAAAGAATTTAAACCGAATTTTCTTCATTCAGAAAAAAACCATACGAAGCATCTCAAGGCTTCGGCCCAGAGATTCTTGTAGGGACAAATTCAAAGAATTACAGATTTTAACTGTTCCATCTCTGTTCATTTTCGAAACAATGTTAAAGAAAATAATCTGATAGAGGCTCATCAATATACTTATTTCACAAGAAATAGAAATGTCAATCCTTCTATTCAACGTAACTTAAAAATTCTTGTAACAAAACCCAGCTATGCTGGTGTAATCATTTTTTTAATCATTACAGACGTTATTAGGGTTATGTCCTTTGGCGAGTGACTGCTCAAAATATATCTTATGGGTTTAGGTTACATAACCTTTCACTGTAGAATGCACCACGAAATAGAGGAGACACGTGCTTTAACAACTCAACTGTATACTAAACAGTTTCAAATAACGGCACGGCAATGAAACATTGAGTAGGGATCACATAATCCCTTACAACATGATATTTAAAGGTCAGTTTGACTTGGTAGTCATTGTGATTTTAATGCTGAATTTGAATGCTTCAGCTTCAATTTGATACAAATTCCATGACCACACGTTACCTGATTTTCTCAAACTAAGGCCGAGTTCTTGGTCAATAATTCTCCCGTATGAATAACATGGGGCCATTTGAGGACTTCATACTTTATATCATTAAACAAACTTAAAGGGAGAAAATGCTAAATTTGGCAATTTTGGGTAGTATCGGAATGTTTAATGTTCGAATTGGTACAAATTCCATGACCACACGTTTCCTGGTATTCCCTTTGATTAGTTTATGTTGTAATAGGGTAATTTTATTTATATAAATAAATGGAATATTTTCAAACACAATTATTTTAATAACATGGAGCAATTTTTAAGTGTCAATATTTGAAAAAAAATGTATTTTTTATTTTTACATTTTTATTTTAATCCGCAGTGTAAAACCTTTAAGATGACACATCGATTGTCCAAATCGGTTGAGAAATAACGACGTAGTAGGCCGAAAACGACATTTATAAGATGTATAAGTATTTCACTTACTTCGTTCGCTCATTCATGTCGGTCAAATTGTCATCCGAGCAAGTGTCATTACGATAACTTGGTATTTCTGCTTATTTATTTAACTATTTAAAATGTCGATAGTATGGTCATCTGGGCAAGTGCCAAGTCAATAACCTGGTTTCAGCCCATTTATTATTAATAATTATTAATTTTTAAAATGACGCCCAAACTGTCATCCAGGCAAGTGTCTTTACGGTCAGTTGGTGGGCCCCCTTTCAATATGTTAAGCTTTACAAAAGTTTAATTGCCACTTTTACAAACCTGTTAAAGCTATAAAAGCCAAATTCAATACCGAACTAGCCTTAACCTAGTGTAATACAAGTGCCTAGTTTTCGGTCAGTACCTCAGGAAGTTCCTGAAATATATTTAATTGATTACAAATCACATACAGGCAGACAGATGGAAAACGAAGTAAGTTTTTGAAAAAGGTTTATACGTTGTCTTTTATTCCTTTTGATGGGTTCTACCAAAATCTGCTTTTGTGCCAAACAGTCGTGGGAAACCTTTATATTGCCACGTAAACATATGGGGTAAGATGAATAAAGATAGAGGTACATAAATGAGGAAGCATTCGTAACAAAGCATGAGCTTCACATACTAAAATCATTGCTTATTTTAGTAAGATTATGTTATTAAAATGTTGTTTAAACGGTATTAATGTAACTTATGTAAGTCTATGTATAGTCTATGTAAGCTCAGTAAAATAATCAGTATTCACATTCATTTACGATGAACATGGAGGGGAATACTTTGTATATACCAAAATTGAGTTTCACTTTAGTACAGTTGTATTTAAAAGTAGTAAATAAGTTTTTTAAGCTTTAGTATACTAGTAGGGAAGATGAAAAGCTGAGCAAAGTTGGTGGTGTTCAGTAGCTGTGATGTCTGTTAAACACCTGTAGCAATTATTGATGTTGTTAAACAAACAATTTTGACATTAGTAATTGCCAGTGTCTGCATCTTGGATTAATTTATGTTGAACAATTAATAGGGTAATTTTATTTACATTAATAAATGGAATATTTAAAAACACTTCGTGTTTTTATTATTCGTGTATTATAAGTGCTTTTTATTCGTGTATTATTTCGAAGTATAATATATAATAAGGAGAAAGGTAATAGAGAGTAGGATAGAAGTAATACAGATTTAAATAACATATCCACATTAAACAAAAAAAAACTATTATACTGATATTATGATTTATTTCGTTTTACAATATTTATAAAAATTAGAGTTTACAATTTAGTATTTATTTAGTTATATACAAATAAAATAAATAATAATGTTTTCAAGTAACTGTTCTAAATAAATATACAATTGAACATCTCCTATTTCAACTCCACAAGGTACTACCAACGAGGTAAATATATATAGAGGTCTCGCCTGGGGGAAAACCGTAGCCTACATGCTGACCGCCATTTTGACCCTCTGTCAACTCTGATCCCAAGGAGTAATCAATCAACAAACCAATCAAATCCTCTCCACAAGTTATGTTGGTCATGTTGCTCTTTGGCCGGACGTTTAAAAAAAAAATTCCAGTGAGGCTTTACTTTTTTAACATGAGACTTTATTAAAATTTGTCTATGGATATTTACCTCGTTGGGTACTACTACAAAATCGTTATAATTGTTTGTTCATTTTGAATCCTTATATAAAATTTTTTCAAACCATTAATTATTGTTGTGTTTGAAAGACCTCCCCCAAGAAATCATTTAATTTATTGCATTATCTTTTTTATATTTTGAGAGCCATACGTTGCTCCGAAAATGCGTAGCTTCGATAGGCATTACTCCGAAAATGTTTTTGGAACAGTTCATTTCGGAATACTGCTTTCGGAGCTGTGCATTTTTGGAGTACTGCCTTACGGAGTTATGCATTTTTTGGAACAATGCCACACACTTGATTTGATCGTTCCGAAATGCACTGCTCCAAAAAGCACTGCTCCGAAATGCAATGTATAGATCTTCATCTTCATAAGTCTAAAACTAAAGTGTTCAGTTTGAGGCAAGAATACAAGTTTTAGTTTTGTAGTTCTAATTGTCCTAGAAATCATTTATGTATTTGAAAGAAACAACGCTATTCTTCCTCACACTATATACGTTATAACTGTTGGGATTAAATACGCCTAATTTAAATTTAAGGGGAAGATCAACTAGGCCTAGTCTGCAGCAGGGAATGGTTTGCTGTGAAAAAATATAAGCCTACTTTTAGAAGTTAATTATCTTCCTTTAAATGAATTTCCACAAATTCAACTTTGCACATAATTAATTAAAAGGAGAATAAACATGATTACTCTTAATGCAAAATATCAGTTAAGGCTGATTTTAGTCCTTCTATCCATCTCTTTTGCTGACAGCAGTAGCAAGAACACAAGAAGCTCCCGTATCGCAATCATTGCAGGAGGCATTGGCGGAACGGCAACGGCCTATGAGCTTTCACAACTGGCTGCCAAAGATGGACATGACATCAGTTTAGATTTGTATAAAGCGGCTGAGATTGGCAGAAGGCTAGCCACAAACAATAAACGGACATGAATTTGAAACAGGGGATGACTAATCCATGTTGAAAATAAGCATATGGCAGATTACGAGGAATCAAATGGACTTTATTGGTTGAACGAGCCACCAGGATACGTCAGTGAAGATATCACTGGATTATACCGGGTGTCCATAAAATATTCATTGGGTTTTAATTACATATATATCACTTAATTTTTTTCCCAAGACACTGTGGCTTAAAGAGAATTTTTCTAAGTTTTATAATCATATGTTCATTGTTCATTGTTACCTTTTTTGTTTACTTTCATTAGTTGTTTTTAAAATGCCTACAATTGAAGAAAAAACCTTCTGTGTCTTAAAATATGATAATAGTTTTTCTTTAATAACTGTCCAGCGTGAGTTCTTCAGACACTTCGGAAGATCTGCTCCAACTCGCCAGAGCATTTTGAGATGGGATCGGCAGTTTAAAAACACAGGAAGCCTGCTGAAACGTAAGAATCCTGGTCGACCAAGTGTATCTGTCGATACAATAAATAGGGTCAGGCAGTGCTACGAACGAAGGTCTCAACAGTCGGTAAGAAATGCTAGCCGTGAACTTGGCTTACCTAAGTCGACCGTTTGGAAGGTTTTACGAAAAAAACTGCACTTTAAGCCGTATCGACTGCAGCTGCTTCAGGTATTACAACAGGGTGATTTCCTAAAACGTAAAGAGCTATGCAACGAACTTCAAAATCACTTAGAAGATGAACATTTTTCTGCTCATCTCGTATTCAGTGATGAAGCGACCTTCTACTTAAGTGGAAAGGTTAACCAGCATAACGTGCGGCTTTGGGTGGCTGAGGCTTTGCATGCCTTTATGCAACTTGAGAGGGATTCGTTGAAACTTAATGTATTTTGTGTGGTATCAAAGACCAAAGTGTATCGCCCGTTTTTCTTTGCAGAAAAAACTGTATCTGATGTTGTATATCTGGACATGTTGGTGCAATGGTTGTTTCCCCAACTTGAAGAGGACATGGAAGATTTCGTGTTCCAGCAGGACGGGGCTCCACCTCATCGGCACTGCGATGTCCGAAGTTGTTTAAATGAGAGACTCCCTGTTGGTTGGATTGGCCACTGTGGTGATGATGACTTAGCTCTCCTAAGGTGGCCACCCCGTTCCCCGGACCTTACTGTATAAGATTTATTTCTCTCGGGCTATGTGAAGGACAGGGTATACATCCCGCCATTAGCTCAAACCCTGCCAGAGCTCCGAGAAAGGATTCGCGTTGCAGTGACAACAGTAAGCCAGGATATGCTTACCAGCGTTCGGGCAGAGCTGCAACATAGACTAGAAACATGTTTCGCTACAAACGGGCAGCATATTGGGCAACTTCAGTGATATCAAACAAAACTTGAGAGCTTTCTCTTTCAACCCATGCAATTCTTAGTAGCATTCATGTATCTGTAAGTTCAACAAAGTATTTTAAACGCCGATGAGTATTTTATAGACACCCAATACAATGGGGAAGAATTTGTCTTTGTAACAAGTGACTCTCGAATAATGAATATAATGCGTTTGTTGTGGAGACATGGAATAGACTTAGTGACCTTAGAGTCTGCGCTTGTAACACCTCTGCTGTCTGACTTTGAAAGGATTTATGAAGTTCAAGAACAACGAATACATTCGATGACTTTTACTGTTTATTAGGATGAGTGAGGATTTTTCTGGTCTCATGGAAGTGAAATTAAATGGGTATCTACGAGCACAAGGCTACGGTTATAATTTTATACATGAATTTATATTTTTGGCCACTAGAATACCGACTTTCCAGTGTTTGTTGGTTCTGTGTCGCTCGCAGGGCCTCAAGACGGCAGAGTCAGGTGTGTCGAAGGCGGGAACAAACGCGTACCAGAAACTCTTCTCGCTCAATCGGATGCTTGACTCATTGGGGCTAGAGTAGAATCCGTCTCTCTAAGGCCCGACTCGACGTTTGTTCTGTCAGTCAATAACGCATATCTATGATTATGTCGTAATTGCTTGTCCGATAATAGAAAATTCTAAGAACAAAATACAATTCGAGGGCTTCCCAGAGCTAAATATCCCCCTCTTTAAGTACCAGAAAACGGTAGCGACCCTTGTACACGGTGAGCTGAATCATACTTTCTTCCAATATAATTCACCAAAGGGATTGCCAAATAATATATATTCTGTGAGCAATGAACTATTTTATAATTCTGTCAGTGTTCTGACTCCTGTGACTTTTGATACAAGGTATGACGATAAGGTTTTCAAAGTATTTTCAAAAGATATTCTGACAGATGAGCAGCTCGACCTTTTGTTTCGGAAGCGCAATATTGTTACTGTTGTCCCTTGATTGGCGTATCCGTTGTATGATACTGAAAGCAGAAATTTGTCATTTGTGCTTCACAATAATTTATTTTATGTTAATGTAATAGAGCTATGAAAAATGCTGAAATGTTCATTGTATTAAGTTATAGTTAATCTGGTAGTTATATTGTTAAATGTATTAAATAAATCTAAACAATTTGCCATTCCTTGAATACTATAATAATTAAGACTAATTATATTTTTTAAGACTTTTTGTACTGATAGCAACAAATTTTCTGTGATGTAATTTTCTGTGATGTGTTTGTTTTATAGCTTGTCCTTTTGTTTCGGACGTGTATAATAGTGTTACTGTTATCCCTTGGTTGTCATAGCGGTTGTATGATACTAAGAGCAGAAATTTGTCATTTGTGCTTAGAAGCCTTAAATTATGTTGTGAATACGGACTAATGTTACGATTTCTAGTTAAATATTTATGGTTATGAGCTTGAATAAATTTAGCTTGGGCTTTAGAGGACCACCCGACACTCAATAGTTCCACTTTGAGCAATTCGGTAAATAAAAATAATATAAGTTAACAAAAGCGTTAGCCTACATGTTTACATGCTACTCAAATACGGTAGAGTTGATGTAGAGTTATACTATGTATGTATAACTACACATACTGTGTATGTGTAGTTATACACATATCTATACACATTCTATGTTGGCATAGAATTAATTTGATTAAGTCTGTATTTAAAAGTCGATTCCATATTAAATAACATTATATATTTAACGTTTTATTTATATACTTATGGTGGTATTATTACATCCTTTGCCATTTACTGACTCGTATCCACTCAGAGTATCGCATAGTATCACATCGCATCATAACGCAATATCGAATAACATTGTATCGTTTAGTAGTACATCGTTTTCGATTCAATCGCATTACACAGGTTAGTATTGCACGGGAGAATTCACATTTAATTTTATTCCATTAAATTATTTTAGCATAAATAGCCTCCCTATGTAGCGGTTTCAAAGTTTAAATTTTGATTAGGACTTTAGTTTGTGTGTCATATTGGGTTTAAGTCGTTTTACATTTCAGTTATTTTGTAAAATTTACTCCAATCTATATCCTACTTGTATATTTTGTACAAATTGTAAACCATTGATACAATTTCTTCGTGTTATAATATCCTTACTGGTTACTTAACTAAAACCGATAGAAGGAATACAATTTGGGTATGTTCATTTAATTCTTATATGCTAATAGCATATTATCCCTATTTAAGCCTTAAAAAGCGTTGTTAATGTATGACTGGTACACTGGGTTGGTGAGAACCGTATTATGACCACACGTAAATTTGAGTGGTTCTATTTTTTTGATTCCACTTAAGACTTCTGTTTCTTTAATTTTCATTGTCTTTGGCTGAATTAATGAGTCGAACTTGGAAAATGTCAGATTTAGTCAATAACAAGTATAATCAAAACTTTCGACAATCCTACTCTCTTAATCCGTAAATAAATTAGCATTAAAAAATTTCCATCTCAGTGTTTGAACTTGCTATTTTGATATTTACACATTAGCCCAATTTGAATTCCCCTGTAGCAATGCTTTGTCTTCTCTATTCAGCAATGCTTAGCTTTACCCGCCAATCCTGTAATGCAGTTTGTGTTCTGGTCCACATTCAACTTCCCTAATTCAATAGACGTCTGCCATTCAACTGTTTGTTCTCCATCGGTGAGTGATGTTAAACACATGTTTTGATCGGTCAGTGACGACAATCACATTACTGTAGCCTAGATAATTACGTATAGAATTCACTTTGTATTTCTAATTTAAATAAAACCAATAAATATCAGATAAAGTTATATAAAACACATACACATATTATTTTAATTTGTTTCTCTATTTTTAGTTTTTGTCATTTTATACTTGGCACTTTTAAATTAGTTGGCTTTAAATTTTCTTGTAATACAAGTTTCCTCTGAAGCCCAAACCGTGTAATCTATTCCAAATTGCTCCGTGGCTAAGCTGACATTGTACAATCAGGTGTGAGCGTTGGTAGTGTTTTAGAAAAACAAGAGAGGACCTAACTATATAATATAGGTGCTATATAGATGTATATGAGTTAGAGTAACTGTCGGTAGGAAAACATCAGTTTTAAAACAGTACATCAGTTCGTATCATTGACATCTATATTTCCTAATTGAAGTCAGAAATAGCTCATAATTCAATAAGTGAAGATTATTGTCAATTATCTATTGCATGCGCCCCACGATGTTCGTTTTAAATCTTACAAGTATTTTGATAGATACTAAATATTCACAATCGCAAATTTTTAAGACAACCTATATGGGGATATGATAAATTATTTTCTACAAAAAATGTGGTGTTTTAAAAAGTATTTTTATTTAGTAAATTATTTTATTTACTTTTTTAGAGTAAGTTAAAGATGTAGTAACATAACCTGATGTGGAGTTTAAAAGTTAGGTGTTTTTCTGCTGGAACAAATCAAGTTAATTAATCCCGTCCACAGTTTTTACTAACTTTGAGGTAATTATGAATTTATTTCAAAAAAGCAAACTCTTAAAAGTTCATTAAACGTGTGGAAGTTTGAAAGAAACATTAAAAACCCATTATTTTTTTTGTAAGTGAACCTTATTCAATTAAATTATTCTTACGGCTTCTGTGGTTGCAGTGGGGATAAAAGTTAAGTATATGGGAGCTATTATTATTCATTTAATTATATTACCAAAAGAAAAAAGACTGCGAATTAAAAATAGTTATGGGTTTTAACATATTGTGTCATCACCTGATATTATCTAAAAGAAAACGACTTTTGTGTTGCTATTAACAATTTAAAGAACGTTTTTTTGAACGATGTTGTTTTGTATGAGAGCCATATTCGAAGAATACTTGTACAAACTAAAATGTTGAAAGCAACATGACAGTCATTGTTTTTAAATTAGGTTTTAGGTAACCAAGTCCAAAATTAAATTATGTCAATAAAAACGTAAATTCAATTTTGCATAATATTATTGTTTTATGACACCAATATAACGTCAAAACCTAGGTTGTAAAGACTATATCTTACTATAGTAAATTATTCAGTTTACATAAATTGCCATAGTAATTACCATAGTAAACACAGGGACAGAAACTTTTTTTCGCAGCGTGGCACTCCTTTTTCTAAGACCGCTACTCAAAATGTCTTCTTCGCCCCACCCCTATAACTTTATAAGTTGTATATTGCTTTTAAGCAATACCTAAAGCAAACTAATCGTGTCACGCGCACGAATTGTGGGGAAATTCTAACAATCAAGCAACATTGAGAACACTATAGATAATTTCACATGCAAACAGGTTAATTTAATATTCAATTAACAGGTTGAACAGATTTTTATAAATGGTCCAATTATAGGTGAACAAGTAAATCAAGGGATATCTCAGTGGGTATGGGTTGGCCTTCCTGCCCCTCTACCAACATATAGATCAATGCCTAACAGTGGCAGTGATTAAGTATATTTAATACGTATTAAATTTTAACTATAGTATACATTCGTAACCTATGTCCTTTCAAAGACTCCATATAAATAATGTGATTACATAATATTGTTTATAACCAATCATAAAGCACAATCACACATAAAGGGCCGTATAAAGATAAATGGGAGTCAGATAAATTAATTTCGGAATCGTTCCGCCCTCTTATAGTATAAACTCGAAACCCATGTATTTTAAAAGACTCAGATACAGGTTGTTTAACATATAGTGTTGTTTATAACCAATCATAAAACTATACACATAAGGGGCCTGTATCTTTGGACTTAACTGTTCCTATTTATTGGTCGCTGGTTTTAAAGGGGCCCGTAATGATCTCTTGGACTGACAGATAAATGGGAAGTCCACTTGGAACTAACAGTTGATTTTGGTATCGTTCCACACATTAAAATGGTTGTAGTTCTAAAATTCCTTTCATTATAACTTAAACAAACTATATTGTTTTGTGTGTTTCTGTATACTTGAATCATTTTCATTAACAGGATTGAATAGTCTTGTAAACTAGGAGCAAGAGAAGATCATTCAAGTCTCATTTTCGACTAATTTGGTTTTTATTTGAATGATTATGTCTTTTCCAGGAGTATAAGAATGAAAGCTCTACAGATAAAACTCAAATAAACTACATAGTATTTATAATTATATTATCTGGATTAACAGTGTTGTTTTCCAGCTAGCAAATATTTTATTTTTTCAAAATTAGCTTAGTTTCTATGTAAGACTTTTCGTTCTTATAACACATCCCATGGTATTATTTTAGTTTTCTTCCCTCTTTAATCAAACTCCAATTTTAGGCATCAGTGCCGTTGTCTGATGTGCAAAGTAAATGTTAATTTCGTCCCTACAACCTAGCGAAGCGTCGAAACTAAAATGAATTTGTAAAAAACTCAATAACAGTAATTACTTATGAATTTCATGCAAACAAATTTGATACTACTGATGACGATGAAACTATAAACTCTATTGCTATAGATTCCAGTTTTTAGAGGTTGGCAGGAATGCAATTAACCATAAAATAACCACGGTTGTAACATTAGCTATGATTGTTCATTTAACTACCCGAAGAACGAGTTAATTTCCCTGAAGAATCGCTATCCTGCCAGAATGGTGGGAAAAGGCCATCTCATATAATCCTCATTCTGTTTGCTCACTCTTTATATTCATTATCTAAGTGTTTAACTAATAACCACTGCATTCTATATGAAGTTAGGTTCTATCAGTTACACAATGTATATTAAATGCAGGGTGTTTGGTGTCAGCGTGTAATTTCAATCACGTTGGTGAAAATGGGGTTTAATACCTGCCAACCCCCAACCACAACCCCCAACCACCCCCACATTAACCTGACCGACTCCTAGGTTAAGATGATACACGATATGTTGTTAAAGATTAATATCAAGGACGGTTATTAAAACATAAGTTATGAAGTATAAGTACATAAGTTATGTTCAGTATCTACTGAACAGCGTTCATTATAGTTCTCAAGATTACGTTCATCTTTCTCAAGTGTTATGGAAGCGTTTTATAATACCCCCGTAGCAGCAAACCTGCATACTCAGCGAATTTCCAGTGCATATTAATTTATCTTAATACCACATAAAGCCACATACCAAGTTTCATCAATATACATTCATAAATAAACGATTTATGACATTTTAATTATTCTCCATAAGAATAACATGGCGGCTGAGTATGCAGGTTTGCTGAAATAAGGAACACTAAAAATGGGCTTTTATACAAATATCATTATAACTCAACTAGGTAAAGCCACATACCAAGTTCTATTAATTTATGTTCATAATTAAAGGAGATAACACGTTAATTATTCTCCGTAAGAATAACATGGGGCTGAGTATGCAGGTTTGCTGCTACGGGAACTATCGGGCAAAAAATGGATTTTTGTGCAAATATCAATAGACCACAACCAAATAAAGCCATATACCAAATTTTGCCAGTTTACGTTCATAAATAAGCGAGATATACAATTTTTCTTTTTCTCCATAAGAATAACATTAGACAACGTACTGTGTTTAGCACTTTCAATATCTCGGTAACCAATTGACGTAGAGCAATGATCAAAATACCAAATTGTTTGTTTTTTTAAGCTGAATTTAATGGTATAAATTAAAATTTGATTTAAATTAAAATTACATGTGAAAACCCCAAAAAACACATTTTTGGGGTACAAAACCCCCCAAAAACCCCCCTTCGGATGGTGCGATTCATCTGGTTTTCGAACTCGTTCAAATAAATGGTACTTTACACATTTGTACCAAATTTCATTAAGATCGGACCTTTTTTACGAGAGTTATCGTGCTTACGGACACATATATATATATATATATATATATATATAAATATATATATATATATATATATATATATATACATATATAAAAATTTGAACGAATGGTGTTTTTGGCATCTGGGGACCTCAAAATGAAAAGTTATCATGGTCTCGGGCTTAAGTCTTACCATGAGACCTACGGTAATAGCTTCTTCCCTATAGGGGAAATTCGCTAAAAACAAATAGAAAATATTAGTTTTCTGTTACTGCGAAAAATATTTGGTAATGTCAGTTATAAATGTCAATATGTATACATAAAATGTTCAACTTTATATTTTTATATTTAACTGCAATAAGTATGTCTGCATAATTTTTAATACCGTCAGCGAACAATAAGGAAAAAGAAATGGCTGCGGGTAGTTAGATAATTACTGACTGAATTGAAAAATACAATTATTTAAACATTCACAAAATATTGCAAATAAACTTTAAAAACGATTTAAATTCATGAAGTACAACCTAAATCGTCCGGGAATTTAGTGGCATATACAAACTCAGTTGGAAGAAACATCAGTGTCAGGAGTTCCCGCGCAATCCGCTAATGGGGGAATCATTTCCCGCCGAGTTATGACAATATAACCTCTACAAATGTTTACATTTTACGTTACAGAGACCTTTAATAATTTACGACGCTTAATAATGGTGTATGATGTTGGAAAATGCATTGCAGTTGAAGTAAAAATTACTCCATATACGTTATTTTAAAAACTCAGTTACTGTAGTTGTTTTGTTACTATCTGGAGAAACTTTTTTTAATTACGTTTGTAGCGTGAGTTAAAGATGTATCAATAGTATCAATAGTATCAATAGTATACAATTATGTGTTTTTTCTGTTATATTACATTTAGTACAGGATCAAGTCAACTTAATTAACAAAGTCCAAAGTTTTTTACTAACTTTGAGGCAATTAGGAATGTCTTTCTAGAAAGCAAACTCTTAAAAGTTCATTTCACATTTGAAAGTTCAAAAGAAACATTAAATACCCATTAATGTTCTGAGTAAATGAACCCTATTCAATCCAATTATAGTTACGGCTTTTGTGGTTGCAGTGGGAATAACAATTTTCTTTGTATCCACGATTTTTATTCACTAGTAATTTTACCAAGAAAATTAAGACTGAAAATCAAACAGGGTTATTGTGTTTAACATATGTTATTGCATGGTGTTATCAACGAGAAAATACCTTTCACATTAATGTTAAATAATTAAACAACATTTTTATTTCAAAGGAAATTTTATTCAAGCCAAATGAAGAACTTTTGTAAGAATTTATAGGTTCACAGCGACCTGATACTCATAATTTTTCAATCACCTTTTTGTGTAACATCTCCACACTAAAACTAAGAAAGCTTAATAATACAACATAAATTGTAAATACTCTATTTACCTATAATTGATTAGCATACATATTTTACAAAAGTGTAAAGTTTAAGAACATAACGATTTCGGGCGCAGAGTAAATAATATTTGCTAAACACCAATATTGAGTTATATTAATTTATTCATCGTGCTTTCAAGATGACTTAAGTTTAATGTCAGCTTCAGCAACACCTGGAGCAGCACGATTGCATGAATTGTGGCAAAACTACACAAACGACCATCAATGAGAATACCATAGATAATTCCACTTGCAAATATGGATTGATTTCCCAGTCAATTTACAGTTCCAACAGGTTTTGATCAATTGTCCAATTATAGTTTATATAGTAAATCAAGGGTTGTCCGGTAGCGACTAGTGTCCGTCCCTCCCCCCAAAACCACCAAAATTCATCCACTGGACGTTACCAGTCAGTTAATATCCGCCACCTCTCTGTCTACCTGTGTGTTTGTCTATGGCAATTGACCAATGACCCTTCCTCCCAGATTTAAGCGTTCTCTCCATTTTGTATTTGTTCTACTCTTGTAATGGAGTGCCTAAATGACGAAATATGTTGAGGCTTTATTTTGGATAAATTTAGTACTAAATGCAATTTTTTACTTGAAACCCAAATAGATATAGATGGTTAATTGATTTTGATAGACATAATTCATACTTCCCCGTGACAACAAACGGTTAGTTGCTATTTAAATAGCAACAAGGTCGAGCGATCTAGATGTATAGATAAAATTGGTGACGGTGAAAAACTTTGTATTGCATTCTATGGAAAACTATTTAACGTTTACGCCTGAAAACATGTTTATATAACCACCTGGCTAAATAACATTATCGTCTGCCAGAGATAGCTACTGGAACCTATAAGGCTACTGGAAGGTGTAAGGCTACTGGAACTTATAAGGCCACTAGTGTAAGGCTCTGAGATAAGTTGGAATATTGTTTGACTTGACGATAGTCGTAGGAATCCTAACGAACATTTGAATATGCAAGGACAACATCTTCAAATTTATCAGCACACTCAAATGTGGTACTGCGGATTTTCTATTTGAGTACATGCATTTATATAATAGCGTTTTGATACCAATATAATGGAATAGACTATCCGGATAGCTAAAACTGAATATTTTAGTGAAAAATAGAGTAAATCTATAAAGAGTGACCGTTATATCAGCCTATAATTTTTAAAAACCATTTATATAATATTCCGGGTAAATTTAGCTATCGTATATACTCGAAGCCGATCAAAGTCTATGAAACAATCATTTCAACATAGGATATTGTTTATAACCAACATGAAATGATACACATAAGCGGCAGTATCTTTGGACTTTGAGTCTGTATGTATACAACAGAGGTTTTAATTGGGCCTGAAATGAAGAGTAGACAGATTAATGGGAGTCCACTCGGAATTGCTAATTGATTTTGAAATCGTTCCACCCTTTAGACAGCTTCTACCACTATAAATTCCTGTGTTTATCATTAGCAAATGAGAATGTTTTGTAGACTTATATATAATCATTTTTATTACGAATAATCAATAGTTTTCTAAAGAAGGAGCTTTTCAGGACCATTCCAGACTTGTTTGTGATGAATAGGGATTTCCTTTTTTAATGATATGCTTCAGTATTATAAAGATTAGGTCTTTACAAGTCTGTAAATTTTACATCTACTTCCAATTAATACTGAAAGCGTAGAATCTGCATTTATTTATAATTGTATTATTTGGATTTATTTTATGTTAAGCCTCTTAACAGGATAAAATGAACAATGAGTCACAACACAAACAAAGGTATTCTATTTTTTACAAGACGGTAAATATACGTAAAAAAATATTTCCAAGTAGTACCGAAACCTTTGTGTAAGACGCCTTAACTAGCCCATTTTCTCTATATGACTTTTCGTTCATATAACAAAACCCATTGTATTATTGTAGTTTTCCGTCTGTTAATTAAACGCAAACTTTAGCCATCAGTGCCGTTTCCTGGGATGCAAAGAAACAGCGATGCGAAGTAAACTGCATTTTACTGCTTATTGGGTTGTAATGGTCTTTGTAAGAAACTCCTTATACCAGTAATGACTTCTTAGTTTGGTGTAACAAGATATAATACTACTGATGATGAAGAAGCCATACACACTGGTGCCATACATTCCGGTTTTTAGAAGTTGGCAGGAATTGAAATAATCCTAAAATAACCACGCCTATAAAATTAACTGAGATTGATCATTTCCCCACCCTAAGAACGAGTTATATTTCCTAAAGAATTCTAGATCCGCCGAAATGGAAGTAGCAAATCGAATACACACTCTTCATTTTCTTTATTTAAAATTTTAAATGAAAACAACCACATTCCGTGTGAAGTTCGGTTTTACTAGTTACACAATGTATATTAAGTGTAAGGTGATTTGTGTCAGCGTTTAATTGCAACCACGTTGGTGAAAAGGGGGTTTAATACCTGCCAACCCCCAGCCACAACCCTCAACCACCCCAACATTAACATTTCCCACTCCTACGTTAAGATGAATACACGATATGTTGTTAAATATTAATCTCAAGGTGGAAGGTTATAAAAAACATTAGTAAAGACAGTATCTAATAAACAGCGTTCATTATACTTCGTACATTTTTAAGGGCAATTAGTATAAAACGAAATATAAATATATAACTTTATTTTTATATTTTACTTCAATGTTTTTTTTATATCGTCAGAGAACAATGAAAAAAAATGGTTGCTGGGAGGTGGGAAAATCACCGAAATAAAAATACTATTATAACATATGTCATTCATAAATACTATCGAAATTGCCCACAGATTTAGAGGCTCGTTGGTAGAACCAGTGTCAGGTGTTCCCGCGCAATCTTCTAATAGCGGCATCATTACCCGCCGAGTTATGACAATATAACCTCAACAATTGATAAATTATTATGATTCTCAATGGTGTTTGCTGTTGGTAAATGTTTTGTAGGCTTAGTAAAATTAGTTCATATATTTTATTGTAAAAAGGGGAAATGTATGCGGCTACTGTAGTTGTTTTATCACTATCTAGGGTCTCTTTAGTACTGAAAGAGCTGTTGTTAAGTGTAAAAAATTAGGTGTTTTTGTGTTATTTTAATATTTAGTTCAGGAACAAGTTAAATTAATTAACCCACTTCAGAGTTTTTTATCAACTTTGAGGAATTCCTTTCAAGAAAGCAAACTATTAAACATTGCAAGTTTGAAATAAAAATTAAAAACTCATTAACTCAAGGTGGCGGGCTTAAGTTTTAAAAACGTACTTCTCAGGTTCAGCACTATCAGGAAGGTCCGTCCCTGGACCTTCTGTGAAAACTTTGATAGACACTACGTAATTATTTTGAGGCAATATTTACAATCCGGTTGACTGCTCATACCAAATTCGTTAATAATATGGAAAAATACAATTTTTAATCAAATACACTAATAACGTGTGTATATTACCTGTTTCAGAGAAAATCGAGTAATTTTAGTGGTACTAGCTGCAGGGGCGTGTGGCATCCTGTGACCCATCCATCCTGCTCCGTCTGCAGCCTCGGTCGCCTTCCCTCAAGAAATCCACCCTGATTTCCTCAATGCAATGAGGGGGGTGGGGGTGACGCAGCAAACGAATTTTATCACGTAAGCAAATCTTAAGTTATTATGTTTTAGGTCATCATATAGGGTATTTATAATTATGGGGCTTTTTATGTTAAAACATATACTTGAAAAAATTATGTTACAAATAAAGTTGATACTAAATATGTGGTAAGCGGACGGTAGGTATGGATTAAATACATATGAACGGTAGAATATAAAATGTTATGTTTCGTGTTTAACTTTTTTGTAATTGTATATTTACACATTATTCACATTTTACTATCGACACCCACTGGTATCTCACGTTTATCTGAAAAAGTATATTTATCATTTTGAATTATTTAGTTAGTTTGTAAAGTAAAACCATAAACTATAACGACAAATTTACTAATTCAAATTCGTTTTTATCACTATAGAATAATGGATATTTTTCAGTTTTTTTATTGTATTCAGACAAAGATATACCGGTAACTCTATATGTTAGAATTGTTTACTATCCTATAAAATTAGGAAGACAGCTATAAAAAATAAACCACCATCTTTCACAAAAAATTGGACAAACTTGCATTTTTCTTGTTTCAAATGGCCGATGTTTTTAAATTCTACTTCAGCTTTTAAATTTTAGGTATAATACCTATGAACAAAAAATTTCGTTCAGCGTTTAGTGTTTTTGTTTCAATAGTTCCTTATTATGTTTAGCATAAGTTGCAGCATCTAATATTTCCGTGTAAAAAAACTCAAATATTTTAATTTTTGAAGAATCGATTTGTTTTTATATTTTTTTAGCAAATTTACTTTCTATAGGAATTTGCAAATTTATTTCCTATGGAAAAGAAGCTATTACCGTTGGTTGTATCGTGGAAAGTTAATAATAGAGTATAGGGTACCGTTGGCAAATATGTATTTTTTATATTGTAACTGATGTATTTTGAATTTTAGGTTCCAGATACATAACAATTCCCTGTCAAAAACTCATATGTAACTGTAATAAACACTATTTGTTCCAATTTGGTTACATCTGTTTACATCGGAAACAAAATTTACAGCTTTTTGGTGACCGTTAACACGTTAATAATCGTTAAAATATTACGATTTATTTGACATTTGGCAGAAATATCTAAAGAATTTATTTTAATGAGTTCACAAACCAGATGGATCACATAATCCGAAGGGGGATTTTAGTGGGGGTGGTGTACCACATATATATATATACCCCAGTTGGGTTACTGGTTCCAGTTTGGATAGAAAAAAAACTCAAGTAAAGATGGCACAACGTTTCACCGCTGAAGAAATAGCACAGATAGCCCCAGGGTACAAAGGCAAGATTGAAAAATTTGATCCCGCTAAGATCAGAGAAACCAAAAATCTCGACGCAAACGAAAGTACCGCCAAGGTTACTTACACTACCTAAACCAGCGTTGGAAGAGCAGAACAAAACGGCCACTGGTCAACGGAATGAATCCATCATTTCAGAAGCGATCTTTGGACCAAACGTAATTGATGTACCAATTGCACCACGGCAGAGTTTCGAAGAAAGTTACGCCGCACTACCGCAAATAGCTCTTGAAGCTTACAGAGAATATCAGAAGGACGTGCCTCAAATCGACAGGAAACTGATCAAAGAGGAACTATCCTACTACTTCACTGCTGTGGCTACGACTTATTGACATCAAGTCAAAGAACGGCCTGGCAGCTCTCACACTACACGAAAGATGAGTTCTATAACATATTGTAACCACTGTATACATATCTCGAATCCATAGGATCTATAGTAGACAAAATAGGAAAGAGGATGTTTCTACATCCTCCTCCCCTGCCAGTCTCTGTAGCCGGAGGATTCGGAGGGTATCATCACGGTGAGGTGAACGTAGATACTCACAACGCGTTCGAAGAGATTCCCAGCTTAGGAATAGCCGGTGATATGCTAATGGCAGCAGCTGCAACAGCAGATGAACCAGCAAAGAATTTCCGAGTGGAATTTCCAGAGCACGCAACATTCTCAGACAATTTTTTGTGAAACTTTCCAATTATTGGACCGAGACGTGCAGAGATCAGGCAAAAGCTAGCAGGCTTCGGCATCACTAGCACAGCCTTTGAGGAGTACTGTAGAAACACAAGATTCCACAGACAGTACATTAAAGACATCTCGGATCTCGTAGGAAAATGGGGATCATTCAAAGTGGAAAAAGTCAACTTTCCCGCAATGACGTCAGATGAGGCAACGGTCCAGGCAATCATGTCCAGGCCAATCCATGACGACTAAGCATAACATTGGTTGAAGATAACAGTACAAAACCCTTCAGCCGAAGACGAAAGCACCGCGATGATGGGTGCAGCATTTGTTTTCCGGTTCCAGCTATACAAAATAGCAAACGACGGGGCAACGATGTTGTTACGCAATCAAAACCGGTGTTGCGTCACAAACGTGCATGGAGAAGTCTATAACCTACCCGAAGCATGGGTGGTAAATATAAATAACAGACGACACCTACCAGACGTCTTAGAATGCGAGCGCTTCCGAGCAATTGCTCTAAATACGGAAATAGCGACAGAAGACGCTATACGTAGAATGGTTAAGACAACACGGTAGTCCACGAACCAAACAACGCCATAGAGACATATAATCGGATTAAATTCTGAGTATGATGAGTAAACAAATAAGTTGAAATGTTATATCTTTCAAGAATTGTGAAAAGGCAAAGACGTAAGCAATCAAAGTCGAAAAACCAATAGGTGTAAGACTAAAGGGGGGATTATAATAAAACAAATGTAAATAGGGGATAAAGATTTTAAAATTTGAATCTGGAGAGAACATTTCTACTATATATATATATATGTCTCCGAAAACGCGATAACATTAAAATAAAGTCCGATGAAATTTGGCAGACATGTGTAAAGTGACATTCATGACTGAGTTCGGAAATCAGAAAGATCGGACCATGGGAAAGGGGTTTTATGTAGGTTTAAAATTTTCCAAAAATCTTATAATTTTTCACCCTAACATTTTAAAAACACACAATTTTGGTTTTGACCATTCTTTAGAGTTAAAAAAATCAAATAATTTAGTATTTTTAGTTATTAACCTACATTAATTATTACAGAGAAAAATAAAATAAACGTTACCTTTTCAAAACTTTCAAAAAGACCTAATAAAAATTCAGGACCTCGCACTAACGTTAATAGCGGTTCGTACTCTGAGATTTGGAAGAGAAGGCCATGTTTCACAGATATTCTTTTAATCATAACCCGGTCAAGAAACTCATCGCAGAAGGCGATTGTCTTAATGTAGGTCTGTCATGCCGTGTTCTCACTATATCGTTTCCGGCAGTGCTGTCCTAGTTGGAATTTGATGTTTGGAAAGACGTGCAACGTAATCAATATATCTCTGTAGAAATTTCTAGTTTTTAGTTTGTGGTAGTAGAAAATTAAACTGCTTTAATTATGTACATAATGCTCTAATAACATACGAGAAATTGACAAAGAAGTTTTTATTTAGTTTTTGCGAGATGCCATGATGTTTATATATATTTTATAAATTCTCCTTTTATATTAAATAGAAACATTTAATTCCAGTATTTAACAAAATATATGAAACCATAGCTTATAAATTTATGTTTTAAAGTATTTAATAAAGTAAATACAATATTCTGTCGACATCACTGATAGTACAGGAACGCTATCTGTAGCAGTCCATGGGGGTATTTTTGTCTAAATTTGGATCTACAAAAACAGGCTTTCCCACCAGCATTTTTTTACTAATTTGGATGCCCAGTTTATTGTATTATGTTGTTTAACATTCTAGAAAAATTAAATAAGCAAACCGGACATTTTCATATTCGATATTGAAGACGTTTGTTTACAGTAAAATCACTTAGTGGTAAGTTTTGAAGACGATTTCAAGAAACTATAGTTTGCAATATTATATTTTGAAAAATTTAACTTTCATATATTTTGTAATGATTCTTCTTCAATTAATGGAATTATGGCATATTGTGGCAATAAGCTGAGAATATTTGTTATACAGTATTTTAAGTTTCCTTTTCCCCTAACCCGATGTACCATGTGCACTGCATGAAAACAAGCTCACTTAATTTAAGACACATTTACTACGTTTTTATTTAAGCTTTTTAAGATCTGGACAATTTTTTATTTGCCTAGCAGTATTTTACAAAATATGTGAAACTATACCTCATAAATAATTTTTTTAGGGAATTTCCCCTATAGGGAAGAAGCTATTACCGTAGGTCTCATGGTAAGACTTAAGCCCAAGACCAAGATAACTTTTTGTTTTTGTGGTCCCCAGATACCAAAAACACTATTCGTTCAAATTTATATATATATATATATATATATATATATATATATATATATGGGTCCGTTACCGTGATAACGTTTGAAAGAAGCGCCCGATTTTGATTAAATTTGGCACAAATGTGAAGAGTAACATTTATGACTTAAAGTTCGAAAACCAGATCGATCGGTTTATGGGAAGGGGGTTTTATGGGGGTTTATAAGTTTCCAAAAAACGTTTACCCTAAAATTAAAAAGAAACACTAGATTTATGTTATACCCATTTTATAGAGCATCAAAAAACAAACAATTTAGTATTTTTAATCATTAAGCTAGGTTTAGTGGTTGTGGAGAAAAGTCAAAAAATGTGTCCATAAAATTTCCCATGTTAATCTTATGGGAATACGGTTTTTAGATTTTCCTCATATCATTTTATTAAAAACTCCACATTTCTTTCTACCAATCACTTTAGCTCTACAAAACAATCATTTTGGCGTTTTAATTGTTGTTTTACGTCCAACCGTTGCTGTGATATTAAAAGTGCTAAACACAGTACGTTGTCCAATGTTATCCTTAGGGAGAATGAAGAAAATGTTATATTTTGATTATGTATGTATGTATATTGATAGAACTTGGTATGTGGGTTCAACTAGGTGTGTTATATTAATATTAGTACAACAAAATTGTTTTTGTTGATTTTTCCCGGTAGCAGCACACCTGCATACTCGGCCCCATGTTAGTCATATGGAGAATAAGTAAAGTTTTAAGTAGTAGTAAGGAGCCGATTGACACGCGTGAGGATGTACGAAATGTACGAGATGTACGAGATGTACGAGATATACGAGGTCATAGTTCAAGGCCTTGACGTCAGAGCGATTTACGAGCGATGGACGAGCGATGTACGAGCGATGTACGAGCGATGGACGAGCGATTTACGAGCGATGTACGAGCGATGGACGAGCGATTTACGAGCGATTTACGAGCGATGTACGAGCGATGGACGAGCGATTTACGAGCGATTTACGAGCGATTTACGAGCGATGTACGAGCGATGTACGAGCGATGTACGAGCGATTTACGAGCGATGTACGAGCGATGTACGAGCGATGTACGAGCGATGTACGAGCGATGTACGAGCGATGTACGAGCGATGTACGAGGGATTTACGAGCGATGTACGAGGGATTTACGAGCGATGTACGAGGGATTTACGAGGGATTTACGAGCGATTTACGAGGGATTTACGAGCGATTTACGAGCGATTTACGAGCGATTTACGAGCGATTTACGAGCGATGTACGAGCGATTTACGAGCGATGTACGAGCGATGTACGAGCGATGTACGAGCGATGTACGAGCGATGTACGAGCGATGTACGAGCGATGTACGAGCGATGTACGAGCGATGTACGAGCGATGTACGAGCGATGTACGAGCGATGTACGAGCGATGTACGAGCGATGTACGAGCGATGTACAAGGTCAAACAACCGCGTAATAGCGTTTTGTTCTTATTCAAACCCCATTTTCACCTTGATATAAAGTAAAATATCGTATTTTACAAAAAAACAAAATTTCATAGTTTGTAATCACACAATTTGCAGTAATGCCTTTGAAACTTGAATTGTCCGTTTTACACAATTGCCATGTTAAAATTTAATAAACATCACCCATTTCACAGCGTCAACCCTTCTAGAGCCTGTTATCTAGCGCCGCGCGGGTTAAATCTTGGTTTCACACAATTTTCATGTTAAAATTTAATAAATATCACCCATTTCACAGCGTCAACCCTTCTAGGGCCTGTTATCTAGCGCCGCGCGGGTTAAATCTTCGTTTTAAACAATTTTCATGTTAAAATTCAATAAATATCGGCCAATTCACAGCGTCAACATGTCTAGAGCCAGTACTTTACTATTTTAATAGTAAATTAAAATGATTTCGATTTGGTACTTCCATTTCGGCGGATCTAGGATTCTTTAGGAAATTTAACTCATTCTTTGGGTGGGGAAATGATCAATCTAAGCTTATTTTATAGGCGTGGTTATTTTACAATTGTTTCAATTCCTGCCAACCTCTAAAAACCGGAATGTACGGCAGCAGTGTTCACAGCTACATCATCATCAGTAGTATTATATATTGTTACACCAAACTAAGAAGTCATTACTGGTATAAGGAGTTTCTTACGAATACATTACAACTCAATCAGCAGTAAAATGCAGTTTTGGCGGTTTTCCATGTTGTAGGGACAAATAAAATTATGTACTGTTTATCACCGTGACATTGACCTCTGACCTCGAGATAACAAATAGTATTAAAATAGTAGAGTGTTATCTCGAGATCAAAGTTCAATGTCACGGTGATAAACAGTACATAATTTTATTTGTCCCTACAACATGGAAAACCGCCAAAACTGCATTTTACTGCTGATTGAGTTGTAATGTATTCGTAAGAAACTCCTTATACCAGTAATGACTTCTTAGTTTGGTGTAACAATATATAATACTACTGATGATGATGTAGCTGTGAACACTGCTGCCGTACATTCCGGTTTTTAGAGGTTGGCAGGAATTGAAACAATTGTAAAATAACCACGCCTATAAAATAAGCTTAGATTGATCATTTCCCCACCCAAAGAATGAGTTAAATTCCCTAAAGAATCCTAGATCCGCTGAAATGGAAGTACCAAATCGAAATCATTTTAATTTACTATTAAAATGTAAACACAATTTGAACTATGTACACACTCTTCAATTTCTTTATTTAAAAATTTAATGAAAACAACCACATTCCGTGTGAAGTTCGGTTTTACTAGTTACACAATGGATATTAAGTGTAAGGAGATTTGTGTCAGCGTTTAATTGCAACCACGTTGGTGAAAAGGGGGTTTATTAATACGTGCCAACCCCTAGCCACAACCCCCAACCACCCCCACATAAACTTTTCCCACTCCTAGGTTAAGATCAAAACACGATAAGTTATTAAATATTAATCTCAAGAAGAAGGTTATAAAAAACATTAGTAAAGACAGTATCTAATAAACAGCGTTCATTATACTTCGTACATTTTTAAGGGCAATTTTTATAAAACGAAATATAAGTATATAACTTTATTTTTATATTTTACTACAAGTCTATCTTTTTTTTATATCGTCATAGAACAATGGAAAAAAATGGTTACTGGGAGGTGGTAAATCACCGGAATAAAAATACTATTATAACATATGTCATTCATAAATACTATCGAAATTGCCCACAGATTTAGAGGCTCGTTGGTAGAACAAGTGTCAGGTGTTCCCATTTGCGCAATCTTCTGATAGCGACATCATTTCCCGCCGAGTTACGACAACATAACCTCATAAAATGTTGTCATTTTACGTTACAGTGACCTGTAATAAACTATTATGATTCTCAATGGTGTATGATGTTGATAAATGTTTTGTAGGTTAAGTAAAATAAGTTCATATATTTTATTGTTAAAAGAGGAAATGTATGCGGCTACTGTAGTTGTTGTATCACTATCTAGGGTCTATTTTGTACTGAAAGAAGCCGTTGTTAAGTTTTAAAATTGGGTGTTTTTGTGTTTTAATAATATTTAGTGCAGGAACAAGTTAAATTAATTAACCCACTTCACAGTTCTGTATCAACTTTGAAGAATTCCTTTCAAAAAGCCAAAACATTGCAAATTTGAAAGAAAAATTAAAAACAAACTCAAGTTGGTGGCGGGCTTAAGTTTTAAAAACGTACTTCTCAGTTTCAGCACTGGTTGCCGTCCCTGGACCTTCTGTGAAAACTTTGGACAGACACTACGTAATTATTTTGAGGCGAGATTTAAAATCCGGTTGCCTGCTCATACCCAAGTTCGTTAATAATATGGAAAAATCCAATTTTTAATAAAATGCACTAATAACGTGTCTATATTAGCTGTTTCAGCGAAAATCGAGGACTCTTAGTGGTACTAGCTGCAGGGGCGTGGGGCGTCCTGTGGCCCATCCTTCCTGTACCCTCTTTAGCCTTGGTCGTCTTCCCTCAAACAATCCACCCTCATTTCCTCAATCAGGGGGGTGGGGGTGATGCATCAAACGAATTTTATCACGTAAGAAAATCATAAGTTACAGCAATTCCGTGTAATATCCGTGTTGTGTAGAATCAGATTGTATTTTATATTTGTTAATATGTTTTAAGCCATCATATAGGGTATTTATAATTATGGGGATTTTCATGTTAAAACTTATGCTTGGAAAAATTAATATTAGTTGAAAATATGTGGTAAGTAAGTATATGTGGACGGTAAGTATGAATTAAATCCATATGAGGGATAGAATATAAAATGTTATGTTTCGTGTTTTCATAGTATAACTTTTCTTTAATTGTATATTTACACAACCTTCACAATTTACTATCGACACCCTTTGGTATCTCACGTTTGTCTTATAAAATAAATTTATAATTTTGAATTATTTAGTAAGTTTGTAAAGTAAAACCATAGAATAAATGTAAAACTATAACGACAAATTTACTTATTAAAATTCGTTTTTAACATTATAGAATAAAGGATATTTTAAAATTTGTTACTGTATTCAGACAAAGACATACCGATAACTCAATCTGTTAGAAATTGTTTACTATCCTGTAAAATTAGGAAGACAGCCATAAAAAATATACCACCATATTTCACTAAAGATTGGACAAACTAAGATTTTTCTTGTTTCTTGATGTGCGATGTTTTAAATTCTACTGTAGCTTTTAAATTTTAGGTATAAAGCCTAGAAAAAATTGCGTTTAGCGATTAGTGTTTTTGTTTCAATAGTTCCTTATTATGTTTAGCATAAGATACAGCATCTAATAATTCCGTGTACAAAAAATGAAATTTGTTAATTTTTGAAGAATCGATTTGTTTTATATTTTTTTAGCGAATTTCCTTCCTATGGAAAAGAAGCTATTACCGTTGTTTGCATCGTGGAAAGTTCAAAATAAGAGTATAGGGTACCGTTGGAAAATATGTATTTTTTTCATTGAAACTGATGTATTTTAAGCTATAGGTTCCAGATATAAAACAATTCCCTGTCAAAAACTCATATGTAACTGTACTAAACACTATTTGTTCCATTTTGTTTACATCTGTTTACATGGGAAACCAAATTTACAGATTTTTGGTGACCGTTAACATGAAAATTGTCGTTAAAGTATTCCGATTTATATGACATTTGGCAGAAATATCTAAATAGAATTTATTTTAATGAGTTCAAAAACCAGATGGATCACATCATCCGAAGGGGGGGTGTTGTACACATATATAAATGTGTCTGAAAACGCAATAACTTAAAAAAAATCCGATGAAATTTGGCAGACATGTGTAAAGTGACACTCATGACTAAGTTCGGAAATCAGAAAGATCGGACCATGGGAATTGGGTTTTATGTAGGTTTAAACTTATACAAAAATATTTTTATTTTCACTCTAACATTTAAAAAACACACAATTTTGGTTTTGACCATTCTTTATAGTTGAAAAAATCAAATAATGTAGTACTTTTAATTATTAACTACGTTAAGTGGTTGCAGAGAAAATAAAATAAAAGTTACCTCTTCAAAACTTTAAAAAGGAACAAACAAAACGTAAGGACCTAGCACTACCGTTAATAGCGGTTCGTACTCTAGCGGTAGGGATTTGGACGAGAAGGCCATGTTTCACAGATATTCTTTTAATCATAACCCGGTCGAAAAACTCATCGCAGAAGGCGATTTTTGCCTTGCCGTGTTCTCATTAAATCGTTTCCGGTAGTGCTGTCCTGATTGGAATCTGATAACGTAATCAATATATCTCTGTAGAAATTTCTAGTTTGTAGTTTGTGGTAGTAGTAAATTAAACAGCGTTAATTATGTACACAATGATCTTTAATAACATACGAGAAATTGATAAAGAAGTTTTGTTTTAGTTTTTGCGAGATGCCATGATGTTTATATATATTTGATAAATTCACCATTTCTATTAGATATAACTATTTAATCAAATTATTTAACCAAATATTTGAAACCATAGCTCATAAAATAATGTTTTAAAGTATTTAAGAAAGTAAAAACAATATTCTGTCGATATCACTGATAGTACAGTAACGCTATCTGTAGCAGTCCATGGGAATATTTTTGTCTAAATTTGGATCTGCAAAAACAGGCTTTACCACCTGCATTTGTTTACTAATATTGATGCCCAGTTTATTGTATTCTGTTAGTTTAACATCCTATAAAAAGTAAATCAGCAAACCGGGTATTTTCTTATTTGATATTAAAGACATATGTTAACAGTAAAATCACTTAGCGATAAGTTTTGAAGACAATTTCTTGAAACTATAGTTTTGCAATATTAAATTTTGCAAAACTTTAACTTACATATATTTTGTAATGATTCTACTTGAATTAATGGAATAATAGCTTAATGAGTCAATAAGCTGATGATATTTGTTCTATTTTAAGTTGTCTTTTTCCCATTTTGATTCATGGAAAACGGATTTTTCTAACCCAATGTACCTTGTGCACTGCATGAAAACAACCTCACTTAATTTAACACACATATACTAAGTTTTTATTTAAGCTTTTTAAGATCCGGACACGTTTTTATTTGCCTAGCAGTATTTTACAAAATATTTGAAACAATACCTCATTAATGATTTTATCTTTTTCTTTTTTACGTATATCAATGTTCGGTATATAGCACTGTTAAGACAGTAACACTATCAGTAACAGCCCAAGGGAGTAATTTGTTTCTAAATTTGGACAATGGATACATTGATTTGGACCACCAAGATGAATAAATAGGCTTCACAATGTTAAACTAATAGGGATGCGCAGTCTATTCTGTTCTGTAGTCTGTACTTGGATCAACATAAAAGGTAAATAAACAAACAACCCATATATTTAATTAATTTAAGCCGTCAGTTTCAAGTTAAATGACTCATATTGTTGCGTTGTAAAGTAAATTTCGTGAATCTAAAGATTGAGGATTTTGAATTTCACAAAAAAATGCACTTTTAGTTTTGTATGTATTTTTTTATAAAAGGAATGGTGGCTGATTGTAGTGATGAGTTGGGAAATGATATATATCTTATTTTACATTTTCAAGTTTGATATATGCTTGTTGACCCCGAATTGCAATACAAATTATGCTTTTCCAACCCATCAATGTACCTTGTTCACTGCATAAAAACAAGCTCACTTAAATTAGGCCATTTACTATCAGCATCTCTATTTTATACTGGTCTCTAAGTCTGCCCATACTACCTTTTGTTACAATTTCAAGGTTGACAGAATTGTTTTAATCTTAGTCAGTTTTTTTGGCCTTTTCTCTTGTGGGAAATCTCTTGTAAGTGTCAAAACAGATAAAAATGTCGTTTTAATATTTTGTGTTTTCTGATAAGTTTTATATACTAGATGATAATTGTGCAAGGAGGGTTTTATCCTCTTCCACGATTTTATTGTATTTTTCTAAAGTTGTTTTTTTTTTGGTTGCACAATTCCTATCTCGACATGATTTAGACTGTGTGAAAAAAGTTTAATTATTATACTGTTTTTTTTATACTTTTTAAATTAAAATATGCATATTATTTCCCTGATTAGGAACTAAATAAGTTTAAATATTACTGATTGTAAAACGTCTACTACGTACTTGAATCATTAATTACACTCTCTTTAATAGTTATTATTTACCCTTAATCATTTTCACTTCCCTTTTAAAATTGCTTAAAATAAGCTTTTCACCACCCGTTTTCTCCTTTGCGTTCCCAAATTAATACCCAGAATAAAATAAACGAGTTCTGCTTATCCCCACCCCGTCGCAAGTTTTAAACGTTCTGTAGAGATCAGTTGATCCCCTGGGGTTATGACCCTCGTGAAATGTAACAAACACACTAACTGGTTAAATTGTATGACAAAATATGATTTTCCTCCTACTTTAAATCACAATATTAGATGACAACCGAATACGAGCTTGAGGACAATACGATAATTATGGACTCTAAATACGATTATGTTACCCTGCTGTCTTTACAGACGCTGTTTTCTAATGTTAATTACAAAATCCACTCAGCCGCCCAACCTCTCAAACACTACACCGACTGCTACCTCATCTAAATTTAATAAGGAATGTACTACAAATATATTTTTAAGTTACTTACAGGGCTAAACGAAGGATTTAACTCTAGTTTGTTTATACCTGGAACTTTTTATAGCCGTCTATAATTCCTATTTCGCATACAAACAAGTAATATTGGGAAATAGTGGCAGACGTTTTTTGGGCTATTCTCTCAGAAATAAAATACATATTAAAACATAGATATTAAAAAATATCATATTAAAATGAAGGTTAATAAAAAAGTAGTTATAGCTAGGAAAACGTAAAAGTACAACGGCATAAGTACAACGAAAGCGGGCCGGATCAAGAAATATCATAATATCATCCGCGGTGACAGAAGATAGTCGCCCGATACTAAAACTCAAAAGTTACTAGTAATAGGATACGTATAAGAGAATATATACAACTCAGTGTTAATTAACCATAGAAAGAGTCATAAAAACATCGTGTTCAGATCAGAGATGAGCCGTCTGTTCGGTAAGTCTAGCTGTCTGTAGTGCGCGTAACCGGATTGCCGAACTATATGCAGACAGTGTACTTGAAAAACAGGATGTTTAACAAGTATAACATCCTGTCTGTATACCTGATAGCTTGGTGCAGAGGCAAAAACTCATAGGGTGATGATCACAAATGAGCCGTCTGTGCGGTAAGACAAACTGTCTCTAGACACGCGCCCTAGGACATAACCAGTACCATCGTTGTAACAAAGCAGTACACATAATTCATAGTACTCGAGTTATCAAAGCAACGTGATTAATTGTAGTAGTACTGATATGTAAGGGCAATAAATGCGATGTCCATTAGGGTTCAAACTAATAAAAAAAATCCCCTTTTCCAGAGAGCGTGAGCCCAAGTAAAAGACGCCTTCAATCGATAATGTAATTAACCAATAGTCAACAACAGGTGTGATAACAACGTTAAACCGTAGTATCATAAAATATTGGTTAATAAACAAGTAGTCACATCTAGTAACATGTAACATGTAGTCATAGCTAGTAAAAACAATAAGTACAACGGCATCAGTACATCGAAATCGGGCTGTGGATCAAGAATTAACATAACATCAACCGCGGTGACGAATGATAGTCGCCCGAAACAAACATCCAATAGTAATTAGTAGTGGGATACACATAATTGTAGTTACACATAATTGTAGTTACACATCACCGTGAATATAAACCCTAGAATGAGGCATAATCACATCGTGTGAAGATCATAGATGATCCGTCTGTTCGGTAAGACAACCTGTCCCTAGTGCGTGTCACCGTTACACCGCAGTTAAAACTGGCCGTGGGTGTACTTGTAAAACAGAGGGTAACAGGTAACACACCCTGTCTATCGAGTAGACAGGTGGTTAAAGGGTTGTGACAGGCTGTGTTAAACCATGGGCAAAATGTCCGGGGTATGGGGCAGACTGTGTTCTTGTGAATAACAGGTAAAACACCCCTTGTCTGTCGAGGAGTCAACTTGTTCAAGGGTAAAGGCAGCCATTGACGGCTCTCTGACTGGTCTATACTAGTACAGAGGTCGACATTGGGTACAGCAAAATGAAGCTGTCACAGTATTGGTAAGTCTTTTGGCTTTCCAGTGTGACAACTTCCCTTCCTTGGTTCCTCCTTGTCTCTTCTGGGGGCCTGACTCCCAGTTGAGCCTGGATACCCAGTCTAGTCCAAGTCCTTGGAGGGAGTAGTGGATCTTCCTAACAGCCTGGGACGGGTGCCTGTGAGGAAGGGCCCTTACCCGACGGTCTTCCGTCTGCCAGGCTGGGGGACGAACCGTCCTGGGGCCGACACCTGAGAGGTTGGAGGCTCTGTGCGATGGCGGTCCCTCTCTGGTGGACTTAGTGGGACGTCGGGTTAGAGGGCGAATCGTCCTGGGGTGTTGTCACCCACAGAGCCCCCTTTCTGGAGCGAGGCAGATTGACCCCATCCTACCACCTTTCCCATCCATCTTTTCCCTCTTTCCGGTGGCTGTACAATATCCCAAGGGAGACGTGCCTAGCCGGCTTTGCTGGGGCCTCCTAATCCTCCAATAAACAAACAACAAACAACAAACAAGGGTAAAGGCAGTCTGTGACAAAACATGGACAATGTGTCCGGGATATGGGACAGACAGTGTACTTGTAAGACATAGTGTTAAACACATATATAATACCGTCTGTTGACCGGACAGGTTGTAGCAGAGTCTAAAACACATTGTTGGACCATCATATACCAGACGTGTGTGCGCTAAGACAAACTGTCTGTAGAGCGCGACACGCGTCCAACGGCAATAACCCGTACCTCCGTAGTAACTGAGTGGGCCGCATAGATAATTCATAGCATCCGAGCTAGCAAAGCAACGTAGTTAACGGTAGTAATAATTAGTCGGGATGGCAAAAAATGCGGTGTCCTGTTAAACCGTTATTCTATTTTTTACGAGACGGAAAATATAAGTGAAAAAGGTTTCCAAGTAGTACCGAAACCTTTGTATAAGACGCCTTAACAAGCTCACTTTCTTTATGTGACTTTTCGTTCATATAACACAACCCATTGTATTATTGTAGCTTTCCGTCTGTTAATTATACGCCAACGTTAGACATCAGTGCCGTTTCCTGGTATGCAAAGTGAACGGTAAATTTGTCCCTACAACTTGGCGAACCGCCAAAACTGCATTTTACTGCTGATTGTGTTGTAATGGTATTTGTAAGAAACTCCTTATACCAGTAATGACTTCTTAGTTTGGTGTAACAAGATATAATACTACTGATGATGAAGCTGTGAACACTGCTGCCGTACATTCCGGTTTTAAGAGGTTGGAAGGAATTTAAATCATCGTAAAATAACCACGCCTATAAAATAAGCTTAGATTGATCATTTACCCACCCAAAGAACGAGTTAAATTCCCTAAAGAATCCTAGATCCGCCGAAATGGAAGTAGCAAATCGAAATCATCTAATTTACTATTAAAATGTAAACACAATTTGAACTATGTACACACTCTTAAATTTCTTTATTTAAAAATTTAATGAAAACAACCACATTCCGTGTAAAGTTCGGTTTTACTAGTTACACAATGGATATTAAGTGTAAGGAGATTTGTGTCAGCGTTTAATTGCAACCACGTTGGTGAAAAGGGGGTTTATTAATACCTGCCAACTCCTAGCCACAACCCCCAACCACCCCCAAATTAACTTTTCCCACTCCTAGGTTAAGATGAAAACACTATAAGTTATTAAATATTAATCTCAAGAGGAAGGTTATAAAAAACATTAGTAAAGACAGTATCTACTAAACAGCTCATTATACTTCGTACATTTTTAAGGGCAATTTGTATAAAACGAAATATAAATATATAACTTTATTTTTATATTTTACTTCAATGTTTTTTTTATATCGTCAGAGAACAATGAAAAAAAAATGGTTGCTGGGAGGTGGGAAAATCACCGAAATAAAAATACTATTATAACATATGTCATTCATAAATACTATCGAAATTGCCCACAGATTTAGAGGCTCGTTGGTAGAACCAGTGTCAGGTGTTCCCGCGCAATCTTCTAATAGCGGCATCATTACCCGCCGAGTTATGACAATATAACCTCAACAATTGATAAATTATTACGATTCTCAATGGTGTATGCTGTTGGTAAATGTTTTGTAGGCTTAGTAATATTAGTTCATATATTTTATTGTAAAAAGGGGAAATGTATGCGGCTACTGTAGATGTTTTATCACTATCTAGGGTCTCTTTAGTACTGAAAGAGCTGTTGTTAAGTGTAAAAATTAGGTGTTTTTGTGTTATTTTAATATTTAGTGCAGGAACAAGTTAAATTAATTAACCCACTTCAGAGTTTTTTATCAACTTTGAGGAATTCCTTTCAAGAAAGCAAACTATTAAACATTGCAAGTTTGAAAGAAAAATTAAAAACTCATTAACTCAAGGTGGCGGGCTTAAGTTTTAAAAACGTACTTATCAGTTCCAGCACTATCAGGAAGGTCCGTCCCAGGACCTTCTGTGAAAACTTTGGATAGACACTACGTAATTAATTATTTTGAGGCAATATTTACAATACGGTTGACTGCTCATACCAAATTCGTTAATAACATGGAAAAATACAATTTTTAATCAAATACACTAATAACGTGTGTATATTACCTGTTTCAGAGAAAATCGAGGACTTTTAGTAGTACTGTACTAGCTGCAGGGGCGTGTGTCGTCCTGTGGCCCATCCATCCTGCACCGTCTGCAGCCTCGGTCGCCTTCCCACAAGAAATCCACCCCGATTTCCTCAATGCAATGAGGGGGGTGGGGGTGATGCAGCAAACGAGTTTTTTCACTTAAGCAAATCTTAAGTTACAGCAATTCCGTGTAATTTCCGTGTTGTGTAGAATCGGTTTGTATTTTAAATTTTGTTATTATGTTTTAAGCCATCATATAGGGTATTCATAATTATGGAGCTTTTTATGTTAAAACTTTTGCTTAAAAAATTAATATTAGTTACAAATAAATGTTATACTAAATATGTGGTAAACGGATGGTAGGTATATATTAAATCCATATGAGCGAGAGAATATAAAATGTTATGTTCCTTGTTTTCATTAACTTTTCTGTAGTTGTATATTTACACATCCTTCACATTTTACCATCGACACACACTGGTATCTCACGCTTATCTGATAAAATAAATTTATCATTCTGAATTTTTTACTAGGTTTGTAAAGTAAACCCATTGAATAAATATAAAACTATAACGACAAATTTACTAATTCAAATTCGTTGTTATCATTATAGAATAAAGGATATTTTTCAAATTTGTATTGTATTCAAACAAAGATATACCGATAACTCAATTTGTTAGAAATTTTTTACTATCTTCCTTTTTAGGAAGACAGTCATAAAAAATATGCCACCATCTTTCACTAAAAATTGGACAAACTAAGATATTTCTTGTTTCAAATGGACGATGTTTTTAAATTCTACTGCAGGTTGTAAATTTTAGGTATATAATGCCTATGAACAAAAAAATTGCGTTTAGCGTTTAGTGTTTTTGTTTCAAAAGTTCATTATTATGTTTAGCATAAGTTACAGCATCTAATATTTCAGTGTAAGAAACTAAAATTTGTTAATTTTGAAGAATCGATTTGGTTTTATATTTTTCTAAAGAATCAATTTGGTTTTATATTTTTATAGAGAAATTACTTACGATAAAAATTAGAAAATTTCCTTCCCATGCAAAATAAGCTATTACCGTTGGTTGCATCGTGGAAAGTTAAAAATAGAGTATAGGGTACCGTTGGCAAATATGTATTTTTTATTGTAACGGATGTATTTTGAGATTTAGGTTCCAGATATAAAACAATTCCTTGTCGAAAACTCATATGTAACTGTACTAAACACTATTTGTTCCATTTTGTTTACATCTGTTTACATGGGAAACAGAATTTACAACTTTTTGGTGACCGTTAACACGATAATTCCGTTAAAATATTCTGCTTTATTTGAAATTTGTCAGAAATATCTAAAATAGAATTAATATTATTGAGCTCAAAAACCAGATGGATCACATCATCCGAAGGGGGATTTTAGGGGGTGTATTGTACCACCTATGAATGTGTCCAAAAACGCGATAACTTTAAATACCCCCGTCGCAGCAAACCTGCGTACTCAGCGAATTTCCAATGCATAATATAAAGCCATACTTACCATATAAAGCCACATACAAAGTTTCATAAAAATATATTCACATATAAGCGATATATACAATTTTAATTATTCTCCATAATAATAACATTGGTGATGAGTACGTAGGTTTGCTGAAACAAGGAACACGAACATTTGTTTTTTATGCAAATATAAATAGAATTTAACTAGGTGAAGCCACATACCAAGTTTCATCAATATTCAATCATAAATAAGCACTATATAACATTTTAATAATTATCCATAAGAATAACACGGGAGCTGAGAACAAACAAAATGGGTTTTTATGCAAATATAGATATAACTCAACAAGTTGTAGCCACATACCAAGTTATATTAATTTATTTTCATAATTAAGGTAGTCATTACATTTTACTTATCCTCCATAAGAATAACATGGGGGCTGAGTACGCAGGTTTGCTGCTACGGGGATAATCAACAAAAAATCAATTTGTTGTGCAAATATCAATATACCAGAACTACGTGAAGCCATATACCAAGTTTCATCAACATATATTCATAAATAATCGAGCACTTTGAATAACTCAGCAACGGTTGGGCGTAGAATCAAAATTTAAACACCAAAATGATTGTTTTGAGGAACTGAACAGATTGGTAAACGCAAATGTGAAGTTTACATTAAAATAAACTGAGGAAAAGCCAAAAACTGTTTTCCCGTAAGATTAACATGGGAGATTTTATGAGTAGGTTTTTAGATTTTCTCCGCAACCACTTAACCTAGGGTAATAATTCAAAATTCTATATTATTTGTTTTTTTAAGCTCTATAACATGGTCAAAACCAAAATTAAGTTTTTTAAAAATTTTAGGGTGAAAAGTGCAAATAACTTATTTTTGGAAAATTTAAAAACCCCATAAACCCCCCTTCCCTTGGTCCGATTTTTCTGGTTTTCGAACTAAAGTCATGAATGTCATTTTACACATTTGAGCCAAATTTCATCGAAATCGGACGTTTTTTACTCAAGTTATCGCATTCACGGGCACATATATATAAATTTGAACGAATAGTGTTTTTGTCATCTGGGGACCTCAAAACAAAAAATTATCATGGTCTCGGGCTTAAGTCTTACCATGAGACCCACGGTAATAGCTTCTTCCCTATAGGGGAAATTCGCTAAAAAAGTCCGATGAAATTTGGCAGACATGTGTAAAGTGACATTCATGACTAAGTACGGAAATCAGAAAGATCGGACCATGGGAAAGGCGTTTTATGTAAGTTTAAACTTTTCCAAAAATATTTTTATTTTTCACCCTAACATTTTAAAAACACACAATTTTGGTTTTGACCATTCTTTAGAGTTTAACAAATCAAATAATTTAGTATTTTTAATTATTAAATACGTTAAGTGGTTTGAGATTTGGACGAGAAAGCCATGTTTCACAGATATTCTTTCAATCATAACCCGGTCGAAACACTCATCGCAGAAGGCGATTTTGGTCTTGATGTAGGTCTATCATGCCGTGTTCTCATTATATCGTTTCCGGCAGTGCTGTCCTGGTTGGAATCAGATGTTTGTAAAAACGCGCAACTTAGTCAATATATCTCTGAAGAAACTTCTAGTTTGTACTTTGTGGTAGTAGTAAAATAACCAGCTTTAATTATGTACACAATGCTCTTTAATAACATACGAGAAATTGACAAAGAAGTTTTGATTTAATTTTTGCGAGATGCCATGATGTTTATATATATTTGATAAATTCACCATTTCTATTAAATAAAACTATTTAATATCAGTATTTAACAAAATATATGAAACCATAGCTCATAAAATAACGTTTTAAAGTATTTAAGAAGGTAAAAACAATAGTCTGTCGATATCACTGATAGTACAGTAACGCTATCTGTAGCAGTCCGTGGGAATAATTTTTTCTAAATTTGGATCTGCAAAAACAGGCATTACCACCAGCAATGTTATACTAATATGGATGCCCAGTTTATTGTATTCTGTTAGTTTAACATCCTGTAAAAAGTAAATAAGGAAACCGGGTATTTTCATATTTGATATTAAAGACATATGTTTACAGTAAAATCACTTCGTGATAAAGTTTTGAAAACAATTTCATGAAACTATAGATTTACTATATTTAATTTTGCAATACTTTAACTTTCATCTATTTTGTAATGATTCTTCTTTAATTAATGGAATGATGGCATATTGTGTCAATAAGCTGAGAATATTTGTTCTATTTTAAGTTGTCTTTTTCTCATTTTGATTCATGGAAAACGGATTTTTCTAACCCAATGTACCTTGTGTACTGCATGAAAACAATTTCACTTAATTTAACACACATATACTAAGTTTTTATTTCAGCTTTTTATGATCCGGACACGTTTTTATTTGCTTAGCAGTATTTTACAAAATATTTGAAACAATACCTCATTAAATAATGATTTTATCTATTTGGTTATGTATATCAATGTTCGGTATATAGCACTGTTAAGACAGTAACACTATCAGTAACAGCCCAAGGGAGTAATTTGTTTCTAAATTTGGACAATGGATACATTGATTTGGACCACCAAGAAGAATAAACAGGCTTCACAAGTTCCAATGTACTAATAGGGATGCGCAGTCTATTCTGTTCTATGATCTGTACTTGGATCAACATTAAAGGTAAATAAACAATCAACACATATTGTTAATTAATTGAGGCTGTCAGTTACAAGGTAAATCACTTATAGTGTTGAGTTGTAAAGTAAACATCGTGAATCTAAAGATTGAAGATATTATATTTCGCCAAAATTTAAAATTTTAGTTTCGTATATATATTTTTTGAATTAAAGGAATGGTGGCTGATTGTAGCAGAGAGCTGAGAAATTATATATATTAGGTTGCATTTTCAAGTTTGATTCATGCTTTTTAAACCCAAATTGAAATACAAATGATGTTTTTCAAGCCCACTGTACCTTGTTCTCTGCATAAAGATTAGCTCACTTTTATCTGCATGTATATTTTATATTGGCCTCTAAGACTGCCCCTACTATATTTTATTAAAATTTCAAGGTCGAAAATATCTTAGTCAGCTTTTTTGGGATTTTCTCTTGTAAGTGTCAAAACAGAGAAAAAGGTAATTTCAGTATTATACTTGGCGTTTCTTATTTCTGTTTTTCTGACAAGTTTTATATACTAGATGATAATTGAGCAAAGAGGGTTTTATCCTCTTCCACGATTTTATTGTATTTTTCTAAAGTTGTTTTTTGTTGGTTGCACAATTCCTATCGCGCCATTATTTAGACTGTGATAAACAAAATTTATTTCTGTACTGTTTTTAATAGTTTTTTCAATTAAAATGTGCATATTATTTTCCCTGATTAGAAACTAAATAAGTTTAAATATTACGGATTGTAACACGTCTACTACGTACTGGAATCAATTAATTACACTCTCTTTAATAGTTATTATTAACCCTTAATCATTTTCACTTCCCTTTTTAAAATTGCTGAAAATGAGATTTTCACTACCCGTTTTCTCCTTTGCATTCCCAAATTAATACCCAGAATAAAATAAACGAGTTCTGCTTATCCCCGCAAGTAATACTAGTTCTGCTAATACTCCGTCGCAAGTTTTAAACTTTCTGTAGAGATCAGTTGAACCCCTGGGGTTATGACCCTCGTGAAATGTAACAAACACACCAACTGGTTAAATTGTATGACAAAATATGAGTTTCTACCTACTATAAATCACAATATTAGATGACAACCAAATACAAACTTGAGGACAATATGATAAATATGGACTCTAAATACAATTATGCTGCCCTGCTGTCTTTAGAGACCGCTGTTTTCAAATGTTAATTTCAAAATCCACTCGGCCGCGCCACCCTCTCAAACTCTACACCCTGTCTGCTACCTCAGTAAATTTAACAGGGAATGTACTACAAATATATTTTTAAGTTACTAACAGTGCTAAATGAAAACTTTAAATCTAGTTTGTTTATACCTGGGACCTTTAATAGCCGTCTATAATTCCTATTTCCCACAGAAACAAGTACTGTGGGGAAATAGTGGCAGACATATCTTGGGCTTTTCTCTCAGTAATGAAATACATATCTGAAGATCACACTTGTAAAACTTAGTCTATAATTTTTAAGAGGGCAATCGTTTCACTGGATGTTCGTGACGTTCGTTGGTTCGTTTGTAACGTAAAAATCATTATCATCTTAATCAACTCCGTCAGCGATTGCCCTCCTTATCTGACTCATCAGTTACGGATGTATTCTCTTTTAAAACTTCTTAAATCCATAGCAACTTATACGCCAAACTTCAATAGGTTTTCTCAAAATGAGTAAAGTTTCTGAAACGGTAACCTTGCGTCGATTTTCCACTAAGCTTTGTTAAATACCCATTCAATGTGGTGTTCCTCGATTCGATAATTTATGTTTTATTCAACTTGGACGTTCGTGACAGTTAACTTCAATTTCATCGTGTATAAATTTGTTATCCTTCTTCAGTTCGTTGTTTACTTTCCAGTACCACATTATCTTGCCAGTACCACCGAAAAATCAAAATTATTCACGCACTCGCCCATTTATTTTTTGAAGCTCACTATCACCTAGAGAAAACTCTCCCAGCAATGCCAGTATACCTCTTTCGTTTTTGAGAGTGTCAGCGAACTGCCTCGTTATGACAGCTAATCCGTGTATATGTTGAGCCCCGACTGGCAAGGTGAGACTCTTAGAGAGCTCCTGCCACTCTCGGAAAACTAACTCTTGGCGCTGGCGCAGTTTACAGGACGCATATTGCTCACACAAATTAGCTGAGTGTAAAAACCTTTCTCGTGAATCCTAGCCTTATCCTAAAACCATAAATGATTTAATAGGCTAGTGCGGAAGATTGCTAAGGTTTTTAGAGCTTCTAATAATGGATAGGAACCTACCCAGGGTTGATCTGAATTACTATGAAAAGTTTCAACACAATCGAATGTATGGTATAGGAATCTTTAAGGAGAACGTATACATTGATTTGTACATATTGGGATAGTATTTTACAATCGATCAGTTGAACCAGTATTGATGGGCCATTGTATAAATAATGCTAATAGTGTTAAACGAGTTTGCACGCAGCACGCTGACATGAGAGAAGTGGATTTCCACATCAAACTTTTAAAACTCAAAATCAGTGTAAAAACATACATTTGTCCAATTTTTATTGAAATCTGAAAACATTGATTTTTTGGCTGTTCTGATACTCTGGTTTCATTTACTTGCAAAGCTGGGAATACAATTTTGCGCATTATAAGGTTAGGAGAAGGTCCAGACAGGCTTGGAAGTTGGCGTGAGGTTGCTGAGGGTAATAAAAGTACTCTAACAAAGAAATAACAGGCTTTTCTAGTGTAAACCCCCCATAAGACAACGTACTGTGTTAAGCCGATACACATTTTCTTTAATAACTCCGTAAATATTTAAGCTAGAATGACGAGAGAGGGCTTAAAACTTTCGCCTCTCTAATTCCCATCTTTTTACATGCATTAATTTTACACCTGGGGCTTTTCTGACCCTTTTTGGGACCAAAAACTCGAAATTTGAAAGATGAATCCTCAAAAAATGGGTTTAGAGTTTACCGATTGTTTTGCCCAACAAACTTGTCCAACAGATTATAGAAAGGAACGTCCCTACCAATTTGAAGTAAATCGGACAAAAAATGCGACCGCTAGAGTGCATACACACACACACATATATATATATGTCTCTATATTACATTATATTACATTACATTATATATACATATATATATATATATATATATACAGGGTCTCCGAAAAAGAATGACGGGATTTCGAACGGCCGTTGCTTGGGGACTATTCAAGATAACTAAACGATTTAAACGTCAAATAGAAGAGAAAAGAACTAAGTTTTTTTTCATACCTTAATATGTTTCGATGTGAGCTCCATTTGTTGCTCTGCATACATCGAAGCGATATTCGATTTCTCGCCAAGTGTTGTGAAGCATCTCTGGTGTCACAGTTGCGATCGCTTCCAAAATTCGCCCACGCAGATGCTGCGAATCACGAATTTTCTCAGCATAAACAATGTTCTTTACGTAACCCCACAGAAAAAAGTCCAAAGGGTTCAAATCAGGACTCCTGGGAGGCCAGGGAATAGGCGCACCCCTGCCTATCCAACCATTTGGAAACTAGTTAAGTGTGTGGCACGTAGGGTGATAGGGCCTTTCTTTTTCGTCGAAAAAACAATTAATGGCATAATTTAGATATGCTAGAATAATTTTTGTTTCCTCAAATTGAAGAAATTGAAGAACAAGCCGGTGAACGAGTCATTTTGATGCAGGACGGCGCCCCGCCTCATTACCTTCGGGAAGTGCGCGACACACTTAACAAGTTTCCAAATGGTTCGATAGGCAGGGGTACGCCTATTCCCTGGCCTCCCAGGAGTCCTGCCTGATTTGACCCCTTCAGACATTTTTTTGTGGGGTTACGTAAGAACATTGTTTATGCTGAGAAAATTCGTGATTTGCCACATCTGCGTGGGCGAATTTCGGAAGCGATCGCAACTGTGACACCAGAGATGCTTCACAACACTTGGCGAGAAATCGAATATCGCTTCGATGTATGCAGAGCAACAAATGGAGCTCACATCGAAACATATTAAGGTATGAAAAAAAACTTAGTTCTTTTCTCTTCTATTTGACGTTTAAATCGTTTAGTTATCTTGAATAGTCCCCAAGCAACGGCCGTTCGAAATCCCGTCATTCTTTTTCGGAAACCCTGTATATATATACAATTTTGAACGACCCCCCAAAACGTGTTCAGGGGGTCACGTTAGGAACTTCTATGGTGGTCCCGGGCTTAAGTTTCACCGTGCGGATCATGCTAATAGTTCACTTTCCAAAGGAAATTCACTAATAATGCTAGCTAGAAAATCTATAGGGTACAAAAAAAATTTGTCCTCCAAGAAAAAATTAAAATGTTGAGAGGTTTTGCCATTTTAGTACACTATACACCTAAAGGCTACTTAAGAAAGTCAATAAAAATTAATTGTTAGGTATTATTTTCCTGATATAAACAAGTTTAGGAAGTAAACAAGGACAATTAAATGGAGTGGAATATAAAGCTTTTTATGAGTGAAGCCAAATATTATGTTTGTAAGTGTTTTTAACTTTTTGGGAACAAGAAAAATATTGAGTTTAAAAGGTTTCTAAAGAGTATTGAATAATCTTAAGAAGGTCTTAAGAAGGGAATCGTCATATTTGGGTAAATAAATTTAAAAATACAGAATAGCCTTAGAAAAAATTTTAAAAATATGTCATATTTTGAAAACAATGTTGAACGGAATAATGTTGCGAATTATGTACAACTGTTATCCATAAATTTTAAAAACATATAACGTGTTTAATACTAAAATAACATTTTTCTCTGTTATGAGAAGAGTTTTCCCACAAAAGAAAAGCCAAAAAAACGGACTAAGATTAAAACAATTTTTGTCGACCTTGAAATTTAAACAAAAGATAGTATGGGCAGACTTACAGGCCAAAGGGGGGAGTCTGCGCTTAAAATGACCAAAAATTAATTTTTTATCAAAATTTAAAAAATATTTTTTTCTTTTTCTTTATTTATTTGTGATTAAAAAAATATGTAAAACATGCAATAAAAAGTTATATTTACCCCCTAAAATATTTTTTAAAGTTAACCTTACACTGAATAATTTTAGCTTCCCGCCTACGCATGAACGCTGCTGCTCGACATTCACTCTTATATTCACGTTAGGATTACTGCATTATTATACAGGGTGAATCTCGTAAGTTGTCCAGTATTGATTTCAGACAAACCGTTGGTCCTACGATGATGAAATAAAATTATTTCCCACTAAACCAACCCCAAGGAATAACGTAAAAATATTTTTAACGATTTTTAAATACAGGGTGTACCAGAAACTGAGGGTCACTAGTCCGAATCTACGAAATATCAAATACAAACGTATATCATGATATACATCAAATTAAAGCTCTTTTCAATCCAAACCATTTGGCGGAATCGGATTTTGATTATTATTGATTCATTTCAAAATGGCGGCTGTTTTTGTGAAAAAATTAGTATTTTTTTGAATACCCTGTATTTTTCTTAAAAATGCAGATATCTTGATTCTGATTCAAATATCTCATTCCTTATGAGCTAAGCTTTATTTTGATATGCAACACTTCAATATTATCTCAAAAACAAAAAGTTTCAAAAATATCAGTTTTTGAAAATATGTACATAGCCAAAACTCAAAAATTTCAAACAGCACCATATGTCAAATAGCATATCATTTTAAAGGTATTGCAATTCTAAGAAACTTTCAAATTTAAACCTTATGCGTATCTATTTTGGTTTTCGAGTTATCAACAAAAAACATGTTTTTCCACATTAAAACTCATGTTATTTGTTAAACATGGTGGTAATAGAACTATGGTCCAGCCTTTACCACCATGTTTAACAAATAACATGTGTTTTAATGTGGGAAAACATGTTTTTTGTTGATAACTCGAAAACCAAAATAGATACGCATAAGGTTTAAATTTGAAAGTTTCTTAGAATTGCAATACCTTTAAAATGATATGCTATTTGACATATGGTGCTATTTGAAATTTTTGAGTTTTGGCTATGTACATATTTTCAAAAACTGATATTTTTGAAACTTTTTGTTTTTGAGATAATATTGAAGTGTTGCATATCAAAATAAAGCTTAGCTCATAAGGAATGAGATATTTGAATCAGAATCAAGATATCTGCATTTTTAAGAAAAATACAGGGTATTCAAAAAAATACTAATTTTTTCACAAAAACAGCCGCCATTTTGAAATGAATCAATAATAATCAAAATCCGATTCCGCCAAATGGTTTGGATTGAAAAGAGCTTTAATTTGATGTATATCATGATATACGTTTGTATTTGATATTTCGTAGATTCGGACTAGTGACCCTCAGTTTCTGGTACACCCTGTATTTAAAAATCGTTAAAAATATTTTTACGTTATTCCTTGGGGTTGGTTTAGTGGGAAATAATTTTATTTCATCATCGTAGGACCAACGGTTTGTCTGAAATCAATACTGGACAACTTACGAGATTCACCCTGTATATACAGAATTTATAATACATCTTCAACTATTTTGAATGCCTTTGCCCCCAGCCCACTACATAACAGTGATATTTTGTTTTGTTTGTCTCTTTTTTTATCAGCTTTCTGCTTTTATAAAGCAGCTGATTTCTGTTGTTGTTTATCTTCTGTTGTTTATCTGCACAGTATTGAAAATATAACTCTACTTTATTTCAGTTCTTTTATTGTTTAGTGATGTGACAGTATAGACAAGTATTTATTAGTTTTATATTATAGAAAGCTGCATTCATCCTACTTTCTGTGAGTGAAGTTTTGTGAGGCCTAGGCCTAAGCCTTGAACTCAGTACCGGTAACCTGGTTGTAGGTTTTTGTTTTATTTTTGTGATCTTATACAATGGCACCCACCAAGCAAAGATGTAAGGTTAGTAAATTTACTTCTAAGTCTAGAAAAGCTAGGGCAAAAGCAGCTATCAGTAAAAGATGGGAAAAAAATGAAAGTGAATCTGACAATCCAAACATTTCTGTACCTGACTTGGAAGATAGGCCTAGTCCATCGCCCGAGCCACATACAAGTGAGACTAATTGTAATGTGATTGAACAAAACATCCCTAATCAAAACACTGATGGTGATTTATATTCAAATATAGGGAAACAGGATTTTGTGAATAATATGATTGAACTACCGGTAGGCCTAAACGAGGGCGAAAATTTAGCGCCTGAGTATTTATTTGTCGACAAAAAAAATTTGAGCCAGTTGTTTGAAAAACTTGTATGTCCTAATTGTAATTTATCTGGACTCAAACTAGTGGTCTCGAAGAAATGTGGTTTCAATTCACAGCTGATCGTAGATTGTGAGAACTGCTCTGATAGCGTTGTGTCAGTGTCAACTTCTACTCAAATTCCCATCGATGATGGGTATGATGTTAATATGCGGGTTGCGAAAGCTTTTACTTCTATTAGTAAAGGTCATGCTGCTCTTGAACAGTTTTCAATGATTATGAACATGGACTGTATGAGCAAGCATCTGTACCATAAATGTTCGCAACAAGTTTTAAAGAGAGGAAAAATGTCAGGAATCGAATGTCTGTCCGTAGCACGGACTCGCGTCCGACAGCACTGCCTAGCCGAGAATAGTTGCTTGAAGGATGATAGTGTACTTGATTTAGCTGTAAGTTTTGATGGGTCATGGCACAAGCGAGGCTTTACCTCAAATTACGGCGTGGGTTCAGTTATTCACATTGACACAGGTCTTGTCATCGACTACTGTGTGTTGTCAAAGTTTTGTCGCAACTGTGCAATGGCTAAACATGACCTAGGTGAAGACTCTGCTGAATTTGAAGTGTGGTACCAGGGTCATAAATTAGATTGTGACAAGAACTATGAAGGGTCATCACCAGGCATGGAGGTTGCTGCTGCGGAAATTTTGTGGAACCGCTCAGTGGACTACAAATTCAGGTACGCTACCATAATTAGTGATGGCGACTCAAAAGTTTTTTCTCACTTACAGAGTTTAAATGTGTATGGCAATAAGTTTGAACTGAAAAAGGAAGAGTGTATCAACCATGTGTCTAAAAGGCTTGGTACAGCTCTTCGAAACCAATTGAAAGTAAGTAAGACCCAGAAAATAACACTTGGTGGAAAAACTCATGGAAGCTTGAAGGACACTACAATACAGAAATTGACCAGATACTATCACAATGTCATTTTTAGTAACATAAATAAAGATGTCCCTTCAGTCAGAAACTCAATACTGGCCACACTTCACCACTGCTCATCAACAGAAGAGAAGCCCAGACACACCAAATGCCCGTCAGATGAACAGTCCTGGTGTTTTTATAATCGTGCCATTGCCAGTGGTGATGTTCCTGGAAGTCATGTTGACAATATAAAAACCCCACTAAATGAGGTAGTGCTGAGGAACATAGCACCAATTTACAAGAGGTTGACTGATACCTCTCTATTACAAAAATGTCTTAGGGGGCAAACTCAAAATGCGAATGAAAGTTTGCATAGTTTCATTTGGCGCAGATGTGAAAAAACCAGGAGCGTTTCAAAAAGACTAGTTGAGTTAGCAGTAGCAGAAGGTGTGAGTGAGTATAACTTTGGAAACACTGCTGTCATTCATGCCCTTCAGAAATCAAAGTTATCCCCAGGGAGGAAAAGTGTTATTTTAGCAAAAGTTCGTGATCGTCGCAGAAAGCTGAAAATCAATCAAGGCAAATCAGAGAGGTTGAAGAGGCGAAGAAACTATTTAATAATGAAAAATATTGCAGAAGAAGAAAAGAAAAAGAGAAGGAAGGTCCAATGTATGGAGCTGGGGATTTCTAACTGAAAACAGTGAGTAACAAGCAATAAGTCTTATGTTAAACCTTCTTGTGTCAAGTTTTTTGGCGTTTTCCGAAAGTGTGTTCTTTTACGACGAGAAAAGTTGTACTTCGAGTATTTGAAGAGATATCACCATGATTATTTTTTTTGTTTTAATCAGCATTAAATTGTCTATGAAATAGAGTATGGGTTTTTGATTTGGTTGTGACTAAATATTTGAAAAAAATAAAGAAACAAGAACATTTTAGTTTTTTTTTTATCAGGGCTTCAAAAATGTTTTTACCACACTATTTTCTGGATATCGAACAAACCCATACTTCATGTCATAGATAATGTTGCTAGGAAACAAAAACATTTTGAATTATTGATGTAGGGGAAAAACTGAAGGCTCGAGAGCTTTTCTTGTAAGTCACCGCAATTTTTTCAAATAGCCCCCCCCAAGGGGGGGGGGAGGAAATAAAAAAAAATCTAACCTCAATTTTTTATTCTGAAGTGTACCCAAACATGCTGTTAAGGTTTGGATAAAATATTAAAATAAATAAAAAAAATAATTTTATTTGCAGACTCCCCCCTTATGAGAAGAGTTTTCCCACAAAAGAAAAGCCAAAAAAACTGACTAAGATTAAAACAATTTTTGTCGACCTTGAAATTTAAACAAAAGATAGTATGGGCAGACTTACAGGCCAGTATAAAATAGAGATGGCGATGGTAAAATGGCCTAGATTAAGTGAGCTTGTTTTTATCCAGTGAAGAAGGTACATTGATGGGTTGGAAAAGCATAATTTGCATTGCAATTTGGGTTCAAAAAGCATAAATCAAACTTGAAAATGCAACATAAGATATATACCATTTCCCAGCTCATTACTACAATCAGCCACCATTCCTTTAATTAAAAAAAAAAAAATACATCGAAACTAAAAGTGCAATTTTTTGTGAAATTCAAAATCCTCTATCTTTAGATTCACGAAATTTACTTTACAAAGAAACAATATAAGTCATTTAACTTGAAACTGACGACTTCAATTAATTTAAAATATTTGTTGATTGTTTATTTCCCTTTTATGTTGATCAAAGTACAGATCATAGAACAGAATAGACTGCGCATCCCTATTAGTTTAACATTGGAACTTGTGAAGCCTGTTTTTACATTTTGGTGGTCCAAATCAATGTATCCATTGTCCAAATTTAGAATTAAATTATTCCCTTGAGCTGCTACAGATAGTGTTACTGTCCTATCAGATATAGACAAAACATTCTTTATACTTAACCACATAGATAAAAATATTATTTAATGAGGTATATTTTCAAATATTTTGTAAAATACTGCTATGCAAATAAAAAAAAGTCTGAATCTTAAAAAAGTTTAAATAACAAACTTACTAAATGTGTCCTAAATTAAGTGAGATTGTTTTCATGCAGTACACAAGGGACATCGGGTTAGAAAAATCCGTTTTCCATGAATCAAAATGAGAAAAAGACAACTTAAAATAGAACAAATATTCTCAGCTTATTGCCACAATAAACTATCATTCCATCAATTCATGTAAAATCATTACAAAATATATGAAAGTTTTGCAAAATTTAATATTTCAAAACTATAGTTTCACGAAATTGTCTTCAAAACTTATCACTAAGTGATTTTACTGTACACAAAAGTCTTCAATATCAAATATGAAAATGTCCGGTTTGCTTATTTAATTTTTCTGGAATAAAAAACTAACATAATACAATAAACTGGGCATCCATATTAGTAAAAAAATGCAGGTGGTAATGCCTGTTTTTGCACATCCAAATTTAGAAAAAATCTTCCCACGGACTGCTACAGATAGCGTTACTGTACTATCAGTGATATCGACAGAATATTGTTTTTACCTTCTTAAAATTTAAGAAGGTAAAACATTGACACTTTAAAACATTTTTTTATTTTGGATACTTTAAAACATTATTTTATGAGCTGTGGTGTCAAATATTTGGTCAATTACTGCTATTAAATAGTTCTATTTAATAGAAATTGTGAATTTATCTAATATATATAAACGTGATGGCATCTCGCAAAAACTAAAACAAAACTTCTTTGTCAATTTCTCGTATGTTATTAAAGAGCATTATGTACATAATTAAAGCGGTTTAATTTACTACTACCACAGACTACAAACTAGAAATTTCTACAGAGATATATTGATTACGTTGCGCGTGTTTCCAAACATCAGATTCCAACCAGGACATCACACTGCCGGAATTGATATAATGACCTACATCAAGACAATCGCCTTCTGCGACGAGTTTTATGACCGGGCTATAATTAAAAGAATACCTGTGAAACATGGCCTTTTCGTCAAAATCTCTATTAACGAACCGCTATTAACGATAGTGCGAGGTCCTGGTTTTTTATTAGGTCCTTTTGAAAGTTTTGAAATGGTAACTTTTATTTTATTTTTCTCTGCAACCACTTAACATAGGTTAATAATTAAAATACTAAATTATTTGATTTGTTAAACTCTAAAGAGTGGTCAAAACCAAAATTGTGTGTTTTTAAAATGTTAGGGTGAAAAATAGATTTTTGGAAAATTTTAAACCTACATAAAACCTCATTCCCACGGTCCGATCTTTCTGATTTCCGAACTCAATCATGAGTGTCACTTTACACTTGTCTGCCTAATTTCATCGGATTTTTTTAAAGTTATTGCGTTTTCAGACACATTTATATATGGGTACAACACCTCCCCTTCGGATGATGTGAACCATCTGGTTTTTGAACTCATTAAAATAAATTCTATTTAGATATTTCTGCCAAATGTCATATAAATCGGAATACATTAACGACCATTATCATGTTAATGGTCACCAAAAAGCTGTAAATTTGGTTTCCCATGTAAACAGATGTAAACAAAATTGAACAAATAGTGTTAAGTACAGTTTTTGACAAGGAATTGTTTTATATCTGGAACCTATAGCTTAAAATACATCAGTTTCAATCAAAACAATATATATTTGCCAATGGTACCCTATACTCTTATTTTAACTTTCCACGATGCAACCAACGGTAATAGCTTATTTTCGATAGGAAGGAAATTTGTTAATTCCAATAGAAAGTAAATTCGCCAAAAAATATAAAACAAATCAATTCTTAAAAAATTTACAAATTTTATTTTTTTTTCACGGAAATATTAGATGCTGGAACGTATGCTAAACATAATAAGGAACTAATGAAACAAAACCACTAAACGCTAAACGCAATTCTTTTTAATAGGCATTATACCTAAAAATTAAAAGCTGCAGTAGAATTTAAAACGTCGCACATCAAGAAACAAGAAAAATCTTAGTTTGTCCAATTTTTAGTGAAAAATGGTGGTATATTTTTTATGGCTGTCTTCCTAATTTTACAGGATGATAAAAAATTTCAAAAAAATTGAGTTATCGGTAGGCTATATCTTTGTCTGAATACAGTAACAAATTTTAAAATATCGTTTATTCTATAATGATAAAAACTAATTTTAATAAGTAAATTTGACGTTATAGTTTACATTTATTTTATGGTTTTACTTTAAAAACTTACTAAATAATTCAAAATTATAAATTTATTTTATCAGATAAACGTGAGATACCAGTGGGTGTCGATAGTAAAATGTGAAGGATGTGTAAATATACAATTACAGAAAAGTTAACACGAAACATCACATTTTATATTCTATCGTTCATATGGATTTAATCCACACCTACCGTCCGCTTACCACATATTTAGTATAAACTTAAGTTTTACATAAAAAACTCCATAATTATAAATAGCCTATATGATGACTTAAAACATAATAACAAAATATATAATACAAACCGATTCTACACAGCGCGGAAATTACACGGAATTGCTGTAACTTAAGATTTACTCATGTGATAAAATTCATTGGAGGCATCACCCCCACCCCCCAGATTGAGGAAATGAGGGTGGATTGTTTGAGGGAAGGCGACCGAGGCTGCAGAGGGTGCAGGAAGGATGGGCCACAGGACGCCCCACGCCCCTTGCAGCTAGTACTACGAAAATGCCTCTATTTTCGCTAAAACAGGTAATATACACACGTTATTAGTGTATTTGATTACAAATCATATTTTTTCCATATTATTAACGAACGTGGTATGAGCAGGCAACCGGAATGTAAATATCGCCTCAAAATAATTAATTACATAGTGTCTGTCCAAAGTGTTCACAGAAGGTCCAGGGACGGCAACCAGTGCTGGAACTGAGTACGTTTTTAAAACTTAAGCCCTTAAGTTATGTGTTAATTTTTCTTTCTAATTTGCAATGTTTAATAGTTTGCTCTCTTCAAAGGAATTCCTCAAAGTTGATAAAGAACTCTGAAGTGGGTTAATTAATTTAACTTGTTCCTGCACTAAATATTATTATAACACAAAAACACCTAATTTTAAAATTTAACAACGGCTTCTTTCAGTACAAAATAGACCCTAGACAGTGATAAAACAACTACAGTAGCCGCATACATGTCCTCTTTTTACAATACAATATGTCCTCTTTTTACAATACAATATATGAACTAATTTTACTAAACCTACAAATCATTTACCAACAGCATACACCATTGAGAATCATAATAGTTTATTAAAGGTCACTGTAACGTAAAATTTGTAACATTTGTTGAGGTTATATTGTCGTAACTCGACGGGTAATGAAGATTTCGCGGGAACACCTGACACTGGTTCTACCAACGAGCCTCTAAATCTGTGGACAATTTCGATAATATTTAAGAATTACATATGTTATAATAGTATTTTTATTTCGGTGATTTTCCACCTCACAGCAACCATTTTTTTCATTGTTCTCTGACGATATAAAAAAAACATACAGACTTATTTAAGTAAAATATAAAAATAAAGTTATATATTTATATTTCGTTTTTTACAAATTGCCCTTAAAAATGTACAAAGTATAATGAGCTGTTTAGTAGATACTGTCTTTACTAATGTTTTTTATAACCTTCCACTCGAGATTAATATTATCAACATATCATGTTACCATCTTAACGTAGGAGTGGGAAATGTTAATGTGGGGGTGGTTGAGGGTTGTGGCTGGGGGTTGGCAGGTATTAAACCCCCTTTTTACCAACGTGGTTGCAATTAAACGCTGACACAAATCTCCTTACACTTAATATCCATTGTGTAACTAGTAAAACCGAACTTCACACGGAATATGGTTGTTTTCATTAAATTTTTAAATAAAGAAATTGAAGAGTGTGTACATAGTTCAAATTGTGTTTACGTTTTAATAGTGAATTAAACGATTTAGATTTTGTACTTCCATTTCGGCGGATCTAGGATTCTTTAGGGAATTTAACTCATTCTTTGGGTGGGGAATGATCAATCTAAGCTTATTTTATAGGCATGGTTATTTTACGATTATTTCAATTCCTGCCAATCTCTAAAAACCGGAATGTACGGCAGCAGTGTTCACAGCTTCATCATCATCAGTAGTATTATATCTTGTTACACCAAACTAAGGAGTCATTACTGGTATAAGGAGTTTCTTACAAAGACAACCCAATCAGCAGTAAAATGCAGTTTTGGCGGTTTGCCAAGTTGTAGGGACGAAATCACTTTGCATCCCAGGAAACGGCACTGATGGCTAAAGTTTGCGTTTAATTAACAGACGGAAAAATACAATAATACAATGGGTTTTGTTACATGAACGAAAAGTCATATAAAGAAAATGAGCTGGTTAAGGCGTCTTACACAAAGGAAATATTTTTTTACGTCTTGTAAAAAATAGAATATATTTGTTTGTGTTGTGACTCATTGTTCATTTTATCCTGTTAAAAGCTTAACATAAAATAAATCCATATAATACTATTATAAATAAATGCAGATTCTACGCTTACAGTATTAATTGGAAGTAGATGTAAAATTTACAGACTTATAGATCTGGGAAAGACCTAATCTTATTGAAGCATATCATTAAAAAATGAAATCCCTATTCATCACAAACAAGTCTGGTATGGTCCTGAAAAGCTCTTTCTTTAGAAAACTATTGATTATTCGTAATGAAAATGATTACATATAAGTCTACAAAATATCACAAAACATTCTCATTTGCTAATAATAAACACAGGAATTTATAGTGATAGAAGCTGTCTAAAGGGTGGAACGATTTCAAAATCAATTAGCAATTCCGAGTGGACTCCCATTTATCTGTCTACTCTTCATTTCAGGCCCAAGTAAAACCTCTGTTGTATACATACGCACTCATGTCCAAAGATACTGCCGCTTATGTGTATCATTTCATATTTGGTTATAAACAATATCCTATTGTGAGGGATTTTCAGTGCTATTGTTTCTTTTCACGCTTTGCTCGGAATGACTCAGCCTAGCTGGGTTTGGAAATCCAGGGGTCGTGGTTTAGCTCGATTTACTTGTTCCCATACGGTGGCAACAAATCCCTCTCGATTTAATCGGTCTATCGTGTGTCAATTTTATTCTTCAATGTGTAAAAAAAACTATACGGTAACTCAGGAGGGAGGTTTCGAAATCAAATTTCGTCAAATGTGCCTCATCATCGCTACCCTATGTTGAATTAAATTTTGAATCCTCAACGGTCGGGACGTGTAAATCACTCAGCGCCTCTTCCACTATCTTCAGCCGGGACGCCCCAATAACCTTGGCTGCCGGAATTAGGATATATAGCCTGCGCGGCTAATTAGGATGCTGAATATACTTCTAGCAACCGGGATAGGGTTTGACGGGTTGAAAGGACGTACGGTACGCACCAAAATTTTATCAATGTCACTAAACCCCTCGATCGATATCCTAAAACCTGGAAAACCAAGAAAAGGGTGACCGGTATTAGAACAGATAGCTTGTACGGCTAAACAGGATGCTGAGTATCCCTCTAGCAACAAGGATACGTGTAGGCGGGTCGTAAGGAATTTTTAATGCGCTCAAAACATGTTCACCTATCGATTAAAACCCTTATCACTATCCTAAGCCTATAAAAACCAAGAAAACGGGTGGCCGGTATTAGGATAGATAGCCTGCACGGCTAAAGAGGATGCTGAGTGTACTTCTAGTAACCAGGATAGGTGTAGGCGGGTCGTAAGGAACGCTTAATACGCTCGAACAGTTCAAATGTCACTAAACACTTCGTTCGCTCTCCTTAAAACTAATGAAAACCAATAGAACGGATGGCTACTATACCCAGAATGCTTTAAATATGGACTAATGCCTTGATTACTATCCTAAAGCCGATCTAAACCGAGAAAACGGGTGGCCGGTATTAGGATAGATAGCCTGTACGGCTAACTGGGATGCTGAATATACTTCTAGCAACCAGGATAGGTGTGGGCGGGTCGTAAGGAGAGCCTAGTATTCCTAAATATTAATTTACCCGTGAAACACCTCGATCGCTATCCTAAAACCTACAAAAACCAAGAAACGAGTGGCCGGTATTAGGATAGATAGCCTGTATGGCTAAACAGGATGCTGAATATACTTCTAGCAACCAGGATAGGTGGTGATGGGTTAAAGGGTACTTCAGAGACACGTTACACGATGCAATATTACCTTTATCTAGGCTAGGATTTATTTACTGTTCGATTTGGGTTGTACTAAAAATATAGTTAGGTATACTCGCTAAAACAAAGCTCTCGGGGTTCGCTGTCGCCCAAACGATCGTTCTATCACGGGCTAAACAATTTTCGAACGGTATAGTTGCATGACCTTTATAGGCCTAAGACATCATGAGGGTCGGAACGCAACAGTGAAATAACAAGTGCAGGAATACTATTATTATTGTCACCAATAAATTACTACACTTCTCTCAATATGTGTATAAACAATGGCTCACCTGGTATAGGCTGTACCTAAATCCCAGAACAAGGATGCAACATAACCTCAATTGCAATAATACATATTAAGCAATCTATTAACAGTGTAGCAATCAATCAATAAATAACCAGTAAATAAATCAGCAGTGCAATAGCCTAGGGCGATCAGTACATTTATAAAACTCTCAATCAATGGCTATTAATAGCAAATACTGTAATAGCCTTTCACCACTACAATGGCAATGAACAAAGTAAATTTATCTAGTCAAATTAACTTTCTGAGCTGTTATTAACCTTATAATTTTGCCTAGGGCGATCAGTACATTTATAAAACTCTCAATCAATGGCTATTAATAGCAAATACTGTAATAGCCTTTCACCACTACAATGGCAATGAACAAAGTAAATTTATCTAGTCAAATTAACTTTCTGAGCTGTTATTAACCTTATAATTTTACCAAGTCGGCAATGACATTTTATTCCAATTCGAAAATATATATATTCAATTGTTTACTCAAAATAATAATCGGGTAATAAGTGTTACCAATGACTCTCAAGCCTAACGATCGTATACTGTACTCTTATCACAATGCAAGCATCAAGTCGGTATAGCACAGTACTTACTTCGGGAGACGAGTATCCAAGCGGAAATCACAGGCACAACTCGCTGGCTGGCGGCGGCTCGCTTGGTTTTGATACCTGTCTCGGCCTGTCATGCGCAGAAACCCGTTTCTACAGTTGGATCGAGACACGGCGGCGGCAACATCGGGTCCCGCGCTAACTGCCTCGGCCTTGGTCGCTGTTAGAACCTAACCTCAAAACTAATTTTCTGCCGCCCGAGGTTACTAGCGATGATGGAAAATAAATAAAACTAACTCTTTGGAGAAATTAACTTCAGTCTTCCTTAATAACATTAACAAAAAAACTGGGGTGTAAAAATTGAACCCTTACACCATGTTGAAATGATTGTTTCATAGACTTTGATCGGCTTCGAGTATATACGATAGCTAAATTTACCCGTTATATTACATAAATGGTTTTTAAAAATTATAGGCTGACTCTATATAGATTTAAATATATAAATGCATGTAATCAAATAGAAAATCCGCAGTACCACATTTGAATGTGCTGATAAATTTGAAGATGTTGTCATTGCATATTGAAATATTCGTTAGGATTCCTACGACTATCGTCAAGTCAAACAATATTCCAACTTATCTCAGAGCCTGACCCTAGGGGCCTTACACGTTCCAGTAGCCTTACACGTTCCAGTAGCCTTACACGTTCCAGTAGCCTTACACGTTCCAGTAGCCTTACACGTTCCAGTAGCCTTACACCTTCCTGTAGCCTTACACCTTCCAGTAGCCTTACACCTTCCAGTAGCCTTACACCTTCCAGTAGCCTTACACGTTCCAGTAGCTAACTCTGGCAGACGATAATGTTATTTAGCCAGGTGGTTATATAAACATGTTTGTAGTCGTAAACGTTAAATAGTTTTCCATAGAATGCAATACAAAGTTTTTCACTGTACACCAACTTTATCTATACATCTAGATCGCACGACCTTGTTGCTATTTAAATAGCAACTAACCATTTGTTGTCACGGGGAATTATGAATTATGTCTATCAAAATCAATCAAACATCTATATCTGTTTAGGTTTCAAGTAAAAAAATTGCATTTAGTACTAAGTTTATCCAAAATAAAGCCTCAACATATTTCGTCATTTGGGCACTCCATTACAAGAGTAGAACAAATACAAAAACGGAGAGAATGCTTAATCTGGAAGGAAGGGTCATTGGTCAATTGCCATGGACAAACACACAGGTAGACAGACAGGTGGCGGATATTAACTGATTGGTAACGTCCAGTGGATGAATTTTGGTGGTTATGAGGGGAGGGACACTAGCCGCTACCGGACAACCCTTGATTTACTTGACCAACTATAATTGGACAATTGATCAGAACCTGTTGGAACTGTAAATTGACTGGGAAATCAATCCATATTTGCAAGTGGAATTATCTATGGTGTTCTCATTGATGGTCGTTGTGTAGTTTTGCCACAATTCATACAAGAGATACAATCGTGCTGCTCCAGGTGTTGCTGAAACTGACATTAAACTTAAGTCATCTTGAAAGCACGATGAATAAATTATTATATCTCAATAGTGGTGTTTAGCAAATATTATTTACTCGGCGCCCGAAAGCTCTTAAACTTTACACTTTGGTAATATATGTATGATAATCAATTATAGATAAATAGAGTATTTACAATTTATGTTGTAGCTTTCTTGGTTTTAGTATGGAGATGTTACACAAAAGGGTGATTAAAAATTAAGAGTATCAGGTCGCTGTCAACTTTTAAATTCTTCATATGGCTTGAATCAAATTGCCTTCGAAATAAAAACGTTCTTTAATTTCTTTAAATTAATGTAAATCTGTTAAACACAACAACCCTGTCTGATTTTCAGTCTTAATTTTCTTGGTAAAATGACTAGTGAATAAAAATCGTGGATATAAAGAAAATTTTTATTCCCACTGCAACCATAGAAACTGTAACAATAATTGGATTGAAAAGGGTTCATTTACTCAGAACTTTAATGGGTATTTAATGTTTCTTTTGAACTTCCAAATGTGAAATGAACTTTTAAAGAGTTTGCTTTCTAGAAAGAAATTCCTAATTGCCTCAAAGTTAGTAAAAAACTGTGGACTTTGTTAATTAAGTTGACTTGATCCTGTACTAAATGTAATATAACAGAAAAACACATAATTGTATAACTTCCCATCTGCTTACATAGCTATAATTTTTACTCACGCTATAAACGTAATTAAAAAAAGTTTCTCCAGATAGTAACAAAACAACTACAGTAACTGGCTTTTTTACAATAACGTATATGGAGTAATTTTCACTTCTACTTCAATGCATTTTCCAACAGCATACACCATTGTGAAGCGTCATAATTTATTAAAGGTCTCTGCAACGTAAAATGTCAACATTTGTAGAGGTTATATTGTCATAACTCGGCGGGAAATGATTCCCCTATTAGCGGATTGCGCGGGAACTCCTGACACTGATGTTTCTTCCAACTGAGTTTGTATATGCCACTAAATTTCCGGACAATTTAGGTTGTACTTCATGAATTTAAATAGTTTTTCAAGTTACTTATCAATATTTTGGGAATGTTTAAATAATTGTATTTTTCAATTCAGTTAGTAATTTTCTAATTACCCGCAGCCATTTATTTTTCCTTATTGTTCGCTGACGGTATTAACAATTATACACACATACTTATTGCAGTAAAATATAAAAATATAAAGTTGAAGATTATATGTATACATATTGACATTTATAATTGACTTTTCCAAATATTTTTCTCAATAACAGAAAACTAATATTTTCTATTTGTTTTTATACAATGCTTCCATAAAACTTGAGAAAGATGAACGTAAGCTTGAGAACTATAATGAACGCTGTTTATTAGATACCGTCCTTGAGATTAAATATTTAACAATATATCGTTTTATCATCTTAACCTAGGAGTGAGTCAGGTTAATGTGAGGGTGGTTGGGGGTTGTTGTTAGTGGTTGGCAGGTATTAAACCCCATTTTCACCAACGTGATTACAATTACACACAGACACCAAACCCTGCAGTTAATATACTTTGTGTATCCGATAAAACCTAACTTAATATGGAATGTGGTGGATTTTAGTTATATACTTGGATAATGAAAATAAAGAGTCAGCAAACAGAATGTGGATTATATGAGATGGTTTTTTTCCACCATTCTGGCAGATTAGGGATTCTTTAGGGAAAATAACTCGTTCTTCCGGTATATTATGAACAATCTAAACTAATTTTACAACCATGGTTAATTTATTGTTATTTACATTTCTGCCAATCTCTAAAAACTGGAATATTTAGTAGCAGAGTTTGTATTTTCATTATCATCAGTAGTATCAAATCTTTTTGCATGAAATTCATAAGTCATTACTGTTATTGAATTTTTACAAAGACCGTTACAACTCAATCAGCAGTAAAATGCAGTTTCGACGCTTCGCTCAGTTGTAGGAACGAAATTAACATTCACTTTACACATCATACAACGGCGCTGATGCCCAAATTTGGAGTTCAATTAAATAGGGAAGAAAACTAAAATAATACAATGTGTTGTGTTATATGAACGGAATAGTATTAGATAGAAACAAAGCTAATTGTGTTAGAATAACATATTTGCTAGCTTGAAAAAATACTTTTAATCCAAATAAAATAATTATAAATACCATTTTTACACTTAAAAGTTTATTTGAGTTGTATCTGTAGAGTTTATATTCTTATATTCCTGGGGAAGACATAATCTTTATAATGTTAAGGCATATCATTAAAAGAAAAACCAAATTAGTCTAAAATGAGAGTGAAATGGTCTTTTCTTGCTCCTAGTTTACAAGACTATTTAATACTGTTAATGAAAATGATGACATTCAAGTATACAGAAACACACAAAACAATATAGTTTGTTTAAGTTATAATGTTAGGAATTTTAGAACTACAAACATTTTAATGTGTGGAACGATACCAAAATCAACTGTTAGTTCCAAGTGGACTTCCCATTTATCTGTAACTCCAAGAGATCATTACGGGCCCCTTTAAAACCACCGTCCAATAAATAGGGACAATTAAGTCCAAAGATACGGGCCCCTTATGTGTATAGTTTTATGTTTGGTTTTAAACAACACTATTTGTTAAACAACCTGTATCTGAGTCTTTTAAAAGACAAGGGTTTCGAGTTTATACTATAAGAGGGCGGAACGATTCCGAAATTAATTTATCTGACTCCCATTTATTTTTATACGGCCTCATTCTAGGCCCCATAAAAACCGCCGATTGCATCGTATAGATAGAGACCCTTTATGTGTTATTGTGCTTTATGATTGGTTATAAACAATATTATGTAATCAAATTATTTATATGGAGTCTTTGAAAGGGCATAGGTTACTATAGTTAAAATTTAATACGTATTAAATATACGTAATCACTGCCACTGTTAGGCACTGATCCACATGTTGGTAGAGAGGCAGGAAGGCCAACCCATACCTACTGGATACCCCTTGATTTACTTGTTCACCTATAATTGGACCATTTATAAAAACCTGTCCAACCTGTTAACTGAACCTGTTAACTGAATATTAAATTAACCTGTTTGCAAGTGAAATGATCTATAGTGTTCTCAATGTTGCATGATAGTTCGAATTTCCCCACAATTCGTGCGCGTGACACGATTAGTTTGCTTTAGGTATTGCTTAAAAGCAATATACAACTTATAAAGTTATGGGGGTGGGGCGAAGAATACATTTTGAGTAGCGGTCTTAGAAAAAGGAGTGCCACGCTGCGAAAAAAAGTTTCTGTCCCTGTGTTTACTATGGTAATTACTATGGTAATTTATATAAACTGAACAATTTACTATAGTAATATATAGTCTTTACAACCTAGGTTTTGACGTTATATTGGTGTCATAAAACAATAATATTATGCAAAATTTAATTGACGTTTTTACTGACATAATTTAATTTTGGACTTGGTCACCTAAAACCTAATTGAAAAACAATGACTGTCATGTTGCTTTCAACATTTTAGTTTGTACAAGTATTCTTTAAATATAGCTCTCATACAAAACAACATCGTTCAAAAAAACGTTCTTTAAATTGAGATAATACTAGGTGATGACACAATATGTTTAAACCCATAACTATTTTTAATTCGCAGTCTCTTTTCTTTTAGTAATATAATTAAATGAATAATAATAGCTCCTATCAACTTTTATCCCCACTGCAACCACAGAAGCCGAAAGTATAATAAATTGAATAAGGTTCACTTAAAAAAAATAATGGGATTTTAATGTTTCTTTCAAACTTCCAGACGTTTAATGAACTTTTAAGAGTTTAATTTCTTGAAAGAAATTCATAATCACCTCAAAGTTAGTAAAAACTGTGGACGGGATTAATTAAGTTGATTTGTTCCAGCAAAAAACACCTAACTTTTAAACTCCACATCAGCATATGTTACTACATCTTTAACTTACGCTAAAAAAGTAAATAAAATAGTATACTAAATAAAAATACTTTTTAAAATACCATATTTGATGTAGAAAATAATTTATCATATCCCCATATTGGTTGTCTTAAAAATTTGCGATTGTGAATATTTAGTATCTATCAAAATACTTGTAAGATTTAAAACGAACATCGTGGGGCGCATGCGATATATAATTGAATATTATCTTCACCTATTGAATTATGAGCTATTTCTGACTTCAATTAGGAAATATAGATGTCAATAAAACTGATGTTTTCCTACCGACAGTTACTCTAACTCCTATACATCTATATAGCACCTATCTATAATATTATAAAGAAGAGATGGTTTCTGTCTGTCTGTCTGTCTGTCTGTCTGTCTGATGTTCCGGGTGAACGCAAAAACTACTGAACCGACTGGGCTGAAACTTTACATAAAGGTAGATCTTGAACCCATGCAACATATAGGCCTATTCACTTCCTTAAAATCCCTTCGGGCTACGCCCCGTGAACGTCCTAAGTTTCAATGTTTACATTTCAGAAGAAAGTAAACATCCAGAAACTGTAATGCGAACAGCTGAGGACACTTCTATTTGACAGCTTAAAGAGCAGAAGCAAGAACAGCTGTTTCAAGCTAACTAAAATCCAAATTGCATTGAATAAAGAACGGGTAAAGAAAACCCCTGTGCGAAGAACGGGTACGTCAGCTTGCTATTAATTAAAATTAATGAAAAAATATTAATGTGGCTTCATCTGGTTGTGTTCTATTCTTATTTGCACAAACAATTTTTTTCCCCAAATTTCCTATACCCCACCTCCCCGATTTAAAATTGTTGCTCCCCCCCCGATTTTTATTTTTTCCCCACCCCCGATTTTATATTTTGCTCCCCCCTCTTCTATTTTATATTTTTATATTATGTCCCCCCATTTTATATTTTTGCCCCGCCCCGGATTTATATTTTTTTGCCCCCCCCCGATTTTATATTTTGCTACCCCCATTTTATAGTTTTGCCCCCCCCTCTTTGATTTTATATTTTTATTTGATGTTCCCCCATTTTATATTTTCAACCCCCCCCCCGATTATATATTTTTTGCCCCCCCCGATTTTATATTTTTTGCCCCCCCCGATTTTATATTTTTGCTCCCCCCCGATATTATATTTTTGCTCCCCCCGATTTTAATTTTACCCCCCCCAATGATTTTATATTTGCCCCCCCGATTTTATATTGTAGCTCCTCCCATTTTTATTTTTGCCCACCCCCAATTTTATATTTTGCTCCCCCCCCCCTCTTTGATTGTATATTTTTATTTTATGTTGTCCCATTTTTGGCCCCCCCCGATTTTATATTTTGCCCCCTTCCCAATTTCCCCCCCCGATTTTATATATTTGCTCTTCCCACTTTTATTTTCGCCCCTCCCCCAGTTTTATATTTTGCTCCCCCCTCTTCAATTTTTTATTTTTATTTTATGTCCCCCTCCATTATATATTTTTGCCCCCCTCCGATTTTATATTTTTACTCCCCTCAATTTTTTGCCCCCCCCCCCGATTTTATAGATATGCCCCCACCCCCATTCCCCGATATTTTTTTATTGTTTTTGTACTTGAGTTATTTTATTTCTAAAAGCGAATCCAAAGTGTTACGTGTACCGATTTGGAATCGCAAACCACAAGCCGTTCACTACCCGACAGAGTTCCTCGACTTAGCAACAGGACCCGAACTATCTGCCAGTATATTTCGTTAAATTTGATTTAATTGTATATTAAACGTGTGAAATGTAATTTTAATATTGTAAAATAATGTAGACTGAAATTTGCTTTAGTTAATCTACCATTTATATACAACCTGTACGAAGGACGGGTACACAGCTAGAAATGTGCTACGCCCCGTGAACATCCTAAGCTTCAATATTTACATTTCAGAAGAAAGTAAACATTCAGAAACTGTGGCGAACAGCTGTGGATACTTAACATTTGACAGCTTAAAGAGCAGAAGCAAGAACAGTTATTTTAAGCTAACTTATAACACAGTTATTAGTATTTGTTCTTTTGTCTGTGGTATCATTTATATATTTCTAAATCAGCTGTTTGTAAATGTTTTTAGTTGATGTTTTATTTACAAACATTGATGCAACTAAGTTTTAATTTAAAATAGGGTTATGTTTTATTAAAAATAGGTAGAGAGTGTTTTTATTAGTACTGTGCCATCTCATTGAAATGTTATTGTATTTTTTTTCCTAATAGTTTTTAATGAGCCATTGGTAAAGGGTTAAAAATATCTATTTTTCTGTAACATCAAATTGATATTGACGCTACTTTACTGTATGTTTTAAGAATTTTTAGATAGCCTAGAGTTTTATTTTGCCCCTTTACCTGTAGCTCATACTTAAATTACCACAGGAATATATATTTTTTATATTTTTGTTAGCTTGCAGGCTGAAAATATATTTTAGGAACTGTGATTGACTTCTTGTGTGAAATGATTTAATAGGATGTTATAGACAATTTGTTTCATGCCGAAGAGGAAAAGTAACCTCTCCCAAAAATCAAACAAAGCAAGGAGAGTTGCCGAGTCTCGCCAAAATGAAACTGCAGAAGAACGAGAAGCACGCTTGCTGACAACAGCTTTATGGCGAGGTTCTGAAACGCCTGCTCAGCGTGAGGCCCGACAAGCGGCGGATGCGGCTAGAGCAGCTACTTCACGTTCTCAAGAACCGCCTGCTCGGCGTGAGGCCCGACAAGCGGCGGATGCGGCTAGAGCGGCTACTTCACGTTCTCAAGAACCGCCTGCTCGGCGTGAGGCCCGACAAGCGGCGGATGCGGCTAGAGCGGCTACTTCACGTTCTCAAGAACCGCCTGCTCGGCGTGAGGCCCGACAAGCGGCGGATGCGGCTAGAGCAGCTACTTCACGTTCTCAAGAACCGCCTGCTCGGCGTGAGGCCCGACAAGCGGCGGATGCGGCTAGAGCGGCTACTTCACGTTCTCAAGAAACGCCTGCTCAGCGTGAGGCCAGACAAGCGGCGGATGCGGCGAGAGCGGCTGCTTCACGTGCCGATGAAACACTTCCTCAGCGAGAGGCCCGACAAGCGGTGGACGCGGAAAGCACGGCTGCTTCACGTGCTGAGGAAACAGTTGCTCATCGAGAGGCCCGTCTCACAAATGATAATCAAAGACATCTGAACCAAAGATTAAGCCAGACACCTGAAGAGCATGAACATTATTTAAGACACAGAAGGGAAGAAAGAAGAAATTTCATGCGCCTGACCTGGGATCCTTTTAAAGGTATTTCTTTTTCATATAATCCAGATATTCCCTATTACAGTCATGGCCTGCTTCAACTTGGAAGTATGAACATACCCTGCAGACACTGTGGTGCCCTCAAGTGGAAAGGGGAAAGTGCTGGGTTATGCTGTACCACAGGTAAAGTCAGACTTCCTTTCATTGATGAGCCACCAGAACCACTGAGAACACTCCTATTAGGAGAAACGCCACCCTCAACATCATTCTTAAAGAAGACTCGGCAATATAATTCCTGTTTCCAAATGACGTCATTCGGAACTTCTGGTCCCGCAATTTCCTACAATTTTCCAACGACGTTTACTGCGCATGGCCAAATCTACCATCGTTTTGGATCTTTATTGCCATCTTTTGACCAGCAACACAGTTTTCTGCAAGTTTATTTTATAGGGGATGAACACTTAGAATCCGCCAGGCGACATGAAATAATTCCAGGTTTATCAAACGACATTGTTCATGATTTACAACATTTACTTCACACCCACAATCAACTTATCCACACCTTTAAAGTAGCTATGGAACAGTGGCCAGAAGAGGACCTAAAGGTAGTAATACGTGCCGATAGGCGTCCTCCGGGTGAACATGAGAGGCGATTCAACGCTCCAACGACAAACGAAGTAGCTGCTGTTGTTGTCAATAATGAATTTGAAAGTCGAGACATTGTCTTGCGTCAACGTGACGAAACGTTGGTAAGGGTTTCTGAAACACACAGATTTTATGACGCCTTACAGTATCCTTTGATCTTTTGGCATGGTCAGGAAGGATATCATTTCTATATCCCAAAACACAATCCAGTCACCAATCAACCTTTACCAAACAAAAAAGTTACAGCCCTGGAGTTCTATGCTTTTCATTTTATGGTTCATAATAATGATTTTAATACAATACTACGATTCAGACAGCTTTTAAATCAGTTTGTTGTTGACATGTTTGTTAAAATTGAATCGGAAAGGCTGTTTTTTATAAAAAGAAATCAAAGTAAACTTAGATCAGACAACTACATTCACTTACAAGATGCGGTGGCCAGTGATGGAAATGTGAACCCCAATAATGTCGGCCAACTTGTGATTCTACCTTCATCATTTACTGGTAGTCCTAGATACATGCACGAACACGCTCAAGACGCACTAGCTTATGTCCGGCAGTACGGTCGACCAGATTTATTTATAACTATGACCTGCAACCCGAAATGGGATGAAATTACATCAGAATTACTGCCCGGACAATGTTCCATTGATCGTCATGACATAGTTGCAAGAGTTTTCCGACAGAAAGTCACGAAGTTTGTCGCCGTTATTACTAGGGGGGAAATATTTGGATCCATAAAATGTTGGATGTATACGGTTGAATGGCAGAAGCGTGGATTACCACACATCCATGCATTAATATGGTGTGCAGAAAAAATTCAGCCCAACCAGATTGATCTAATTATCAGTGCAGAGATACCAGATAATATTGTAGACCCATATCTGAATGATATTGTTCTCAAAAATATGGTGCACGGTCCATGTGGTGCATTAAACATGAACTCACCCTGCATGAAAAATGGCAAATGTGCTAAAGGTTATCCAAGAGCGTTAAGGTTGTGCATCCGCCAGGCTGGTCTGGCGGCGAGGAGCAGTAGTTCCGCATATTGCCGCGCACACCGCTAGGACGTCAATTCGGCTGATGCGGGCATGAGTGTGCTTGTGTGGGTTGGCTGGGGGTAGGGAGAGAGGCACTGGCTCCTTCTGCTCCTTCTCTCTCTCTCTCTCTCCCCTCTCATCGTGTTTGTCATCGAGGCATACCTTTTACCTTGCGTTGGCTGGGCGGCCGGCTGGGGCTGGGCTGGGCTGACTCGCTCATTGCAAGCTTTTCGCCTTTGATTTAAATATTTTACTAACGGTTACTAATATTGGTGCTATTATTATAAAGCCCTTTCATTGTTACCAATTGTATTACCAACACCAAACATAATGATTGATAAACGGTGAACTACTTTAAAAATAAACGAGTTCGCACGCAGCACGCTGACGTGAGGGAAGTGAATTTCCAAATAAAAACTTTTAAAACTCAAAATCAGTGTAAAAACATACATTTGTCCAATTTTTATTGAAATCTGAAAACACTGATTTTTTGGCTGTTCTGATACTCCTGGTTTCATTCACTTGCAAAGCTGGGAATACAATTTTGCCCAATATAAGGTTAGGAGAAGGTCCAGACAGGCTTGAAAGTAGGTGTGAGGTTGCTGGGGATGATAAAAATACTCTAACAAAGGAATAACAGGCTTTTCTCGTGTAAAACCCCCATAAGACAACGTACTGTGTTTAGTCAATACACATTTTCTTTAATAACTCGGTAAATATTTATGCTAGAATGACGAGAGAGGGCTTAAAACTGTCGCCTCTCTAATTCCCATCTTTTTCCATGCATTTATTTTACATCTGGGGCTTTTATGACCATTTTTGGGCCCAAAAACTCGAAATTTGAAAGATTAATCCCCCAAAAAATGGGTTTAGAGTTTTCCGATTGTTTTGCCCAACGAACTTGTCCAACTGATTACAGAAAGGAACGTCCTTACCAAATTTGAAGTAAATCGGACAAAAATTGCGACCGCTAGAGTGCAAACACACACACACACACACATATATATATATATATATATATATATATATATGTGTTTATATATATATGTATATATATATATATATATAAAATTTTGAACGACCCCCCAAAACGTGTTCAGGGGGTCACGTTAGGAACTTCTATGGTGGTCCCGGGCTTAAGTTTCACCGTGCAGGTCATGCTAATAGTTCACTTTCCATAGGAAATTCACTAATAAAGAGTTTGCTATTCAAACTTATTTATGTGATTCTCATCTAAATAATTTCCAAATGTAAAAAGTTTTTTGACTAATCGTTTTATATATACAAATATTATTAATTAGAATAAATAAGAATATTCTTACAAATAATACTGATGATTCAATCTTAAATTAAACTTGTTATAAACATTTATGGTATACAATTTGTTAAATACTAGTATAATCAGATTTGTGTTGTTTACAATTGTTTTAATTTTTTGTTGAATCTAATTTTAAAGTAAATAAAAACCGTTGATACGAAAAATGCTTGACATTTTGACCTTGGCGATTTGACCGCATTCCATGGTCGCCGTAATTTTTAGACCGAAAACGACAAGTGAACATAGTTTATCGGCCAAAAATAACCGCATCAGTTTATACCCAAACAGCAATTTACAGTAAGGCCAACCATCGATATATAAACCATATGGATCGCTCGCCGAGTAGCCGTAGGTGAGTGATTTTCGGTCCGTTTCCCCCACCACATAGGCGTATAGAGGGCCGCCGAGCAATTTTTAGCGTTGGACGAGCTTTCAATTACAAGCTTCTGCACAGTACTAGGATTATTTAAATAGGACAAATTTTATATATTTGTAATCTGCGTAATATGTTGCAACTAACAGTATAAATATCTTCCAGTTTGGTAAATGTTCGGAATTTATACAATAACAAATACTTCGATTTTTTTAATCGGGACAAGAAAAAGTAGTAAAGCGTAAACTTTTTTTATTTTTAAGGTAGAAAGAAACTTCCAGCGGCAAAGTTGTAGAACATTAGTTGATCTACATATTTTATTTCAAACATTTTTCAGTCAGATGTTTGGTTTGTCCACAAATCGCTTGCAAATAAGCGCAGCAAATATTATCAGGTACGTCGCGTCGCGCCCACGGTCCCACCGGACGCACAACGCATTCGTCGCCGGAAAGACCACAAATTAGTAAGGGTGTCATCAGATGTAATTAGAATAGTGAAATTTATTAACCACACGGTAAATAATTCTGATTCTCTTATTCAAACTGATAGGTTGATTATGTTAACTTGCAGAGCATTTATTGGTGAAGTATTTGTTACTCACCATTCAAATGTTGAGTTTGGAGAAGACACTCATGAAATTAGATTAATTAGGTTAATTGGAAAAATGATTTTTAAAGTTATGTGTCATAAAATCGCAAGGGAAAAAACATTGGCTCAAAATTGTAGAAAACTGGGAATTCGGCAAAAACTGAATAAGTTAGTGCTTTTCAGCAATGTCTAGTTATCTAACAATGTCTTGTCTGTATATCATAGACCTCGTTGCTGTATACTGAATAAATGACCTTGTATAATAAATATATTAGTATAGTATAAGGTAGACCTATAGTTTAAAATATTAAATATAATTTTCTTTTATACTTACATTGTCCTACAAATAAAATGTTTATTGTGCTTAGAGTACTGAAATAAAACACAAACTCAGAAAAGACAATGCAAATCGTATTATTTAGTCCCCAACCGATTCGAAAGCTTTCTACACAATAAGTTTCATAATCAGAAAGCATTTTTAAATTAGTGGAAATTACTACTCTGTAATAAATAAATACATTGCTGTCACAGTTCTTGTTTAGTTTGAATGACGAACATACAGAGCTACGCGGTGCGACTGTGTACAAGCGTAGCACCTACTGTTGCGTTTGTTTGAAAGACATTTTTGAACAAACCGAACGTCTGACTGAAAAATGTTTGAAATAAAACATGTAGATCAACTAATTTGCTACAACTTTGCCGCTGGAAGTTTCTTTCTACCCTAAAAATAAAAAAGTTTACGCTTTATTACTTTTTCTAGTCCCGATTTTATACGTAACAGCCCCCTTTTATAATAAATAAGGAGTTTATAAAGCTAACATAAATGTAAAATAACGTTCAATAATAAAATTGAAACTAAACCAATATTTAAAATTTTAAAAATGTAATATTTCCTTGAACCTATAATTTTTCTTTAATTATAAATGGACCGCGCTCTAAATAAGCGAAAACCGCGCCACCGAGACCGTCTGAAGGCATAAGAAACTCAATCCCAGAGGTATATTACTGAGGTTACATTTAATTAATATCAAATGCCCCCGTCACAGCAAACCTGCGTACTCAGCAAATTTCCAATGCATAATATATGTCTTAATACCACATAAAGCCGCATACCAAATTTCATAAAGATATATTCACAAATATACAATTTTAATTATTTCCATAAGAATAACATTGGGGATAAGTACGTAGGTTTGCTGAAACTAGGAATATAAACAATTGGTTTTTAATCGAACATCAATATATCTCAACTAGGTGAAGCCACATACCTAGTTTCATCAATATACATTCATAAATAAGCAATATATCCCATTTCGATTAATCTCCATAAGAATAACATGGGGGATGAGTACGCAGGTTTGCTGCAACAAGGAACGAAAAAAAATGGGTGTTTAGGCAAATATCAATATAACTCAACTAGGTGAAGTCATGTCTAAGGTTTAATTAATTTATGTTCATATTTAAGGGAGACATAGCATTTAAATCTTTCTCAATAAGAATAACATGGGGGCTGAGTCCGCAGGTTTGCTGCTATGGGAACCTTTAGCAAGAAATTTTTTTTGAGCTAATATCAATAGACCACAACCAGATAAAGCCGTATACCAAGTTTCGTCAGTATACGTTCATAAAGAAGCGAGATATAATTTTTTTTTAATTTTCCATAAGAATAACATTAGACAACGTACTGTGTTTAGCACTTTCAATATCTCGGTAACTGATTGACGTAGAGGAATGATCAAAATACCAAATTGTGTGTTTTTTTAAGCTGAATCTAATGGTAAACATTAAAATTTGACTTTAAAAAAAATTATATGTTAAAAGTTCAAAAAACCCAATTTTGGGGTACAAAACCCCTCCCAAAAATACCCCTTTGGATAAAGGTATATGGCTGGTTTTCGAACTTAAAGTCATAAATGTTGCTTTACACGTTTACACCAAATTTCATGAAAATCGGACCTTTTTTACGAGAGTTATCGCACCCAAGGTCACATATATAATATAATATAATATATTACATATTACATATACATATATATATATATATTATATATATGTATATATATATATGTGTGTACAGTTTCGAACGAATGGTTTTTTTGGGGTCTGGGGACCTCAAAACAAAAAGTTATCATGGTCCCGGGCCTAGGTCTTACCATGCCGACTACGGTAATAGCTTCTTCCCTAGAGGGGAAATTCGCTAAAACAGGTGAATCTGTCAATTTGCCGCAGGGCCGCAGAATACGTTTTGCCGGAATTTTACGCGTGAAACTGAAGAAGTGGTGGGAGTGCAGAGGAGAGAGACAGAAAGAGAGAGAGAAACACAGAAAGCGCGCGGAGTACGGTATGACCTTGAGCGGCGACGCACCTCGCCCCTCGACGCGTGCGGGCACTGTAGGTGATCACCACTACACTTGCAGTGCAGCGTGCCGACCCTACATGGTGCTACTTTTACCAATAAGGAAGCAGAACTGTTATACATAGAAAAGATTTAAAAACGCCTATACAATATCAGATAAAACCCACATCTATTAAAACAAAACTCGTTTTTTATTGTTTAAATCTTAATTTTAAAATAAGGTGTAAAACAAAAAAAATTAAAAACTGTTTTTCAGATTTTTATTATTTTTATTTTAACGCATAAAGGAAGCATTTAGAAAGCAAAAAATGTATTTTTATTTTAAAAAATGTCAACGGGTTGCTTTGCTTATTGGTAACAAAACACCCAAAAATCGCCCCTTTAGTCCCTTGTAATATACCCCTGAATTTTTTTAAAATTTTTTAAACCTCATTCTCGTGTTTAGTACATTGTAACAAACACATTCATACATAAAAATCTGAAATTTATTTTTTGAACGAACAACCTTAATCAACAATACACAGACCAGTGAGAATGGCTACCCACTATACAGGCGCCGCGGTCCTGAAGATGGTGGGAACTCTGCTCAAATCACTATGGCATCAAACAGAAATGGTCCTATAGTTTTAGACAACTCTTGGATTGTCCCTTACAGTCCTGTTCTTTCTAAAATGTTCAACGCTCACATAAACGTCGAGTATTGCAGTTCAGTAAAGTCGATTAAATATGTTTGTAAATATATTCACAAGGGTAGCGACCAAGCAGTTTTCAATCTACGAAACCAAGATGTGCAAGCTAATCTGCAAAGAAATGAAGTTGAAATTTATCAGACCGGCCGCTACGTTAGCAGCAATGAAGCCTTTTGGAGAATATTTTCCTTTCCAATGCATGAAAGGTACCCTACAGTCACACATTTAAGTGTTCACCTTGAAAATGGTCAACGGAAATACTTCAATGAAGACAACATGCAAGAAAAAGTATTAAATCCACCTAACACCACTCTGACTGCATTTTTCAAACTATGTGAAAATGATCCGTTTGCGAGAACACTTCTTTACCCCGATGTACCTCACTACTACACATGGAATGCCTCTACACGAGTATTTAAACGAAGACTTTTGGGAGAACCTGTTCAAGATCATCCTGGCGTCAAGTTCACAGCTGCTATAGGACGTGTGTACACGGTCCATCCCAATAACATGGAATGTTTCTGTCTACGTATTCTTTTGCACAAGATCCGTGGTCCAAAATCTTTCATTGACTTAAGAACTGTTGGAAATACAGTTTTTGAAACCTATAAAGAAACCTGTCAAGCTTTGGGTCTCTTAGAAGATGACCGAATATGGGAAAACACACTAGAAGAAGCAGTACAGTCCAGATCACCTTCTCAAGTCCGCTACCTTTTTTCGATCATGTTGAGTTCATGTGGAATTTATAACCCAACGCACCTATGGGAAACTTTCAGAAACCCAATGTCTGAAGATATCGTGCACAGGCTTCAGCTTGAAGAAATGAATGATATTGTGTACAACGAAGCACTTTGCGATATTGAAAAGAAGGTTTTTGAAATGTGTGGAAAGAAACTGAGTTCTTTTGGACTTCCAAATCCTCGGACTGATGTTGAAGCAAACTCTGAAGTAGTCAGGGAGTTGTCATACAAGACCAATGAGCTTCAAGATTATGTTCGTGAAATGATCCCTAAGCTGACTTCACAACAAAGAAATGTATATGATACTATAATTAACAAAGTCACAAATGAAGAGAGTGCAGTATTTTTCCTAGATGCTCCTGGAGGTACCGGAAAAACATTTCTCATGAATGTTCTACTTGCTACAATACGTCAAGAGAAGAAAATTGCAATTGCAGTAGCATCGTCCGGTATAGCAGCTACCCTATTGCCTGGAGGAAGAACAGCCCACTCTATGTTTAAACTACCATTAAATTTCACCCATGTTGAAGTACCAACTTGCAATATTTCCAAAGATTCGGAGAGAGCTTCTTTGTTGCGTCAATGCCAATTATTAGTTTGGGATGAGTGCACTATGTCGCATAAACGAGCCTTAGAGGATTTAGACAGATCCGTCCGTGATATTCGGGGTAACAACTCCTTGATGGGTGGCTTGGTTGTGTTGATGGCTGGAGACTTTAGACAAACTCTGCCTGTTATTCAACGTGGCACTCCTGCTGATGAAATCAATGCCTGTTTAAAGTCTTCACACCTATGGAATAATGTATCCAAACTCAACCTAACACAAAACATGCGAGTTCACTTACACAACGACAACGATGCCGGCGAATTTTCATCAAACTTGCTGAAAATAGGTGAAGGGAAGATCCCCAGAAATGCTCAGCAAATGATTGAACTACCCAGAAATTTCTGTAATATTGTCAACTCCACTGAAGAACTAATTTTATCCGTGTTCCCAGATATTGAAACGAATTATCTCTCAAGTGAGTGGCTTTGTAATCGTAGTATTTTGTCTCCATTAAATGACACTGTAAACACTATTAAAAATGAGTTGCTAAAGAAATTGCCCTCAGAAGAAGTTACATTTCTGTCTATTGATAACGTTGTAGATGAGGAGAGTGCAACAAACTACCCCACGGAATTCCTAAATAGTTTAGAATTACCGGGAGTCCCTTCTCATAAACTCTGTCTAAAGGTTGGTGCTCCTGTACTATTAATGCGCAACTTGGATGCACCAAGGCTGTGCAATGGCACCAGATTGGTAATTACAGCCCTAAAGAATAATTTGATTACTGCAAAAATTATGACAGGTTGCGCAAAAGAGGAAACCGTTATAATCCCAAGAATCCCCATAATCCCAACGGACCTACCTTTTAATTTCAAAAGACTCCAGTTTCCCCTAAAACTGGCCTTCGCCATGACTGTTAACAAAGCCCAAGGGCAAACTATGCAGATTGTAGGCATTAATCTGGAAAAGGATTGTTTCAGTCATGGCCAACTTTATGTGGCCTGTTCACGCGTGTCAAGTGGACAAAATCTGTACATTTTTTCGCCGAAATATAACAAAGTTGTTAATATTGTATACAAAAATGTATTGTAGAAATAAATAAAAAGTTCTGTTATCTTTTTTATGTATCATTATTATTTATATAATTACTCATTCTCAATCACACAGTACTTAAATAAAGATATTAATCTGTCAGTACATATCTCAACCTTTCTAACCCGTGCGAAGAACGGGTACATCAGCTAGTATTATATAGTTAGGTCCTCTCTTGTTTTTCTAAAACACTACCAACGCTCACACCTGATTGTACAATGTCAGCTTAGCCACGGAGAAATTTTGAATAGATTACACGGTTTGGGATTCAGAGGAAACTTGTATTACAAGAAAATTTAAAGCCAACTAATTTAAAAGTGCCAAGTATAAAATGACAAAAACTAAAAATAGAGAAACAAATTAAAAGAATATGTGCATGTGTTTTATATAACTTTATCTGATATTTATTGTTTTTTTTTAATTAGAAATAAAATTGAATTCTATACGTAATTATCTAGGCTACACAGTAATGTGACTGTCGTCACTGACCAATCAAAACATGTGTTTAACATCACTCACCGATGGAGAACAAACAGTTGAATGGCAGACGTCTGTTGAATTAGGGAAGTTTATGGACCAGAACACAAACTGCATTACGGGATTGGCTGGTAAAGCTAAGCATTGCTGGATAGAGAAGACAAAGCATTGCTACAGGGGAATTCAAATTGGGCTAATGTGTAAATATCAAAATAGCAAGTTCAAACACTGATATGGAAATTTTTGAATGCGAATTTATTTACTGATTAAGAGAGTAGGATTGTCGAACGTTTTGATTATACTTGTTATTGACTAAATCTAACATTTTCCAAGTTCGACTCATTAACTCAGCCAAAGACAATGAAAATTAAAGAAACTGAAGTTTTAAGTCGAATCAAAAAAATAAAACCACTCAAATTTACGTGTGGTCATAATTCGGTTCTTACCAACCCAGAGTACCAGTCATACATTAACATCGCATTTTAAATCTTAAATAGGGATAATATGTTATTAGCATATAAGAATTAAATGAACATACCCAAATTGTATTTCCTCTATCGGTTTTAGTTAAGTTACCAATAAGGATATTATAACACGAAGAAAGTGTATCAATGGTTTACAATTTGTACAAAATATACAAGTAGGTTATAGATTGGAGTAAATTTTACAAAATAACTGAAATTTAAAACGACTTAAACCCAATATGACACACAAACAAAAGCCCTAATAAAAATTAAACTTTGAAAGCGCTACATAGGGAGGCTATTTATGCTGATATAATTTGATGTAATAAAATTAAATGCGAATTCTCCCGTTCAATACTAAACTATGTAATGCGTTTTAATCTAAAACGATGTACTACTAAACGATACAATATGATTCGATATTGCGTTATGATAAGATGTGATACCATGCGATACTCTGTGTGGATACGAGTCAGTAAATGGCAAAGGATATAATAATACCACCATAAGTATATAAATAAAACGCGAAATATATAATGTTATTTAATATGGAATCTACTTTTAAATACAGACTATCAAATTAATTCCATGCCAAAATAGAATGTGTATAGATATGTGTATAACTACACATACACAGTATGTGTAGTTATACATACATAGTATAACTCTACATCAACTATACCGTATTTGAGTAACTTGTAAGCATGTAGGCTAACGCTTTTGTTATCTTATTTTATTTTTATTTTATTTTTATTTACCGAATTGCTCAAAGTGGAACTATTGAGTGTCGGGTGGTCATCTAAAGCCCAAGCTAAATTTGATTCAAGCTCATAACCATAAATATTTAACTAGAAATCGTAACATTAGTCCGTATTCCCAACATAATTTAAGGCTTCTTGGAATTAAATTTTTTATGCTGATATACAAAACGTTTCTCAACTTCCATAAGATATTAAGGATATAGTTCATTTCAATAGTTTTAGGAACAAATTAAGATAATATACCATAGATAAATGCTACTACGTTCTGCCGGAGCACCTATTATATCCACTACTACTTCGGGTAAACCGAAGTGTGGGGGGGCTCCATCTTGTTGAAACCAGAGTGTTCCAAAGTTATCACCAGAAATGTGTTGTAAGGCAGGAATTATTTGATTTTGAAGCATAGCTAAATATTTAACAGAGTTAAAATTTCCTTAAATAAAAAATGGTCCTACCACCTGGCTTCCAAAAATACCCGCCCAAACATTTAATTTCTGATGGTGTTGAGTATGTTTCTCAGCCATCCAATGAGGGTTTGTGTCACTCTAATACCGGTAGTTGTGTCTGTTGACAGTTCCATGTAACGTGAATGTTGCTTCACCAGTAAATACAATTTTATTTGGAAGATTGGGATCTCTATTGATGCTGTTGTCCATCATGAGTTCACAAAACTCCAATCGACGATCAAAATCGTCTTCACATAATTCTTGAACTAAGTGTATTTTATAACCTTTAAAAAAGTGCATTTTATAACCTTTAAAATTGTATCTTTTCAAAACTTTCCTAACTGAAAAGTGGCTAATTTCATGTTGTGATGCGACTGACGTAATGGAGGTATGTGGGTCTTCAACAAATGTTTGTAAGATGTCCATCGACTTTTCCTCATTCGTTGCTGTCTGTGGTCGTCCAGATTTTGGTCGATCCTTAATACTACCTGTCTCTTCAAAACGCTGTATTGTTCTACCAACATTAGATTTGGAAACAGGATTCCTTTCTTGAAATGTATCATTAAATAAATTTCGCACTTCTGCTAAAGATCGAGTACGATCACCATAACCACGCATCATTAACAATGTGATTCTTTCTCTCTCGCTTAGTGACATAGTGACAAAAAATATTCGGCTAAATGTTGATGTTACAGATAACTACTACATCATCAAGACCTCTTAAAGGCAACTGCACTGGCGAAAAATGTATTCCTGACCAGCGTAAAACCCTAATGTGTTGTTATTGTTGAAATAATGGGCAAAGTTCAACTGATAAGGAAAAACAAACAATCCCTGAGATCTTTCCTTTAAACATTCCAATGTTTAGGTAGGAATATTTCTGGAATAACCTCGAAGGAAAGAAAGTTAAAAAATAATTTTTAGCAACCTGTTAAGTTTGCAAAAATTTACTCTCCTAGCTAATAAATTACTAAACCGATTCAAAACTTCAGCACATCAAAATTTCAAATTCAAGCCATCTTTGAATAGCTGCCATTTTGGGCTAGGTTGTCCGTTTAAAGTCGGATTTGCGGCATTGTATTCTACTAATAAAGACCTTTAATTTGATGTGAATATGAACCTATGCTTCTATTTAAGATTTTCTTCCGACTCCTTGTGGGCCGTCCCCCTGAGGTGGTAGCGGCTCATCGAAATTGTAGTAAAATAGTGTTTTATGCCCAGTAACAGTGTTCCAACTTGTATAGCTCCATCTGTAACGGTTAAAAAAATATTAAGCCGTCTCGGGACCTTTTACCAACCCTGGGTATATATAACATTTTGAACGAAGCCTCAAAACGTATTCAGGGGGTCAAGTTAGGAACTTCTATGGTGTTCTCGGGGTTATGTTTCACCGTGCGGGTCATGCTAATAGTTCACTTGCCGTAAGAAATTCACTAATAACATCTTCAAATTAAACAGCACGTTCAAATGTAGCACTGAATATTTCTAAATTTGATTAAATGCATTTGAATATTAGCATTTTAATACAATTGAATTAAATAGACTATCAAATTAGATTTTTTACGGGAAGAAACTAAAGAAAATAAATCTAGCGTGACTGTTATCACCAGCCTATAATATTTTTAAACAGTTTATTGTAATTGTCTGACATTGGTTTCGTTGGAAGACCTGCACTTCCTTCAACCAAATTTGACCCGGATCATTGCCTAACCGTGACTAAACCGTGAGCAAAACCATCATATTTAAATTCATTTATTTATCCTCTGGCATATCTAAATTCATATCCCCTATAATAATTATATTTTTACAGCCGTTAATTTATTTACCAATTAAGTAGTATTTCAGTTCATTTAAAAATGTCTCTTTTGAAAACTGATGTAACCAAAAATACACAACATCTCACCTCCCATATATTTTAGACCGATTGCATTTCGATTGTATTTTGAACTCTTAACCTATATCCTCTTAAAGACTCCGAAACAATAATTGATCACATAATACAGTTTATAAGCAAACATAAAGCACGATATACATAATGGGCTTGTATCGACACTTCGCCACTGTGGTTTTAATGGGGTCTGAAATGGGCTGGTTGACAAATAAATGGGATTCCACTTAGCATTAACAATTGATTTTAGAATCGTTGCACCCTTTAGACAGATTGTAGCTCTACAGTTTCAATGTTTATTTGTTTATAAACAAGTTATAATGCTTTGTGATTTTCTGTAGAAGTTTATTTACAGACTCGTTCGTAAATAATTCCAGACTCGATTATTATTAAAAGGGGTTTTCTTAAAATGGTGTTCTTTAACGTTGTAAATATAAGGTTTTTCCCAGGTATACATGACTTTAAATTTTACAGTTCCAACCCAAATAAACGTGTAAGTGTATAAATTTGTATGTATAATTATTTTATTTGGATTTGCATTTTTTAGTTTAACTACTAAACAGGACAAGATAAGATAAATTACACCTAAAAACACTAAGAAATACCTTTTGTTTACATTTAAATTACACTTATTCTATGCAATATGGTAAATATAATTTAAAAAATAGTGCCACCTTTTCCACCTACTCAGTCTTGCCTGAGCTTTCGCCATGTGCACTTGTGTACTAGTGTTGTCTCGTTTGAGCGTTTGACTTTTTGTTTGTTGACTTTTGTGTTTATTGTAGTTTTATTTTGTTTTGACTGATTTTGGAGTTTTCTGTTTTACCTTTTCAGTTTTTGTTTTTACAGCTTGCCTTGATTGTGCCACTAATTTTGTTGGTATTCTTTCCACCTGAAGACGGGATCAGATTCCAGATCCCGAAACGTCGTGAAACTTTGTTTTTACTAATAAGTGATGGAAAATGTCCGCAAAAACTCCTTGAATAACATAAACTCGCCATTACCAAAAATTAATTTTAAACCAAGACATCCACCTAGTTCAGAGAATGTTTTAAGACACCTTAAAAACCCTGTTTTTATATAAGACTTGTCGTTCATATAACACAACCCATTGTAATTTTCATGTTTCTTAATTAAACACAAACTCCAGCCATCAGCACCGTTTCCTTGTGTGCAAAGTGAATGTTATTTTGTCCCTACAACTAAGCGAAATGCCAAAACTGCATTTTACTGCTGATTGGGTTGTAATGGTCTCAGAAAGAAACTCACTGACAGGAACGACTTCTGAGTTTTGTCTGACAATAGATGATATTACTCATGTTTAAACTATAATCACTGCTCCTATAGGTTCCAGTTTTTGAGTTTGGCAGCCTCTTTTTGATTTACATTTCCTGTACATCTATATTACGGATCTGTGCGTCTAACAGTCCAGCAAAGCGAGTGATGAGTCGTTACAGTACTTTGTTACACAGTGACAACACATGTTTGCGAGGATTAGGATTCGAACCTAGGATTGGACCATCGTTTTTTGTAGTTTTTAATCTAACTACTATGCCAAGGATTATCACTAGATAAAGTGAAATTTATGTAAAATTCATGCAAATTAAAAAAACGTACTTTTATAACGAGATATCAAAATGTTCATTATATTCGGTAAGGTAATTTAATCCACAAAGATGGAGTGAGGTAATAAATAGGTTTAAATTACTGGTCATTACAACTTTATAAATTCCCACGTTGGGTGATCGTGAACATAAGTTTTTTAGTTTAATTTAAAATTAACTCTTAAAACTAATTTTAACAGATTTCTGAGGTTATAAATAATTGATAACATCTATTTTTTTTAAATGATATATATAAGGCATAATTAAGTTGCCTTAATTTTGGTCTACAGGGTGAAAAGCAGGTTCAGTAATTGTATACAATTACAATTTTCTGTCACAAGTTACAAATAAATTGTACTGTCACGTTGTTTTTCAGTGTTTTATTTTTATTTTTATCGATTAAACGAATGATAGCTTATTCAAATAACGCAAGTATATCTCGATTATATTTACCATAGCGATAATTCTTTTATAAATGACATTATAGAGGATCGAACGTTTTTTGCAATAATACCTTATATGAACTAGTGATTGTATATCACTACATCTCTATTAGAACCACATACACATATTAGAATCAATATTTAAGACTAATATTGATAATTAAAGAGTGACGCTCGAGTTACCTCAGCTAGCTTTGTTACTCACTAACGTTGTTTGTAATCAGATTCAATGATTATTAGTCCAATGTAACCCTACAATATCGAGAAATTTATGAGAAATCCAAGAATCATCACTAGACACATGTATGAAATAGCCATGAATCGACGGATTTATAATGTGTCTTGATTGCTCATTTCCCCACCCGATGAACAAGATATATTACATAAAGAATCCTTGTTCTGCCGGATAGAAAGACAAATATCCAACCCACTTAATTCACAAGTAACATTTGGACCAAATTTGAGCTATGTACACACCCTTCTTTGTCTGAATCTAAGTATTTAACTGAAAAATTACGACAGTTTTTATGTGAATTTCGATTTGGACAGATTCACAATGTAATTGTAAGGTAATTTGTGTCAGCATGTAATGGCAAACACGTTAGTATAGAGGAAGTTTTATACCAAATGCCACCTTACATTACTGGGGGGTTATACCTGCAACCCCCAGCCATAACCTCTCAACCACCTCCGCACTAACCTGACCTTGGTTAAGATTATAACATGATATGTTGATAACGATTAATCTGAAGGAAGTATATTTTAGTATAAGTGTTGACAGTATCTACTAAACGTTTTATGGAAGTGTTTAGTTAAAACATGTATAAATAATAGGTTTCATTTTTTTTAATGCTATTGCGAAATATATTTGGCAAGGAGTTTATTTGATAATAGTTATTTTTGAATTTCAAGACCATATCGTGTAAAAATATATATATATATATATATATATATATATATATCTTTATATGTTTATATTTCTACAAAAATCACTAAACGGCAAGTAAGTAAGCATTAACATGACAAAGTTTAAATAGAAAACGTTTCGGCACTTATCTTCCTGATTATTGTATCCGTTTGTTTCTTAATACGATCAGCGAACAATGAAAAATACATTTTATACGGGTGGTTGGAAAATGACTGACACAAGAAATAAGAAATACTTTATTCATGCGACATTCACTTACCATCAATGTCCCAGGTATCATGCATGACGCGTGGGGGAAAAATAATTATACAATTAAATGCATATAATCTATTTCAACTGAAATAGTCACCAAACATTGCTAGTAAATTACAAAAAATATATAATTCAAAATGTCCTACCTAAATGTTCCACAAATTTAATAGCCTATAGAGGCTCAGTTGGTAGAACTGCCAGTGTCAGGTGTTCTCGCGCAATCCGCTAATGGCGGCATCACTTCCCGCCGAGTTATGAGAACATAACCTCAACAAATGTTGACATTTTACGTTACAAAGACCTTTAATAAATTACGACGCTTCACAATGGTGGATGCTGTTGGTAGACGCTTTGTAGTGTTTTAGTAAAATTACTTCATATTATTTATTGTAATATTGTAAAAAAGAGTAAATGCCAGCAGTTACTGCTGTTGTTTTGTTACTATCTGGGGCCAATTAAAGTATTTGTATTTAATACTAGATGTTACCCTTAGGCTTCGCCCCACAAACTATTTATGACTGTTGTGTGTGCTGGATTCTGTGGTTAGCCCGTGGAACTACTTCGAATCAAGATCAGCTGTTTGTATTTTCATCAGCTCAAAGAAAAATTAATGTCCATAAGGAATACATGGGAACTTTGAATCCCCGAGGGATAAAGCCCTATAGGATTTTCACAACTTTAATCTGCCTATATGTTACTCAGGACTATCAAGTACCTTTCTAAAATTTCATCTAATTAAGTCCAGTGTTTAGAACGTGAATGAGCCATAAATATCCAAACATACAAACAATCATTTACATGTATAATATTAGAAGGATTACACAACTTTAAGATTTATAAAGATGGCAATGTAAATTTCGGTAAATTGCAAATAAATGTTCAAACCAAATATTGGAGCGGTTTTAAGAAAATTAATTTTCTTTGCCTACCAAGAAAGCATAGGACTACTTGTTGAGCTACCACAAAGCTGTGTTTTTTCATCCTCTTGACATTCTCCAGGAACTAAGTGCTGAGTGCTGATTTACCAAATGTGTAAATTTTGCATTTATTATTTAAGAGGCATACAAAATCAAATATTAACAACAAATCCCGGCTTCTCACGGCAATGCAAATGTGTGTGCTGCACGGTTTAGTTTTGCTGCAAGTTTTTGAAGTGTCGAGTAATAAACAAATGTTTATCGAAAATAAGTAACCAGTAGACGGATCCATACACGACTTCTGAGCAGTGGAAACGTGAAGAGTAGCGGAACGATTGTTTTTATTCTTATTTACCTTTGTAGCGTGAGTTAGAGATGTAATAACTGTGCCGTCGTTGTTACCTAATTATTTTAAAATCTCAAAAATTCTGCCTAACACACTATTAGATAAAAACTTTACCTTCAACCCCAGTGCTTTAATACCTTTAACCATTTTTACTATAATTTTACAGCACTGGCACGGCACATACTTAGCGTTAAGGATTTAACTTAAAATAATTACTTCTGCATTTACTGTACAAATTGTGGTTTATTTAAAAAAAAACTAAAATTAACACTTCTCACACACATTTTTAAAATAAAACTTTACCCTACTGAGCATACTTTTGAATTTAATAATTGAAATTGAAAGTTAATTGAATTTACCCCAACTACTTTTTTAATTTTTACATTGTTAAAAAGGGTATTAGGAGAACAAAAGGAATTTGTCGATTTGAATCCATCCTAGTAGTTTCTCATCCGTACTCGTCAGCCCTATTAACAAAACAGCACAGTCTTTGCTGTATTAATCTGATTTTACATAAGACAAAAAATACTTTACTATTTCCCCATTAAATAGACTTTAATACTTTGTTACCATTGTTTTATACCAACGAATGCCATGTCCTAATATGCTGAAATGTACATCGAATAAATAAACTTTGTTACACTATAGACAAGGCTTATTACTAATTTCCTGAAATGACAAATTATATAATATAAAGTTGAGGGTACCTTCAGGTGAAGGGAAGTCTGGTGATGCAGACCAGGAGACGTGGGTAGACGACCAGGGAGCTGCCACACGAATGACGAGCGTCTACTTACATTTGGCAGAAGAAGGGTTAACCCCCACCTAGCTACTTAATTCCACCATCTTGGTTTTCCTGATTTAATTTGCTCAACTAGGATTATCTAACAACTTGTTTCTACTGGTTATAACTATCTTGTTCCCTCATGAAATTGTTTAATATGGCCATTCATGGTTTTCTAGCTTCTTAACTAAAAATAATTTAATAAATTATTGGAAAATTTATAAAAAATCCAAATATGGTGCATAACAAAGGCTACTGTGAAGTTTTAAATGTTACGTTGTTCCGTAATAATTTAGAACAGGAACAAGTGAAATGAATTAACGCAGTCCACACTTCATTACTAACTTTCAGATAATTAGGAATTTCTTTCAAGAAAGCAAACTCAAGTTTATTTAACGTTTGGAAGTTTGAAAGAAACATTAAAATCTCATTAATTTTTCTTTTTAAGTTAACCCTATTCAATCCAATTATTCTTACGGCTTTTGTGGTTAATTTGGAAATAAAAATTATATTGGTAGCCTCTATTATTATTCACTGAATCATATTATTATGAAATTGGGGACCACAAATAAAACTGGGTTACTGTGTTTAACTTATGCAATTAGCGGTATTATCAACGAGAAAATGTATTCGAAGTTGATGTTAAAAAGTTTAAGAACGCAATTTTTCAAATGCGGGTTTGTTTCATAGCCATATTTAAACAATGCTTGTACTCCTACAAACACAACAGTTGTCAGTGACCCGACAATCATAATTTTGTAATCACTTATTTTAAATAACATCTCCAAACTAAGATAAGGAAGTTGAATGATACAACATGTAAACATCGAGTGTAAAGACTATGTTTGTCTGTTCCTAATTATTTAGCATAAATAAATTACTAAGGTGTAAAGCATCAGAAAGGAACCTTCCTAGGTACAATGTAACTATCCTTTGCTGAAGACTGCTATTAATTATATTAGTTTTTTCTTCGTGCTGTCTCGAAGATTTGAATAAGGCTTTCACACCATATCTATAGGCACAATTATATCACTTGCACGAGTAGCGAACCAAATTTAAACAATCAAGCATCATTGAGAACAGCATTGATCATTTCACTTGCAAACGGGTCAATTAACAGTTCGAACAGAGTTTGATCAATGGACCAATTATAGGGGGTCAAGTTAATCAAGGGGTGTCCAGTAGCGGCTAGTGTCCCTCTCCCCTCCTACAACATTCATTCACCCACTAGACATCACAAGCCTCTTAATATCCTAGTGATATCCGCCACCTGTCTTTCTCCCTGTGTGTTTGTCTATGGCTACTGACCATTGTTTCTTCCTCCTCAATTAAGTGCACCCTCAGTTGTTATTTTGTTCTACTATTGTATGGATAGCCCGGAATATAGACAATGACGTGTATTTGCATTGACAATTCTGTGTTCCAGGGTGTATACAGGGTGTGTTTTAGATGAGCCCCCCCCTAATTATCTCTACATTTCTTAAGATATCGACTCCGGACCACCTGCGATCATTGGTGGCCAACTTATACTTCATTTTGACTTAGTCAATATTTTTGGCTGTCATCTTGAATCCGCCATATTGGATTCAACTATTTATTTTTTTACGTAAAGGTGGGGGCTGTCACCAGTTATATATAATGACATTTTTACGGTGAAAATAATGCCAAAATCCATTTTTTTAAATCAGTATTTGTTCATAAGATATTGGCGAATTAAAAAACTGAGTTTTGGAGACAGCTTTAAAGGTCCAAAACTTAAAACATACCCATATTCTCATCATTACATCAAATAACAACCATGAACTACTACCAATGATTGTTGAGTGGCATTCACTACATTTTGGCAAAATTAAAACTTTCGGCCGCCATCTTGGATTTACTATATTGGAATAAGTTGTTTTTTCAAATTTAAAGGTACGGTTATTACCCATCATTTCCAACTGTTTTTTTCACGTTGAAATCAATGCCGCAATCCGTTTTCTAATATAACTTTTCGTTTTCATACAGATTTTCAAACAGATTTATTTCAAACATTTCAATACGTGACAATATCATGAGAATTAAAGGTAGGGTTGTGACCCATCATTTCCAACTGTTTTTCCACGCTGAAATCAATGCCGCAATCAGCTTTCAAATATCACCTTTAATTTTCATGATATTGTCACGTATTGAAATGTTAAAACAAATCTGTCAAAATTATGGAAACGAAAGGTTATATTTGAAAACGGATTGCGGCATTGATTTCAGCGTGAAAAAACAGTTGGAAATGATGGGTAACAACCCTACCTTTATATTTGAAAAAACAACTTATTCCAATATGGTAAATCCAAGATGGCGGCCGAAAGTTTTAATTTTGCCAAAATTCTAGTGAATGCCACTCAACAATGATTGGTAGTAGTTCATGGTCGTTATTTGATTTAATGATGAGAATATGGGCATGTTTTAAGTTTGGGACCTTTAAAGCTCTCTCCAAAATTCAGTTCTCACCAGTTTTTGGTGTGGTCTGGAGTCAATATCACAAGAAATGTAGAAAAAAATACCGGGGAACTCATTTAAAACTCACCCTGTATATTGTAATTCCATGCTATTAACCTCCTAGCTTGATACATGGCTTTTGTAATAATGTTACATATCTTGTCATCATCAATCCACTAGTTTTACTAGATCAGAGAGAATAAACTAAAACACCTCCAGCTATGACAAACTTGGACATTACACTAAGAAACATTTAAACTTAAAAAGTGCCCAATATGTGTACACACCCAGTTTGTTAGTCCACCCTTATCCTTAGCCGCCACACATGGGGAATGTATGTGTAAACATGTTGCTTTTTTTGCAATGGCAGTGTTCTAATTTATTTTGGTATGAAGATTTAATAATAGGTCAGTGTTAACACCGAAAAAATCAATCTAGTAAAACTATTAGATTCACGACTTCTAGGTGTGTAACTTTATTTTATGAGTAAATATGTTGACTAAGCAGAGGCTTTTTTTAAGAAATATTCCCCCAAAGGTATGATAAACTCTGGTGCCCCCTTCACCCTCTCACCCCACAACCATTTGACTCCATTGACTCGATGCATAACCAGTGCAAATTACCAAAGATAAATCTATGTTAAAACATTAAACATTTTATAATTTGTGTTTTAGAAGCAAGTTAGGGGTTATCACTCCTCCGTGACTAATATCATCATTCTATAGTATTTTAAAACATTTTATTTTGACTGTCTTACATATGTTTTTGTTAGAAGACCTGCCATTCCTTCAACAAAATTCGTCTCGAATCATTAACTAACAGCGACTATGTATATTTTATACAGACTAAAGTTAAATTATAGTATATACTCGCAACCTCTACCCTTCTAAGTCCTCCGAAACTATCACTTTAATCCTTGAGATTGGTTATTACTAAACATAAAACGATATACATAGGGGTGAGCATCTTTGGACTTAAGGGGTCTGTGTATATGCGATGCTACGGTTGTTATAATGAGCATGAAATGGGGTTGTAGGCTAAATGGGAGTCCACTTAAATTTACCAATTTATTTTGGAATCGCTCTACCACCGTACAGAAAGCTTGTTTCACTAAAAAGTATTTTGTTACTATTGTATTAGCAAATTAGAATGCTTTTAGACTTACAAATAACCTATATATCTATATAGATCTTTTATACGAGGTATTTTATTCATATAACACAACCCATTGTTTTATTTTTTTATTTTCCTGATTGATTAAACACCAACTTCAACCATCAGTGCTGTTGTCTGGTGTGCAAAGTGAATGTTAATTTCGTCCCTACAACTTGGCGAAGCGCCGAAACTGCATTTTACCGCTGATTGGGTTGTAATTGTCTTTGTAACAAACTCCCTATAACAGTAGTGACTTCTGAGTTTCGTGTAACGAGATACTATTGATGATGATTATACAAACTCTGCTGCTATATATTTCAGTTTGTTATGTTGGCAGCCTCTTTTTGCTTTTTATTTTCCTGTCCACATAGAATACAAATCTACGTATCCAGCAAAGCAGGCGGAGATTCGTTACTGTATATGAATAAGCTGTGATAGAATAAGCTTTCAAAGATCAGGATTAAACCCAGGACTGCCATAGTTTTTGGAGTTCTTCCCCTTGACTACTACGCCTATAACTTATACAAGGACACAAGGTGGCGATAGTTATGTTAAACGCATGCGATACTTAAAAATATATACTTTTTTGGAAGAGATGACGAAACTGTCATTGCAGTAGGTAAAATAATTAAATACACAACGATAGTGGTGACAGAGCAAAACATTATTTGTTTTAACTATCTTGATTATTAGAATCATAAGGTAATCATGAATGAATTACACTAGGTGTACGCTCATTCCTCGCGTATAAGGATAATTGAAATACATGATCAAACTTAAATCGAGTCTCATAAAAAATTCAATATCTGATTTGAGTAACATCATCAGAATACATTCCGACATCATTTAACTGCCGCCAGAATCCGGATTTTATGTCTTTACAGTATAGCTATAGTTTTAGTCACTTCTCTAAGAATCAATTGTCGCGGTAGCTGAGGGGTATCGCACTGGCTCTTGGAGCGTAATGTTGCAGGTTCGGATCCCGCCGCTGACCTAACATTTTATCCATAGAAAAACATACATACATTTATCACTTGTTATTATCAAAGTAAATGTTGTATAAATACGTAAATTTATTTATTTTTAAAATAAATTGAAGATTTCAGGCATGGTTTGTTGTTAGGATTGGCAGGGGTGCGTTATCTTAGAACAAACATAGCATGTTGGGCTAAGCAGTGACTTTAGCTGTGTGGTTAATTTAACTTTTAAGAGAACAGCGAGTTTCCTATACGATCTAATGTTAACAATTTCTATAGGCCAAGTCAAAATATCCTTAAGGATTAACAATAAATTGTCAGGCCCAGTTATTTAGATGAAAAAATGAGATTTCAATATATTGTTTCAATAGCATAGGCTATCATGAAATTAAATGCTATAAACATGGGTTGGCCCAAGTCCGTACATGAAACTTCTAAAATGACAAGTAGCCTAAGTGTATATGCCTACATTTTATAGTCATAGGTCCAAGTTTATGATGAAAACAGCTCAGTATAATTCAAACCTAGGATATGTCAAATCATTTCAGATAACCTGTATAAAAGGCTTAGTTTGGTTAGAATAGTATAAAGCTTTTGTTTTGGTTTGCTACAACATTCCTGGTAATGTTTAAAGTATTTTACAACAGTTGTATTTTACAAAATGATATTTCAACATATTGTTTCAATAGCCTAGGCTATCATGAAATTAAATTCTATAAACATGAGTTGTTCCAAGACCGTACATGAAACTTCTAAAATGACAAGTAGCCTAAGTGTATAGGCCTACATTTTGTAACCATAGGTCCAAGTTTATGATAAAAACAGCTCAGTATAATCCAAACCTAGGATATGTCAAATCATTTCAGATAACCTGTATAAAAAGCTTAGTTTGGTTAGAATAGTTTAAAGCTTTTGTTTTGGTTCGATAAAACATTCCTGATACCCCGGTAATGTTTTTAAAGTATTTTACAACAGTTGTATTTTACAAAATAACATTTCAATATATTGTTCTAATAGCCTAGGCTATCATGAAATTAAATTCTATAAACATGAGTTGGTCCAAGACCGTACATGAAACTTCTAAAATGGCAAGTAGCCTAAGTGTATAGACCTACATTTTATAACCATAGGTCCAAGTTTATGATGAAAACAGCTCAGTATAATCAAAACCTAGGATTTGACAAATCATTTCAGATAACCTGTATAAAAGGCTTAGTTTGGTTAGAATAGTTTAAAGCTTTTATTTTGGTTCGCTACAACATTCCTGTTAATGTGTTTAAAGTATTTTACAACATTATATTGCCAGTTTAATGTCGGATTACTCTTACTGTAATACAACCGTAGGCTAGTCAAATCATTCAAGATAACCTTCCGAAAAAGGCTGTTTGGTTAGAATAATCTATAGCTTTTATTGTGGTTACCTACTACATTACTGGTAATGTATGTTAGGTAATGTAGACAATTTTCATTATTAATTTAGTGAAAATATAACCTAGAAAATAATTGTCCTACAAAATAAATTTTAAGGTTGTTAGCTTACTGTGACTAACTTCATCAACGCTTTCTAGACAAATTGAGTTTTTGTATACTTTTTACACATGACTATCACAATTTTACCAATTGTCTAAGAAAATGTAATAAAACAAACTATTTTATAAGTTAATATCTTAGTATCTACAGTCATCAAAAAGCTATTTTGAGATTTTCGATCTAACACACGCGTCGTCTGTCGTCTGCCACTGTTACAACTTACAATCGTCGCCTCTGACCGACTTACAATATTTACACTAAGGGAATATAAACTGTATAAATACATTTTTTTTTAAACGTACACTTAATAATTTATGAAATAATAAATATGCTCACAATTCAAAAATATACTTCGATTTATCGTGTATACATATACTTGTGTGGTTTTTGTTGGTAAAAAAACTTTTGTTATCCAGTATAACAATGTATACTCTAGTAAACTAACTATTGTTACTCTGTTGTTGAAACATAGACGTCGGCTAAATTTTAACGATTCAAGTACCACTAAAATGACTTCCAATGTTATTCTTATGGAGAAAAAAATAAATTTGGTTTTAAGATAATTTGATTAATACTGAACGAAATTATCTGGATAACGAACTTGACCGAGATTTTGACCTGTTAAGTTTTTCTGGAAAATTTTAAGTTTAACTGTGGAGGCATTCTCGAGTTATTGAGGTCACAAACACGCCAGTTGAGTTGATTCTCTTACCAGTCTAAGCAGTAAAGTTGTGTATAAGGATACTTTCACTTCGTTCAATTATCCAATAAACTATTTAGTGTTAATTAAAAATAACTCTAAGGTTTTATTTGAGAAATGTACGATGTATTGAACAAACGTAAAAATTGTTTTTGTTAATAATGTGTAAATTATGCAATCTCCCCGTCAAATATAATTATTACCTCTATTTTGGGCTTCAGGTTAAAATCGTTGTTCAATAACTATTGTTTCAAATTAATATATCATAATTGAAAAATTATATGGTCGTCATGTGGTTTTTAAGTGGTTCAATTGCTGATTAAACTAATATTATAACTACAGTAGTAGCCTACTGGTAAAGGCTTATTGCGACTGAATGACTTCGAATCTATCTTACTTATTTTCATCGTAGTTTGTTGTGTACGTCGCACTTGACATTGGGAGACTGACCTTTATGCTGTTTATTCTATTTTATTTACAAGGCATCACCATAAAATAAAAAGAAGTTTGGAGTGGTTTTAGCTTGCTACGCGGTTACTACACGATTATGTAAAACAAACAAAAAACGAACAAAACCAGTTGTACGTTTTTTAAATAATGATAAACGGGGGAAGTTGAACAGCCACGAGCTTACTAGAGGGTGGAACGGTTCCAAAATCAATTGACAATTCCATGTGGACTCCCATTTATCTGTCCAGAACAGCGCATTACAGGCCCCATTAAAACTGCCGTCCCATTGATACAGACACTCCAAAGTCCAAAGATAATGGACCCTTAATGTGTAGGAGTTTTTGTTTAGTACTCGCAATTGTAATACTAAATATTAATAGAATAGATGTTTGTATGAAGCTTATTATGTTATATTTCTTAGCTTATAAACATGATCCAGTTTTAAAACGATTGTTTCGGATATTCAACGTTTAATAACGTAAAAACTTAATGTAACGTAACTTAATAACTTAACGTGTTTATAACGTAGCCAAACGTTTATATAACAAGTATGTATACTTAATTTTTGTGTATTATGGCCAAGCCAAATCTGGTTGAACGAATGGTAGGTATCCCACCAACAGCCTACATATTTCAGTAATAATAATTGTTTCAAGTAATATACTTAGGGATAAAGATTACTCGAAATATATGATGATTTCAAATTCTCTCTTAGATTTGGGTATTTTGCATGAAGGCTTTCCTCTACGATAAGAGAGCTATTAAAATAACGAAATAAATTACGCACCTAACCAGTGAACAAAGGGACGGTGGTCAATAGCCACAGACAAACACACAGGGAGACAGACAGGTGGTGGATGTCACCCGGATATTAACTGGCTTGTAATTTCCAGTGGTTGGATGTCAGGGAGGGGGACTCTAGCCGCTACTGGACACCCCTTGATTAACTTATAGTTGGATAATGTTGGCCAGCTGAATAACTCAGTCAAGTTTGATATCGCCTTTACGCTCTGTGTTTGTTCGTTGAGTTATAAAACTATTTTCATTGCTGTGTGGTAGGTTTATCCCTTAATAGTGTATTTTTGTATAAAAACTCCTCCTTTTAGCGAATTTCCCCTATAGGGAAGAAGCTATTACCGTAGTCGGCATGGTAGGTTCTAGGCCCGGGACCATGATAACTTTCCATTTTGAGGTCCCCAGACCCCAAAAACTCCATTCATTCGAAACTGTATTTATATGTGTCCGTGAGCACGATAACTCTCGTAAAAGTGATCCGATTTTGATTAAATTTGGTATAAACGTGTAAAACAAAATTTATGATTTTAAGTTCGTAAACCAGGCATATTACTCCATCCGAAGTTGGGGGGGGGGGGTTTGTACCCCAAAAATAGTTTTTTTTTTTATTTGTTACGTATAATTTTTGAAATGGTCAAATATTAGTTGTCACCATTGGATTCAGCTTAAAAAAACACACAGTTTAGTATTTTGATCATTCCTCTACGTCAACCGGTTGCCGAGTTATTGAAAGTGCTTAACACAGTACGTTGTCTAATGTTATTCTTATGGAGGAAAAGAAAGAACAATTATATCTCGCTTATTTATGAACGTATACTGATGAAACTCGGTATGCAGCTTCATCTGGTTGTGGTCTACTGATATTAGCTCAAAAAAATTTTTTGCCAAAGACTCCCGTAGCAGCAATCCTGCGTACTAACCCCCCATGTTATTCTTATGGAGAATAATTAAATGCTATGTCTCTCTTAATTATGAACATAAATGAATAAAAACTGGTATACGACTTCACCTAGTTAGGTTCTATTGATATTAGCATAACAACTAATTTATTTTGTTCCTTGTTGCAGCAAACCTGCATACTTAGCCCCAATGTTATTCTTATGGAGAATAATTAAAATTGCATATATCGCTTATTTGTGAATATATATATACAAATTATTTTGTTAACTTGGTAAGTGGCTTTAGGTAGTATTAAGACATTTATATATCCATTGGAAATTCGCTGAGTATGCAGGTTTGCTGCGACGGGGGTATTTCTATATGTTTAAGGTTTTTGAAGAATGCCAACTTTATGTTGCGGTCACCTGTAGGCTTGCAAAGCTCCAAAGTTAATTGTATGGATCAGTATAAGATAGTTATAATATTTCAGACTATATGTTTGTTACCAGGTGTTATTATTACAATAACGGTTATTAAATTAGAAAAAAAATAAAGATATTTAAATTTAAATTTATTAGATGATTTAAAGCCTTGAATTTTAAATTAATAAAACTCCAACAATGTCAGCTTCCCATGATGAACAATGTTTATGTTATTATTGTGAAATTTAACTATTTTTTAATTGTTATTTTTATTTGATAATTTAAAATCTTGTATTAATATCCCACAAATAGTTCTATTTAACTACCTAAAGATAATTTTATGCGTGCGTTCTTCATATATGGGAATGGTTCTGTACAAAACTAAGATAGAGAATTCGTCAAAAAACTAACTGAAATTTTTTAATCAGATATGACTTTTTTTGTCAACGATACGGTGTAAATGTCATATGTTAAAAGCAATAATCCGGTTAGATTTTTAAGTCTCTTTTTTGTTAGTAATAGGATCAAGCAATGAAGATTGAGACTTGAAACAACTTTTACCACCGCCATATCCACAGAAGCTCCTACAATGTTAGGATGGTTTGCAAAGTAACGTTAATGAGTTACAAATGAACTTTCCTGACGTTTTTAATGAACTTTTATAAGTTTGCTTTCTTGAAAGATGTCCCTAGTTACCTGCAAGTTGAATTACAATTGTAGACATTAATTAACTTAACTTGTTCGTTCACTAGCTGTTAATAATCTAGATATACAGTTTATTTAAAAATGTCTCTCCGATTTGATTAAATAGGGCATTATCTCATGATATAAAGTCACCAAAAATAATGTGAAATCCGATGTACAAAACAAAAATTATTGTTATATAATTATAACAAGTAAGAAACGATAATACTATTATGAAGACGTGAACATTTTTAAAGAAAATCAAATATCTTTACACTATTATTTGCGACACTATATCTCTCTGACGTAAAGCCTCTCAACAGATTTATGAAATCTGACTTGATCTGACATTGGAAGTTTATCTATCTGTTAAGATTATTTTTTCTATGGAAATGTCTCGTTTCGGATTAACTTGTCATTCCTACTGGATTACTATATCATTTCCTTCCAAAATATCTTGACGGTCGTTTTATTTGTTGGCAAATATTAGCAGTTTACACTTGTAACTATTCATATAAAGCTCATGTATTAATTTTATTTTGTAACATTTCTTTCATTTTCGGTATATTTAAAAAAAGAACATTACCGCCCAAAAAATTACAAAAAAAAACAAAAGCAAATACAAATTGACAATACGTTTAAGCCTTGTTTGGACGGTTAGAATAACGCGTCTTTCGTCACTCGTACTCTGCCGTTGCCCTTAATCTATTACTTCTCCATAAAACCTACCACACAATTTAATGTTTAAAAACCGTGTGTTTAAACTACACATTCAGAACATTCCCGGTGTTGAACTACACCGTGTGTTCATTCCGTGTGACATTCAGTAACTATGGGGAATTTTATTGTCAATGCACAGCTTACAAAGTCAGCTCCTCCCTTCATTCCAAAGGAAAGGAATGAATACCAAATTGAAAACTCTAAAACTATACGTTAAATAAAATATTTTCGAGCAACTTTACTAACATAACTAACTTGCATCTCTAACAGAAATGCAAACCTTTTATCAACGCCAACGACACTCTTGTTAATAGAGTACCCAAACTCTTCTAGGGAAAGCTGTCTGAACCCCTCAAATCTTTGTGGGCACCCCGGGATTTGAACCCGTGAACCCTTGAACCGAAGTCTAAGACGCTAACCGTCAGGCTAGCGAGATGATTTAACAGTCAACAGTCAATGCCAAGGCAAGCTTCTTACAAAGACCATCACAACCCACTCAGTAATAAACTGCAGTTTCGACACTTAGCCAAGTTGTAGGGACCGGATTAACATTCACTTTACACCAAGCGATGATGGTTAAAGTTGGTCGTTAATTAACAAAGAAGAAAACTACAATCAAAAACGAGTAAAGAAGTATGTGAGGACAGCATCTTAAAATGTATGCGCCTGTAATGATATTTTAGAATCACTAATTGTTTTGAACTGAAAAATTTACGTTTGCAATTTTAAGTATAATAATTAAAAATTACATTTGCATAGCAGTTCTGTACGTAGAAAGTTGGCCTTTATCATGTACAACTATTGTATACTTACAGGTTAACACTATAAAACGAGTCTGGAGTGGTCTTAATTACCATAACGGTTAAAAAAACTATATTATAAACCTCTAAAGAAACCCAAAAAACAGTTATACATTTTTTTACATAATGATAAATAGGAGAATTTGTACAGCCGCGGGCCTCTACTCTTTCTAGAGGGTGGAACCGTTCCAAAATGAATTGAAAATTCCAAGTGGACTCCAATTTATCTGTCCAGAACAGCGCATTACAGGCCCCATTAAAACCGCCGTCCCATTGATACAGACACTCAAGTCCAAAGACAATGGACCCTTAATGTGCATTGTTTTTTGTTTTGTATTCACCACTGTAGTACGAAATATGTGTAGAATAGATGTTTGTATGAAGCTTATTATGTTATACCTATTATCTTATAAACATTATGAAGTATTAAACCAATTGTTTTGGATATACAAAGTTTAAGAATATATAACGTAGCCAAACTTTAATAAAAAGTATGTATACTTAAATTATGTGTAATAATGGCTAAGCCAAATCCAGTTTAATGAATGGTAGGTCTCTCACCAACAACCTGTATTATTCAGTCAAAATAATGGTTTTACGTACTGTTCTTAGGAATAAAGATAACCGAAAAGATGTAATTTCATAATATCCCTCAAATTTGGGTATTTTGCTTTCAGACTTTCCTCTACAAGAGGTAGCAAATAAAATAACGAAATACCCCCGTCGCAGAAACCTGTATACTCAGAGAATCTCCAATACATGTATATGTTTGTCACTACAAAATAAAGCCACTTACAAGTTTAATACAAATACATAAATAAATAAGTGATATATAGCTTTTTATTTATTCTCCATAAGAATAACATTAGGGCTGAGGATGTAGGTTAGCTGCAACAAGGAAGATAAGAAATGTGTATTTATGCAATTATCAATATAACTCAACCAGGTGAAGCTACATACCAAGTTTTATTCATTTAGGTTCATGATTAAGGGAGACACACAACTTTAAATTCTATAATATAATAATATTATTAGGGCTGAGTATGCAAGTTCACTGCTACAAGGACAGTAAAAAAACATAATTTTGCTGTGCAAATATCAATATACCAAGACTAGGTGAAGCCACATACCAAGTTTCATCAATATAAAATATAATACAATCGCGATATCAAATTTTATTTATCCTCCATAAGGATAACATTGGACAACGTACTGTATTTAGCACTTTGAATTTCTCTGCAACGGTTGGACATAGAATCCTAATTTAAACACCAAAATGATTATATTTTAGAGCTGAAGTTATTGGAAAAAAATGTGAAGTTATCAGTAAAATTAACTGAGGAAAAGCTAAAATACTATTTCCCTTAAGATTAACATGTGAAATTTTATGAATACATTTTTTGGATTTTCTCCGCAACCGCTTAACAGTTAAGTTGATTAATCAAAATCCTAAATGAGGGAAGAGACAGTGGTCAATAGTCAAACAAACACAGAGGGAGGCAGACAGGTGACGGATATCACGAGGATATTGCCTGATAGTAACGTCCAGTGACAGAATATGATGGTGGGGGGGGGGAGGATGGGGGAGGGACACTAGCCGCTACGGGACACCCCTTGATTTACTTGACCCCCTATAATTGGACCATTGATCAAATTATTTTCGAAGTGTTAATTGACTAGGAAATGATGGGATGGGAATGATCCATGGTGTTTTTTATATGTTTGGTTATGTGTGTTTTGCGATGTAAAACCGTACATAGCTAAAACGTTGCGTTGGGGTGAATTGGGGAATCAATTTAAGCTAATTCTGTCTTCCATTCAGAAAGGATAGCCATGCTGCGCCGGCAAGCGTTCCATTACTTAACTGTATATCTTGATAATTTTGGAATCCTGAATAACTCAGTGAAGTTTTACATAATCTTTTCGCTCTGTGATTAAGTTATACTACTGTCTTAACTGTTGTGTGGTGGTTTTAGCGAATTTCCCCTATAGGGAAGAAGCTATTACCGTAGGAGGCATAGTAAGAGTTAAGCGCAAGACCATGATAAATTTTTGTTTTGAGGTCCCCAGATACAAAAAACAATATTCGTTCAAATTTATATACATGTATATATATATCTATATATAAAATATATATATATACATATATATACATATATATATATATATATATATATATATATATGTGTGTGTGTGTGTGTGTGTGTGTCCGTTAACACGATAACTTGAGTAAAAAACGTCTGATTTTGATGAAATTTGGCTCAAATGTGAAAAGTGGCATTCATGACTTTTAAGTTCGAAAACCAGAAAAATCGGACCATGGGAAGGGGGGTTTACAATTTTCCAAAAATATTTTTTTTGCATTTTTAACCCTAAAATAAAAAAATCCTAATTTCGGTTTAGACCATTTTATAGAGCTTAAAAAACAAATGATATGGTATTTTGAATCATTAGGTTGAGTGGTTGCGGAGAAAATCCAAAAAAGTGTTCAACAAATCTTCCATGTTAATCTTATGGGAAAAAAGGTTTTTAGCTTTTCCTCAGTTCATTTTAATGTAAACCTCACATTTACTGTTACCAATCAGTTCAGCTCTACAAAACAATAATTTTGGTTTAAATTGTGATTCTATGTCCAACCATTGCAGAGATATTCAAAGTGCTAAACACAGTACGTTGTCAAATGTTATCCTTATGGAGAATAATTAAAATGTTATATCTTGGTTATTTATGAATGTATGTTGTAGTAACTTGGCATGTGGCTTCATCTAGTACTGGTCTATTGATATTTGCACAACAAAATAATTTTTTGATGATTTTCCCCGCAGCAGCAAACCTGCATTCTCAGCCCCTATGTTATTCTTATGGAGTATAAGTAAAATGTAATGTCTTCCTTAATTATGAACATAAATGAATAAAACTTGGTATGCAACTTCGACTGGTTAAGTTGTATTGATAATTGCATAAAAACACATATTTTGTGTTCCTTGTAGCAGCAAACCTGCATACTCAACTTTCAATGTTATTGTTATGGAAAATAAATGAAATGCTATATATCACTTATTTATTCGTATATTTGTATGAAACTTGGGTGGTAGTGAGAAACATATGGATTGGAAATTCACTGAGTACGAAGGTTTGCTGCTACGGGGGTATTACCCTTTATGATTATAATTTTGTATTAAAAAACCTAATTTTTCTCAATGTTTTTATGGTTTTTAAAGAATGCCGACTTTATGTTGCCGTCACTTGAAAACCTCCAAAGTTAGTTTTATAAATTAGGATAACACAGTTAACATTTGAAACTGCACTTTCATATTCAGGTATTTTCATAATAAATATTGTTATTAAATTTGACATTAAAGACTTAAAACTATCCAGTAAATTAAATTTTAATATACTATATGATCTGAAGTCTCCAATTTTAAGTATAATGAAATTCTAATAATAATAGCATTCCATATTGAACAATGTTTATATTATTATTATGAAATTAAAAAGGTTTTTTCCAATAGGCATAAAACAACTGTCTCACCACCATAACCAAAGAAGCTCAAATAATGTTTGGACTGAATTAGGTTGGTTTGCAAAGAACCGTTAATGAGTTCCTAATGAACTTTTCCAACAATTTTTCATGAACTCTTATAAGATTGTTTTCTTGAAATATATTCCTAATTACCTCAGAGTTGCATTACAATAATAGTCATTCATTAACTCCACTTGCTCGATCACCATCTATTAATCATCTAGAGATACAACTTATTTAAATACGTCTCTCCGATTTGTTATAAAAAATCATTAACTCACGATATAAAGTTATAAAGTTAAAAATTAATGTGTAATTTGATGTTTAAAAGAAAAAAGTATTATTAAATAATTATAAGATAAATAAGTAAGGGACAGTGATACTATTTTTAATACTTGAACATTTTTAAAGTAAATCATATACCTTAAAAACTATGATTTGCGACACTGTATCTCTCGGACTTAAAGCCTCTCAACAGATTGATGTGATCTGACTTGATCTGGCTTTAGTAGCTTATCTGTCTGTCTAGGTTATTTTCCCCATGGAAATACCTTGTTTTTGATTGTGTTGTCATCCCTACCGGTTTACCATATCATTTCCCTCTTAAATTTTCTCGATGTCAGTTTCATTGGAGGAAAATGTTACTGTTTTATACCAGGTAGATAGATTTTTCACTTCTACTTCCCAGATAAAGCTTATGTATTAGTTTGATTTCTTGTTACGAATTGTTTCAACAAACTAAATTACATACATGGATTGAATATATTTATAATAGTCAATAATTTTCTTGTGTACAGCTTCATTAGAATGATGGTTTGAGTATTAAATACTTTTTCCATGGATTGTTCAAGATTACTCAATTTTGTAAGGCGAGTCTAGATTTTTGCATTGCACTCATTGCAAACATATTTTTATAGGTTATTATTGTTGATATAACTTTTGTTAATCTAAATAATATGTAAGCCAGGTATTTTGTATCCATGTCTATTATTTCTTCAACGATCCACTTGTTGGCACTTATGAATAGTGATGGCGTTTCAATTAGTGATAGTCAATGTCCCTCCCCCTATTCTCCTCCCTTATCTTCCCCTCCCCTGGACATCGGTATTACATCACACAAGACATATTGCTATTGTTGTGTTGATAGATACATGCTCCTGTTCATTATAAAATGCAATGTAATCGGCACCTCTATTAAGAATGAGGATCTGTGTGATAGCTAAGTTTAGCATTACCTAGTTTGAAACAGTTTCAATATTTCTGGGATTTTAATAATAATTTGTTTACAAACTAACTAGGTTTAAATTAGTACCATTTTTTAAGTACCTTTTTCCACAACTGGATGAACATTTTTAATTATAAGAGTCGATAGAGCTGCGGAATACAGTGGATATTAGTAAATAAGTTTTTTATGGCGTGATTTATTAATTTAAAACTGAATATAGTTTAGTATTTTTTACGTTTTTACAATCCACGTTAGCCTCTCAGTTGTATGTTTAATTTAAAACGGATCATAACTTTCCTGCATTAGTACGTGAATTTAATGAAAATAATTTCGAGCTAAATAAAGTATAATTTTACGATAGTAACCATGTATAAACCATGTATATATTATATGTATATATATATATATATATATATATATATGTGTTTGTACTTTAGTGGTTGCATTTTTTATCCAATTGACTTCAAATTTGGTAGGGACGTTCCTTTTTGTAATCAGTTGGACAAGTTCGTTGGGAAAACAATCGGAAAACTCTAAACCCCTTTTTTTGGCGATTAATTTTTCAAATTTCAAGTTTTTGGGCCCAAAAAGGGTCATAGAAGCCCCAGATGTAAAATCAATGGATAAAAAAAGATGGGAATTAGAGAGGCGAAAGTTTTAAGCCCTCTCTCGTCATTCTAGCATAAATATCTACCGAGTTATTAAGGAAAATGTGTATCGACTAAACATAGTACGTTGTCTTATGGGGGTTTTACACTAGAAAAGCCTGTTATTCCTTTGTTAGAGTACTTTTATCGTCCCCAGCAACCTCACGCCTACTTTCAAGCCTGTCTGGACCTTCTCCTAACCTTATAATGCGCAAAATTGTATTCCCAGCTTTTCAAGTAAATGAAACCAGGATCATCAGAATAGCCAAAAAATCAGTGTTCTCAGATTTCAATAAAAATTGGACAAATGTATGTTTTTACAGTGATTTTGAGTTTTAAAAGTTTGTTATGTGGAACTTCACTTCCTTCACGTCAGCGTGCTGCGTGCGAACTCGTATTTGTAATTCACACACCTTGCATCAGCGTGACTGCGTTATAGATAAATCGCTGGCACCAAATGAGTCATTGGTCGAAAGATTTGTTCTTGTATTTTACCTTTTGCACGAATGCGTCCTCACAACTGGATTGTAAATTAAATGTTAAAAAATACGTCTTACAACACTTAAAAATATATTTTCCTTATTAGTATTTACATTCTATACGATAAACGTAAATATAATTTAGTTCAATACTATCGATTTCAACCAGTCACACCGACTATCACGCCCAATGAGGGAATTATTCCCAATATCCTTACAAGTGTCAAACTTAAGGAGAATATTATTGCTTTCAAAATTAAGTAGTTTTTACTTTCTCCCCCTTATACGTAGTATATGGAGAAAGTATTGTTTTCGTCAGAATTTTCGAATTTGAGTTGTTAGTGGAAATATTCGTTTTGGTGTTCCCTGAACCCAAAAAAGTGGTTTTTACGTGATGTCTGTCTGTGTGTGTGTGTGTGTGTGTGTGTGTGTCCGTGTGTGTGCGTGTGTGTGTGTGTCTGTGTGGATGTGTACAGAGCTAGAGCCCTAACCTATGGACCGATTTTGATGAAATTTGGTATGTATGTACTAATCCACGATATCTCCAGGCATTTTTTTCATTTTTTTGAATTTTTGATTTTTAAGGGTAATTATCCCCCAAAAACCGCCAAAAAACATGAAAAATCCAAATTTCTCAAAAACGGCTCTAACGATTTTGATTAAACTTTAGTCGTTTGTAGAACTTTAGTTCTCCAACAAAATGGCACCACCCGCATTTCTGTAAAAATTCGGGTTCAGAAATTACAGGACTTAAAACATCCAAAATTCAGTTTTTTGGATTTTTCATAAAAAAACATAAATATTAAAAAATATTACTATTCACCATTAAAAAGAGCTCTAAAAACTAAATAATTTAGTATTTTTAATTACTATTCTACGATTGCTGGTTTCGGAGAAAATTGAAATTTTCATTTAGCGGTAAACGCAGTACGTTGTCCAATGCTATTCTTATGGGGAATACAAAAATTACTATTTCTGTCTTATTTACCGATCAATTTCATTCAAACTTGATATGCTTGTCAATTTAGCATTGACCAACAGAGTTAATTCGAAATATGTTGCCCCTTAATAACCCTGGGGGGGGAATAGGGGGCATTTCCCCTCTTAAAACCACGAGTGTAGCAATGGATTCTGTAGTGCCTCCAAAGCAGGGATTTGGGTGGATGTTTTTTAAAACAACTTGTTTACAAGATTTTCTGTACATTCGACCATGTTTTGTATTCTATATTTAGTAAATAAAAAGTAATTTATTCATTAAAGTTGGGCTAAAAGGGAGAAAGTATGTGTCAGTTTCCTGATACCGTTTATTTCTTATGCAATATGTCCCTTATAGTGCTGCTAACCTTGGTCAGTAATTCCTTCCACAATAAAGCTCAACTTAACTAAAGTGTATGTTTCCTTAAAATAATAAAAGTCAAAATCCTTAACATAAGATCATTAAACTAATTACCAAATAAATTGTTGGAAACCAACACAGGTTTCTGGCCAATTTATTTACTTTTGTATGATGGGAAATTATGCTCTTTTTCTTACTTGGTAAAATTGTTTTACTGTCCATTACATAAGAATAAGTTTTTTATAGTTTGTTTCTTGTTTAAAATTGTCATAATAAGTAGCTTTAGTGGCTTCGTTTTGCTTCATCCAATGCTTCGAGATGATTGGGTGAGGGGTAACGGAGGCACAAAGTTAACATTGGCCTTATGGAACAAAACTCTGAGATGGCACCCGGCAACCTTCGGTGATGAAAACTTTTAAAGGTATCAACATTCTGTTTTTAGGTTTCCTCATAATACTGTAGGCTTCAAATTAAACTGGCTGGGTCCTAAATCTCCGCTTGTTTACTCGTTTTAAATGTTAAAGTAAAATAAAACCAAACACCCAATCACCTCGCAATAATAAATATGTTTTTATTTTAAAATTGTTTTTATCTATTCCATAATTTATCGGAAACCAATATTTGACCTTTAATTTACACACCGAGACATCTTCATAGTTGTACAAACATCTCAAATGCTCCTGGTACAGTTTAGCTTTGTATAAAGATATACTAATTACAATTAGTAAAAGTTTAAAATTCTAAATAATAATAATAATAAATCTTTATTTACCAAAATATACATTACAGTATGCACTTACATAACAAGTACAATAAAACACATAAATTCTTGTATAAAGTCAATAATAAATCAATTATTATAATCAATTAATATAAGAATTTTATTAATTTTCAATATTTCTCATTTTCAATATTAAAAATGTAATGTAAACAATTTGCAGTATGAATGTAATTTCTACATCTGATATACAAGGTCTGGACTGAGAACGGGAAAATCCTCAACGGGGTACCTTTCATACTGGGATAATCATTAACTTATTAAGTTAACAATAGTGTTCGAAACACTATTACCGGTGGTAATGTAAAGATTTTAAAACTAAGTTGTGTCAACTATGAAGAGTTTTGGAGTGAACATGGTTTGACTTATCTCGTCACACGTCAGGGAACGAAAACAGGGAAACTTCAATGTTGGAAAGTCAACAAGTTACAAGTTGTTGGAAATACATTCCTTATCTCGGAGAAGGCTTAATATCAAAGAATCTTTACCTTACAAGAGCTTCAAGTATACATTTATTTTAATATAAACAACTACATTAGTTTAAATGTACAGAAGACAAATTAAATAAGATTCTCTCGAATTGATTTGGTTTAGAATAAAGATTTTGGTATATATTATCGTCAACATTCCTTATGCATTATGTTTAGGTATTATTTATATATTATTCAGTGTTATTTTGATTCTCAGTGGCCTCTTTTTGTTCTACGTATTCCAAATACTAAATATATAGTGTTAGAAGATCATAATGCAAACAAAAACCATTTTTTCCATGTTGTATTTTGAATAAGTAGGGTAGAATGGAGTCTCCGACCCCAGGAGGAGTCAGGAGGAGCACCCCCCCCCCCGAGCCCCCCCCCGAGCCCCCCCCCGAGGTCTCGTCTGTGACACTTTGCGAATTTTTTTTTGCGAACTTTTTTGCGAACTTTTTTGCAAACTTTTTTTGCGAATTTTTTTTTTTGCGAATTTTTTTTTTTTTTGCGAATTTTTTTTTGCGAATTTTTTTTTTGCGAATTTTTTTTTTGCGAATTTTTTTTTGCGAATTTTTTTTTGCGAATTTTTTTTTTTGCGAATTTTTTTTTTTTGCGATTTTTTTTTTGCGAATTTTTGTTGTTGCGAATCCTAACCTAACCTAACCTAACCTAACCTAACCTAACCTAACCTAACCTAACCCATCCTAACCTAACCTAACCTAACCTAACCTAACCTAACCTAACCTAACCCATCCTAACCTAACCTCGGATCAGATTTCTGATTGCAGATTCTTGTTCGTCTAGTCGAGCCGAGTCATTTGGTACCCACATCGTACACTTTGGATGATGTTTACAAAAAAGGGGCCCGCACCACACTTTCGACCTTTTTTTTTGCATTTTTGGAATCTCCTCGTCAAGCCGAGTATTCTCAGTACCCACATGACATACTTTGGATAATTAATACAAGAGTTGATCAGGGTAACGCTACAACCAACAGAGCTAGCCCATCAGCGCTTGCGGTCAATTGAACTACCAGTGAATGCAAATTTTGAGGAGAATATAATTGCAATGCTTTGAACATATACTGCAAAGGGGGGTGTATCGATACACCCCCCTTCAAGTACTCTGCACCGAGGCAGACGTTCACACAAATAAGCGTCGCGTCCAGTCTACTGTCTGGGAATGCGGATGTTGTAATTTGATACCTCGACTGGAGGGTGCAGGTGTTCACACAAAAAACCGACAAGTCAAGACCTGTCTGGGAATGCGGATGCTGTAATTTGATACCTCGACGGGAAGACGGCTGACCCTTCTAGGAACCCATAATTATAGTCCGCCCGTATCGAATTCCGAGCAATAAATCACCAGTTGTCAAACACCCACGGTATCATTCTTGTTTTTGGCTTCAACAATTCCTGACGTATGGGGGAGCGAAAATCTCCCCCTAACCCATTATGTGTTAGGGGGAGCGAAAATCTCCCCCTAGTAATTAAATCAACAGAACACCAGTTGTCACGGTCTCATTCTTGTTCTAGTCTTCAACAATTCCTGACGTATGGGGGAGCGAAAATCTCCCCCTAAGCCATTATGTGTTAGGGGGAGCGAAAATCTCCCCCTAGTAATTAAATCAACAGAGCTAGCCCATCAGCACCTGCGGACAATTGAACTACCAGTGAATGCAAATGCGGATGTTGTAATTTGATACCTCGACTGGAGGGTGCAGGTGTTCACACAAAAAACCGACAAGTCGAGACCTGTCTGGGGTGCAGCTGCGCCCGACCTCAGGAGGGCCAGGAGGAGCAGAGGAGCAGGAGGGGCAGGAGGGGCAGGAGGAGCAGGAGGAGCAGGAGGGACAGGAGGAGCAGGAGGAGCAGGAGGGGCAGGAGGAGCAAGAGGAGCAGGAGGGGCAGGAGGAGCAGGAGGAGAAGAGGGGCATGAGGAGCAGGAGGAGCAGGAGGGGCAGGAGGAGCAGGAGGAGCAGGAGGGGCAGGAGGAGCAGGAGGAGCAGGAGGAGCAGGAGGGGCAGGAGGGTCAGGAGGAGCAGGAGGAGCAGGAGGGGCAGGAGGAGCAGGAGGAGCAGGAGGGGCAGGAGGAGCCCCCCCCTCCAACCGGGCAAGGTTTCGTCTGTGACACTTTTGCCAGCCAAGACGCCTGCGGACAATTGAACTACCAGTGAATGCAAATGCGGATGTTGTAATTTGATACCTCGACTGGAGGGTGCAGGTGTTCACACAAAAAACCGACAAGTCGAGACCTGTCTGGGGTGCAGCTGCGCCCGACCTCAGGAGGGCCAGGAGGGACTGGAGGAGCCCCCCCCAGACGCCTGCACCAACACTTGGAAGAAAATCCTCCTACATTAGAAGGATTTCCTTCTGTTCCCTAACATGAAAAGCTTTTGTGGCCTTGAAAAAGGCCGATTGTGATGGTGGGATCAGGTGGAGGTTAAGGTGTTGGAAAACGTTTATTTTTTACTGTTAAAAAACTTTGTTACTTCATCAGGGTGCAGTTCATCGGTCCGCCGATTCCACCACATTTCAACAAGCATCATGTACTTCTGCTCATGTTCAATGGCATAGAAGTGCTCCTCTTCAATGGGGTAGAAATTCATCTTGTAGTCCATGTCACGCTGCCAATATTCCCACTCCAAGCCGTCCAGCGGGCAATGGTTCCACATGCTGTTGATTCCCCGTCGTCTGGAGTACAGAGCGTCGTCAAGATCTTGAGTAGTTGAATACATTTTTGGTTCATGAACGTACTTGAACTTTTTGTCAATGCGCCATAGCCTCTTCTTATGGAAATGCTTCAAGGTGCATTCATCGTCGTCTTTTCGGTTGTAGAATTCATCACCTTCGAAGTAATCATCTTCATCGTCAAACGGTCTCTTCTTATTATTGCTATTCATTGTCGTTTCCGCTGCAACACATATATCCTCCAACTCAACGTCTGTGATGTCACAATCCCACTCGATGTTGGCCATGATCTCTTCGTAGCTGTTGACGCTTCGAAACTCAAGACTAAACTAAACTTTACTGCTAGGGGCGGGCTGTGCGTCGTGGGATGATGGGCGCAGGTGTACAGACAAAAAACCGACGCGTCACCCTACTGTCTGGGAATGCGGATGCTGTAATTTGATACCTCTACGGGAGGGCGCGGGTGTTCACACAAAAAACCGACGAGTCGAGACCTGTCTGGGAATGCGGATGCTGTAATTTGATACCCCGACAGGAGGGCGACCGACCCTTGCAGGAACCCATAATTATAGACCACCCGCGTCGAATTCCGAGCAATAGTACACCAGCTGTCAAACACCCACGGTCTCATTCTTGTTCTAGTCTTCAACAATTCCTGACGTATGGGGGAGCGAAAATCTCCCCCTAGTAATTAAATCAACAGAACACCAGTTGTCAAACACCCACGGTCTCATTCTTGTTCGGGAGTTTGAAGTGTGTGGCTGTGTAATAGTGTTGCTGTGTGACGTTCTGTCAGAGCGATCGCCCGACGTTTTGGCCTAACCTACAAAATGAACCACTTAACCGCCTATGTGTTTAATGATCGGCCTTTGTCTGTACTGTTTGACAGCAGCGATAATCCATGGTTCAAAGCTAAGGATGTAGCTACAATATTGGGATACGCCAACCCTAAAGAAGCAATCAGAGTACATGTTAGAGAAAAATATCGCAAAACAATTCCTGAAGTATGGGGGAGCGAAAATCTCCCCCTAACCTATAACGAGAAACATTCAATCTTTCTTAACGAGCCGGGATTATATTCGTTACTTATGAAATCTAAAATGCCCATCGCCGAGAAGTTTCAAGATTGGATCTTTGAAGAAGTTTTGCCATCCATTAGAAAAAATGGTCAGTACAGACTTATAAACGAGAACCAACGGCTGCTACAATCACTTACAAAGTCGCTAACAAATAACCGAAAGCTAGATCAAACAAATTCCGAGTTTAAAACTACAAATGATATATTGTGTATGGAAAACCAATCCATGAATCAAACGCTGATCGAACAGACATCTAAAGTGGCAGTGTTGCCTGAAGATGTAAATCTGAAGCATATATTTTGTGTGATGATTAGGGAAACCCTTCTAGAGCAGTACGGAGTTTGTGAATACAAGTGCATTCGAACACAGAAGAGGAATTTCAAACAAGCCTTGAAAAAAGCAAAGGAAGAAGGATTTACAATGTGCTACTGTAGAGAAAATGTCCCCAACGGCATAAACATAGTGAATAAGGCTAAAGAAGTGATGAAGAGTTACGGCATGCACATTGACTGCAGATACAACAACATCCTAACCTCGCACAATTTCATTAATGTAGTTGAACATATCTTTGACAATGCATAGGTCTGCGCTTGTGGACTCGTTCCAGAACCTTCGACGCTAGTCAGGTAGCAACAGTCGATACGTGCTCCAAAGATGACCAGTGTGGATGACGCAAGAAAAGTAATCACCATATCAATGAACAAAATACGTTATAAACGTAACAACATCCGAGAAAGGCTCGCAATCAAGTTAGTGTTGGATAGAGCGAGAGATGTGTTTGAGAGAAAATATCATATGAAACAGCATACTTATGAAAAAAAAACAAAAATATTGAATATCATGTGAAAGAATATAACTATGAAGAAAACAAACAGACTGTTAAATTTAACGAGGAGCTAAATACACAGTACACTTACGAGCCCTGTGAGGATGTACAACAATTAACGTGGACTCAAATCGCAATAGATGAAATGAGATTCCGCAGACCGTTGGAACTGATGTTGGGTGAAAAAATCAAACATCTAACTTATTGCAACAAGATGTGTCACAGCGAGTGCATACAGTTTACTTCAAGGGTGAGCAGACGCACCATCAGTCCGTAGTACGGTAGAAGTCACACGGTAAGGACGTCAACATGGCCGCTTACGTTTCTGCGGACGACTATATCAAATCGTTTATTCAGGAGATTGAGGTTATGAACAATAATGCTAGTGATCAGACATTGGCATCACCTCAGACGTCATCTGTAAAACCGATCACTGCCTGCAAGAGACGAAGGAGGCCAACTCTCATCGAAGTGGAAACCAAGAAACCAGGATGGGTGCCAAAACCAACAGATGATTGTCCCATAGTGTCATGGATGGAGGATGGGAATACTTTTGCTGTTCAAAACCCGGAAACAAAGGACAAATTTTATTGAAAATGGAAATGTACGATGGTACAGATATGGTGTTCATGTGCAGTTTATTTTTGGACAAAGATGGTGAAATGCTCCAAAGTGTTAGACAAGTAGTTGATAAAGTGGAAAACATGTGGATCGATAAATCAACAGGAGTACCGAAAATTACAGGCTTAACTCAAACTGTTACACAACGCAGTGCAGTTTCGCAACCAACGTCGAAGAAGCGAGCTGTGAGGAAGAAACAACGAGTGTCGCCAGCAGTCAATTAAAGCATCAGCATTCCCAGACAGGAGGGCGACGCGTCGGTTTTTTGTGTGTGAACACCTGCGCCCGGCCAACTACTAGAGATGTCGAGCAGCAGCACTTTCAAGCTAGAGTTTCCGAGCGTGAACGGCACTGCAGCAACCGAGGACCTGAGAGCTACCCTCAACAACTGCAAGTCTGACTCTCCGCTCTACACCAGGATAGACGATCTCAGAGAGGAATGCGACTATCTCATCACTGCGATGGAGCGAGCCACAACACCCTTTGGCGAGACGATCATCGTGATCCTGGAGGGGCAGGTCGGGGACGACTTCTTTCTGCGAGTCTACCTGCCTAGGCGCTTCAACGAGGTCCTGAGCAACACCGACATCGAGCGCTACAACAGCGGGTTTGGAGAACGCCTTCGCTTGGTGAAGCGCAGCCCGAGGGGTTCCAATAGCAGATTCACACCTTTGGAGTTTATGTAAAGCAAGACTTGAAGATTATGTAAATACCTTTGTAAATTAGTTTTCGTAGTCAATACTTATAGTCACGTTCAGAACATAACCACTGTGTTATTTATTTCACTTAACCCCAAAAATGTCCTTTGGTAGTAAGTTTAAGAGCGTGAGTATGGTAACTGTGAGGTGTTTAGCTCATCAGCGTCATCATCAGAATCATCGATATTTGTACATAGATGTAACCCACCGCGTAATGCGATACAATTGATTGGAGCGCATCGTGTGTGAGCTGTCTTGTGATGGCGACATAGCACTGCGTTTGTAACAAAATAACGTGTACATTAACACGACGATCACTTTTCTTGCTTAAGTCACGATGGGCATTATGGCGTACAGGACGATTGGTAATAACAGCGTTTAAAGTAAACTGTGCACATTCGTTGTGATACGTTTTGTCACAGCACGTTAGATTTCACATTCTCACATTCAACATCAATTACAATTGTAGACGTAATCTCATTTCATCTGTTGTGATTTAAGTCCACGTTAACCATTGTACATCCTCACGCGGCTCATAAGTGTAATGAGTATTTAGTATGACAATAAACTTCTCGAATGTTAGTACGTTAAATCGTAGCTTGTTCATTGACGCATCGATCCCTATTCTTGTTTCAGTCTCAATATGCATTATGGCGTACGTGCCAGATGGTACTAACAACGCTTGAAATAAACTGCACACATGTGTTGCGATACATCCAAACACAACAAGTTAGATGCATCATTCAATCATTCAGCATCAATTGAAATGTTATGCGTGGCATCATTTCATCTGGTGTAATTTGAGGGAATAACTCGACTACGAACCTTTATCGTATGTTAGTTCGTTAACAACGTAAATTGTACATTAACACGATGATCACTTTTCTTGCTTAAGTCACGATGTGCATTATGGCGTACGGGACGATTGGTAATAACAGCGTTTAAAGTAAACTGTGCACATTCGTTGTGATACGTCTTGTCACAGCACGTTAGATTTCACATTCTCACATTCAACATCAATTACAATTGTAGACGTAATCTCATTTCATCTGTTGTGATTTAAGTCCACGTTAACCGTTGCACATCCCCACGAGGCTCGTAAGTGTAATGAGTATTTAGTATGACAATAAACTTCTCGAATGTTAGTACGTTAAATCGTAGCTTGTTCATTGACTCATCGATCCCTATTCTTGTTTCAGTCTCAATATGCATTATGGTGTACGTGCCAGATGGTACTAACAACGCTTGAAATAAACTGCACACATGTGTTGTGATACATCCAAACACAACAAGTTAGATGCATCATTCTAACATTCAGCATCAATTGAAATGTTATGCGTGATATCATTTCATCTGGTGTAATTTGAGGGAATAACTCGACTACGAACCTTTATCGTATGTTAGTTCGTTAACAACGTAACTTGTACATTGACGCATCGATCACTTTTCATGCTTAAGTCACAATGTGCATTATGATGTATGTGACGACTGGTAATAGCAATGCTTGAAGTAAACTGAGCACATGTGTTGCGATACGTCTTGTCACAGCAGGTTATATTGCTCATTTCCCCATTCAACATCAATTACAATTGTATGCGTAATCTCATTTCACCGGTTTTAATTCAAGTCCGCGTTAACTGTTGTACATCCTCACGCGGTTCGTAAGTGTAACGAGCATTTAGTTTTACATTAAACTTCTCGTATGTCAATCCCAAGTAATCGGTGTTTGAAGAAGTTTGCCTTTCCCTCAAGAATTGTCACTAGCATTATAACATACGCGTTTAATAACCAGATCGCACTTGTAATATTTTTGTATACCGATAAAAATTCCAAGTAATCGAGGTTTGAAGAAGTTCGCACATTGATAAAAAAAAACAAAAATTCAAGTAAACGATGTTTGAAGACGTTTGAGTTTTCGCCATCACACAAGTTCCAATCTTGAGTAATGTCAACCCAAGAAAATGAAAGCTAACAGCATCACGTAGTTGTGTTAAGTTACGATAGGTATAGTTAGGTTTATTAAGACTGTTTCCAGTTAGAAAGGGGAAACATGGAGAGACTTATCTCATCGTTAGGTTACGATATCCAGTGTAAAGTTAGGTCTCTGAATAGAAATAGGAAACGTAGACAGTTGTATCTCATCCTTAGGTTATGTTATGCTCTGTTAAGTTAGGTTTGTGCTTATAGATAGGAAATATTGTCAGTAGTATCTCGTCGTTAGGTTAAGTCATGCTCTGTTAAGTTAGGTTTGTTGTTGAATATACAAAAAAAAAAATCTGTACCTTAATGTCGGCGTGCGCAATTTAAAAATGGTATAATCATAATGCGCACGCCGACATTAAGGTACAGATTTTTTTTTTTTGTATATTCAACAACAAACCTAACTTAACAGAGCATGACTTAACCTAACGACGAGATACTACTGACAATATTTCCTATCTATAAGCACAAACCTAACTTAACAGAGCATAACATAACCTAAGGATGAGATACAACTGTCTACGTTTCCTATTTCTATTCAGAGACCTAACTTTACACTGGATATCGTAACCTAACGATGAGATAAGTCTCTCCATGTTTCCCCTTTCTAACTGGAAACAGTCTTAATAAACCTAACTATACCTATCGTAACTTAACACAACTACGTGATGCTGTTAGCTTTCATTTTCTTGGGTTGACATTACTCAAGATTGGAACTTGTGTGATGGCGAAAACTCAAACGTCTTCAAACATCGTTTACTTGGATTTTTTTTTTTTTATCAATGTGCGAACTTCTTCAAACCTCGATTACTTGGAATTTTTATCGGTATACAAAAATATTACAAGTGCGATCTGGTTATTAAACGCGTATGTTATAATGCTAGTGACAATTCTTGAGGGAAAGGCAAACTTCTTCAAACACCGATTACTTGGGATTGACATACGAGAAGTTTAATGTAAAACTAAATGCTCGTTACACTTACGAACCGCGTGAGGATGTACAACAGTTAACGCGGACTTGAATTAAAACCGATGAAATGAGATTACGCATACAATTGTAATTGATGTTGAATGGGGAAATGAGCAATATAACCTGCTGTGACAAGACGTATCGCAACACATGTGCTCAGTTTACTTCAAGCATTGCTATTACCAGTCGTCACATACATCATAATGCACATTGTGACTTAAGCATGAAAAGTGATCGATGCGTCAATGTACAAGTTACGTTGTTAACGAACTAACATACGATAAAGGTTCGTAGTCGAGTTATTCCCTCAAATTACACCAGATGAAATGATATCACGCATAACATTTCAATTGATGCTGAATGTTAGAATGATGCATCTAACTTGTTGTGTTTGGATGTATCACAACACATGTGTGCAGTTTATTTCAAGCGTTGTTAGTACCATCTGGCACGTACACCATAATGCATATTGAGACTGAAACAAGAATAGGGATCGATGAGTCAATGAACAAGCTACGATTTAACGTACTAACATTCGAGAAGTTTATTGTCATACTAAATACTCATTACACTTACGAGCCTCGTGGGGATGTGCAACGGTTAACGTGGACTTAAATCACAACAGATGAAATGAGATTACGTCTACAATTGTAATTGATGTTGAATGTGAGAATGTGAAATCTAACGTGCTGCGACAAGACGTATCACAACGAATGTGCACAGTTTACTTTAAACGCTGTTATTACCAATCGTCCCGTACGCCATAATGCACATCGTGACTTAAGCAAGAAAAGTGATCATCGTGTTAATGTACAATTTACGTTGTTAACGAACTAACATACGATAAAGGTTCGTAGTCGAGTTATTCCCTCAAATTACACCAGATGAAATGATGCCACGCATAACATTTCAATTGATGCTGAATGATTGAATGATGCATCTAACTTGTTGTGTTTGGATGTATCGCAACACATGTGTGCAGTTTATTTCAAGCGTTGTTAGTACCATCTGGCACGTACGCCATAATGCATATTGAGACTGAAACAAGAATAGGGATCGATGCGTCAATGAACAAGCTACGATTTAACGTACTAACATTCGAGAAGTTTATTGTCATACTAAATACTCATTACACTTATGAGCCGCGTGAGGATGTACAATGGTTAACGTGGACTTAAATCACAACAGATGAAATGAGATTACGTCTACAATTGTAATTGATGTTGAATGTGAGAATGTGAAATCTAACGTGCTGTGACAAGACGTATCACAACGAATGTGCACAGTTTACTTTAAACGCTGTTATTACCAATCGTCCTGTACGCCATAATGCCCATCGTGACTTAAGCAAGAAAAGTGATCGTCGTGTTAATGTACACGTTATTTTGTTACAAACGCAGTGCTATGTCGCCATCACAAGACAGCTCACACACGATGCGCTCCAATCAATTGTATCGCATTACGCGGTGGGTTACATCTATGTACAAATATCGATGATTCTGATGATGACGCTGATGAGCTAAACACCTCACAGTTACCATACTCACGCTCTTAAACTTACTACCAAAGGACATTTTTGGGGTTAAGTGAAATAAATAACACAGTGGTTATGTTCTGAACGTGACTATAAGTATTGACTACGAAAACTAATTTACAAAGGTATTTACATAATCTTCAAGTCTTGCTTTACATAAACTCCAAAGGTGTGAATCTGCTATTGGAACCCCTCGGGCTGCGCTTCACCAAGCGAAGGCGTTCTCCAAACCCGCTGTTGTAGCGCTCGATGTCGGTGTTGCTCAGGACCTCGTTGAAGCGCCTAGGCAGGTAGACTCGCAGAAAGAAGTCGTCCCCGACCTGCCCCTCCAGGATCACGATGATCGTCTCGCCAAAGGGTGTTGTGGCTCGCTCCATCGCAGTGATGAGATAGTCGCATTCCTCTCTGAGATCGTCTATCCTGGTGTAGAGCGGAGAGTCAGACTTGCAGTTGTTGAGGGTAGCTCTCAGGTCCTCGGTTGCTGCAGTGCCGTTCACGCTCGGAAACTCTAGCTTGAAAGTGCTGCTGCTCGACATCTCTAGTAGTTGGCCGGGCGCAGGTGTTCACACACAAAAAACCGACGCGTCGCCCTCCTGTCTGGGAATGCTGATGCTTTAATTGACTGCTGGCGACACTCGTTGTTTCTTCCTCACAGCTCGCTTCTTCGACGTTGGTTGCGAAACTGCACTGCGTTGTGTAACAGTTTGAGTTAAGCCTGTAATTTTCGGTACTCCTGTTGATTTATCGATCCACATGTTTTCCACTTTATCAACTACTTGTCTAACACTTTGGAGCATTTCACCATCTTTGTCCAAAAATAAACTGCACATGAACACCATATCTGTACCATCGTACATTTCCATTTTCAATAAAATTTGTCCTTTGTTTCCGGGTTTTGAACAGCAAAAGTATTCCCATCCTCCATCCATGACACTATGGGACAATCATCTGTTGGTTTTGGCACCCATCCTGGTTTCTTGGTTTCCACTTCGATGAGAGTTGGCCTCCTTCGTCTCTTGCAGGCAGTGATCGGTTTTACAGATGACGTCTGAGGTGATGCCAATGTCTGATCACTAGCATTATTGTTCATAACCTCAATCTCCTGAATAAACGATTTGATATAGTCGTCCGCAGAAACGTAAGCGGCCATGTTGACGTCCTTACCGTGTGACTTCTACCGTACTACGGACTGATGGTGCGTCTGCTCACCCTTGAAGTAAACTGTATGCACTCGCTGTGACACATCTTGTTGCAATAAGTTAGATGTTTGATTTTTTCACCCAACATCAGTTCCAACGGTCTGCGGAATCTCATTTCATCTATTGCGATTTGAGTCCACGTTAATTGTTGTACATCCTCACAGGGCTCGTAAGTGTACTGTGTATTTAGCTCCTCGTTAAATTTAACAGTCTGTTTTGTTTTCTTCATAGTTATATTCTTTCACATGATATTCAATATTTTTGTTTTTTTTTCATAAGTATGCTGTTTCATATGATATTTTCTCTCAAACACATCTCTCGCTCTATCCAACACTAACTTGATTGCGAGCCTTTCTCGGATGTTGTTACGTTTATAACGTATTTTGTTCATTGATATGGTGATTACTTTTCTTGCGTCATCCACACTGGTCATCTTTGGAGCACGTATCGACTGTTGCTACCTGACTAGCGTCGAAGGTTCTGGAACGAGTCCACAAGCGCAGACCTATGCATTGTCAAAGATATGTTCAACTACATTAATGAAATTGTGCGAGGTTAGGATGTTGTTGTATCTGCAGTCAATGTGCATGCCGTAACTCTTCATCACTTCTTTAGCCTTATTCACTATGTTTATGCCGTTGGGGACATTTTCTCTACAGTAGCACATTGTAAATCCTTCTTCCTTTGCTTTTTTCAAGGCTTGTTTGAAATTCCTCTTCTGTGTTCGAATGCACTTGTATTCACAAACTCCGTACTGCTCTAGAAGGGTTTCCCTAATCATCACACAAAATATATGCTTCAGATTTACATCTTCAGGCAACACTGCCACTTTAGATGTCTGTTCGATCAGCGTTTGATTCATGGATTGGTTTTCCATACACAATATATCATTTGTAGTTTTAAACTCGGAATTTGTTTGATCTAGCTTTCGGTTATTTGTTAGCGACTTTGTAAGTGATTGTAGCAGCCGTTGGTTCTCGTTTATAAGTCTGTACTGACCATTTTTTCTAATGGATGGCAAAACTTCTTCAAAGATCCAATCTTGAAACTTCTCGGCGATGGGCATTTTAGATTTCATAAGTAACGAATATAATCCCGGCTCGTTAAGAAAGATTGAATGTTTCTCGTTATAGGTTAGGGGGAGATTTTCGCTCCCCCATACTTCAGGAATTGTTTTGCGATATTTTTCTCTAACATGTACTCTGATTGCTTCTTTAGGGTTGGCGTATCCCAATATTGTAGCTACATCCTTAGCTTTGAACCATGGATTATCGCTGCTGTCAAACAGTACAGACAAAGGCCGATCATTAAACACATAGGCGGTTAAGTGGTTCATTTTGTAGGTTAGGCCAAAACGTCGGGCGATCGCTCTGACAGAACGTCACACAGCAACACTATTACACAGCCACACACTTCAAACTCCCGAACAAGAATGAGACCGTGGGTGTTTGACAACTGGTGTTCTGTTGATTTAATTACTAGGGGGAGATTTTCGCTCCCCCATACGTCAGGAATTGTTGAAGACTAGAACAAGAATGAGACCGTGGGTGTTTGACAGCTGGTGTACTATTGCTCGGAATTCGACGCGGGTGGTCTATAATTATGGGTTCCTGCAAGGGTCGGTCGCCCTCCTGTCGGGGTATCAAATTACAGCATCCGCATTCCCAGACAGGTCTCGACTCGTCGGTTTTTTGTGTGAACACCCGCGCCCTCCCGTAGAGGTATCAAATTACAGCATCCGCATTCCCAGACAGTAGGGTGACGCGACGGTTTTTTGTCTGTACACCTGCGCCCATCATCCCACGACGCACAGCCCGCCCCTAGCAGTAAAGTTTAGTTTAGTCTTGAGTTTCGAAGCGTCAACAGCTACGAAGAGATCATGGCCAACATCGAGTGGGATTGTGACATCACAGACGTTGAGTTGGAGGATGTATGTGTTGCAGCGGAAACGACAATGAATAGCAATAATAAGAAGAGACCGTTTGACGATGAAGATGATTACTTCGAAGGTGATGAATTCTACAACCGAAAAGACGACGATGAATGCACCTTGAAGCATTTCCATAAGAAGAGGCTATTGCGCATTGACAAAAAGTTCAAGTACGTTCATGAACCAAAAATGTATTCAACTACTCAAGATCTTGACGACGCTCTGTACTCCAGACGACGGGGAATCAACAGCATGTGGAACCATTGCCCGCTGGACGGCTTGGAGTGGGAATATTGGCAGCGTGACATGGACTACAAGATGAATTTCTACCCCATTGAAGAGGAGCACTTCTACGCCATTGAACATGAGCAGAAGTACATGATGCTTGTTGAAATGTGGTGGAATCGGCGGACCGATGAACTGCACCCTGATGAAGTAACAAAGTTTTTTAACAGTAAAAAATAAACGTTTTCCAACACCTTAACCTCCACCTGATCCCACCATCACAATCGGCCTTTTTCAAGGCCACAAAAGCTTTTCATGTTAGGGAACAGAAGGAAATCCATCTAATGTAGGAGGATTTTCTTCCAAGTGTTGGTGCAGGCGTCTGGGGGGGGGCTCCTCCAGTCCCTCCTGGCCCTCCTGAGGTCGGGCGCAGCTGCACCCCAGACAGGTCTCGACTTGTCGGTTTTTTGTGTGAACACCTGCACCCTCCAGTCGAGGTATCAAATTACAACATCCGCATTTGCATTCACTGGTAGTTCAATTGTCCGCAGGCGTCTTGGCTGGCAAAAGTGTCACAGACGAAACCTTGCCCGGTTGGAGGGGGGGGGCTCCTCCTGCCCCTCCTGCTCCTCCTGCTCCTCCTGCCCCTCCTGCTCCTCCTGCTCCTCCTGACCCTCCTGCCCCTCCTGCTCCTCCTGCTCCTCCTGCTCCTCCTGCCCCTCCTGCTCCTCCTGCTCCTCCTGCCCCTCCTGCTCCTCCTGCTCCTCATGCCCCTCCTGCTCCTCCTGCTCCTCCTGCCCCTCCTGCTCCTCCTGCTCCTCCTGCCCCTCCTGCTCCTCCTGCTCCTCCTGTCCCTCCTGCTCCTCCTGCTCCTCCTGCCCCTCCTGCCCCTCCTGCTCCTCTGCTCCTCCTGGCCCTCCTGAGGTCGGGCGCAGCTGCACCCCAGACAGGTCTCGACTTGTCGGTTTTTTGTGTGAACACCTGCACCCTCCAGTCGAGGTATCAAATTACAACATCCGCATTTGCATTCACTGGTAGTTCAATTGTCCGCAGGCGCTGATGTGCTAGCTCTGTTGATTTAATTACTAGGGGGAGATTTTCGCTCCCCCTAACACATAATGGCTTAGGGGGAGATTTTCGCTCCCCCATACGTCAGGAATTGTTGAAGACTAGAACAAGAATGAGACCGTGACAACTGGTGTTCTGTTGATTTAATTACTAGGGGGAGATTTTCGCTCCCCCTAACACATAATGGGTTAGGGGGAGATTTTCGCTCCCCCATACGTCAGGAATTGTTGAAGCCAAAAACAAGAATGATACCGTGGGTGTTTGACAACTGGTGATTTATTGCTCGGAATTCGATACGGGCGGACTATAATTATGGGTTCCTAGAAGGGTCAGCCGTCTTCCCGTCGAGGTATCAAATTACAGCATCCGCATTCCCAGACAGGTCTTGACTTGTCGGTTTTTTGTGTGAACACCTGCACCCTCCAGTCGAGGTATCAAATTACAACATCCGCATTCCCAGACAGTAGACTGGACGCGACGCTTATTTGTGTGAACGTCTGCCTCGGTGCAGAGTACTTGAAAGGGGGTGTATCGATACACCCCCCTTTGCAGTATATGTTCAAAGCATTGCAATTATATTCTCCTCAAAATTTGCATTCACTGGTAGTTCAATTGACCGCAAGCGCTGATGGGCTAGCTCTGTTGGTTGTAGCGTTACCCTGATCAACTCTTGTATTAATTATCCAAAGTATGTCATGTGGGTACTGAGAATACTCGGCTTGACGAGGAGATTCCAAAAATGCAAAAAAAAGGTCGAAAGTGTGGTGCGGGCCCCTTTTTTGTAAACATCATCCAAAGTGTACGATGTGGGTACTCAAATGACTCGGCTCGACTAGACGAACAAGAATCTGCAATTAGAAATCTGATCCGAGGTTAGGTTAGGATGGGTTAGGTTAGGTTAGGTTAGGTTAGGTTAGGTTAGGTTAGGTTAGGATGGGTTAGGTTAGGTTAGGTTAGGTTAGGTTAGGTTAGGATTCGCAACAACAAAAAAAATTCGCAAAAAAAATCGCAAAAAAAAAAATCGCAAAAAAAAAAAATTCGCAAAAAAAAAATTCGCAAAAAAAAATTCGCAAAAAAAAATTCGCAAAAAAAAAATTCGCAAAAAAAAAATTCGCAAAAAAAAAAAATTCGCAAAAAAAAAATTCGCAAAAAAAGTTTGCAAAAAAGTTCGCAAAAAAGTTCGCAAAAAAAAATTCGCAAAGTGTCACAGACGAGACCTCGGGGGGGGGCTCGGGGGGGGGGCTCGGGGGGGGGGTGCTCCTCCTGACTCCTCCTGGGGTCGGAGACTCCATTCTACCCTACTTGAATACCCGGCCAAAATTTAGAAAATGATTGAATATTACAACGATCGTACGTAGATTTTTTTAAGCTGACAACAAAATTAAGGTTTTTAGAAATAATTTAAGAAACTAGAATAGGTTCTTTTAAATTACATGGAAAAATATTAATCCTACGTATACAGAAGATAGATTTATTAGAATAGTAAATAAAACTGGTTGAATATTCAATAAGGTTATTTTTTAAATATATATTAGTCGACCTAATTTAATTTCTCATCAAAAGCGTTTTGAGCTAAATAGCATTAATTAAAACTCTGAAAGAATTGGGTAATCAGCATCTTTCCCTGGGCCTGTACGACTCCTCAAAGGCTTCCAAATTAAAACTTCGCGGTTGTGGGAGATGTAATGAAGCGATAATTAAGTGGATTTTAAAAGTTTCATCGAGAAGTTTCTTAAAATATATCACCCCTATCATTTGGCGTTACCGTAGACAATTTATATTTCTGAGACATCCTGTATACAATTATCCAACCCAAAATTTCAAAAAAATCCTAAATATTGTTATTTGATTGTTGTTAAAACTTGTGTTTCCATTAAATGCATTGTTTGTCACATATAGAGGCTTCTGAAGGTTTCCTTTACTATTATGTGTTTCGGTATTGACGCATTGATGGTCCCTACATTCAAAAAGAGCGGAAAAGCTTCGCTTTTATAGGTATTTTTTAGAGTTTTTCCAGGATATCTCCAAGAAAGTCCCTTTCTATGTAAAAAAATGCAACCGAGTGAAGTATTGATTATTGCACCTCACATTCGGGAGGTCTCGGGTTTTAACCCAGGCCAGCCATTCTGAGAAGAGTTTGTACTGTTTCTCATCTCACTTAGGCAAATGCCAGAATGGTTCCCAAAATACCCCCGTCGCAGCAAACCTGCATACTCAGCGAATTTCCAATGAATATATAACATAACACATTACTACTATAGACCCCCCCCCCCGAGGCGAAACTCAACCCCTTGAGCAAAGCTCGGTCCCCCTCCCCTCCCCATCCCCACACCTCCACCAATCCCCCTCACCACCCTCCCCACCAACTCCCCTCCCCCTCCCCACCCCTCGCCATCCCTCACCAATCCAACCCTCCCCTCCCCCCTCACAACCCTCTTCCCCCGGCCTATCATACCAATTTACCTAACCTACGTTAGGACCGTGTTGCCAACCTGGTTTTTTTCTGTGTAGCGCTGCCAACCTATTTTTCTTGCAATACTAGGTCACGCTAAATTATACTGATTGTTATATGTATATATTTATTACGTCACACTACTTTCGTTTGCTGCGCTCGGCCCCCACACACTGTTAATATATCTTTTAATACCTTTCTTCTGTTAAAATATATTAGTAAAATATGAAGTAGTACAAGGTGTATCAGAACAGACTGAAATAAAAACTATGCATTTATAAAATAAAAGTTGATATTTGTATGTAGGCCTAGTGATTTATCTTTACGGTGGAAATCATACCTAGTAGATAATGTTATGCCCTTATCAGGTTCATCGCTCCTGTTTCAACTTGTCTAGAGCTGTCACTACTTGTTCAGTAGATATGACCCCTATAGAGCTCTATAACGCATTTGCTATGCCAAACCTTTTTCACTTGTAATACTACTGTTTCATTATATGCTTTTTAAAACTAATTTCATTTAAATTGTACCTTGCGTAAGTCCAATATTAAACTATGCAAACAGTGGAAAATAATAAATAAAAAATTACAAACCAAAACGTTTATTGATACATTTTGTACTAGAACTATTAACAAAATGATATTCTTCTTAAAGAAATTATATTCCTTTACCGTTGCCGCGGTACACTAGAGACATCCTGGCAGCATCTCCTTTGTTGTAACTCTCGATGGTGGCTTCTGTGAGGATGATGAGGAAACGCCGTGGTAGATAGTACATCGTCGCCTTCTATTCCTTTCACGGTTGCGCAGACAGCCTCGCCGTAGCGTGAATTTGTTTTTGCAAAATTGGTAATTTCGTACAGAGTACCAGGCTGGAGATCGTTAAGTCTGGTGAATCGAGGAGTGTTACAGTTGTTGAGGCGTCCTTTCAAATTGCTCATGTCCATTGTAGCTGTAGGTTCGAGATGGTGCTGCTACCACTGTCGCTGATAGAATGAAGAACTTCTGCGAGTAAGCCTTTTATACCAGTAAAGAGGGGGGAAAAACCCATCCCCCAAGCATTAAAGGAATGTCTCTTAGGAATTATTGATTATGATACTGAACAAGTTTCAACACGTTATTCAGGGCACAAACCTTTTTTGTTTTCCCATGGTAAAAACAGAACACTGGCGAATTGGAAAGAGTCTTTAAGGACGGGTAGTTTTCCAAGTCCAGCACCAGACACGTTTAAAAAATTCACTAATGTATTTTACCTTTTCTAGTCCCTTCACATACACCACTGAATCTTTGAAAATGAGACACAATTGTCTGTGTAGCGCTTGAATGGTGACATCACCGTCCTGCTACAGTATGCCGTGGTAATGGTTGGTGACCCATGTGCACTGTTTCTTGGTTTTTAAGTCTAGAGTAGCGTATGGACACGGGGATCTCACTGTCCAGTGTTGTAGAACTGTATCGTCAGCCGTGGCGACAGCAAACTCCATAATTACAAACTCATTGTGCGAGTCTTTAAACCCCTGGAAGTCGGCAAACAGCTCCATGACCGCCACCGCCCAAGGCCAGCACTAGAATGAGCAGGCGGTAGCTACCCCCACTACATAGTACCTTTTCAGACATCAATTGCAGGAACAAGAAATAACAACAATTTAAGAAAGATACACACTTTTATTGCACATCAAATACGCTTATGTACACAAGTGATACGCTTTAAGTAAATAAATATCAAACATGTGAACTACTAATATAAATATTTTATCAATTAAAGAATCTATTAAACAAAATACTATTTTTCCTATCGCTACAATGTCTTTCAGAAACTAACTTCAACTCTTTTGGAAAACTAAAAACAATTACACTTCTAAAATATATACATTTTAATAAAACGTAATCATGTTAGGCAACAGTCTTGTCAACCACAATGTAGTGCTTAGTTGTAGTCTACAGTAATGTTTCTGTACTTGTCCACTTCGATGATGTTGCAAAACTCTCCAAAGACGATACAGTTGACCGCTTCCATGAGGGCGACGCCAAACTTGATTTCTATGCGAAGACTGCCTCTTCTGACAAGGTTCCAATGGGACGCAGCTGCCGCCAAATCCGATGTCAAATCGAACGCGTACAGACAGTAGCCATTGGGGTACATTCTTCGTGAGATTCCGTTGCCTTGGTTCTTGTTATGAATCCCACATCCCAAAAAAAGGGTGTTGTAGCAACTGATGTATAACTGATGATTTGTAAAGTCTGGCTGAAGCGCTTTAGCAGGTACTTGCTGTCCGTCAACGTAGAGGGCCAGAAATTTTACGTTGTAGTGGGCAAAATTAAAAGGGTTGTGCTTAAAACTGCCGTTATAAGCGTTGTTACTCACTAGCCCCAACACGAACCTTTTAGGCATCTGTCCCAGGTAAACATTGTCTATAGTTTTGCCGAGCACATCACTTGGAATAGTAAAGGCCTTAACGTCCACGCGCGTTATGGGATACTTTGCAGTGCACGTTTCTAGCTTTTTGGCGTGTTCAATCAACAGTGTGGGGCTAATCTTCACTCTTCTCACCATCAGACTGGCTTCCATCACGTTTATCGTGAACCCAGACTTGAACATTAGACTGAAGCTATCGCGGGATCTCATGAATTTTATTTTAAGCTCCACTCCGTTCAGGAGATACTTTCCTTGGTGGAATACGTCAGCGTGTATATATTCCATCATGTCCACAGGGTGGCTATTGGCAAAGTAACTTCGTAATTTCTTTAGTCCGTCGTTTTCATCTTCAGTTTTGTCCATTTGACTATCTGTATCGCTCACCCAAAAGGCTGATGATTGGTGGGTTTCTTTAGCGGCATCATCGTAATTCAAGAGAGTTTCAATGTACGCTCGGTAAGGATACGTGTTTCCATTTACCGATAAAAGTTTTTGGTTAAAGTACAATTCCACTTGGCTAAACAGCGAATGCAGAAAATAGTTTACAGGTCCAACTTTAACGCAGGTTGCGTCCAAAACATTACCGTCCTCTTGCAAAATTCTCACTTTCGCAGCAATTAAGGTTTGAGACAAGTCAAAATATTCGTCTCCATGGCCAGGCACTACAAACTCGATAGGCGCGTCATCAGTGAGCGAGGATAGTGGCTTGTATTGGATCCATCGACCTCCATCGATGCTGGTCTAAGTGTCTGAGATGCTGGACTCGATGGCGTCTCGGACCAGACTGACATCGGCACCAGGATTCACCGGGTTAAATCCAAAAGGCCGGAGGCGGGAATCCAGAAATTGAACTTTTCAGGGTAACCTTTCCACTTGACCAACACCTTCCTCCCTTTTCCCCCAATTTTCATTTCCAGTATTTTCTCAATTTTGTAAACCTTGTTCTTCGGAATTATTAATTTTGAAGATCCACTTCGTAAAAGGCACCGTCAATAACTTCTCCGGCCAGGTCTTGAACTTGGTACACGGGAATTGGATGCCTTATGACGCGTATGACTTTAAAGATTTCCTCTGTCCAGTTGCTTTCCCATTCTTTAGCAAAATGTTTCTTCTCCTTTGCTATACGCACTGTGTCACTGATATTGAGTTTGGGGGCGATATAAGTTTCCTTCTTGGAATATAGCGTCTTCCAGACTGGCAGAATGTTTTTGTCATTGACGTCAGCTGGTGCCATCTTGATTGTCGAATGCACTGTATTATTGTAGGCGCGTACCAAGTCTTAAATAATGTCCACATAGCGTAAAGTGTTTTTGTGAGTAAAGTAGCGCCACAATCTTGATTTTATAGTTTTTATAAACCGCTCTACCACTGCAGCTTTGGTATCAGGATTGCGGGTCGTGTAAAAATGTATTCCACGCTGCTTAAAAAACCTTGCAGAGGCCACGGAAACAAACTCTCTACCTTTGTCACACTGTATATCGCGTGGCTTTCGTCCGTCGGTTTTTAAAATAAACTCAAAAGCCTCATTAACCGTTTTAGCAGTCTTGTTTTTCAACGGGCGCAACCAACAGTATTTTGAGAAAACGTCCACCACCACAAGCAGATACTTGACACCGTCGTTGTGTTTGGAATTTTTTTTTAAATGGCCAAATCCGCTTGCCATAAATCGTCGATATTACTGACGATATACCTGTTTCTGGCAAAGTTTCTTCTTTTTTGCGTATGCAGTGTGTAGGGGTCCTGAGTGAGAAGCCAATCTTTAGTTTTTCGGGTCCTATACAGTATTTATCTTTGTTTTTTTTAATAAGGGGGCGGCTTCCTACGTAGCAAACAGAACTTGCCGCGTCGTAGTATATTTTTTCCTCAGTCTTGTTCATGGTTGTTGCGGGTTCATACGAGCCTACGCCTTAGACACTAATATTCTTCTTCTGTCTGGGAGTGGTGGTGTAATTGTTTTCCGCCTTCTAGCGGTGAGTGTAGGAAATGCTGGTCGCGGTGAAGGAAATGGTCGTCTCAGCGAGGAGGGTCCGGCTTGCTGATGTCTGCGCTGAGGGTTGCCGATGAATTCTTGAGGAACGTTAATCTGGCGTAGAGCTTCCACAAACTGCTCCCAACCGACAGGGCCGGCAGCTGTCTTCTTGCACCTTACCACATCGCAGACCAGATCGACAATGTTCGAGTTGGGGATTGCGGCTCCATTTTTTACTGACGGTTCCGTTTCTGTCCCATAAAATTAGTTCGTTGTCACAAAGCCGTTCAAAAAGGAGTTCTCCTTTTGTTTTAAACGCCTTGGGAATCGTGCGTAAGATATCGTTTCTAAGGTTCGGGTGCCGCTGTGTGATGGTTCTACAATAGGAATTTCCGTAGGTTTGCGCATTTCATCGTGAAAATACTGTTTACGTTAAAGCATCTGCTGGTACTGCGCCCATTTAGCCCTGTCTTTGAGGTCCGAAGCGTGAAGCACTTTATTCATATCCTCTTCCAGAACGTTCAACGTTTCATTTTTCAGTGTAGCAGCGTTCAACCGTTGCAAGACGTCGGGTGAAATCAACACCATCTTCTTAGCGTGATTCATCCTTGAAATAGTCCAGGGCCGTAGCAATAACTGCAGGGACCAGTACTTCACTGTGTTTCACCAATAATGCTCGTTTAGATTTCCAAGAGCCTTTCGAAGACGCTACGGAACGAATAGTTTGCTTGAATCTTTCGAGTTTCCGTCTCACCTTAGAAGTAAGGGGTATGTTGGCGTTTAAAATGTTCAAAAATCACTCGCAAATAGCGGTAACCAAACTCTCGTCAGCTATACTTAGCAACTGCAGACGTGGACTAGGCTTCAACTTGACTATGGCCTGTAGGAGCTGGAAATTGATCCGCATTGTGCGAGACATTCCGCAGAACTGACTCGGGAAACCAAACGCTGCCCCTATTTATAGGAATTTTACAAAACCTGATAGCAACAAGGATACAGAAGATAAATATAAATATGCGCATGCTAAACGGCAGTTGGATTAATTTAAATGAAAGATGAAACGGCTGCCAAAACAGATATCTCAAAATCGCGGTCGCTTTGTGCCGAAAGGTAAAGTGTCAAAGTCGCCTACATGGTGACGTTTATTGTACACGACCCTGTACGTTTTTGTTTCAGGGCGTGTCACAACAACTCCTGTCTTGGGGCGGGCGATCTTGTAGGGGACGGGCACTACAGTAGCCGGGGCGTCATGAAGTATCATCTTCTTCAAGGTGTCAAAACAAACGATGCCGTGGTTCCTGTAGTTCATTGGTGATCCCTCGTACTTTACACACAGTCTTGAATTCATTTGGGCCGATCCGAATGACATAGGCGTAGTTCTTGGGCCCTCCGGAAACAAACTCTTCGATGCAGGCATCTGGCCCGTACTTGGCCAACTCGTTGGTCATCTGACCCAAGAACTCGCCCACCTCGATTTCTTCATCTCCAGGCTTCTGGGTGAACACAATTGAATCGGTGGCAAAATATAACACCCGTTTACCCAGTCGCTCAAGTTACGAGTAGAGCTTGAGGCGGGCTTGTGCCATGACGAACGCCACAATTATAACATTGGTATATGGATGCGGGCAAATTGCTTCCTTCAGGTCGTGCCAGTTGACGAACATTAGTTCGTCACTGACTGGGATTAGTTCGTCGACTTCAATTCCGAGGTCTATCAGGAGGTCTAGCTGCTGGCCCTGCGTTTTGACAACAGATGTATGGGTAAATCGCTTCGTTTCCCCCATTTGCCCTAGAAGGAGTTCAGGCATGTTTTCCCAATCGATCGTTTACCAGGATTAAAAGAAACATTGTTTAGATCAATCTTGATTCTCTCCTTCTCTTCGTACTCACGAACAAACTAAGCTTTTAGTTCGTCCGTAGTACACCCTTCGGGCCAGCCGCTAGCTCTAACTTTGAGTTTTAAAAATTTATTTATGTATGATGCGAATAAACCACCGGAATTATCATCGGGGTTGTATGTTGTAGTCTCATATTGCCAAACTTCGTGGACTTTAATTATTCGATAGCCAAGATCAAGGGCTTTTTGAACTTCACATATTACCCAAGTCCCAGAGAGCGTCCTTTCTTCAGAAGAGTGGTCACAGTCCCCCTGATTCATGGTTTCAGCACAAGTACGACAAAGTGCAAAGCAGAGTTTGCCGTTGAACCGGGCAGGAAGGACTGGGTGATATAATTCGTCAGGAGGGAGTATGTCAATACGAACAAGCCCCTCTATGTTTGTAAAATCTTGGGGGCAGTCAGCACTCACGTAGATTTTCGGATGCTTGACTGGGAACGTCCCGTACTTACAAATGTAAGGGTAGAGACTACAAACATCGAGGTGCAAAATTTTCTCCCCCTCTGACGCCTTGTGATAAAATTTGGTGGCATTAGTTCTGCCACCAAAGAAGGCGTCTCGGGGATCAAGAGGTGGTGCGGCAAGGTCGGCACGAGAATCAATGAAGCGCCGGATCTCAGGATTAGTTTTCATTAGGATTGAAAACTGACAACCCCACATTTCGATCTCTGTAAAGCTGTTACGACGCAAAAGGAGTGCAGGTCCGTATCTGGGCTACCATACTATCGAATGAAAATATCGAAGTTTTAACAATCGATATATCGATTACTCTTATTCTTCAAATTTGCTGTCGATGTAGAAAAAGCAGACCTCTCTACAAAACGACATCCAATCAGCGATAGTTTTCCTGCTGGTTTTAGATGTTGATGTGTCTGTTTCTCTTATTAAAAAATCATAATTTATAACATTTATACAACAAATTAAACTAAAGTTAGAATGTAAATCAATCCAAACTTGACATTTTCGAAAAAAGTGTTTTCTAAAGAGTTTACATGTTTACACAACTATCTAAAATTCACAAAATCACAATCACGTTCTACTTCTATTTTTATTTACTTTATTGTAAAACGTAAATAAACAATTTTAATTAATAATGTTTAAAAACATATGATTATTACAAATTGAATAAGTTTACAGTTTAATTATTCGATTTATATATCGATTGTTAAAACTTCGATATTTTCATTCGATAGTATGGTAGCCCAGATAAGGAACTGCACCCCGCAATAGAGCAGCCTTTTCCGCTGTCCGCTCGTACCGTGACGCCATGGTAGCCCCAGCACTGCCAGTTGTAATTGTTGTGTCACGGTTTTTAAAACAGAGAGGACAACCGTGGAACCAGCAGCCGTGATACTCCCACACTGTTTTTACGTCACCGGCTTTACTATAACCGTCAACTTTGCGGCCACAAATCTTCTTTTCACGCCCGTTTCCGGCATGCTGAATGTCAATGTCGCGAGAATGGGACTCCCACAGCAGCCAACAAAGTGCCTCATAAGATTGGCGGTCGGCGAGACGATATCCTCCTGTTGGTATAACGGAAATTGTGTCAAGAGAAAGGTGGTTTGTCCTGTATGTAGTTATACAGGTCCCAGCTATCGTCACCGCCTGCCTGAATGGGTCGACACTGTTTTCAGATAGAAAACCTTCCCTGAATTTCAGACAGGTAAGACGCAGAGTTTGGACATCCTGAGAACAGTATTTCAATAATTCCCTATGAAAATTGAAAACATAGTCGGAGTTCTGCGACAAAGGCGTATACCACTCGAAGAACTTTTTTCTATCATCTTGGGTCATGTCATCACATCCGTACATGTTGGTAGAAGGGATGGGGCCAACGTAGTCAACATTTTCTATTTTATTAAAGAAATGTGGGAAATATCCCTTAGTATTATTTTCTAAATTAAACGTTTTTGGCAACTTGGCCAGGCCCTCCAACAGAAAATTTAGCGAGTCGATGAAGTGAAGATGAGAATACTTCAATAACTGAATTTTAGACCCAGTCATCATCAACTCGGGGGCCCAGCCTATTTTTTTTGATCATGTGTCGCAGAACAAATTGACCGTCATAAGCCTTAAAATTGTGCGCAATGACGACAACGTCCTTGTTTGGAGGACGCGGTTCGGCAAGGTAGGCAATAAAGTTCTTGACAGTGTTGACACCCTCAAACACGTAGCGGCGCTGTCCGCAGAAACTGCAAACGTGGTCAGAGTCAGGTACATTGACGCATGTTGGACAAGCTTGTTCTGCGATACACGAATTTGGGACATGTTCAAATGAGCTCGGATTGCCGGGAACAGGTATCTCTTGAGTACATTCAAAATCGAAAACACAAAGAGAAAAGGTTTTGCGGGGGCAAATTGTTTCACAGGCTGTACGTAACAGATGGTTTGGTGGGACATACTTGTCACATACTGTACATAGGGACTCTCCGCACACATGAAGACGTTTCTTTTGTGCTAAACTGTAGGTATGCAAACACTGCTCACACTTTTTCAATGTATGACATGCCGACTGATTGCCAAACGATGGAAGAAAATGGCGTCCAAAACACCTCTGCCCATAGAAAGAACGATTACACACGTTACATTTGACTCGTTCATCGCCTTCACAGAACCCTGGTTGGATACATGTAGGACATTTGGTAGGGCAGCGGTGGCGAGTCACAGGGTTTGAATCTGCGTACTTGCAGGGTCGACAGTATGAGTTTGCGGTTAAGGCCCCCGTTATGGATGTAATTACATTATAATGATTGCCACCAAATATTAGGTCAATATGATTGCGCGGATGTCCAGGGTACCTACAGGACCTTCAAACATTGTTTCACGACCTCTTCTATCGGTAAATACAGTAATGCAATAATTTGTCAAATGTTGCTGAAAGAGACGCAGCTCCTCGACGCCTCCCCCATGCGTGGTCAGATCAACGTTGGCTTCACAGCACAAACGTTGAGCCAGTACAAACTGTAATCCTCTCTGAATAAGTGATCCTGGTTTTTTAAGCTGATTGTATTCAGCAGCAGCTTCGGGAGACTCATCTTTCTTAAGAAAGCCTATCGCAACAACTATTGCTCTGGCCAGGCAGAGGTTATCACCGTTGTTGATCGTGAAATTCGATTGTTTCCTTTTACAGAACGTATGAAAGTCAGATGTATAATCGATACGTTCGTTGCGAATCCCGCCCGTTGGTACTCGGATATGAAGGAATACCACACGTAAGGGGCCGGCAATAAGGAATTCCTCGTTGCTCTGAACGCAACGTTCAACCAGCTGCAAGAAAATGTCAACGGAAAACTGATCCCTACGACGAACACTAAGGCCGATGGACCGCTGACTGACACGTGCAGGACTATAGATTGTAAAGCCTACACGGTATTGGGGGGCAATAGAGTCATCGAGAAGATGACGGGTCAAACCAGTAAAAATATCACGCAGCCAAACATAGGGATTGTCATGGGGTTGGGGAGGGTCGATGAGGACGGTGATTTCACGTGCCAACAGTTCAAAGTTGCGATATTGTCGAGCACGCTCGTCGATGATGCGGAAGGCAGGAGGAGGAGGAGGACTCACTAGAATAAAATCCCCAACAACATCAAAGTCAGGTACAGGGATGGGGTCGGGACTGCCGAGTTGTGGCATTGCGCAGGTCAAGGAGGGGCCGGGCATTGAGCGGGAGGTAGACGACAAGGATACCACATTCATACGGAGTGGCGGACTGAAGCCTTCACCCTCTAGAATGGGCTCAAAAAAATCAACTCTCTCGACAAGATCTGCCACATCTTGCGAGGAGAGTCGTAGCCCTGAAAAGGGCTGTTTGTCCTCAAAAGGTGGAGGTGGAGGTGGTGTCGCAGACATGATTAGACAAGTCGATGTTGACGCTAGGAGTGCGGGAACGCAAATGATATCAGGGCGGCTCGCCCCATCTATTTATGTAAAATATCGGATCGAACCGAACAACAACCGAATAAAACAACCAAATGAAACCATCGAATGACACCTATCGAATGCAAACAACCGAATACCGATGTTTTTTTTTTCATTAGAACCAACAGTAAAATTACCTAAAATAATCGATAGGCTCATTCGATATGAACAACCGAATGGAACAACCGAATGAAAGTAATCGAATGATAAGCCCTTGGAAATAATAAACCATTAAATGGAAAATAACCAGTATAAATGGAGTGTAACTATATTAAATGTGCATGCCAACTCAGCTATGAGTCATTCGTAATCGTATTAAAATGTGCGTTTGGAACAGTCATTTTAAGGCAAATTTATACTATATAAAATGTTATCGTAAAAATTAGTTGTCACTGCCAACTTTTAGTTTGAGGAGCGCCAAAGGTATAAATGGCGTCTCGTTTATAGATCTGGACCAGTCGCAGCCATGGATCCGAGATGGAAACATCCTTTTTCAGCCATCATAAGTGGCCCCAGTATGGCCGGCAAGACACGGTTTGTTAAAAGGTTTATAAATAATATGAACGAAATGTGTGACGCAGTATTTGATGACGATTATTGGTTTTACGGAGCTTGTAAACCTTCAAATATCAATGCTCCTGTTCGTTTCAAACAAGGATTGCCCGACATTGAAGAGTTGGAAGATACTTGATCGCCTAAACTTGTTGTCATCGACGATATGATGAACCGTACCGATCAGAAAGTAGCAGATTTGTTTACCAAAGACTGCCATCACTGCAATATCAGGGTGTTTTACATCACTCAAAATATTTTCCACCAAGGAAGAGTCCAACGTGACATTTCACTGAACGCCCAATACATAGTGTGTTTCAAGAATCCACGAGACAAGGCTCAGATCAGGCATCTTGCACATCAAATTTGCCCGGACAATCCAAAATTTATCCAGGACGCTTATACCGATGCAACGTCTGAGCCTCACGGATACCTACTAATGGATCTAAAGCAATACACACCGGATGAATATCGTTTTAGAACTAAAATATTTCCTTTGGGCCCTGTAAACTACGTTTATATTAGTCGCAAATAAAATGTGTAGAATTATTACTGGTGTTTGACTACTTCCATCCCTTTTATGTAGGGCCTTAGGAAAACGACTTATGTGGGTCAAAATAAACCAATATTTAAGGCAAAAAAAAGGTGCATAACTCTATTCACCTTATTGCGATGCAATGGTCTTTATACGATCTAGTTTTACATTATTCTGCTTGGTTGGAAAGTGCTTCAAAATATCGCCGCTAGAGTGTGTGCCGTTAGCTATTAAATTAGCTACTAGAGCGCACCACGAGCGTAGTTCCAACAAACGCCCCTAGAGTGTGGGCTGTAAGTTCTTGATTTCTCTGCTAGAGTGTACCACCAGCGCTGTTAGTTCTGCCGTTGTCTCACAGGTTACGTACTCTGTTGATAAGGAGTATCAGTAAGTAAGGGTTATTTGTTATTTCTAAACGGTGGTCCCGTGGCTCAGTGGTTAGGGTCGTGGCCTCCAGTTCGGAGAATGTGACAAACATGGGTTCAAATCCCATGCGGGGCCATCAAAATTTAGTATATTAACTCGGTCTCTCCACCACTAAAACTGGGTGGGGAGACCATGCACATTTTAAAAACCATTATTTACAATATTATTAGTCGTTGTGACATTGTTACGTTATTAGTTAAGCATCTGTCAGGAGAGGGTTGGCTGTATAAGTAACAAGATCGGATAAGTAACATGTTCGGATAAGTAAACAAGCGGGTGAGAGGGGGCCGAGCGAAGCAAACGAAAGTAACGTGACGTAGAAAATATATACATATAACTGTGTGACGTAAAAAATATGCCTGTATAAGCGTGACATAGTATTGCAAGAAAAAAAATAGGTTGGCAGCGCTACGCGAAAAAAAGTTAGGTTGGCAACACTCCACGAAAATAGGTTAGGTAAAGTGATAGGAAGGGGCCGGGAGGGAAAGGAAGGGGGTGGGGAGTGGATGGGGAGGGGTGGGGAGGGGAGCGGGTGGGGAGTGGAGGGGTGGGGAGGGGGACGGGAGGGGTGTGGTGGGAAGGGGTGAGGAGGGGGACGGGAGGGGGACCGATCTTTGCTCAAGGAGTTGAGTTTCGCCTCGGGGGGGTCTATAGTAGTCACATTAACACTTCACAGGATTCATAAGAAATATATTCACAAACAAGCGATATTAAAAATATTAATTATTCTCCATAAGAATAACATTGGGGATGAGTACGCAGGTTTGCTGCAACAAATAACACAAAAAATGGGTTTTTATGCAAATACAATTATAACTCATCTAAGTAAAGTCACATACCAAGTTTCATTCATATACATTTATAAGTAAGCGATATATAACATTTTAATTATTCTCCATAAGAATAACATGGGGACCGATTACCTAGGTTTGCTGCTACTGGATCCATATGTGAAAATTTTGTATTTTGTGCAAACAACTATAAACCCCAACCAGATGAAGCCATTTACCTAATTTTGTCAGTTTATCTTCATAAATAAGCGAGATATACAATTTTTCTTTTTCTCCATAAGAATAACATTAGACAACGTACTGTTTTTAGCACTTTCAATATCTCAAGAACCAATTGACGTAGAGCAATGATAAAAATACCAAATTGTTTGTTTTTTATGCTGAATTAAATGGTAAAAAGTAAAATTTGATTTAAATAAAAATTACATGTGGAAACCCCAAAAAACCCATTTTTGGGGTACAAAAACCCCAAAACCCCCTTTGGATGGTGCGATTCGTCTGGTTTTCGAACTCCTTCAAATAAATGGTGCTTTACACATTTGTACCAAATTTCATTAAGATCGGACCTTTTCTACGAGAGTTATCGTGCTTACGGACATACACACACACATATATATATATATATATATATATATATATATAAATTTGTACGAATGGTGTTTTTGGCATCTGGGGACCTCAAAATGAAAAGTTATCATGGTCTCGGGCTTAAGCCTTACCATGAGACCTACGGTAATAGCTTCTTCCATATAGGGGAAATTCGCTAAAAGGGCCATACCCCGCCAGAAAGGGAAAGATAGGCCTACCTTACCTGGTTAAAAGATTTCCCCATAAATTATCTATATCATTGTAAATTCCAATACTTTGTAAAACATTGTCACGGAATAAATAGTATTATAACAATTGTAGGAGAAAATATTATGTGACTTCTAAATTACAAATATAAACAATAGACCAACTATGTTGGTGAATCAAAGGGTTGCCCCTAGATCAAAGCACAAATGGGGACCACTCACTTAATAAGCAAACTTAAGAAGGAAAAGAAAAAATATGTGCCAAGTTGATAGCAGTACAAGTTATTCAAATATTTAATATAGTATACAAAATATAAAAAAAGAATGCTGCTGAGGATTACATACAATGAGCTTCAGAATATCTAGTGCCCAAATAAAACTATACACGTACTTAACTTCGCACACATATAAACACATACATACTCACACATATACACATATATGCACATATGCACACCTATTAACATATATAAAAGTTAAACAAATAGATAAGTTGACAAGATCAACGTTTTCAGTACAGCAAAAATAAGACATACACAACTAAATTAAAGTTTAATGTAATTTAAATTTGTGGCTTTAATAATTCTTCAGAGTTTTCAATTTCACTGCTCCAAAAAAATAAAACAAACAAAAAAGTCCTATCGCAGTGTGTTCTTTCTACCCCCCAAACCATACCCTGGCCACTGTAGCAGGCAAAAAAAGGAAAAAAGTCCTGTTGCAGTGTGTTCACCTTTCCAAACCCCAAACCATCCCCTGGCCACTGTAGCAGGCAAAAAAAAAATAAAAAGTCCTGTTGCAGTGTGTTCACCCTTCCAACCCCCAAACCATCCCCTGGCCACTGTAGCAGGAAAAAAAAATAAAAAAGTCCTGTCGCAGTGTGTTCATCTTTCCACCCCCCAAACCATCCTCTAGCCACTGTAGCAGGCAAAAAAAAGAAAAAGTCCTGTCGCAGTGTGTTCACCCTTCCAACCCCCAAACCATCTCCTGGCCACTGTAGCAGGCAAAAAAAAGAAAAAGTCCTGTCGCAGTGTGTTCATCTTTCCACCCCCCAAACCATCCCCTGGCCACTGTAGCAGGCAAAAAAAGTCCTGTTGCAGTGTGTTCATCTTTCCACCCCCCAAACCATCCCCTGGCCACTGTAGCAGGCAAAAAAAGTCCTGTTGCAGTGTGTTCATCTTTCCACCCCCCAAACCATCACCTGGCCACTGTAGCAGGCAAAAACAGTCCTGTTGCAGTGTGTTCATCTTTCCACCCCCCAAACCATCCCCTGGCCACTGTAGCAGGCAAAAAAAAGAAAAAGTCCTGTTGCAGTGTGTTCACCTTTCCAACCCCCAAACCATCCCCTGGCCACTGTAGCAGGCAAAAAAAGTCCTGTCGCAGTGTGTTCATCTTTCCACCCCAAAACCATCCCCTGGCCACTGTCGCAGGCAAAAAAAAAGAAAAAAGTCCTGTTGCAGTGTGTTCACCTTTCCAACCCCTAAACCATCCCCTGGCCACTGTAGCAGGCAAAAAAATTCCTGTCGCAGTGTGTTCACCTTTCCAACCCCCAAACCATCCCCTGGCCACTGTAGCAGGCAAAAAAAGTCCTGTCGCAGTGTGTTCATCTTTCCACCCCAAAACCATCCCCTGGCCACTGTCGCAGGCAAAAAAAAGAAAAAAGTCCTGTTGCAGTGTGTTCAGCTTTCCAACCCCCAAACCATCCCCTGGCCACTGTAGCAGGCAAAAAAATTCCTGTCGCAGTGTGTTCACCTTTCCAACCCCCAAACCATCCCCTGGCCACTGTAGCAGGCAAAAAAAGTCCTGTTGCAGTGTGTCAATCTCCCCCTCCCTAACCAACCCTATCTGACGGCTGAAGAGGGCCTAAGCGCCCTAAAGCAGCCACAGTGGGCCAGAGACTTTTCTGCCCACTGGAACCTCACAAAACAACAACTGTTCCAAGCCTTTAATCTTTTCTGGTATCGAGTAATGAAATTTCTTTCCACAATTTTTCGAGAAATTGTATCATATAGCCTAGGAGTACTGTATGTATAAAATTGTTGGTACATCGTCATATAAGGCTTTGGAAGTGCTACGGTATGGTCAAAGCGCATATTATATGGTTTTGAAAGATTTACACGATTTGAATCACTCCTTGTAAAAAATAATTTTAAAACCTTATAAATATACAAATTTCGAAAAGGAAAAATTCCTAACTCCTTGAATAAAGGCAGAGAATGTTCAAATCGGGATTTCTTCATTATTACTCTTACGATGTTCTTTTGTAATGTTCAAATTGGGATTTCTTCATTATTACTCTTACGATGTTCTTTTGTAATGTTATGATTGGCTTTACTGTAGTAGACATGTAAGTTCCTCCCCAGCAAGAGAGTGCATAACCCAATCTGGATCCCACTAGAGCGCGATATAGATTAATTATGAGATTTCTAGGGCAAAAATCATGCAAAAAATAAAACTTTTGGACCATTACATATATTTATCGTTTTAATTTGTTAACTTGGCTCTTCCACGAATGATTAGAATCTTTTACAAGTCCTAAATATTTCATTTCATGAACATTCTTTATCTCTATACATTCAATACAATTTGTACCACCTAAGCAATCAGATGGTAAACTATTTTACTGTTACAGTCAATATCTTTTTTAACGTTGAACATCATATATTTGGTCTTATCACTCAATGTTAAGAAATGTTTACCAAACAAAAATTCCAAACATTTTAGATCTTCTTGCATCATACTAAAGAGGTTATTTAAATTTTGACAAATATAACTTAATGCTGTGTCATCTACAAACGCTGTTACTTTACAATTGAAATTAGTATTACAAAAATCGTTCACATAAATTAGGAAAAGATTCGGTCCCAAGACTGACCCTTGAGGGACTCCGTATTTCATTGAACCTTTCTCACTTAAATAGCCTGAAACCCTAACTCGTTGAGTCCTGTTTTCAAGATAACTTGAAAACCATTCAAACGGTTACCCTCAAATTCCAGCTTGCCACATTTTATCAAGAAGAATTTTGTGGTCCACTGCATCAAATGCTTTAGTAATATCAATATATGACGCTGCGCATGTTGATCCACCATTTATACCCTCATATATATTTTCAAGAAAACTAAGTAAAGCATTTTCCGTTGATAAATGTTCGGAAACCCATATTGATTTTTGTTAAAAGAATTGTTTAATTTAAAAAAGTTACTAGTATTTTTTTGACTAGGCCTACTTTTTATATGATTTTTTAAATGTAATTTCAATCTTTACACCAGTGGTTGCAGAGAAAACTTAAATTTGTATATAGTGGTAAACACAGGTTTTGGTCCAATATTACCCTTATGGAGAAATAAATCAATATAATTCCTCTCTTATTTGCCATAGATTTCAATAAAACTCAGTTTTATTGGTTAAATATGGTATAAGTTAACATCGGCTAGTATAATATTTTCGGGACACTGCCACCTAACCCTGGCTAGGAGGGGGCTCTCCACTCTTAAAACTACTCAAGTGACTCTGTTGTACTTCCACTAAAGCGATTCGGGTTGCACTTCTGGTTCCAAGTTCTCTAGAATATTTTGTAAACAAGCTAGCGGCCTTTAAATTATATTTTGTGTATAAAGTAATTTAACCTAAACTCTAGTATGAGCAAGGTTTGCTTACTTGGTTGGTCGCAGCTCTGAACCCAAAAACTGCTACTACAAACTAATAACTTTTTGAAGTAACTAATTTCCGTAAAAAATAAGTTCTAGACAGGTAAATAAAAACCCTATAAAAACGCGTTAGAAAATCCAAAAAAATAATATCTGGCTAATGTAGTTTAAAATCAAAACAAACGAATCATAACTTCAGTTCACAAAAAAACAGTGATCTAACTGCCAAAGCAATATTCATGTTGTGAATTATCAACATGTGATTTTCTGAAAAAGGTGTCTAAAACTATTGTATATAGATTGCATATAGATTGGTCACATCAAAAATGAATTAAATGTGTATATTTAAATAGTGACATTAAGTTATTTTAACAACTGGGTTGACTTTACAATTGCAGAAAGGAGGTAAATCATCGAAAAACTAATTTGTTATGGAAGGAAGCCGTAGTGAATAATAACACGCATTATCAGACTAAGCTAACAGTCATTTACCGAGCAAGGTGGTTCTCTTAGTACTTAGTAAAAATAGGGTTAAAAGAAGAAATAACATGTCAGTTTTTTAATATGTGTATTTGTCTTTTATGCACAAACCTGAGAAATCAACACATCATCAGGCTGGTAATCCCAAGGTCCTCCTCAAGTTGGCACAAACTTAATCCCAAATCCATCCATCTTCACTTTCGTATATACACTTTACACGATGTATCGCTTAATTTTAGAAAACGCTTCTCCTCTTCACGTTTCCTGAAAATCACCAGAGAAATTGAATGAGAAAGATAAGTTGTGTAACTGTTAAACTACTTTACAGCCCAACTTGTGTAGTACTCTTTAGCAGTGTGTGCGTAGGCCGTAAAATGAAATCTGAACTGGAAGAAATAATAATTTATAAAACTCGATTCACCATTAGGAATAGTGCAGTAAAGAGTTTAAAGTCACAATACATATAAATGTATAAGAAGAAAAACCCCATCGATTTCCCACCCACTGAAAGCCCGAAGGATCATGCGTTGAACCGACCTCCAATCACCAGTATGTATAATGAGTTTTATATTTTAAATTTGATATAAAACGATACTTTACATTGTCAATACGTACAATCGCTACCCCTTTTCAGATAGCAATATGACCTCCCTCACAGTGATATACTGTCGGGGAGAGCCCGGTAATGGTATGTGTGTGTGTGTGTGTGTGTGTGTGTGTGTGTGTGTGTGTGTGTGTGTGTGTGTGTGTGTGTGTGTGAGAGTGTGTTAGAATGGAGGCATGTGTTATCATGCACTGGTCATGATACCGGGCTGGTACCTGGTGAGGCTCTGTCTTACCGCCATCCACGAGATCTGGCTATACGGAAAACCCAACTTTTGACATATAATATATCACCCTCCCTCCTTCCTACCTCAACTCAAAGTCCAACTCATTTTATTAGTTAAATAATACTTTATTATACTATTACTATTACTATATTATTAGTTAAACAATGCTCATTTGAACACGTCCCCAGCCTACTACAACAACAAAATAGTAGAACATTTGCAATTCAATAGAGCATCGTCTAAACTATAAAAAAAATTCTCCAAATAATATGACGTTGTTTTAATGGTCATCCTTTTCTCTTTCTGGCTTTGTTAAAAAAAAAGTGTGATAAGGCCCCTTCTCAAGTTTAGTTGATGAGTGTCCCACTACCGACAATAGGTGTTTAGATATTGTTGGCTAGCCGTGGAAAATACTGTTATGAACAAACAGATTTTCCTTTTTATTTACAAATACAAAGGCTTCAAACCCAACAAGACCTAATCGACTGAGTGCGTGTTTCTATAATTATTCTTTACAAAAATATTTAAAAAATATAAAAGGTTTTTGCAGTTTTATAGTCTAAAAGATGGTGTAAAGATTATTAATATCGGATCTTTAATAACATATTTATTTACTGAGATTTTCTTAAATAACTTCAAGAATCAAGCATCTTTTATTGTTACAAACTTAGCATGCCCAAAAAGTCAGAAATTCATGGTACGATAAGAAATTATAATCCAAGGGGTTTACTTAACAAAACAGTATTTTCGTGGATTTGTCAATCTACAAACCTAAATTTGAAACATTACTCATATTACTTTGGGACTCTGTAATACTCATTTTCCAACAACAGTTATTTGAAACTATATCTAAACTTGCGCACATCTGATTATTATTTTTAAAATAAGAAGGAAGTGCAGATACATATAAATAATTATGGTTAACACAAAATTAACATGTAGTTATTTTTAAATGTTTGCAATAAATCATTCATTAATGATCGTATATTAATAATCTTTTTTATGGATAAACATATTTTTCTATTTTGTAAATTGTTTTAAAATTTATATTTTTTGAGATAAGTTATTAAGATAAAAATGGCCGCCATCTTGAAATGGTTCAGAGAATTGACTTGATACTTATAACTGAAAAATTTCTTGTTAGTCGTCATACATAAGTATCGATTATTTTAGACATTATTAAGATATAATAAATTATGTAAACTACACATAAACCAAGCGTTTTTGGACACAACTTTATAAGCACTTTTTCTTGATTTTTGTTTAATAAATCATATCCCGCATTGTTGAAGGGTTTTGTTAGAAACATAACCTGTATGTCTATCTATTTTTGGTAGTGTATCTATAAACTGTACATATATTGACAACCCCCGGAGATGCAAAGTTTAGAGGTACCAGTTAAAAGATAAGATTGCCATCTGAGGAAGCTATCTTAGTAGATAGAGTATATATTATGATCGGTCCATGTGTAACATGAAAGTGTGTTGTGTAATTAATAATGGATTTATTTAAACAAGTTGAAATGTAAAACATAACGTAAGATTCGACTTGGTTTAAATTATATAAATCGGCTAGGATCGGTTGTCATCAAAACTCACTTTATTTTGGAACCTCGGCATCAACTACGTATAATAATTGATTGACAGTTTAATAAATAATGAGAACGTTATTGTTAGGGGTTTTCGAATGTTAAATTAATTAAATTAAAGAAAAGCGGATCGCCTAGAATGTGACAATCTTCATCTGTTAGAAAACTGAATGTTGTACGCATGGATTCGAAGTTATTTTAGTTTAACGTATATAAAAAAAAATACTTTAATCAAAATCATTTAATACTAACTTTTTTACTTATTCATAAACAATAATTAGCCTTTGTCAAGTATTTAGTTTATTACAAACTTAATTATCGAATCTCTTTCATTTTAGGACGCTGCTCGTGACATAGTTATGAATTGTCAATACCACGATCGCCGTCAAAACTCAAATATGTCCTTATCAAAATCCTTATCGCTAACAAAACATCGATTTCTAAATAAATAATATCTCTTTAAATAAATTGTCTTAATACAAAAACATCATAAAACTTAAAATAACCATTAAAAATAATGTAGTGTTGGTGGTGATGAATGACAAATATTATAGTCTTTTGTCGGAGTTGTAAAACGTCGTGTCAGAATTAAGAAGTGTCAAAATATGAGTGTTGTCGGAGTTGTGAAATGTCAAATAATTGATTGGTGATGAAATTATATCTTATTTATTGATAAGATTTATTCTGGGGACCTTTTTTAAGAGGTGAAAACATTAAAAGACTAACTAAAAATTACGCCATAACGAGAGGTTGTTGGCTTCTCAAATAAGAGGACAGACACGTATTACGTAACGCAATTAAGGAAAAGGGGGGTCTGGTTCAGCGTTATGTAACACACACACATTTTAAATATAATGTGATGAGTTTATTTTTAACTTCAGTTTTATTATCAGATTTAGTGTTATTTTGACCATTTACTGGGTATTTATATGTTTTTGTTGTTGTTAAATTTATAAATAATATTTTGTTTTTAATCTATGAGAGTTATTACTTTTATTTGTTACGTTTTTGCTGGGATAGTTTGTTTTCTTTCCTGAATATGTTTTCGTCTACTTTGAACCTTATCTGAAATGACGAAACATATTAAGGGTATTTACAATAAAGAATAGTTCCTCTAAAATAATAACGACTATTTCAAGGATTTCCGTCTAGAGTTTGAATTTAAAAACATGTAATAACGAGAAACGAATTTTAGCCTCATTTAAAATTGTAAATACCCTTAATTATTAAGTTTAAGTTCATTTAACAGCTGCGTTTTGTGGCAAGAGATCAATCACAGATAATGAAGATTGATATGAAATTATAACAAATTATATTAAATGATGAACGTAATCTTTAAGTGCCGTGGTATTTTTAGTCTTTACTCTGTGTAAATTGATGCCATTTTTTTATTAGAGTAATAATTATAATTTTAGTGAATTTCCTCTATAGGGAAAATTATATTAAAAGCTCGCTGTCAGGGCAAACATTGGATTTAATCACTACCATGGGGGAGCAATCCGTACATCGCTTGCGCTACTGGCCAGGGGAGAGCGATCTGCATGCAGCCATGCAATCTGATCTCAGTCGGAGTTGTGAACCGTCGGTAGGCTGTGTTTTTGTTTGTGTATTTCGATCGTTGAGTCATATCTTACACTGTGTTTTCCTGAATCCACACAAGCTTTTCCTGTCCCGACGTTTGCCACTTTTCCTCAACGTAAGAGTTAGCCATTTCATTCAATGCGTTCAAACAACTGAAAAAAACAATATTTCAGAATACATAATCATCTACAAGACGTATGACGGGCTGGACAAATATCCCAGCCAGTAAATGTTTTGGGTTGGAACTATTTTTGGTAAAGCTGATTTTTTTCTCTGGTGGTAGACGATGTTGAGAGAAGTGTTTTCCCAAAAGTTCTCTAAAATCCCCATGCAGCTCCCCCCCTTAGCCATCCTCAAAGTTATGCAATATATATCCTTACATATTTCTGTTTAACATTTTATGATTAAATACTAACGAGGGTTAATATCTCCACATCTGTCAGTCAATAAACGAACTATAACTTTTACACTGTATATCCGATCTGTGAGGTTTCATAAAAATATACAAAATGTAAATTAAAGTTTTGTTACATATTAAAAGGAAATTACCGGGGAAGTTGAAGACGATATCTTTTTGCCTGTGCAGACGCGTAGGCGTTGTTTTAAAACCTACGAATTATTCATTAGAAAATTGTTGTCCGACCTCGTTGAAATAGTAAGTTTTGTATTGATTTAAATTGCTTTATATAATTGTCATGAACTGAATTTAAGTTGAGATGACTGTATATATGTCATTGTTAGTTTGTAAAGTAATATTTCCATTAACTGTTGTAGATAAATTATAAAACTCAAAATCAAACGTAAAGGAAAGCCTTTTTTTATTGTTTGTTTGAGAGCATATGTTTTAAAAATTGAAACGCAAATGATTTTATAAATGAAATGATTATGAAGTATTGTAATTAATTCGTCTGGAACCATTTTTTATTGCAGACGAGGTTTCACGGATAAAGCAGATTATCGGATGCAGTCGTTTCCAAAAACAGACCCACCTTATTTAATTTAGTTGGTGAATGTTGATAAATAAAATTATAAAAATCTTAAAAGGGTAAAAGAATGTATTTAAGTTTATAAGTGCCTACAGTATAATAAAAGTTATTTAGTTCAACAACTACTATTCTTCATTTAATATGCCTGTTGGTTACATCATAATTGGTTTTTTTTTAGTAAACTAAATTGAATTTCAATGTTGCCCTTAATTGGACACCCGAGGGTATAAAAAACCCCACAGAAGATAAGATAAGATTACAAATTTCCCTGTCAATGAATGAAATACATACGTAACAAATGTAAGGATTTGAATCTTCATGAACTTTTTGCTGCTTATTTTTCTTATACCTTAAAAACCCAACTCTTCCGTTATACTAGCTGTAAATAGTCCGTCAAAAATTACGGGATTAGAAAAACTAAAGAAATTTTGTTCATTAGTTGTGAAATAAGTTTAGTTATTCTTTAAAAATGTATATTTAAAACTGTAATTTGTAATTGCAAGTAGTGGGATTTTGCGGCTTTTGGCTCACTTGATTGACAGCTTCCGGTCACGTGACTTTGATGACGTAGGAATGACGTAGTTGGCGACGTAGTTGGCGACGTATTAGTGACGTCATGGATGTTTGGAGTAGGTCAAGGTCGTCTGAAGTAGTTTTTAAAAAACTATCTTGCACAAGTTTTGATTCGATGGTTTCAAACTATCAAAATTATTTGTTGCTAAACGTTTTACCCAAAGTATGGCATGTGGGTAGTCTGCTGACACGTCTCAACAAGACGAAGAAGTTGGTGCATTCATAATTCAGATCCGACTAAGGGTATAGCAGTAATAGCGAAAAAACAATATTTTGAAGGTTTTCCGCTATTGCTCCTAATTCCCTCGTTGGATCTAAATTCTGAATGCACCATCTTGTTCGTATTGTTGAGCCGCGCCAGCAGAGTACTCACATGCCATACTTTGGCTAAAAAGTTTAGCATCAAATAATTTTGATAGTTTAAAACTATCGAATCAAACTTGTGCAAGATAGATATATTTATGGAATGAAAACAATCAAATGAAACCTGTGCAAGATTTCTAACTTTTATTTTTATTTATTTATTTACAATAATACAAATCGAATAATGTGTTATTCGCTGTGAAACCTGGGCAAGATAGTTGGGTTTAACTTTTATGTATTACTCATTTCATTTACAATATTTTAATTCTGTGTAGTTTTTGAAGTTTCCTCAAATGACGTTTGCTCAGAGTTCTTGGTGTTTGCTGTGTAACTTAAAATATAGTGCACAATATCTGGATTGGGTGTTTCCAATTTAATTTTCTAAGTCAGTGAAACAGTAGTTATAATAGCAAAAGTTCCCTTCACCGTTAATGCGCTTCTCCATGATTGTGTACGAAAATTACCATTAATTAAAACCTATCAAGGATAGCATTATTGCTTCCGCATCAGAAGTTGTTCTAGAAACTTCATTTACTTGTATTTGAGAAGTTGTATTTTCATTTGTGTCAGCTTGCTCATTAATATAAGAAGATGTGGAAGAAACAGTAGTGTCTTGGATTGGTGAGTCCATGTGTACTAGGCACGAGCTGGAGGTCTAATGATGTGATACAATCATGTAGTATAGGTACCAGTCCTTCCCCCCACCAAGTTTTTACATCGCACAATAACCTCAGTATATGCGTTAGTAATGGTTTAGCTCTTAAACTGTGAGGATCGTAGCTCCGATTTAAAATGTTTTAAAATACCTCAGGATCAAGTTGATGGATAAGCTTGTTCTATATGTCAATGCTTCGTCTTGGATTGGCGAGTTCATGTGTACTAGGCAAGAGCTGGAGGTTTAATAACGTGTCAACAAGCATGTAGGATGCCTAACCGCCCTTCCCCCACCAAGTTTATACATCGCACAATAACCTCAATATATGTGTTAGTTAGGGTTTAGCTCTTAGACTGTGTGGATCGTAGCTGAAAACCTCGGATGAAAATGTCACAGTTTTACAGGAATATGAGAAAGGTGTCCTTTAGTAGTTCAATAGCAACTACCTACTACTTTTTGGACTATGAAGATAGAAGGTCCACGCTGTTAGCTGATTGTCAGCGGTTCCGTCGTAGAATAATTGTCGTTGAAACACTCTTAGCTAGTTGTTTGCTACGTAAGGTGCATCACATAAATACATGTATTAGTTTAAATCACAGTGAGTGTTATGCTTATTTGTTGAGCAAAAATCATTGTTAAGAGCTGGATGCCCCCCTACAGACTAAAAAACAAAAATTGACGATGGTTCAACGCGTGGTAGACACGGCGACAGCTGGCTCTTGGAATGTCCCCCGCACACTGCAAAAAATAAATTGATGGCTGCGCATCGCGCGTACCAGAGCTGCCTCTTGAAATGTCCCCCACAGACTGCAAAAAATAAATTGTCGGCTGCGCATCGCGCGTACAAGATTGTCGGACTAGTCATTCAGGTTTATTTTATGCACACATCTGCTATATAACGCAGGAAAAACATGCATCGATACCAGTCTCCTCCTGCATCGAATGAGAACCTGGTCTAAGGCTTACCTCTGCAGCTCCTGTCAAGATTGAGTCTAGTGTTTTACTGTGTATCTTTGTATCTGTTTAACCAATTGCAATCCCTCTTTAGCTTAGAACTACAAGTGTTATCATCGTATAACTAACTTTGGATCCATCAAGTCTCCGTGTATTTTTGTATCTCCAAGTGTTATTTATCGTTATAATATAACTAACTTTCAATCTCTTTTAGCAGACTGTTCAAAGGAGTATTCGAGGAATCTTGCATCAAAGTGTTGTTTAATTTAACTGATTCTTCCTTCTAATATCTTCGTTAAAAACTCTGTCTTCTAGTGATACCGTTACATTCTATTTCAAATATCCAAATTAATATGGCGTCGGCATCAGTATCAGTTTGTGAACGCAAAACCACTAAACCCTCCATCATCGCACCTTTGCCACGTCCGGTGACCATCGAAGTTGGAGCGACAAGTTCGCGAAAATTGCCGCCGTTACCCGTGACCGCAGTTGTAGGCGATGTTGTAAAGAGAAACATCCTCTTCGAAATGGGTCTGGAGCTCTCAGATGATGATTCTGAAGTGAAAGTTCCCTCTCCCAAAATACAGAAAACCACAATTCTTATATCCCCACATCAGGAACAACATATTGGACGCTGTAAACACCGTTTTATAAAAGGAAGTAGTAAAGGTCTCATGTGTAACAAACGGTGTTTGAAAGGGCGCGACCAGTGCGGTATCCACTTTGGTCAAACAGTAAAAAAATTGAAAACATCAGTTGCAGGTCCGGTTACCGTTAATAGTAAGGTGAAACCATCCGCTTCTCAAGAAGTAACTACACCGTCTGTGAACCCTTCTGAGCCACAAGAAGTAAGTTCCCAGTGTGTATCCACATTGGGTAAAACCCTTGACGAAACAAAAGCAAAATTAGCAACTCTTGAAAACATTCTGCTAAACCTATTGAAGGATCCGCCTAAACCAGTTACCCAAACAGAAGCTCGCAAAACTAAACCATGTAAAAAACAAAAACCTGCAAACATCCAAAAAATTCGCATATATAAATTGAAACCTACGGCCATGTATAAATTACTACGATATGAAGACAATATGCCGATTGTAGAAAGTAAGGGAAAACTATATAAAGTCCCATTACCTGGCTACATGACACGACCAAGTCCTAACGGGAAATGGAGCCTTGTTTGTGATTACGTCACAGCGCGTATGGAATGGAAAGAAGTATAAAAAATGTTACTGAAGCGGTATATATTTATTATTTGTAACAGTTGTGTTTGTGTTTAAACTATTGACCTTTAGCATCTAAAACCAAACCTTTAAACAATAGATAGTCCAAACAAACCGTTATGAATGATTTATATACTGTTATCAATCCATTTGACCTAAAACTATCCATTATATAATTTTGTTAAGATATTTTCAAAAATATTTGTTTACCCAAACCCTAATTATTAAAGTACAGCTGCACCTGAAGGGCGAGGGGGTATTAACTAATAAAGATATTACCTGTACTAAGGTTTAGATCTTTATTAGTTAATACTTAAGCCCGGAAAATATTGATCTAAAACATATCAAATGCAAAGATATGATTTTAGTTCATATTTTGTCATTCCCAACTGTGACAATGGTGTGTTTTTAACAATTTTCATAATTATTTAAACAAAACAAAATCTAACATACTTTGAAACTATATATTCATTATTTGTTACAGGATTGTTTAAGATTAAACTATTGATTTTTAATATTTAAAGTATCAGTTTGAAACAATCTCTCAATCTCTCAATCTCTTTAGATTAGTCGTTTCAATCTCTCTCTCTCTTTCTATATATATAGACTATATATATATATATATATATATATTCTAAAACTGTTAATCGCTATATATTTGTTTAAAACAAACTTCCAAAATATATCATATCGTTTAGGCATAATTTGGAAGCCCTCGCGTATCAAAAATGCAAAATAAATACTCGCTCCGCTCAATATTGCAAGCAGACAACTGCATTGTATGCCTAGTTTTAATGTGGTGCACTAAACTTATACACCGTCGCCTTAAGTCCTATTAAAGCGTTATATGTTATAACTTGTGGATTGTTTTAATACAGACATTTGTAAAATATATGGTAGTGACATCTACGAGGCAAAATTCACTTATCATTAACATTATTGTTTTGAAGTGATGGTTTAAATTTGTGCAACATTATTCAGTTTCAGCTGAACTTAATAATTAGGTGTTTGGGTCTCTCAGCATACTCCTCATCAGTTTCATGTGCAGTCTCCTGTCGATGGTACCGGGATGCATTTACGGTGCGTCGACCGAGATTTGCACCTCCTCTCCGTAAACGTGGCATTTCATTCACGTACAATGGTAAACAAACCACTAAAATAAACAAAACAACAATTTCACAGAAAGCTAATGTATTTACAAACAGCTGATAACAGTCTGCATTTAAATTTGATCCTTATAATAAAGAGACTGTAAAGATATGATTTTAGTTTATATTTTGTTATTCACAACTGTGAAAAAGGTGTCTTTTAATAATTTTCATAATTATTTTTTAAACCCTATGAGTGTCATAGCGTCGCTCACAGCGACGCGATGAATTTACGCATAAATTGCCGAACCATCTATATATATATATATATATATATATATATATATATATATATATATATATATTCCTAAACTGTTAATCGCGATATATTTGTTTAAAACATACTTCCAAAAAATTAATTTCACCCAAACACCTAATTATTAAGTTTAGCTGAAACTAAAGGATGTTGCAATCATTTAAACCATCACTTAAAAACAATAATGTTAATGAGAAGTGAATTTTGCCTGCTGGATGTCACTATAATATATTTTACAAATTTCTGTATTAAAACAATCCGCAAGTTATAATATAACGCTTTAATAGGAGTTAAGGCGTGTCGAAGAATAATCTGTCACCGGCGCGCTACAGCCGCCTCCCCTCCTCGATAAATGCTATTAATAGCTAACATTTACTGCATTGGCGCGCTCACAATCCACACTGTCACTCTCAATTAAACCTTAGTCAGAGCTCGTTCGTTGCGCGGTTCTCAAAACTAATATTAACTAAATAATTGGTTTGAAACCTCCGAGGTATATTGAACAAATTATTAATCTCTTGTAGAACCTCAGTTTTGAATTATATCGCGTTGACTGAAGCTTATCACGCGTTAAATGCACACTTGCAACAGAAGTAATTTTTAAGTTTGCAGCGTTGTTTTCCCCACCACAATCCCCGTCTATAAAAGGAAAAATCACTCCAACACCTTCGCATTTGCTCGTGGGCATCAGTAGAGAGTGCATGGCATGTATGCGTTACTTATGATTATTAACATAGCATGGTATGTTTGCATTATTTTATTTAGCTACTAATCAACTAATATTAAACACCTAGCTCGATTGAAACCCTTTGGTGAGGTAAAAAATATCGAAGCAATTCTTAAACATATTTAGTGTACAACCCATTGAGGTCAATGTCACTAAAACGCTTGAATCCTTTAAGTGAGGCCTATAAAGCAAAACAACGCTTGAACCCCTTAAGTGAGGTCTATAAAGCAAAACACGTCCAGGTATCAGCCGCAGGAGGAGTACGAGTGGGGAGTTCTACAATCAGATGACCCGATGGTCCAGGGAGATGACTCGATGGTCCAGGGAGATGACTCGATCGTTCAGGGAGTCCAACAGATGATCCGATGTCCAGGAAAACATCACCACAATCCACGTGGATGGGAATCTACTGATAGCTCGATTGAATCCCTTTAGTGAGGCCTAAAATATCGAAGCTATATACTTAGTGTACAACCCTTTATTGAGGTCAATGTCACTAAAATGCTTGAATCCCTTAAGTGAGGTAAATAAAGCAAAACACGTTTGAAACCGTCCAGGTATATATAACGTGTATCCCCGCCGGAAACTGTTAAAAGTATTGAAGGTGGGGAAAAATACCTTGTTGAACCCCTTTATTGAGGTATATATACAAGGTATTTTGTTGGTAATAACCATTAAGTTAGGTTTTTGTTACCAACATATAACGTGTATTTCGTTAAAACTCATGCGCTTACCCCGCCGGAAACTGTTAAAATTATTGAAGCCGGCTCTTAATTATTTAAAATGTTTCTATATTGTTTTCTACCATACATATAGTGGCCATATTATGTCATAGTAAGACAATATAGAAATATATTTTGTTCATAAAAATATTAAATATTTTGGAAAAAGTAGAGATGAATTGGGAGTGATGTTAGATTTTTGTTAAAAAATTAAATTTTTGTTTTGTTTTAGTACCAATCTTCACCTAAGGGGGGTTAAGTATTTGAAAAATTAAACATAAGTAGGGAGTTATTGAGAGTGATGTTAGATTTTGCTAAAAATTAAATTCCTGTTTGTTTAATACTAACCTTCACCTAAAGGGGGAGGGGGTGTTATTTGCGTATGTGTTTCTTTCCTTTAACGAGGACTGAAATCACTTGTAAATAACGCCTAACCCCGGAAAATATGTTCGAAGAGTGTTTAGTAAAACAACATGCTTTGAAGATATTTTAGCCATTCCCAAGCCATGGCAGGGTGATTAAGCGAAGTTCAAAATTAAGTTTAAAAATAAAAAAAGTGTGGACAACCTATTGAAATTTTACAGCATATGCTGCAGAATGAAAATAGGTGGTCCACACTTTTTTTAACATATTACAATGACCTTGACCTAAATATTTAAACTTTGAAATGTTACATTAAGTCAATCATTTGATTCAAATGGTGGAAGTAAGCGGGTATATAAGTGATGCTTCGGAACATAGTTACTAGTCAGCTATGGATACTCCGGCAGGCACATCCAACTCGAGGTCTCTTAAAACCGAGAAAAACACTGCTAAACAGCGGAAAACAAGAGCGAGACTCAATGAGGGTTATCGACAATTAAGAAATATATTACCATTTGTCCATCCAAAGGAATCGAAAATAGATACTATAAATATGGCCATAAAGTATATAAAAAGACTTCAGACACAACTCCAAGAAGCGAAACCTCAACAATTTGAAGAACCGCAGGCTCTCTCAATTCTCAGACAACTATTACACACCCCTCCACCGTTGGAATCGGTCGTTCTGGAAGAGGATGACTTGGCGGTTCACCACTTCTTTGCTGAAGAACCCTCAGCGTATAAACAACTGTTCCTTCTTGATGAGGATCAGGATGAATAAACAGTTTAACAAAATTAAAGACCTTTGAAATACAGAGCTGGGAATAGATCAGTTTGCGGTCAAAGTGAGAATCGCTTACTGCTCTATTCCCCGTTTTGGTGGTATTTTCAGGCGTCCTTGACCCACTTACAAGAATTATACAATTTGCGCATAGTATATAATTATTAAATAAAACACCCCTCCCTATCACTTGCAGCCCCACCGCTTACCCCCCCCCCCCCCCTCACCACCTGAATCGGGTATAACAGGAGGTTTCCCAACAATGGGGAAATCATTCTGCTATCATGGCGCCCACAAACAGCATCTTCCCTTCTAAAAATGATATCTTAGAAATTTTACATAATATTCCAATACAAATTAACGACGTCGATGAAGACGATTCAGTGATTGAAGATGATGATTCGTTTGGTGATCTTGAGTTACTAAGCGATGTAGCTTCCAGTGAACCATACAGTGGAGATATGGAGCAACTTGAGCTCTTGACGGACGATGACGATGATACCACAGAGCTTTATCAACAGTTGCTCTGTTTGGAGGACATGAATATAGACTTTGATAATATTGAAACTCCTCCAAGCGGTAGTAGCAATGGGTTGGTTTTCAGCGGTGAATTTAGTTGCCGGCGTCAATTATTCTATTGCGAAATGACCTCATCCTCATCATTATCTTCATCATCAGATGAGTCTGATTAAAATATTTGTTGAATACTGAACTTTAAACACAGAGCGGGGAATAGATCAGTTTGTGGTCCAAGTGAGAATCACTTACTGCTCTCTTCCCCGTTCTGGCAATATGTTCAGATGACCTTGACCCACTGACGAGACTTTGAAAACTTCGGTTAATATAAATTGATATATACCCCTTCCCTACCAACTTCACCCCCACCATTTTTGTAATTAGGTATAAATAGGGGTGCATTAGCGTTGGTCTCATCTGTAGCAGGTTAACCTTTGAGAAAGACACCTCTACAACATGCACCGCTGTGATATTTGCAAAGATTCATTTAAAGACGAATGGCTTTTAAACATTCATAAAGAAGTAGAACATAATATCAATGAAATTGAACAAAATGAAGAAGAATTAGAAACAATAGATCAAATGCTAGCTCAACACCAACATTCAAGACCAAGTGTTATTCAATATGCAGCATCAACATCGACTTCTACCTCTGCTCTGTCTACACTTCACCGTCCTTCAACATCATCAGCTGCATCGACTTCTACACCTGCTCTGTCTACACTTCATCATCCTTCAACATCATCAGCTGCATCGACTTCTACGCATGCTCTGTCTACACTTCACCGTCCTTCAGCATCAACAGCAGTAAATGTAGAACTACATGCCCGAGCACTTCCGGGTAATGTAGTAACCCACTTCAAAATTGACAATGCAAAATTACAAATCGAAGAATTTTTAAATAACGCAAAAGGATTGGTAAGCAACACTTTGCAAAATGAATTAAAAAGATTAAATTTTATCAAATTTGGACTATTACTGGATGCTTTATTTACAAACATTCAAAATGAAACTTCACCGAGAGGGTTTTTAACAAAAAACCGAACTATTATGTTTTCGTCAGATATTGATTCAATCGTATCTGAATGTTTTGAAGAGCTAATTATAAAAATACAAGAACATGAAGGAAGAGGCTCTAGATGGAGTTTGTTAAGCATCACAGGGCTAGACTTAAGGGTACACAAACACGGCTATGGAATTCGAGGAAGTAGCTACATCCCTCTACCAACAAAGATTAGAAATACCTTATCCTGCGTCAACGTACAAAATCAAGATACGGAATGTTTTAAATATGCCATGTTGGTCAAATATGTAACAGACAATCCGATAAGACCAAGCCACAAATATGAAGAAGTACAACATAGATATAATTTTCAAGGGATGACTTACCCTGTTGCTATAACAGACATTTCAAAATTTGAAAAACAAAATCCTTCAGCTTCTGTCAACCTATTTGGATTGGATTCATCAAACAATGTGTACCCCTTGCGTATAACATCAAATGAGCGCAGAGATCATACAGATATGTTATTGATTACTAAAGGCGATATTTCACACTTTGTGTATATCAAAAAATTTGAAAGTCTTGTTTCTAAACAATTATCTAAACATAAAAGAAAGATGACAATTTGCAAAAGATGTTTTTGTCACGTGAACAAAGAACTAAGAAGGGGAGGGTCAGATTGGCTAGTAGAACACCAACGGCTATGTAATGAAAACTATGAAGTAAGAATTAAATTGCCACATCCTAGCAGAGCGCAGATAAAATTCGACAAAGTAATCCAACAATACCGTTTACCTGTTGTTGTGTATGCTGATTTTGAGGCATCTTTACTTCCAATTGAACAACAAGAAGAGGATATCACAAAAAGAAGCAAATATCAAAAACACGCACAAAACAGTTACTGTATACTGACAAAATCCACGCTGTCTGAAGAACATCTTCAAGAATTTGGACTAACATCTGCTCCGAAGATTTATCGTGGTGAACAAGTAGCGAAACACTTTGTAGATGATTTGTATTACATTGCCTCTAAGGTGGAAGAACTCTACAAAATTAAAATACCGATGCAGCCTATGGAAGAACACCAACTTCAACATCACAATTTGGCAACAACATGTTATCTGTGTAATAACCTATTTACACCAGATAACGTTAAAGTGCGTGATCACGACCATCTTACAGGAGCCTACAGAGGTGCAGCCTGTAACGCTTGCAACTTAAATTACAAACTTCCATCTTTTATACCCGTTGTTCTACATAACCTTAGTGGATATGACTCTCACTTTATAATTCCCGAATTGGGAAGAGATGATGGGGCGATAGATGTTTTGGCAACAACAATGGAAAAATTTATAAGCTTCTCTAAAAAGGTTGGCAAAATAAAACTTAGGTTTATTGATTCGTTTCGATTTATGCCTTCTAGCCTAATGAAATTAACTGAGAATTTAAAAAGAGAAGATATGATAGAAACAAGCAAAATTGTAGCCAGTAGTAAAATGGATCTGGTTCTTCGAAAAGGAGTCTTCCCCTACGATTACATTGATGGACTTCATAGATTTAATGAAACATCACTTCCTCCACCAGAAAAATTTAACAACAAACTTAATGATTCGAATATTTCACTTGAAGACTATCAACACGCATGTCGAGTATGGAACGAGTTGGATATGAAGACTTTAGGAGAATACTCAGACTTTTATGTAAAACTTGACGTGACTCTTCTCTGCGATGTTATGGAAGAATTCCGAAGAACCTGTTTTGCTGCATACGGTTTGGACCCTCTACATTCGTATACTTCACCAGGATTAGCTTGGCAAGCCATGTTAAAAGAAATAAAATGCAAACTCCAACTTTTAACAGACATTGACATGGTTTTAATGGTTAAAGCTGGAGTAAGAGGCGGATTGACCCAAAGTGTTACCAGACATGTCAAAGCCAACAACAAATACCTTCCCAATTACGATGAAACCAAACCGTCAACCTATTTAGGATATTTCGATGCAAATAACCTGTACGGATGGGGAATGTCAAACCCACTTCCTTTTGATAACTTTAAATGGATTAATCCCGACTCTATTGGCGATATTTTACAAATTCCTAAACATGGTGACACTGGATATATTTTGGATTGCGATTTTGAATACCCAGAAAATTTACATGATCTTCATTATGACCTTCCACTTCTTGCTAAAACAGAAATTTCACCAATTGGAAAACACCCCAAATTAATGATGACATTAAATAATAAACAACGCTACGTGGCTCACTTTTGGGTGGTTCAACAAGCTATCGAATTAGGACTACGTCTAACAAAAATAGAGTTTTGGAATTTTCTCAATCATGCTGGTTGAAACCCTATATTGATTCAAATACCATCAGAAGAGCAGCAGCTACATCAGACTTTCAAAAAGATTTCTTTAAATTAATGAATAATGCGATATTTGGAAAAACATTGGAAAACAAAAGAAGACACAAAAATGTTAAACTTGTTACCGACGCAAAGAAATTACAGAAACTAGTACAGCAGCCAAATTTTGGAACATCTATAATTATTAATGAAAAACTTGTAGCAGTGTCCATGAAGAAGACGAGTGTGAAGATGGATCGTCCTTTGTATATAGGCATGTCAATCTTGGACATCTCAAAAACACACATGTACGATTTTCACTACAACAAAATGGTGGCGTTCTACGGAAGAGAAAATATATCTATTACATATATGGACACTGACGCTTTCATATATCGCATAGTAACATTGGACATGTATAAAGATTTACGTACATTTATTTACAAGAACAACTTTGATTTCTCCGATTATCCAAAAGATCATCCAAACTACGACAATGGCAGACACAAAAAAGTACTAGGCAAATTCAAGGATGAGGCTAATGGTGTTCTACTTGAAGAGATTGTTGCACTGATGTCTAAACTATATTCATTGAAACTCTATAATGAAAAAGAAGAAGAAGAAGAAAAGAAGAATAGCTATATTAAGAAAGCTAAAGGTGTAAAGAGTTTATATTTAAAGAAGAAAGTGCATTTTGAACACTACAAGCAATGCTTATTTGAGGATAACATCATTACAGCTAAATTCAACACCATCAGAAGTTTTAACCATCAGCTGTACAGCGTGACTGAAGTTAAAAAGGCGCTATCCTGTAATGACGACAAAAGACAAACCCTTCCAGACAAAATCAACACATTGCCATTCGGCCACTATTCCCTTAACCCTATTGAAGATTAACCCTTTCATCGTCCTAGATCCTTTATCCTTTTCCTTTCCGTAAAAAAGGGGAAACACAAGCAATGTTAAGCTGTGTTTCCCCTTTTTTACACAAGTTTTGAATGACCTTGAACTATATGTATATAAGCAGATTTATACAACAAAATATTTAATACCATATCAGCTGTCTTCGTGAAACCATCATGTCAGACCTGAAGGAGAAGATTATTAATGAACTACACAAACCTGCAAGAATAAAGTTTCCAAGAAGAAATACTGTTATAAAAGGGATAAATGATCTATATCAAGCGGATTTAATTGAAATGCGACCGCATAGCAGAATAAACAAAGGATTTAAATATATACTCACAATTATTAATTGTTTTACAAAAGTTGCAGACGCTTTGCCTCTAAAGGACAAGACTGGTAAAAGCGTAACAGAAGCCATGGAAATAGCCATAAAAAGAGATAAAAACAAAATTAAACATTTACAAACTGATGATGGAACAGAATACTTTAATACAAACTTTGCACAGTTAATGAATAAATATAAAATAAATCATTATTCTACAAATTCAGAGAAAAAAGCAGCTATTGTAGAAAGATTCAATAGAACCTTAAAAGGAGCACTGTATAAACAATTTTCAAAAAGAGGTTCTTACGTATGGTATGATGTTTTACCACAATTAATAAATGATTATAACAACAGGTTTCATAGAACTATCGGTATGAAACCTAACAAAGTAAATAGAAGAAATGCAAAAGATGTATTAAAACGCATAAAGAAAAATACAAAGCCTAAAGTAGAAAAAATGCAGCCAAGAAAATTTAATGTAAGTGATAAAGTACGGATTAGTAAATATAAGGGAGTGTTTACCAAGAAATACCTTCCCAATTGGACGAATGAAGTTTTTACAGTGTATAAAGTGCAACCGACTGTACCTGAAACGTATATCTTAAAAGATAACAAAGGAGATTTGTTGGAAGGTGCTTTTTATGGACATGAAATGTTAAAGTCAACAGTAGGTGATGTATATCTTGTTGAAAAAGTGTTACAAAGAAAAAAGGACGCAGTTAAAGTGCGGTGGTTAGGGTTTAACAAAACTGAGGATTCATGGATATCTATAAAGGACTTGGTTTAATGCAAGCAAATCATTTCGTCGTTAACCTTTGAGCAGGATGGAGATTATTCACCATAAAGATCGATTCAATATTAATAACATAGATGATTTAACTGTGGATAACGTTAAAATCAACAATGGTAAACACGGTAGTTTACTTCCAAACACTGTTCGATGTATAGTAAGTGGCCCTTCAAACTGCGGAAAGACCAATGTTGTCTTTAATTTGATCACTAATCCGCAGGGATTAAGGTTTAATAACCTATATATTTTTTCAAAGTCTCTACATCAACCAAAGTATCAATTGCTGGATAAAATCCTATCTGATGTGTCTGATGTTAATTTTTACAAATTTAACGCTAGTGATAGCATTATGCAACCAAACGAAGCGAAACCGTATTCTGTATTTATATTTGACGATGTATCTTGTGAAAATCAGGATACTATTAGAAACTACTTTGCCATGGGAAGACATAATAACATCGACAGCATATATATAGGACAAACTTATAGCAAAATCCCAAAACAACTTATCAGAGATAATGCAAATATTCTAATTGTATTCAAACAAGATGATACTAACCTAAAACATATATATAACGATCATGTGAATGCGGATATGCCATTTGAAAAGTTTAAAGAGCTTTGCGGAAAAGCATGGGTGGAAAAGTATGGATTTTTGGTTATTATGAAAGATCAAGCTATAAAAGATGGTCGTTATAGAATAGGTTTTGATAAATTTGTTTTAATACACTGATTAGCGGTATTACTGTACAAGTCGTCAAGGTGTGAATATGGTTAACCAGGAAAAGCTATTAAAGGAAATAAAATCACTTAGTGATTCTATTAGACAAAAGAACCGAGCTTTAAAATCAGGTATAAATGAAAGAGAGCAATTTTTAGAAACAACATTCAAACCTGTTACTGAACCTTTAAAGCGATTAGCACAAAATATGGAAAAACCTTCAATTCGCTTCGAAGGAGACAAAATGCTACCAATTTCCAAATATGAAGAAGAATTTCAGAATGATGAAAGTTTTGGTCAGTTACAAACATCTGAAGAAAGCGACGAGTATGAAGAAAGCGGAGATATAGAGGATTTAAAGGAAAAGGACATTGCAGAAGATACAAGTACAGAAGATACAAGTGTAGAAGATACAAGAGCAGAAGAAGAGGATATTAACCCATCCAACTTAAGCAAATTAGGCACTGATATTATGTTTAAAGGTACACTTGGAAGAACATATACGTTAAAAATGTTACACGCCGCACATGCTAATCGAAATTATCATACCTATGGAGCTAGAATAGAGGATAAGGGATTAATGATTGGAGATAGCAAGTTAGATATAAACGAAAATGATGATATAGTTATTGGAGATAAGAAATATAAAGGTACTAAAGGTTTGTTTGAACTCATCTTTAAAAATAATCCTGGTAAATATACTAAAAGGGATTTACAATTGTTTAAAAATATATTAGAGTATACAAATGCACATAGAAAGAAGTATTCCAAAGACCTACCTATTCATAGAAATCGGTCAATAAAATATACAAGTATTATATCTAGTCTTTTCCCCTCGAAATCAAAAAAAGCTCAAATTAAAAGAAGAGCTTTATCTTCTGCTGAATTAAATGTTTTGCATAAAAAGAGAAAAACAACTGATCCTACCACATCTGGAAGGGGATTATTGAAAAATTTGTATAAAACTAATATAATATATTACAACGATATAAATAAGTTAGTTGATCGAATGAGGTTATTACATGAAGCTATGGAAGCCGGCCATACTGGTTTAGAAAACGAATGGGTAGCTTTGGTTGATGAACTGCGCAAACAAGGAATAATTGTTCAGTAGACGTATATATATAATAAGAACCTAAACGATAGCGATTCAGTTACATCATGAGTGTGGACAAGTTTGGACGGTATTCCGAGTTTGGAGTAAAATCTGGATATAGTGAAAAAAGAGCTGGGTTTCCGTTAACACCTGACGGAAACTATAATTTTGAAGGAAAAGTAATTCAAAATGTTGGTGATCCGCTTTTGTCTTCTGATGCGGTTACGGTAAAATACATGGATAAAAGAACCCCAACTGTACACGAAGATCATTGGGGGTTTTCCGGTAAAAGGTTAAGCAATATACAACATCCCGTTTATGATGGGGAAGCAGTAAATTTCGCTACTCTAAAATTGTTAACGATTTACAAAAGGAATGAAACTGACACAAGCTATGATGTAAAAAAATTAAAATTATCAAATGTAGGTGATTGTGAGCTGGATGGAGACGCTGTAAATAAGAAAATGTTTGATATTGTACACAAGAAATGGACTACGGAATATGAAAAACATTTGGAAAGGTTTGGTGCAGCTCTATTCCATTATATCCATCGGGCGTCAGGAAGAGATGCAGCTTCAGATGTTGACAGTCACAATTATTTAGACTGGAAAAATATACACAATCCAGAGAAACTTAATCAACGAGATAAACCGTCTGAGCCTTCTAAAGTCAAGACATTAGGAAAGGGGGATAAAGTGAATGTGATTAATGAACCAACAGAAAACAATGAAGATTACATAAGAGAAAAAAGAATTTAAAATACACCCATGATAAGGGATAAAGCATCAGTCATATTCGAGAGACGATACAGAGAGGATGATGAAATCCAATATTACTGCGTGGAGTTTAATATCTCAAGAGCCGAGATTTCCCCAAGGAGTGTTTACAGATGGTTTTGTTCAACGGTTTGATAGATATATGGATTGGGAACAACTTTCCATACATTACCTCTTCACAATGACTATGTTAAGAATTTATTTTCACAGAGTTAACTGGATCCATATTTTACAGAGATGACATCAAATTTTAATAACTGTTGGGAAGTAATAAGTAAATATCAAAATCTCTCTGAGAATTACATTGACAATTTTAAAGATAAACTAGACTGGGATGTGTTATTCAATTACCAACGATTTAGTGGCAAGTTTCTAAGGAAACATGACAACTATTTAAAGTTTATTCATTTTACCGAAGACAACAATACCATCACCAGCGGAGAAACATCTGGAACATCTTCAATTACACCTTATTTCAATTTTTACTACTTCTATTTAATATGTCTACATTTAATTAATAAATCCATTTCTATATAATAAATGGATTTTAAACAGTATATAATACAAGAAACCAAAACTGATATTACATTCATTGTAAAACATTTATAGAGTGCACCTACTGATTGTTAGTTTTGCTATAAATAGTCATGTCGAGGGTTAAACGCATCAGTCATAATCGAGAGAGATTACAGAGAGGAAGGGGAATAGCATCAACAGCATTTTCTCTATTAAGTAAACCGGTTGGAGCTATAGTTAACAAGGCGATTGATTTATTACCTGTGGAATTACATTTACCTGGAGGATATCAATATTGTGGTCCTGGAACCAAATTAGAGAAACGTCTTGCTAGAGGAGATCCTGGAATAAATAAGCTCGATCAGGCTTGTAAACAGCACGATATAGCGTATTCCAAATTTGGTGATACTAAAAATAGATCAATAGCAGATAGAGCACTTGCTGAGAAAGCTTGGCAAAGAGTAAAATCTAGTGACGCAGGTATTGGTGAAAAAGCAGCGTCTTTAGCAGTAACAGCAGCAATGAAAGCAAAAACTACGTTTGGAGGAGGAAAGAGAAGAAGGCGTGGGAAAAAACCCGCTAAGAAACAAGGAGGTAATATCAGAAGAAAACGTCGATCTACCAGTGGTAAAGCTAAAAAGAAACCAACAATATGGTCAATGATAAAAAAGGGAGGAGGATTATACCTAAGACCGTATCGTGTGTATTAAATAAGAAAGAGCAATTAATAATTAAAAACAAAGAATTAACCAATGAAGAACTGATTACATATGCTTCTTGTTTGAAAATCCCATTTTTAGAGGAGTATTTATGAAAGATGAATTACCGGTTAAAATGTGGAAAAATGAGACTGGTATTGTAAATTTGGATAATAGTGAAGGATTAGGCACTCATTGGGTGTGTTACAAGAAACTTGGTAAAACCATTTATTATTTCGACAGTTTTGGAGACCTTCCACCACCGAAAGAACTTCAACAATACTTTCGTGCGGCAGAAAATGTTTTTTACAATCATACAAGAAAACAACCTGATGATACATCCATTTGCGGTCATTTATGTTTAGACTTTTTAGCTAAAAGTGTTAGTCAACTTTAAGATGTCTTCGTATACAGTGTCATTAACCGGTAACTCATGTACTTTGCGCAGTATTCTGTTTCCAGCGCTACGTTTGCAAAAAGGAAGACTATGGGAAGCCGCATTATTGGATTTAACAACATATAACTCTATTCCAAACGTTAGTGAAGGAATTAATAACAAAATACATTATTACAAGACAAAAGCCGATAAAGGAAAGTATTCAGCTTTGGAAGAATTCAGTTTACCAACAGGAGCTTATGAAATTGATAATATAAATGAAGTTATACAAAAACATATGGGAAAAGAAAATATAACGATAAAAGGCAATAACAATACAATGAAAGCCGAAATTACTTCTAAGTATTATATTGATTTTAGTCAAGAACATTCAATTGGTAGTTTATTGGGGTTTTCTAAGGAAACAAAAGTATTAGAACCTAATAAAACTCATTATGGGAATAAAACTGTGACGATCATCAAAGTTAATAGCATAGACATTACATGTAACATTATACAAGGATCCTACAGAGATGGAGAGAATCGTCATATATTACACACATTCTACCCATCAGTTGCACCGGGTTTCAAGATAGTAGAAAAGCCTCAAAACCTTGTGTACCTAACGTTAAACACCAGTTTCATTTCAGACATCGTGCTGAACATAGTGGATCAAGACGGAAACCTTATTGACTTTAGAGGAGAAGCTATTACTGTAAGAATACATATAAAATCATCCGCTTAGACAATGGGGTTATCATTTAAAAAGAGAGAGCCAACCAGCAAAGAGGTCAGTAGCTCATCAGCTGTAGAAGGATTAACAAGTGACAACATTCGTTTTCTAGAAGAAATTGGATTAAAGGTCATTAACAATGGATATACTGGATATAGCGCAGGGTCCAACATTCGACGAGACCTTATGGGAAAAGGAATATCACACGCACAACCCTTACGCTTCGTCCAAATTAAACAATAACGATGAAATTAGGATTCCTATACAACAACAAGACATTTATACTCTTCCATGCGAAAGTTATTTATATATTGAAGGAAAAGTAACAAAAAATGATGGTACTGCTGGAACCACTGTTCCGTTCATAAATAATCCTATGGCATTTTTGTTTGACGAGATTAGATATGAAATTTCAGGAGTTACAGTCGATTCAACAAAAAAGGTTGGAATTTCCAGTACATTGAAAGGATTAGCGTCTTTAACACCAATTGAGAAGAATCTGTTAGCTGTTGCAGGATGGGTTGCACCAGACAAAAGTACAATCGCTCCTGACTCTTCGGGAAACTTTGATTTCTACGTACCTTTAAGATTACTCCTAGGATTTGCTGAAGACTACAGAAGAATAATAATAAATGTAAAACAAGAACTAGTTTTATTAAGATCATCAAACGATAATGATATAATTAAAGCAGCTGCTGGAACAACTGATGCCAATTTAGACTGGAAATTAACATTAGACAAGATTGTTTGGAGAGTACCACATGTGCGACTAAATGATGAACATAGGATTACATTATTAAGAAAGTTAAAATCAGATCGAGACATTGTAATGCCATTCAGAAGCTGGGAGTTTCATGAATACCCCGTTTTACCTACAACACAACGGCATACATGGACTGTAAAAACTTCTACTCATTTGGAAAAAGCGAGATATGTAATCTTTGGATTACAAACGAAGAAAAAAAGTATATTAACTGAAAATGCTGGTGAATTTGACCATTGTAAATTAACAAACTGTAAAGTGTTCCTGAATTCACAATTCTTTCCCTACGACAACTTTAATATTTCTTTTGATAAAAAAAGGTACAGTGTTTTATACGATATGTACGCTAGGTTCCAAAATTCATACTACGGCAAAACAAACACACCTCTACTATCTCCCGTACAGTTTGAATCGAAAGCTCCGATTGTTGTAATTGATTGCTCCAAACAAAATGAATCTGTAAAATCGTCTAGTGTTGATATAAAAATAGAAATGGAATTTCAAGAAAACGTACCTGCAAATACATCTGCGTATTGTTTAATTTTGCACGATAAAATTGTTACATACACACCGTTGACCGGTATTGTAAAGACAGTATTGTAAAACGTTGTACCACCACCGGCACCGCCACTGTCGCTAACCTATAAATAGCGGAGCAACAATGCGGGTCTTCAGTTGATCGCCTATCGTCGCATGGGTAACGTCTTCTACAAAATGAGTTCTCCATCTGTTGTACAAGGTAATGCAGAGGTAGCACCGTTATTGGAACATGATAATACCGAAGCAGAAATCATTAAGGAAATAACTGCATTTTTAAAGTTTGGTAAAAGAGATAGAGAGGAGGAAAGTAATGCAGATCCATCAAAGGTAGTATCAAAGAGGAAGAAGAAAGTTGAAGAAAATATTCCTCCTCACATTTTAACTGAAGTTTTTTTGCGAATCTTTTACCCCATCTCAGCATGCATCAGTAAAAGTGTATCAGTTGGATTGATGAAATCATTGGATTATTCCCCTACAGTAATACTACACCATGGAACAAAAAAGGTTTTATTTTCGCAAAATGCTTGGGAGTCATTTTTGAAACATGTACATTTAATAGAATGTTATTTAACTAACAGTTTGTGTGGAAGGAAAACACATATTCGACTTTTGGATTGTGACAATGAAATAGATATTGTTAAACATCGCGGACAACTACAAGTGCGAATTAGAGACTTGACTCAACATGAAAATAAGATTCTACTGTCACGTGAAGAATTCTACGTTTTAAACTACGCAACAGAACCTATTACAAGGTACATGAGACAGTTGGTATTTGCAAGCGCTATTATTAAAGAATATTTGCACGATACTTTGGAAAAACAACCTGATAGCACCATCGTGTACGGACCTGTGGATACATCTATTTTTAATAGAATACCTCATGAAGTTTGCATGTGGAGAAAGTTAAAGGATTTTGAACCACTTGTAGAAATCGCTACAGAGGCTACAGAAGAAACAACACAGGAAGAAGAAACAAAAAATCAAGAAGAAGAAAACGAAACACAAGAAGAAGAAGAAGAAGTTAAAAAAGACTCAAGTTTAACTTAATAAAGAAGAACATACGTGGTGTAGGCCTATTGGGGACGGTGCCCACGTTAAATATAGACCAACGCGCTGAGAACTGTACGGCCTGAGCTATAAAAGCTCTACCGTGGTGTGGAAACAGTTCAGTCGACATCCGAAAGATGGAGAGGTCTGGTGTAATTGAATTTCAAGCTTTCCGTGGAAACAATGATAGATACATTGTTAAAGAACTAATCATCTTAGACCTGCAAACATATGTTATTTATAATTTTTTATTCAAACCTCCATTTCATTTTAACAAATTAACCTCCAAATCCAAAAGAATTAATAAGTGGTTGACGAGAAACTTGCATCACATTGGTTGGAATGAAGGTTATACAAGTTTTGAAGAAGTGGAAAGCATTATGAATCACTACTGCAGTAAATTTACAAGACTTTATACAAAAGGATTAGAAAAGTGCAATTGGATCCAGCTTTATACTACAAAAGATGTAATAGATGTTGAAATGGATAAGTGTTTCAAATTTGAGATGGACAATATTTGTATTTTAACAAAGAATGATAAACACGCACAATTTCATTGTGCTGTAAAGAACGCTTATCGTTTAGCTGCTTTTCTACATCCTCAAAGTGGAGGGGAAACCGGTGGGTATAAAAGCGGGGATAGCGAGGAGACCCACCATCAGTATTACTCCAGACTTCAACGAGATAACACGTATCAAGATGGCATCACAGAAATTTCTGCAGACATTGGCGGATCAGTTTAACACCCAATCAAAATCAACTATACTACCAACAAGAAAAACTTCAGAAATTAAAGAAAACAAACATTACATCGTGCACGGCATGAGGAAGATTGAAACATCAGTGGGAGACGCTATTCTCGTATCTTTAAGCGATGCTCCATACACAGTAGGAGATGAAGCGAAATTCCAAATTTTTCTGCCCAAGAGATTTGTTCAACTGCTTCAAAATGAAGATCTGCAAAACATCGAACCTGGAACCTTGTATATAGTATCACACGGAGTCAGCGGGAACAACTCTACCGAGCTATCTCTGCATTTAACCTCGTCCGGAACTTCAAATTGTTAGATTAAGCCAATATCATGTAAAACTTGAAATGTATTTTATGTAAAAAAAAAATAAAATATAAAAAAGATAAAATATCAGTATTAACTCCAAGTACTGATATTTTATCTTTTTTAAAAACATTCTTTGGTGACCTTGACCTAGATTTAGAACTTATAAAATGCGCTGTATTGGTTAAAGGATTATCACTTTCATACAGACTGACAATGAGTTGGTGGGGGGAACATTATGGTGGGGGAAGGGTAGGTACCTGCCCTACACGCTTATGCCGTGTCAGTATACCTCCGACATTTGCCTTGGGACAACCTACAAAAATGGAACATATGGTAGTAAAAAGGAGAATGAGATTTCCTAAATATGCACAGTTACAATCGAGATTGGATACGTTTGATGCAGCATTAAAAGACTCGTTTCTATACAAGTCTAGAATGGAGTTTGCAGATGCTGGTTTCTTTTACATGGGGCAAGATGATAAGACCGTTTGTTACAATTGCGGAGGAGGATTGCAGGATTGGCAAGCGACAGATAACCCATGGGAAGAACATGCACGATGGTTTGACAAGTGTGCTTATCTGTTAGTTCAAAAAGGTAGAGAGTTTGTACAAAACCATCGGAGAGTTTATAAACCTCATCCTGTTAAAACACCAGCAGAAGAAAATAAGAGCGAAGGAAACGAATGTGTAGTATGTTTGTCCTCTGAGAAAAATTTACTATTTTTACCTTGTAGACACTGTTGTACATGCGCTGATTGTGGACTGATGTATAACCATTGCATTATATGCAGAATTCCAATAGGTTACGTGATGAAAATATTCATATCGTAGATGTGAAAAAAATGGAGGGGGGTGCGTATAAAACGAAGGCGAGGAGGTGGGAAGCTCACTCCGCGAGTAGCCGTACACGAGGTAACATCATGGCTCTCAAAATTAAATGTGTCCACTACAATACTGTTCATCTTTCTACAGTTCATGATTTGCAACTTCTTTCCGATGACTTAAAAGTTTTGATTGTAAACGGCTACAAAGTAACATTGGATATTTTTGCAACAAACACTTTAGCTCAAGAACACTGGAGAACATCCGCAACTACACTTCCACCGACACAGCTGAATAGATATAATTTTGAAGAGTATGAACCTCTCGCCTCGTTCAATGTCGGCAGCTCTACGGAATCGGAGACTTCATCGTGGCAACCAACATCACTTCCACCCGCGCCTAGAATGAAGTATTATTGTGGAGAATGTGAACCCTACCCATCTACAGAAGCAACGGCCACCGCAGGATCGACGGTTCTCTGACAATCATTGCCTATGTGTACATTAATGTAAATAAAGAAATAAAAATAAAAGTTAGAAATCTTGCACAGGTTTCATTTGATTGTTTTCATTCCATAAATATATCTATCTTGCACAAGTTTGATTCGATAGTTTTAAACTATCAAAATTATTTGATGCTAAACTTTTTAGCCAAAGTATGGCATGTGAGTACTCTGCTGGCGCGGCTCAACAATACGAACAAGATGGTGCATTCAGAATTTAGATCCGACGAGGGAATTAGGAGCAATAGCGGAAAACCTTCAAAATATTGTTTTTTCGCTATTACTGCTATACCCTTAGTCGGATCTGAATTATGAATGCACCAACTTCCTTCGTCTCGTTGAGACGCGTCAGCAGACTACCCACATGCCATACTTTGGGTAAAACGTTTAGCAACAAATAATTTTGATAGTTTGAAACCATCGAATCAAAACTTGTGCAAGATAGTTTTTTAAAAACTACTTCAGACGACCTTGACCTACTCCAAACATCCATGACGTCATTAATACGTCGCCAACTACGTCGCCAACTACGTCATTCCTACGTCATCAAAGTCACGTGACCGGAAGCTGTCAATCAAGTGAGCCAAAAGCCGCAAAATCCCACTACTATTGCATAATACAAAATAGGAATCCGCCGTGCAAAATTTAAAGGTGTTATTGTAACAAAGCCCTAACATAATGCATATTAAAGAATTTTAGAATGTGACCATATTCGAAAGTGTCTTTTTAAGAAATTAATTTTTACTTATAAATGCAAAATAGCCCGAAAAGGATTTTCAGTGGTTTAGTTTCAACTTGGTTCCAGTAATAATTATTTTAGTTTTGGATACTGAATCAGATCCATTTTGGTGTCACTTCAAGCCAGAATTTGTTTCTTAAAAACTGTAGTTAAAGTTTATTAAATTCAATAAGAATCTCATCAGACTCAAATGTTTAATACAAATTAATATAACAACGTTCATTGTTTTTATAAGTAAAAGACAAATACAGGCAAAGTCTACATATTTACAGACATTTAATTGTATTTCGTCTGTAAATATGCATACTACCTAAAGACAAACCAACAAGACACAATTATTTAACCTATATGGATAAATACGTAAGTATTCAATGCTAATAGGCTAGGGCCAAAGTCCTAAGTTTTCTTATCCCTTGTATTAAAATTTCTCACCAGAGTTCTATCTAGTTTCACCAAATTCCATGCAATTTAGCACATACTGTATGAAATCGAACAAAATATTCAGATAAAAAAAAACTGAATCGGAATATTTTACTTAAAATATGTTTATAAATAAAGTTTACTGGATTATTTAAATCGCATTGACCTTCACAAACCTTGTGTGGATAGTTTTACCATCGCATTTTGATTTTGAACAAATTGTAAAAGTAAAACTTATAAAAACAATTACATCAACATAACGTAACCCCTCCTACTTTCAATTGAATTTGTGTCCTTAATCATGTTTTAGCGAATTTCCCCTTTAGGGAAGAAGCTATTACCGTTGCCGGCATTGTAAGACCTAGGCCCGGGGCCATGGTAACTTTTTGTTTTGAGGTCCCCAGATGCCAAAAACACCATTCGTTCAAAACAGTACACAGAGTGTCCAGCTTACAGTTGGATAGTAAATAACTTGATTATTTTATGTCTGACATCTAACTTCTAATGGGGGGACCCCCTTTGATTTTGTAATCACTGTTTTAAAATGTATTTTATTCCAAAAATGTCCCGCCATTTTTCCAATATTGCAAACAACTGCAGTTTTTATTTTAAAATTACCGTAATTTTACTGTTTTTACACTTTGTAATTTTTCACTAAACATCACCGTTTACCTTCCAGAGCTACTCATTTAAGTGAATTTTATTGTTTTTAGAAATGAGTAGCTCACATTATCTGTAGTTCTGTAGAACATAGAATACAAGTTTCATCAAAATCAGTGCACCCGTTTTCCCGCGAAAAGCGAACCAAAACACGTTCTTGAGCGTTACCGACAGTTAGACAGAGGCAAAATTTGAGATAATACTTTTTTTGGCTTCCCGAGGGTGTAAGTAGTGAAAAAATAAGTAAATAATGACTTTATTGAGGAAGCGTTCATCAAAGTGTAACTCTGGTTTACATGACAACTCTTGTCAACATTATACAAAGAAAACAAAAAAAGAAAATAACAATTAAATATCTAAATGGTCTTGTGCGTAATATATACAAACAAAGATCAAATAAACAATTATTTTACATATTTTTAAACCTATAGTAACTAAAATTCCTTAAACTGAAACATTTTTTCATAATTCTAAGAAATATAATGTCAAAACCCTAATTTTATTTATATAGATGATTCTAAGTGTTTTTATATCGAAATATATCGTTTATATGTAACCTTGTGAATAACGCAGAAATTTGTTTGAATAAGTTTGGAGCGTGTTAATCCATGGCTGTTTATTAACCCAATATTTTTTGTCATACATCATTTAACATACATAAGTCGAATAATAATTACGAGTGACTTCTGTGGCGTTGGTGATACTATACCTGAGCAGAATGTGAGAATGTAACGTGTGCTTTGAGGAAAGTTTATTCTTTTAACTTTCCTATTGTTTATTTATTTATTTGTTTGTAATGATAAAAATATGTTGAAAAAGGTTTATTATTAACTAGGAAATAATTATTTGGTTTGTTAGAGGTTAAATGGTAGAGAGGAATTGCCAGTTTTAACTTTGCCTCTTAAGTAAATACATTAATACATTTTCCATTTCATTTCATGCATATCCCAGTGACAATTGAATGCCAGGTGGGTCCATTAACCTATCTTTGCAGTTGTCACTGTCTAACCTACCTTTGCCGGTACCATTGAAGTTTAGTCTGTCCCCCTTATTAATTTGCAATATTTAATGATGGTACTCATATTATCGTTACCAATTGGCATTACCACTAATATTACCGTGGTTGTTACAGTTTTCATTGCATTACCTTTTCTGTGACGTGTGTGTTTCACATTCTTTGCACTAGAACAAACAAATAGAGAGTTAGCTAAACACAAGGGGCCCGAGCAATGCTAGAAGTAGGAACGTTTGTTTGTCTTGTGTGCCTAAACTTCGGGAGCATGAATTTGTTGTAAATTTTGATCGGCTCAGTTCCGACTCAGTAGTGTGTTTTTTCACTATACACTTTTATTGATGTTTTACAGGTAACACTGTGCTCTCAGTTTTAACTTATTTTGCCGTTGTCGTCTTAAAAACATAAGCTCATCTGATAAAGATAAGTGCTACCCCTAGGGGTTCATTTTACCCACCTTTCCGTTGCTTTATCAGTACCCTGTCCATCATACGATAATTGTAAATAGATCGTGTTTCTTTTAAAACACAACCCAATTTACGAGTACCAAAAGTCGCCGATCAATGCAAGTTCAGAATTTGGTAACCCTACTTCCTTGACTTCACCAGCATCGTTGCAATGCTAATTATGTTATTTGCTGTTATTTTGAAGTTATTACATTAAGAGGACAAATTATTATTTTTAAAATTTGCATAAAAGAGTGGACTGTTACGTAAATAATTAAAGTAGAGTGTTTGAGAATATGGTTCAATGAGTTATGTTTTTGAATCACGTAGTTATAGGAATCAGTTTTAGAAAATGTCATAATAATGTTTAAAAACGTGTGTTAATTTCAGAGAATAGAAAAGTAGTGGTTTATGCACCTTTTCTGTAAATTAAATTTCAATTAATGCTATCTATTGTAAATAACATATAGTTATTATGTGTTAAGTTCAATTGTTAGAATCAACTGAAGGTTTGTTACTTTCTGAAATTAGAATATGTTATGATTTATGTACTTTCTGGAATAAAAATGTGTTTTAATTAAAAATTACGTTACTTTTTCTGTGTAGTATTATGTAAAGTACCGTACGTACCTACGGTAGGTAAGTACTACCGTACTCGCATGATAACTCCGCACTGGCTACGGCTCGCACGGGAACGACCATGCTCGGCCGATAAAACACTACTTACCTGGCTAGAAACATCATATACTATTACGTAGAGTCGGTGTCTTACATCATAGTATTGTATGGATACTAGAGGGGGGAGCTACCCTTACTAACCATCGAGTAGTGATGGGACAAAAGACTTCATCCGATGACTCATCTGATGGTTTTCAGATGAAACGCACGGTATTCAATGTAGTTATGTAATATTACGGGTGTTTTCCAAGACACTACCATTCTGTTTTGATGTAGATGACCCGTAGTGGGGCCTTGGTTGATTAATATATGGATAATACCATCTATTATTGGGAACATGAAAGATACAACTTGGGCTATAGCAATTAAAAGGCAACACGCTGTCACTGTAGCTATCTTAAAATTATCACTCAAGTGTTATGCCGTCCAGATGGTGTGCAATTTGGCAATGCAGCACGTCTACTATTGGCTGGTCTTGGTTGGTAACGCTGTAAACCTTAACTGTACTCTCTCCTGCTTGAGGTAAATAATAAAGTAGCGCAGTAAGAGTCGAATCTGAACTTGCCACACTTAGCTACAATTGTTTTACATAGATTTTGTCGTGTACCGGTACCTTCAGAGAAGGTTCTATACCCTTCTAGTAACTAGGCCTACCCTGACCTCTAGATTTTGTGTAGACAAGATGGGGTGGTGCAGGGGTAATGAAGTGATGTATATTCATGAAGCTTACTCTATGCCTAGTTTGGAGTATTGTACTCTTGGTTTTTTGTTAACTTTGTTACTCAATAAAATGGCTGTCTTTGGTGTAACTTGATGCCACGAGTCGTCATTTATTACCACCCTCTAAGGAGTATTTCATGAAGTAAATAAGGAGTAGTGCAGGGGTAATGGAGTGAAGAAGGCGTAGTGCAGGAGTAATGGAGTGAAGAAGGAGTAGTGCAGGGGTAATGGAGTGAAGAAGGTGTAGTGCAGGGTTAATGGAGTGAAGAAGGGGTAGTGCAGGGGTAATTGAGTGGATAAGGGGTAGTGCAGGGGTAATGGAGTGAAGAAGGGGTAGTGCAGGGGTAATGGAGTGAAGAAGGAGTAGTGCAGGGTTAATGGAGTGAAGAAGGCGTAGTGCAGGAGTAATGGAGTGAAGAAGGAGTAGTGCAGGGGTAATGGAGTGAAGAAGGAGTAGTGCAGGGTTAATGGAGTGAAGAAGGGGTAGTGCAGGGGTAATTGAGTGGATAAGGGGTAGTGGAGGGGTAATGGAGTGAAGAAGGGGTAGTGTAGGGGTAATGGAGTGAAGAATGAGTAGTGCAGGGTTAATGGAGTGAAGAAGGGGTAATGCAGGGGTAATGGAGTGAAGAAGGAGTAGTGCAGGGTTAATGGAGTGAAGAAGGCGTAGTGCAGGAGTAATGGAGTGAAGAAGGAGTAGTGCAGGGGTAATGGAGTGAAGAAGGCGTAGTGCAGGAGTAATGGAGTGAAGAAGGAGTAGTGCAGGGGTAATGGAGTGAAGAAGGAGTAGTGCAGGGTTAATGGAGTGAAGAAGAGGTATTGCAGGGGTAATTGAGTGGATAAGGGGTAGTGCAGGGGTAATGGAGTGAAGAAGGGGTAGTGCAGGGGTAATGGAGTGAAGAAGGAGTAGTGCAGGGGTAATGGAGTGAAGAAGGAGTAGTGAAGGGGTAGTGGAGTGAAGAAGGAGTAGTGCAGGGGTAATGGAGTGAAAAAGGGGTAGTGCAGGGTTAGAGTAGTGATAACAAATCCTCGGCTTCTCCCTTACCGCCTTCTTTGTTTCGTCGTAGTTGGCTGTGTATGTACAGATCTACTTACTTTGGCGATCAGATCAGCCTCTGTGTGTGCTTGAGATGGGTCTGCTGTAGATACTAAGATCAGCACCACCTTTAACAAGTTGGACCAATTTACAAAAAGTACTTGTAAGTTGAACTTTAGTCGAGATCTTTACCCTCACTCGGTTCTCCCGGGATATCTTCCCACTCAAAATTTGCAATCGGATTTGAACTTAAGGTATTTAAGATTTTTATAAAGGTTATAAATAATAGGATAAAGGCTGTTTCACACTTCTCGCGAACACGCTCGATGATTCGGCCGATCTCCGAATGTTCGGAGTATTCGCGAGAAGTATGAGAGCTGCACGAACTTTTGAATACATACGGAAACGTACGGGACGGAATGTTCAATGAACATTCGGGAGAATGTTCTGCCGAATGTTCAGACCTGTTTACGATAAGTGTAAGACAGCCTATAAGACAATAGATAATTTAGTTAAAAAAAAAACTGTTTAAGCCAAATGTATAAATATACAGACTGCCACTTACATAAAATTGCACTTTATGCCTGCGAGATGCGAGGTCCCCGTGAGGTGATCGGAATACCTGTTAGTTATTACTACTGTTTGAAGATATTTAGCGCGTTGTGTCGTCAATTTATGTCATTTAGTTATATAATTGAACATGAGTGTAATGTTATGCACCTGCAGATAGCTGTGTCCTATATGAAGTTACAATGCTTATGCCTGATAAGTTACTTTCCCTTGTTTGTATATATTTGAAACCGTAATGTTTTATAAAAAACATTCTTCTACAATTTTCTTCAATACTTTTTCTTCCAAATACGCACTCCGCCCACGGTTAAACATTCCAATTCCAAAGCACAGGACAACCTTTTTTCAACGTAACATCTCTTTTAACTGTATTAAGCTTTTTAATTCTTTGCCTGCAGGCCTTAAAGTTGACCTCCCCCTGAAACAATTTGGAAAACGTCTAAAGGAGTTTCTTACTGATAAAACATATTATAGTATCTATAATTTCCTTAACCAGTAAAATATATTTTGTTTTATTTTTACTATGTCTCGTTATAAGGATATTGTATTTTTAATTGTAGTACATGTTTGTAACACTGACTCATGCCAATGCTGTTTACACTGTTTGCTGGCAATAAAGACAATTTGATTCGATTATTTTTTTTAGAATGTTTAAAACTTTAAAGTAGATTGTCAGATGTTGTTATTTAATGTAATCCTTTTTCGATTTATTTTTTTATGTTCTTCCATGATGATTTAAAGTCAGTAATAAATAATAATGGTAGTTTGTAACGTAACACGGTTTAACAATTTGTTACACAATTATCGCAACTAGGTCGAGTCCAAGCGCCACACAGACGGTGTTACGTCACTGAAACATGTGGTTAATAGCTGACACGTTATGATAATTGCTCTGAATTTCGTTGTGGGCTTGGAACTACATCGAATAAACCTTTAAAACCTAATATACACTAAAAAACCGTCCCAAAAAGTCAAGGCACAGAAGCGGGAACTAGGTATCGGAATTGTGTAGAATTGTGCTTTCACACCTATATGATTGACATTATTGATCATAACAGATAATCGAAATGAATATAAACCAAATTATTCTAATAAAATATATTCTTTCCAATCAATCTAATCGGATGATTTGTAAATCATTTCCTCCGGTTGGAATGAAAGTTGTTTATAGAAAAGGCGAGAAGAGTGGCTGGGGGAAAAACGGAAGCGTGGTTCCGGGAAAAACCTTGTAAATTTAAAGAGTTAAGTTAATGCATCCCACCCATTTCATAGACACATTTTTTAGATTTTTTAAGAGTGCGATCCAGTCACAAAACTTTCCGCGTTTCTACCTGCTTCCCCTTGATGGCTAATGTTAACTTTCACAGCCCGCGTTGGGATAAATAACCTTAGGTGTTAAAGAAAACAAACAATAAAACAATACGGTGTTACCAACTGCTGATCTTACCCGCAACAGAAAACATACGGTAAAATTTTTAGAATAATTATTTTACATTACTGAATAAAATTTAAAATTTTTTTTGGGGTGAGGTGGGGATCCGTTGTCGAAGTGAGGCACTCGCCGAAGCCCTACCCACCTAACCCACTCCATGCCAGGCAATTCTCTACCCTGAATAGTTTGTTGTTACTTCAAAACAACCCGTGTTGTATAGTAAAGAGATCGATGATCTAGTTGAACTTCTATCAACTTGGAGTATTTATTTATAAATTTTCAACTGATATCAACTAACAGTTCCCTTTTTTTACAACGGTCTATAAATTCAGCAACACTGTAAAAAGAATGTTATGTTACAAATTGTGTTACATGTTGTTAATTTTTTTTAATTGGCGGTTACCCGGTGAGGTATTTAGACCCAGATTCGGAAGGTAAGTTTCAATATATATTATATTTCGTTGCCTTAAATCAAATTGAATCATGCATGGAATTATGCAAGTCACAATATTTATTTATAATGCCCACATATTGCGGTTTCTACAAAAAAACATTTATTTATTTATTTCAACGGGAAATACCAAAAATATCAAAATAATACCCCTGTCGCAGCAAACCTGTGTACTCAGGGAATTTCCAATGCATAATATTTGTCTTAATACCACGTAAAGCCGCATACCAAGTTTCATATAAATATATCCACATATAAGCGATTTTAATTATTCTCTATAAGAATAACATTGGTAATGAGTACGTAGGTTTGCTGAAACAAGGAACACAAGCAATTTATTTTTATGCAAATATAAATAGAATTTAACTAGGCTGAGCCACATACCAAGAAGTTTCATCAATATTCAATCATAAATAAGCACTATATAACATTTTAGTTATTCCCCATAAGAATAACATGGGGCTGAGTAAGCAGGTTTGCTGCAACAAGGAACAAAAAAACGGGTTTTTATGCAATTATTAATATAACTCAACCAGGTGAAGCAACATACCATTTTTTATTAATTTATGTTCATAATTAAGGGAGTCATTACATTTTACTTATTCTCCATAGGAATAACATGGGGGGCTAAGTACGCAGGTTTGCTGCTACAGGAATAATCAACAAAAAATCAATTTTATTTGCAAATATCAATTTACCAGTACTAATTGAAGCCACATACCAAGTTTCATCAACATACATCCATATATAATCGAGATATCAAATTGTATTTAAAGGATAACATTGGACAACGTACTGTGTTTAGCACTTTGAAGATCTCTGCAATGGTTGGGCGTAGAATCACAATTTAAACACCAAAATGATTGTTTTGTGGAACTAAACAGATTGGTAAAAGCAAATGTGAAGTTTACATACACTGAGGATAGGCCAAAAACTGTTTTCCCATAAGGTTAACACGGGAGATTTTATGAGTAGGTTTTTGGATTTCCTCCGCAACCACTTAACTTAGGTTAATAGTTCAAAATACTGTATTATTTTTTTTAAGCTCTAAAACATGGTCAAAACCAAAATTAAGTTTTTTTTTTAATTTTAGGGTGAAAAATGCAAACAACTGATTTTTTGAAAATTAAAAACCCCCATAAACCCCTCTTCCCATGGTCCGATTTTTCTGGTTTTCGAACTTAAAGTCATGAATGTCACTTTACACATTTGAGCCAAATTTCATTGAAATGGGACGTTTTTTACTCAAGTTATCGCATTCACAGACACTTATATATATATATATATATATATAAATTTGAACGAAAAATTATCATGACCTCGGGCTTAAGTCTTACCGTGAGACCTATGGTAATAGCTTCTTCCCGATAGGAGAAATTCGCTAAAAAACGATCTGACTTATAGCGATCTGGCTTATAGTGTCTTAAATTGTGAACACTTTACGAAGCACAATCACACAAATACAAAAACATTACAAACAACAATACGATTACAAAATTTAACCATGGGGGAGGCCGGGGTTAGATATAAGAGGGACAACTCACCGCGTAGCAGAAGAACAGGAGATCCGTGTTGCCCATAGTTAAGTCTGACTACCGAGCCGTCTGTTCCGAGGCTGCATTTTTACCCAGGGAAGCACGTCACACATATGGTTTAGAGTAATTATCTTCAAAATAAAATGTTGTACCAACTTTACGTGGCACAGTGACGCAATGTAATCCAAGGTCTGCACAAGCACCAATATGAGACACGAATTGGGTTTATCGCCACCATTTTGTATAACACACAACGCACCAACGAAACACCATCTCCATATTGCCTGTCTATTGCTTGTCATATATGTTGTTTTCGTCGAGACAAACGAGTGTTCCGTAACATGACAATGTACCACATCGCGCTGAACGGTAAATGATGATAGCATTGGAAATGAAAAAAAAGATATATATTTTCACATTTATTGTAGTTTTAAAAGATATTAAAATACCCAACCGCAGCAAACCTGCGTACTCAGCGAGTTCCCAATGCGAATGTATATACCTGGCCGACACATCAACTGTCTAACGTAGTTCCATTGAAATATATTTATAAATTAATTTGATTAAACATTGTGTTTCCTCCGTTAGAACAACATCGAACAGATTTGTCGCTGTGACTAGGAAGAATACAAATTTGGATTTTTCTATATAAATATACTACAACCCCATAAAGGTAAATACTATATTTCAAAGAATGATATTACAAAAAGAAGATATAGAATTTGATTTTTTCCTAGACAGAATAATATGGTATAATGCAATGCCTATGTGTTTACATAGGACTGCGTATGCAGGTTTGCTGATGCAAGGGTATTTGATGTGTATTTAATAGATTACATCCAGATAAATAACAAGTAGTTATCAGTATGTATCATATACCAAGTATCATACTTGTCGTTATCATAATAATATTATAAAGCTGAAATTTTGTGAGTTGTTTATATACGGCTCAATAGCGCTCCAACTACTGAACCGATTGATATCATGGTAGTAAGATATCTAATATCCTCAAGTAACATATAGGCCTATTTACGTTTAAAAATTCCTTTAGGGCTTTGCCCCAGTGGCATTTAATCTTCCCATGGGCACGACAAATCGGCAGCTGGACCCCCTTTCGAACCTTCCCAAAATATTGTGATTGTTATCTGGATTGATCTGTCTTTTACCAGTTTTTGAACAAACCGGTCGAGTTTTTGTAATCAGGTGATTTAAGACAGTGGAAAGAAAATGCTGATTTATATTTTTAAATATACTTGTTTACAATTTACAAAAGAGAAATTCATAAATGTAAATAAAACCTAAACAAATTGGAAAATTGATCTTTCATTTAGGATATTTTGATTTAGAACAAACCGCAGGCATATCGACCAAGTAGAATTCTTAGACGAACGACCAAATACTGTATCTGAAAAGTATGAAATTTTACCCCAGGTAAAATACTATAAGATATAAGATTTTAATTTTTTTTAACTACTTAAAGACCTAATATTCAAAATACAAGTAAAGCCTGCAAATTTAGAACCAATCATATTTCATTTAGTAGAATCCCCATGTGATTCAGTCCAGTGGAAGTCTCAGACGAACTGTCATAAGAGAATTGTTTTTGTGTTTTAGCGAATTTCCCCTATAGGGAAGAAGCTATTAGAGTAGGTCTCATGGTAAGACTTAAGCCCGAGACCATGATAACTTATTTTGATGCCAAAAACACTATTCGATCAAATTTATATATATATGTATATATATATATATATATATATATATATATATATATATGTGTGTCCGTTAACTTGAGTAAAAAAACGTCCAATTTTGATGAAATTTGGCTCAAATATGTAAAATGACATTCATGACTTTAAGTTCGAAAACCAGAAAAATCGGACCATGGGAAAGGGGGTTTATGGGGGTTTTACATTTTCCAAAAATTAGTTTTTTGCATTTTTCACCCTACAATTTTAAAAAAACTTAATTTTGGTTTTGACCATGTTATAGAGCTTAAAAAAAATAATTTAGTATTTTAAATTATTTACCTAGGTTAAGTGGTTGCGGAGAAAATCCAAAAAAAACCTACTCATAAAATCTCCCATGTTAATCTTATGGGAAAAAGGTTTTTGGCTTTTCCTCAGTTTACTTTAATGTAAACTTCACATTTTCTTTTACCAATCTGTTCAGTTCCCCAAATAATCATTTTGGTGTTTAAATTGTGATTCTACGCCCAACCGTTGCTGAGATATTCAAAGTGCTAAACACAGTACGTTGTCCAATGTTATCCTTATGGAGAATAAATAAAATTTGATATCTCGATTATTTATGAATGTATGTTGATGAAACTTGGTATGTGGCTTCACGTAGTAATGGTATATTGATATTTGCACAAAAAATTGATTTTTTGTTGATTATTCCCATAGCAGCAAACCTGCATACACAGCCCCCATGTTATTCTTATGGAGAATAAGTAAAATGTAATGACTCCCTTAATTATGAACATAAATTAATAAAACTTGGCATGTAGCTTCACTTGGTTGAGTTATATTGATAATTGCATAAAAACCCATTTTTTCTTTCCTCGTTGCAGCAAACCTGCTTACTCAGCCCCCATGTTATTCTTATGGAGAATAAATTATATTTATATTTGCATAAAAACCAATAGTTTTATGTTCCTTGTTTCAGCAAACCTACGTACTCATTACCAATGTTATTCTTATAGATAATAATTAAAATCGCTTATATGTGAATATATTTTTATGAAACTTGGTATATGGCTTTATGTGGTATTAAGACAAATATTTTGCATTTGAAATTCGCTGAGGACGCAGGTTTGCTGCGACGGGGGTATTTGTGTTTTAGCGAATTTCCCCTATAGGGAAGAAACTATTACCGTAGGTCTCATGGTAAGACTTAAGCCCGAGACCATGATAACTTTTTATTTTGAGGTCCCCTGATGCCAAAAACACTATTCGATCAAATTTATATATATGTGTATCTGTTCAGTTCTATATATATGTATATATATATATATATATGTATATCTATATATATATATATATATCTATATATGTGTCCGTTAACACGATAACTTGAGTAAAAACCTTCGGTTTTGATGAAATGTGGCTCAAATATGTAAAATGACATTCATGACTTTAAGTTCGAAAACCAGAAAAATCGGACCATGGGAAGGGGGGTTTATGGGGGTTTTAAATTTTCCAAAAATTAGTTTTTTGCATTTATCACCCTACAATTTTTAAAAAACTTAATTTTGGTTTTGACCATGTTATAGAGCTTAAAAAAAATTTAGTATTTTGAATTATTAACCTAGGTTAAGTGGTTGCGGAGAAAATCCAAAAAAACCTGCTCATAAAATCTCCCATGTTAATCTTATGGGAAAAAGGTTTTTGGCTTTTCCTCAGTTTATTTTAATGTAAACTTCACATTTTCTTTTACCAATCTGTTCAGTTCCACAAAATAATCATTTTGGTGTTTAAATTGTGATTCTACGCCCCACCGTTGCTGAGATATTTAAAGTGCTAAACACAGTACGTTGTCCAATGTTATCCTTATGGAGAATAAATAAAATTTGATATCTCGATTATTTATGAATGTATGTTGATGAAACTTGGTATGTGGCTTCACGTAGTACTGGTACATTGATATTTGCACAAAAAAATTATTTTTTTTTAATTATTCCCGTAGCAGCAAACCTGCGTAGTCAGCCCCCATGTTATTCTTATGGAGAATAAGTAAAATGTAATGACTCCCTTAATTATGTACATATATTAATAAAACTTGGTATGTAGCTTCACTTGGTTAAGTTATATTGATAATTATATAAAAAACCATTTTTCTGGTCCTTCTTGCAGCAAACCTGCTTCCTCAGTCCCCATGTTATTCTTATGGAGAATAACGAAAATGTCATATAGCGCTTATCTATGATTGAATATTGGTGAAACTTAGAATGTGGCTTCGCCTAGTTAAATTATATTTATATTTGTATAAAAACAAATTGTTTCTGTTCCTTGTTTCAGCAAACCTACGTACTCATTACCAATGTTATTCTTATGGAGAATAATTAAAATCACTTATATGTGAATATATTTTTATGAAACTTGGTTTGCGGCTTTATGTGGTATTAATACGTATATTATGCATTGGAAATTCGCTGAGTACGCAGGTTTGCTGCGACGGGGGTATTTAACATAAGGGTGTATCACTGCCTTTTATATAACACACTTACACCAGGCAAATTAGATGATCAATGGAAAAAAATCCGTACAAGCTTATTTTTTACCTCTCACCCGTTTAAACTAAACCACAAACGTTTAAAAAAGCCCGGGCCAGGAGACGACCGCCATTTTGATTGTACCATCTTCGGTCCATGGTTGTATTAATATTTTTTTTAATTTACGGCAAGACTATACAAGATACGAAAAAGGTGTAAATTACCTTTTTTGTATAGGATAAAATGTCCGATAACATGAAGAAAATAGTCTAGCATTGCAATGGAAACAATCTCCGTTATTTAGTTTTTCCCAGATTTTCGAATCATCATTATATTAAAAGAATAAGGTAATTTTTGTGCAGAAGATTATGGCCAAACTACTGGGTCGATTTTGATGATTTACGTGTCGTTTGAAAGCCCATAACGTCTAAATGTGCCTTTTGGGGGTCTCAAGTCAGTGCGTGGAACCATAAACCCTTGGGAAGCCCTCAAAGTACGGTTTTGGCCCATTTCAATAACATTGGACAGCAAATCAAAACAAAAGAAGCAGAACAGCTGGATTAAAGATACAAACATATGGTTTGCTAGTCATTATGTTAAAAGAATAAGGCGATTTTTGTGCAGAAGATTATGGCCAAACTACTGGGTCGATTTTGATGATTTACGTGTCGTTTGAAAGCCCTTAACGTCTAGATGTGTCTTTTGGGAGTCTCAAGTCAGTGCGTGGAACCAGAAACCCTAGGGAAGTTCTCATAAAATAAGAGTTTTAGAGCCTTAAAGACAACATCTCCTGTATATTGGGAACTCGTTGGTTTTTAGGCTCTCCTAAACAGGTCAAACCTCATCCTGCACTTTGCATTGCGCAAGCCTTCATTTTGGTAGGAACTGTTCTCGCTAATGAGCCTTTGGTGTTTTTTTATTATTATGAGGTTTGTATAATTCTGAAAGTAATAAAAAATTGCATACCGGGCGCGTAAAACCAACCGACCAGCGCAAAAAACAAGAATTATTCAGTCTAAAATCATCCGGTAAAATTCTTTCCCACTGTCCCATTTATTTATATAGGGATGAACTAAGTGAGTTCCTATGTCACCAACAAATGTAATTCCTTTTTTTTTGTTTTTGACGTATAGCTCAAGAACGTCTTAGTATATTACAGTTAAATTTAGCACACAAATTCATTGCTTTGATGTTTAGGACAAGTTCGTTAACTGGCCTATCCACTTACACCCTTTCTATATGGGGGACCTTTAAAATGGTTAAAAAATATAACTCCGTTACCAAAGGTCTGATTGAAAATCTGATTAAACCATCGAATTTATCGTAAAAAATACCTAAGAAAATATTTTAGTCCACCCTTTTACGACCCTCCGTTGGATCACAATTCGTTTCTTGTGCTGCCTCTCAAGTATCAGTAGGGCATGGATTATTTGGTTCTTTACTAGGTTTATTTAACGAATGAAGAGTGTCATCATAAATAACAAAATTCATTCATGTCTGTTCTCCTCTAAATCGTTTAACTTATGAAAGTTTTTTGTTATTCAAGTGGGATTCGGTATACAAATCCCTTTGTATGATTTAAATATAATGTTCGGTTTTGCACTTATTCATTTCACACATTCTCTGTGCCAGTCACCTGAAATAGCTAAAAGAATATTACTCCGTTACCGTTGGCCAGATTTAAATTCTGATCAATTATTGGATTCCTCGGTATGCTTATGCCAGTTTCAGCATAAATAATAATCTGAGATTTTAGCCTTTGCTTTTTCTCTGAACATATTTAGACAGATTGTAATTATGCTGAATAAGTTAACATTTGTAATCACTTTTAAATGGATAACATTACAAGTAAAATATGTATTGTGAGATATAATTTTAAAATAAAATCGTTGTTTAAACTCTTACGGGACGTATGAGCGTACACCTAGTTTACTAGATGCACAAAACAGATGTGAATTTACACCTCCTAAAATATGGTGTACAAGTTATTATTAATAACTGATAAATTGAAATTTTCTGAAATAATCAAATGGATTTTTTTAAGTAACCTTGCGTAGCAAATTTGTATTTTCGTTGCTTTGAAAACTTAGATTAATCAGTTATGACCTGAATAAGGGGATGAAACCCCCCCCCCCTGAATAAGGGGATGTTGTGATATTTCACAAAATGTTTGTATCTTATAAATTTAAAAAAGTTGTTTTTAATATATACAGATTTAAAAAAAAACGCCTGTAATTTTCAAATGGTACTTAGTATAAATTTAATAATCCAAACCGAAATCGGTCTTATTAGTCACCATACATGTACTAGGCTTGAAGTTGATACATAAGGACGTTAATAAGTAAGAAACACATGCATACATACGGAAAACTGAGCATCTTAGATGTACCTTCCAATGTCAATTGAGGATGACACGTTTATTTAATTTTGGGGGTTTTTAAATTCATTAAAGCTGGGTAGAAGTAGGTGAGAATTAAATAGCTGGCTCTTGAATTTACAATGTATATTAACTTCAAACCATACAAAAAAAAATACAAATTATTAACAGTTATTCATGATTTTACTTATTAATATTTTTATCTAAACACCACCTTCACCAAAAAATTTATAATAACTGGATGGGTCTTACTTTATGGTACCGGTTTTGAGTGGACTGTCTGGGATCAAAGAAACTGTGGTTGATCTCTGTCTGTAAACAATATGAAATATGACTAATTACAATTCTCTACTAGTTAAAATTAAATGAAACGTTGGACAGAAGATCCTTGAAAAATTAGGTGACAATGTGTTCTTTTACAACCATCTGAAACAGGTTTGTCTGAAACTTACATTTTCCTACACAAGATAAATCAGCTCAAAATCATCTAAATTAATTCTTTAAACACATGACAAACATATTAAGAAAATACTGACATATATTTCATACACTCAATTCTCTAAAATATTAATTATTAATTATTATAATCTGACTATAATTTCGTCAGCAACTACAATCATCAAGCCCACTTTTTCCAGTAACCCCAATATTATATTAATATATTAATTGAGACTCAGCTCCAGTACTGCCACTAAACAAAAGGTAATTTCCCTTCTTTCAAGACAACTCTAATTATTTACAGCATTTTAAACATGTATAATTTTGGTTTGTGTTATTTCAATTTATCAATATTTATATTTGTACCTAGGACGTACCTTTACGAGCACACTGTTCTTCATTTTCGTATTATTAATTCTACCCCGAAGTCCTGCATAAAGTAGAAATTCGGAAAAACTTAGTAGCAGCAATTTTCTCTGATAATTTCAGAAAATATTATCATAGATTAAGCATACTCCTTAGGATGCATTAACTAATGCTTTATCTATGATTGTATCCTCTACAAAAAAGGTTCTTTGCATTTTTTCGTGTCGCATAGTTTTGCCGTAAATAAAAAAAATTTAAGGCAAAAATGGTTCATAAATGGTAATTTCAAAATGGGTAGTGAGTGAGTGAATGAGTCACTTAATTCACTAATTTTGTTTTTTAGATCAATAGATAATCGTACGTATATTATTTAAGTAATTGGTCAGCCAATTAAATTCAACAATACAAGATTTAAGTTAGTATTTCTAATTATAATTGATATTTAACATTGTTATATTAACAACAGACAGATTTTTTTACGGAATCACTCACCAACTCACCCATTTCTACCCACCAGACAAAATGCTGGTGACTGAAAATGGGTGAGTTGACCAGAAATAACCTTCTTCTTCTTCCTGTTAAAAGGAAATGCACAGGGAGGTTTATTGTATAACTGGAGGCAACACTGATGAACAAAACTGCGAGCCGTTCTTTCCAAATTTTGGTAAGGCAAAGAACTACTCGCTGAAATCGAACGAGTCGAGAAAGTGAACCAAACCAGTACCAATCCATGATTTGAAACTCAATAAACTTGTATTTGTTTATTTCCTCATTTATAATCACGTTTCATGGAAAGATTAGATACATAAATCAAACGAAAAAAATAATTCCAGTGATTTGCACGAGTAGATTTACTTATAGGAATAAAACAGCCAATCAGGATAGTTCAAATAACGATAAATTTGCCTCACCAGTGTATCAACCAGATTAAATCACCGGCTCGGTTTTTTGACCAAAATCGTTAAGCAGTGTTACCTCCAGATATACAATAAACCTCCCTGGAAATGACAGAAATAATCAAACGTAAACTGTCTAACTAGGTTATGTTTAATTGGCAGTAAAACACTTGTAAAAACACTAGAATAACTTATGATTTGTCATTAAAATTTAACTAAATATATTTAACTATCCCTATTTATTTGCCTGAATAAAAAAGGTTTAGAAATTAGTATATTTGTCAATGTTTACATTAGGCTATTTGATTTGACATATAAATCACCTGTCAGTTCACACACCCTACGTGGGGAATTTAAACGATGCCAAAATCAGCTGCACACGGGTCCTGTAAGTCCCAATGCAAATCTTATGGTAGAATATATTTTATAAAATGACCATCTGTAGTTAAGATTTTGTGAGTTACCGAAAAGAAATCGATTTAAATCGAAAACAAATATTTTATAGTGCTGGTTAGGATAATATTTATTGGTCATTTGTTTTCAACACATGCATTGAGGGGCAAGTTGTTCTTTTGACTCCTAGGATAAAAATTATATTTTTTAGATCCATACAAAATTTATATTTAGTGAAATCTTTATCTTAATATTATTTGCAGTATGACGAAAAATATAGTTCATCACTAGGACCAAAAGTTGCTTTTCAATCCTCGCTCATTTCCAAGCCTCGGCTCCACCTCGGCCGTTGAAACGTGCTCGGCCGTTGATCTTGAGCTCGTATCGAAACGTGTCACCTTTGGTCCAAGTGATGAAGTATACTATTAATGTGCTTTCATTTTTCGCAAGCGAAGCCGCGGGTAACAGCTAGTATATTTATAAATTAATGAGATATAACATTTAACTTATCCTCCGAAAAATTAGCATCGAACCAACTACGCAGGTTTGCTGTAACGAGGACGAATAAGTTGGAGATTTCATGCCATAAATATGCCACAATCCGATTAGATTGACTTACTAAATTTCACTAAATAAGGGAGAAATATAATTGTATTTATTTCTCATAAGAATAATGTGAAGTAATAAAACATTCAAATGTTTACAAAGGATTGCGTATGTGGGTTTGCAGATGAGTGGGTATTAGGTGTGGACATTAAAAGATTACACCCAGATGAATTCGAATACCAAGTATCATAGTTATACATGTCATATCATCCTACTAATAAATAAAGCTGAAAGTTTGTGAGTTTGTTTGTTTGTGGCTCGATCACGCTCCAACTACTGCTGAATCGTTTAAGCTGATATTTGGTAGGAACGTAGCTAACACATAGGCCTATTTACGTTTTAAATTCCTTTAGGCTTTGCCCCAGTGGCCTCTAAACTTCCTATGTCAACCTTATAGGCTCTATTATTTACTGTTCGGTTGATAACTAAAACAGGTATTCTGCATTTAAGATTGTTTTAAAGATTTTGGGTTTACGTATTTGTTCAAGTTTTAATTTACAACCTGCACGTTTAACCGAATGAGTTTTATTATAATACAGGAGTCACTACTCTCTGGTAAACAACCTTCAAAAAGTGTGACATCGTATTTTGTACTTTGTTCTATTTTGGAGTCAATTTGTTGGTGGGACGCTGACAATCGACGTACAAGGAGGCTTGTTTACTCTGTTTGTTCACTCTATGTTTGTTCTATTTCCAAAGCCTAATTACAAGGTTGTTTTCATTTAACTCACAAAACAATGTATGTTTGCAATTATTAAGAATATCTGTTTTTTACCAGTTTTTAGACAGATTCACATCTTTGTCAATTAGCTGATTAAGGCGATGGCATGAACAATATTGAAGTGGATTTTTAAATGTAGTTTTCTATAATTTCCTAAGTAAAATATCATAAAGAAAAAAAATCATAAAGTAAACATAAGTAAAAATCATAAAGTAAAAATCATAAAAAAATAAAGGATAAATATCATAAAGTAACCTTTATATATAGGATGATTAATCTTTCATTTAGTACAAACCGCATGAGGTTTTGTAGAAGTCCCAGACAATTGGCCCAAAGAACTGCAAAACATTTTAAGTTTAAAACAAAATTAAAAGTCTCAGACAAAATATCCAAAGGTCAAGTCAAATAAAAATTGCTTTATTCATTTAACGTACATTACAGTACGCACAGTACAAAATGGCGTCACATGTTCTCACGTATAAAAATAATACAAATTTAAAAAGTTACTAAATATTAAGCTCAAGTTGTAAGGATATTATATGTGAATTAAAAATTGTTTATTTAATAAAAATATATATCAAACACGTAGGAGGGGATTTCAGGGGTTAACCATGACTCCGGGATCCCCAAGAGGTCAAACTGGAAATCATCTGTCACCGAGCAAAGCTCCTCAAAGCCTGTATTCACTGGTCTAATATTTACATGCGCTACCCTACAATTATTGGTAGATTCTCGGTATCGTTTCCCAACGGGTTACAGCTCATAGAAGAGGAAACTGAATCATGAGCATGGAATACCTGAGGGCTGGGACACACAACCTTAGGCACAGCAGAAACAGCTTCAGGGATTATTTGCAAAGAATGAAAAATGGTGTACAAAATGGTGTCACATTTAATTAAAGTTACTAAATACTAAGCTCATGTTGTAAGCCTATTATATGTGAATTAAAAATTGTTTATTTAATACAAATGGGGCTTATAAACCATTAACAATTTTAACTTCTTTCTACATTATGAAATCATTTGTATTTTTTATTTTATATCTCATGGAAATTTAAAGTACTTTATACCTGCATAGCTTGGTTTCATTTCAAACATTTTTTAAAGGATTGTTGGCTTTTTAATGTAGTATTATAATTAATTATGTTATATCCAAGGGTAATGAAGAATTAATATTTTGTTTTACCCATGAAATTAGTTCAAAAATATAAAGGCTAAATACTATGCATATACCTAATTTGTTTAAATGAGTTTTGGCTAAATCTGTCCAAATTTAACATGATTTTCACTGCTCGCTTTTGAAATGTTAGTGTTTTATGTAAATTTACACTTGAGGCACCACCATACAAAACTATTCAAAAGGCAATGTGGGAGTGCCTAAGGGAGAATGAAACTGATTTTAGGGTTTTCGCATCACAAATTGGTGATAGTTTTCTCAATGTGAATAAACCTTAGGCAAGTTTCTTACAAATTTTTTCAACATTAGAGTTCCTATTGAAATGGTTATCTACTGAGAGGCCTAAACGTTTAGGGTATGGAAAAGTGTGAAAGTTTACCCCATGGTAATTGCCATAAGAGAATTGCAATTCTCGTTTTTAACTATTTATCGTCAAAATATTCAAGATAAAACGAAAACCTGCAAATATATAAACAATAACCTTTCATTTAGTATAATCCCCGTGTAATTTGGTCCAGTGGAGGTCTCAGACGAACTGTCTAAATTATTATTTGTTGCGTTTGAAATATTAGGATTAGGTTTATCGTTGCATTTCATACAACACACACGTCATTATAGGTGGTCTCGGGCTGCGCAAGGTCGGCAATGTACCACACTACATCGCGCTGAACAATAACAGTAGCATTTTAAGTTGGAAAACTTGACAAAATACGCTTTTAAAACAATACCGCCATCTCAGAAAACCTGCAAACTCAGCGAATTTATATACTTCACAAACACATTTATCAGCTTACCTAATTGCTCCGAGATAAATTTATAAATTAATGGGATAAAACATTGTATTTATACTTCGTAAGAACAAGACCGAACAGATTACGCAGGTCTGTTGTAACGAGGACGACTAAAAGTGAGGATTTTCAAATATACCACTGCCCCATGAAGGCACAAAAGGCTAAAACGATTTATTCCAAAGTTGGAAATAACTCTTTTTAGGCTAAAATAAGTTCTCTTCTGCACAAAAATCCAGTAAAAAATTAATCTTAAATTCAAAACAAAACTTGCATTAAAGCTGTTCATAAACAACCAGTGAACTGCCAAAGAAATATTCATGTTGCAAATATCTAAATGTGGTTTTTCCTGAGAACAGTGGCTAAAACGATTAAATAAAGATTGCTTATAAAATAGCAACAACTTGTGATCTTACCTAATACAAATCAAATGTGTCTACTAAAAATACCATCTGAAGGGAAATTGAGTTGGTATAAAAACTGGATGAACATTGCATAGAGGGTGGGCATGTGTAAAATAAATTAAATTTGTATATATAAAAATACACTTTTGCAGCTAACCTGCGTACTTAAAGAATTTCCAATGCATATATATGTGTATTAATACTACATAAAGCCACATACCAAGTTTCATAATTATATAGTTAAAAAAAGTGATTTATAACACGTTAATTATTCTCCATAAAAATAACATGACGGCCGGGTATGCAGTCTTGCTGAAAAAAGGAACACAAAATTGGTTTTTTTTACACGTATCATAACTCAACTAGATAAATCCACTTACCAAGTTGTATTAATTTATGTTCATAATTTTGGAAGATAAAATTTTACTTATTCTCCATAGGAATATCATGGAGGCTGAGTACGCAGTTGTGCTGCTTCGGGAACTATCAGGTAGAGAATAGTTTTTTGTGAAAATATCAATAGCCCACAACGATATGAAGCAATGTCCCAAGTTTCGTCAGAATACATTCATAAATATACAAGATATATAATAACATTGGACAACTTACTGTGTTTATCACTTTCAATATCTCTGTAACCAATTGACGTAAAGCAATGATCTAAACACTAAATTGTTTGTTTTTTAGCTGAAGTCAATGGTGAAAAGTATACTTTGATTTCTTAAAAGATTATTTGTAAAAAATTTAAAAACCCCATTTTTGGGGTACAACCCCCCCCCAAAAAAAACCTTTTTGGATGGATTGATCGGGCTTTGTTTACAAATTTACTCAACCTTCCCTTCCCCCCCCCGCATGGGACGGAAGATTTTCTTAAGCATCTGTTCATTATTGAGCTATGCAAAACATATTTCCCTGCCTTTATCATATCTGTAAACCTTTTTAAATTAAAGTGGGACAGAGTTTTTTTGCTTTTGAGTTTTTTTGTGTTCAGGTACTAAACCTAGGACACCTTTTACATCAAAACCGGCCCTGATCAAAACCTCTGATTTTTTATGACAAAGGGTAACTCCACATATATATGGAAGCACCTAAGATAGCCTAGCGGTTAACGTCTCGTATTTCGTTGCAAGAGTTCACGGGTTCGATTCCCGGGGTGGCCATATGGCTTTGAGAGGTTTGGACCGTTGTCATCTAACAACGTTATTTATAAAATGTCTCTGGTGTAAATAAGCAAAAAAATCACCAAGTCACAAACGAACGATTTTCTCGGGTCATTATCAACATAGATTATTTCAACCCTTCCTAATCTACTAAAAGCTCATATCTGACGTGAACGATTATGAAATATTTCAATCAGGGTGTTTGATCACCGGTGAACCCCCAGATTCGGGTGTGGCAGGAAAAAAGCTATTAACAAGAAAGGGGAGAAGTTAATGAGTAAATTACTAGTGATTAATTTTCTCTCTGGAATAAATCATATTAAGATTACAAGATTTTTGGAAAGATGTCCAGTTAAATCGTCACATTATTACTTGTCTGCCTTCACATAAACCATGGAAATTAATTTGATAGGTATAATTATAATTTGGGGTAAAAGCTTAATATTTGATAATGTATAAACTGTTTACGGGTGAATAGTGAAAGACCCTAATTTCCTTTTTATTGTTGACCTTAAAGCTATAAGATATTGATGAACATTCTGGTACACACTTGCAATCACATGGTGGTGCCAAAATGCATTTTGAAAAACAGACTTGGACTGAGCCATTGTGTCGAGGCAAGTAATACGGGACACAACCGCAATGTTGTAGGGAACAGTTGGCAGAGCACTCCATTTCATAGTTCTTTTCACTGTAATGTTTGAACATCGCCAAATGTTTTCTATGGGAATAGGAAGGATAGTAACACTTGTCTATTAAGGGACCCCGTTCTGTAACGACTACTTCTGGAGTAACTCGTATTTCTTTGGCTTCCCCAAATTCCAGATCGAAATCACTTTCATATAAAATAGAAATTTCCATAGGATTGTGAATAATAACACTAACGGTACTACGAGTAGTGTGCATTTGGGGCTGCTGGGGCGGAAGTGACGTCACATCCGGTGAGTGACCGGATGCGCTGAGTGAAAAAATACGTCATCTGAGGCTGAGCCAGTGACGTAGGCGGTTTTGTGACGAAATGAGTAAAAGTTCAAAGTTCAAGGTCACGGTGAAGTTTTTTAAAAAAAATCTACCTCGCACTCGTAAAACGATTGTGATTCGATAGTTAATCGATAATAAATATTGAATGAAAATTATCGAATGAAACAATCGAATGATACGAGTGCGAGGTAGTACTATTACAAATATTACTTTATTTACAATAATTCATGTTTACAATAGTTCCCCGTTGTTCGTTGTCATCGATGTTGTTGATCCGGACGAGTTGCGGCCATCACTTCGCTTTCTGAAGTAAGACGGTAGATACTTCGATCCCTGCGCAGAGTCCATGTTGTTTTTTGATGCGTAAAGTTCCAAAGATAAATCGTAACCGGACGCAATAAGAAGTCTTAGCTCTTCACTAAACACCTCGAGGTCTTGGTAAGTCGCAAGATGAATAGAGTCATAATGAATACACCTAATTTTAATGGACATTTTAATATAATGTTTTACGTTTGTGAAGAGCACTCGATGTTCACCAGTCGAGAGCCGGAGGTGTACTGACTATTCGCTAGCTAGCGTTTTGGTATCAAACAAAATGGTGGGGGTAAAAGTGTGGTGGGGCGGAGCAGATGGCGGGCGGCAGATGGCAGGCGGCAGGTGGCAGCTGGTGCGAGGCAGATGGTTGCTACTACATTCGCCGCCACAGTAATGCAATCCTTCGGCGTAATTCTTGTATTTTATCTTGTCGGTTCATTTGATACGTTTTACATCTACATATGCAATAGCTAAAACACTTGCACTTACGACAAGCTTTCCCGTCAACTTGATCGCCTGGTATTTTAAAACATTGTAACTCGCAACAATATGTCTTCAAATTGTTATCGAAAAATAAATTGTTCATAGGTGGCACCGACATGTTAGCTGCAGCGTGTGTTAGACAAGACTGAGACTAACTTCACTGCTCCCTCTCTTTTATACCTCTTCATAAGTTAACCCTGAATGAAAGTTCAAGGTCACCCATTCGAATTTTAAAAAAAAAGCAACACAGCAGTATATAAAATAATATACTGCTGTGTTGCTGTTTTCTTTATTTTTTTTCATATTTTTTCATATTTTTTTTATTTTTCTTTTCTTTATTAAAACAAACATTTTACAATACAATAAACTTAAGTTTAACATTGATGACTAGAAATACAAACAATAAAATACAAACAGAGAAATACAAACAGAGACATTATGTACAAGGATGCATGATGTGCAGAGTGAGTTCCGTTGAGTTGTTGCCGCTTACACCGTGTGATACCAAATACAACGTCCCCGATTGAATATCTCGCAAATCTTCATTCTGTAGCAGTTGAACAAATCGTTTTGGAAGAAATACTTGAAACTTCGGCTCATCTCCTGAAGTTAAAGGTGCTTCGCTCAATGAAACTAGAATTGCTTCTCCATGTGTGGTTTCCACTTTCTTGATGTTATGAATAATGTAGTGTTTTTGTTCTTTTAATTCTGAACACTTTTTAGTTAGCAGAAGGTCGGATTTTGAATAAGTGTTGAATTGATCAACCAGTGTTTGTAGAAACTGTTGTGATGCCATCTTCGTCAGTGGTGGTTGCGATGTCTTCTGTGATGTTGCCTCTTCGGAGTCTCGAATAATACTCGTGCCGGAGCGGTGTTGGATCCTCGTATTTATAGGCCCCGCTACCCCCACCACATTCCGGTTCTTTGCTACCCCCACCACATTTCTGCGTTTGTTCCAAGTAAGCAGCCAAACGATATGCGTTGTGCAATGCGCAGTTTGATTGTCCGTGTTTAGGATCTTTTGCAGCAACACAACTATTACCGAGATTAATGTTAAAGTCCTTACCGATAGTTATATCGAAAACATCACCGTGCGTGTACTTTTGTATCCAGTTCCTTTTTTCTAATCCTCTTGTGTATATATGTGAATATTGTTTGCAAAAGTTAAACATAATACTGTGCAGATTACTGTAGCTTATAAATCCTTCATACCAATGTATGTGATGAAAGTAGTTTGTTATCCATTTGTTTGTACTTTTTGCTTTGGCGTTAAGGTTGTTAAAAGAAAAAGGAGCTTCAAACGTGAATGGGTAAACTACAAATGTAAGCAAGTCTAAAATTACTAATTCCTTGATAATAAACCTATCATCATTATTTCGAAATGCTTGAAATTCTATTACACAAGGCTTTACACTCACTTCTTCATCCCCTCCGCTCATCATGACACCTAACGATCAACTAAACTGTTTTCCACACCACGGTAGGTTAAATACCAGGCCGTACAGTTGCAGGCGCGTTGGTGTATATTTAACGTGGGCACCGTCCCCAATAGGCCTACCCCACGTGTGTTCTTCTTTACTAAGTTAAACTTTAGTCTTTTTTAACTTCCTCTTCTCGTGTTTCGTTTTCTTCATCTTCTTTTTTCTCCGTTTCTTCTTCCTCTGTTGTTTCTTCTGTAGCTTCTGTAGCGATTTCTACAAGTGGTTCAAAATCCTTTAACTTTCTCCACATGCAAACTTCATGAGGTATTCTATTAAAAATAGATGTATCCACAGGTCCGTACACGATGGTGCTATCAGGTTGTTTTTCCAAAGTATCGACCAAATATTCTTTAATAATAGCGCTTGCAAATACCAACTGTCTCATGTACCTTGCAATAGGTTCTGTTGCGTAGTTTAAAACGTAGAATTCTTCACGTGACAGTAGAATCTTATTTTCATGTTGAGTCAAGTCTCTAATTCGCACTTGTAGTTGTCCGCGATGTTTAACAATATCGATTTCATTGTCACAATCCAAAAGTCGAATATGTGTTTTTCTTCCACACAAACTGTTAGTTAAATAACATTCTATTAAATGTACATGTTTCAAAAATGACTCCCAAGCATTTTGCGAAAATAAAACCTTTTTTGTTCCATGGTGTAGAATTACTGTAGGGGAATAATCCAATGACTTTATCAATCCAACTGATACACTTTTACTGATGCATGCTGAGATGGGGTAAAAGATTCGCAAAAACACTTCAGTTAAAATGTGAGGAGGAATATTTTCTTCAACTTTCTTCTTCCTTTTTGGTACTACCTTTGATGGGTCTGCATTACTTTCCTCCTCTCTATCTCTTTTACCAAACTTTAAAAATGCAGTTATTTCCTTGATAATTTCTGCTTCGCTGGTATTATCACGTTCCAATAACGGTGCTATTTCTGCATCACCTTGTACAACAGATGGAGAACTCATTTTGTAGAAGATGTTGCCCATGCGACGATAGACGATCAACTGAAGACCTGCATTGTTGCTCCGCTATTTATAGGTTAGCGACAGTGGCGGTGCCGGTGGTGGTACAACGTTTTACAATACCGTCTTTACGATACCAGTCAACGGTGTGTATGTAACAATTTTATCGTGCAAAATTAAACAATACGCAGATGTATTTGCAGGTACGTTTTCTTGAAATTCCATTTCTATCTTTATATCAACACTAGACGATTTTACAGATTCGTTTTGTTTGGAGCAATCAATTACAACAATCGGAGCTTTCGATTCAAACTGTACGGGAGATAGTAGAGGTGTGTTTGTTTTGCCGTAATATGAATTTTGGAACCTAGCGTACATATCGTATAAAACACTGTACCTTTTTTTATCAAAAGAGATATTAAAGTTGTCGTAGGGAAAGAATTGTGAATTCAGGAACACTTTACAGTTTGTTAATTTACAATGGTCAAATTCACCAGCATTTTCAGTTAATATACTTTTTTTCTTTGTTTGTAATCCAAAGATTACATATCTCGCTTTTTCCAAATGAGTAGAAGTTTTTACAGTCCATGTATGCCGTTGTGTTGAAGGTAAAACGGGGTATTCATGAAACTCCCAGCTTCTGAATGGCATTACAATGTCTCGATCTGATTTTAACTTTCTTAATAATGTAATCCTGTGTTCATCATTTAGTCGCACATGTGGTACTCTCCAAACAATCTTGTCTAATGTTAGTTTCCAGTCTAAATTGGCTTCAGTTGTTCCAGCAGATGCTTTAATAATATCATTATCGTTTGATGACCTTAATAAAACTAGTTCTTGTTTTACATTTATTATTATTCTTCTGTAATCTTCAGCAAATCCTAAAAGTAATCTTAAAGGTACGTAAAAATCAAAGTTTCCCGAAGCGTCAGGAGTAATTATACTTTTGTCTGGTGCAACCCATCCTGCAACAGCTAACAGATTCTTCTCATTTGGTGTTAAAGACGCTAATCCTTTTAATGTACTGGAAATTCCAACCTTTTTTGTTGAATCGACTGTAACTCCTGAAATTTCATATCTAATCTCGTCAAACAAAAATGCCATAGGATTATTTATGAACGGAACAGTGGTTCCAACAGTACCGTCAGCTTTTGTTACTTTTCCTTCAATATATAAATAACTTTCGCATGGAAGAGTATAAATGTCTTGTTGTTGTATAGGAATCCTAATTTCATCGTTATTGTTTAATTTGGACGAAGCGTAAGGGTTGTGCGTGTGATATTCCTTTTCCCATAAGGTCTCGTCGAATGTTGGGCCCTGCGCTATATCCAGTATATCCATTGTTAATGACCTTTAATCCAATTTCTTCTAGAAAACGAATGTTGTCACTTGTTAATCCTTCTACAGCTGATGAGCTACTGACCTCTTTGCTGGTTGGCTCTCTCTTTTTAAATGATAACCCCATTATCTAAGCGGATGATTTTATATGTATTCTTACAGTAATAGCTTCTCCTCGAAAGTCAATAAGGTTTCCGTCTTGATCCACTATGTTCAGCACGATGTCTGAAATGAAACTGGTGTTTAACGGTAGGTACACAAGGTTTTGAGGCTTTTCTACTATCTTGAAACCCGGTGCGACTGATGGGTAGAATGTGTGTAATATATGCCGATTTTCTCCATCTCTGTAGGATCCTTGTATAATGTTACATGTAATGTCTATGCTGTTTACTTTGATGATCGTCACAGTTCTATTCCCAGAATGAGTTGTATTAGGTTCTAATACCTTTGTTTCCTTAGAAAACCCCAATAAACTACCAATTGAACGTTCTTGGCCAAAATCAATATAATACTTAGAAGTAATTTCGGCTTTCATTGTATTGTTATTGCCTTTTATCGTTATATTTTCTTTTCCCATATGTTTTTGTATAACTTCATTTATATTATCAATTTCATAAGCTCCTGTTGGTAAACTGAATTCTTCCAAAGCTGAATATTTTCCTTTATTATCTTTTGTCTTGTAATAATGTATTTTGTTATTAATTCCTTCACTAACGTTTGGAATAGAGTTATATGTTGTTAAATCCAATAATGCGGCTTCCCATAGTCTTCCTTTTTGCAAACGTAGCGCTGGAAACAGAATACTGCGCAAAGTACATGAGTTACCGGTTAATGACACTGTATACGAAGACATCTTAAAGTTGACTAACACTTTTAGCTAAAAAGTCTAAACATAAATGACCGCAAATGGATGTATCATCAGGTTGTTTTCTTGTATAATTGTAAAAAACATTTTCTGCCGCACGAAAGTATTGTTGAAGTTCTTTCGGTGGTGGAAGGTTTCCAAAACTGTCGAAATAATAAATCGTTTCACCAAGTTTCTTGTAACACACCCAATGAGTGCCTAATCCTTCACTATTATCCAAATTTATTATACCAGTCTCATTTTTCCACATTTTAACCGGTAATTCATCTTTCATAAATACTCCTCTAAAAAATGGGATTTTCAAACAAGAAGCATATGTAATCAGTTCTTCATTGGTTAATTCTTTGTTTTTAATTATTAATTGCTCTTTCTTATTTAATACACACGATACGGTCTTAGGTATAGTCCTCCTCCCTTTTTTATCATTGACCATATTGTTGGTTTCTTTTTACCTTTACCACTAGTAGATCGACGTTTTCTTCTGATATTACCTCCTTGTTTCTTAGCGGGTCTTTTCCCACGCCTTCTTCTCTTTCCTCCTCCAAACGTAGTTTTTGCTTTCATTGCTGCTGTTACTGCTAAAGACGCTGCTTTTTCACCAATACTCGCGTCACTAGATTTTACTCTTTGCCAAGCTTTCTCAGAAAGTGCTCTATCCGCTATTGATCTATTTTTTGTATCACCAAATTTGGAATACGCTATATCGTGCTGTTTACAGGCCTGATCAAGCTTATTTATTCCAGGATCTCCTCTAGCAAGCCGTTTCTCTAATTTGGTTCCAGGACCACAATATTGACATCCTCCAGGTAAATGTAATTCCACAGGTAATAAATCAATCGCCTTGTTAACTATAGCTCCAACCGGTTTACTTAATAGAGAAAATGCTGTTGATGCTATTCCCCTTCCTCTCTGTAATCTCTCTCGATTATGACTGATGCGTTTAGCCCTCGGCATGACTATTTATAGCCAAACTTACAATCAGTAGGTGCACTCTATAAATGTTTTACAATGAATGTAATATTAGTCTTGGCTTCTTGTATTATATATACTGTTTAAAATCCATTTATTATATAGAAATGGATTAATTAATTAAATGTAGACATAATAAATAAAAGTAGTAAAAATAGAAATAAGGTGTAATTGAAGATGTTTCAAATGTTTCTCCGCTGGTGATGGTATCGTTGTTTTCGGTAAAATGAATAAAATCTAAATAGTTGTCATGTTCCCTTAGAAACTTGCCACTTAATCGTTGATAATTAAATAACACATTCCAGTCTAGTTTATCTTTAAAATTGTCAATGTAATTTTCAGAGAGATTTTGATATTTACTTATTACTTCCCAACAGTTATTAAAATTTGATGTCATCTCTACAAGGAAGTCTTCTGAAAACTGTTGTCTTTGTAAAATATGAATCCAGTTAACTCTGTGAAAATAAATTCTTAACATAGTCATTGTGAAGAGGTAGTGTATGGAAAGTTGTTCCCAATCCATATATCTATCAAACCGTTGAACAAAACCATCTGTCAGCACTCCTTGGGGAAATCTCGGCTCTTGAGATATTAAACTCCACGCAGTAATATTGGATTCCATCATCCTCTCTGTATCATCTCTCGAATATGACTGATGCTTTATCCCTTATCATGGGTATTTAAATTCTTTTTTCTCTTATGTAATCTTCATCGTTTTCTGTTGGTTCATTAATCACATTCACTTTATCCCCCTTTCCTAATGTCTTGACTTTAGAAGGCTCAGACGGTTTATCTAATTGATTAGGTTTTTCTGGATTGTGTATCTTTTTCCAGTCTAAATAATTGTGGCTGTCAACATCTGAGGCTACAGCTCTTCCTGAAGCCCGATGGATATAATTAAATAAAGCTGCACCAAACCTTTCCATATGTTTTTCATATTCTGTAGTCCATTTCTTGTGTACTATATCAAATATTTTCTTATTTACAGCGTCTCCATCCTGCTCACAATCACCTACATTTGACAATTTTAATTTTTTTACATCATAGCTTGTATCAGTTTCATTCTTTTTGTAAATCGTTAACAATTTTAAAGTCGCTAAATTTACTGCTTCACCATCATAAATGGGATGTTTTATATTGCTTAACCTTTTACCGGAAAACCCCCAATGGTCTTCGTGTACAATCGGGGTTCTTTTATCCATGTATTGTACCGTAACCGCATCAGAAGACAAAAGCGGATCACCAACATTTTGAATTACTTTTCCTTCAAAATTATAATTACCATCAGGTGTTAACGGAAACCCAGCTCTTTTTTCACTATATCCAGATTTTACTCCAAACTCGGAATACCGTCCAAACTTGTCCACACTCATGATGTGACTGAATCGCTATCGTTTAGGTTCTTACTATATATACGTCTACTGAACAATTATTTCTCGTTTTCGCAGTTCATCAACCAAAGCTACCCATTCGTTTTCTAAACCAGTGTGCCCGGCTTCCATAGCTTCATGTAATAACCTCATTCGATCAACTAACTTATTTATATCGTTGTAATATATTATATTGGTTTTATACAAATTTTTTAATAATCCCCTTCCAGATGTAGTAGGATCAGTTGTTTTTCTTTTTTTATGCAAAACATTTAATTCAGCAGAAGATAAAGCTCTTCTTTTAATTGGAGCTTTATTTGATTTCGAGGGGAAAAGACTAGATATAATGTTTGTGTATTTTATTGACCTGTTTCTATAAATAGGTAGGTCTTTGGAATATTTTTTTCTATGTGCATTTGTATACTCTAGTATATTTTTAAACAATTGTAAATCCTTTTTAGTATATTTACCAGGATTATTTTTAAAGATGAGTTCAAACAAACCTGTTGTACCTTTATATTTCTTATCACCAATAACTATATCATCATTTTCGTTTATATCTAACTTTCTATCTCCAATCATTAATCCTTTATCCTCTATTCTAGCTCCATATGTATGATAATTTCGATTAGCATGTGTGCCATGTAACATTTTTAATGTATATTTTCTTCCAAGTGTTCCTTTAAACATAATATCTGTGCCTAATTTGCTTAAGTTGGATGGGTTGATATCCTCTTCTTCTGCTCTTGTATCTTCCGCACTTGTATCTTCTGTACTTGTATCTCCTGCAATGTTCTTTTCCCTTAAATCTCCTATATCTCCGCTTTCTTCATACTCGTCGCTTTCTTCAGATGTTTGTAACTGGTCAAAACTTTCATCATTCTGAAATTCTTCTTCATATTTGGAAATTGGTAGCATTTTGTCTCCTTCGAAGCGAATTGAAGGTTTTTCCATATTTTGTGCTAATCGCTTTAAAGGTTCAGTAACAGGTTTAAATGTTGTTTCTAAAAATTGCTCTCTTTCATTTATACCTGATTTTAAAGCTCGGTTTTTTTGTCTAATAGAATCACTAAGTGATTTTATTTCTTTTAGTAGCTTTTCCTGGTTAACCATCTTCACACCTTGACGACTTGTACAGTAATACCGCTAATCAGTGTAGTAAAACAAATTTATCAAAACCTATTCTATAACGGCCGTCTTTTATAGCTTGATCTTTCATAATAACCAGAAATCCATACTTTTCCGCCCATGCTTTTCCGCAAAGCTCTTTAAACTTTTCAAATGCCATATCAGCATTTACATGATCGTTATATATATGTTTTAGGTTAGTATCATCTTGTTTAAATACAATTAAAACATTTGCATTATCTCTGATAAGTTGTTTTGGGATTTTGCTATAAGTTTGTCCTATATATATGCTATCGATGTTATTATGTCTTCCCATGGCAAAGTAGTTTCTAATAGTATCCTGATTTTCACAAGATACATCGTCAAATATAAATACAGAATACGGTTTCGCTTCGTTTGGTTGCATAATGCTATCACTAGCGTTAAATTTGTAAAAATTAACATCGGACACATCAGATAGGATTTTATCCAGCAATTGATACTTTGGTTGTTGTAGGGACTTTGAAAAAATATATAGGTTATTAAACCTTAATCCCTGCGGATTAGTGATCAAATTAAAGACAACATTGGTCTTTCCACAGTTTGAGGGGCCACTTACTATACATCGAACAGTGTTTGGAAATAAACTACCGTGTTTACCATTGTTGATATTAACGTTATCCACAGTTAAATCATCTATGTTATTAATATTGAATCGATCTTTATGGTGAATAATCTCCATCCTGCTCAAAGGTTAACGATGAAATGAGTTGCTTGCATTACACCAAGTCCTTTATAGGTATCCATGAATCCTCAGTTTTGTTAAACCCTAACCACCGCACTTTAACTGCGTCCTTTTTTCTTTGTAACACTTTTTCAACAAGATATACATCACCTACTGTTGACTTTAACATTTCATGTCCATAAAATGCACCTTGCAACAAATCTCCTTTGTTATCTTTTAAGATATACGTTTCAGGTACAGTCGGTTGCACTTTATACACTGTAAAAACTTCATTCGTCCAATTGGGAAGGTATTTCTTGGTAAACACTCCCTTATATTTACTAATCCGTACTTTATCACTTACATTAAATTTTCTTGGCTGCATTTTTTCTACTTTAGGCTTTGTATTTTTCTTTATGCGTTTTAATACATCTTTTGCATTTCTTCTATTTACTTTGTTAGGTTTCATACCAATAGTTCTATGAAACCTGTTGTTATAATCATTTATTAATTGTGGTAAAACATCATACCATACGTAAGAACCTCTTTTTGAAAATTGTTTATAGAGTGCTCCTTTTAAGGTTCTATTGAATCTTTCTACAATAGCTGCTTTTTTCTCTGAATTTGTAGAATAATGATTTATTTTATATTTATTCATTAACTGTGCAAAGTTTGTATTAAAGTATTCTGTTCCATCATCAGTTTGTAAATGTTTAATTTTGTTTTTATCTCTTTTTATGGCTATTTCCATGGCTTCTGTTACGCTTTTACCAGTCTTGTCCTTTAGAGGCAAAGCGTCTGCAACTTTTGTAAAACAATTAATAATTGTGAGTATATATTTAAATCCTTTGTTTATTCTGCTATGCGGTCGCATTTCAATTAAATCCGCTTGATATAGATCATTTATCCCTTTTATAACAGTATTTCTTCTTGGAAACTTTATTCTTGCAGGTTTGTGTAGTTCATTAATAATCTTCTCCTTCAGGTCTGACATGATGGTTTCACGAAGACAGCTGATATGGTATTAAATATTCTTTTGTATAAATCTGCTTATATAGGCCAAGGTCATTCCAAACTAATGTATAAAAGGGGGAACACAGCAAAATACTGCTGTGTTCCCCCTTTTATACGGAAAGGAAAAGGAAAAGGGATGTAGGACGATGAAAGGGTTACTCGTCAATAGGGTTGAGGGAATAGTGGCCGAATGGTAGAGTGTGGATATTGTCTGCAAGGATGTGTCGTTTATCATCATTTGAAGAAAGAGCTTTTTTTACTTCAGTCACGCTGTACAGCTGATGGTTGAAACTTCTGATTGTGTTAAATTTTGCTATTATATCTTGATCTTCAAATAAACATTTCTTATAGTGATTAAAATGCACATTCTTCTTTAAATACAAACTTTTTACTCCTTTAGCTTTCTTAATGACTTGGTTTTCATTTAGTTGTAAAGAATATAATTTTGACATTAGTGCAACAATTTCTTGAAGTATAACACCATTGGCTTCATCTTTAAATTTGCCAAGCACTTTTTTGTTTCTGTCATTGTCGTAGTTTGGATGATCTTTTGGATAGTCGGAAAAGTCAAAGTCGTTTTTGTAATCAAATGTCCGAAGATCTTCATACATATCGTTAGTAATTATCCAATATATAAAAGCGTCTGTATCCATGTAGGAGATGCCGATGTTTTCCCGTCCATAAAAGGTGACCATCTTTTTGTAATGAAAATCGTACATATGAGTCTTGGAGATATCCAGGATTGACATTCCTATATACAAAGGACGATCCATCTTCACACTTGTTTTCTTCATAGATACAGCTACAAGATTTTCATTAATAATTATAGATGTATTAAAGTTAGGCTGTTGTACGAGTTTCTGTAGTTTGTTCGGATCTGTAACAAGTTTAACGTTTTTATGTCTTCTTTTGTTTTCTAATGTTTTACCGAATATCGCATTGTTCATTAATTTAAAAAAGTCTTTTTGAAAGGCTGATGTAGCGGCTGCTCTTCTGGTAGTGTTCGAGTCTATGTACGGTTTCAACCAGCACGATTGGGAAAATTCCACGGCTCTATTAATTTTAGTAAGACGTAAACCTAATTCGATAGCTTGTTGAACAACGCAATAGTGAGCTACGTATCGTTGTTTATTGTTAAGGGTCATCATTAATTTTGGGTGTTTTCCAGTTGGTGAAATTTCTGTTCTTGCAAGGAGTGGAAGGTCATAATGAAGATCGTGTAAATGTTCTGGATATTCAAAGTCGCAATCCAAAATATATCCGGTATCTCCATGTTTTGGAATTTGTGATATATCCCCAATACAATCGGGATCAACCCATTTAAAGTTGTCAAATGGAAGTGGGTTCGACATGGCCCATCCATACAGATTATTTGCGTCGAAATATCCCAAGTACGTTGAAGGTTTCTCTTGATCATGGTCTGGTAGATATTTGTTGTTGGCTTTAACATGTCTTGTCACGCTTTGAGTTAATCCACCTCTAACACCCGACTCAACCATTAAAACCATATCTATATCTGTTAACAGCTGGAGTTTGCATTTTGTTTCTTTCAACATTGCTTGCCAAGCTAGTCCTGGAGATGTATACGAATGTAGAGGGTCCAAACCGTATGCTGCAAAACAGGTTCTTCGGAATTCTTCCATAACATCGCAGAGAAGAGTCACGTCAAGTTTTACATAAAAGTCTGAGTATTCTCCTAAGGTCTTCATATCCAACTCGTTCCATACTCGACATGCATGTTGATAATCTTCAAGTGAAATTTCCGAATCATTAAGTTTGTTGTTAAATTGTTCTGGTGGAGGAAGTGATGTTTCATTAAATCTATGCAGTCCATCGATGTAATCGTAGGGGAAGACCCCTTTTCGAAGAACCAGATCCATTTTATTACTGGCTACAATTTTGCTTGTTTCTATCAGATCTTCTCTTTTTAAATTCTCAGTTAATTTCATTAGGCTAGAAGGCATAAATTTAAACGAATCAATAAACCTAAGTTTTATTTTGCCAACCTTTTTAGAGAAGCTTATAAATTTTTCCATTGTTGTTGCCAAAACATCTATCGCCCCATCATCTCTTCCCAATTCGGGAATTATAAAGTGAGAGTCATATCCACTAAGGTTATGTAGAACAACGGGTATAAAAGATGGAAGTTTGTAATTCAAATTGCAAGCGTTACAGGCTGCACCTCTGTAGACTCCTGTAAGATGGTCGTGATCACGAACTTTAACGTTATCTGGTGTAAATATGTTATTACACAGATAACGTGTTGTTGCCAGATTGTGATGTTGAAGTTGATGTTCTTCCATAGGCAGCATCGGTATTTTCATTTTGTAGAGTTCTTCCACCTTAGAGGCAATATAATACAAATCGTCTACAAAGTGTTTCGCTGCTTGTTCACCGCGATAAATCTTCGGAGCAGATGATAGTCCAAATTCTTGAAGATGTTCTTCAGACAGCGTGGATTTTGTTAGTATACAGTAACTGTTTGGTGCGTGTTTTTGATATTTGCTTCTTTTTGTAATATCCTCTTCTTGTTGTTCAATTGGAAGTAAAGATGCTTCGAAATCCGCGTACACAACAAATGGAATAGGGTATTGTTGATTTACTTTGTCAAATTGTACGTATGCTCTGCTAGGATGAGGTAATTTAATTCTAACCTCATAATTCCCACTACATAACCTTTGATGTTCTAATAGCCATTCTGAACCTCCTCTTCTTAATGGTTTGCTCACGTGGCAAAAACATCTCTTACATGTTGTGATTTTACTTTTATGTTTTGTTAACTGTTTACATACAAGCCCTTCAAAATCTTTTATATACACGTAATGGGATATCTCTCCTTTATTGATTAATAACAGGTCAGTATGATTGTTGCGCTCATTCGATGTTATGCGCAAGGGATACACATTATTTGACGAATCCAAACCAAATATGTTGACTGAAGCCGACGGATTTTGCTTTTCAAATTTTGATATATCAGTAATTGCAACAGGGTAAGTCATTCCCTGGAAATTATACTTATGTTGAACTTCTTCATATTTTTGACTTGGTCTTTTTTGGTGGTCTTTGTTTACATATTTTACCAACATAGCATATTTAAAACATTCGTTATCTTCATTTTGCACATTAATACAGGATTTGGTATCACTTACTTTTTTCGGAAGAGGAATGTAACTACTTCCTCTCATTCCATAACCGTGTTTATGAACTCTAACATCCAGACTTGTTATACTTAATAAAGTCCATCCAGATCCTCTTCCTTCATGCTCTTGTATTTTTGTCAAAAGTTCCTCAAAACATTCTGTTACAATCTTTTCAATATCTGACGCAGCCATGATGGTTCGGTTTTTTGTCATAAAACCTCTTGGTGATGTTTCGTTTTGTATGTTAGTGAATATAGCATCTAGCAACAGTCCAAACTTGATAAAATTTAATCTTTTTTGTTCATTCTTTAATGTTTTGGTTACTAATTCTTTGGCGTTATGTAGAAAGTTTTCAAGTTGTAATTTTACGTTGTCAATTTTAAAATGTGTTACTACCTTACCGGGTAGTGCTTGAGCGTGTAGTTCCACATCTACAGCTGTTGATGTTGAAGGTCGGTGAAGTGTAGACATAGCAGGCGTTGAAGTCGATGTTGATGGTGTTGATGTTGAAGGACGGTGAAGTGTAGACATAGCAGGCGTAGAAGTCGATGTTGATGATGCATATTGAATAACACTTGGTCTGGAATGTTGGTGTTGAGCTAACATTCGATCTATTTCTTTCAATTCTTCTTCTTCATACTTTTCATCTTGGTTGTTGTTATGTTTTAATTCTTTATGAATCATTAAAAGAAATTCATCCTTAAATGAAGACTTGCAAATATCGCAGCGATGCATAATGTAGGTGCGATCTCCGCAAGGGTCAAAGCAATAATGAAAAACACTGCAAATACCCCTCTATTTATACCCTAGCAAAAGTGGTGGGGGTACGTATTACGTTAAGTTTACTATTTTTTTGCATTTTATATTTACTATTGTAGCTGAAGGGTACAAAGTTCTGTATTTAGGTCAAGGTCATTGAACATATTTGCCAAAACGGGGAATAGAGCAGTAAATGATTTCATATCAAACCATAAACTGATCTATTCCCCGCTCTGTATTTAACTAAGACAATTTTCTCCAACAGGAACATTTGATAGATTTTAAACTCGGATGTGAAGTCGGATTGTACACATTGCATCTCGATCAACTAAAAATTTCATAAAACAATAGGGATCTTCAGTTGTAGATTCATCTTTAACATATTAGATGGTCAACATTGCCGAACGAAGATCTTGTGGAATTACGTCGACTTTTATGAGTCGCCTTTCGAGTTCAAACCGTTTTGTTATTGATGTAAGTTTTATCACATCATCGATATCGATGAGGGGAAAGCTGTAGCAAACGGAGTTTCCTGGTGGGTTCATCATGCCGATATGATAAATATACACTGTTGCATCGACATTAAATAGACGTTCCCCCACCATTAAATTTATAAGTTACCCCCACTTTTTCTAAACAAAAAAAAAGCAAAAAAAAAAAAAAAAAAAATTGAAAGCTGGTAAATATTTTCTGTCTTGTAACTGGGTCAAGGTTATACAACGATATTACCAAAACGGGGAATAGAGCAGTAAGTAGTTCTCACTTTGACTACAAACTGATCTATTCCCCGCTCTGTATTTAAAGTTTGTCAGTTGACAAGAAAAAGACAACACTTAATCAGTCTCATTTGATGAATCGGAATCAGTTGTATCAGAAGCATCGGAAAGAAATAGTCGTCGACGAATATGATATACCCCTCGTGCACTATCTAAAAATAACCCATCCAAACTACTACTACTAGTGGTTGGAGTTTCATCATGTATTTCTTCAGAACAGAGAAGATGCTGATAGATTCTATAGGTTTCAGATTCCCCGTCACTTAACGGTTCAATTTGTTCCATATATCCTGCTTCAAGATCATCACTGTTTATATCACTTAATAATTCAAAATCTTCCATTGCATCCATATCACTTAATAATTCAAAATCTTCCAATTCGTCTTCATTTTCATCCTCACTTTCAATCACAATATGTTTTATAATTCCTACGATTGATTTTGCAGAAGGAAATATATTATCCTTTGGTGACATAGCTGCTATATATTCTAGTGCTAACACAAGTAGCAGAATGAGATAAGCACTGATGAGAAATCTCTTTTTATATTCCCCGATTTAAGTGGTGGGGGTAACTAGTGATAAGAAATGGGTATTATTGTATCAAATATATGTAACAATGTTTATGAAACAAGGATGTTTAAGTCCTGTAAGTAGGTCAAGGTCGTTTTAACTTATTACCAGAACGGGGAATAGAGCAGTAAGCGATTCTCACTTTGACCGCAAACTGATCTATTCCCCGTTCTGTTTTCCCCCCGTTCAGTATTTCCAAAACATCTTTAGTCAATTACGAATGCTAGAAGGTCTTCAGGAAGATCTTGTTGAAGTGATGCACCTTCTAACAACGTTTCTAACGCATTAATGTATTTTATCGCCTGTATCAAAATGGCATGCCTTGAACTTTTTTTATCCATAAACGGTAATTTTGATTGTAATAACTTATATGTTTGATTTATTTTTTTAATCCTTCCTCTTTCTCTAGCATTTCTTCTTCTTGCCTCATCATTCTTTTCCTTGTTATTTGTTGTAGGCTGCATCGATGTTGTAGGCTGCGTCGATGTTGTAGGCTGCATCAACTCTGCTGGGCTATTCATAGCTGAATAACTATACTCTAAAGCTGTACGCCTTATATATGTTTACCCCCACATATATAAGGGGGGGGGGTGCAAGTTTTAGGGAGGAGATATTTTTGTAAGAAATATATATATATTTCAATGTTGTTTTTTACCAAACGAAAATTGTCTAAGTCCCAAGGTCATCTGAACAAATTGCCAAAACGGGGAATAGAGCAGTAAGTGGTTCTCACTTGGACCGCAAACTGATCTATTCCCCGCTCTGTATTCTAAAGTAAACAATAAATCTTCTCACTATTGAGCAACCTTTGCTCTTTGAAGCTCAAGTTCTAAGTCTCCAACCAGGCGAAAGTCTGCATCGTGCTCCTCCCATTGTTCAGGAGAACGCGGTTGTGCACACCACTTTGTAAAGGCGTACCTCATTGCCTCATTATACTCCTCCAGGATAACATGATAGGGTCTTGGTTGCTGCGTTGTAGACTGCATCGATGATGTAGTTTGTTGCGGATGTGACTGAGCATCATTATCCGCAACCTTATTAATCTTAAAAACTTCAGTCATTTCTGCAGCCTCAGCAATTGCGTACAACTCCTCTTCGTTAATTTCCTTTCCCCATGTGTTGCTGTTGACGCTCATGATGATACAACTAATAATTATATTCCGAATCGCTCGCTTAAATACCCGCTTACCCCCTCCCCTCTTTACTGTTGAATAATGACTTTAGTATAATATTTCTCCTTTTTCCTTTTAAGTTTATCTTTGACTTAGTGTAAATTATCCAAGTCCGTTATCTAGGTCAAGGTCGTTGTAACATTGCAAAAAAAGTGTGGACAACTTATTTACACTCTGCAGCATATGCTACAAATTGTAAATAGGTTGTCCACACTTTTTTTTAATTTGGAAAAAATGCTTTATTTAATTTGGAATAAACTTTTGGTCTTTTTATTTATATTATTATTTTAATGATTTCCACACAGTGATACCTGTATCATTTCGAATTAAATAGTCCTTGTGGGTAGGTTTTTTGACGTGGAGGTCCATGGCTCTAGGTAACTCTACATAGTACAGTTTACCTTCACATTGAACCAACACCTTTGCAAAGTCCTTTATTTTAACAAAGAAGTAGCGTTTGTTTTTACAAAGCCTGTTAATTCGAATTTTAATTGGCACCACTGTTGCACGTGGTGAAGAAGGAGATGCGCCATGGTTTAATTTTAAATGAAGACTGCACGTTTCTTCATTTAAAATACAACGTTTAACACAGCGTTCACCTTTCTTAGCACCTTTTTTGAATATATAATTACATTGTTGTGCAGGAAGCAAGCACATCCTTTGTACAGATTTAAGTTGTTTAAATTTCTCTGAAGGAGATGAAGTATATGTGCAGATTACTGAAGGTCTGGTTGGAGAAGATGATTGGGTGGCTGGTTGGCTTGGTCTCGAACTTGATGTTGATGAGGATGAAGAAGCAGACGATTTGGAAGACTTTGATGAACATGTAGAACAACTTGAAGATGTAGAAGGACTTGGAGAAACAGCACGAGACGTTGACAAAGGACTTGGAGAAACAGCACGAGAAGTTGACGGAAGAGGTGAAGGACTTGGAGAAACAGCACGAGAAGTTGACGGAAGAGGTGAAGGACTTGTGTAAGTCGTTGACGCAGCAGGTAGTGGTGGACAGTTCTCCGGGACGATGTTAGCTAACATCAGGGCTGTCCGAAGGATGGATGGAACCGCAGAAGACGGAGTGGTAGAGGCGGGCGAAGACGAAGCAGAAGGTTTCAATTTGAGAGGTTGTGTCTGCTTCCTAATGTGTGCCATGGTGTGAGGTATAACAGCACAAGAGGAAGAATGATTTTACTAGTGCTGGGGGACCCTCTTTTATACATACTGATAGTGGTGGGGAGTGCAAGTGTTATACGGTGGGGGTAATAATGTTGTAACGAGTAAATATATATTACAATACGGGGATTTTCTAAGTCCCGAAGTGGGTCAAGGTCGTTTGATCATATTATTAAAACGGGAAATAGAGCAGTAAGTGATTCTCACTTGGACCACAAACCGATCTATTCCCCGCTTTGTACGTGAATTTTCTAAGTCCCAAGGTCATCTGAACATGAAGCCAAAGCGGGGAATAGAGCATAACATACTGCTCTATTCCCCGCTCTGTATTTGGGAAGGGGACAAAAGACAACAAACAAGAGACTGATTTTAAACAAGAGACTGACTTTATATTTTACAAGGTTTTCTCAGGCTAAGATGGGTAATGTCAACCGGTTTACGCGCCGTATTGACACAAGGTCGGTTTGCGCGCCATACCTTAGAGGGGTTAGGAAAAGGATGAGAAGCAAGATACATTACTTTGAAAATAAAGACTTTGCCAGCAACTATGTAAACAAAAATTAATCAGTTAACGTTACTTTTACAAGAACAGCCAAGGTCGGTTTTGCAAAGGTCAACAGTATCACTGAAACCCGGTGGGACGTAGACCCAAACACCCGGCGTCAGGCTGCTGCGAACCCAAGTTTTGACCAAGGTTGTTGAGGGACCTGTAGGGCCGGGAGTACATATTTCATTAGTAAATAAGACACTTCAAACCGATACCAAACATTAACATATATTAGACTAACTACATTACCTAGCAGCAAACTACAAGCGTTATCTAACATGCTTAACAAACTAACTAAACATGCAAGGGCGCGGATCTCTTAATTGCGCGTCGGGCCCAACGCACACTTAACAGACCTACGCTGCAGCAGAGTGCAACCCACTGGGACGTATACCCAAACAGCGGGCGGCAAGCTACTGCGACGAGACTGCGGACTGCTCCCGCTTATAAAGGCAAAGTGACGTCACCAAAGCGGAAGGGGGGATGTTACGTCAAAGGGGGGGGGGATATATTACAATACGAGGATTTTCTAAGTCCCGAAGTGGGTCAAGGTCGTTTGGTCATATTATTGAAACGGGGAATAGAGCAGTAATTGATTCTCACTTGGACCACAAACCGATCTATTCCCCGCTTTGTACGTGAATTTTCTAAGTCCCAAGGTCATCTGAACATGAAGCCAAAGCGGGGAATAGAGCATAACATACTGCTCTATTCCCCGCTCTGTATTTGGGAAGGGGACAAAAGATAACAAACAAGAGACTGATTTTAAACAAGAGACTGACTTTATATTTTACACAGTTTTCTCAGGCTAAGATGGGAAATGTCAACCGGTTTACGCGCCGTATTGACACAAGGTCGGTTTGCGCGCCATACCTTAGAGGGGTTAGGAAAAGGATGAGAAGCAAGATACATTACTTTGAAAATAAAGACTTTACCATCAACTATGTAAACAAAATTAATCAGTTAACGTTACTTTTACAAGAACAACCAAGGTCGGTTTTGCAAAGGTCAACAGTATCACTGAAACCCGGTGGGACGTAGACCCAAACACCCGGCGTCAGGCTGCTGCGAACCCAAGTTTTGACCAAGGTTGTTGAGGGACCTGTAGGGCCGGGAGTACATATTTCATTAGTAAATAAGACACTTCAAACCGATACCAAACACTAACATATATTAGACTAACTACATTACCTAGCAGCAAACTACAAGCGTTATCTAACATGCTTAACAAACTAACTAAACATGCAAGGGCGCGGATCTCTTAATTGCGCGTCGGGCCCAACGCACACTTAACAGACCTACGCTGCAGCAGAGTGCAACCCACTGGGACGTATACCCAAACAGCGGGCGGCAAGCTACTGCGACGAGACTGCGGACTGCTCCCGCTTATAAAGGCAAAGTGACGTCACCGAAGCGGAAGGGGGGATGTTACGTCACGGGGGGAATGTTACGTCACGGGGGGGGGGTGACCTTGAACATGACCCAAAAAGGGGGGGGGTGACCTTGAACATGACCCAAAAGGGGGGGGGGGAGGTTGTGTCGTCACGGGGGAAGGGGAACCGGATGTAGACCGGTTTTTAGCTTTCTACCCGTATATGGAAATGTCACGGTTACACTTGGCGACCCGCTTTGCTCCGTCTGGTACCTCATTCCAGCTTTGCCTTGCGAACTGAATACACCTCTGCGCTATGTCTTCTCCCATTACACCCGAGAAACTGCAACGTTTGAAGGAGACTTTGAAGAAGTCTTCGGAAAAAAGGAGCGGATTCAAAAGACCTAGTTCTTTTAAATCTTGCATACGGAAGAATTTTCGAAACCACCCACTTTACTTCGACCAACGGCCTTCGACGTCCACTGCATCTTCACCATCGCTATCACCTCGCCCTTCATCGCTTCGACCTTCATCGCCGCCACCAACTGTTGAGGAGATAATGAAGAGGACGGCTACGGTGAAACTTACCGAGTTGGTAACGCCGCTGGAGTCTGTCGCCGTCAAGTTTGCGCAGTTGAAATTAAACGTGGAGTATCTACTTGTGGGGAAGATCAGCGATGATGAGTACCTACTCCAACACCTCTTTGGCGTCGGCCGTTACGTCAAGGTCCACCTTCCAAGGTCCACTCTGCCACCTCCTGAGACCAAGTGCGACTTGATTTTAGTACGGCAGAAGGGACAAGTAAAGTGGGTTACAAAGGAAAAATAAACACTGACTACCGCTCACCGCTCCTTATCCACCATCTCCTTCAAACACAAACGGTCCTTTTCAGGACCACCCTAAGCATTTCAAGTTAGGGACTTGGCCTGTACATAGGCAGGAGACTATTAGTCTTATGTTTGTGTGCAGCCCACTTTGTGAAAATTTCTAAGTCCCAAGGTCCTTGACCTTGACCTTGACCTTGAACATGACCCAAAAAAGGGGGGGGGGGTACACAGTTTGTGCAAAGTATGTCATGTGGGTACTCAAATTACGCGGATTGATCAGACGAACAAGTTGGCGCAAACAGAATTCAGATCCGACAAAGGGTATAGCAGCAACAGCGAAAAACAACTATTTTCAAGGGCAAGCCTAAATAACTTCTTTATTTACGGTTTAAAATATATTAAGTGGGTATTCAAATTACGCGGATTGATCAGACGAACAAGTTGGCGCAAACAGAATTCAGATCCGACAAAGGGTATAGCAGCAACAGCGAAAAACAACTATTTTCAAGGGCAAGCCTAAATAACTTCTTTATTTACGGTTTAAAATATATTAAGTGGGTACTCAAATTACGCGGATTGATCAGACGAACAAGTTAGTGCAAACAGAATTCAGATCCAACAAAGGGTATAGCAGCAACAGCGAAAAAACAACTATTTTCAAGGACAAACCTAAATAACTTCTTTGTTTTTGGTTCAAGGTCTAACATGTGGGTACTTCAATTACGCAGCTTGACAAGGCGAACAAGTAGGTGCAATTTAAATTTAAATCTAACCAACAGTATAGCATCCGTGGCGTAAAAACGATGGTTTGAAGGACAAGGTAACGTTGTGGTGGGGGTAGATGCCTATTATACACGATAACGCTACATCATTATTCTTCCAGCTCTTGTCGTATGAACATCTACCTAGACGGTCTGAAAAATGTCGCAGTTTTACAGGAACATGAGGAAGGTGACCTTCAGTAGTCCCCTTGACACTACTTTCTACTTCCCTGACGATGAAGACAGAAGGTCTACACTTTTAGTGGACAATGAGCGGTTTCGTCGAAGAATAATTGAGGTTGAAACACTTTTAACCAGTTGTTTGCTACGCAAAAAGAACCATATGAATACATGCACCGGTTTAGATCATAGTAGCTGTTATACTTATACAGCGTTGAAGCGCAAACATTATTGAGGTTTTTAGTTACGGAGGTAAGGTCTTGACAGTCTAAGAGCTAAACCCTAACTAACACATGTAAACTAGTTATTGTGCGATGTAAAACTTGGTGGGGAGACTGGTGTAGTGGGGGACTGGTGTAGTGGGGGGACTACCATCTGCCGCACACTTGCCACCTGCCACCTGCCACCTGCCGCCGCCCATCTGCTGTCCACCATCTGCTTCGTTCTACTACACTTTTACCCCCACCATTTTGTTTGATACCAAAAACGCTAGCTAGCGAATAGTCAGTACACCTCCGGCTCTCGACCGGTGAACATCGAGCTCTCCGAGACGCTCTTCACAAAATAACAATATCATTTCACTCAAGGTCTGATAGATGTTTCTATTTCATTGCCGTCACGTATTCTTTCCTCCTGACAGCAATGAAATGCAAACACCTAACAGAACAGATAGGTGTCAAAAACACAACATGGACTCTGCGCAGGGATCGAAGTATCTACCGTCTTTCATCAGAAAGCAAAGTGATGGCCGCAACTCGTCCGGATCAACAACATCGATGACAACCAACAACGGGGAACTATTGTAAACATGAATTATTGTAAACATAACTTATTGTAAATAAAATAAAGTAATATTTGTAATTGTACTACCTCGCACTCGTATCATTCGATTGCTTCATTCGATTGTTTCATTCGCTATTTATTATCGATTAACTATCGAATCACAATCGTTTTACGAGTGCGAGGTAGATTTTTTTAAAAAAACTTCACCGTGACCTTGAACTTTGAACTTTTACTCATTTCGTCACAAAACCGCCTACGTCACTGGCTCAGCCTCAGATGACGTATTTTTTCACTCAGCGCATCCGGTCACTCACCGGATGTGACGTCACTTCCGCCCCAGCAGCCCCAAATGCACACTACTACTACGACTATTTTTGTCACATCTGAAAAATGCTGAATTCCTCCAATTTTTTCTATCACTTATAGCAAATTTTATAGTATGATCTTTAGTAAGAAACGCTGGTATAGTACTTATATTACCTTTCAAACTATAGAAGACAAAATTTGTTTAAAAATACATTATATTGTAGTTTTCCTTCTAATCAGACCCTTGTTTTCCTGGTAGAGAAAGAACAGTGTGTTCCTTATAAATATCCTCGTGCCTCAAACAATTAACAGTAAAGCACATACCGAGAGCTGATACAAAAAGTTGGTACCTGTTGCCGTTACAACCTGATTCACTGTAATACAGAGAAGGGAACTGACTCTCTGTTGCGTATCTCTCTTTATAACTATGTGTCTGATGTTTTGTCATCATCGAACAAAATTAGTCTGGTACTGCGCTTGGTGGTGTGAGCTTGCTGATCTTGGCTCCTCTCATCTCTTCCACAGCTTTCATAAATATTTCAAACCATCTATTTTTTCTTAACGTATCTTCCAAGAGAATTCAACACTTAACGGACACTAAAAGCACTTCGTAGGGCTTTTGTAAAACTTTGTTGATTTCCAGTTCTGTCACGTCATCCGATCGGCGAATAGGCCTATAGCGACTAGCTAATTATTTGGATCGAGTCGAGTGGTGCCAATTATTCTTGAGTTTCGAGTATTTTCGAGCAAGTATTAGCCATCAGTAATATACAGTTGTTGGTTGGTAGTTTCAAATAGTGGAATGGGATTTCGATGACACACATTTCAGATTTGATAGTCTAGATTTATAACTAATATATGAGTAGGAATACACAATTTCGGCCAATACAATCAATCTGGAATATGTATTGATAAACAAAACATGGTTTGACAGTTGTTTTCGGCCGATAAAACATAATCCAGTTGTCACTATCCCAATACACTTTATCTGGACTTCGCTTAAAATCGCCTTTTGATCGACATTGTATTTTCCTCCATAATTTAGGCCGATATTACACGGGCCAGTAGCTAGCTCTGGTCGACATGTGTTGCGAAGTCAATTTCGACTGGCATTAATTGGCCCGGACGCAGTTTTGGCCGATATTATCTGTAACGTCGTCATTACCTGCCGTTATTACGTAGTCCAGTCTTAATTTTGGCCGATTTTAAGTTTTCCGTCGTTGTTTTCACCCGATATTACGTGATTCGGTCGTCGTGTCGTTTACACATGTTCGGTTGTTTTTTTATGACCGATTCATATTTCTCGGTCGTCTTTTGCGTGTTACTACGTGATTTTGGAGGTCAAGAACGTCCGGAGATTGGTGGGGAATGCTCACCAGAACTTGTCGAGTATTTTTCAATACTTTTAGAGTTTTCAAACGAATTTTCGAGTACTCGCACACTACTACTAGCTAATAAAAAATATAATCTCAATAATAATATTAAAATTTATGTATGAGGTAAAAACGGGAAGTAGAAAAAATGTAATAACAATATTCATAACAAATTTTGTGATTGAAAATATTTTTTCAAGCGAAAAAAATATCAAGGGAGGCCACAAGTGAGGCCCCTTCAGGCCGAGGCCCCCGGCGGCCGCAATGTCCGCCGTTAGGGAAATACGGCCCTGGTCATGCGTCTGGAAGATGATGATGTTTTATTACATATTGCTTTTGTTTTTTTTACAGTAAGAAGAAATGTTCGGAGAATTGCATACCATGACTACCTTACACGTCTGAGAACAGTGGTCAATGACGACACTGGAGAAGAAAGAGTGGATTAATCAAAACACAGAGTAAGATGTGACACAGCCATCGAAACACACCAACACAGTCGACCGAGAGTTCACAACTCTTACAAGCAGAGATCAGATTTACTAACTGTTTCAGCTATGGTTCCGCAGACTGCGGAATTTTCGGCGTCCGGTGGGAAATTTTCTGCTGCGGAGATTCCGCCGTGTAAAATCCGGAGGGGTTGTTCCTGTGACTGCGTAAATAACGGTGCGGAAATTCACTTGTGTCCAAATTAATGAAGAGGATGAGTAAGAAGAGGAAAGCCCTCGTGGCTTTGATTTTTTATGATGACATTGATGGTGATGTTGTCGATATTTATTAGTGCCAACCCATAGTGATAGGAGTGATAGTTTGAAGAATCGAGACAGTGAAGGAGCTTACAACATACACGTTCGTATACGTTTAAATTTTTCCACAATAAGGGGTGATATCCTCCTGATCCCCACCGAATCTAGGCCTCTGGAATTTATAACAACTAATGGTAAATCAACAAATTAGAACCTGTTTTCCAAAGTTTTTTCTCTTATTGCATTCCAAATATTGTCTTTTTAACTTTTTTTTAAAATCCAGGTCACTTAACATCCACAAACTTCTTAGCCTGACACCAACTCAACAAGTTCCTCCTCTTCGGTCTATGGAAAACACTCATCAACACTTCTTTTAGAAGCACAAGACTAATATAATTACAAAACTACCCAGTCTAAATAATAGATGACTTCTCTCCGCTGGTGGATTCCGGACTGAAACTGCTCTCAGACCAGGGCGATTTGTCCGCCGGGCGGAACCGAACATTCCAGATTCGTAAACGCACGTCTGTGGAGCCAGTCAACAGGAAACTCTATTGAACCATTGTGGTTATAACTATCCAGCGGAAAATTTCCCACACCCGCCTTAAATACCGCAGTCTATGGAACCATAGCTTTGATTTAAGACCTCTTCCCTCCCCCACATAACACACCGTGAGCATGCCCTCCCCCCATATATGTTATGTAACATAACCAAAGTAGGCCTAAATGTTTGCAAGCTGAAATAGTGTGTAAATAATTATTTTACTAATAAATAATACTTTAATGAGATACCAATTTTTTTATCGGTTATACCATTCATAACAAATTATTTTAATAATAACAAAATACGAAGAAGATCTTTCAACTTAACACAAACATTATATTTTGAAACCCCTTAAAGAACAAAGCTCAAAACATGAAACCGATAATGATAAGGTTTGAGGTAACGACAACATTGAATCATGCTAACATTTCTTCTGCCTTTCTTCCTAAGTAACCTTTGGAGATTCAGGCAAGAAAACAATCTATCCCAGCTAAAACGCAATATAGAAAAGTAGTAACAGTTATAAATTAAATACAAAATATTAGTAACAAATAAAAAAAAGAAAACATCATATAAATACGCAGTGAATGGTCAAATGAACACTGAATCTGATCATAAATCTAAATACCCCCGTCGCAGCAAACCTGCGTACTCAGCGAATTTCCTATGAATGAATATATTTCTTACTACCACATAAAGCCACTTACCAAGTTTCATAAAAATACTTCAATAAATAAGTGATATATAGCATTTTATTTATTCTCTGTAAGAATAACAATAGGGCTGAGAACGCAGGTTTGCTGCAACGAGGAAGATAAAAATGCGGGTTTTTTGCAATTATCAATATAACTCAACCAGGTGAAGCTATATACCAAGTTTTAATGATTTATGTTCATAATTAAGGGAGATACAAAGCTTTCCGTATTCTCCATAAGAATAACATTAGGGATGAGAATGCAGGTTTGCTGCTAAGAGGATAATCAACAAAAAATCAATTTTTTGTGGAAATATCAATATACTAGGTGAAGCCACCTACCAAGTTTCATCAATATACGTTCATAAATAATCGAGATATCAAATTTTAAATATTCTCCATAAGGATAACATTGGACAACATACTGTGTTTAGCACTTTGAATATCACGGCAACGGTTGGACGTAGAATCACAATTTAAACACCAAAATGATTGTTTTGTAGAGCTAAACTGATTGGTAAAAGCAAATGTGAAGTTTACATTAAAATAAACTGAGGAAAAGCCAAAAACCTTTTTCCCATAAGATTAACATGGGAGATTTTATGAGCAGGTTTTTTGGATTTTCTCCGCAACCACTTAACCTAGGTTAATAATTCAAAATACCATATTATTTGTTTTTTAAGCTCTATAACATGGTCAAAACCAAAATTAAGTTTTTTAAAAATTTTAGGGTGAAAAATGCAAAAAACTGATTTTTGGAAGATTTTAAACCCCCATAAACCCCCCTTCCCGTGGTCCGATATTTCTGGTTTTCGAACTTAAAGCCATGAATGTCACTTTACACGTTTGAGCCAAATTTCATCGAAATCGGACGTTTTTTACTCAAGTTATCGCGGTAACGGACACACACACATATATATATATATATATATATATATATATATATATATATATATTAAATTCACATAGAAGGGCTACTATATGATAGATGAAAAATAAGTAACATGAGTACCCTGGAGAAAACATTTTAATTAATTAACACAACATGTTTCGACTTATAAAAGCCAAATTGGGTCATGTGCGGGTCATGTTAATAGTTCACTTTCCAAAGGAAATTCACTAATAAGATAATTTCATCAGTCAACCCCGTCAACACTCGTATATTTGGCATTTAACACCACCGACATCACATTATTTGTAATGGGTATTTTAAGTTCTATGATTATTTTGTTTGAATGAACTATTATTATTGTATTTAGATCTGCCATTTTCTCAACTGTTTTCGTTTTCTGGTTTTCTATTCTATTTTTGTCTCGTTTCTATTCTAACGCTGAAAAACATAAACTCTTAATTTTTCCAACTAGCTTAAAAAATACATATTGTGATTCTTGCTTAACATTAACTAAACTATACTCAATTATCACACTTATAAATTGTCGTATTGATACCAACAATTATTTAAGACTCTAAATTGCTCCTAGCTACTAATCTGATTTTTTAAATTTATAATGTATGATTTACATACCATTATTTTATTATAATTAAAATTAGTATTATTTTTATTTTCAAAAGAATTGTAATTTATGGTGTAGATGACGAAGGTAGTGACGAGAAGCCTCGATTAGGAGGGCGATCAGCAAACCTCTCGAACAGGCTGCGCCAGGAGAATGACTTCCCTTACTTTACAACCACCACCAGTTCACGATTCAATGGGGGGAGGGGGGAGTCTCCCACTCTCCTCTTATTAACCAATCATAATCGTTTAATTTAAAGAAATTTCCACTCAATACTGCCTCTTTCAGTTATTTAAGTTTTCATATCCAAACAAAATAATAACCAGAATAACCATGTTAAACTCAAAGTGGCTCATCCTACACTCCTTGCTTACTTAAGTTTACTTTACTGTTATGGATTTCAAAATTACTTTTATTTGATTTTGTTGTTGTTATAATAAACCTATTTATGGTACAACACGATACTTCGGACTCTTTTAGTGGGGGAGGTCGATGGGTTTTCTCTTCTATTTCTTTACATTTATAGGTATTATGACTTTAAACACTTTATTGTCAATATTCTTAATGGTCAATCTAGTTTTATAATTACTATTTCTTCCAGTTCAGATATCATTTTACGGCCTACGCACACACTGCTAAAGAGTACGACACAAGTTAGGCCGTGAAAGTTGTTTAACAGTTATACAATTTACGCTTTCTAATTCCATTTCTGTGGTTTTTTTTTCAAATAATATGTTGGGAAGAAGCGCATCTAAAACTAAGTGACACATCGTGTAGAGTGTATTGACCAAGAGTAAAGAAAGCTGGAGGAGACAAGACTCAGAAAAGTGAGTGAACTTGAGGAAGAACATTGGATTACCAGCAAAATGATGTGTCGATTTCTCAGGGTTGTGCATGAAGAGATTAATAAAAAAACATATTAATAAACTGTTATATAATATTTATCCTTTTAATCCTATTTTTATCAAGTACTAGGAGGACCGTCTTGCTCGGTAAATGGCCGTTAGCTTAATCTGAAAATTCGTGGTATTCATTATGACACAACAAATAGATTTTTTAAATAATTTGCCTCCTTTCGGAATTTGCAAAGACCTCCCAGTTGTTATCATAACTTTATGTCAATTATTAAATATACTCTATACACATTTGATTAATTTTTTATATGACCACTCTATATGCAATCTTTATTCAATTGTTATGGTCACCTTTCTCAGAATACCAAATGTTGATAACTCACAGCATGAATATTTAACAGTTAGTTGACTGTGTTTTTTTTATGAATAGCTTTTATGATTCTTTGGTTTTGTTTTTAAACTCTATGAACCAGATGTTAATTTTTGAATTTAAAAAAATTTTTTTATGGGGATTAGACCAAGGAAACACTAAATAGGCTATGATTCATAGTTGTGTATAAATGTTTTCATTTTTCAATATTTTTAATCTGAAGGTCACGGGCCACCCTCAAAGTTGGTTTTTTGCCCATAAGATTAACATGGGGAATAATTTGATTTGAATTGAAACTAATACATTAAGGACAGGTTATTAGCAATACCATATGTTGCAGACCCATAGGAATATATTTTTCATCATACCAATGCAATAAACTATTGTTTACAGTACTATCAGCTGTGATTGAACCCAATCGATTTCTGATAGGCCGGGTAAACAGTCCGGGTTAAACTGCAAAAAGAACTTGGCCGGGGAAGAAGGTTCCATGATTTGTCACCACGAGCGCTGCTGTTCTACTTACATTATTCTAATATATAATTTTTAAATAGCTGACTGTTTCTAGCAACATAAGCAAATGAAACAATTACAAACCTCTGATGTTGTTAGTTTATTAGCCTATAGACTATTGTGAAAACATCCAGGTTTTACAAAAGAAACTTCCAAATAACGGGAGAACATTTCGAATAACCAAAACTGTACCATCAACATTTCTCTCAATTTGTAGAATTGCCTACTGCGCTTAACCTAATACATATTTTATTGTCGAAACAATTCCCTTCTGTTTGTACTTAATAACTGGAAACAGTTAAAAAATATCAAAAAATAAAAAGTTAAGAGGGGTGTAGGCCCAAGTTTATTTATAGCCACCCTGTTTATTTAATAAAAGGTGGTATGATGAAAAGTACTGTTCATAACTTGTTGCTAATAGTTTATTTAGCGTGGTCTTGATTAGACCTGTCTAGAACTTATTTTTCCCATATATTAGTTATTTCAAACATTTGAAGGAAATCGTTGGAGCCGTTTTTGAGATCAGAGCTACAACAAAGCAAGCAAACCTTACTTAGAGTATAGGATAGATTACTTTATACAAAAATATATCATTTAAAGGACGTTAGCTTGTTTATAAAACATTCTAGAAAACTTGGAACCAGAAGTGCGACCCAAACCACTTCAGTGGAAGCACAAAGCACAACAGAGTCACTTGAGTGGTTTTCAGGGTGGGGAGCCCCTCCCGGCCAGGGTTAGGTCGTGGTGTCCCAAACGTATTCTATTATCCGATGTTAACTTATAGCCGATAATTAACAAATAAAACTGAGTTTGATTGAAATCTGTGGTAAATAAGAGAGGAATTCTATTTATTGATTTCTCTATGAAATTAATATTGGACAACAAACTGTATTTACCGCTAAATAAAAATGACAATTTTCTCTGCATCCATTGTCGTAGTACATATAATAATTCAAATTAAATTTAGAATTTTTAACATTTACTAATTGTAATTAGTATATATATATATATATCCAAAGCTAAACTGCACCAGGAACATTTGAGATGTTCGTACAACTACAAGGATGTCTCTTTGTGAAAATTTTATGGACAATTGGGTTCCGATAAATTATAGAATAGATCGAATAAAATGATTAAGTAAAAGCGTATTTATTATTGCGAGTTGATCGGTTGTTTGTGTTTATTTCATTTTACTATTTAAAACGGATATGCAAGTGGAGATTTAGGACCTAGCCTGTTTGATTTGAAGCCAATAATATTTATGAAAAAACCTAAAAACAGAATGTTGATACCTTTAGAAGTCTTCATCACGGAAAGTTGCCGGACGCCATCTCGGGAGTTTTGTTCCATAAGGCCAATGTTAACTTTGTGCTTCCCTACTCTTCACCCAACAGTGACAAAGCACTCGTTTAGATGTAAAAATAAAGGTTTAGTTGAATTACATTTTTGAATTCCTTCATTTTGGCATTATGATTTCATGATAAATTGTTTAATTTTTAATTGTATTACTGTATAGTATCTCATTAATTAATAAAATAAATCTAAATTCCGAATTGTGTTTTACTAGAGGAGAAAATCCTTCATTTTGATACAAAAATGAGTATGAGGTGGTCAGTTGAGAAGTAACGGAGATAAAAAGTTAACATTGATCTTATGGAATAAAGCTCTGGAGATAACGTCCGGCCACTTCCTGTGATAAGACTCTTAAGGGGGCCGTGCCAAAGTCAGGCAGCGAAAAGGTCAGCCAGCGTCAAAACCGGACAGATCTTTAGTCCTGATTTGTCACTGTGCAATTTATCGCATCTGTACTGAAATAAAAGTGTCCCGATTTGACTTGTTACGCACCCGACAAGCCCAGACAATTTCTAAAGTGTCCGGGATTGACGCTGTCAGACTTTGACGTTTCTGTCAAGGATAAACACATGAATAATATTAAGACAAATCCAAAAAGGTGTCAAGAGAAGGGGTTTGTTGTATTTAGCAAAACGTTGCCAGTAAAATATTTATTATGACAATTTTAAACAAGAATCAAATTAGAAAAAACTGGTTCTTAAGTAATGGGCAGGAACAAATTTTACAAAATGCAATTTATTTTTAAAAGTAAAAATTATCCCAAAGTTACAGACAAATGCAACTTAAAACATACAAGTGTAAATTTAGTTTTAAGTTGTAAAGTTACATAACAAGAGAACTGCAGCTGAACAATTACAGTGCATCTGTCTGGAACAACGTGTATAAAAAAACGTGTTGAGTGTGGCTAGTTTTGAAATTACTTATAATTTAAAATTGGATTAATTAAATAATAGCATAATAGTGATGTACAACGCCTTGAAAAAACCTGCACACAAATAAATGAAAAATATAAATGAAAGGATGTACTAAAAATGGAACTTAAATCTGGACAATTTTCAGCAACCGAAGGATGTGACGTGTAGATTTGACAGGTTAATCCAAAACGAGATTTTTCGTGGAAAAAATCATCTAGACAGAATGAGGAACTACTCTTCTAGGATCAAATCAGATTTATAAATCTGGCAGAAGGTCTGAGTTTTATTCATTGTTACTATCGTAAAATTTTACTTTATTTAGCTCGAAATTATTTTCAATAAATTCTCGTACTAATGCAGGAAAGGATTATGATCCGTTTTAAATTAACCATACAACTGGGATGCTAACGTGGATTGTAAAAACCCAAAAAATACTAAACTATATTCACTTTTAAACTAATAAATAAGCCATTCAAAACTTATTTACTAATAGCCATTGTATTCCGTGGCTGTATCGACTTTTGGATTCCATTGATTGTGCTTATAATTAGAAATTTCCATCCAGTTGTGGCAAAAGGTACTTAACAAATTTACTAATTTAAACCTAGTTAGTCTGTAAACAAATTATTATGAAAATCCCAGAAATATTGAAACTGTTTCAAACTAGGTAATGCTAAACTTAGCTATCTCACGGATCCTCATTCTTAATAGAGGTGCCGATTACATTGCATTATGTAATCAACAGGAGCATGTATCTATCGACACAACAATAGCAATATGTCTTGTGTGATGTAATACCGATGTGAAGGGGGAGATAAGGGAGGAGAATAGGGGGAGGGACATTGACTATCACTAATTGAAACGCCATCACTATTCATAAGTACCAAAAAGTGTATCGTTGAAGAAATAATAAACATGGATGAAAAAATACCTAGCTTACATATTATTTAGATTAAAAAAGTTATATCAACAATAATAACCTATACAAATATTTATGCAATGAGTAATTTTTTTTCTGAACTCGCCTTACCAAGTTAAGTAATCTTGAAAAATCCATGGAAAAAGTATTTAATACTCAAACCATCATTCTAATGAAGCTGTTCACAAGAAAATTATTGACTATTATAAATATATTCAATCCATGTATGTAATTTAGTTTGTTGAAACAATTCGTAACAAGAAATCAAACTAATACATAAGCTTTATCTGGGAAGTAGAAGTGAAAAATCGATCTAACTGGTATAAAACAGTAACATTTTCCTACAATAAAACTGACATCGAAAAAATTTCAGAGGGAAATGATATGGTAATCCAGTAGGGATGACAATACAATCAAAAACAAGGTATTTCCATGGGGAAAATAATCTAGAAAGACAGATAAGCTACTAAAGCCAGATCAAGTCAGATCACATCAGTCTGTTGAGAGGCTTTACGTCCGAGACATAAAGTGTCGCAAATCATAGTTTTTAAGGTATATGATTTTCCTTAAAAATGTTCAAGTATTAAAAATTGTATCACTGCCCCTTACTTATTTATCTTATAATTATTTAATAATACTTTTTTCTTTTAAAAATCAAATTACACATTAATTTTTAACTTTATAACTGTATATCGTGAGTTAATGATCTTTTATAACAAATCGGAGAGACGTATTTAAATAAGTTGTATCTCTAGATGATTAATAGATGGTGATCGAGCAAGTGGAGTTAATGAATGACTATTATTGTAATGCAACTCTGAGGTAATTAGGAATATATTTCAAGAAAACAATCTTATAAGAGTTCATTAAAAATTGTTGGAAAAGTTCATTAGGAACTCATTAACGGTTCTTTGCAAACCAACCTAATTCAGTCCAAACATTATTTGAGCTTCTTTGGTTATGGTGGTGAGACAGTTGTTTTATGCCTATTGAAAACAACCTTTTTAATTTCATAATAATAATATAAACATTGTTCATAATGGAAAGCTATTATTATTAGAATTTCTTTATACTTAAAACTGAAGACTTTAGATCATATAGTATATTAAAATTTAATTTACTGGATAGTTTTAAGTCTTTAATGTCAAATTTAATAAAAATTGTTATTATGAAAATACCTGAATATGAAAATGCAGTTTCAAATATAATAACTGTGTAATCCTAATTTATAAAACTAACTTTGGAGCTTTGCAAGTCTACAAGTGACGGCAACATAAAGTTAGCATTCTTTAAAAACCTTAAAAACATCGAGAAAACGTTTTTAATACAAAATTATAATCATAAAGGATAATACCCCCGTAGCAGCAAACCTGCGTAATCAGCGAATTTCCAATGCATGTATATGATTCTCACTACCACATAAAGCCGTTTACCAAGTTTCATAAAAATACACGAATAATAAGTGATATATAGAATTTAATTTACTCTCCATAAGAATAACATTGAAAGCTGAGTATGCAAGTTTGCTGCTACAAGGAACACAAAATATGTGTTTTTATGAAATTATCAATACAACTTAACCAGTCGAAGTTGCATACCAATTTTTATTAATTTATGTTCATAATTAAGGAAGACATTACATTTTACTTATTCTCCATAAAAATAACATGGGGGCTGGTATTTTATTGTCCTTGTAGCAGTGAACTTGCATACTCAGCCCTAATAATATTATTATCGAGAATTTAAAGCTGTGCATCTCCCTTAATCATGAACCTAAATGAATAAAACTTGGTATGTAGCTTCATCTGGTTGAGTTATATTGATAATTGCATAAAAACACATTTCTTATCTTCCTTGTTGCAGCGAACCTACATACTCAGCCCTAATGTTATTCTTATGGAGAATAAATAAAAAGCTATATATCACTTATTTATTTATGTATTTGTAATAAACTTGGTAAGTGGCTTTATTTTGTAGTGACAAACATATAAATGCATTGGAGATTCACTGAGTATGCAGGTTTCTGCGACGGGGGTATTTCGTTATTTTATTGCTACCTCTTGGAGAGGAAAGTCTGAAAACAAAATACCCAAAATTGAGGGATATTATGAAATTACATCTTTTCGGTTATCTTTATTCCTAAGAACAGTAAGTAAAACCATTATTTTGACTGAATAATATAGGTTGTTGGTGAGAGACCTACCATTCATTAAACTGGATTTGGCTTAGCCATTATTACACATAATTTAAGTATACATACTTTTTATTAAAGTTTGGCTAAGTTATATATTCTTAAACTTTGTATATCCAAAACAATTGTTTTAATACTTCATAATGTTTATAAGATAATGGGTATAACATAATAAGCTTCATACAAACATCTATTCTACACATATTTCGTACTACAGTGGTGAATACAAAACAAAAAACGATGCACATTAAGGGTGCATTGTCTTTGGACTTGAGTGTCTGTATCAATGGGACGGCGGTTTTAATGGGGCCTGTAATGCGCTGTTCTGGACAGATAAATGGGAGTCCACATGGAATTTCCAATTCATTTTGGAACGGTTCCACCCTCTAGAAAGAGTAGAGGCCCGCGGCTGTACAAATTCCCCTATTTATCATTATGTAAAAAAATGTATAACTGTTTTTTGGGTTTCTTTTGAGGTTTATAATATCGTTTTTTAACCGTTATGGTAACTAAGACCACTCCAGACTCGTTTTATAGTGTTAACCTGTAAGTATACAATAGTTGTACATGATAAAGGCCAACCTTCTACGTACAGAACTGCTATGCAAATGTGATTTTTAATTATTATACTTAAAATTGCAAACGGTAATTTTTCAGTTCAAAACAATTAGTGATTCTAAAATATCATTACAGGCGCATACATTTTAAGATGCTGTCCTTACATACTTATTTACTCGTTTTTGATTGTAGTTTTCTTCTTTGTTAATTAACGACCAACATTGTTCACTCAGTGTAAAGTGAATGTTAATCTGGTCCCTACAACTTGGCTAAGTGTCGAAACTGCAGTTTATTACTGAGTGGGTTGTGATGGTCTTTGTAAGAAGCTTGCCTTGGCATTGACTGTTGACTGTTAAAGCATCTCGCTAGCCTGACGGTTAGCGCCTTGGACTCTGGTTCAAGGGGTCACGGGTTCAAATCCCGGGGTGTCCACAAAGATTTGAGGGGTTCGGACAGCTTTCCCTAAAAGAGTTTGGGTACTCTATTAACAAGAGTGCCGTGGGCGTTGATAAAAGGTTTGCATTTCTGTTAGAGATGCAAGTTAGTTATGTTAGTAAAGTTGCTCGTAAATATTTTATTTAACGTATAGTTTTAGACTTTTCAATTTGGTATTCATTCCTTTCCTTTGGAATGAAGGGAGGAGTTGACTTTGTAAGCTGTGCATTGACAATAAAATTCCCCATAGTTACTGAATGTCACACGGAATGAACACACGGTGTAGTTCAACACCGGGAATGTTCTGAATGTGTAGTTTAAACACACGGTTTTTAAACATTAAATTGTGTGGTAAGTTTTATGGAGAAGTAGTAGATTAAGGGCAACGGCAGAGTACGAGTGACGAAAGACGCGTTATTCTAACCGTCCAAACAAGGCTTAAACGTATTGTCAATTTGTATATGCTTTTGTTTGTTTTGTAATTATTTAACGGTAATGTCCTTTTCTTAAATATACCGAAAATGAAAGAAAAGTTACCCATACATAAAATTAATACATGAGCTTTATATGAATAGTTACAAGTGTAAACTGCTAAGATTTGCCAACAAATAAAACGACCGTCAAGATATTTTGGAAGGAAATGATATAGTAATCCAGTAGGAATGACAAGTTAATCCGAAACGAGGCATTTCCATGGAGGAAATAATCTTAACAGATAGATAAACTTCCAATGTCAGATCAAGTCAGATTTCATAAATCTGTTGAGAGGCTTTACGTCAGAGATATCGCAAATAATAGTGTAAAGATATTTGATTTTATTTAAAAATGTTCACGTCTTCATAATAGTATCATCGTTTCTTACTTGTTATAATTATATAATAATACTTTTTCTTTTATACATCAGATTTTACATTATTTTTGGTGACTTTATATCATGAGATAATGCCATATTTAAACAAATCGGAGAGACATTTTTAAATAAACCCAGTTAACTACAGTTAACTACAACACAGATACAGATACAGTTATATGGTATCTGTATATCTAGATTGTTAACAGCTAGTGAACGAACAAGTTAAGTTAATTAATGTCTACAATTGTAATTCAACTTGCAGGTAACTAGGGACATATTTCAAGAAAGCAAACTTATAAAAGTTCATTAAAAATGTCAGAAAAGTTCATTTGTAACTAATTAACGTTACTTTGCAAACCATCCTAACATTGTAGGAGCTTCTGTGGATATGGCGGTGGTAAAAGTTGTTTCAAGTCTCAATCTTCATTGCTTGATCCTATTACTAACAAAAACAGAGACTTAAAAATCTAACCGGATTATTGCTTTTAACATATGTCCTTTACACGGTATCGTTGACAAAAAACTCATATCTGATTAAACAATTTCAGTTAGTTTTTTTGACGAATTCACTATCTTAGTTTTGTACCGAATCATTCCTATATTTTAAAAACGCACGTACAAATTTGTCTTTAGGTAGTTAATTATAACTATTTGAGGGATATCAATACAAGATTTTAAATTATGAAATAAAATTAACAATTAAAAAATATGTTATTTTCACAATAACATAAACATTGTTCATAATGGGAAGCTTACATTGTTGGAGATTTATTAATTAAAAATTCAAGGCTTTAAATCATCTAATAAATTTAAATTTATTTTTTTTTCTAATTTAATAACCGTTGTTATAATAATAACACCTGGTAACAAACATATAGTTTGAAATATTATAACTATCTTATACTGATCCATACAATTAACTTTGGAGATTTACAAGCCTACAGGTGACCGCAACATAAAGTTGGCATTCTTCAAAAACCTTAAACATCTAGAAATACCCCCGTCACAGCAAACCTGCATACTCAGCGAATTTCCGATGGAGCTATAAATGTCTTAATACTACATAAAGCCACTTACCAAGTTAACAAAAGAATATGTATATATATATATATTCACAAATAAGCGATATATGCAATTTTAATTATTCTCCATAAGAATAACATTGGGGCTAAGTATACAGGTTTGCTGCAACAAGGAACAAAATAAATTAGTTGTTATGCTAATATCAATAGAACCTAACTAGGTGAAGTCGTATACCAGTTTTTATTCATTTATGTTCATAATTAAGAGAGACATAGCATTTAATTATTCTCCATAAGAATAACATGAGGGGTTAGTACGCAGGATTGCTGCTACGGGAGTCTTTGGCAAACAATTTTTTTTGAGCTAATATCAGTAGACCACAACCAGATGAAGCTGCATACCAAGGTTCATCAGTATACGTTCATAAATAAGCGAGATATAATTGTTCTTTCTTTTCCTCCATAAGAATAACATTAGACAACGTACTGTGTTAAGCACTTTCAATAACTCGGCAACAAGTTGACGTAGAGGAATGATCAAAATACTAAACTGTGTGTTTTTTTTTAAGCTGAATCCAATGGTGACAACTAATATTTGACCATTTCAAAAATTATACGTAACAAATTAAAAAAAACTATTTTTGGGGTACAAACCCCCCCCCCCCCAACTTCGGATGGAGTGATATGCCTGGTTTACGAACTTAAAATCATAAATTTTGTTTTACACGTTTATACCAAATTTAATCAAAATCGGATCACTTTTACGAGAGTTATCGTGCTCACGGACACATATAAATACAGTTTCGAATGAATGGAGTTTTTGGGGTCTGGGGACCTCAAAACGGAAAGTTATCATGGTCCCGGGCCTAGAACCTACCATGCCGACTACGGTAATAGCTTCTTCCCTATAGGGGAAATTCGCTAAAAGGAGGAGTTTTTATACAAAAATACACTATTAAGGGATAAACCTACCACACAGCAATGAAAATAGTTTTATAACTCAACGAACAAACCCAGAGCGTAAAGGCGATATCAAACTTGACTGAGTTATTCAGCTGGCCAACATTATCCAACTATAAGGGTCAAGTTAATCAAGGGGTGTCCAGTAGCGGCTAGAGTCCCCCTCCCTGACATCCAACCACTGGAAATTACAAGCCAGTTAATATCCGGGTGACATCCACCACCTGTCTGTCTCCCTGTGTGTTTGTCTGTGGCTATTGACCACCGTCCCTTTGTTCACTGGTTAGGTGCGTAATTTATTTCGTTATTTTAATTGCTCTCTTATCGTAGAGGAAAGCCTACATGCAAAATACCCAAATCTAAGAGAGAATTTGAAATCACCATATATTTCGAGTAATCTTTATCCCTAAGTATATTACTTAAAACAATTATTATTACTGAATTATGTAGGTTGTTGGTGGGATACCTACCATTCGTTCAACCAGATTTGGCTTGGCCATAATACACAAAAATTAAGTATACATACTTGTTATATAAAAGTTTGGCTACGTTATAAACACGTTAAGTTACGTTACATTAAGTTTTTACGTTATTAAACTTGAATATCCGAAACAATCGTTTTAAAACTGGATCATGTTTATAAGCTAAGAAATATAACATAATAAGCTTCATACAAACATCTATTCTATTAATATTTAGTATTACAATTGCGAGTACTAAACAAAAACTCCTACACATTAAGGGTCCATTATCTTTGGACTTTGGAGTGTCTGTATCAATGGGACGGCAGTTTTAATGGGGCCTGTAATGCGCTGTTCTGGACAGATAAATGGGAGTCCACATGGAATTGTCAATTGATTTTGGAACCGTTCCACCCTCTAGTAAGCTCGTGGCTGTTCAACTTCCCCTGTTTATCATTATTTAAAAAACGTACAACTGGTTTTGTGCGTTTTTTGTTTGTTTTACATAATCGTGTAGTAACCGCGGAACAAGCTAAAACCACTCCAAACATGTTTTTATTTGATGGTGATGCCTTTTAAATAAAAAATAATAAACAGCATAAAGGTCAGTCTCCCAATGGCAAGTGCGACGTACACAACAAACTACGATGAAAATAAGTAAGATAGATTCGAAGTCATTCAGTCGCAATGAGCCTTTACCAGTAGGCTACTACTGTGGTTATAATATTAGTTTAATCAGTAATTGAACCACTTAAAAACCACATGACGACCATATAATTTTTAAATTATGATACAGTAATTTGAAACTATAGTTATTGAACAACGATTTTAACCTGGAGCCCAAAATAGAGGTAATGATTATATTTGACAAGAGATTGCATAATTTACACATTAATACCAAAAAAATTTTTTATGTTTTTTCATTACATCGTACATTTCTTAAATAAAATCTTAGAGTTATTTTTAACTAACACTACATAGTTAGTAATCATTTAGAATTCATGATTACCTTATGATTCGAATGATTAAGATAGTTAAAACCAATATTTGTTTGTTATATCACCACTATCGTTGTGTATTTAATTATTTCTCCTACTGCAATGACAGTTTCGTCATCTCTTCCATATCAGTAAACATTTTGTAAGTATCGCATGTGTTTAACATAATTATCGCCACCTTTTGTACTTGTATAAGCTATAGGCGTAGTAGTCAAAGGGAAGAACTCCAAAAACTAAGGCAGTCCTGGGTTCGAATCCTGATCTTTGAAAGCTTATTCTATCACAGCTTATTCTTATACAGTAACGACTCTCCGCCTGCTTTTCTGGATACGTAGATTTGTATTCTATGTGGACAGGAAAATAAAAAGCAAAAAGAGGCTGCCAACATAACAAACTGAAATATATAGCAGCAGAGTTTGTATAATCATCATCAATATTATCTCGTTACACGAAACTCAGAAGTCATTACTGTTATAGGGAGTTTCTTACAAAGGCAATTACAACCCAATCAGCGGTAAAATGCAGTTTTGGCGCTACGCCAAGTGGTAGGGACGAAATTAACATTCACTTTGCACACCAGACAACGGTGCTGATGGTTGAAGTTGGTGTTTAATCAACCAGGAAAATAAAAAAATAAAACAATGGATTGTGTTATATGAATAAAATACCTCGTATAGAAGGTCTATACAGACATATAGGTTATTTATAAGTAAAAAAAAAGTCCTAATATGCTAATACAATTGTAAACAAAATAATTTTAGTGATACAAGCTTTCTGTGGTGGTAGAGTGATTCCAAAATAAATTGGTAAATCGAAGTGGACTTCCATTTAGCCTACAACCCCATTTCATGCTCATTATACCAACCGTAGCATCGTATATATACAGACCCCTTAAGTCCAAAGATGCTCACCCCTATGTGTATCGTGTTATGTTTAGTAATAACCAATCTCATGGATTAAAGTTATTGTTTCGGAGAACATAGAAGTGTAGATGTTACGAATATATACTATAATTGAACTTTAGTCTGTATAAAATATACATAGTCGCTGTTAGGTAATGATCCGAGAGGAATTTAGTTGAAGGACGGGCAGGTCTCCTTCCAAAAGCAATTTTAAGACAGTCAAAATAAACTGTTTTAAAATACTATAGAATGATGATATTAGTCACGGAGGAGTGATAACCCCTAATTTGTTTCTATAAAACACAAATTATAAAATGTTTAATGATTTAACATAGATTCATCTTTGGTACGGCACTACGCAGTCCTCACTTTACATTGGTTATTCAGCGAGGCTATGGGGTTAATGGTGGTGGGGTGAGAGGGTGAAGGGGGCACCGGAGTTTGTCTTACGTTAGGGGGAATATTTATTAAAAAAGCCTCTGCCTAGTCACCATATTAACTCGCAAAATAAGGTTACATACCTTGTCACTGTGAATCTACTAGTTTTACTAGATTGATAGTTATTACTGTCCCATTATCAAATCTTCATATCAAAATAAACTAGAACACTACCATTGTAAAAAACAAAACGTAAAAAGTGTACCCTTACATTCCCCATGTGTGGCAGGCTAAGGCCAAGAGTGGACTAATAAACTGAGTGTGTACACATATTGTGATTTTTTTAAGTTTGAATGTTACTTATTGTTAGGGGCCTACGTTCATAAGTTTTTCATAACTGAAATTGTTTTTGTTTATTTTCTATGATTTAGTAAAGCTAGTGGATTGACGGCGACAAGATATCTAACCTCATCTCACAAGTCATGTATCAAGCCATTAGGCTAATAGCATGAAATAAACATATACAGGGTGAGTTTTAAATTAGTCTCCCCGTACTTTTTTCTACATATCTTGAGATATTGACTCCAGACCACCCCACAAACCGGTGAGAACTGAAGAGAGCTTTAAAGATCCCAAACTTAAAACATGCCCATGTTCTCATCATTACAACAAATAATGTCCATGATACTACCAATCATTATTGAGTGGCATTCGCTACATTTTACAAAACTAAAACTTTCAGCCGCCATTTTCGAATAAGATTGTTTTTAAAATGTAAAGGTATGGTTGTTACCCATCATTTCCAACTGTTTTTTCACGCTGAAATCAATGCCACAATTTGTTTTCAAATATAACCTTGCGTTTTTAAGATATTGACAGATTTATTTTTAACATTTCAATACGTGACAATATCATAAGAATGAAATGTGATATTTAAAAACTGATTGCGGCATTGATTTCAGCGTGGAAAAAAGTAGGAAATGATAGGTCACAACCCTACCTTTTATTCTCATGATATTGTCACGTATTAAAATGTTAAAAAGACATCTGTCAATATTGTGAAAACGAAAGGTTATAGTTGAAAACGGATTGCGGCATTGATTTCAGCGTGAACAAATAGTTGGAAATGATGGGTAACAACCCTACCTTTACATAAATAAAATCTTATTCCAATATGGCGGATCAAAGATGACGGCCGAAAATTTTAATTTTGTCAAAATATAGGGAACGCCACTCAACAATGAGTTCATTATCATTATTCGATATAATGATGAGAATATGGGCATGTTTTAAGTTTGGGACCTTTAACGCTCTCTTCAAAATTCAGTTATTTAATTCGCCAATATCTTATGAACGAATATTGATTCTCAAAAACAGATTGTGGCACTGTTTTCACCATAAAAAAGTCCTTCTATATAATAGGTCACAACCCCACCTTTACGTAACAAAATAAATGGTTGAATCCAATATGGCGGATTTAAGATGACAGCCAAAAATATTGACTAAGTCAAAATGAAGTATAAGTTGGCCACCAATGATCGCAGGTGGTCCGGAGTCGATATCTTAAGAAATGTAGAGATAATAAGGGGGGCCGGGCTCAATTAAAACAATCCTGTATAATTTGGTACACAGAATAGCCAATGCAAAGTCACATCATTGTCTATATTTCGGGCTATCCATACAATAGTAGAACAAAATAACAACGGTGGGTGCACTTAATCGAGGAGGAAGAACAATGGTCAATAGCCATAGACAAACACACAGGGAGAAAGACAGGTGGCGGATATCACGAGGATATTAAGAGGCTTGTGATGTCTAGTGGGTGAATGTTGGAGGAGGGGGAGGGACACTAGCCGCTACTGGACACCCCTTGATTACTTGACCCCCTATAATTGGACCATTGATCAAACTCTGTTCGAACTGTTAATTGACCCGTTTGCAAGTGAAATGATCAATGCTGTTCTCAATGATGCTTGATTATTTAAATTTGGTTCGCTATTCGTGCAAGTGAAATAATTGTGCTGCTATAGATATGGTGTGAAAGCCTTATTAAATACCACACGTTTTCGGGACAGCATGAAGAAAAAATTAATATAAATCAATAGCAGTCTTCAGCAAAAGGATAGTTACATTGTACCTAAGAAGGTTCTTTTCTGATGCTTTACACCTTAGTAATTTATTTATGCTAAATAATTAGGAACAGACAAACATAGTCTTTACACTCGATGTTTACATGTTGTATCATTCAACTTTCTTAATCTTAGTTTGGAGATGTTATTTAAAATAAGTGATTACAAAATTATGATTGTCGGGTCACTGACAACTTTTGTGTTTGTAGGAGTACAAGCGTTCTTTAAATATGGCTTTGAAACAAACCCGCATTTGAAAAATTGCGTTCTTAAACTTTTTAACATCGACTTCAAATACATTTTCTCTTTGATAATACCGGTAATGGCATAAGTTAAACACAGTAACCCAGTTTGACTTGTGGTCCCCGATTTCATGGTATTACGATTCAGTGAATAATAATAGAGGCTACCAATATAATTTTTAAATCCACTTTAACTACAGAAGCCGTAAGAATAATTGGATTGAATAGGGTTAACTTACAAAGAAAAGTTAATGAGTTTTTAATGTTTCTTTCAAACTTCCAAATGTTAAATAAACTTTCAAGAGTTTGCTTCCTTGAAAGAAATTCCTAATTACCTGAAAGTTAGTAATGAAGTGTGGACTGCGTTAATTCATTTTACTTGTTCCTGTTCTAAATTATTACAGAAAAAAATAACATTTTAAAACTTCACAGTAGCCTTTGTTATTACAACTTTAACGCACGCTACGAAGGTAAATAAGAGTAAAACAATCGTTCCACTACTTTGGCTCTATAAACTGCTCAGAAGTCGTGTATGGATCCGTATACTGGTTACTTATTTTCGATAAACATATGTTTATTACTCGACACTTCAAAAATTTAACTAAAACGTGCAGCACACGCACTTGCATTGACGGGAGGAGCCGGAATTGGTAGTTTATATTTGATTTGTTATGCCTCTTAAGTAATAAATGCAAATTTCACACATTTGATAAACCAGCTCTCAGCACTTAGTTCCTGCAGAATGTCAAGAGGAAGAAAACCACAGCTCGGGGGTAGCTCAACAAGTAGTCCTATGCTTTCTTGGTAGGCAAAGAAACTGACTTTTCTTAAAACCGCTCCAATATTTGGTGTGAAAATGTATTTGTAATTTATCAAAAGTATGACGCATAGCCATTTTTAAAAAATTTAAAAAGGTAGAATTTTCCTACTAATAGTAAGGTCGGTCCCCCGTGTGAGTCAACTCATGTCGCTTCAAATGTCCCTTTCATATAAAAATTTTATCGCAAACATGACACTGGTGAGGGCGTTTCCCAGTATGAACCTTATTATGACGTTTTAAAAGTTTTACTGTTTTAAATGACTTTTCACATCCGGGACACTTATAAGGCCGCTCACCGATGTGTGTCGTCATTGTGTCCTTCGTTTTTGCTACAGGGTAAATGGTTCTTCACATACTTCGCAGTTATACATATTCTCGTTAGTGTTAATCAATATTAAATGTATTTTCACATTCTCCTGTTGAATAAACTTCTTATCGCATAGAGGACACCGATATGGCCGCTTTCCTGTATGAATCATCATAAGTCGTTTTAATAGTTCCTGTTGAGTGAATGTTTTCCCACATGTTAAGCAGTGGTAAGGCCGCTTGCCAGTGTGGGACGACATATGGGTTTTGTAATGTTGTAAACGTTTCATCACATAACGAACAGTGGTTGGGACGTTTCCCTGTGTGGTTCATGGTTGTGCTTAAAGCGCGTAATGGCGCTTTTACAAATATACGGTGACGAGCTCGACACGAATATATATCTGTAAAGAAACCAGCTATTAAAATATATAAATTAAACAAATTTGTATATCATTAAGATTAAATACTTAACTACTCTTTAAGCTATTGCGTCGCCTTTTGGGTACCAACTAACGAAACAAAGGTACGGTTATTTTGTTGTTTCTGGTCGGTTTATATACCAATGAAGGCGAGTTACTACACCACTAAGATTACTTCGAAGCTCTCAAGGCAGAAGCGGGAGTCGATGCCTGTATGGCCTACGCCTTGGGCGTAATACTAGGACATGATACAATGGGCGATGTTTAAAAATTGAAAGGATTTTCATTATAATTTCTACGTAAATTTATGAGTTACATACAGTCAATCTATAAGGAACAAGATTTTCCAAGCAAACTTTATGTTTCGTATTTGGTATGTTGGTCTAGCAGTATTTTTAATCGCACCCCCTTAAACGATCCAAATCTTATCATTTACCTCCTATTATTCTCACACCGATCAAATATGGTCCTTAGACCCAAATAAGCAAACTAGAAAATTTTTTTATCCCTAAATAAGTAGTAAATTTAATAGGACTGGCACAGATTATCTAGTTAAACTGTATTTAATGTATTTTTAAATTTAAGGATATTAATCATACTAGTTCAAATTAAACTCTCTATTCTGATCAAACAATACTAGTGTAAATAATTCAACGTGACTAACCGGGATCCTAACTTATTCTTTTCACAACATACACCAATAAATTGTACTAAGAAGGAATACAAATATAACATAATCAGTTCGCCAATAATTATATATTAATACATATTGGAATAGGTAACGATCAGTTAACAATAACAGCCATGCGAGGTGGGGAATCAGCAGATATTTTGAATGGAGACCTAAACAACACACGCATTTTATCCGGGCTACAACAAAATCAATTTAAATGCGTTATTGGTACTAAATTTTACGGTGAATTCCAGGCAGTAAACATTTTATATATTTATAATTCTGAATGAAAACTTGAACATCAGACTTTACCGGTACGTCTGAAACCAAAAACGTTTTAAATACTTATTACATTGTCAGCCAATGGCCCTTCCGTGCGTTTCCAGCTATGAAGTGGATTATAATGAAGAATTAACACAAATAGCATTAAAAAATAAGCATGGTTACACCTTTTATGTTTAAGCTCTACACCTTCTCATTCTACAATACTGTTAGTGTGAATATGGATAATATCCATTCCCTTTCAGGCTAACAAGAAAAGTTTAAACATAACATAGATTTTACGTAGCTTACTATATATTCCATCCAATTTCTTTATCTTTTTTTTACTGTTCCCTACATCATGAGACAACCGTGATGTACCTGTTTACCTTTACCTTTTTTGTGACTGTTCCGGTCACAAAAACCACTAGCGTATTAGATACGAAGTGACTGCGTACACGTCCAATGTAAGGGCAAATTCACTTCGCTACCGCTTAGGTTAGGTTGGGTTAGGTTACGTTACGTTATGTTACGTTAGGTTAGGATAGCTTAGGTTACGTTTGGTTAGGTTAGGAGGTTTTCTGGCTCTCAATTTGTTTTAAAAATCACAGGAAAAGTAACGTACGTTGCATAATTTGGAACGGACGTGAACAGTAGCGGCTCACGTCAGACGTGTACGTTGCCACTGCCTATTAAATAAGTATAGAGATAGTGTATTCAATAATTAGTTATTAATTACGAAGTTGTATACCCTCTAATTAATTCTGCACAAGTCGTTGAATATCGTTGTTTGTCATCAAAGTAGTGGGTAGATTATCAATAGAGAGTGTAACTAAAATCCCATTTTCAACATTAGTTTAAACAAGCTTAATAAAACACGTCAAGATGTCTGTTTCCATGTTAAAATATTATATAGTGTATTCACTAACCAGTAATTATAAAGAAAATGTTATACCCTCAAGTTCAGCACAAATTGTTGGGATAACGTTGGAAAATGGTCGGCGAAAATGGTAGGCCCACGGTGGGCATGTCGCGAGGCGCGAGGTTGGTCCATTGATGGATTAACCAAAACTATTACAATATATAAACTTCAAACAAAATTTCGATTTTCTAGGTTTTAAGTTTAGTATATTGTATTTAAGGGTGCACATTAGCCTTGATGTCTATTGCACATACCGGTTGTATAGACCCATATATTGGTCCTTATTGCACATATTGGTCCGGTTTTGGACTGTTGGTGTAGGTCATCCAACAATGCCAACCGATCCCTAACAAAATGCCAACTGTTTATAATTTTTTAAGTATAATAAATTGTACTAAGAAGGAATACAAATATAACATAATCAGTTCGCCAATAATTATATATTAATACATATTGGAATAGGTAACGATCAGTTAACAATAACAGCCATGCGAGGTGGGGAATCAGCAGATATTTTGAATGGAGACCTAAACAACACACGCATTTTATCCGGGCTACAACAAAATCAATTTAAATGCGTTATTGGTACTAAATTTTACGGTGAATTCCAGGCAGTAAACATTTTATATATTTATAATTCTGAATGAAAACTTGAACATCAGACTTTACCGGTACGTCTGAAACCAAAAACGTTTTAAATACTTATTACATTGTCAGCCAATGGCCCTTCCGTGCGTTTCCAGCTATGAAGTGGATTATAATGAAGAATTAACACAAATAGCATTAAAAAATAAGCATGGTTACACCTTTTATGTTTAAGCTCTACACCTTCTCATTCCGTGCCCTTCCGTCCCTTCTGTTAGTCAAATTAAATTGTAAAGAAAAATATTTAAAAAAAATGTAGGTTATTTAGGTGTGATATAAATTTTGTGTTAGTGTATTGTATTTGATTTTTTGTTATCTTTGTGTTAGTGTAAATTAGAATATAAAAGAAAAATCAAAAAAAATCCCAAAAAATGTAGGTTAGTTAGGTGTAAGAGTTTGATATTTAGATGTAAGTAGGGTTCACTTGATAACGGGAGGAGTTTCCTTACCTCCCGAAACGTAGTGTAGTTTTAAACACTAGAAGCGATAGGTAAAGTCCAAATAAATCAAAAAATAAATTCAAATCCATCGCTATTATGAGTTTCAAAAATACAGTATAATTTTTTATTTAAATGCTTATTTTAATTTTAAAAAGCATGAATTTATCCAATTGAATGTTTGGTAAACCAATAATAGAAATTTAAAAAAAATTATTTAGTTGTAAAAATATTGAGTACCAGTCGGGTCTTGAACCTACGACCTTTGAGTTACCATACAGTTGCTTTAATCCCTACGGCCATTCTGCCTCATGAGGATTGCAGGATGGACTGAGATATAAAAATTACTAATAGTCCGTACCTACACGACTTGACTTGTACTATATACTTTTGAATTCTTCTTCTAAGACTGGATAACACTTTCGTTTTATTCTTCAATGTATATGTACTCGTGCAAATTACTGTAATAAAAGTAGGAACAAATAAATTTGATTAATGTCTCTATGAAATAATAAAAACTGTGAGCAAATTAATATTGTTATATTTCATATAGTTATAATAATAAAAATACTATCCTTACAATAAATCATGCCTGAAACCTACAATTTATTTAAAAAAAATGAATAAATTTACAATTTAATCGTTAAAAGAAGATATATCTCTCCAGCAATCGATAGTTGTAAATTGTTGCTAGTACTTTAGTGAAAATGTATTAACAAAATAAAATATCAAAACTTGTATACGAATAGTTATGATTAAACATTTTTTCAACCCTTGAAAAACGGATTTCCGTTATTACACCCAGACTAATCGTCCAGGACTAGATAATACTGCATTAACTCTAACCATAATGTATGGGATTCTCCAAGTAATTATGACTGGTGTACTAATAAATACGATATAAAAATATATGTGGTCATTATCAACCCGATTTATATATATCTATGAACATTTACCTTATTCTTTAAAGTTCTGTACAGTGTATATTAATTTTTTTAAATTTCATTATTCATTTATTAACCTTTCGTATATTCGTTAAAACAATTAAAAAGACATAAATAATAAAACAATTGGACTTCAGCATTAAAAGGATATAGGTTGATGTGATATTTTATTTTTTTTAAACTTATTTAAATTCCATGGTGCTAACACATATATTTAGTGAGATAATTGATGCCCAGAACAAGGGCAGATATAGCTTCCTTGTGAAGTTTGAGTAGCTCATTTTCTCAGTATAAATTTAATGTTATCCAGTTTGAAGTATATGACCATTTTTGTTTACTGTGTGTTTTATTTTATGTACGGTACTGAAATAATGTTCATTATCAATTTATGAATAATTACATATAACGTTAAACGGATGTTCTGTTTCACATGTAACTATGTCCCACGCAAAAAAAGATTCGAAAAACTCTACGATACTGCCTTTTGATGGAGATGACAATATTTAATACTTTATGAAGAACTAGTAGTACTACTCGATTTCGAGCAAATGTTTTTCTTATTATTTTAAAAGTTAGAACACCCTCAGAGCGTATTTTACATACTACATGTTCATTCCAGTGGCCATTATTTATATATGTAACATCTATTTGCTCCTATGGTGTGTATTGCTACCGTGTCACCAGATAATAAATGTGCAACTCAGGCTATGTTTATTCTTCCATAAAATTTGCATTAAAGCTTTGAAGACCTGTGGAGCAGAGTGTGCAAGATGAATGTATATTATGAGAATATTTGTAGAATATACAATTCAACCTATTTTTTATAATTCATCAGGCGTAACAATCGGTTCAGTAGTTCATTAGAATTCGCTCTTATTAAAATCCTGATTGTGTATTAATTTATAGGATTGTTGATCTTTTACAGAAGTTAGTTTTTAAACATTTAGTTAGTAGTTGGAGTTAATTCCTTCAAGTACTTGATGTAGAACTCCTTTCAACATTTTAGATATTTCGATATTTCAGAGTCTTGGACTGAGTGAGATAAAGTAAGGTAAGCTGAAGAGAATGTTTTAAATATTATTAATTCTGTCATAATAAGGTTTTAATAATTTGTAATATTACTCTTATAATCTATTATATACAATCAAGGACCGGTATGCGCAATAGACATCAGGGCTAATGTGCACCCTTAAATACAAAATACTAAACTAAAAACCTAGAAAATCGAAATTTTGTTGTAAGGCCTTAAAATAGTTACCCTTAAAGGCCAAGTTACCCTTTCCATCATAAAAAAATCGTCTTCTGATGAGGATAAAATTATTCATTAATTAGGTTACTTAGCATTGGTAAACAGTTTGATAAATTAATGTCCTAATGTAGGAATATACGCCTACATTTATACAGCACATTAAAAGCAGGTTTACATACACAACATCTCACAACATTACAAAGTATATTTTTACTTAACTGTACTACACACAAGACTAAACATTTACAAAAAGGGTGGTACTCTATCTATTGTAAACATAATAAAACCAAAGACCGATGAAATACTTTGCGAGATTTTAAGCGTGAATATAGAATAGCAGATATGTGTTTGAATAATTTATTTTGTCAAACATTTACATGCTACCTAAACAGCCAAATGTTGTGGGTTGCTCGATATAAAATAACTAATTTACCAGTTCCATACGAAGATAAAAATTTTTCAACAATTGAAAACTATAAGGTTTGGATTCACATTTATGAAAGTAACAACAAACAGTATGATAACAAAGAGAGTACGATAACAGGATTATGACAGACTGATAACAAATATATACAATGCTATTGTTCATAGTAAAAGGCATACAATTAAATTATTTATTTTTTTAATGATTTTACTCAGCAATTTTAATTTGATATAATACCCGAGGACAAATTGTTATAATTTATTAGAAAGGAGTAAGCCAAAAATAACCTTATTGCAGTACTGTCTAAATTACTCCATAAAATGAATTATGTATTGTCAGAATTATGTCGATTTGTTAACGTTGTATTAACAAGTAATTCATACTGTTTGAAAAATTCTTTACAATCCCTGCTTGTTAGTTTAGTAGTGGCCATGCTTAATATATATTTTAAAATCTAATAACATCGGATGTTTAGTTTATACAGTTAAAGTAAAATATGTTAAAGTAATAGCAAATTTTATAATTTATTTATAAAAGCACACTAACAGTTACCCTTTACAAGACAACTGACTTTCGCAAATTACTAAATAAATGTCACTTAATACATATAACATTCGTTTAGTTCCTGAAACTATTATTTTTCTCTTTAACATAGTGTCTCAAATAAATAAAACAAACACTTCTACCAAGAATAAACTGTGTGATTGACTTTCACATAGTATAATGATTTAATACTTTTTATACAATCAAATTTTCGTCATTAACAAACAACAATTATCATAGATTCAGGCTGACGAGAATACAAATCTGACTGGACAAAAACTGATCATATTAATTGTTTAACTTAGCGAAGGCCATCATTCCATATATATAACTGAAGTAGACGTAGTGGCTACTATATGCGTTTCAGAAGAACCACACATGGCAACACTTGCTGGCATGATTGACACTTATGAGTACAAACTGCGTCAACATTGAAGAGTTTCTGGCATGTCAAACACTTCTGACGCTGCTCACTTTTGTGTGTCAACATATGTCTCTTTAAATTGCCTAATAGGGTAAATAAATATCCGCAAATTTGACACTTATGGGGACGCTCGCCCGTGTGAGTTAACATGTGAGAATTTAAATTGCTTGTGTTTGTAAAGGGTTTCTCACATCTTGGACATTTAAAAGGACGCTCACCTGTGTGTTTTAATACGTGAGTCTTTAAACTTGCAATTCCTCTAAAGGATGTTTCACATATTGGACACTTATGTGGACGTTCACTTGTATGTGTCAACGAATGTCCCACCAAATATTGTTTCCTTGTAAAGCATTTCTCACATACTGTACAAACGTAAGGTAACTCACCTGTATGCTTAAATATATGAGATTGTAAACTTTGTTTATGTGTAAAGGATAACTCACATTTAGGACACTTATGAGGTCGCTCACCTGTATGAGTTAGCATATGTGTTTTTAAACTACCTGTACTTGTAAACGATTTCTCACATCTTGGACACTTGTAAGGACGCTCACCCGTATGGATCATCATATGATACTTTACACTTATCGCTTTTGTAAAGGATTTCTCACATATTGGACACTTGAAAGGTCGCTCACCTGTGTGGGTTAATACATGAGAATTCAAACTGCTTGTGTTTATAAAGGATTTGTCACATCTTAGACATCTGTAAGGACGCTCACCTGTGTGTGACAATATATGAGTCCTTAAACCTGTTACATGTGCAAAAGATTTCTTACACACTGGACATTTATGAGAGCGCTCTCTTGTATGTACTAACATATGAGATCGCAAAGATGATGTTTGTTTGAATGATTTCTTACATACTGTACATTTATGTGGGCGATGACTTGTATGTGTTAACATATGACTCTTTACACTTCCTGGGAATCGAAATGATTTCTCACATACTGGACACTTATGAGGACGTTCACCTGTATGAGTTAACAAATGTATCTTTAAACCACTTGAACTTCTACAGGAAATCTCACATTTTGAACACTTGTAAGGACACGGACGCTCACCTGTATGTACTAACATATGAGACTTTAAACTTTCAAGGTGTGGGAATGTTTTCTCACATGTTGAACACTTATACGGGCGTTCCCCTGTATGTATTAAGAGATGTCTTTTTAAATTCCCATTTTGTCTAAAGGATTTTTCACATCTTGGACACTTATGAGGACGTTCTCCTGTATGTATTAACATGTGAGTCTTCAAACTTGATGTATGTCCAAAAGATTTATTACATACTGAACACCTGTGTAGACGCTCACCGTTATGTGTTAACATATGAGTCTTTAAATTACTTTTCTGACTAAAAGATTTTTCACATGCTGAGCACTTATACGGGCGTTCCCCTGTATGTACTAGGATATGTGTTCTCAAATTCCCATTTTGTCTAAAGGATTTTCCACATCTTGGACACTTATGACGACGTTCTCCGGTATGTATTAACATATGAGTCTTCAAACTTGCTGTATATGCAAACAGTGTCTTACACACTGGACACTTATGAGGTCGCTCACCTGTATGAGTTAACATATGTACGTTTAACTTGCTTTTACTTGTTAAGGATTTTTCACAGCTTGGACACTTGTGAGGACGCTCACCTGTATGTACTAACATGTGGGTCTTTAATCCATCCAGGCGTGTAAATGATTTCTCACATGCTGGACATTTATGAGGACGTGAACCTGTATGTATTAACATGTGAATCTTCAGATTTGCTGCGTATGCAAAAGATTTCTTACATTCTGGACACTTATGTGGACACTCACCTGTATGTCTTAACATATGAGTCTTTAAGTGATATTTCCGTGTAAAGTATTTCCCACATTCTGTACACTTATGGGAGCGTTTGTCAGATTGCATAATTTAATCGCTTAGTCTCTGTTTAAGATATCTAGTTTTCATGTGCTTTTAATACATTTTCTATAAAACATAAAAACGTATGTTAGGTAGCGTAGTTTAATATTTAATTTCTAACTCTGCTTACAGTAATACATGTATACTGGCAGATCAAACAACTGTACTACTGTTTAGTTGTATAATTCCTTAAATTACCGTTGTTATCTTCTTTTATCTGGTTTTACTGATTTTACTCTCTTCTTGTCTTTTTACGTTAATATTCTTATCATCAACTTTATCAGATCTGAAATCAATAATATTTTTAATTGATAGTTACATACACATTTGTTACGTAGCTTATTTGGTACGTACCTTTTTAGGCAAAATACCTGGTTATACACATTTGGTTAAAGTGAACTCTATATACCGGGTGTCCTGTAAAGGTTCCCCCCTCTTAAATTTTGAACGACTGTACATGTTCAAAGCTTCTTTGGTAAACTTTACTAGAATAAGTCAAAGTACTTTTTTAAGTGGTTAAGGGTTTCAACCCTCACCTCTATTAAGCTGGGGGTAGTTTTTCCAAATAGTAAAAAGTTGCATATCATTTTAAAGAGGGTAAATAAAATTAAATGAATGCCACGAAATAGACCTGTCTGTGATGATTTAAACTAAAGTTAAGGTACAAAAACGTAAATTCGTATTCCTTTTTAACTGTCCCTCCTGGAAATCCCACAAACTCTAAAATAATCAAAAAACTACGTTTAGACTCACCGTTGTCAGAAGAAATTTTCAGTGAGAGTCTGGTTCACTACTTTTAAGTCGTACACAGTTTATAAAATTAAAATTATTTAAATAGTCTTACATCTTGTCTTACTAAATTAGGCTAAAAATGGCCTAAATTAGTCTCTAGACAAAAGTAAAGACGGTTTTAAAATTGCTTTCTTGCACTTTGAATCTACTCTGGCGTTACACAACGTTTAAACTCAAACATTACTCCTATTCTGTATTTGGTGTCTGTTCAGGAGAAAACCTACCAACAACCTCAACCTCTGTTGAATACTATTTTTTCCTGTGGTCTTCCGGTTTTTTTACTTTTAATGTGCCCAAAATCTCAATAATAACATTGCGTTTTTGGGTAAAATATTAGTCCTCATTAAATTTCCTATACATAACGTATACCTAATAACTAAATAAATGCCTAAAGGTCATACAGTATTATAGATTATGGTTATAGTTGAATAAATACATAGTTAACTATAGGTTGACGTAACTGAAATATTTGTTTTAAAGTCATCAGAAATAGTAATCAACATTAATTCCATATTTTGCCATGGGTAATGGTAATTACAGGTGGGGCACTAGCGGAGCATGTGGTAACTACAGGTATCCAGTCTATTTTCTCAGTAACTAACCTTCACTGTGACGTGTTTATTTTAACCACCGAAAAGTGAAGATTATTTTACTATATGCCTTGACATTAAAAACCTAGTAAAAATAATTAATTTACGTCTTGTATATACTCGATCTACATACTTAAATAAAATAAAATCAGTTTGGCCTATTCAAAAATGCAGAACCGATATTCTATAAGCGCTGATTTCGGTCTAATGTTTATCCATTAATACATTAATACATTCAGTTCAATTACGGTATTGACTTAATACAACTGTGGCAAAAGTTTTGTTTAAAAATCCCACTTTGTAATAGAGGATTTAATTTATTATTTAAAAATTAAATTATTTTATTAGTTATTAATCCTTATTGAGGGTAATTTGTTTCACCGGATAGTTTAATAACCACACAGCCCCATCATATTGACTAAAATTGTTGTTAAATAAAACTGAAGAAACTGCGACATGTGTTTTGGTACAAATGTTTTTCTTAAATTAGTTTTTGACCAAAACAAGAAATAAACTAAATTAAATTTAGGTGTATTACACGGTGTACATGCTAATGCCTATAAGTACGGTAATTTTGATACAAAAATAATATACCATTAAGCTTAACAAAATTGGGAAACACCTTGAATCCACACAAGGCAACCCAGCTCAACTTATTTCCACTATACACCGGTTAACATAACGTTAGATAACTTTGACACACAGTAAAAGGTTTGCAATAACAACATTCGAGTTAGTTTTGATCAAGTATAGTTTTTTATTAGTAGTTTATACAATTTTATTAGAAAAACGATTGAAGGCCTTAAATATATTCTTTGGCGAGATTCTGTATGAGTATTTAGCACTATTACATTAGTATTTTTTGTTTTCTCTTATAATAACATTAATTTTAATATTGCTGAGTTCAAATGTTTATTTTTGTCACCTGGAACCATATTTTAAGATGTGTCTAACCAACAAGTATTGGTTGTATTATAGGTGGGTTTTTATGATTTACTTTACGTTGTCGGTAACTATTAGTTTCTAACAAGATTAAATTGCCACTGACCTTCACAGTCTTATGTTGAATGCGAATGTGTAATATTTCCCACATGAAAAAACTATGTCAGATTAAATAAAAAAATATCAGAACCTAAACAAGGCTTGATCAAACTTGATCAGATTTATATGGATTACGGGACCTTTCCACATCAAATTTGAATAGGGACTTGATCAGACCTGACATGTTTGTTCAGGCAATAATCAGGTTTGATTTATAAAAATAAATTGAAAACACAAAATATAATATATTTTATCATTGAAACATATTAAATATGCATTAAAAATATGACACAAAAAAAACATTAAAAAACATGGGAAAAAAACACCTGACCCGGTCGGGATTCGAACCCGGGACACCAGCGTGGTAGTCTGTTCTCTTTTCCACTACACCACAAGCGCTTTTTGACTTATGAACAGGAGAAGTGATTATGAAAAAGAGAAACTGTATGGGACCACGATTTTAAGTTAATAACACTCGATTTTTTCTGTAATTATGAACGTGAAATTGTTAATCAACTTATGCCAAAATAATTCCATATAGTTTTTATTTTTTCAGCTGCACGTTAATATAAAAATCATACGTCTAACTCAATTGTACTCATTGGCAGGAAATTGTGCCGTACTCCTAGCAGGTAGTGCAGAATCCCACCAGTATTAAAGTAGCTTATGTTGAACAAAAGACAACCTTGTCTTGGTTATATAATTGTCTTATATATAATGACTCACAAATCATGCAGCCTATGTGGATGCAGCACTGAAATATGGTGTGTAGGTATATATATAACTTATATATGCCCCTCTGAAATGGGTTTCAACACTGATTGTTGTTGATTTTATAGAGACAGGATAATGTTCCTAATAATGGTCTAAAAGTTCGTCAGGCCTGGTCAAGTCATGTGACCTAGTCTGATATCAGGCCTAATACAATTAAGACACTTAATTAAGTCCGACCAGACCTGAACGAATTTGATCAGGCCTGATAAAATTTGATAATGCCTGATCAAGGCAGTTGATCAAGTTTGATCGGGCCTGAACAAACTTGATCAGGCCTGATAAAATGTGGTCATGCCTGATCAAGTTTGATCGGGCCTGAACAAACTTGATCAGGCCTGATGAAATTTGGTCATGCCTGATCAAGACAGTTGATCAAGTTTGATCGGGCCTGAACTGACTTGATCAGGCCTGTTCAACTACTTGATCAAAGTTATTAAAACTTGATCAAATCTGATCAAATTTGATCAATTTTGATTAGGCCTGATAAAATCATTTTCATAGGGTTATGTCATCCGATCCATCTGTAACTATCGAACAAATCTCGGAAAACCTAAAAAATAACTTTTTAGGCACAGTTTATGTGGCTCACACTCTCTGTGAGGTTGCATCAGTTATCATTTGTTAATGTGATAATCAACTTATACGGCACGTTGCGACAGTTTAGCCTAACCTAAGCGCCAAAGAGATATGCTTAAGTTTAAGGTTGTTACATTTGCGTTGTATAAATTGTTAATCCACCGAGGTTAAGAGGCAAAGTCACTAAATATCCCCGTTTGAGCCACAAAACTGTTTGAGCTAGAACACCTTTTACTACATTGCACCTGAAAAGATATGACAAATGTTTTTAAACTTTCGATTTTGGATAAGATTTCACGTTAACCATATAGTACTTTAGTCCAACAACTAGCATTAGTTAATGAATGTTCACTTTTTTTAATGTTGCCATCGATTATGCATTAAATAAATATAATCGATTTACCCTGATACAAATATATTGATCAAGATATATATTTCCAAGATATATATTAGATTAGCCTACCTGCAAATAGCAGGGTTATTTAGCTTGATAATTTTAAATTGTACAATTAAGATGTTTTCAAAATTCTGATAAGATACGAAATATAAAATTATCGAGATACGAACGACATCACTTACTATAATAATCAAAGGGAACGTTTGTGAACGTTAGTACGTTATCAACACTGTGGGCCTAGTACAATCAAATAATAATAAATTATAGCATAACGTGTTCTTATTGATCTTGTAATACCAAAACCTAGGAGTAGAAGTACTAAATATTTCGTTATAATATATTAACAGGAGTGCAATACCTTTGTATATTGAATGTGTTTTTAGGCTGGAAATTATATAGCGTATGATTTACTTCAAATAAATAATAAATAATAACAAAACCTAACATTTATGAATATCATGAAATCTTGGCAGAGATGAAATAATATATCTAACTAAACTGAATAGACCACTTTTGGGTAGAAGAATCACTAACGGGTGTTATAAGTCGTAAAATCTGTTGTAGCAATTCATGTGTTTTTAAACATTACAACTATTGTTTTATAACAAATTATCTTAATCTACTATAGCTTCGAGATAAGGTTATGTAACCAAATTATTAACCTTTCCTTTAAAAAATTATAGTCACTAGAAAAAGATGACTCTTTCATTATTCCAATAGAATAATATGATATATAAAAATATAACTATTCCGTATAACCCCCTACGGGTTTCTCTAGAATGTAATGATCAGAAGTTGTATTGGAACTTTTTTAATGTTTAATACAAATTTTATCAAATTTTATTAAGGGGAAAAGCGTACTCCAGGCATTTTGTCATGATTTAAACACGCGCGATGATCATCCAGTCTATCTAAGGAGCCCGGTTTAGTTCCCAATATGGTTCAGGGAAAGATAATTTTTACGTAGAAACGGCGAAATGTAAGTGTTTCTCACAACTCGATGTAGGTTTTGGGCCACACCGTCAAACTGCCGTCTGCTGTGGAGGATAATTAAGAATAACTATATATTTGACAAATATATATTAGGAAATCCGACCTTTTATGACGTTTAAAAGAAGAAATCTGTGTAAATCTGAGAAAACTGTGGTATCTGATAACTGCGGCCTTGCTACAGACCTTTCCAAACAAATTGTCACCACAGGTGGCGGCGCTTTGTTACCCCTATCTATCCTTAATCATAATCCTTTCTCCCCAACTTTAACCAGTCTCCCTAGATAGACTGGATGGTTATCATACATGTTTGGATTGTATAAAATAGCGAAATAACGCCTCTCCACGGCAAAAGGTCGATGAAACAGTTATAGAACAGTGAAGAAATAATGTAAAACTACAAAACACAACATTCTAGAGGTTACCCTATCCGTAACAATTTACTAAAAATGTTTATTTATATATATTATGTTATTACATTTAATAATATCTTAACCTAACTCAACAAGCTTTTATCCTTAAAAGTATTTAAATCAAATATTTTTGTATTTATCTCTAAATATGAATCGATATTTACCATTATTGCGGTTTGGAGCATACGATACATTGACTACAAAACACGCACGAAAGTTGTTTTTTATACACGATTTTGGTCTAGTTTAAGTAAGAGTATTGCTCAATAAGAGTCAAAATGTGCTTTTCCCGTTGCTAAACTACACCTACATCATACTGAATGTAGAACATTAGGTACCTTTTTACTAAACCTAACCTCAATCACACCATTCTGATGATTCTAGAGTACTTTAAAAAGACCAATGGAAATACTGTAGAAGGCAACTTCAATGTTCTTTAAATTTTTAATTTAATCTACCAATGGGAAGTATTATTTAATAAGTCACAATTCAATGAGTCAAAATTAAAAATCTCAAGTAGAAATGTATCCAACTTTACCATCATAAGACAAAAATCAGCGGCGATAGTCGTCTAGACAGGGATAGCTAATGAAAAGCTTACAATCAAGGTCCGTAAAGAGCATCCTACTTAGTGCTCGTGCTCAGTCGATATAATTCGGGTTTCTAGCTAACCGGAAAATACCTTGTAAAAATAGCTGTAAAGTCACGATATTATCAATCCAATCTTTAGTGTTGCATGAAAGCGATATTTATCGTACGTGTACCTCTTAATTTTAATTTGGAAATAAAAACTATTTAACTGTTTAAATATTTTTATCAGTTGTTATTTTTATAAACCTTATTTATTCCAAATCATTTGATAAGTTGAAAAAATATATAAACAAGTGGAAATTTTTAAACTATGCCATTATTAACCCCATAACGTTGGCAACACTTCTATAGTAGGTTGTTGATGCTATGCACCGGCTTAACAACCTTGGATAATATTTCAGCTGCGAAAATTACTCTTACAGGAACAAGCATACCTGGACTAAAAGCTCTCCGAACCTTGGCTGAAAATTATTTTATTTACAACTTGCTGTTTGAACTATGTACTGTTTAAAATAAACATTTCGCAACACACAATAACATATCCATCGCAGCAAACCTGCGTAATTTAAAAATGTTTAATGTAAGTATAACCAACAGAAACCTAACTTGCCTAGTTTCATCAAAATATATTTTATTAGTGAGTAATATTGATAAATTAGTGATATAATAACGGTTCTTCGAGGGAAAACTATGATAAAACAGTGTATTAAACAATGAAAGGAATCCAACACAAGTACAAAACATAACATTCCGGAGGTTACCATATGTGGAACCTTTACTTGTCTTCAGTTAGGGTACAGTTTCATAAGCGGCCAACGATTAATTGACTGTGATATATCGATCTTAAACATTCGATATATCAAATCGCATTTTAAATCTATCTTTAACCTAAATAACACAAATACCCAAACATTCGAGCCTTCATTTTCATTACATCATCGAGTATTACATTTACTAATATCATCTTAAACTAGCGCAATAGGCTGTTGTCCACAAAAGCATTTAAACCAAATATTTTTACATTTACCGGTACCCCTAAAAATGAATAAATATTTACCAGTATTAAGGTCTGTGGCATCAACAATATATTGGGTATAGATCACGCACGAAAGTAGTCTTCAAATATTATTTTGATTAGTTGAAGTCTAGGTATTGTTCAATAAGAGCCAAAATGTACGTTTGCCCGTTTCTAAACTGCCTACATCTTACTCAGTATTGTTATTCAAAATACCTTTTTTACCAAATCTAACCTCAAACACTGAAGTCAGATTATTCTATAGTACATTAAAAAGTCCAACTGAAATAATGTTGTAACTTTCAGTCTTAAAATGTACACTTTAGTCTACCAATGGGAAGTCTATTTAATAAGTCAACACTTAAAAGCTTAAATAATCATTTAACCAAGACCACGCAACATTTTTATCGACAATAATCATACTAAACATAGGTGTTGGTCGTCTTTTTAGGGATAGTTAATGAGCAGCTGACGTGCCTTAACTTACAACTTCTGTTTAAACTCTATACTGTATAAAGTACACACTCTGTAACACGTAATAATCCCTTCATCGCAGCAAACCTGCTTACTGGGATTTTTCTATTGAAATATATCCTCACCAAAAAGTATACCAGCATGGCTAGTTTCACCAAAATATTCGGTTTTGATAAATTAGTGAGATATTGTTGTATCTTTGAAATGTGTAGAAGCCTTTATAGTTGCAGCTACCTACCTCATTAATTTTTAACTTTATACAATTTCATATTATTTTTCAAGTTATTGTTTATTCCTTTCATGTTTAATTTATATAAATGAGTTATAATGTGTAGCCTAATAAAGAATTGTGATGATGTCAAAATACTGTTAGAATTTCTTAAGTGTTATGGTAAATATTATTATCAAAGGATATTATCGATATATACTATTTATTTATCATCCTTATGAGAATAACATTTAACGAAATACATAGGTTTGCTGTAACGAGGACGACTAGGAAAATAATGTTCATGCAAATATAATTATACCACAACTACCGTACATGAAGGCATGTAGCATTTGTAGCAAGTACTATCAAATATATATTTATAAATAAGGCAGATGTAATATTTTACTTATTCATCATAAGAATGCCATATCTCGGTGACCTATTAATGTAGAGCAACAAGTAACAACATACCCAATGATGTAAAATAAAATTACATCGTTGGATTTAAACTAAAAAAACATCGTTGTTGTACAAACCCATTCCCCCATCCTCTACCAAATATAGGTATGTGCAATCGAATGGTGCGATCCGTCTGGGTTTCAAGCTTATTCAAATAAATTATACATATTGTTTCCAAAATATATTAAGATAGGACCTTTTAATTTCCCCCCCTTATACATAGTATTTTTAGAAAGTATTGTTTTTGACAAAATTTGCGAATTTGAGTTTTTAGTGGAAATATTCGTTTTGGTGCTCCCTGAATAAAAAAGTGATTATTACGTGACGACTGTGTGTCTGACTGTCTGTCTGTATGGATGTGTACGGAGCTAGAGACGACACCAGTGGACCGACTTTGATGAGATTTGGTATGTTTGTACTAACCCACAATATTTCCAGGCATTTTTTCATTTGTTTGAATTTTTTTATTTTTAAGGGTAGTTATCCCCCAAAAACCGCTAAAAACATTAAAACCATGAGTGTAGAAATGGATTTTGTAGTGCCTCCAAACAGGTATTTGGGTGGATGTTTTTAAAAACAACTTGTTTACAAGATTTTCTGTACATTCTATTGTGCTTTATATTATATATTTAGTAAATAAAAAGTAATTTATTTATTAAAGTTGGGCTAAAAGGGAGAGGTTATGAGTCAGTTTCCTGATACCGATAATTTTACGATCATTATCGTGCTTACGGGCACACTAAAAAATTAAAAATTTTTAATGAATGATGTTTTTGGCATCTGGTAACCTAAAATCTAAAAGTTAACGAAGTCTTCGGCCTAATATTTTTTCACTGTAGGTGGTTCGCCAAAATCGATATTTATTCGGGTTATAATACAATCGACGCAGTCAACAATAAAATTACAATGACAGATAAAACGATAAATGTAGCATAAACTAGGACGTTTTATGTTCGGTCCTATACATGTTACTACTTTGGGCGCCCCCCGAGTCCTTTTTGACCTTTGACCTCTGACTTCACGCCCGCACCCCCTCCCCCCACCCGGCCCACGACCCCTCCCCCCTCCCCAGCCCATTCCCCTCCCATCCCCTTCCCCCCTCCAACACCCCTCCCCCTTCCCACCCCATCACTATCACCCCCTTCCATCCTGGCCTCTCATACCACTTTACCTAACCTACATTAGGACCGTGTTGCCAACCTGTTTTTTTTTCTGTGTAGCGCTGCCAACCATTTTTTTCTTGCAGTACTAGGTCACGCTAAATTATACTGATTGTTATATGTATATATTTATTACGTCACGCTACTTTCGTTTGCTGCGCTCGGCCCCCACACACTGTTTATATATATTTTAATACCTTTCTTCTGTTAAAATATATTAGTAAAATATGAAGTAGTACAAGGTGTATCAGAACAGACTGAAATAAAAAATATGCATTTATAAAATAAAAGTTGATATTTGTATGTAGTGATTTCTCTTTATGGTGGAAATCATACCTAGTAGATAATGTTATGCCCTTATCAGGTTCATCGCTCATGTTTCAACTTGTCTAGAGCTGTCACTACTTGTTCAGTAGATATGAACCCTATAGAGCTCTATAACTTATTTGCTATGCCAAACCTTTTTCACTTGTAATTCTACTGTTTCATTATATGCTTTTTAAAACTAATTTCATTTAAATTGTACCTTGCGTAAGTCCAATATTAAACTATGCAAACAAGGGAAAATAATAAGTAATAAATTACAAACCAAAACGTTTATTGATACATTTTGTACTAGAACTATTAACAAAATGATATACTTCTTAAACAAATTCTATTCCTTTATACCGTTGCCGTGGTACACTAGAGACATCCTGGCAGCATCTCCTTTGTTGTAACTCTCGATGGTGGCTTCTGTGAGGATGACGAGGAATCGCCGTGGATGTTCAATAGTACATCGTCGCCTTCTATTCCTTTCACGGTTGCGCAGACAGCCTCGCCGTAGCGTGAATTGGTGAATCGAGGAGTGTTACAGTTGTTGAGGCGTCCTTTCAAATTGCTCATGTCCATTGTAGCTGTAGGTTCGAGATGCTGTTGCTACCACTATCGCTGATAGAATGAAGAACTTCTGCGAGTAAGCCTTTTATACCAGTAAAGTCGGGGAAAAATCCATTCCCCAAGCATTAAAGGATGTCTCTTAGGAATTATTGATTATGATACTGAACAAGTTTCAACACGTTATTCAGGGCACAAACCTTTTTTGTTTTCCCATGGTAAAAACAGAAACACTGGCGAATTGGCGATAGTCTTTAAGGACGGGTAGTTTTCCAAGTCCAGCACCAGACACGTTTTGAAAAATTCACTAATGTATTTTACCTTATAATTATACAATATATACATTAGTCAATCATTATACAATATACACATTAACTATTATTGTGTAGGGTACTAGCCCACATGAAAAAACTATGTCAGATTTGATTTAAAAAAATCAGAACCTGAACAAGGCTTGATGAAACTTGATCAGATTTATATGGATTATGGGACCTTTCTAGATAAAATTTAATCTGGGACTTCATCAGACCTGACGTGTTTGATAAATTCTGATCAAATTTGTTCGGGCAATTAATCAGGTTTGATTTATACAAATAAATTAAAAAACACAAAATATAATATATTTTATTATTGAAACATATTAAATATGCAAAATAATATGACACAAAAAATTTGAAAACAAATCAAGAGAAAAAACACCTATCCCGGTCGGGATTCGAACCCGGGACTTCAGCGTGGAATTCCGTTCTCTTATCCACTACATCACGAGCACTACTCGACAAATGAAGAAAAGTGATCATGAAAAAGAGAAACTGTATGGGACCACGATTTTAAGTTAATAACACTAGATTTTTCTTTAATTATGAACGTGAAATTGTTCATAAACTTATGCCAAAATAATTCCCTATAGTTTTTATTTTTTCAGCTGCACGTTAATATAAAAATCATCCGTCTAACTCAATGTACTCATTGGCAGGAAATTGTGCCTTACTCCTAGCAGGTAGTGCAGGATCCCACCAATATTAAAGTAGCTTATGTTGAACAAAAGAAAATCTTGTCTTAGTTATATAATTATCTTATATAATGACTCACAAATCATGCGGCCTATGTGGATGCAGAACAGGAATATGGTGCGTAGGTATATACAACTTATATATGCCCCTCTGAAATGGGTTTGAACACTGATTGTTGTTGATTTAATAGATACAGGATAACGTTCCTAATCATGTTCTAAAAGTTTGTCAGGCCTGGTCAAGTCATTTGACCTAGTCTGATATCAGGCCTAATCCAAGACACTTGATTAAGTCCGACCAGACCTTGAATGAACTTGATCAGGCCTGATAAAATTTGATAATGCCTGATCAAGGCAGTTGATCAAGTTTGATTGGGCCTTAACAAACTTGATAAGGTCTGATAAAATGAGGTCATGACTGATCAAGTTTGATTGGGCCTGAACCAACTTGATCAGACCTGATGAATTTGATCATGCCTGATCAAGACAGTTGATCAAGTTTGATCGGGCCTGAACAAACTTGATCAGGCCTGTTCAACTACTTGATCAAAGTTATTCAAATTGATCAACTCTGTTCAAATTTGATTAATTTTGATCAAGTCTGATAAAATATGCTACTTTCGTCTTTCCACTCATATACTAGCTTCGAGCAATAATATATGGATTATTATATGCTGATAACTCTTAATCTGCTTGTTGTAGAGTGAGACAGAAGACAAAGGCATCCGCGGAAAATTTTCCTATTTTCACTAGATAATAAGGCCACACTGGGTTGTCAGGTGCGTAGGTGTAGAACGGGACGCCAGCCAGAAGTTTTATCAATTTGTGTACTTATATTTTGTATCGTTAATTAATAATAAGATATGCGAAATAAATATACGTAAATCGGGACTATAAAATCAATCTCTCCATTAAAGAATCTGGAATCGATATAGGCCCTACCTTGCTATTACTAAAACACTATCCGATTAAGAAATTTTGGTAGTGTAAAAACTCACGTTTCTGAAATATTGTGGGTTTTGTTGTCTCATTTTATAAGGGCCTGTTTAATTTTTTTTTTAATTTTTTAATGGTTATGTCAATAGGATCTCCGTAATATCCAATTTTTTTTATTTTTTATTTTGAAATCTAGACAGTATTTGGTCCTGAAGTGAAGTCCATACGATGTCCTATGGGTATTGACGGATGTCCGTAGTATGTCCTGTATATCCGTTCACGGATTCCTGGGATTCAGGACGTAGCCCAGACATCCACGATATCGTCTGGCGGGACGTCGTCTGATCAGCCGTACAGATGAAAATGGACATCGTTAGGACATCCATACAACATCGTGTGCTGTATGGGTTACTGTGTTGCCATTTTATGAGACCAGTTTAATAGTTACTACTAATGGGCCATGTTGATAATTTAAACGGTTCGTTTGACGCATGGATCAATTGATCCTTAGTCCATGTCACTATTTACTACTTAGTTTCGGTAAATTATATTCAATCAGTTTTTTTTTAGTTTGAACCTACCCTCCCATATAGCACAAGTACATCAATTTGACGTAAAATTGATGTAAAAAATGTCAATGTCATTGATATTGTTGATGTCATATTGACATCAAATGTCGTCAAAATGACGTCAATTTGACGTCAATTGGAAGTAAAAAGGGCACTCAATTTTACGTAAAAATGACGTAAAAACAGATCAAACATGACATCATATTGCCATCAAATTGATATCAAACAAGCAGTATAGAAAAGAAAAAATTGATGTAAAATGTACGTCAATATGATGTCAAATGTACGTCAATATGATGTCAAATGTACGTCAATATGATGTCAAATGTATATCAATAGGATGTACAAAATTTCTTAATATTGTGCTGTAAGTTATTTAAATAAAATGTTGTTTTCTACCACGATATGCACAGAATTGTTTTGTTTCTCAAAATAGGTTGTTTTGAGAATTTCGTTCTGTCTTAAATATCAATATGTTTTGCGTTTAAGATCAAAATTAAAATTATCAGACATGTGAAGCCGACCTCAAAGAGACTAAATTTATTTTTATAAAAACTTCAGTATTAAAAATGGACGTGTATCAAGGTGTCAATATCTGTGAATGTATACAAAGCATTTTGATTTATATAATTTAGTGACTCCAATTTTAACTAATTACCAAAACAATAAATCATACCTATTTAAATTTCATATAATATTTAAACAAATGTTTGCCATTCATGAGATAAATACTTTACAATAGGTTGCATATTTTTTGCTCCTTAGTTTTGTAATAGTTTTTTTTTAATTAGGCCTAAAGCATAAGTAGGAAAATAAATAGGCCTAGAAAAATGTTTTTTCAGCAATTTTTATATTAGTACTTAATTACACTTTTTTAAACTTAATTTGAATCTTCTTGTTTTCCTCCTTGTTTGTGCTGCTTGCAATCTGCAACACACAATAAACAAGAATAACTTATAGGTAATAATGCCCACTTTAGTATTTTGGGCGCAAACATATTTAAGGCCTTTAGCCCAGACTTAGCTTTTGATCTGGAAAAACTCGTTTATAAGTAGGCTAATTTTATATTCTTTTTAAAAAGCCATTGTCTAATATGTACCGGTAGAGGATTATTTAAAATTATGGGAGCGCAGGATTGGAACAGTCAGGACATAGCGCAGTAAAAATGTTTGGCGGGGAACTGGCACTGCCCCCACCCCGCAGCCGCGAGTACTACACCAGGAAGCCATGCCCTTGTCCCCAGTCCATACATAAAAACAGCAGTTCTGCCAACTGACATAAACATTAGAATTGTTGTATACTCCTAAAATACAAAAATTTCAAACCACGAATCCTGTAATTTCCTGAATCTTATATATTAATACGCCAAAAAAGGCGCTTTTATGGTTAGGAAAACTTCTCCGTTGTTTCTTGACCAATTTTAATGTTTGAAGTGTCAAAGAATTCGACTCAGTTCGTAGTTTTGCAATTAGGTTTTTAATTTTCAATATCTTTATTCTCAAGGGTACGGGCTGCCCTCAAAGTTGGTTTTTTGCTCATAAGATTAATATGGGGAATACATTTATTTGAACTGCAGCTGTTAACACATTATGGACAGGTTATTAGCAATACCAGATGTTCTAGGTAAGGAATGTCTATCTATATAAATGAAATAGGTTTGATCTCACATCTCTTTGAGCAGTAAAATGTTGTATGCAGCGGAGATATTTAAATATGTGTTAACATTTGTTTTTCTGTCTATCTGTTTATAAGCCATATTTGTTCTGCGTTTCACAAAAAAAGACTGAATGAAATAAAAAATTTTCGTGTGGAGTAGGAAACGTTTTGGCTAAAAACTTAAACAGCGCGCTGCGGCGGTTAGGTTAGGTTACTATAATCTCCATACATAACACAGTTGTTTCTGAGGGTCCCATAATTTTACGCTGGATGCTGGAAGTTGACAGAACTGCTGATTTTATGTATGGAGTGGGAACGAGGGCATGGCTCCCTGTTGTGTAGTACTCGCGGCTGGGAGGTGGGGGGACAGCGCCAGTTCCCAGCCACACATTATTACTTTGCGAGGACGGCGCTGCGGGAGGTCCTGACTGTTCCATTTCTATCGTCTCAAAATTACTTGTTACCGGTATCTAAAGGTTAAAAGTCAGCCACACAATAAGTTGATAAGATACCGGTAATATTATTCAGATTAACTACGGTATATAAAGCGAGCTTAGATTTGTGACCATTATCTTATATTAACCCATCCCACCAAATAAATTTAATATAGTTTAAGGTTTACCAAATTTTATAGGCTACTTGCAGTCAATTTTCAAAAATAAAACGATTACAGCAGTTTTTCACTTTTGATTTATTGTTCCTTCAGTATTGTTGGGTAAAACAACCTAGAAAATCCAAAAACCACTAGCAAGTGAATTATTGCTCGTTGCAGGATTTTAAACCAGCCTATGTTCAAAATTGCTTTGCCATTTAAAATTTAGCCCCAAACTTCAGTTATAATTCTGCTTGCGGCCTCGGCATGTTCCATGTATAGCTTAAAATGTTATTCACTCACAATGTTAAATAAAAACTAAGTTACAAACCACACACAAAAGCCGGTCCAAAATAGTGATTTGAAAGTATAACTAAACAAATCCAGCAGTGACAAACCCTGATGTTCTTATATTAACATTGGTCTCAAGTCTTAATTAGGCTAATTTTACTTTAAATTTCATCGAGGACTTGATTTGCGTACTGTTGGGATACAGCTTGGTATATTTATTGGAGCAAGTGACTTTGGTCCATGAGTCGAATCCCACTGATCAACAATGGCATTTATTTAACTGAAAATACCCCAGTGGTAATACAATCCAGAACCCGTGTTTTAAGCTGGTCCAACTTTCTAGAAAACAAAAATGGATAGGTCTCTGAAATGAGGGCGAGGACAATCACTGCAACTGAGATATCATTCCACTAAAAGTCATGCGATTTTTATAATTTATTTACATAACTTAAGCTAACTTTATAAAAAACGGTCTTATTGGTTACAGGGCCTAAAAAATAAACCAGTAACGATATTTTATTAACCACGGAGCACACAGTGTGAAAAGCCCAGTCAGGAAGCTAGGAAATTGCCACTAAACTACGGTAACATACATAAACTAACATATTCTTGTTAATGGCGGATTTCAACAAAATCTTAGGTCGAATATGTTAAGTAGGCCCTAAATAACTTGTTCTTTGGTGGACCAGGAAGTTACCAGTTTAAAGTAACTATTATTTTAACCCTAGAACTGGCGCATGTTATTCCCCATGGTGGCGGCTTTTCTTTTCTACTTTTGAAGAGTTTTACTTTATATTATGAAAAATATACATAAACATGCCAAACTACCCATATGTTTTTTACTTTGTATATCAAATTAATTCCAATGAAGTTGCCTTTGGAGTTAAAAGTTAATTCTTTGACTGAAAGTTGCAATATAAAAAATCTTGTATTAAAGCCATTTACAGCCATTTTTTGTTGCAATTTGTATTAGGGCCTAAGTTACCTACCTAAGTTAGTACCGGTAATAGAAAATGTCGTATAAAGTTATTGACTTATGTCTTACTATAATAACTCTACAGGATGTTTAATTTAGTTTTGCAAATCTGCTGACTAAAATTACTTAGTCCTAAATTTAAAAATTGGTTTAACTTATGTAAATACGTATCAACAATCACAAGTTCTATGAATATGGTAGGCTATCAAATTAAAGCTCTAAAATCTCTAGTTCATTCTGGTAAGTTATCAATTTAACTTAAGTGATTATACTAAATTTTTGCTAGACGTAGAAAAGACTACGCTACCACAACAGACACATCACACCGGAACGTAACTTAGTTTGAACTAAGTTACGGTACGCTGCAACAGTTATAGGGTTAAGGCTGCCTGCAGATACTAGAACTGGGTCATAATTTGGCAGGTGTGCCACATTTATTTCTCAATTTGCCCTAATTTGTATTACACATTTAGGTTAATGACACTTTCACATCCAATGGTAATCCTAAGCCAAATCGATATCGAAACAATTATCCACACCATTGAAATGTTGGATTGTATGAGACAGTGAGACTTAGCCAAATACCTAATTTTACATCCATGTAGGCTTAATTGTGTTGAAGCTAATAATTAGCTTCAACACAATTATTAGTATTTGTTCAATATTATTGAACTAGTCCTAGGCCTGAACACACCAAATTTCAATAATCTATTGGTATATCAATTCACCTGTTTAGGCATTATACCAACATAGTTTGTCGGGTTTTGATTACAACATTTTTCATCATTTGCTACCCAGCAATAAGCTTAATTGAAATTATTTTAGTTGAAGAAAGCGAGGTGACTTCAAGTATTATAGGTTAGGTCTAACTGAAAAACATTGTCAAAATAATGCTAATATGTTTCGATTTTACTTATCCTGTTGCACTTCCTGTACTAAGCAGTGTGATGCTAAGACTAGATGAACTTATTAACTTTCGTCTCTTCTACTTTAACAAACTAAAGTCTAATATAAACATGATTTTGATAACCCCTCTAAGACCGATATGACAGAAAAACAATGCGCGGCGCGCCGCGCCAGCCAAGGAGAAGGAATAACCTCTTAACCAAATGCAAACATATATTTAATTGTAATTGTAAGGTTAATTTGTAATACCTATTTTGAGAACTCTAATTAAGTTTTTAAATCATAATTGTAAATAAATAGTTATCCGTTAAATTGTAAACTGCTTTTCGGAACATACAAAATGCTTGATTTGACTTTCTGTGCCAAATTGGATTGTGTCAATGGATGTTTAAATTATTTAGAAAAAAACCGTACTTATTCGTGAGTGAGTGTGATAATAAATTTAACTATAATTAATTAAATTTACATTCAAGCCATATTATTAATAACTAAACATTTAACTTTGTATTTTTTTGTGAACATGCGTTAATACTGTGCTGATCAAAAATTGCATGTAAATTTTACTTCAAATGATGTAAAACTTTTGATGGGGGCGGTTAAAAAAATAATTATTGTTAAATAAAACTGATTGAAACAAAAATAATACAGTTTTGGTATTATAATATTTTTATATCAAAAGATATATATGTAAAAAATGTTACATCATTTTGACATCAAAAATTTTACATCATTTTGACATCAAACATTTTACACCATTTTGACATCAAAAATTTTACATCATTTTGACGTCAATATTTCATCAAATATTTTATTTTACATCCATTTGACGTCTTTGATCACTTTTTTACGTCAAATTGACATCCTGTGCTATATGGGCTATCCCTTAGCGATTAGAATGTAGAACGATTTATTTTAAATATATATTAATCATTCAGAGTATTATATTATATAATAGTATTATAGGGTTCAACTAATATTCGAACAATACACAATAATATTTTTTTTTTTTTTTTTTTTACGTAGGAGGAACGCTTAATGCGCGAACCCAAAGGAACAGTGTGGGACTCCCTCTTACGAGGTATACCCACTAAACCTCCTACGGAGCCGCGGGGGAAAAACCAGGCCGGAACCCTTATCGGACAACTTCGGCACTGGCCCGCGTGTCTTGTGCCCAGACGGGTCACGTCACCGTTTCGGGAAACTTAGAGGTCACCTAAGCATCCCTCGTCTCGCTTTCCCCGAAGAACGGATTGCACGAAGAGCGCAACCGCTCTCCAGGAGTCTTCATTCCGAAGCATCGCCCCCACCACGACGTCCGGGGACAGATCGCCGACAGCAGAGACGAGCCTCCTCCTGTCTTCAGCGAAACGACTGCACCGGAAGAAAGTATGATGAGCGTCATCCACCTCCTCCGGGCAGTAACTACACTGAGGTGACCTCACCTTCCCCATGCGGAAAAGGTATTCCCTGAAGTACCCGTGGCCCGTCAGGAATTGACACAAGAAAAAGTCAATTTCCCCAAATGCACGGCTCAACCACGGGCTTATGTCTCTGATGAGACGAAACGTCCATCGCCCTTCCAGTCCACCGTTCCAACGCTCTTGCCAAACTTGCAGAGTTTCGAGTCTGGCTTCCACAGCAGCTTGGTCTCTTCCGAGATCAGGAGCACGGCGAAAGATGTTCTGCCTCTCAGCGGCGAGCAGATCAAGGGGAAACACTCCAGCCACAACCATTACAGCCAGTCCAGACACAGTGCGATACGCACAGGCAACCCTAAGAGCCGCCCTGCGCTGAACGGAGAGAATTCTCTTGCTGTGTTTTTTGACTCTCATGGCACCCGCCCACACTTCTGCGCCGTACAGGAGAGTGGCGTTGACGGTGGACATGAGAAGTCGCCTCTTGCTGGACCTCGGGCCTCCGACATTCCCCATCAATCTGCTGAGCGACAGAACAACCCTCGTCGCCTTGTTGCAAACCGCCTGGATGTGCTCCCACCATGTGAGGCAGCGGTCAAGCACCACTCCCAGATACTTCGCCGCAGTCTTCGTCTGGACCTCCACGTCACCAACAGTCATAGGGATTACTGTTTGGATCCTCCGTCGCGTGAGCATGACGATCTCGGTCTTGGCGACCGCCAGCTCAAGTCCATGACCGCTCATCCATCTGTTGACCCGAAACATCACCTGGTTGAGGCGAAGCTGGGCTAACTCCGGATTCCGAGCCGTGATGACTGCGGCTACATCATCTGCGTAGCCCACGAGATAGGCTTGTGGTGGCATCTCGAGGCGAAGCACTCCGTCATATGCCACGTTCCAAAGGTCAGGGCCAAGGATCGACCCTTGCGCCGCGCCGGCGGTGACCTCTTTGGAACGGACCCCTGCTTCTGTGCTATATAGCAGCCTGCGCTCCTTCAGGTAGTCCTGTACCACGACCAAGAGATATTCGGGTACCCTGAAGTCCCGCTGCAACGCCTCGAGCATGTCCACCCAACGGGCCGAGTTAAAAGCGTTTTTAACGTCCAGGGTGACCAGCAGCACGATCGGCCTGGCCTGATGGCAGGCCGTGTCAGCCCGCTGGACGGCGCCCAGGACTTCAGCCACGGCATTCAAGGTTGAGTGGCCCTTCCGAAAGCCGTGCTGCCGGGGGGACAAGTCCCCAGCGGCTTCGACGGCCAACCTCAACCTGGGTTTCAGCAACCTCTCAAAGAGTTTACCCGCCGTGTCCAACATACAGAGTGGTCTGTATGCCGACGGGGACTCCGGGTCACCTTTGCCTTTGCTGAAGAGCGCCAGTCTAGCTGTCTTCCAGCGTAACGGAAACACACCCGCCGCCAAACACGCGTTGAACATGCGCAGCAGCAGATGTGGGTGACTTCCTGCCACAACCTTCAGAGCCTCAACCGGAATGCCATCAGGGCCTGGAGCTCTGTTGTTGTGCATGGCAGACGACGCTGCCACGAGCTCCTGTTCCGTGAACAAAGGAACATCAGGCACCGGCCCCGTTACTCTTTCCTCTCGCCTCACAGGGTGACTTGGGAAGAGAGCATCGACGATGGCCGTGATCGTGCCTGCAGGCATAGAGGCACTGCTGGCCCCCATTCCCCCGAGCTTTCTCGTGACGAGCTTGTACCCTTTTCCCCATGGATCGGAGTCCACGTCCCGGCACAGCTCCTTCCAGCAGCGAGCCTTGCTCAGGCGAATTGCACTGGCAAGAGCTTTTTTCGCAGTCTTGTGCTCTGCCGACCTGGCCAAAGCCTCCGGTCGGTTTCGAGTTCTCTGCGCTCTTCTGCGAAGCATCAGTGCCGTTCTCCTGAGCTCCGCGATTTCGTCCGTCCACCAGTACACGTGGCGACGACCCCGGACAGGTTTTTTCCGAGGCATCGACGAGTCGCATGCACGCTCGATCAGCTGCATTGTGGAACCCACGAGAGCTTCAACCCGATCTCGATCAGCGGAGTCAAAGCGCTCCGTCAAACCGGCCTCGGGGCTACGACTGAGCCGCTCGACGAATTTTCCCCTGTCCAGTTTGGCCTGATTCCAGCCAATTGGGTTTCGGGTACTGCATCGACGAGACAACTCGTTTTCTTCCAGATTGAAGGAGATGAATTCGTGGTCACTGGCCGTGTACACGTCCATCACCCCCCATCCCGCTACCAGAGGAAACAACCCTGCCGATACCAGCGTGACATCTGGTATGGAGTCACCAAAACCAGGTCTTCGGTATGTCGGCATGTCCCCTCTGTTCGCCACTTCCAGGTCGAGCCTCGAGGCCATCTCCAAGATTCGTCTCCCCCGGGCGTTAGTGACTGGCATGCCCCACTCAACGGCACGCGCGTTGAAGTCCCCAGCAACTATTACGCCCCCCGAGACACCCTGAAGACTGTCTTCCAGCGCCTCCAGCCTCTCCCGGTACTCCTCGGCGGAATAGTTGGGAGAGAGGTAGACACTGTATACGTTGACTCGCCGAAGTCTCACCCAGACGTAACCGTCACCGGATCCGTGACCCAACCCCTGAATCCCCCGACTGTCCGAAATCCAGAGAGCCGCGGTGCCAAGCCGGTCATAAAACCAAGATGGACTGGTTTTGAACCGGTAGGGCTCTCTGACGATCACGATCTGGGCTTTGACCTCACAAGCAAGCTGCTCAAGAATGGCGTCAGCTGCTCGACTCCGCTGCAGGTTTGCCTGAACGAAACGGATCATTTCGTGGCAGATCGAGCCCTCTTAGCGTCCAGGGCTTTCCTGAAAGCCCTGCACGCCCCTGAGCCCAGAATGTGGTCCGCGGACGCTCCAGGTGTACCGGTGCAGAGAACGCAAGAAGCGGCCGCTGTGCAAGCAGCGGCCTTATGTTCGCTGCTACCGCACTTCCAACAATTGTTGCCGCGGTCGGGACCGGAGCAACTCCGACGCGTGTGGCCGTACCCGAGGCACCGAAAACAGCGTTCTACCTCAAGGCGCTGCCGAACTCGGCAGACGACCCAGCCAATCTTGATCTTCCCAGACCGAAGAAAGAGAAGACCGTCTTTCTCTTCCATCTCAACGACAGCCTTTCTCTGCTCCCGCTTGTTTGGCGAGAACAGGGTGACCTTAGGCACACCGGAGATTGTCGGAAGGTCTCTTGTGATAGCCGCAATGACATCGGCCTCCGAAGCCAGGGCGTCTAGATCCAAGATCTCTACCCTCAGCTTCGGGATGATGGAGCGGACCTCGCCCTTGTCCCCTATAGCTCTCTGAAGTGCTTCCTGGAGTTTCCCCCGGTCGTCACACTTCGAGAGCTCAAGGAGAACCCCCCCCCCGGCCTCCGTCTTCCGGATCTGCCGAACCACAGTTCCGGAGTCCTCTGGCGTCACCTCACTCTTCAACAATCCGAGGATCTCCGAGTAGGTCTTGCCGGTGGACGGATTGATCAGGACCACCTGGTTCCTGGTCTTCCTAGGCCGAGTCTTCTTTGGCTTCTCCTTCTTTTGGCTGGGTGCTTGGGAAGGCGCGTTTTCCGCCTCTTCCCGATTCTTCTGGGCTTTCGCCTCCGCCCGAAGCTTCCTCCTCTGTTTCTTGGAGAGGACCTGATTAAAACCCTCCCTGTCCGCAGACGCAGTGGTGGCTTCTTCTCCGTTCCTCTCCACGTGGATGGTCCTGTTCTTGACGTCCGGTCTCTTCTCCGTTTGCTGTTCCGCAGGAGGGCTAGTCGCCGATCTCTTGGCACCACCACCAGGCGCCCCAGACTCCGAAGATGGAAATGGAGCTTGCCCCTGCTTCCCCTCCAGAAGCCTGAGCCGCCTTAGCGATGCCTTCCAGAGACCGAGCATCGAGTCGAAGACATCAAGGGATGCATCCAGGGTCACTATCCCGTTCTTGATGCCCATCGACACGGTCTTCTGCTTCGCGACCGCGGCGGACATGTCGAGGAGAGTGTCCCGCATCCTCTGCAGTTCCTCCTCGACCTTTTCCTGAGCAATAGCCACGTTCCTTTCATCCGGCGAAACTACCGGAGACGGAGCTCGAACCGTTCTTGGCTTTGGGGTATTCCTCGAGCTGGCTGAATCCGTGAAATCCAGCACGACCACAGGAGAAGAGGTCGGTGGTGGGGACCTCGCTACTAAGCTACTCCTCCGAAAAATGGAGGCAGTACTGGCGCTAGGAGGAGGGAGTTCTGGAAACTCCCTCATATCGTTGCCAATGTTGATGTTGTCGTTGTTTTTAGGGGTTGCCATACTTTAGTTTAACCAGCGCATCGCACGACGAGGGTGAACCCGGAATTGGCCAGGCGAGGGTATACCCAGGGGGACGATGCCCCCACCCCAGTTCCCCGGGGACCCGACCTCCGTTTGCCGGCACCGGATTCCAGACGTGCCGGGGTTCACCGTGGCAGTGTAGAGCCCGACCTCTGCACCCACGCCGCACTCCCTGACCAGGGCCCGAAGGGGCTGGCTCCTGACACCCACTGAAGAGAACCCATCGGCAGTGCAAGCACACATCAGCCCCTGCGACACCAGGGACACTCCCAGGGACCCCCCGGTGGACACCGGTTGAAAGAAGGCGGAAAGACACCCACGATGCGGGGTCGAAGAAAAGAAGAAGATGAGCAAGGCTTGCCCAGGAAAGAAGAAAGAAGGCGAGCCAAGGCCCAAAAGGTGAGAAGAAAGGCCTTGGCCCTGGAAGAAACTGTGAGAAGAAGAGTCTCACAGCCAAGTGGATTTTACCCGCGCTAGCCGTGACGCCACTGGCTTGTGACGCCCCGTTGCCCAAGGTGCGCGACAAGGACGCCGCGGGCGGGATCCACACCCTGCACCCCAAATATATATATATATATATTACTGCAGGTAAATTATCGGCATTTTATGGAAATTATTTATTTTATGTGGCATATAGTGGCAGCCACCAGCCCAACTATACTGTTAATTATATTTAATTTTATCTTACTTGTTTGAAAATATAATTTGAATTCATTAATGATATCTATGATTGTTCAGATATAAAAATAATAACTTAAAAGATCTCCTAATACAGATCTAGTTTTAGTTGTCAACTAATCAAGAGCTACTCTACCGACACTACGGAGTTCCGCCTGCACTCCCAAAACACAAGTAAAGTACAGTTATTAACTACGTGAATCCTCATCTGGTTGTGAGGCGGATCCACAATCGCAGAATTGGTTGAAAAACAGTCCCCATATTGATTTCCAAAAGGTGAATCCACCCACATAATTTAGAATATTATTCAGTTCGGTCCACTTCTTCTTAAGAGAATGCAAGACTTCCGGATCAATTTGAAACGTGACTACAATGCAGTTGCGCAGTTAAAATCTTTCTCTAATACTTAGGCCTATACTAAAACCAGCTGTTTGTGACGATAAATTGGACTCATTTACCAAGGAGAGGACTGAAAAATCTGTTAAGTAATCCATGGTGTTTCTAAAAAAAATAGTTCCGATCTAAATAGTCCCGATATTGCTTTGACGTTTGTTAAAAACATTGGAGGTATCTCAGGTAGTTTCCCTCCCAGAAAATGAGAAAAATTAAACCGTCCCTAGAATAATAAATCTGAATAATTCATTTGTATTTATTAGGACGAATTTACATTGTATACCTGGAAAAAATATCAGTTTATAGAACGGGAATAGAGCGTTTTCCTAACATGAAGACGGAATCAGAAATCCCCAAAACGTCGTGAAACTTGGTATTCTCATTCAGTGATGGCAATTGTCCTCAATAGCTTCATAAATAAAATAAACTCACAATCACCAACAATAAATGTTTAACAAAGAATACAAATTTTGACACAAAATAATAAAAACAGATACAGAGATTAGTCAACTTGAATAAGACCTTTTAACAGTCAGAAATTGCTGTTTGCAACGGCAATATCAGTCTCAACTAATATGTTGATATCATACAAATGTTGAAACTACCTTTTTGCAACAAACCTGGGCATGTTTGATGTTAATGAAATATAACAAAAACAATAATAAACATTGTGAGGTATTATAATATTATAATAAAGATAATATATTTGCGGGCAAGTATTTACGCTCTTCATTTATTAACCACGACTGGAGTTAGTTGGTATAGAGAATGTAACGGCATTATTTTTCGGTTGGTAAGGAAACGCAGAATAGTTTTACTAAGACTAGTAGAATAAGCAATCATACTCTTTATTATGAGAGCGTTTTCATACTCAATTTAAAATGACCTCCAAACATATGAAACAGGTAACGCAATGGAAAAAGCTGGAGAGATCTAGGAGGGCAGGAAGTACGCGACACGTGGCAACGGCGTATTTAAGCTGAGACAGTGGGTTCGAGAGCTCATTCTCGTTTAATATAGGCCACTTGGCAAACTTTATCAAAATTGCGACATACGGTTAATTTCCAAAATCCTACGACTTTTCTACGGGATGATCGGCCAACGTTTTTCAATTTTTAAACTGTATCGGTAAGCTACTGAACAAGGAATTTTATTTTAAACTAATCAAAGTTAAAATAGAACACTCTAAATTTCGTTCTACATTCAGAAGTTTGACCACGCGTTTTCTAATTCAAAATTTTAAAATAAAAACTAAAAGGGACACTCAATCTCAGGAAAAGGGGTTTACTTAGTGTAAGCAGCAACAGTGAATCCAGAGTAAATTATGTTAGTAGGGTATCTGTATTTGTGTAACTTTGTCTACAAAATCTTCCTGCAAGTAATACCGTTTAGTTTTAAGATTGTTGTATATTCATTTTCATTCCCCAATTATAATTATTAACTGATTATTATTAACTGTACTGTATGTTTCACTGATTATGTTTCTGATAGAAGTACAATTAATACATTTGTTGTGTTAATCAATGCATTGTACTTCCCATATAGCACAGGATGTCAATTTGACGTAAAAAAGTGATCAAAGACGTCAAATTGATGTCAAATAAAATATTTGATGAAATATTGACGTCAAAATGATGTAAAATTTTTGACGTCAAAATGGTGTAAAATGTTTGATGTCAAAATGATGTAAAATTTTTGATGTCAAAATGATGTAAAATTTTTGACATATCTTTTGATATAAAAATATTATAATACCAAAACTGTATTATTTTTGTTTCAATCAGTTTTATTTAACAATAATTATTTTGTTAACCGCCCCCATCAAAAGTTTTACATCATTTGAAGTAAAATTTACATGCAATTTTTGATCAGCACAGTATTAACGCATGTTCACAAAAAATACAAAGTTAAATGTTTAGTTATTAATAATATGGCTTGAATGAAAATTTAATTAATTATAGTTAAATTTATTATCACTTTCACTCACGAATAAGTACGGTTTTTTATCTAAATAATTTAAATATCCATTGACACAATCCAATTTGGCACAGAAAGTCAAATCAAGCATTTTGCATGTTCCGAAAAGCAGTTTACAATTTAACGGATAACTATTTATTTACAACTATGATTTAAAAACTTAATTAGAGTTCTCAAAATAGGTATTACAATTAACCTTACAATTACAATTAAATATATGTTTGCATTTGGTTAAGAGGTTATTCCTTCTCCTTAGTCCTTGGCTGGCGCGGCGCGCATTGTTTTTCTGTCATATCGGTCTTAAAGGGTTATGATGTTTGTTTATATTAGACTTTAGTTTGGTAAAGTAGAAGAGACGAAAGTTAATAAGTTCTGAACTTGGCATCACACTGCTTAGTACAGGAAGTGCAACAGAGTAAGTAAAATCAAAACATATTAGCATTATTTTGACAAGGTTTTTCAGTTAGACCTAACCTATAATACTTGAAGTCACCTCGCTTCCTTCAACTAAAATAATTTCAATTAAGCTTATTGCTGGGTAGCAAAGATGAAAAATGCTGTAATCAAAACCCGACAAACTATGTTGGTATAATGCCTAAACAGGTGAATTGATATACCAATAGATTATTGAAATTTGGCGTGTTCAGGCCTAGGACTAGTTCAATATTAGCTTCAACACAATTAAGCCTACATGGATGTAAAATTAGGTAGGTATTTGGCTAAGTCTCACTGTCTCATACAATCCAACATTTCAAAGGTGTGGATAATTGTTTTGATATCGATTTGGCTTAGGATTACCATTGGATGTGAAAGTGTCATTAACCTAAATGTGTTATACAAATTAGGGCAAATTGAGAAATAAATGTGGCACACCTGCCAAATTATGACCCAGTTCTAGTATCTGCAGGCAGCCTTAACCCTATAACTGGTGCAGCGTACCGTAACTTAGTTCAAACTAAGTTACGTTTCGGTGTGATGTGTCTGTTGTGGTAGCGTAGTCTTTTCTACGTCTAGCAAAAATTTAGTATAATCACTTAAGTTAAAATGATAACTTACCATAATGAACTAGAGATTTTAGAGCTTTAATTTGATAGCCTACCATAAGTTATTCATGGAACTTGTGATTGTTGATATGTATTTACATAAGTTAAACCAATTTTTAAATTTAGGACTAAGTTATTTTAGTCAGCAGATTTGCAAAACTAAATTAAACATCCTGATCCTGTAGAGTTATTATAGTAAGACGTAAGTCAATAACTTTATACGACATTTTCTATTACCGGTACTAACTTAGGTATGTAACTTAGGCCCTAATACAAATTGCAACAAAAAATGGCTGTAAATGGATTCTTTAATACAAGATTTTTTATATTGCAACTTTCAGTCAGAGAATTAACTTTTAACTCCAAAGGTAACTTCATTGGGATCAATTTGATATACAAAGTAAAAAACATATGGGTAGTTTGGCATGTTTATGTATATTTTTCATAATATAAAGTAAAACTCTTCAAAAGTAGAAAAGAAAAGCCGCCACCATGGGGAATAACATGCGCCAGTTCTAGGGTTAAAATAATAGTTACTTTAAACTGGTTCCTGGTCCACCAAAGAACAAGTTATTTAGGGCCTACTTAACATATTCGACCTAAGATTTTTTTGAAATCCGCCATTAACAAGAATATGTTAGTTTATGTATGTTACCGTAGTTTAGTGGCGATTTCCTAGCTTCCTGACTGGGCTTTTCACACTGTGTGCTCCGTGGTTAATAAAATATCGGTACTGGTTTATTTATAGGCCCTGTAACCAATAAGACCGTTTTTTATAAAGTTAGCTTATGTAAAGCTTAAGTTATGTAAATAAATTATAAAAATCGCATGGCTTTTAGTGGAATGATATATCAGTTGCAGTGATTGTCCTCGCCCTCATTTCAGAGACCTATCCATTTTTGTTTTCTAGAAAGTTGGACCAGCTTAAAACACGGGTTCTGAGTTGTATTACCACTGGGGTATTTTCAGTTAAATAAATTCCATTGTTGATCAGTGGGATTCGACTCATGGACCAAAGTCACTTGCTCCAATAAATATACCAAGCTGTATCCCAACAGTACGCAAATCATGTCCTTGATGAAATTTAAAGTAAAGTTAGCCTAATTAAGACTTGAGACCAATGTTAATATAAGAACATCAGGGTTTGTCACTGCTGTATTTGTTTAGTTATACTTTCAAATCACTATTTTGGACCGGCTTTTGTGTGTGGTTTGTAACTTAGTTTTTATTTAACATTGTGAGTGAATAACATTTTAAGCTATATATGGATCATGCCGAGGCCGCAAGCAGAATTATAACTGGAGTTCGGGGCTAAATTTTAAATGGCAAAGCAATTTTGAACATAGGCTGGTTTAAAATCCTGCAACGAGTAATAATTCACTTGCTAGTGGTTTTTGGATTTTCTAGGTTGTTTTACCCAACAATACTGAAGGAACAATAAATCAAAAGTGAAAAACTGCTGTAATCGTTTTATTTTTGAAAATTGACTGTAAGTAGCCTATATAATTTGGTAAACCTTAAACTATATTAAATTTATTTGGTGGGATGGGTTAATATAAGATAATGGTCACAGATCTAAGCTCGCTTTATATACCGTGGTTAATCTGAATAATATTACCGGTATCTTATCAACTTATTGTGTGGCTGACTTTTAACCTTTAGATACCGGTAACAAGTAATTTTGAGACGATAGAAATGGAACAGTCAGGACCTCCCGCAGCGCCGTGCTCGCAAAGTAATAATGTGTGGCTGGGAACTGGCGCTGTCCCCCCACCTCCCAGCCGCGAGTACTACAACAGGGAGCCATGCCCTCGTTCCCACTCCATACATAAAAACAGCAGTTCTGTCAACTTCCAGCATCCAGCGTAAAATTATGGGACCCTCAGAAACAACTGTGTTGTGTATGGAAATTATAGTAACTTAACCTAACCGCCGCAGCGCGCTGTTTAAGTTTTTAGCCAAAACGTTTCCTCCTCCACACGAAAACTTTTTATTTCATTCAGTCTTTTTTTGTGAAACGCAGAACAAATATGGCTTATAAACAGATAGACAGAAAAACAAATGTTAACACATATTTAAATATCTCCGCTGCATACAACATTTTACTGCTCAAAGAGATGTGAGATCAAACCTATTTTATTAATATAGATAGACATTCCTTACCTGGAACATCTGGTATTGCTAATAACCTGTCCATAATGTGTTAACAGCTGCAATTCAAATAAATGTATTCCCCATATTAATCTTATGAGCAAAAAACCAACTTTGAGGGCAGCCCGTACCCTTGAGAATAAAGATATTGAAAATGAAAAACCTAATTGCAAAACTACGAACTGAGTCGAATTCTTTGACACTTCAAACATTAAAATTGGTCAAGAAACAACGGAGAAGTTTTCCTAACCATAAAAGCGCCTTTTTTGGCGTATTAATATATAAGATTCAGGAAATTACAGGATTCGTGGTTTGAAATTTTTGTATTTTAGGAGTATACAACAATTCTAATGTTTATGTCAGTTGGCAGAACTGCTGTTGTTATGTATGGAGTGGGGACAAGGGCATGGCTTCCTGGTGTAGTACTCGCGGCTGCGGGGTGGGGGCAGTGCCAGTTCCCCGCCAAACATTTTTACTGCGCTATGTCCTGACTGTTCCAATCCTGTGCTCCCATAATTTTAAATAATCCTACCGGTACATATTAGACAAAAGCTTTTTTCAAAACGAATATTAAATTAGCCTACTTATAAACAAGTTTTTCCAGATCAAAAGCTAAGTCTGGGCTAAAGGCCTTAAATATGTTTGCGCCCAAAATACTAAAGTGGGCATTATTACCTATAAGTTATTCTTGTTTATTGTGTGTTGCAGATTGCAAGCAGCACAAGGAGGAAAACAAGAAGATTAAAATTAAGTTTAAAAAAGTGTAATTAAGTACTAATATAAGAACTGCTGAAAAAACATTTCTGTAGGCCTATTTATTTTCCTACTTATGCTTTAGGCCTAATTAAAAAAAAAAAAAAACTATTACAAAACTAAGGAGCAAAAAATATGCAACCTATTGTAAAGTATTTATCTCATGGATGACAAACATTTGTTTAAATATTATATGAAATTTAAATAGGTATGATTTATTGTTTTGGTAATTAGTTAAAATTGGAGTCACTAAATTATATAAATCAAAATGCTTTGTATACGTTCACAGATATTGGCATCTTGATACACTGCCATTTTTAATACTGAAGTTTTTATAAAAATAAATTTAGTCTCTTTGAGGTCGGCTTCACATGTCTGTCTGATAATTTTAATTTTGATCTTAAACGCAAAACATATTGATATTTAAGACAGAACGAAATTCTCAAAACAACCTATTTTGAGAAACAAAACAATTCTGTGCATATCCTGGTAGAAAACAACATTTTATTTAAATAACGTACAGCACAATATTAAGAAATGTTTTACATCCTATTGATATACATTTGACATCATATTGACGTACATTTGACATCATATTGACGTACATTTTACATAAATTTTTTCTTTTCTATACTGCTTGTTTGATATCAATTTGATGGCAATATGATGTCATGTTTGATCTGTTTTTTACGTCATTTTTACGTAAAATTGAGTGCCCTTTTTACTTCCAATTGACATCAAATTGACGTCATTTTGACGACATTTGATGTCAATATGACATCAACAATATCAATGACATTGACATTTTTTACATCAATTTTACGTCAAATTGATGTACTTGTGCTATATGGGTTGTTAAGTTTAAAAGAATTGACCACTGTTACACTGCCAATCTCAAGAGCAATCAAGAGCCGTCAATTTTGAACATTGTATTTTACATTTTAATTAATTCATTTGTCAGTATCTGAGATTTGTGGATAAGCCGTAACAACATTCCAGGGGTAATAAATTAAATATCAAAGATTACATTCATTGCTTAGCTGAACTCACAAAAAATAAATCACATTATATAAACACAGGTTTATGGTAATGAACTGTACTGGTTATTAAATTATTTATAGTGGCATCAGGCTAGAAGGTTTTGGAGGGTTAGAGGTTAGGAGGTGTGATTAAGAGGATTGTGACATATTGAATTATTCCAAACCCTTCAGATATGTAATATGTGAGGCCAATTCCGGTTTGATGAGACTTGTTCAGGCGTGGACTTAGATACATTAATTTACCATATGTCTCGAATATTTACCTGTGTAAACTAAAATACTAGGAAAGTTAAAATAATAAAAAAAAACTTAAAAGGCCAAAGCGAGATCAGTTAAAACAGTGATTTTCTAGGGAAATTATAATCAGCAGAACTTAAGATGTCCAAGTCCCTTGATCATTGCATGAAATAATGTTTTGTCTTTCACTCAATAAACAATTCAAAACGGCACAACAACTATCTTATTATTTGGCAACCCACATTTATCTAATAAGCAGATGTTACTAACTCTACATCTCCTTATTACATCTACATCTGCTATATCTACTATCTGTGAGACAGAAGATAAAGCCATCCCCGAAATAATTGACCTTTTTCACCATCCAATTTGGTGTACAATGGAGTGCCAGGTGCCCAGGTGTAGAACCGTACACCAGCCAGGAGTTTTATAAATGTTTGGACGTATATTTTGTATCGTTAATTTATAATCAGATTTCTTAAATAAATATAGGTTAATCGGAACTATAATAGAAAGCCCTACATTACAGTAGCTGGAGTGTGACATAATAAGAATACAGATGATTCCTTAGGCTTTAAATAAATGCAAACCAACTTAAGACTTAATATTGTATATAGATATAAAATGTGCATAATAAAAACACAAAAAAAAAATCAAATTTCGAATTTATTACACTATAACTAACTGTCTATATTGATAATATAGCCTTCAGCTTGCAAGTGTAAAATTTAACACATTTATTTATGTACGTATTATCATTAACTTAGTTGTTTAACAAACTAATACAACAGTGGAATAAAAAATAAGGATCTTACAAAAGTTATATTATTTTATAAATGGTAGAGAATACCTGTATAAACTACTACTACAAAAATCGTACTAAAATTTTGTTATGTAGCCCATTTACAATCTGACAATTATAAAATAATTTGTTTCAAAAACATACAATTATTTACAATTTGATAATTACAAAATAACTAATATCTAAAAATTAATTAATTTAGTTTGCAATGTTGTCTACAATGTACCAATCTAATTATAAAAAATTCAAACAGATGTATTTGAAATTATTTAAACTGAATAACAATAAGAAATATTTTGGCAATATTATCTCTAAACATTTAACTATTTATGATTATCAAACTAGAGTATGCAGAACACTAGTGATATCCTATCTAACTGTACGCATCAGATAGTTTGTATGCTTAAACATTAGTTACAAAAACACTAGAGTATTACTTCTTAAGTCAGTGAATTATGAAATAACCGTAGTTACCCATACTCTTGTCATTACATATTTCTTATTGATTTGTTGATACTACTCAGGAATTCATTCTTTCGGCTACATCTTCTTTATCTTGTCTCACACTTTTCCTGCCTACTCAGGTTGCTGTATCGTGTTCTTGTATCGTACAGCGTTTTAGAATAACATTACACGGCAACACTTTCTGACACGATAGATATTGATTATGACGAATATTATCTGATGCTTCAGTAAGAGGTTTTTTGCATATGACTCACTTCGGTAAACGTGGTAGCTTCTTCCTGTGTGGGCGCTCACCAGTATGTGTCAGCATATGAGTCTTTAGCCCGCCTGACTTTTTAAATGACTTCTCACATCTAGAACAATTGAAGGGGTACTCACCAGTATGTGTAATCATATGAGTCTTTAGGTTGCCTGACTGTTTAAAGGACTTTCCACATCTAGAACAATTGAAGGGGCGCTCACCAGTATGTGTCAGCATATGAGTCTTCAGGCTGCCTGACTGTGTAAAGGACTTACCACATATAGAACAATTGAAGGGGCGCTCACCAGTGTGAGTCAATATATGATTCTTTAATGTAGTCAAATATGCAAAGGATTTTTTACAGCTTGGACAATTAAAGGGGCGCTCACCAGTATGTGTCAAAACATGATCTCTTAAAGTGCCTGTTCGTGAAAAGGATTTGTCACATCTCGGACAATTGAAGGGGCGCTCACCAGTATGTGTCAGTATATGAGTCTTTAGGCTGCCTGCCTGTGTAAAGGACTTCTCACATATTGTACACTTGAAGGGGCGCTCCCCAGTATGTGTCAATATATGATTCTTTAATGTGGTTGAATGTGCAAAGGATTTTTTACAGCTTGGACAATTGAAAGGGCGCTCACTAGTATGTGTCGAAATATGATTTCTTAAAGTGCTTGTTCGTAAAAAGGATTTGTCACATTTCGGACAATTGAAGAGGCGCTCACCAGTATGTGTCAACACATGATTCCTTAGAACGTCTGATCGTGAAAAGGATTTGTCACATCTCGGACAATTGAAGGGGCGTTCACCTGTATGTGTCAGCATATGAGTCTTTAGGTTGTCTGACCGTTTAAAGGACTTCTCACATCTAGAACAGTTGAAGGGGCGCTCACCAGTATGCATCAATATATGATTCTTTAACGTTTTTAAATGTGCAAAGGATTTCTCACATCTTGGACACTTGAAGGGGCACTCACCACTATGTGTCAAAACATGATCTCTTAAAGTGCTTATTCGTGAATAGGATTTGTCACATCTCGGACAATTGAAGAGGCGCTCACCAGTATGTGTAAACATATGCTCCTTTAAACAGTCTGCACGTGAAAAGGAATTTGTCATAACTTGGACAGTTTTGGGGCACTCCCGTGTGTATTTCAGCACATAATTTTTTTAATTACTTAGTCTTTTAAAGTTTTGGTACCAAAAAGGACATGTATAATACTTACTAATGTGTATTTTCAATTAAGAATTCATATTCCTGTTCTTGTATGAGTTTTTTTAGTAGTAAGACGCTTCGAAAAACACAGAAATGTTATGTTTTTTTCTTTATAGACTGTTATTAACAACGTTTGTTGTCGCATAAATCTGATACCACATGATCTGAAAAAATACCATAAATATGCTACAGAATAATATCGTTAAATGGAAGTTACTTTGTTAATTTTGAAGGAAGTAAATTGTTATCGCATCGATAGAATATATTCTATTACACTTAAAAAATATACATTGGTTACGCATGAAACAAAATATGAGTTCTAGTAGTTCTAAAAAGTGTAATTATGTTAAATTAATTAATTACTTAATCAAGCAAGTTTCAGAACTACTTTATGACTGCTACTAATGGACAATATCCTTGTAGCTTCGATCCCCTACGACCTATCATAATGACCAACGTTTGTTCGTTAGTCTATGATATATTAAAAGCGTACGATCAGAACTGTATATTAATAAATGGAGCGAGTACTCAGTCCTTATAAATATCTACCTCCTGAAGTTTTAAATTAGTGATTTTTTAAGATAGTTTAATGTTAATGTATGCGATAATGTTGACACTTATCTTAAATATCTATGTATATGACATTTTAACGTAAACATCTGCTAACTAAATAAAAAATAAAACTCCAACGTAAACTAGGTACCCTAAAAAGTTTAAAGTACTTAGTCAGTATACATGTATACTTGACTTATACAAGAATTTTGAACTCACGAAAAAATCCTACTTCCAAACAAAATATAATATAGGTTTGATTGCTTTAGTAAAGTAAAAATTACGATAACAAGTTTAAGATAGGGAAAGATTAGTTAAAATTGTGTATAATCATAATTTCAATTGCATAGAACAATTTATTTAGGATGTTACCTTGTGAGACAAAAGCGTTCATTGGGCTGTAATATTGTGGTATGAAAATGACCGCCCATACATTTAAAACCGTTATCTAGAGACTTGTTAATGGTTCTTCATTTAACCTTTACCTCATTTAACCCACCGTAAGGAGATGTGTTAGCTAACATAAGAAGGATTGGGAGATTTCCATATAACTTTCTTTAACGATCAGACCATTTATATTACAAATTGGCTTATTAAAATCCAACATGGAAGTAAATGTCAAACGAGTTCACAATATAATAGCTAACCGAATGACCTACTAGTATATTGTGAGCTGAAGACTAGGCCTACTCGAAACAATAAAGTTGGCTAAATAATACCGAGTTCACAATACGATAGTTAACCGAATGACTTACTAATCTGTTGTGAACTATAAGAAACATGAACGTTGGCTAAATATAAACGACTTAAATACCACTAAAATCGCTCCCAGTGTTAATCGTGTGGGAGAAAAACGGATTTTGTAAAGAAAACTTTATTAATACTAAATAGAATCATTCCAATAACAAACTCAACCGAGATGTTGTAGTAAAATGTTTAACTGCTAAATAATCATCTGTGAAGGCATTTTCGACTTATCATGTGTAAAGACACTTTAGATTGGATCGTTAGCAGTGCAAGCATTGGAGAGCCACATAATGGCGGTGTAAGACAACGACGCAACTTTAACGAAGTTTAAGGTAAATATGAATAAATTTTGATTGTTGAATGGGTGTGATGCTAACTAATCAATGGCCAATGACGGCTGGATCCAGGCATGAGGTCTTACTCACTTTGTGAGCTCAACCAATTAGCGTTATATTAAAATAATATACAATTTTAGATAGTTCGTAGGTATAAATCAGTTTTATTTGGAACGTCAAGTACACCAACCGCATCATAATTCAATTGTGTTTCCACACGTTAACTGTGGTCTGTTTTAAAACACAAATAAGATTTTAAGGCGAGTATTTTTGTAACCAGCTTAACAAAATAGCATAACATCAACACTGGATATTGGACCATTGATGAGGTTAATTTTATCCTCAACCTAGAAATACAAATTCCAAAATATGTCTTATGATTGAAATAACCGTCAGTAAAAGTTTTATATTTCAATATTTGGTTTTAAAGAAGGATAACTGCGCTATTACAATGCTTAGAAAATTATAATTTTAAGAACATATTGTTAATAGGCTACTAAACAAAAATATATTATGTTGATATGTATATATTTATCGCTTTTAACCCTGTTAGCTGCTAAATAACCAATGAGAGTTGGAAATAATACGTTTTTGATATAGTTTAATCTTCTACTCTTTTGTAAACAATTGTGTGTTATTTGTAAGCAATCTAATCAAGTTCATGAACCGTAGATGATTTTTGTGAGGGAGATTGTTTAAAAAGGTGGAAAGGTTTTTATTTTGTATTATAAAAAAATACCTTAAATGTAAACTAGCTTGCATAGTCGTTGCAACCAATAAAAATACCCCCGTCGCAGCAAACCTGCGTACTCAGCGAATTTCCAATGCATATTTATGTCTCACTACTACATAGAGCTACTTACCAAGTTTCATAAAAATCCATCTATAAATAAGTGATATATAGCATTTTATTTATTCTCCATGTAAGATTAACATTAGAGCTGAATACGCAGGTTTGCTGCAACGAGAAAGATAAAAAAATGTGTATTTTTGCAATTATCAATATTACTCAACCAGGTGAAGCTACACACCAAGTTTTATTAATTTAGGTTCATAACTAAGGGAGATATAAAACTTGACTTATTCTCCATATGAATAATATGGGGTCAAGTATGCAGGTTTGCTGCAACGGGGATAATAAAAAAATCCATTTAGTATGCAAATATCAATATACCAGTACTACGCGAAGCCACATACCAAGTTTCATCAATATACATTCATAAATAATCGAGATATACAATTTTATTTATTCTCCATAAGGCTAACAGTGGACAACGTACTGTGTTTAGCACTTTGAATATCTTTGCAACGGTGGGACGTAGAACAACACTTAAAACACCAAAATGATTGGTTTGTAGAGCTGAACTGATTGGTATCAGCAAATGTCAAGTTTTCAGTAAAATTATCTGAGGAAAATCCAAAAACTTTTTCCCATAAGATTAATATACACAATTTTATGGACGCGTTTTCTTTACTTTTCTCTACAACCACTAAACCTAGGTTAATGATTCAAAATACTAAATTATTTGTTTTTTTTACCTCTATAAAATGACTATAACCAAAATTGAGTGTTTTTTAAATTTTAGGGGGAAAACTTAAAAAAACCGATTTTTGGAAAATTTAAAACCCCCATAAAACCCCTTTCCATAGTCCGATCAATCTGGTTTTCGAACTTAAAGTCATAAATGTTACTCTACACGTGTGCCAAAATTCATCAAAATCGGGCGTTTCTTTCAAAAGTTATCGCGGTAACGGACACACACTCATATATATATATATATATATATATATATATATATATATAATTTGAACGAAAAGTGTTTGGCATCTGGGGAGCTCAAAACAAAAAGTTATCATGGTCTCGGGCTTAAGTCTTACCATGCCATCTACGGTAATAGCTTCTTCCCGGTACTTTGGTATTATACGGATGCCACTATTTTTGGAGGTTAAATTTTTACCGGATACAATGGATAACTACATAATTCGAAAAACGTACTTTTATTGACTTACTGTACAAATTTTACATCATTCTGATGAGCGGTCTTTGTGTTGTGCCTCCCAAAAGACAGCGATGTCCGCTAGGATCGTGTTGAATGCGTCGCCGCCGCTAGCAGCCACACCCGATCGCCACATGTACTCCGCCAAATATACAGTGCGCTGCGGCAGTTATGTTAGGATGGGTTATCATAAAAATACGTACGGTTTCCTCTTCATTTCGAGGTAAATCCCACACCAGAAGAACGTCACTCATTATGAAAACAAATCTAACGTAGTGCACGGCAATAAATCACTCATGACACTGACCCAGATACAGGCGGTGACAGGTGATGCACGCGCTCCGGTCAACGACCTGACCTTGGCCTATTTGGAGGGGGTTTGGCGGTCTGAAGTATGACTCATCAGGTATCATTCGATTCGTAACAAAACAAGGAAAGTTCTACAATCATTTTTATGATAACCCATCCTAACATAACTGCCGCAGCGCGCTGTATAAGGGTGGCATCCGTATAATACCAAAGTACCTTCTTCCCTATAGGGGAAATTCGCTAAAAGGTTTTCCTTTCTAACTTAGGCCTATCTATAATAACCTTAAACAAAATTTTAATACCAATATATATTCCAACTTTTATATTTTTTTTAATTTAAAAAAAGTTAAACGTTATATTTAAAGCTTAAAAGTGCAAATACGGTACATCGGTAATTGGTCCGTATATGGCAGCCTCAGGAATGTTGATATAAACGCACGAGAACCATCCAGACACACTGGGGGCTGGTGGAATTCCGGGGTAAAATATGGGGAATGTGGAGGGAGAAACGGGTAATCTTGTAGAAGAACAGGTATATGGCTTTGGTTGAGAGTTATTTACTGTAAAATAATCATTAGAAAGGGCTAGAATGTGGTAACAAATTGTATTAAGTAGGCCTATCATAACAATTAATAAAACAGCGGGTTCAACTTTTATTTTCGACCAATAAAAATACGAGCAACGATTAATAATAGAAATGATTTAAATGAATCATTGAATTGCTTATGTATATATTTCAATCGGCGTATTGGCAGGAATCAGAACCAAATTTACCATTTAACATTTATTTCTGTTTCATTTTCTTTCATTTTTTTGCACTTGTGTTCAAACAATTTCGTATGAGGACAAAAAGTAATAACATAAGATATATCCCATTATAGTCTAACTACGGCCTAGCCTTCACTGTAAAAAAGGAACTCCGAAAAAGAAATTGTTAACCTCGATCTATATGTGATTGTCTGTTATTATTTTAGTAAACCATCCCGTTAACTGTCTAAATTAAAAATCCATAATGTAACAACTTAACCTAAAGACAATTAAAATAAAGTGTTAAGGATTACCTTATTATGCAAGTTAACAAACATAACCTCAATTCATACAACAAACGTTATTTCTTTAGGACTAAAAATCATCAATGTTTACTAGTCCTTTCATATAACATGGTTAAATGAAGCGTATTAAATATTTAGTTTAATCCAGTCAATTTAAAGAATGTTGCTAAACTAACGCAAACTCTCACCCGATAAACGTACTTGTTACTTCCAACTCACCATTTCTAGCATATTAAGGATAGCTAACGAATTGTTAATAGTCACACTTTGTTATATTACTTCGTTACCTAGATGAAATTTCATTTAAAAAACAATTTTTAATATACAATTTTTTATTATTGTGCAAATAGGAAGGGTTAGTTTTCAAAATGATAGACGTGACATAATCAAGTAATTTTCAGTTTAATTTATTAAAGGAACTAACTTAAGGACCTACTTAATTCTCTACTAAATAATTTAGGATTTTTATATCCGGTCCTTCCATATCTGTAGAAAGGGTTAAAAGTACTACCAAATATTATTAAAATACAACCAATAATAGTTTTACTGGGTCCCGCTGATGTTCAAAATGTAAGCTCGACGATGATACTGGATAACGTGGATGAATGAATGATTTCTATTGATATTAAAAATTGTAGTTGAACCTCACTACTTGCATTAACAAAATCAGTAAAGTAAGACTAATACTGCTGATATTACTAGTACAGTACTACAAAACAAGCTTAATTATTGAATAATTACAAAAGCGAGAAGTTAGTAAAACAACATAAGTGAGGAGAACAGAATATTATAAGGCTACCTTAGATCATCGTAAATAAATAAAAATATTCATGGAAGCGAATTTCAATCAACGAAAGTAAGATTTATGTATTTATAACTGACTATCCTAGCCTAGCCTTGCTATAAATAATGAGACTCAGTGTATTACGTTAGTAGAGAAAGATTTAAATTTTTAACCTGGATTCCCAAAAGTAAACGTAATAGTCTATTAGCCTACTATTTAACTAAATTCAACTGATTACTGTATAAGTTAAAAGTGCTGAACACAAATTTAAACTTTTCAGTTAACTAACATAACCCTATTACCATACCAACCACAATAGTTTACGTCCCAGAACTAGAAATAATTTCTAATGATTTTTCATTCGTATAATGTATGTTAGGCTAGGCATATTAGGAAAGTTAGCGGAAAGTTTAGGTACAGTCCTAATCATCATTGTTCTTTATGTTTTTTGGGTCGCTGAACACGAATATGAGGTTTGCTGACAGATATTATGCCCGGAAAATGTTTTTTTTGTGTGAAAAACTTGAAAATTTGGTCAATTTTTTAGGTTTTTTGGCTAAATTTCGGTAAATATGGATTTTGTGAAAAAACTATGCATTGAAAAATTAAAGCACATAAAATTTACTACAAATTTCACACATAATACTTTTTTCTACGACAAACCGTTACGCTGCTAGAGCGCACTAAAAATGGCCAGAAGTACCAAAAATAAAAATAAACACTAAATGCTGCCGTTTTACATTAGGTTTCCGTAGAAACGACCCATGTTACGATAATTTTAACTATTTATTCATGATAATAAACTGAAACATGCTTAAAAATAAACAAACTAGTGTCTCCACTGACCACAAGGCTTCACATGAAAGAAATATCTGACTAAAATCAAATCGGGAAAAATGTGGACAAAAAAAACAAATGTAGAATGACTTTTATATTAAAATTATTTGATACATGCAGAAACAGTATAATTAAATGTACAAGTTTTTTTAAATAATGGTAATTACCTCATCAATATGTAAGGGTTGGTTGGTAGGATCATGTAATTCAATATCTTTAGGTTGAAGGTTGGCATTCCATCCGCCCCTTTTTCGTCGGTGGGCCCGAGAGCAGAGAAACATCTACTCTAGGCAAGATATACAATTTTTCTTTTTCTCCATAAGAATAACATTAGACAACATACTGTGTTTAGCACTTTCAATATCTCGGGTAACCAATTGACGTAGAGCAATGATCAAAATACCAAATTGTTTGTTTTTTTAAGCTGAATTCAATGGTATAAATTAAAATTGGATTTAAATTAAAATTACATGTGAAAACCCAAAACAAACACATTTTTGGGGTACAAAACCCCCCAAAAACCCCCCTTCGAATGGTGTGATTCATTTGGTTTTCGAACTCGTTCAAATAAATGGTACTTTACACATTTGTACCAAATTTCATTAAGATCGGACCTTTTTACGAGAGTTATCGTGCTTACGGACACACACACAGACACACACACATATATATATATATATATATATATATATATATTATATTATTTAGTTCACTGCATAGGGCTACTATTATAATTATTATTTTCTTTTAAAAATAATAAATATACAGGGTGTCACAAAAATGCGTAGCGCGCTATGCAGAACCAGATTCTACATACAAAAACAAGTCGAAAATGTAGAGTAACATTTTTGCGTTTTCGGATTAGTTTAGTCGTAATCCGCCATTTTGTATTTTTTTTGAAAATAACTAATAATTCAAAAACCCTTCGAGATATTTTTTGGAAACTTGGTATAAACTTTAAGTTTATGGCTTTTAACATTTTACAAAAACAATTTTTATCTAACTTATCAAATTTCAAAATGTCGGCCATTTAAATATTTCAAAGTCAAATTCCATGAAAAATAGCAACTAAAACAAAGTTTTACAAGACATAAAATTTAAAGCACTTTGTAATCCAAATCTAATGACATTTTTACTGTAAAAATCGGTTAATAAATAAAAAAGTTATGGTATTTTTTTATAATAAATTTCAAAATGGCGGCCATATACAAATTTCAAAGTCAAATTCCTGGAAAACTAGCAACTAAAACAAAATTTTACAAGATATAAAATTTAAAGGACTTGGTCAAATGCACTAGGGAATTTGACTTTGAAAATGTTATATGGCCGCCATTTTGAAATTTATTATAAAAAATTGCCATAACCTTTTTTATTTATTAACCGATTTTTACAGTAAAAATGTCATTGGATTTGGATTACAAAGTGCTTTAAATTGTATATCTTAAAAAATTTTGTTTCAGTTGCTAGTTTTCATGGAATTTGACTTTGAAATATTTAAATGGCCGCCATTTTGAAATTTGATAAGTTTAATAAAAATTATTTTTGTAAAATGTTAAAAACCAGAAACTTAATGTTTATACCAAGTTTCAAAAAAATATCTCAAAGGGTTTTTGAATTATTAATTATTTTCAAAAAAATACAAAATGGCGGATTACGCCTAAACTAAGCCGAAATCCAACAAATTTTACTCTACATTTTCAACTTGTTTTTGTATGTAGAATATAGTTCTGCATAGTGCGCTACGCATTTTTGTGACACCCTGTATATATATATATACACATATATATAAAGTCGAACGAATGGTGTTTTTGGCATCTGGGGACCTCAAAATGAAAAGTTATCATGGTCTCGTGCTTAAGTCTTACCATGAGACCTACGGTAATAGCTTCTTCCCTATGGGGGAAATTCGCTAAAACTGCAGCCTACATGCTGCCCACCATTTTGACCCTCTGTCAACTATGCTCCCATGACAATAACCAATTAAATCCTCTTTTCACAAATTAAGTTAGTCTTTATTTGTCTTTGGTCAGATGTTTTGTTAACAAGATATCCTCCAGAATGAGCGATTATGTGGAGAGCTTGCAACTGTTAACCCGGCTAACAGAATATATATGCAGGGCAGATTTTAAAAAGAAGTGGCCCAGATCTGACCTAGGGGAAGCCATAAGCCATAATTTACATTTGTAAAATAATTTATCCTGCCAGAAAAACTATTAATAACGGATATTAATGCAAACATGTGTACAACAATAAAAAAACTCACATTTAAACCGTGAACAGGTGTATTAAATACATTTTAAGTTAGCTGGAGGAAATAATTTAACCCTTTGAGCACCAAGCTAGCAAATAGAATGGTTGAATATTTGTTGTTTTGTTGATTTCTGAACTTCTGGATGCATGAAATTGTAAAAAAAACATGTTGTAGGTAGACCCACACACAGTGAGGATAGGTAAAGTAGCGAAACACCTGATCGGATTTGCAATTCACAAAGAATTCACCCGTCCCGTCAGCATGGATCTGTGCCGTCCACCGCATTCTTAAAGTTTGCCCTCCCCTTCAACTCTGTAACAGACATGTGAACTCTTCGTGCGTTGCATATATAAACCAACGACTGAGACAGGATTTGAACCCTCGATCCAATGATTACCATCTGTCCAGGGAGCGCATTAACCCGGTTGGCTCGCAGTTGTATCTGACTGAGAGGTACTATGCTGTACACATAATACGAGTTAGTTCCGTTTGTGTCTACCAGGTTACACCACATGTAAGACGCATACTGCAGTGAGCTTGCAACTGTACAATTTCTTATAGTGTAATTACCAGTGTTTTATCCCTAGGACTGCCCTGGCCTGATTTATGTTAAATTGCTCGGTGCCCTAGCAATTTTTGCCATTTTGCAGAGGTTTTTTAACAATTCACAGTGACTAAACTACTGTTGATAACCTAGTAATATTTATACTCGTTTTGTTCACAAAAAGAAGATTTTGAATAAAATAAAATGAAACGAATCCCTTTTGGTAGTTTTTTAGCAAAATGTGAAAAACCAAAATTTTATAAAGATTTTTGAAAATATTTTCAAAAGTAGAGTCCTCTAGCATTTTTACGCTATTTTTTTAGAGACAATCGAAGATATACAAAATGTAGGCAATTTATTTCCCTACGTGGAAATGGGTTTGATTTTATTGAAAATATTTTTTTATCCGAATTACGGAAATAAATACGGAAACCGTGAAAAATCGACAAACTTACGCTGTACATTTAAAAAATTAAAATATAAAAGTAATATACTAAAACTGTTATATTACTAAAGGTAACAATACAGTTATTGGAAATAACTGAAGTAATAACTGTTTTTATGGCTTTATATGAGTTGAAAAACAAAATTTGAGTTTCACTGAAAGCCAAAATTAGTTATTCGAAGCTAGATTGAATTTTTGTACTTTATTATAATAGGCCTATATTAAATGGTACATATGTTTATAGTAAATACACTTCTGAACAAGAATATATAAATATATATAAATGTATAGAGAATGTGAACAAATAAAGGTTCCATAAGCACATATTGATTTTTGAACCTAAATTTGTAGCACAGGCTTAGCCGTATTTGAGCAAAATCTGCAGAGGTTTCTACAAACCATTTAAAAGATAACCCTATCATATGCATACTATTTTTGTTCACAAAAGAACAGAGAATTTGAATAGCATACAAAAATAAAATGTGATTAGATAGATTTTTAGATAAAGTAAAAAAGTGAACATTTCCAAATTCATTGTAGGCCTAATCTGGAAAACACTCACATTTTCAATAACGCATATTTGAACACAAATAATATTTACCCATAGTAATATAATGACAATACACTTGTTTATCACTAAAACACTAACATGTGACAGTAAAATACGGACCTACTCGCACTAAAAATCACACATTGACTTTGCCTTGGCTAGCAGTAAGAATCTCTGATTTGTTATTATGTACACGAGTCACACCGCTACAAAGAGGAAGAACTTTCTTAGCTTCAAAGCGGTATGTGATTTACGTCACGCTAAATCAATTAATAACGATATTATTATTAGTGATTTATAATTCGCCTTATTTCAGGTGAATGAGTGTCATGCATAGCTCCGAAAAGCACAACTCCGACAAGGCGTTTCTCCGACAGATTTGTCGGAGTTGTGCATTTCTGTTGGCTTTACTGTTGGAGTTGTGCATTAGTTTGTATTATTGTGTCGGAGTTACGCCTTCTTGGTGTTATTCTGTTCGACATCATGTAAATGATTTCGGAGCAACGCATTACACATGAAATACATAAATCCAATACGTCCAAACCCTTAAAAAGTCTTACTTAAAGCTTAAGTAAATGTTTTAATTCCGAAATGCACAACTCCGACAAGTTTTGAGCAGTTTGGCGTTACTCCGACACAACTGCAAAGTTAAGCGTAACTCCGACAAAGGCTTCCCGTCTGGGCGCTGTTTCGATACTGGCTAGGACCCGATACTAAATTCCGATACAATATCGAAAAAAAATTATCGATAATTGAGACTATCGAACCCAGAGTATACAGTGTTTTCCTTGTTTTATGCTCACCATTGGGATCTCGTAAACCATAACAGTTACAAGGAATGTTAAATGAGCAAAGTAGTGTATAATGGAAAACTAAATAAATTAGCGCCCAAAATAACATTAAAATAGGTATTATTAAAAATAATACTAAAATAATATTTTAATCATTTGTTATTGAATGGATGTAGGCCTACATTTGTCTTGTATTATTTTGACCATTAAAAAACACTGAATCAATAAATAGGGACTACTATCAATCACTATATTTTAGAAATACTTTATTTCAAATTGTTTCTATAGTGTAGGTCCTCTGGATCTAATTTGTTTGTGTTTCTGAATAACTGTAACTCTAACTCTAATGTTAAACCTGAGGTTGTAGTTAAAAATATCGCCGCTGCTTAGCAGCACCACCCAGTAAGTGCTGCTACCTAGTGGGTATTCCTTAAACTAAGTCCTCCAGGTTCGAGATTTTACCGCAGTACAAGTTGCCCAGGTCTGCTCAACTTCATAAGAACAATAAACAATGTCTATAACTAAGACAGTGCAAGTTACGCCTGCTAAACTTCGTAACAACAATAAGCACTGTATATAAAAAAGGCAATGCAAGCTGTCCATGTCTGCGTAATTTAATAAAAGCAATTTTTGACATCCCTCGATGTCGTTCAAAAGGTCTGTAATGGTATGCGAGATAGTATAGAAGTAGTATAATAGAACTGTTCCGGCCATGTACTAGCTCCAAAAAGAGTGAACCGTTTTTTTTTAGGCACATCTCAGTTCAAACGATCCCTCATGTTTCCCGCAAGTGCACACTGTAGTGGTGGTGTTTATTTTACGTCTTAATTGTACCGTTTAATAATATAATGTATTAGCGAATTTCCCCTATAGGGAAGAAGCTATTACCGTAGGTGGCATGGTAAGACTTAAGCCCAAGACCATGATAACTTTTTGTTTTGAGGTCCCCAGATGCCAAAAACACCATTCGTTCAAATTTATATATATGTATATATATATATATCTCTCTATATATATATATATATATATATATATATATATATATATATATATGTGTCCGTTACCGCGATAACTTTTGAAAGAAACGCCCGATTTTGATGAAATTTGGCATAAATGTGTAGAGTAACATTTATGACTTTAAGTTTGAAAACCAGATTGATCAGACTATGGGAAGGGGGTTTTAAATTTTTCAAAAATCAGTTTTTTGAATTTTTCCTCCTATAATTTTAAAAACACTCAATTTTAGTTTTAGCCATTTTATAGAGCTTAAAAAAACAAATAATTTGGTATTTTGAATCATTAACCTAGGTTAAGTGGTTGCGTAGAAAATCCAAAAAACGTGTTCATAAAATCTCCCATGTTAATCTTATGGAAAAATGTTTTTTTACTTTTCCTCAATTAATTTTACTGTAAACTTCACATTTACTTTTACCAATCAGTTTAGCTCTACAAAACAATCATTTTGGTGTTTAAATTATGATTCTACGTCCAACCGTTGCCGAGTAATTCAAAGTGCTAAACACAGTACGTTGTCCAATGTTATCCTTATGGAGAATATTTAAAATTGTATATCTTTATTTCTTTCTTTATTGGTAAGAATCTTAATTGCCATAATTAAATTATGGTTAAGACTAAATTACATTAACAGAGTATGTAATGCTAATAATAACTGATAGAATTTTGATTATTTAAATCCTTGAATCTTACAAAATAATCTTCATCCAATCTTGAGACACATTTGATTTTAAATTTATATTACATTTTCATTGTTGTTTTCATTTAAAAAATCTTCAATTTTGTATGGACATTTAACGATAAAGTATTGCTTTAATTTATTTTTTAATTGTCTTATGTTACTTAAAGATTTTATTTCTGAAGGAATTTTGTTGTAAATTTTGATTGAAATGTAGTCTGAGCATCTTTGTCGAAATGTTGAATTTGGATGTGGCAAGTCTATATGGTTGTTATTTCTCGTGTTATAATTATGAATTTGTCTTCTGAAGGAAAATTTATCAAGGTTCAAATGTACAAAATTTGCTGCTTGTAATATAAAAATTGACGATAATGTTAGAATATTTAATTGTTTGAATAGTTGTTTGCATGATGTTCTTCTTGAGACTTGACAAAGTTTTCTTATAGCTTTTTTCTGCATTTTAAATACAATTTTGGCATTTGGGCTTGAACCCCATATAATTAGTCCATATGATAGATGTGAATAGATATAAGCATAATATACCATTTTATTTATGTCTAGAGTGCAGCATTTAGAAAAACATTTTATCAAAAAGATTCCTGAACTGATTTTTTTGCAAATTTTATCAATGTGAGATAACCATGAAAGATTTGGTTGTAATGTTAATCCAAGAAATTTATACTCAGTTGCCAGTGGTATTGTAGAGTTGGCAAGTTGAACAAGTTGAATTGTTTCATTATTAAATTTTTTATTATATTGTAAAGCTGATTATCCTCTTAGCAGCAAACCTGCATCCTCATCCCTAATGTTATTCTTATGGAGAATACGTAAAGCTTTATATCTCCCTTAATTATGAACATAAATCATTAAAACTTGGTATGTAGCTTCACCTGGTTGAGTTATATTGATAATTGCAAAAAAAAAACATATTTTCATCTTCCTTGTTGCAGCAAACCTGCGTTCTCAGCCCTAATATTATTCTTATGGAGAATAAATAAAATGCTATATATCACTTAGTTATTTATGTATTGTTATGAAACTTGGTAAGTGGCTTTATGTGGTAATAAGAAATATATTCATGCATAGGAAATTCGCTGAGTACGCAGGTTTGCTGCGACGGGGGTATTTTTTTATTTTAATAAAAGTCTACTATTTGCATTACTATATATTATTGTATTTAAAAAATGCTGTGCAGTTAGTAACGAGATTAAACACGTGATACTTAATTGCGCAAAGTTGTTATTTTTTAAGTAATACAGTTTATATGAGCAAACCTAAAACGAATACTAACTAATTATATTTTACTCATTTTCAATATTTCCCTGTTGAATACTACTTTTATTGGGTTTGGATTACAAAATATGCATTATTTATAAATAAAACTATAAAAAATAAAAATAAGTTCAAACTGTTTAGTTCAAAAGTTCACTCACATTGGTAAAGTAACATACACACACACATATACATAGATAAACACGCACATATATACAGATATAGCCTAATATTAACAAACTGTCCATATTAGTAAAACTGTTTTCTTTAATGACAATTCACACCTTGTGAATAATATTTAGGCCTACATCAGTTCAGACCGAAATGTCCTAAATATGATGTTTGCATTAGCACGGCACAGGGGCACCGAAGGGGATTATCCCTTCTCACATCTCGCGGCAGCTCCTCGGCGCAAGGCCGACAAATCCAGATGTGGCCGCACGGCGCCACATCAAAGGTTGCTGGCTGCCACCGACACATAGCGCAGGTCCCGAGCCGTCAAACTTGTTCCTGCCTGTCTTCAATGACCTGGAAATTTTGCTTTTTGTTATTGTTTTAGTACATTATTTTAAAACATTTTCCTTTCTTATAAAAGTATGTATATGCATATGCTTGTTGTAAGTACGGTGATGGTAATAGTGTTCAAAGTTTATTTGTATAAGCTAGGTAATTGCTAGCAAAATAGGATGTACCTTCATGCTCTAAATACAAATCAGTGTGCATACTGAAAGACCTTTTACATTGAAGGTGTCTTAAGTTTTCCTTTGTATCTAAACCTTGATTTATCTATAATATTATAAAGAAGAGATGGTTTCTGTCTGTCTGCCTGTCTGTCTGTCTGATGTTCTAGGTGAACGCAAAAACTACTGAACCGACTGGGCTGAAACTTTACAAATAGGTAGATCTTGAACCCATGCAACACATAGGCCAATTCACTTCCTTAAAATTCCCTCAGGCTACGCCCCGTGAACGTCCTAAGTTTCAATGTTTACATTTCAGAATAAAGTAAACATTCAGAAACTGTAATGCGAACAGCTGTGGATCTTCCATTTGACAGCTTAAAAGAGCATAAGCAAGAATAGCTGTTTCAAGCTAACTAAAATACAAATTGAACTGACTAAAGAACGGATAGAGAAAACCCCTGTGTGAGAAACGGGTACGTCAGCTAGTTTTTAATAATTAGAAGTTTTTAATTCCCAAATCATTTGCAGATTACGCTTATTTGATGTGGCTAGAGTATTTGTTATTAAATAACCCGATAATTTTTTGATATTTTTCCAAACAGATATAAACAATCCTTCTTCAAAGGTACTGAGAACAATTTTTTAAAATTATAAAATACCGTTTGATCACTAATGTAATAGCTTATTTAAAACACCTGGATAACGGTATTAAGTTACCGTAATTACCTCTTCCTCTTGATTAGCCCCTTGTATAATTGCCGGGGCCACAGGATTTTGGGGTTGAGGTGGAGGCTGCTCTAGAATTTGGGGATGAGGGACAGGGTTGATGGGTTGAGGGTCATGGTTGATGGGTTGAGGGTCAGGGTTGATGGGTTGAGGGTCATGGTTGATGGGTTGAGGGTCGTCCACCGCTTCTTCCTCGGCGTCCGATCCCACTGCCGCCGGCGCCGCCCCGTCAACGACCTCGCGGCCCACTCTACGCCTTGGTAGCCTAGGGTTCCTCAGATAGGCGTCTAGGCCGGTCACCGCATGGCTCACTCGGTCAAGAAACTGAGCAACCGTGTAAATGAAAAAAATGTTCCATTAATTAGGGTTGCCATATCACCTGATTTCCCCTGAGATTAGCTGATTTTGAGGTGATTTTAAGATATATTTAAGGAATTTACTTAAACATTTTTTGAGGACGAATTTTTGCTACACATACATATACATGTTATTACAACGTGAAACAAGTGTCTAAAAATGTTTCCCTATAAATATTAAAAACAAAGCTAGAATTAGTTTCCTTTTTAACAGTAAATAAAACGATTGTATATTCAGTTTCATATGTAAACATACACAAAGTTATATGTGTCGTATTTTACACAGGCGTACGTAGCACTTGTTACTTTATTGCAGGTCACTTGCGACAACCATCCAAATCACACTCTAGAGTCATGGCTTGTGTGTACCCAAAATTATCATGAAAATCGTAATCTAAATGCTAAATTCAATTAAGTTTTTTTTAGGTTTTAGAATCCTTAAATTAATTTAAAGAATACCCTCCAGGAGTATTAGTTTGCAAAACCATATCACCTTTAACTCATCCCTACATGGAGTCAAGTTAGCATTATATTTACCGGCCTAGTCGGAGATCGTCTTGAGCCTCGGCAATATTCCGGTCTTGGACCCTCACCGCTCGTCTTCTGGGCCTGACGTGTCGTACACCAGCCTGTAGGCGTTGAAAATCCATCATCTTTGACTTCTCAATAGTCCTTAGACGATCTACATGTAAAAAACAAAATTATTACTTATATTACTATGATTATTACACGATTTCTTGATTTTACCGGCCATTTTAGACATCTAACATTATTAATTTTCTAACATGTTTATTGGTATCAATCGAAAGCTGTTACCTTCAAGATGTGCCATTTGGGGTTATGAAAAACATCCACCTTCAGGGATCGACCCCAAGGGCTTTTAAGTTCCAATGTTTAATGTTAAAATTAAGAATTTATATGTTATATATAGTCCAACAGATTATTATAATGTACAAATTTAACAACACAACACCGTATGCAAAAAATATTCCCGTGCGGAGAACGGGACATCAGCTAGTTTAAAACAGTTTAAAATATAAACAATCACGGATGTTACGTTTAGATGTTTGAACAATTGTAATTTTTTATTAAACAATATACAAGACATTTTAAATTCCAGTAGACAATCTAAATTTATTTTATGGGCCTACGCTAAAATTCTGAGTGAACAGATAGATTGTTAAAGAAGTCATAATATAATAATAAGATCCGCTTTCAATTAAAAAATAAGCGAGGTCACAAACTACTGTACATACAGACTGTTAAAAAATAAATCAAATGAAAGAAATATTTATAATTGTATTTATGAATTAAGAATTCGTAATTTAGTAACAAATAATTATTAAAATTGGTATTAAAAATGTTTTTATGATATGTCCATAATAATGACATGTCCAATGTTTTAAAAATATTTTCCATAAACAATAACCAATAAACCTTGATTCTATACTACCTGTTAAAAAATATTCACTGTATATATTTTTTCCATTTGGGAAAATTTCCGTGTTTAGATAAGTTTTTAAAAAGATTAGTTCTACAAACATTGTGTATGCCACTACTAACCAAGGAAATCCCAGAAACCTGGGTGTCGCCCTATAATGTCGTTTACTTGACGGTAGAACGATTCCACCGCATTGTTGGTCCGGTGTGGCAGCCCGGCAACTGACAAGGCAGCTGAGCCAACCACGTCCAACCAGTATTCCTGGACGTAATTAAGAAGTCGTTGAAAGCGAGCCAGGATGCTGTTAGTCCTACAATATTCAACGACTACTCTGAACCCTCCAGGGATACTGGCTGGAGGCAGCAGTGGGAGGCAGAGCAGCATCTTCAGGCCTTTTGCAGCAATTGGATTGTGCTGTCAGTCTTAGCAGGCCCACTGACCGATGTTTCTTCCATAATGCCTATAACATGTACAATATAGGCCTAGTAGATGTTTTTAAAATTAAATTCGTATTGTTGAGAGAACTGCGAGAGGTATCTTACTAATCACTTTTAACATGTAAGGATTAGAATCAATTTACGCATAACTTACTGATAAACAACCATTGAAATATACAATTTTAAATTAACATATAAATTTATCTAATAATGAAGCATCTGTCATAAATTTCTAAAGAAATAATAAAATGTGTATTTAGAAAGAAAACTATTTATTTGTATATAATTAATGTTAACAATTAAATGTGACATGGAGTACAAGTTCAATACGGTATATATTTTTATTAAATTTCACATTTTTAAAGACGTTTTAAAATGTACAACTTTAAAATTACCTTGTGTTACCTCTATCTTATTAGTTTACAATCATATAAACTTGTATTACTTGAACAAGATATTTACATTGAAAATGATATGCACTATAGTTTAAATTAGAATACAAATATAAATTAATTATACGAGTTTGACTAATCAATTTACCAGATCTTATAGGGGTTTAACAAAATAGGTACACTGCCTACATATTGTGATATAGGAGAGGGTTCAGGGTAAATGGGTATCAGTTGACTGGCTCAATTGTGAGTACAGAAATGTTATTGTACACATCTAACACAATCGTGTAATACAATTTAAAACATATTTTATACTATTTCTTGTAGTCGTTGTATAATTTTTGGAATTACAAACTAAAGACCTAAAGTAATTTTTACAATATCACTTAAATGTGTTAGCCAACCTAATATTGTACATTTAATATGTCATTTACACTGGGAATGAGGAACAAGCTGGATTTATCACCACAGTCTTTTCGCTTAACATAATAACTTAAGTCATTTAACTTACTTGTCCATAGTGAAAACAACATCCAACAAAGCTAGTCCCCGGCCACACTGCAAAAGCTGCATTACGCATAGCCGTTTCATAATCAGCCATAACAGTTACGGGCTGTAGTTGCGGACAAAGTTGACGCACGAGCCGTAGAACAGCTTCGTACGCTGCGGTTGTTCTTCGCTCCATTACGGCGTATACAGCCAGAAATACCTTTTGAGAAAGATGATAAGTATATAAATATCAGCTTCCTCAAATATTACAAAAAATAAATTAACATAGATAAATAATGCCACGTTATTGAGTAAAAATGAAAACAAATTGCAATCACACCAACGGTTATAAGCGAAGTTACAAAAATCAGATTCAAACTCGGAAATAATTAATCTAATATAAAGCGTTAATAAGGTTTATTAACGTTATCAATAATTAAACTTAATTAGCCTACAGGGTGGAGAATTGACGGTAGTTGTTTTCAAACTATGGCCCAATAAACGTAGTGTAACCGTTTTCTGTTTGTTAATCACATGAAAGCAAATTAATGGCTTTACATAACTTAAGTCATCTAAAATAAACTAGGTGTACGCTCATTCCTCGCGTATAAGGATAATCGAAACACATGATCAAACTTAAATCGAGTCTCATAAAAAATTCAAGATCTGATTTGAGTAACATCATCAGAATACATTCCGGTATCATTTAACTGCCGCCAGAATTTGAGTTTTACGTCTATATGTAGTAATAGTGATAGTCACTTCTCCCCATATTCTTACTTCTCGCGGTAGCTCAGTAGGTATCGCACTGCCTCTCAGAGCGAAAGGTCGCAGGTTCGGATCCCGTCTAAAACTAAACCTTTTATCAGAAGAAAATTATTCATACATTTATCACTTGTTTAATCAAAGGAAATGTTGTATCAATCCGAAAATTTATTGAATTTCCCCTATAGGGAAGAAGCTATTACCGTAGTCGGCATGGTTATAATGGACCTAGGCCCGGGACCATTATAACTTTTCGTTTTGAGGTCCCCAGATGCCAAAAACACGAATCGTTCAAAACTGTATATATATGTACTCGCTTTGCTCGCTGGGGGCTCCGCCCCCAGACCCCTGTCGGGGGCTTCGCCCCCAGGTCGCTGATTGTCCACAGTTTAATGTAAATTGGTCCAATTTCTATTTAATACCTAAATTCTGCAACTATTCCAAGGCTTTGATTATTTTTAAGGGTTTAACCTATAAAATCTGGTAATATACCTGTTGATGAATACTACATGGCATGGATACGTAGTATGTTAAATTTTAAGCCTCCATGTATTACCTAAGTGCTTGAAAAAATTAATACGCTTAACTTATGTATAATGTAGCCTTTATAAGGCGTATTTTGAACCTTATGAGGAATACGACCACCGTAGTAACAACCTGAAATCTATGACTTTGGGTAACTAAAAGCCTTCTTCAACAAATATGACATGATTTATACGGGATTTTACCCTCGACATAGCGCAACATACAAAATATACCCTAAAAACACAAACAAGTCTACAAAGCTCAAAGACTTTGATTTTTTTGGGTGTTTAAGATATTTAATCTGGGCGTGGGAGTGTTGCTTGGTACTAATTGTAATATAGGAATACTGTGTGATAAATATTAGGCCTTTAAGTTCTATATTAGAGCTAAAAACCATTAAAAACCACGAGAAAATCTTGGAAAAAAGTTTAAATTTAAAACATCTAGCGCTACCTAAGAGTGAAGGGGGTGAGATAGGGTAAAATGTCATAGGACTAAAGTTGTAGTTCGTCTAAAATCTGTGGCACGTGGTGGTCTTCGTTTTTCAATAGGACAACCCGTTCAGTTGCTAGAGCTCAAATAAACAAAGACTAAATTTTGATATTTTTTATTTACAATTATTTATTTTTTTATATATAGTTCAAACTAAAAATAGTAGGATTTGGGAAGAAAAGGTGCAACGCACATGCATTTCATATCTCACGATCCTAGTTTCAGGATAAATGGTGATGCGTGTATTCTAATTAATAACAATTGTTCCAGAACCGGCATTTCCTTACTACTTATACTTAGAAAATGGTCAAATCTATAGATTTTAAGAGTTTTTGATTTTCCGACAGGTTTAAGTAATAAAACCTGGTCATATTTCTACTGCTATTTACTAAGTGTGATGTAGACATACTGCGTGCGCAATATTAGGCCTCCATCAAGTATATCAACGTGATAGGAAATAAAAAACCGCCACAAAATCTCAAAAATTGACAAAATCTAGAGCTATCTAAGGGTGAAGGAGACGAGATATGAGAAAAAGTCATAGGAACAAAGTTGTAGATCTTGAAAAATCCATGACACGTGGTGGTGTCTGTTTTTTGATAGGACAATCCGTTCAACCGCTACAGCTCAAAAACTAGAATTTTAAAATAAGCCTTTTTTGGGGGAATTTAAATATATTTTTTTAGGGGGGTTAAAATAAAAAATTGTCAAATTTGGCAATTTTCCTGGGGGTTACAAGGTAAAAGCTACCTGCGTGCCAAATTTCAGGTCTTTAGCTCATCTAGAAGTGGTCTAGACTTCGTATACCTCAGTAAGTCAGTTACACATGCGGCTGTATATATATTATATATATATATATTACATATACATGTGTCCGTGGGTGCGATAACTCTTGTAAAAATGATCCGATTTTGATGAAACTTGGTAAAGACATGTAAAGCATCATTTATGACTAAGTTTGAAAACCAGCCAGATCACTCGATCCAAAGGGGTATTTTGGAGGTGTTTTGTACCCCAAAAAATGTTTTTTTAGAATTTGTTACATATAATATTTTAGTAAATCCAATTTTAGTTTTCACTAAATTCAGCTTAAAAAACAAACAATTTGGTGTTTTGATCATTTCGCTACATCAATTGGTGACCAAGATATTGAAAGTGCTAAACACAGTACGTTGTCCAATGTTATTCTTATGGAGAATAAGAAAAATTGTATATCTTGCTTATTTATCAACTTATCCTGATGAAACTTGGTATATTGCTTCATATCCTTGTAATCTATTGATATTTGCACTAAACAGTTTTTTTTTGCCTATATTTTCTGTAGCAGCAAACCTGCGTACTCAGCCCCCATGATATTCTTATGGAGAATAAGTAATGTGTTATCTCGCTTAATTATGAACATAAATTAATACAATTTGGTATGTGGCTTTACCTACTTGAGTTATATTGATATTTGTATAAAACACCATTTTTTTTGTTCCTTCCTTCAGCAAACCTGCATACTCAGCCGCCATGTTATTCTTATAGAGAATAATTAAAATGTCATAAATCGTTTATTTATGAATGTATATTGATGAAACTTAGTATTTGGTTTTGTGTGATATTGAGATACATATATATGAATTTGAAATTCGCTGAGTACGCAGGTTTGCTGCTACGGGGGTATTTAAAATAAATTGTGGGTTTCAGGCATGGTTTGTTGTAAGGATTGGCATGGGTGCGTTATCGTACAAATAATTTGATAATAAAACATAGAAAATGTAGCACTCATGGAATGCATTTCAATCGTGCTGGTAAGAAACAACTATTGAATGTTATTTGTCAAATAAATTAAGGATAAAGCAGCCCCACTGCTTTATAACAATAGCACTTGATGGGATGGATGTGAAAGTACTTTTTTTGTACATTAAGTGGTTCTAGATCTGTTCTTGCTAATTTTGACAGTCACTTATGAGACTGTACCTGCTGAAAACAATAAAATAGGCTCTGATTATATGTTGTTAAGGGATAAGTCGGTAACAAAACATGTAAATAGTGCCATAAATGTTAGGTTTTTGTTTTGCTATGTTCAGGGTTTTAATAACAAAATTGATTATATGAATTTTTGATGTACAAAATATAATGTAGATGTCATTGCTGTAGCTGTACATTGGATTAATGAGACTGATGCTCAATGTTTATGTGTACCTGGTTATACAGCAGCTTCTTTTTATGGTAGGCCTAATATAGTACATGGTGGTGCAGCAATATTTGTTACTAATAATATAAATTTTAAGGATTTATCACATATTAGGGATCTTTCAATAGAGATGGTGTGTGAGGTTGCCAAGGATGTAGCCAGGGAGTGTGCTGAAGGTGCTCCAGCACCCCCCGAAATTCTCATCAAATTACATTTTTAACAATGGCTAACAGAGGCTTCTTTAACCTCCAAAAAAAACCTAAGGGTTGCTGCCTTGCTGGTTAGTTTATCGAACAAGTTAGCGAGGTTAGTTGGCGCGGACTGTATGCAACGCAACACTAAAACGGACAGTAGCTTTTTAAACAAACTATGGATTTAGGACGCAGACTCACAATTACTGCTTTAATCCAAGATTATTTTTTTAAGTAAATTCAAATAAACAATTGTTATAAACAGGGCCGGATTTAAGCATAGGCTACACAGGCGCGCGTATAGGGGCCCGCACCACACGAATCCCACATACAACAACATAAAACATGCAAATAAAAAAAGGTCGCCAGCTTGCTGACCTGGGTGGCAAGAGCCCGCACCACCGGCTGCGCCTAGGGACCCACAGCTCCTAAATCGGCGATGGTTGCAAATAAAAGTTGGATGGACATAAAGTAACCTAGTTGCTTTTAAGAGGATTTCACAATCTTAAATTTACATGAAATTTGCGTAACCTTATAGGTATTTTGTAGCTCATGTATAGTATATACTACAGATTGTTATTCTTTAGTTTAATAATATCAGTCTGTAGGATCATGCACTATAATGTTTTTTTACGATACAAGAATATATGCAAAGACTAACGACAGTACTGTAGTTAGTCTATGGTATATGATTGGTGATATGATCGGTAAACACAATGAATTACTACGGAATTAATTATTTACTTTAATTATTAGTAAATTTTTATTCAAGACTAACTGATCTTGCACTCTTGTCCGTTCATTACGGCAATGTCAGAGTGTTTCACTAGAACAAGTAGTGGATGTAATGGCGAGCGTGCCCAGGAAGCTGGTTCTCTTGTAGTTTTTTATGCCATCAAAGCAATCTAACTTTAAATATACAATTTACTATATTATAATAAGTTTTTTTGTTTCAAGCAATAATAAAACTCGCTTTTGTTATTTTGTCTCTTGTTCGTTTATTTATCCTAATGAATTTGAATTTAGTTATTATCTTCTGTTACATCCTTATAAACATTTCCCCCTGGTTCAGCACCCCTCAAAATAAAAAACTGGCTACGCCCTTGGAGGTTGCTGCAATAGAGCTAATAAAGGAAATAAATTATTGTGCTATCTGTTTATAGGCCTTATAATGATGACTAAGCTCTTTTTAATTTTCTGAACTGTCTCTATGATATTTTGTCTTTAGTAATCAAGCCTGATTTTAATGTAGTTATAGCTGCAGATTTCAATGTTAAATTTACTTATGTCAATGATTTTGAGAGAGATTTAAACAACTTATTTGACTGTTTTGGACTTAAAATCACTACCTTAGAAATTACTAGGCCGGGTTTATCAAGTACTGATAATTGCATTGACAATGTGGTTACAGACATGCATAAAACAAAGTGGTCTTCAGAAGTAATCCATACAATTTTGTCGGACCACCACGGAATTCTTTTTAGTTGAAATTTAAATTTGTGTAGGCCTAAGCAATTAGTTAGGATAGTTAACGATCATAATGTTAACTTGTTCATTGATATGTTTAAATATATAAGTTGGTTGGAGGTACATGATACTACAGGTATGGATGACAAATTTCAGATTTTTCATAACTTCTTGTTAACAGCCTTGCTGCGTTTGTTATGTTTAAACATGAAAATCTCATATATTTCAATGTTGAGCGATGTCCCGATTTCGGGGCACCCGCAGCGAATGCGTTAAGTAAATTTAAATAAACAATTGTTGGAAATAGAGTCGGATTTAAGCATAGGCTACACAGACGCGCGCCTAGGAGGCCCCACCATATTAATCCCACATACAACAACATCAAACATGCAAAAAAAAAAGGTCGCCAGCTTGCTGACCTGGGTGGTACCGGCTGCGCCTAGGAGCCCTCAGCTCCTAAATCCGGCGATGGTTGCAAATAAAAATAGGATGGACACAAATTGTAAGGTTAGTTTAGGTAGTTAGGTTAGGTTAGGTAGTTTCCTTTTAACCCTTTGAGTGCTAAGCTTCTGAAAGGAGTAGTTGAATCCGTGATGTTTTGTTGATTTTTTTAATATATTGAACGCCTGAACAGTTAAAATTAATAAAAACGTGCTTCCGCTGGACACACACAGTAAAGGATAGGTAAAAAGTAGCAAAACACCTGATCAGATGTGCAACTCACAAAGAATCCACCCATCCCGTCAGCTTGGACCCGAGCCGTCCACCGTTTGCTTAAGGTCCGCCCTCCCCTTCAACTCTGCCACAGACAGGTGAACTCTCCATGAGTTGCACATAAAAACCACCGACTGACGGGATTCGAACCCTCGATCCAAGTGTTACCCCCGGCCAGGAAGGTAACGCCTTAGACCGCACAGCCACTGGTCAGGCTAGCAGCTGCAGTGGATCAGTTGGTATTATAGAGACTAGGCGCTGGACGAGGTAGTTCAAGTCGTGTCTACCAGGTTTCACCACATGTCAGACTCAGACTGCAGACTGAGCGCCTAACGGTACAATCGCTTATGAAGCAGTAACAGTGTTTATTGATAACAGATTCAAAAGACGATATATCGGACCATAGCACTGAAAGGGTTAAGAGGATTCCACAATCTTAAATGTACATGAAATTTGCGTAACCTTATAGGTATTTTGTAGCCTTATTTAGTATATATGCACTACTCTTAACTACAAATTATTACTCTGTAGTTTAATAATATCAGTCTGCAGGATCATGCACTATAATTTTTTTTTACTATACAATAATATATGCATAGACTAACTACAGTGATGAGCTAGTCTATGATATATGACTGATGATATATATGATCGGTATATACACAATGAATTACTGCATAGCTAATCATTTATTTTTATTATTACATTTTCATTTAAGAGTAACTGATCCTGCACTATCTCCGTTCATTACGGCAATGCCAGTGTTTCATCAGAACAATTACTGGATGTAAAGGCGAGCGAGCCCAGGAAGCTGGTTCTCTTGTAGTTTGTTAGGCCATCAAACCAATTTTAACTTTAAATATACAATTAATTCTACTATAATAAGTTTTCTATTTCAAGCAATAATACAAAAACATTTTTTGTTATTTTGTCTCTTGTTCGTTTTTTATCCTAATGAATTTCAATTTAGTTACTATCTGTTACATCCTTATAAACCAGGGCGATCTAGCAATCCACAAAATAAAACATGGCTACGCCCTTGTACGGCGCTTAAGCCTCGTTCTCACAATTCCATATAAAAAATAAATAAATGCCTTACTATGATCGCTCATTATTTCTAAATTCACAAAACCAGCTTAACTGGCTTGGCCTGGTCCACGACCCGTCCACGGCTAGTCTTTACCTCCCGTGCCGCCCCGCACTGGCGCCACGCCGTCAGAACAGTCGGCTCGGAAATGCAGAGACGACTTGTCTTCTGATGAATGATCAATGCCGTCTGACTCGGCAAGCCGCGCATCATGAGAACGAGGCTTTACTGATCACAGGCACTCAATACTCCATAACAGTTGTCAATATCAAACTAATAAAATGGGTTGGGTTTTATATGAGATGAATAATCTACGTTTAACAGAAAAAATAAAACTGCAAAGTAGTTTATTTTTGATTGCAGTTACCTATGCAAATTATAGATTGCTAATTAATTGTAGTAAGTAATAAGTCTAGTAAATTTGCTAATATCTTTTACACAATCAACAGTGCAAAACAGTTGGTTAAATGACAGCAGTTTAGGTTAGCCTCTAAAATATTATAATTAACAGTTGTTGGACACCGGTCCGCTTGTTATGGAAACTACAAACATTATTTCATCAAACAATTTGATTTTATTTAAAATGATATAAATGATATAATAAATCCAATTTAACTGTTGCATATATCACTAAGTACAAACACAAAACTAGAAACACACTGGGGAAAAAATTGTTGAAATGAGTGTATACATAATTGCATCACAACGAACACAATAAACATTTTAATACTATAAGTGGTAAACATGCTCTAAATGCAATCTGATCATTGACAACATAACTGTATAACGGTGTGTACTACAAACTAGGGAGACCATTGTCAAACAATGACATCAGTCATGCATATTTGACAAAATACGCCATCAATGTGTTGGCGTCTAAGAAGAATACTAAGTATTTTAGTAAGGGACATAGCACATAAGCACATAGCATTATTATAGACCACTTGGAAATTTATAATATATTAAGACAATATTAAAATATGTATGTTGTAATCCAGGTAATAAGCAATCCGGGTAAAAAGGCGAATCCGAATAATAATATAAATTATTTAAAATCCTTGTGTGAATAACGATTGAACATTCTTCATGGAGGGATGTTATAACCTAACCAACAATTAACCATGGAAACCAGTGGTCTCTCTGAGACCACCTGATACAAACAATAGTAAATAAATACCAAATTTTTAGCATTGCCGTTTATTACATTCAAATACGCCTGTCCTTTACAATTCAAATTGTATAAACTTTGTTTTATTAAAACAAATTGAATATACTAACTCATACGTTATTTTTTACAGGCATGAGAAATTTGACAATTAATTACATTTACAAAGGATGTAATTTCTAAGAGGGCGCAAAAAGGTGGTCAATTACGCCTTCAACTACAAGTATGCACTGGACAAACACTGCCATCTACAAATTGCGTCGGTTAGCTCGCGGCTTGTTAGATTGCAAGTTTGTCTTATCAAGAATAAATTTTACAGGTAACCTCTGAGGTGTATTTCTGATGTAGTTATAACAACTAACTACTGGTGCAGCTTTTTCTTCTATCCACCAAAAACAGTATAGTCATTTTATACAATTGTGATTTTCCCTCAACCCCACTTTAAATAGCTTGTTCGTAAACATCACGTCAAACTATATTAAAATTAGGATCTTCGGTTTCGGAGGAATGTGGCTTTAAGATAAAAGTTAAAAAGTAATAAAGTTATAAGCAAAAATCACAATGTATATGACATTACAAAACCTGAACAACGAAGTTATAACTTAATATATAGATGAACTTATTAAGGTATTTGGGAAGGAATGTTACAAAACGTTTTCCAAGAGTTTATGCCGTTACAACGTTTTCAAGCAGCATACATTTGTTGTATTTGGTATAGTGACACTTAAGGAAAAACTAATAGTTCGATTAAAATAAAACGAATGAACATTAGATTAAAATAAACCGAATGACCATTCGATTATTGGTATAATCGTCATCAGTTCGTTCGATTCTCCTTATTTGGTCTTCAGCCACTAATGCGTTACTCCGACACTTTTTTAAGCAGTTATGCACAGCTCCGACTCGAATCACTCCGTAAAGCATAAGTCCGAAAAACATCTGTCGGAGTAACGCATTGGGGACAACTATCTGTCGGAGTTACGCCAAACGTAAACTTTATGTCGGAGTACTGCTTTAGAGCCGTAAAAGTGTCGGAGTTGTGCATTTCTGATTTATTTCAGTTAAAATCCGTATTTTTGTCGGAGTTAGGCCTTGTCGGAGTTGTGCTTTTCGGAGCTATGCCGTGCACCGGCCTTATTTCAGGTGAATGGGGCAAATGGACAGCTGACCTAACAGCTGATTTCAACGATTATTTCTCAGACTTTCTGAAGTGGTAAAATGGTATCAATATTATTACGTTTCTGGATCAATTTCATTGTGTTATAAGCAGTTGAAACAAATACCAATTCGCCTGATCTCAGGTGATATTCCATCTGGCGCACACATTAAGTTATATCACCTGATTTCAGGCGTAGGGCAGTCCTAGGGTTAACTGGCAGATTTAACTCAACACTTTGGAAAGCTAAACTACGTAACTTCATGAAATAATAAATGTATATTTTTGAGGCTAGTTTGGCTTACATCCGTGTGCAGTTAACCCTAGCAGTGGCCAATGTTAGAAGTGGGGAATGGCCAACCAATTTTAGCGATTTTGCAGACCTTTTTAAAAAATATGTATAAATTACAATTTTGGGGTAAACCTATCAATATGTATACTCATTTTATTCAGAAAGACCAGGGGAATCTGAATATATATAAAATAAATTAATGTGGAAAGGTAATGTTTTTACAAAATAAAAAAAATAAAAAATTCTCAAATTTCCGATTGAAATTTCAAAAGTAAAGTTTTGTAATTTGTACATTAGATTTTTAGGCAAAAACCATTATATACATTTTGTAGTAAATTTTATTCCCTACATATAAATGTATAACACATGGGGAAAATTCTTTTTGTACATGTGTTATGTAATAAAATACGAAAAATTGCAAATTTTGTCGAGTAAGAATTGGAGATAACTCATGTAAGGTAATTTTTAATAATAATATTGTACATATATTCTTGTAGGTTATAAACTAAGGGAAAAATATATGCCATATTGTAGGGATTAAAAAAAATATTACCCTTTTATTATAAGAATAACTAGAAAATTAGCATTTATATAAAAAAGATTTACGACACATTGAAGTACCAAAATCTTGTACAGATTTTTTAAGGCCAAATATATTATAAACATGTTGTAGTAAATTCAATTCCCTATATAGAAATGTATAACACATGGGGAAAATATTTTGTTGTACATGTGTTATGTAATAAAATACGAAAAATTGCAACTTTTGTCGAGTAGACGAATAATTAGTGAATCGGAGATAACTCATATAAGGTAATTATTTATAATAATATTTTGTATATATATTGTTGTAGGGTTTTCAACTAAGGAAAAATATATGCTATATTGTAGGGAGTAGAAAAATTATTATTACCCGTTTATTATACAAATAACTATAAAATTAGCATTTACGTAAAAAACATTTCCGACACATTGAAGTACAAAAATCTTGTACAGTTTTCCTTAGGCCAAAAATAATATAAACATGTTTTAGTAAATTCAATTCCCTACACAGTAATGTATAACACATGGGAAAAACATTTTTATTTACATGTCTTGTGTAATAATATAAACAAATATACACGCGATACTATGAATGATAGGCCTAACAATCGTCTAATATTATGCTAAAACACAAAAACATTAGACTCACTTTCACTTCACCAATTGACTAATTTATCCCTTTCCAGTAATATTTATGCATAAAGATTACTGTTATAAACACACAACCATTACACTGTCACTATAAACTCTGAATTTAGAACAATTTGCGAAATAATCGTGGATAAAACATCACTTACAAAGATGTAGGTTACTTTGAGGTTCATCTGACAACAGCAAAACTCGGCCAGGTGTTATTTACTTGCGTTGCTGAAGGTATTGAGAGTTACCAGTGCTGCCATTTGTCAAGACAAAATTATTCTACGTTTCTTCTGCTACAATTTGACACAACTATTGACTAGTTATAAAACTTCCTATATATATATTTACAGCGTTTCATAATGGTCGCCGGGCGACCATTGGCCATTTGTCAGTTTTGGCAAAAACAGCTGTTTTATAAAAATCATTTGCTCTTTGTTATTAATGTATCGTTCTAATAATCAATACGATAATGTACAGCCACTCTTCTGCTGTCCAGTGGTACCAACCGCAACTCCATAAGACGACATTTACCCCAATTCTGTTATTTTGTCCCAGGCCATGTTTGACGAATTTCTACGAGTCAGTTGCAGGTATTGATTTGCACTAAAAACCATTCACTTTATATAGTCGTTACGTTCTTATACAACTGCTATACGGTTCATTTATATAATAAAATGAAAGTTCAGAATGTCATCTTTCAAATGGTATATAACTTGTCTACTTTTGAGTTATTAATTATAAATTACTTTTTAGCATAGGAAAATTTTTGGACATTAATGGTCGCCCGGCGACCATGGCCATTTTAAGGTAAGCATTGAAATGGTCGCTGGGCGACCATTGGCCACGGCTAGGGTTAACCCTAGCAGTGGTCATTGGTGTAAGTAGGAAATGGCCAAGCAGATTTGGCTAATTTGCAGACCTTTTTTTGAAAATTTGTATAAATTCAACCGTAGAAGTAAACCTAGCCAACCTCATATTCAATTTGATCGGAAAGAACAGGAGAAAGTATAAAAAACTAAAATGAAAAAGATCTGGAAAAAATTTTGGTTAAGTGAAAAGAATTAAAACATTTGTAATTTTTTTGAAATTTCAAAAGCTGCCTTGGTGAAATTTTGTCTACAGACTTTTTATGGAAAATTCATTATATATCTATTGTAGACAATTTAATTCCCTACATAGAAATATATAACATGTTGGGGAAAGAGTTTTTGTTATAAGTTATAGGGGAGTAATATAATAATAAACGGAAACCCGAAAAATGTGTAAACTGTACAGTGTTAGTTTGTGATGTAAATAAGTAATGTAATATATATTATATATATACTAATAATGATATATACATATATATATATATATATATATATATATATATTTGTAGAGCTAACGAAGTAAGTAATCCAAAAAAGTCCATAAATTTGATGGTAACAAATTATTATCACTTATAAATGAATGTATATAAAAGAATGTTTTGTTATTTTAGCGTATTTGGAAAAAAAATATTTCACAGTATTTAGTATATCCCTTTTTTACCAAATATTTTACCCCCAAACCAATATAAACATGTTGTAGAACATTCAATTACCTACATAAAAATGTATAACACCTAGGGTAAATTGTTTTCATATGTGTTATGTAGTAATAAACAAATAGTCGTGGACTTGGAAAATATCTAAAAAGTAGCCTACTATTTTTCACTGGGATCTTTGCAATTTGTATAAACATAAATAATATCATATTATATATATTTATTATTACTACAGGTATTTATAAACTATAAAATGTATATATGTACATATGCATAGGGTTGTGGCATATTATAATATACGAGATAACGTGCTTGCAGTCACTGAGTCACTAGGCCTATGAAGGAGGAAACACAACACTTTATAAACACTATTTATCACACTTTAGTAATATTCATGCATAATATAATGCAAAAAGATTACTGTTATATACACACAAACACTTCACTAACACTAAAACTCCGAAATACTAACGAATTAGGTAATAACTCATGGATAAAAAATAGCGCACCCATAAGAAGTAAAGTACAAGATGGCCAGTGAAATCAGACTGAAGACCAAGTATGACGTAATTCTTCTCTGCAGACATATCTCAAGCTACAAGTAGTGTTGCCAACAGCAAAACTACATTCCTTCCACTACAAAATGACATATTATTTGACTAGTAACTAAAAGTTACACTGCATGTAAATCCGATTTTCCTGACAATCCGATTCGGATAGCTGGCCATTCGTTACAGAGACCAAAAAACACCCGTTTTCAAAAAACCATATTATCTGTCTAATAATTATTTTGTTCAAAAAATCAATACCAAACTATATTACAACTGTTTAGCAGTGCATTGGTACCAACCGCAACTTCCCGCGACAAAAATTACCTGAGCTGGGTAATTTAAAATACCCCCGCTGCAGCAAACCTGCGTACTCAGCGAATTTCCAATGCATAATATATGTCTTAATACCACATAAAGCCGCATACCAAGTTTCATAAAAACATATTCACAAATAAGCGATATATACAATTTGAATTATTCTGCTTAAGAATAACAATGGGGATGAGTACATAGGTTTGCTGAAACAAGATAAACAGTTGGTTTCCATGCAAATATCAATATAACTCAACTAGGTGAAGCCGAATACCTAGTTTCATCAATATACATTCATAAATAAGCGATATATTCTATTCTGATTAATTGGTACTTTGGTATTATACGGATGCCACCCTTATGCAGCGCGCTGCGGCAGTTATGTTAGGATGGGTTATCATAAAAATGATTGTAGCACTTTCCTTGTTTTGTTACGAATCGAATGATACCTGATGAGTCATACTTCCGGCCGCCAAACCCCCTCCAAATAGGCCAAGGTCAGGTCGTTGACCGGAGCGCGCGCATCACCTGTCACCGCCTGTATCTGGGTCAGTGTCATGAGTGATTTATTGCCGTGCACTACGTTACATTTGTTTTCATAATGAATGACGTTCTTTTGGTGTGGGATTTACCTCGAAATGAAGAGGAAACCGTACGTATTTTTATGATAACCCATCCTAACATAACTGCCACAGCGCGCTGTACATTTGGCGGCGTACCTGTGGCGATCGGGTCTGGCTGCTAGCGGCGGGGACACATTCAACACGATCCTAGCGGACATCGCTGCCTTTTGGGAGGCACAACACAAAGACCGCTCATCAGAATGATGTAAAATTTGTACAGTAAGTCAATAAATGTACGTTTTTTCGAATTATGTAGTTATCCTTTGTATCCGGTAAAAATTGAACCTCCAAAAATAGTGGCATCCGTATAATACCAAAGTACCGATTAATTTTCATAAGATTAACATGGGGGATGAGTACCCAGGTTTGCTACATCAAGGAACGAAAACAATGGGTATTTAGGCAAATATAAATATAACTCAACTAGGTGAAGTAATATAAGAGGTTTTATTAATTTATGTTCATAATTAAGTGAGACATAGCATTTAAATTTTTCTCCATAAGAATAACATGGGGGCTGAGTACGCGGTTTGCTGCTACGGAAACCTTTAGCAAAAAATTGATTTTTGAGCAAATATCAATAGACCACAACCAGATAAAGCTGTACATCAAGTTTCGTCAGTATACGTTCATAAAGAAGCGAGATATCATTTTTGTCTTATCCTCCATAAGAATAGCATTAACAGACAACGTACTGTCTTTAGCACTTTCAATATCTCGGTGACCGATTGACGTAGAGGAATGATCAAAATACCAAAGGTTGTGTTTTTTTAAGTTGAATCCAATGGTGGAAATTCAAATTTGATTATTTCAAAAATTACATGTGAAAAGTTCAAAAAACCAATTTTTTGGACACAAACCCCCCCAAAATACCCTTTTAGATAGAGCGATATGGCTGGTTTTCGAATTTAAAGTCATAAATGTTGCTTTACACATTTAAACTAAATTTCATCAAAATCGGACCTTTTTTACGAGAGCACCCACGGACATATATATATATATATATATATACAGTTTCGAACGAATGGTGTTTTTGGGGTCTAGGAACCTCAAAACGAAAAATTATCATGGTCCCAGGCCTAGGTCTTACCATGCCGACTACGGTAATAGCTTCTTCCCTATAGGGGAAATTCGCTAAAATATAGTGTTTTTCCATTGTCTAAGCGTCGGCTGCAGAAATCATGTCGCACCAAAAATCAATTAGTTTTGTAATCGTCGTGACATTGTTATACAGCTGCTACACGGTTCATTATTTATGTAATAAAATTAAAGTTCAGAATATGATATTTCAAATGATATATATATATATATTGTTCACTTTAGAGTTGATTATTTGTGGTTTTATAACGCTACAAAATGTTTGGTCCCCGACTATCCGATTCGGATCGTGGCCACTCTTAGGCGACAGTCCCATTCGGACAGTCAGCCACGGCTAGGGTTAAAAAAAAAATATATATTTTTATATATACAGGGTGTCTCTGAACTCTCTCCCAACCTTTTCAGGTATTATTCCTGGACCATAGACAAGCCAAAATATCATATTCAAAATTTCGGAAACTCAAAAGTTACTTGTATAGCTGCCATATTGTTTTTTTCACATGGGAAATTTTAATTCGAGAACAGCTAGTTATAATTAAATGAAATTTGGTATTTAGCTTTATTTCCTAAAGACCTAATTACAGAAAAAAAAATATTTTGTTACAATCATGAATTTCAAAATGGCGGCTGCCTAAAAATGTCAAACATAAATATCTTAAAAACCGCTCATAGTAAAAAATTACATTAATTACGTTTTATTTAGAGAATTTAATTGCAAATCTAATGACACCAAATTTACTGAAATCGGTTCATAAATAACGGAGAAAATCCATTTTTAAGATATTGCATTCTTGTCAATATCAACTGTTATCATGTGACATCGCTGCTAGTGAGCCACGTCGACCAGCTGTTTCAAGTATAATTCCACCAAACAGCTGATTAAAACATTAACCAGCTGTTATTAAGTTCATTTGCACCAATCACCTGATTGATACCCTTACGATTCCCAGGGTTCACTAATGCTTCAAATAAAAAATAAATTCATCAAAAATGCGTTAAAATTACAAAAAAAAAAATGGATTTATTTACATGAGATATGACTACAATTCTATAATATTTACAAACGATGTTCAATATGCCCACTGCCAAGTCGATTGCTCATCGTGAACCTAGATGTCATCGATTGCCGGACAGCTTCAAATTCATTTTTCTCTTGGATGACCGCAGCCGCCTCTATAATTCTACCGATCAGGTCCAGTTCATTTTCCACAGGTGTTGAATAAACAAGTTCCTTCATTCTCCCCCAAACGTAGAAATCTAGGGGAGTAAGATCAGGTGATCGCGGAGGCCACGACACCGGTCCCCCGCGACCAATCCACTGCTGATTGTAATTTTGGTTGAGGAAATCTCTTACAATTTGCCCAAAGTGTGCAGGAGCACCATCATGTTGCAGCCACATGTTCTGTAAGTCTGCCAAGGGGAAGTTCTCCAGAAGTTCTCGGAGTATGTTCCTCAGGAACACAAGATAGGTGGGGGAATTCAACCTATTTGGGAGAATGTAGGGGCCGATTAAATTATCCCCAAAAACTCCAGCCCAAACATTAACTGAGAAACAGTGTTGCTTGCTGGAAATAACAGTTTCGTGGGGATTTTCAGGAGCCCAAACATGGCTGTTCCTGGTATTGAAAATACCATCCTGGTTAAAACTGGATTCGTCTGTAAAAAGAACGGATTTCAAGAAATCTGGATCGTCCGCCAGTTTGTGCAGGAACCACCTGGAACAATCTTCCCGACCTGGATAGTCTTGAGGTTCAAGGGCATGAACCTTTTGGAGATGATATGGGTGCAAATTCTCTCCATTGAGTACCCTCCACACGGTGTCTTTGCCTGCCCCCATCTCATTACCCACAGCTCGAGTACTTGTTCGAGGGTTTTCTTAAAATTTACGAAGGACTTCCTCCTCAAATTCAACTGTATAATCCATACACCATAATTCAACTCCATAATAAAAATGCATATCACAATACTCTGCAACACTATAATTAGCCATTTATCAATAAATATGAATACTGAATACTTTAATACAGATTACTATTAAAAAGCAGCACACTGATTAACAATAAGCAACATACAGGAAAAAGACACATTGTAACAGGAAACTGTCATATTTTAACAACACATTGATCAATCGGCTGTTTAGTGGAATTATAATTGAAACAGCTGATCGACGTGGCTCACTAGCAGCGCGATGTCACATGATAACAGTTGATATTGACAAGAATGCAATATCTTAAAAATGGATTTTCTCCGTTATTTATGAACCGATTTCCGTAAATTTGGTGTCATTAGATTTACAGTGAAATTTTCTAAATAAAACGTAATTAATGTAATTTTTTTACTATGAGCGGTTTTTAAGATATTACGTTTGAAATTTTTAGGCAGCCGCCATTTTGAAATTAATGATTGTAAAAAAATAATTTTTTTCTGTAATTAGGTCTTTAGGGAATAAAGCTAAATACCAAATTTCATTTAATTATAACTTGCCGCTCTCGAATTAAAATTTCCTATGTAAAAAAACAAAATGGCTGCTATACGAGTAACTTTTGAGTTTTCGAAATTTTGAGTATGATATTTTGGCTTGTCTATGGTCCAGGAATAACATCTTAAAAGGTTGGTAGAGAGTTCAGAGACATCCTATATATATGCCGCCAAGTATAGGTAGCCGGTAATTATATTGGAAAATTGCATAATTTTTCTTGGCTATTCTCAGCAAAATATTACTGACAGACATAAAAAATGTATTACTTCAGTGCAACATAAATTAACATTTTATGAAAAAAAACAAAACTTACACAGGACTAAAATGTTTAAAGCATTTACCAAATGACATTAAAAATGAGGAAAACATTGCTAAATTTAAAAATAAATTAAAAAATTACCTGTTAGAAAAAGCCATTTATTCCCTCGAGGAATTCTTTTCCACCACCCCCTAGACTTTGTTATAGTTTGCTTTCTCAAAACATATTTTGTTTTCTCCTTGTTTAATATTTCAATATATGTAAAAGCAAGTGCTTTCCCTTTTCTTTAGGATAATAGTTCAGTTTGTAGTATTAGTGATGCCATTCAATGTGCATGAATATATCAAAGAATGTTACCAGATTTTACCGACACTCGGTGGATAACAAAATTTGTTTTGCTAACACGATATTTTTGTTGATAACATGGTGTTACCAACAAATTCAAAGGTGTTTTCTAAAATGTTATTAACAAATGTTAGCAACACGTGTTGCTAACTACGGTGTAAACGCGGCTATAGTAGTATCTCCATAGGGCTCCAAGACATATATTGTAATATTAAAGGTTAAAAAACTTACTACGTCCATGTTTAGGTTAAACAGCTACACTATACCACTATACCTATCTCCATCTCTGTTTCGCCAAAATAACACAGGCAGCTGCAGCGAGAACCACATACTCCTATACTCGACATCGACATCCTCCAAGCAATGTGATATGGGGGGGGGCGGCTTGGGCGGGAAAATAATACGTTGAAAAATGTTGGTAACATTTTAAAGTCTCAAGCTTATCATCTGTATGCAGACGATCAACACATGGTATAGGGTATTTCCTCTTGCCTCTGCTATTGAACTAGATTGACTTTGGTACATCTGTAAATAGCAGATTTACAGCTTTTACCTGATTTCAGTTCCAAATTATTACCATAGGTTTGGAATAATGACCTGCTTTTTACTCTGTGTGGAGGACCTGCTCTTCTCCCACCGCCTCTCACAGGAAGCCAAACTGTCTGCCGTCGCTCGAACCATCTGCGACAGACACTTTATTGTGAGAAAACAAAATATAAATTAAGTCAACTAGAACAGTAGCATTTTAATATAAAAACTTATTTATACTCTACCAAATGCAGGTCATGGCAAAATTATGGTAACCTAACCTAACTCCCCATAGAGAACTGTATGACTGTTTTTTTTCTTGTAGAACATATTACAAATGGAGTTAGGCCTATGCAATAAAATATCAAAAATTAGACTGCAGTTCATGATAAAAATATAGTAACCTAATGTAAACTAACTTTGCAGAGAACTGTAATGCAGTTTCTTTGTGCAGCATATTTCACATCGATTTGTATAAAAATATAATCAATATAACATTTAAAGATTATTTTCAGCCCTGAAAAAGTAAAAGAGTGAGATTTTAACCTGGGCCACATGATTGTGAATCCAACATCATATCCAGTGAGCTACCGTGGCAAGTGAGAGATACAATTAATCAAACACTGAATGGCGTTTTTTTGCGACAGGCAGCTCGTATGGTATTCTATGCTAGGAGTGGGGGAAACATATTCCTCTCTATAGAGTAAATTATAACCTGCACGTTACTCTTACACTGCTGGGCTTTTGGACGGAGTGGTATAGTTCAAATACAATAATACACTCAAACCCCGGTAATCTGATCCTTGTTAATTCGAAAATCCACTTAATCCAAACACAATTTTCAGACGTAACATTTGTTGTACAAAAATTACATAAACAATGTTTTTTAACATCTTCAAATAGTGTACACTACTATAATATGGGCGAGGTTTATGTGTCATTAAATTCCCATTTACACATTGAAAACTACGTAAGATGAAAAGAGAACACAATACCGTAAACTTCCGAGCGTTCAGTCAGATCGTCAGCTCGTCATGATGTGCGTGAGTTGCAGCAGGGCGAGATTGCGGCTTCAAGCAGATAAACGCTCCCTCTTCACATATCTTAAAAAAAAACACTCTTTTAGCAAAATTTAGAAGAATATTAAATTGTAAATTTTCTTATGCTAATGTAACTCAGTATAAAGGTAGGTATCTTATGTAGCCTATTTCATATGTTTGCTCCTAGCCTACATATAAACCCTATTTTCTGATTGAAAAAAATCCTTAACTATTTGGCTGACTTTCTGGTAGTTAAGGGGGCACTCCACCCTAGTATCGATAAAAATATAAAAAAAAGTGTTGTTTCGCCTAGTTTTGTTCCTTGTGCTTTATGAACAATTTGATATATAATAATTATAGGTTACATGCTTATAATTAGTTTATTTTATCTATAAACGAAACGCTTACACATATTTCAGGCTAGCATCCAGCGCTTAGAGTTGTTCGTCAGCAATATAAATTACATTAAATTGATTTTTATAGGTTTTAAACAGAACCATCTTATTATATGTGATGATAACAAAAATCAAAATTTAAAAAAATATATATAAAATAAATACCCCCATTGCAGCAAACCTGCGTACTCAGCGGATTTCCAATGCATAATATATGTCTTAATACCATATAAAGCCACATACCAAGTTTCATAAAAATACATTTACATATAAGTGATATATACAATTTTAATTATTCTCCATAAGAGTAACATTGGTGATGAGTACGTAGGTTTGCTGAAACAAGGAACACAAACAATTGTTTTTTATGCAAATATAAATAGGATTTAACTAGGTGAAGCCACATACCAAGTTTCATCAATATTCAATCATAAGTAAGCACTATATAACATGTTAATTATTCTCTATAAGAATAACATGGGAGCTGAGTAAGCAGGTTTGCTGCAACAAGGAAACAAAAAAATGGGGTTTTATGCAAATATCAATATAACTCAACAAGGTGAAGCCACATACCAAGTTTTATTAATTTATGTTCATAATTAAGGGAGTCATTACATTTTACTTATTCTCCTTAAGAATAACATGGGGGCTGAGTACGCAGGTTCGCTGCTACGGGGATTATCAACAAAAAATCAATTTTTGTGCAAATATCAATATACCAGTACTACGTGACGCCACATGCCAAGTTTCATCAATATACATTCATTAATAATGGAGATATCAAATTTTATTTATTCTCCATAAGGATAACATTGGACAACGTACTGTGTTTAGCACTTTGAATAGCTCTGCGGCTCTGCAATGGTTGGACGTAGAATCATAATTTAAACACCAAAATGATTGTTTGTGGAAATGAACAGATTGGTAAAGGCAAATGTGAAGTTTACAATAAAATTACTTGAGGAAAAGGTAAAAACCATTTTCCCATAAGATTAACATGGGAGACTTTATGAACACGTTTTTTGGAATTTCTCCGAAACCACTTAACCTAGGTTAATGATTCAAAATACTGTATTATTTGTTTTTTTAAGCTCTATAAAATGGTCAAAACAAAAATTATGGGTTTTAAAAATGTTGGGGTGAAAAGTGCAAAAAACTGATTTTTGAAAAATTTTAAAACCCCATAAACCCCCTTTCCCATGGTCCAATTTTTCTGGTTTTCGAACTTAAAGTCATAAATATTACTTTACACATTTGAGTCAAATCTCATAAAAATCGGACGTTTTTTACTCAAGTTATCACATTCACGGACACACACACACACACACACATATATATATATATATATATATATATATATATATTAAAAATAACTGAGTGATTAGGGCTACTAATATGTTAGTTGTAAGCATAATTTTAAAAACAGAGTACCCTTTTTGGTTTTAACATAATATGTTTTATTAGACGACTAGTTTCAAACCTTTAGGTCATAGTCATGTCTTACATTATTTTTGTAACCTCACATAGTTCAAATTGTTCAAATTATTAAATGGTAAACAAATTAAGAATCATATGTTAAAATTAAACTTAGAATATGGGTGACTTTCTTGAATATAATATGTTGTTATTGTCTTGAGGTATATAATATGAATTTATTTCTTTTATCCTTTTTTTATATGACAAATTTTGTCGAAGATCGGATTTCTTTGATGTATGTTCATGGTGTTCAGCAAATTATTCGGGTTATTTTCGTAATTCATATATATATGAAAGTCTTCTTTTACATATAATTTATCTCTTTCTTTCTCGTATTCTAATATTGTTAAGTTGTCATTGATACTTTTGTAGCTGTGTCTTGTTTCAATTAAATGTTCAGCGAAGTTTGATTTCATTGTCGTTCTGTTTCCGGATTTTAGGGCTTGGATGTGTTCTTTAAATCTCGTATTAAAACTTCGACTGGTTTGCCCGATGTAGTAGTTTTCACAGTCGCTGCATTTAATCTGATAGACACCTGATTTGTTTAAATCTCTTACTTGGTTGTTTCTTTTATTTAGTATTCTGTTGTTCATGATTTTATAAGCATTATTTTTTGTTCTATAGCTGGTCTTAATATTTGAATTATAAAATGTTCTTCTTGTAGCTTTATTTATGATTGTATTATAAGGAATACATATATATTCTTTTTGGTTTTCTTCCGTTGACGTTTCTCTTCTTTTCTTTTTGATCTTCTTTCTTATCATTCTTTCAACTATAGTCGGCTTGTAGCCATTCTTTATTGCCAAGCGTTTTATAAGATTTTTCTCTTTGTTGAAATTGCTATTCGACATAGGAACGTTGATTAATCGATAAGTCATTGAATGAAAAACTGCTAACTTATGTTGCCACGGGTGGTTTGAATCTGAAGGTATTATTGTTTCTGTTGTAGTTGCTTTTCGATAGATTTCAAATGAATGTTTGTTATTTTCCTTAGAAATCGTTATATCTAGAAAATTAATTTTATTGTTTTGTACTTCTTTTGAAAATTGAATTTTGTTAGAGAGTGAGTTTAGATAGGTGTGAAAGTTTTCTGCCTCCTCTCTAGTACCTTCAAAAAGGCAAAGAACGTCATCAACATAACGATGCCAATATTTTATTTGTGATTTAAAAGGGTTGGTTTCATTATTTATCTTTGTAGTTTCTAATTCATTCATATATATTTCTGCTAATAGACTGGAAAGAGGGGATCCCATTGGTAAACCCTCTTCTTGTATATAGAATGAATTATCGTACTTGAAATAATTTTGATTTAATGTCACTTTTGTCAGTTTAATAATGTCATTAATTTGAGTAGTTGTAAGTTCACCTCGGTTTGTTAATTGTCGTTTGAGTATTGCTATAGTTTCCCCTATAGGGATGTTAGAATACATGTCATTTACATCAAACGATAGAAAAATTGAATTGTTGACAATGTTTACATCTTTAATTTGATCTATTAACTCATAGGTATTTGATACACTTACTTTATTTTCCCAGCTAATATTATTTTTAATTTTACTATGTAAATATTTGCATAGGTTATATGTTGGAGCTTGAAGAAAGTTGACTACTGGTCTTATAGGGATGCCATCTTTGTGCGTTTTTGGTTGTCCTCGAAAAGTTGGTGTTTTTGGATTAGGCATTTTTATTTTAATCTTCTCTTTTTTGGTGATGCTTTTGCATTGCATTATGGTAGAGTTTGTTGTTTTAGTAAAGTCAGCTGTTGGATCTTTATTCAAGATTTTAAACTTTCCTCTACCAAGAAATGCTTCCACTTTGGATTCATAATCATTTTTGTTTATAATAACTACTGCACTACTTTTATCAGCTTTTGTTAGAATTGAATTGTTTTCTTTCAATTTATCTGATATCGTTTTCACAAGTTCCATGTCTTCTTTGGCTTGTTTAAGTATGTTTGGTCGTACTACTTTAAGTCTTGTTTTGTTCAGTTCGTGTACAAAGGTATGTCTGATAGGATCTTGAATGTTAGCATCTCTTTTCCTTATAGACACTTCCATGTTCAGCAAATCTTCTTCAAGAATGTTTTTCTTATGGTCAAGATTTATATTGTATTTAATCGATTTACCCAAAAATGAAGTTTCTTTCTCAGTAAATTCAATATCTGTAAGATTTTGTAATGCTGGACTGAATTCGTTTTGTTCTTCATTAGTTAGAGAAATGATATTGTCTTTTCGAGATTCTCGTAGTTTAAACAGTTTCTTTTTATGAGTTCTTCTTTTTTCCTCTAGTATTGGTTTTATCCAGTTTGATATATAATCGAGAATTTCATCAATCGTTTCATAGTGAAATGATTTCTTGATTTCATCTAATTTCTTCGCCATTTGGTCATTGATTACATTTAGTTTTGAGTATAAAGAGTTGATCTCTTCTTTTATCCATATCTTTTTTGCAGTTGCAATTGTGCGACATGCAGCTTGAGTTTTTGATTTAGTTTCAATTTGTACATAGTTTGGTGTAATATTTTCAGAAAGGCAAGTTTTGTTAAATTGGAGATCTTGTATTTTTGCTTGCTTCAATGTGAGGTACTTGTATTCATGGATCACTTTATGGTTGTTAGCCATTTCAATTAAAAATAACTGAGTGATTAGGGCTACTAATATGTTAGTTGTAAGCATAATTTTAAAAACAGAGTACCCTTTTTGGTTTTAACATAATATGTTTTATTAGACGACTAGTTTCAAACCTTTAGGTCATAGTCATGTCTTACATTATTTTTGTAACCTCACATAGTTCAAATTGTTCAAATTATTAAATGGTAAACAAATTAAGAATCATATGTTAAAATTAAACTTAGAATATGGGTGACTTTCTTGAATATAATATTTTGTTATTGTCTTGAGGTATATAATATGAAATTATTTCTTTTATCCTTTTTTTATATGACAGACCATCAAATAAGAAAGTCACCCATATTCTAAGTTTAATTTTAACATATGATTCTTAATTTGTTTACCATTTAATAATTTGAACAATTTGAACTATGTGAGGTTACAAAAATAATGTAAGACATGACTATGACCTAAAGGTTTGAAACTAGTCGTCTAATAAAACATATTATGTTAAAACCAAAAAGGGTACTCTGTTTTTAAAATTATGCTTACAACTAATATATATATATATATATATATATATATATATATATATATATATATATATATATATATATATATATATATATATATATATATATATATATATATATATATATAAATTTGAACGAAAATTTTTTTGGCATCTGGGGACCTCAAAACAAAAAGTGACCATGGTCTCGGGCTTAAGTCTTACCATGAGACATACGGTAATAGCTTCTTCCCTATAGGGGAAATTCGCTAAAATATATAAAATATTTTATAGGCTAATATAAAATAAAATAAAAAAATTGAACAATATAAAATACAAAATAACATAGTACAAAAATATTTCATAATATAAAATATAAAAATCATATAGGCCTACCTAAAATATAAAATTTTCGTGTCACAGTGTTTGTAACAAAACTCCTCCGAAACGGCTTGACCGATTCTTATGAAATTTTGTGTGTATATTCGGTAGGTCTGATAATAGGACGTAAACTTCTTTTTCCGATAGGCGAGTGAGCGAAGCGAATGAGCTCATATTGAAAATGAACGAGTATTTGACATTAAACAAATTCAATGACATTAGGACACGACAACGTCTGTCGGCCCAGCTAGTAATAAATGAAAAACAATTTTAATAAATAAAAAATAAAATAACTGATAAAACTGAAAGAGAAAGAAGGAATAACATATGATGATGGAGAGTTTTGCTGGAAGTACTAAAGGCAGAACAACAAATGCGTATAATATGTATACATGTATAATGTGTCTCTTTCTAGGCCGTTTTCCGAAAGTTTGGTTTTCACACGTTTTCATTTATTGTGGCGGACATAACTCAAGTTGTATTTGAGATAGCCTCATAATTTTTGTTTTATTTTGAAGAGGACATGTCATTGTACACCCTGTAGTATGGGTATATATCATTTCCTTTAATAAAGATTTAACAAAATTATTATAAGAAGATTTTACTAAGATTTGTAATAAAAAAGTAAATCAAATATTTTTTATAGAAATATTATATATATACGGTAATTTACTATCCATACAACAGATTGTAGAATGGATTGTTCTTTTGAAAAATAAAAAATAAATATGAGGCTATCTCAAGTACAACTTGAGTTATGTCTGCCACAATGAATCCTAGTTTAAGCCGTAAAAATTAACCCACCGGGGGGGAGAAGGGGTAGGGGGACCAAAACCTATAGAAAAAGTCACTTATAACCTCGGATGAAGTATAAATGGATAGCGCTCTCAATGGATGGAAACTGTGCCGGTCCCCGAGGCCGCTGGGTGGCAAAAAGACCCAAGCCGGCCGCTTCACCGCGTTACATTAACTTCACTTATGATTCGCTATGACCGTCAACTAACCCTCTAATCGATTAAAAGTTTTATAAAAGGAAAGAATAACTTCTACACAGAATCTAATGGTATAAATTTATTATTGTTGAAGTTCAATGAGATCATTACTTTTTTCCTTTAAATGAAATTATACTTCACGCGGCGTAACATTACTTTAATAATGACTCAATGTAAGGGACTGTTAATATTTAAATAGGTTAAAACTTACTCTAACGAAAAGACAACGCTCTGAAAAATCAAATACTGTAATTTTGCTTTATGAAATAAAATAAAAAATAAACTTTTATCTTTAAAATATTGGAATTTGTGCGCCGCAATGTTACATCTATTGAGACTATAAGGCCAGCTGCTAACACTATGGGTGATTAAAACTTTTTTAAATAGACAGTATAAATGCAACATTTCTATAGGTATTTTTTATTTGTAAAAGAAAACATAGTTTTGTTGCATGAACAGTTGTAGTTTAAACAAAATCTAGTAGTTATTAGAGGTACTGTTGTTTTTACATAGATAACATCATCATAGGTATAACGTTACATAGGTACTGTCATCATGTATAACGAATTGCTTAACTGCCAACTGATAAAACAGTTTTGTAAAACCGAAGTAACTGAATGAACGAAACAACTACATTATTAAACCTTGTCGCTACAGCTGATAATTGCTGCTCTTGTAAATTGTTTGTAATAAAACAATTACCTTGTTTGTTTGATTACAAATTAGGTATCGGTATTATTAATAATAAAGGGAAACAATAGAAACAATAAATAAATAGCACCACATTAATTGAATACGACAGTCTAGATCGTTCATTCTTTCCAAATACTTCTGCTCCTCGAATTCAGTTTGGATTTCCTCATAGACAAATCGTTATCGGGTCAGATTGTGTTGAAGAGCGGATTTCGTGGAGGCATGCGTAATTCCACGAAATCCGCTCTTCAACACAATCTGACCCGATAACGATTTGTCCTACAAAAACATATTACAGATAAAAAATAATCTTCGGAATGTTATCTACAACTTTCCCGCTGACAGTTTTTACCTGACCAACAAATAAAATATTTCCTCGCTTATTATTTTTTTTACCTCATTCTCGATCTGGACTAAACATATTCCGTGTTTAACTAATTATTACAAATATTTATAATACTTCCTAAAAATTGTAAGGCATTCTGTTTGATTCACCGTTTCAAGTTTTAAAATTCAATGTAAAGTTAAAATTATTGTGTCAGTTTTTTGTAGGTTAGATGTCAGTTTAAGCGAAGCGTTGTTCGGTCGTTTGACATCGGTGTCTCATGGATATAGACTTTTTTGCCACCCAACGGGCTTTATGAAGGAACGTTTTTCAGCTCTCCTTAGCATTGCAAGGCACGATCCATTTATATTTCATCCGAGCCTATAACCAACACTAATATATAAAACAAAAAATAATTATGTTTGCTTTAAAAGTAAACAAAACTTTTTTATGGTGGATAGCCCTCTTAATGGTGACATTGAATAAAAATCTGTACTAAAATATTACATTATAACCATAATATCAACCCCTTTGAACATTATCATACTGTCATCTTTTATCCAGACGCCCTCCTCCCATTTTCGGAAGGTTTCCCGTTATTAAAGGATATTCAAGGGTCCCGTGGGATCAAATGGGATTGAGGGATATTTTGGACGATCATCATGATATTGCAGTCTCAAAAAAGTACAACCTTTTATCAACTCTTAATGATTACTTACCTATTGTCCATAATAGCCTACAACCCATTAAATTTGTAATTTTTCAGCTTTCTATAAACCGTATATTTTTTGACAGCCATCAAACTTTATACGAACGAGACACCTCTTAAATACTGTTTAAGGTTTCATAGTGGGTGAGTGAGTTTACTCAGTGTATTAACCTCCAACTAAAAGCTCAGTAACTTAGACGGTACTTAAGTTACACATTATATAGAAAACTTTTAGAAGAATTAAGTTAGCTAGTGGGGCGAACCAAACAAACTATATTATATGGATCAAAAGTAGAGACATTGTATTCATTATTTAGCCTACAACTTACAAATATTTAGGATCATTCACAACATTTCTGAGGCTCCCAGAATAAAGCAATGTTGACGTTTTGTGACCTCCTGCCTTTATCACAGTGCATATCTGCGGTTAGTTAGGTTAGGTTAGTTAGCGAATTTCCCCTATAGGGAAGAAGCTATTGCCGTAGTCGGCATGGTAAGACCTAGGCCCGGGACCATGATAACTTTTCGTTTTGAGGTCCCCAGACCCCAAAAACACCATTCGTTCGAAACTGTATATATATATATATATATATATATATATATATATATGTGTCCGTGAGCACGATAACTCTCGTAAAAATTATCCGATTTTGATGAAATTTGGTATAAACGTGTAAAGCAACATTTATGACTTTAAGTTCGAAAACCAGCCAGATCGCTTTATCCGAAGGAGTATTTTGGGGGGGTTTTGTACCCCAAAAATGGGTTTTTTGAACTTTTTACATATAATTTTGGAAATAGTCAAATTTTAGTTTTTCCATTGGATTCAGCTTAAAAAAACACACAATTTGGTATTTTGATCATTTCTCTACGCCAATTGGTTACCGAGATATTGAAAGTGCTAAACACAGTACGTTGTCTAATGATATTCTTATGGAGGAAAATAAAAATTTTATATCTCGCTTATTTATGAACATATACTGACGAAACTTGGTATATGGCTTCATCTGGTTGTGGACCATTGATATTTGCTCAAAAAAACAATTTTTTGTCAAAGGCTCCCGTGGCAGCAAACCTGCGTACTCAGCCCCATGTTATTCTTATGGAGAATAAGTAACGTGTTATCTCCCTTAATTATGAAAATAAATTAATGAAATTTGGAATGTGACTTCACCTAGTTGAGTTATATTGATATTAGCATAAAACTCCATTTTTTGTGTTCCTTGCTTCAGCAAACCTGCATACTCAGCCGCCATGTTATTCTTATGGAGAATAATTCAAATGTCATAAATCGTTTATTTATGAATGTATATTGATGAAACTTGGTATGTAGCTTTATGTGGTATTAAGATAAATATATATGCATTGGAAATTCGCTGAGTACGCAGGTTTGCTGCAACGGGGGTATTTATTATTCATTTTGTGATTCATAAATAACACAGGTACCGTAACCTAGGTAATCATTTGCAAGAGATCCCTCAACCTCAAACTTGTTCATATGATAAATGATTTTATTTCCTTAAAAATCAATACAAAAGAAGTATAGTGGAGAAGTTGGAAATAAACTGACCACTTTAACCAGTTGTTTGGTCAGTAAACCTAAAATAAAACTAATGAAAAACAAAATAATACTTCAGTCTAGCTCAACATGTAAAGCTGCTCCCTGTGATGTTTGATCAATACAACAAATAAAAATACAAAAAGGAGTAACAATGCCAGACTGTAATTAACTTTACACCAACAAAAATATCAAGAATAACATTTAAAACAATACTAATATAACATTTACCATTTATAAAGGATACAATCAAAAACAAGATTTACTTATATCATAAACTAGATTAAGTAAAATACTTTTACTTTTGAGATATGAGAGAGGCCAGCTGATACTGTTATCACTCGCACACGCATACACACAGTTGACCCTTGACTCTAGATAGCAATGCTTCTGTCGCCAGCGCTACCTCACACTGATACCATCAGGCGGCTGGTAGCCCGTAGGGCCGTCAAAACTCCGTCCCTGTATGGCCCAGTATGAGACGCTCTTAGTTAGCCGGCAGCCCGCAAAGGCTTCCAAGCTAACCGTTTAACACAATCACACTTACATTCATACAAAATTAATTCCCTTGAAAACTTATGTTAGAATTAAATACATGTAACTTACGTCTTTTTGTTCCAAAAGCCAATTAAATATTTTTTTATAAAAAAATTTTTTTAATTAATTTTTCTAATATGTTCCGGAATTTGGTTGAAAAGTTTTGGTCCTAGACATAATAAAGAACGTCGGAATACTACCTTTCTAATCTTGGGAAGAATAAATAACCCGTGCTCTGCATTCCTTGTATTATAAAACCTGTTATCATCACCTCTGTTTCCGCTTCTTACGTAAAAGATCCTTAAAACTTTATAAATGAAAAGGTGTTGAATTGGTAAGATTTTCAGTTCTTTATACAAGGGATATGAGCTTTCTCTAACATTTTTCTCAGGATAATTCTAAAAAAAGTTCTGCGTTACTCTTAATCTGTCAATTAAATGTTTGTAAGTTCCCCCCCAACAAGTTATTCCGTACTGTAGTCTAGAGTTAACTAAAGCAAAATATAATGTTCGAAGAAGTGAAGTGTTACAGAAATTTCTTAAAAAATAAAAAGATCTTATTGATGTTCTAATTTTACTATGTAGTTCGGTAGTATGATTTTCCCAGTTTAATTTTTCGTTTAAAGTTACGCCTAGATATGTAAAGCTTGAGACTTGCTCAATAACTTGACAGTCACAGTTAACGGTGTTGCACTTGAGGACATGGTATTTTAATGGAGAAGGAAGGATGAAACCCACAAAATCAAAATTAATATATTTCGTCTTACTTACGTTAACTTCCACACAATTTTGCACGCACCACTTCCTTAATAAAACAAGATCATAAGCAATACTATTTTCTATTACATATTCACGTTCATGGGAATAAAATAAAACTATGTCGTCTGCAAAAGCATTTATTCTACCTCTGAAGGGAAGTTTCAATAAATCATTTATGAATATAAGAAACATGGTTGCTGACGTCACTGATCCTTGTGGCACGCCGTATTTGACAGCGAGAGGACTACTAAGATTATAACCTATTTTAACTATTTGCTTCCTATCCATAATAAAACATCTGAACCAATTTAAAACCACTCCTCTAACACCTACTGCCTCTAGTTTGTTCAGCAAAATGTCTTATTTACAAAATCGAAGGCTTTTTTAAAATCAACAAAAAGACCTGTAGTTCTGAGTTTTAAATTAAAATTACTTTAAATCTGGTCTACTACGGTAATTAAAGCATCTTCTGTATATTTTCCTTGTACGAAACCAAACTGTCTGTCACTGAAAAATGTAGTCTGTTTAAATAATTTAATAAGCGGATTTTACTAACTTTCTCAAAAATCTTAGAAAAAACTGAAAACAGACTTATCGGTCTTAGATTATCGAGTTTTACGTTGTTATTTTTCTTCCAAATTAGCACTACAACAATTAACTTCAAACTGTCAGGAAAAACACCTTCAACAAAACTTAAATTAAATATGTGAACTAAGACTGGAGAAATTTCTTCTGCAATATGCTTTATAAGTTCGACAGTGAAGCTGTCAAAACCGGTTGATTTTTTTATTTTTGAGTTTGCTAATTACATTTCTAACTTCGTCAATTGTGGTAGGCGCATTAAAAAATGAATTAGGATATTGATAAAGGGGCGGTAATGGTAGTGCACCGTCAACGACTGTACTTGTGCCGGTCACCTGGCCAGACTGTACACCGATAAGATAATCATTGATACTTCATGCTACATCAGTCGGCTCCGAGATAATCGTACCATCGTGTAATTCAACTCTATCTACGCTTGTATTACTTAATCTACCAGTTAGCCTATTGATTATTTTCCACTGTTGCGATGCGTCACCTTTACATTTATCTAGTTTTTCCCTGTAATAATGGTGTTTTACACAAGCAATCTCATACTTAAATTGCTACAGAATCTATAAAAATAGCACGCAAAACCTTGTATCATATGGCCTCTTTTTAAAAATTGTATACAGTTTTTTCCTTTTTTCAAATTTGTTTAAAAGTGTTGATGTTATCCATGGGGTAAAATATTTTGCCTTGATTACTTTTACTTGATTACTTGATTATTTATTGCTATGATTATTGTTTTTCTTACAGCTTTCTATTACTTGAGATAATATATCGTGAAACTTATTATAACTAGCATTTACATCACTACATTGAAAAACTTCATTCCATTTAGTATTTTTTAACTTGATTTTTATTAAATTATTATCGTAAGATTTACTAATTCTGTCGTTAGAATTAACTAGGTTCTCACTAGCTTGAGATCTGCTTCATACAAATTTTAAGCCTAAAACACAATGTCTGTTATCCCAACATCAAAAATAGCACTCTGGAAACAATTTAAATCTTTATGCCTAACAAAAATGTGATCGATACAGGATTTTGAAGTATTTGTTACTCTTGTTGGACCATTTACAAGTGACAAAAATCCATTATTATTCAACAAACTGTGATAAGTTCCAACTGCATTATCCTTACCTAATAAATTTATATTTACATCGCCTATGTATATAACATTGCCTTTTACGTTCTCTAACAAAATAGATAATTCTTGAGAAAATTCGTTTTCACTATACTTTTGTAATCTATAAAGGCAAAATAATTTAAAACATAATTTATCTAATTTAACATTCATTATTAAAATATCGGCAGTTTCCATTATAAAATCTAGCATATTACAAACAAAAGAGTCTTTGGCAAAACATAAGACACCACCTGCCCTGTAGTTGTTGTTACATTTGTAAAAAACATTGTATTTGAATTTGAATTGTATCCAGGAATATTAAATAGACCTACCTCATCAGATCCTATCCAAATCTCACTCAAGACAATAAAATGAACTATTGTGCTCACTTTATTTATTTCTAATACAAATCTATTAAAGTTTTTTCTCATACTTCTTATATTAGCATAAACTAAACCAAAGTTCATTCCACTACCCTGATCATAAAAAAAAGATTCTATATCTATATCCGAAAAAGAAATTAAATCTTCTACATTCATAAACTGAAAATAAACTATATACTAAATACTTACAAATATAAAACATTTACTTGACATTTCACTTTTCCTTTCCTTCCTTCACTTAAGGCTATTGAGTTTATGTTTATGTTTATGTGTTGTTGAAGGGACGGATTCAGAGATCCAAAGATTCAAAGATCCTCACACGTCAACCGAAGCTTATTGTGTGTCCCTAGTACGTTAGTTTGGCAAACCAATGCCCGTACCCTTTACGAGATCCAGGAGTTTTTTACCAATACTAGCGTCCCTTTCATCACCTGGTTGCTTACAACCAAACAGAGCCCTTCTCCTTGCCCCGAGTCTTTCGCAATCCAGTATGATGTGCTTGGCAGTCTCTTCAGACTGATTGCAGAGCCTACACACCTGACTTTCATTTCTGAGTCCGAGAGTGTGGAGATGTTTCCTGAAATGGCCATGTCCAGTTATCAAAGCAATCAACTGCTTAACCCGACCTCTGCCCAACCTCACCAACCAGTTAGTGAAGTAAGAGCTAGAATCTGCTAGCAGCCTTTTGCCAAGTGCTTGACCAGTATAACCTTGCCATTGCTGGCGATGTAAGTCCCTGGACCATTTGTTTATTGTGTGAAAAGCAGTTGTTTGGCTTATGCCACAGCTTGGCTCTGGACCAAAGAATGGCATACCGAAACCTCTTTTAGCAAGCTTATCTGCACACTCATTGCCACCTATGCCTACATGGCCAGGTACCCAACCAAGATGCACCGAGTTGCGTGTCGCGAGTTTGCTGAGTGTGTTGTAACATTCCCACACCAATTTTGACTTGATTTCGTTGGAGTCAAGAGCCTTGAGGGCAACCTGACAATCTGACAAGATTACTATATGCTTGTCGCAATAGTGTCTGGCAATGCCTAGATTGGCACAACCCATGATGCCACAAATTTCTGCTTGAAAAATAGTACAGTCTTGTCCCAGACTTGCACAGAGTTCTGTTCTAGGTGATTCACTGTACACCCCGTAGCCAGATTTTCCTTCAATGAGAGAGCCGTCCGTGTACCAGACAAGGCTGCCCTTCCTGTAATAGGGCCCTTCCTCAGATGTCCACTCTTCTCTGGAGCAGAATCCAACAGAAAAAGGTTTAGTGAAAACATGGCCCCCACAAGGGTGGGGCTGGTGCAACTCTGGTCACAGGGCCCGGGCCCCCGGGGGGCCCGGGCCTAGCCCTGTTTTAATTTTTTTTAAATATTTATTGCAGAATATTTTACAGCGGATCATAGATTAAAAATGCAAATATATAATTATTACAAAGTCAAAGTTTAGTAAAATAATATTAATTCTAGATTCTAGGTTAGTCACTATTTAATTAGGTGCGTACGTGCTAGTTACTGTTGTTTGCATATTAGTACTATTAAACAAACATCAAAGTAAGCTTTTTGTCATCAGAGTATTAAAAACTTCAAAAAACATTTTAATTGTTTAGCTCCTAACTTTGTCATAATCTTATTATTTTGTCAACTTGAATTTTAATCTTGGTCAGTAAGGGAAATCAATCTCAAAGTGGAAATGTACTTTCAGTAAAATAAAAGTGAATGATGTACTTTAATTTGTTTGCAATAATTTTGTCAATAAAGTTTGGTTTTTAGATTGAACTGATGGCCTTAATTATTCCTTATTATCAATTATCAGTTTAAATAAAAATTTTAAAGGTTTAAACAATTACCATGTAATTTTTTAAACATAGCATAGCACGTCAACATATGGGGGCCCAAGCCTGATCCTGGTTACAGGGCCCGCAATCGAATGTGGGGGCCATGAGTGAAAACCATCTCCGTACTCATGACATCTGATGTCATATCAAGCACAGGGCTTTGAGCAACAGCTTTGGTGATGGTGCAATAGCCTGTTCCAGACAGGCCTTCCCTCCATTGGCCTGCGACTTTTAATCGATAGGCTGATTTCCGTGCTTCTGCCTTGATGAAGATATCCAAAGGCAGTAATCCAAGAGCAAGTTCGAGAGCTGCTGACGGGCTACTCCTGAAAGCTCCAGTGACTAGAAGTGTGCCCAACCTTTGTAAACTTGTGAGTTTGGCTATGGCTGTAGTCTGGTTCACCTTTGTCCACCAGACTAGTGATCCATATGTGACTTGAGGCCTTATTACTTGTACAGCCACAGCGCTATGTGAGGCTTGATCCCCCACGTGGAGCCTACAAATCTCCTGGACGTCATGAGCGCCCATTTCGCCTTATGCAGTGTATTATTCAAATGATCATTCCAAGTCAGCTTAGAATCAATTGTCAGCCCTAGGTATTTGACTGTACCTGATACTTCAAGCCGTGTTGGTCCAAGTCTCAGCCTGGAAAGAGACTCCAGGTTCTTTTTCCTTGTGAACGGAACAACTACTGTCTTTGAGGGGTTTATGCTTAGACCCTCTCCAAGACACCAGACATTGACATATTGAAGATTGACATTCATGACATCAGCAACAATATTCGTGAACCTTCCCTGTACCATTAGGACTATGTCGTCTGCATAGCCCTGGACAAAGACGCCTCTGCTAGTGAGCTCACGAAGGAGACCGTCCACCACCAGGTTCCACAGAAGAGGCGAAAGCACACCTCCCTGCGGACAACCCCTCGTGGGTGCGATCACTATCGATTTACCTTGAAGATCGGCTCTAATCCGCCTGGAGCAGAGCACGGTCTCAATCCACCTACATACAGCAGATTCAAGACCACGCCCACGCACCGCCCGGACCATGGCCGTGTAAGTGACATTGTCAAAGGCACCTTCAATGTCCATGAAGGTGCATAGAGTGATTTCCTTAGCAGCAAGGCTGTCCTCCACCCTGCTCACAAAATATTTTGCCTTGATTACTTTTACTTGATTACTTGATTATTTATTGATTATTGTTTTTCTTACAGCTTTCTATTACTTGAGATAATATATCGTGAAACTTATTATAACTAGCATTTACATCACTACATTGAAAAACTTCATTCCATTTAGTATTTTTTAACTTGATTTTTATTAAATTATTATCGTAAGATTTACTAATTCTGTCGTTAGAATTAACTAGATTCTCACTAGCTTGAGATGTGCTACATACAAATTTTAAGCCTAAAACACAATGTCTGTTATCCCGATATCAAAAATAGCACTCTGGAAACAATTTAAATCTTTATGCCTAACAAAAATGTGATCGATACAGGATTTTGAAGTATTTGTTACTCTTGTTGGACCATTTACAAGTGACAAAAATCCATTATTATTCAACAAACTGTGATAAGTTCCAACTGCATTATCCTTACCTAATAAATTTATATTTACATCGCCTACGTATATAACATTGCCTTTTACGTTCTCCAACAAAATAGATAATTCTTGAGGAAATTCGTTTTCACTATACTTTTGTAATCTATAAAGGCAAAATAATTTAAAACATAATTTATCTAATTTAACATTCATTATTAAAATATCGGCAGTTTCCATTATAAAATCTAGCATATTACAAACAAAAGAGTCTTTGGCAAAACATAAGACACCACCTGCCCTGTAGTTGTTGTTACATTTGTAAAAAACATTGTATCCAGGAATATTAAATAGACCTACCTCATCAGATCCTATCCAAATCTCACTCAAGACAATAAAATGAACTATTGTGCTCACTTTATTTATTTCTAATACAAATCTATTAAAGTTTTTTCTCATACTTCTTATATTAGCATAAACTAAACCAAAGTTCATTCCACTACCCTGATCATAAAAAAGATTCTATATCTATATCCGAAAAAGAAATTAAATCTTCTACATTCATAAACTGAAAATAAACTATATACTAAATACTTACAAATATAAAACATCTACTTGACATTTCACTTTTCCTTTCCTTCCTTCACTTAAGGCTATTGAGTTCATCAATATTGTTTATTTTTATGCAGCTGTCTCCTGAAGACTTTCTTACGAAGAGCTTCCCGTCGCGGCACCATGCATATGCATAGCCTATGTCCTTGCACTTGGTTTTCAGTTTCGCCAGGAATACTTTGATTTCAGGTGATAGATGTTCATTAATATAGAATCGCTGATGGGGAAATGAAGAGTTTACTTTATCCGCTGTGACCGATTCACTGTTTTTGACTTTGTACTTAGCCATCCAAGTTTCCTTAATACTAAGAGCGGTGAAGTGCACAATAATTTACTGCGGGCGATCCTTCTTCAACCTGGGGATCAGGGTTTAAGCTGCGGTCGCATTTGTCGCAAAATGCGACATTCACCACAAAAATGCGACAATATTTGGGCAGGCTGTTGCTTTTTTGCTACGGTACAAAGAAAAGTATGAGTTTTTTTAATTTTATTGCAGAACATCTGGTTTTAACAATACAAATTGTATTAAAAGTCCATGATCACGATCCACGTCCAAAAAGATTAGAAGAGTAGTTGGGATGTTGCAGAGACTTAACGTTGCGTTGGTTGCACTACGCCACTTTACCGATCGCCTCTGAGCGAGTGGTAGAGGAGACGAGCCTACATTACGTAAACTGTTGCTGTCGATTTCAACTGCGTACCGTGTAAACAGAACGGGCGGGTTACTGATATGACAGTTGTAGTGACAGTAGCTAACCCCCTAGCAGACGTCATGAGCCGTGACTCGGTTTGGCGCGCACTCTGTAGTAGCCGATTCTAGCCGAGTGAATCGGCGAATGCGAGAATGTCAGGCCAGGTCATCAGGCCACTGAGAGAACTCTTAATGATTCTCTCCAATGAGAGTTCTCTCATTGGCCTGATGATGACTGGTGTGACTGGTTGAAATCGATAGCCTAGCACCATCTTTTATATATGTTTACCGTCTGTATGTGAATCAGTATAAGTGTAAATATATCTTATGTGTTGTAAGACGTCTTTTATTACATCCCGTATATATTATTTAAATGTTAAACCTCAAAAAACAAATACAAGCAAAAAATAGTATAATGATCCGCGATAAAAATGCAAAAAGGAAAATATTTTTGCTACAAGTCTCTAAGAGCTTGTAGCATTTTTACTCAAAGAATTTTTTTCCCAGCTGAATCCCTGCTGGGGATACGATGAGCAGCTGAGATCTGGTCGTCCCTCACCTCGACTCCCGAGAAAAACCCCGACATCCTGAACGATTTTGGAGATGTCCTCCCTCTGAGTAGATAAAATACCACTAATTTACTACTAAATATTGTTCTTTCTGGTATATTGTTCTAAGTTCCGCACTCTATCCTTCAGAGTGTGCATCTCGTTAGTCAAAGCAATGTCGTCAGCTTTGATTTTCTCATTTTCCTTTTTGACAGTCATGAGTTCAGCTTTTAATTCACTCATAAGCTTGTTGGCATCGTCCAGCTTATTTGAGACAAAATCCATTGAGATAGTGAGGCCAGTCATCTCCTTTTGAAAAACTTTCAGCTCATCAAATACCTGTTTCTTCAACTCGTCCAAAACCTTGACTAGGAGGTCCTTAGTTAGAGCGGTAGATGTAGATTGATTACTACTTACAGATGATGAGGTATTCCGGCACTCTTTGCATTTCCAATCGCGGTTGGATGGCAGTTTTGTCCCCTCCTTGTCATCCTTGATGCAGCGCGTGTGAAACACCTTTTCACATAATCCGGCACATTTGACAAACGGATCGTTTTTTGCATCCGATAAACAAACTTCGTTACAAACACCACAGGTCGACATAATTAAATTAATAAAAGACACATATGAAAAATTAAACTATATGCGCAACACGCAGAATCACGCGACTAAGCAATCACGTTGCGGCTTGATGCGGCGGCGTCTCGTGCGTTGCGTAGTGTTGCGTGTGCGCGCTCTTGGAGTTGGTTACTGGAGCTTTTATCAGCTCGGCTGACGGAGCTAGACTGCATACATATTGAAGTATGTTAATCAGAATGATTTTAGAATAGGAAACAGGAAATAAAATGTCGGAGAGGTCATTTATATACGGCCGCCGCGCTTATAAGGCGAAAAAAGTGAATTTGATAATCGTCAAGTGAAATAAGTATTCCAAATAGCTTCAGAATAATAGAAAAGTGAAAATGAAATGTCGGAAAACTCATTTTCAATTTATATAAGAAACCTAACCTAACCGCCATATAAAAAAAAAGCTTGTAGATTTGCTTTGTAAGGCAAATGTTATCCTCGATAAGTGAAATAAAGTAAAACAGCGCCCTATGGAGGCTAGGCCTAGGCTATGCAAGGTTATGATAATAAATAACACAAGCCATCAAAATAAAATGACCTTACCTATCTTACTTCCTCAAGACTGGAACTGGTGGGACATCAAATTAAAAAATAAAGAACCAGTCTACAACGGTAATCAGTCTACAACGGTAATAGATGAAAAGTTCACGACATAAGTTTTGACGGGCGGTTTCAAAACACACCAAAATAGTGAACAACAAAAAACTATTTGCAAGTGGAAGTTTTCATGGTATAACTCATGTAGGCCTACTATCATTTTCAGATACATATGAGTAAGTTAGTATAGTACTGTTTTTAGTATATTTTTCTTATGGCTAAATACAGTAGCTACTCGTTTTTACAATGGATTTAAAGTGCGTTTTCACCTATCCACTTATCCCACATAACCACATACGGTAACCCACATACGTGACGGACACTTCTTACTTTTAGGCAACACACCATGGTCATTAATAAATTAACATTGTTTTTAACAGACTCAGATGAAAAAAACCTAGGATTTACTTGAATTCAGTACAAAATATTTTCTGTCGGGACTGTCCTGACTTCAGATTTAGGCTCTTTTCCCAAGTCCCGACTGGCCACTCGTCAGGATGCATATTGACTCAATTTATTGATGTTGAAAGTAAATTAATATTTTATTGAGCCATTTTAGCAAAGGAATTTAAACTTAGCTTATCTTTTAAACACAGTGCTATGTTTAGAATAAATATAATTAATTTGTATTGTAATAGGATAACTAAACCTGCAATGTTGTTGATGAGGTAGGCCTATCATGTTTATTCACGACTGTGTTTTTCAGCTGATTATTTAAGATTGTTTCAACGACCGTAAATGTAGTCTTGTTCATGGACGAAGACATGGTGTTGGACCTCACCAACACCGATCAGAAATTTGTTTCGGTACTTTGGTATTATACGGATGCCACCCTTATACAGCGCGCTGCGGCAGTTATGTTAGGATGGGTTATCATAAAAATGATTGTAGGACTTTCCTTGTTTTGTTACGAATCGAATGATACCTGATGAGTCATACTTCAGGCCGCCAAACCCCCTCCAAATAGGCCAAGGTCAGGTCGTTGACCGGAGCGCGCGCATCACCTGTCACCGCCTGTATCTGGGTCAGTGTCATGAGTGATTAATTGCCGTCACTACGTTACATTTGTTTTCAGAATGAGTGACGTTCTTCTGGTGTGGGATTTACCTCGAAATGAAGAGGAAACCGTACGTATTATTATGATAACCCATCCTAACATAACTGCCGCAGCGCGCTGTATATTTTGCGGAGTACATGTGGCGATCGGGTGTGGCTGCTAGCGGCGGCGACGCATTCAACACGATCCTAGCGGACATCGCTGTCTTTTGGGAGGCACAACACAAAGACCGCTCATCAGAATGATGTAAAATTTGTACAGTAAGTCAATAAAAGTACGTTTTTCGAATTATGTAGTTATCCTTTGTATCCGGTAAAAATTTAACCTCCAAAAATAGTGGCATCCGTATAATACCACAGTACCTTTGTTTCTTAAGAAAAGGTGAAAACCTTGCCCACCACACTGAATGTAAGTTTTAGGTATTAAACATTTTCCTGTAAAAGGGAACTTACTCTGTTTATGGGTACAGTATAAGCGTCCCAAAACAATTGAATATAAATTATCGGCTTACCATACACCGACAACTATATTCTCATTTTATTGTAGGCCTAATTGTTTTTATTGCACGACCACAAAGGGTTTTACTTTACAGTGAGTGTTATATGGTGATAGGTTAGCTTAAACTAACATAAACTGTGATAAACTAATATAACCTAAACCCGCAGAGCACTGTTTTTGTCGTGGTTTGGTTGTTTTCATTTCATTTTCGATATTCTCATCTGTAATATCAACGTATCATGGTAATCCAATATTTTAAGTCCAATTATTTTGGTGGACGCTTATCGTACTGCACACCTGTTTCCCTCTCCACGCTTGACCAGGGTTATTACAAAAACAAATAAATCTATTATCTTAGTATCCAAATTACGATTAAGCTATGGCAACATTTTCAGTTGAAACAGCACATCTGGCATAGTAAAGGCTTTGATACATTTTATAAATACACTTCCACTTATTTATGACGGATATTGTATTGAACAACCAGGCCTAGTAAATCACCTAATTATAACAACTACAAACCAAATATTATTTAATGGCACAAATTGTCTGTAGGATTGAATTTATGATAATTTACCGGGCTTTAAGCTTAAGTGTATAGTTTCATAAGTACCAACTAATCAGAAGCAATATAGGTATCGATCTTAAACATTCGATATATCGATTCGGAAAATTCAATAGGTATTTTGAACCACATTTTAACAGTACATTTATCGAAAATTATTCACTCGATATTTATCATTATCAATAATAATATGCGATGCCAGTTACAAATATATTTTAATGAACAAATAACAAACGAAAACCTAAATAAAAAAAACAACAAACAAACAAATGACAAATAATGCAGAAGCATATACTAAGCTAAAACTTAAGTTATTTTTGTTAGGGTAAACTTTATGGGCTGCTTTCATGAATTGAATGAAAGGAACCATGGCAAAGATAAGTTTTAGCTTTGTTATACGTTTCATTATTATTTGCTGTAAGATTTTTTTTAATTTTAGTTTTTGTTTGCTTGTTACTTGTTAAATGTTTCATTAAAATATATTTGTAACTTACATCATCCCTCTTAATCCCAGTTTTCAGAGACCGTTTTATCACAAGCCATGAGGACTGGAATGTTTGAGTATTTGTGTTATTTAGGTTAAAGTTCGATTTAAAATGCAATTCCATGCATCGAATGTGTAAGATCGATGATATATTGCATCCTAGTTGGTGGCCGCTTATGAAACATTTAGGCTAAAATAGACTAGTGTATTGCTATTTTATAATTCATTGTAAATAACTCAAATTCACAATACCGTTATCACAAGAGCCTATCTAGACTCTAGACTAAATCTGGCAAAATAACAAACAACTAAATAGTACTTCGGGGAAAGCTAACTCCTAACATTCCTAATATTCAAAATCACCCCTGACCTGACCCTGGAATAGTAATTAAAGTTTTTTTTCATTTTGCTTTATGGCTGGCTATATTACCATACTACGAAGCCTAAAGTAAAGAATGGTATTATGTTTCTGGTAGAAAGTTGTAAACGACAGGCTTACAAACCAAGCAAAATGTAACTTCGCGATTTGAATAATATTGTTACTGACTGACTATGACATGCAATAACTGACCACAGGGCCGGATTAAAGCACACATCATGTCACCAGATTCCAGGTTCCAGGTGTTTTTCAGGTTCCAAGGGAAAGGGGGTCTGGCTGTGCGTGACACAGCGTGACAGAGGGGAGGGTGGTTATATTACCTAGCGTCACACTTTAAAACACTCATCACTTACGCACTTATGCTCAGTAATATTTAGAGTCTATAATCAAATACCATTTGACTACAACCAAAGAAAGTGCAGTAATGAAAAAATTAAGTAAAAACTTAATTAGGGGAAAATACAAAAAATTTGAATTTTTGGTTTATCTTGAGGAAGCCAATGGCAAATACCCCCGTCGCAGCAAACCTGCGTACTCAGCGAATTTCCAATGAATATATAGGTGACTCACTACTACATAGAGCTATTTACCAAGTTTCACAAAAATACATCCATAAATAAGTGATATATAGCATTTTATTTATTCTCCATAAGAATAATATTAGGGTTGAGGACGCAGGTTTGCTGCAACGAGGAAGATAAGTAATGTTTATTTTGCAATCATCAATACAACTGAACCAGGTGAAGCTACATACCAAGTTATCTTAATGTAGGTTCATGATTAAGGGAGATATACAACTTTACTTATTCTCCATATGAATAACATGGGGGCCGAGTATGCAGGTTTGCTGCTACGGGGACTATCAACAAAAAACTTGTTTTTTGTGCTAATATACCACAACTAGTTGAAGCCACATACCGAGTTTCATCAATATACATTCATAAATAATCGAGATATAGAATTTTATTTATTCTCCATAAGGATAACATTTGGACAACGTACTGTGTTTAGCACTTTGAATATCTCTGCAACGGTTGGACGTAGAACAACGATTAAAACACCAAAATGTTTGTTTTGTTGAGCTAAACACATTAATAAACATAAATGTGAAGTTTTTAGTAAAACTATCTGAGAAAAATCTAAAACCCTTTTTCCCATAAGATTAACATGGGAAACTTTTTTGGATTTTCTCCGCAACCACTTAACCTAGGTTAATGATTCAAAATACTAAATTATTTGTTTTTTAAGCTCTATAAAATGGCTATAATCAAAATTGAGTGTTTTTAACATTTTGGGGTCAAATTTGCGAAAAACCGATTTTGAAAATTGTAAACCCCCATAAACCCCCTTCCCATAGTGCGATCGATCTGGTTTTCGAACTTGAAGTCATAAATGCTACTCTCCACATTTGTGCCAAATTTAATCAAAATCGGGTGTTTCTTTCAAAAGTTATCGCAGTAACGGACACACACACACACACACACTCACACACACACACACACACTTATATATATATATATATATATATATATATATATATATATATATATATATTGAACGAATAGTGTTTTTGGCATCTGGGGACCTCAAAACGAAAAGTTATCATGGTCTCGGGCTTAAGTCTTACCATGCCACCTACGGTAATAGTTTCTTCCCTATAGGGGAAATTCGCTAAAATTATGCAAACTATGCAAAAATTACTGTAAATCTTGTGATCTCTCCTCTACTATTGGCATGCAATCCTTTTATCTTCTAATGTACTAAATTAAACATATTAAACCGAATTATGAAGACAAAATAGTAAAACCTATTTTATTTTAGAGAGTGGCGCGTGACACTGAAAAGGGGAAGTCATAACTAGGGTGACGCAGTTGACGGGGGAGGAGGGTAAGAGGCCGAAAATAGTGTGACGTAATATGTGTACGACCAATACCTCCTAAACGACCCCTAACCTACATAAGCACACGTTTAGGACCAAACTAAAATCACATACTAAAAACCTAATCCACACACAAAAAAGAGGTCGCTGACCTGAGTGGGGGGCGGTAAGGGTGCACGCACAGCAACTTAAGTGTAGGGACCTACCAAGGCAACACCAATGAGCTCTATAAATCTGGAGTCACTACTCTGTGTTAAATACCCCTGTAGCAGCAAACCTGCGTACTTAGCGAATTTCCAATGCATATATATTTATCTTAGTACCACATAAAGCTACATACCAAGTTTCATCAATATACATTCATAAATAAACAGTTTATGACATTTTAATTATTCTCTATAAGAATAACATGGCGGCTGAGTATGCAGGTTTGCTGAAGCAAGGAACACAAAAAATGGGGTTTTATGCTAATATCAATATAACTCAACTAGGTGAAGTCACATACCAAATTTCATTAATTTATTTTCATAATTAAGGGAGATAACACGTTACTTATTCTCCGTAAGAATAACATTGGGCTGAGTACGCAGGTTTGCTGCTACGAGAGCCTTTGGCAAAAAATTGTTTTTTGAGCAAATATCAATGGTCCACAACCAGATGAAGCTGTATACCAAGTTTCGTCAGAAAATGTTCATAAATAAGCGAGATATAAAATTTTTATTTTCCTCCATAAGAATAACATTAGACAACGTACTGTGTTTAGCACTTTCAATATCTCGGTAACAAATTGACGTAGAGAAATGATCAAAATACCAAATTGTGTGTTTTTTTAAGCTGAATCCAATGAGAAAAACTAAAATTTGACTATTTCCAAAATTATATGTAAAAAATTCAAAAAACCCATTTTTGGGGTACAAAACCCCCCCAAAATACCCCTTTAGATAGAGCGATCTGGCTGGTTTTCGAACTTAAAGTCATAAATGTTGCTTTACATGTTTATACCAAATTTCATCAAAATCGGATAATTTTTACGAGAGTTATCGTGCTCACGGACACATATATATATACATATATATATATATATATATACCACAACCACCCACAACCACATACACAACCAAATATATGGGTGATATTTTATTTGGTTGATTGTATATTGATGAAACTTGGTATGTGGCTTTATGTGGTATTAAGATACATATATATGCATTGGAAATTCGCTGAGTACGCAGGTTTTCCTGCTACGGGGGTATTATTTCTTTTATCTTTGTGATAGATAACACGTTAACGCTGATTGCTGATTTGGAAAAGTTAAGTAAAATATTCGAAGTGACTTAGTTACTACGTACACGTCCAATATAAGGGCAAATTCACTTCGCTACCGCTTAGGTTAGGTTAGATTAGGTTACGTTAGGTTATGTTAGGTTAGGTTTGGAGGTTTTCTGGCTCTCAATTTGTTTTAAAAATCACAGGAAAAGTAACTTAGGTGCATTATTTGGAACGGACGTGAACAGTAGCGGCTCACGTCGGACGTTTACGTAGCCTCTGTCAAAAATATTTTCTAGGTAAGGGGTGAGTGTCATCACAGTCTACTATACTAATTCCCATCATCCTACATGCAGATTAATCCCCCCAAAAAAGGGTTTAGAGTTTTCCGATTGTTTTGCCCAACGAACTTGCCCAACTGATTGCAGAAAGGAACGTCCCTACCAAATTTGAAGTAAATCGGACAGAGTGCAAACACATATATATATATAAATATATAATTTTGAACGACCCCCCAAAACGTGTTCAGGGGGTCACGTTAGGAACTTCTATGGTGGTCCCGGGCTTAAGTTTCACCGTGCGGGTTATGCTAATAGTTCACTTTCCAAAGGAAATTCACTAAATAAATAATATATCTTACAATTAAACATCTAAGGTCAAACTGTAAATTGCACAATGATTTATAACAAATAATTATTGTTGACAGATTGTCGTAAGATGCATTAAACTATTCCCTGCGTCTAAATTTAGTCTATTTATTATTATTAACTGATGAAATACTTTTATAATATCATAAGAGGACGTCGAATAATGTTACATTAACGCAGCAATATTATTTAACAAACATTTTTATTAAATTAAACAAGATGAAGGACGGTTTGGTGCCATATAAGCCAATAGAGCGAACTAGCGCTTGAGCTTGCGAGCCGCTAGGGGCGCTCGCATCAATCGCCGCGGCCAGGCGGACAACTTTCGCAACTGAGCTGCGCGACTGTGTATAGTAGACTGTGGTGCAGCGTTGCCAATTGGGTGGTAATTACCCCATTTGGTGGTAATTCTAGGCCCTGGTGGTATTTTAGGTGGTAATCACTGCTCGGTGGTAATTTGGTGGTAATCTGTTTATTTGAATAAAATAACAGTATTTTTACTGTTTTCTTCTATAAATACGACTATTTCCTTAAGTAAATTTTTAACTAGCATTTAATTTCAATACAAGTTATTATATAGATTTGAAATCCTTTATTTTCTTTAACTCTAACATAAAACAATATACCTGAGGTTTGCTTCACTAACCCATATATATTCTTTTACTTTCTGGTTTAGTTTATAGAATGACGACATGCATATTTTGCAGATACTTTTTTCAAATTTATTATACTTTATACCTTGTTACTTATTACCTCCTCCTTCGTTTTAAACCAGAGGATTTCTGGATTAGCTGCGTCACTTTTATAAAATACTTGGAAAAAAACTAATATTTACAACTATATTAAACATGGAACTTCTTAGGAATGGAAATAACTTCCGTGGATATTCATATATTAATAATTAACTGTTGTACATGTTATACTAACTTCACTAGCATAAATAATGTAATAATTATGTGTCAATAACAACAGTATAACATCTATTTATAGCCAGATTTGAAAATAGCCGCGCACTTTTCTAGTACTTTTGAAGAACGGTGGTAAAAGGTGGTAATTTTTGCAGGAGCTGGTGGTAATTTCAATAAATTTGGTTGGCAACACTGCTGTGGTGTCATTGTGTTAGTTGTCAACAAGCAAATTGATATTGGTTTTATTTGGCAATTGTACTTTTAATGGATCCAATATGCAATTCAGTTATATCTTTGAAATGATTCACTTTAATACGAAATTAAATCTAATCAGTTGAGTTTTAATCCAAATTACAGTTTGTTTGGTGTAGGGATTGAGGTTTAGGTTATGTTTGTTAATTATTAGAATAACAAAGTAAAAGTAATAAGTTCACCGTAAGGTAATGTTTAAACCTTATGGTCATTCAGTTTACATTAAGTTTTCAAGTTTAGCATTTTTAAGTTGTTTGTCCACTGATAAGAAAGAAGCATTTACTAAAATAATATCATTGCAGTTCACTCACGTAAGTCGGTGTTAGTTACAAATTCATATCTTTCGGTAATTATTCAGTTTATAGTAAACTCTTGGATTTTTGTAAAAGTGGTTTTAATCTGTTTCTTCATTATTTTATAACTAGTTCAAGAGGAATTTTGCACGGATAAGCCATTTCTTACTACTTTTAATGTGTAGGCCTATGTCAAATTTTACGTTCACGTCAGATTTGGTTTACTGGAAACAATGATACCTTACGTGGTAAAAACACATTTTTGAAATTATTTTAAAGAGTTTGGCAGCTTCTTTTTGCCTTACTTTGCCTGTCCTGGTAGACTATACATATATTTGTGGATTTTATCAAGCAAAGAAAGGAGTGAGCCGTTAGAGTAAGAGTTGAACAGTAGGCTACTGATAAAATTGACATGCCAGGGCTGGGATTCGAAACCACGACAGGGCCGCTACCATGGTTCCGGAATCTGTCGCCTTGACCACTAGGCCAGGGACTTACTCAATAAAGTTTCTTTACTTATCTAGACAAATTAAAAGTGTCTTCTGTTTTTACCTTTCAAGGCTCCTCTCATAAAGGTGGTCAGAGATAGCATGAATTATATACCGGATGCGTTAGCTAAGAGATTAAGAGCTAGTCTAGCATGTCAGTCATGGTCAAATATATTTTTGAACGCAGCTGATTGCTGTGATATTTTTTCTGTAGTTTTTTACTATAGTCAGCTTTATGTCATTGGAAGCTTAGGTTTTACACCTATGTTACAAATTTGTGCCAATTTGTTTACTTACTTTGAGAAGCAAATCGCGTAAACAAATATATGTATTCAAATACATGAATATACAAATACGGAAAGCTGAGAAAACCAAATAGCAATATTGCAGGCAAGGGGCAGAGGGGAGTGGAAAGGTACTTGGCGTCGAAACTTGCAATGATGTGACGCTGACATTTAAAATGTCATTACTGTACCTCACTGTCTATATATTACTGTACAGGCCTTTTGTATTGGTCCACAAAACTTTAAACTCAGGAACTTTTGTTTTGTTTATAAAAAGTCTGGAATAATGCTGAAAGTAAACAAAATCTGGGAAAAGAGCATTGATGGTCGCAAAAAGTAAGTGTAGTGTTTGGTATCACTAGCATTGCATCGTTTTTGACATATTGTGTCATTCACATATTACAGGGTTCCCTAATATAATGAGTCTCGATTCCAAAATTAGCACTCAAAAACAGTATGAATAATATTTATCTTACTTAACTTTATCTTACTTATCTTAATGTGCTGATACAATTTTAAATATAAATACCCCTGCATATAAATAGCAAACCTGCATACTCAGCGAATTTCCAATGAATATATAACATAACACATTAACACGTAACAGGATTCATAAGAAATATATTCACAAACAAGCGATATTAAAAATATTAATTATTCTCTATAAGAATAACATTGGGGATGAGTACGCTGGTTTGCTGCAACAAGGAACACAAAATAATGGGTTTTTATGCAAATATCAGTAGAACTCATCTAAGTAAAGTCACATACCAAGTTTCATTCATATACATTTATAAGTAAGCGATATATAACATTTTAATTATTCTCCATAAGAATAACATGGGGACTGATTACCTAGGTTTGCTGTTACGGGAACCATACGTGAAAATTTTGTATTTTGTGCAAACAGCGTTAAACCCCAACCAGAATAAGCCATATACCAAATTTTGTCAGTTTATGTTCATAAATAAGCGAGATATACAATTTGTCTTTTTCTCCATAAGAATAACATTAGACAACGTACTGTGTTTAGCACTTTCAATATCTCAGGAACCAATTGACGTAGAGCAATGATAAAAATACCAAATTGTTTGTTTTTGAATGCTGAATTAAAAGGTAAAAATTAAAATTTCATTTAAATAAAAATTACGTGTGGAAACCCCCAAAAACCCATTTTAGGGGTACAAAACCCCCCAAAAATTCCCCTTTGGATGGTGCAATTCGTCTGGTTTTCGAACATGTTGAAATAAATGGTGCTTTACACATTTGAACCAAATTTTATTAAGATCGGACCTTTTTTACGAGAGTTATCGTGCTTACGGACACACATATATATAGTATATATTTATATATGGTACTTTGGTATTATACGGATGACACCCTTATGCAGCGCGCTGCGGCAGTTATGTTAGGATGGGTTATCATAAAAATGATTGTAGGACTTTCCTTGTTTCGTTACAAATCGAATGATACCTGATGAGTCATACTTCCGGCCGCCAAACCCCCTCCAAATAGGCCAAGATCAGGTCGTTGACCGGAGCGCGCGCATCACCTGTCACCGCCTGTATCTGGGTCAGTGTCATGAGTGATTTATTGCCGTGCACTACGTTACATTTGTTTTCATAATGAGTGACGTTCTTTTGGTGTGGGATTTACCTCGAAATGAAGAGGAAACCGTACGTATTTTTATGATAACCCATCCTAACATAACTGCCGCAGCGCGCTGTATATTTGGTGGAGTACCTGTGGCGATCGGGTCTGGCTGCTAGCGGCGGCGACGTATTCAACACGATCCTAGCGGACATCGCTGCCTTTTGGGAGGCACAACACAAAGACCGCTCATCAGAATGATGTAAAATTTGTACAGTAAGTCTATAATACACCCGTCGCAGCAAACCTGCATACTCAGCGAATTTCCAATGAATATATAACATAACACTTAACAGGATTCATAAGAAATGTATTCACAAACAAGCGATATTTAAAATATTAATTATTCTCCATAAGAATAACATTGGGGATGAGTACGCAGGTTTGCTGCAACAAGGCACGCAAAATAATGGGTTTTTATGCAAATATCAATAGAACTCATCTTAGTGAAGTCACATACCAAGTTTCATCCATATACATTCATAAATAAGCGATATATAACATTTTAAGTATTTTCCATAAGAATAACATGGGGACCAAGTACCTAGGTTTGCTGCTACAGGAACCATAGGCGAAAAATTGTTTTTATGTGCAAACAACAATAAACCATAACCAGATCAAGCCATATACCAAATTTTGCCAGTTTATGTTCATAAATAAGCGAGATATACAATTTTTCTTTTTCCCCATAAGAATAACATTAGACAACGTACTGTGTTTAGCACTTTCAATATCTCGGTAACTAATTGACGTAGAGCAATGATCAAAATACCAAATTGTTTTTTTTTTTAAGGTAAATTCAATGGTATAAATTAAAATTTGATTTAAATTAAAATTACATGTGAAAACCCCAAAAAACACATTTTTGGGGTACAAAACCCCCCAAAAACCCCCCTTCGGATGGTGCGATTCATCTGGTTTTCGAACTTGTTCAAATAAATGGTACTTTACACATTTGTACCAAATTTCATTAAGATCGGACCTTTTTTACGAGAGTTATCGTGCTTACGGACACATATATATATATATATATATATAAATATATATATATATATATAAATATATATATATATAAATATATATATATATATACATATATAAAAATTTGAACGAATGGTGTTTTTGGCATCTGGGGACCTCAAAATGAAAAGTTATCATGGTCTCGGGCTTAAGTCTTACCATGAGACCTACGGTAATAGCTTCTTCCCTATAGGGGAAATTCGCTAAAAGTACGTTTTTTCGAATTATGTAGTTATCCTTTGTATCCGGTAAAAATTTAACCTCCAAAAATAGTGGCATCCGTATAATACCAAAGTACCTTATATATATATATTTATATATATATATATACTATATATAAATATATACAGTATATACAAATTTGAACGAATGGTGTTTTTGGCATCTCGGGACCTCTAAATGAAAAGTTTTCTTGGTCTCGGGCTTAAGTCTTACCATGAGAACTACGGTAATAGCTTCTTCCCTATAGGGGAAATTCGCTAACATGGACGATATATACCAATGTTTCCCAAATACAACTCGTAATATTGTATCACACTTTGTCATATCACTAGATTGCGACACGATACGATAGGTATTGACTTCGCTCACTTCCAGCCAGCAAGAGCTCATTCATTGTACGAGTAATTGTCTACATTCACAGATCGTATTTCTGCCTCTAAATTCAGGCTACGCAACTCTTAGGGTTACAATATTATGTTAACCTATATGAATTTATATAATTCTCGATAGTTTTTTTTTAAGAATGGAGCATTTTTCTGCAGCTATAAGCTAACTTTATTGACACATTGGGTCAATCCATATTGATGATTTGTCTGCAGCCGTAATTTGATGTGACTGATCTTTCTGCATCTCTCGCTTTCTTTCAGCGAAAATGTCACACTGTCGCCCGTTGTTCTGCCTTGGGGATATAACCTAATCTGTGATGTAATCGTTTGAGGCTAGAGAGAAAAAAAAGTTGATTATCATTACGGTATAGAAAAGATAACAAAAAATGCACTGAAGCTATCTTCGATCTTCGCTTGTGAATTCACTGGTTTTTGTTACTGTATCTGAGACTTAAAAATATAATACAGTAACAATCAAGATTAATGGCAAAATTAAGTTAGAGTCTATGGCAAAGCTGCTACTGTAAGCCTCATAAAATACGGCAGTACCATATTTAATCGATTTGATATTTCAAGAGAATCAGGGAAATTCATAGTTCCACTTTGCATCGCTCGGATAGATCACGTGATCGTGCGGCTCCAATCGGTGACGCTAATACATTGTGTTTTTGTTTCGCCGAGGTTTGTTTCTTGTGCTTTTTGAACAATTTGATATATAATAAGTATAGGTAACATGCTTATAATTAGTTTATTTTATCTAGAAACAAAACGCTTACACATATTTCAGGCTAGCATCCAGCGCTTAAGAGTTCATCGTCAGCAATATAAACGACATTAAATTGATTTTTATAGGTTTTAAACAGAACCATCTTATTATATGTGATGATATCAAAAATCAAAATTAAAATTTAAAAATATATAAATTAGGCCCTTAACAAAAATAAAAAATATAAAAAGTAATATAAAAATAAATATAAAATATTTTACAATATAAAATAAAATATACAATATTTAACAATATAAAATACATAATAACATAATACAAAAATATTTCATAATATAAAATATGAAAATAATATAGGCCTATCTAATACTGTACATATATTAAATTCTCATGTCATAGTGTTTGTAACAAAACTCCTCCGAAACGGCTTGACCGATTCTTATGAAATTTTTTGTGTATATTCGGTAGGTCTGAGAATAGGACTAAACTTTTTTTTCGATAGGCGAGTGAGCGAAGCAAATGAGCTCATATTGAAAATGAACGAGTATTTGATATTAAACAAATTCAATGACATTAGGAGAGGACAACGTCTGTCGGGCCAGCTAGTAATAAATAACAAACAATTTTAATAAATAAATACCCCCTGTCGCAGCAAACCTGCGTACTCAGCGAATTTCCAATGCATTGATATGTTTCTCACTAGTACATAAAGCCACTCACCAATTTTGACAAAAATACATTCATAAATTAGTGATTTATTACATTTTATTTATTCCCCATAAGAATAACATTAGGACTGAGTACGCAGGTTTGCTGCAACGAGGAAGATAAGAAATGAGTTTTTATGCAATTATCAATATAACTGAACCAGGTGAAGCTACTTACCATGTTTTATTAATTTATGTTCATAATTAAGGGAGATATAAAACTTTACTTATTCTCCATAAGAATAACATTAGGGCTGAGTATGCAGGTTAGCTGCTACGGGGACAATCAACAAAACATTTATTTTTTGTGCAATTATCAATATACCAGTACAACATGAAGCCACATACCAAATTTCATCAATATACATTCATAAATAATCAAGATATCAAATTTTATTTATTCTCCATAAGGATAAGATTGGACAACGTACTGTGTTTAGCACTTTGAATATCTCTGCAACGGTTTGACGTAGAATCACAATTTAAACACCAAAATGATTGTTTTGTGGAGCTGAAGTGATTGGTAAAAGAAAATGTGAAGTTTAAAGTAAAATTAACTGAGGAAAAGCCAAAAACTGTTTTCCCGTAAGATTAACATGGGAGATTTTATGAGCATGTTTTTTGGATTTTTTCCGCAACCACTTAACCTAGGTTAATAATTCAAAATACCATATTATTTGTTTTTTTAAGCTCTATAACATGGTCTAAACCAAAATTAAGTGTTTTAAAAATTTTAGGGTAAAAAATGCAAAAAACTGATTTTTGGAAAATTTAAAACCCCCATAAACCCCCCTTCCCATGGTCCGATTTTTCTGGTTTTCGAACTTAAAGTCATAAATGTCAGTTTACACATTTGAGCCAAATTTCATCGAAATCGGACGTTTTTTACTCAAGTTATCGCATTCACGGACACATATATAGATATAGATTATCCGGTACTCGTTAATAATGTTTTTAAAAATAATATATATATATATATATATATATATATATATATATATATATATATATACATATATATAAATTTGAACGAATAGTGTTTTGGACATCTGGGGACATCAAAACAAAAAGTTATCATGGTCTCGGGCTTAAGTCTTACCATGAGACCTACGGTAATAGCTTCTTCCCTATAGGAGAAATTCGCTTAAAAATAAAATAATTGATAAAATAAAATTGAAAAAAGGTCTAACATATGAAGATGGAGAGTTTTGATGGAAGTAATAAAGGCAGGACAACAAATATGTGTAATATGTATACATATATAATGTTGTCTTTTTCTAGGCCGTTTTCCGAAAGTTTGTTTTTCACACGTTTTCATTGACTGTGGCGGACATAACTCAAGTTGTATTTGAGATAGCCTCATAATTTTTGTTTTATTTTGAAGAGGACATGTCATTGTACAACCTGTAATATGGGTACCTATACATTATTTCCTTTAATAAAGATTAAAAAAAAATTATTATAAGAAGATTTTACTAAGATTTGTAATAAAAAAAGTAGATCAAATATTTTTTATAGAAATATTATATAGGTAAAATTTACTATCCATACTACTGATTGTAGAATGGAATGTCCATTTAAAAAAGAAAAAAGAAATATGAGGCTACCTCAAGTACAACTTGAGTTGTCTCTGTCACAATGAATTCTAGTTTAATCCGTAAAAATTAACCCCCCGGGGAGGAGAAGGGGTAGGGGGACCAAAACCTATAGAAAAAGTCACTTATAACCTCGGATGAAGTATAAATGAATAGCGCTCTCAATGGATGGAAACCATGCCAGTCCCCGAGGCTGCTGGGTGGCAAAAAGAACCAAGCCGGCCGCCTCACCGTGTTAACTTCACTTATGATTCGCTATGACCGTGTACTAACCCTCTAATCGATTAAAAGTTTTATAAAAGGAAAGAATAACTTCTACACAGAATCTAATGGTATAAATTTATTATTGTTGAAGTTCATTACTTTTTCCTTTAAATGAAATTATACTTCACGCGGCATAACATTACTTTAATTATGACTCAATGTTAGGGACTGTTAATATTTAAATAGGTTAAAACTTACTGTAACGAAAAGATAAAGCTCTGAAAAATGAAATACTGTAATTTTGATTTATGAAATAAAATAAAAAAGAAATGTTTTATCTTTAAAATATTGGAATTTGTGCGCCGCAACGTTACATCTATTGAGACTATAAGGCCAGCTGCTAACACTATGGGTGATTAAAACTTTTTTAAATAGACAGTAAAAATGCCAACATTTCTATAGGTATATTTTATTTGTAAAATAAAACATAGTTTTGTTGCATGAACAATTGTAGTTTAAACAAAATCTAGTAGTTATTAGAGGTACTGTTGTTTTTACATAGATAACGGCATCATAGGTACATAGGTACATAGGTACTGTCATCATGTATAACAAATTGCTCAGCTGCCAACTGATAAAACAGTTTAGTAAAACCGAAATAATTGAATAAACTAAACAACTACATTATTAAACCTTGTCGCTACAGTTGATAATTGCTGCTCTTGTAAATTGTTTGTAATAAAACAATTACCTTGTTTGTTTGATTACAAATTAGGTACCGGTATTATTAATAATAAAGGGAAACAATAGAAACAATAAATAAATAGCACCACATTAATTGAATACGACAGTCTAGATCGTTCATTCTTTCCAAGTACTTCTGCTCCTCAAATTCAGTTTGGACTTCCTCATAGAGCGGATTTCGTGGAGGCGCGCATAATTCCACAAAATTTGCTCTTCAACACAATCTGACCCGATAACGATTTGTCCTACAAAAAACATTTTGCAAATAAAAAATAATCTTCGGAATGTTATCTACAACTTTCCCGCTGACAGTTTTTACCTGACCAACAAATAAAATATGTCCTCGCTTACTATTTTTTTTTATCTCATTCTCCATCTGAACTAAACATATTCCGTGTTTAACTAATAATTACAAATATTTATATTACTTCTTAAAAATTTTAATGCTTGCTGTTTGATTCACCGTTTCAAGTTTTAAAATTCAATGTAATGTTAAAATTATTATTTCAGTTTTTTGTAGGTTGGATGTCAGTTTGAGCGAAGCGTTGTTCGGTCGTCTGACATCGGGGTCTCGTGGATATAGACTCTTTTGCCACCCAGCGGGCTTTATGAAGGCACGGTTTTCAGCTCTCCTTAGCATTGCAAGGCACGATCCATTTATATTTCATCCGAGCCTATAACCAACACTCATATATAAAAAAAAATTATTATGTTTGCTTTAAAAGTAAACAAAACTCTTTTATGGTGGAGTGGCCCCTTAATGGTGACATTGAATAAAAATCTGTACTAAAATATTACATTATAACCATAATATCAACCCCTTTGAACATTATCGTACTGTCATCTTTTATCCAGACGCCCTCCTCCCATTTTCGGAGGGTTTCCCGTTATTAAAGGATATTAAAGGGTCCCGTGGGATCAAATGGGATTGAGGGATATTTTGGACAATCATCATGATATTGCAGTCTCAGAAAAGTACAACCTTTTTTCAACTCTTAATGATTACTTACTTACCTACTGTTCATAATAGCCTACAACCCGTTAAATTTGTTACTTTTCGGCTTTGTATAAACCGTATGTTTTTTGACAGCCATTAGACTTTATACAAACCAGACACCTCTTAAATACTGTTTAAGGTTTCATAGTTGGGGGAGTGAGTTTACTCAGTGTATTAACCTCTAACTAAAAGCTCAGTAACTTAGACGGTACTTAAGTTACGCATTATATAGAAAACTTTTAGAAGAATTAAGTTAGCTAGTGGGGCGAACCAAACAAACTATATTATATGGATCAAAAGTAGAGACATTGTATTCATTATTTAGCCTACAATTTACAACTATTTCTAGATCACTCATAACATTTCTGAAGCTCCCAGAAGAAAGCAATGTCGGCGTTTTGTGACCTGCTGCCTTTAACACAGTGCATATCTGCGGTTAGGTTAGTTTAGTTTATTATTCATTTTGTGATTCATAAATAACACAGGTACCGTAACATAGGTAATCATTTGCAAGAGATCCCTCAACCTCAAACTTGTTCATATTGAAGTATGTTAATCAGAATGATTTTAGAATAATAGGAAACAGGAAATAAAATGTCGTAGAGGACATTTATGTATGGTTGCGCGCTTATAAGGCGAAAAAAGTGAATTTGATAATCGTCAAGTGAAATATTCCAAATAGCTTCAGAATAATAGAAAAGTGAAAATGAAATGTCGGAAAGCTCATTTTCAATATTTATAAGAAACCTAACCTAACCGCTATAGTATGCTTTACAAGGCAAATGTTATCCTTGGTAAGTGAAATAAAGTAAAACAGCGCCCTGTGGCGGCTAGGCCTAGGCCATGCAAGGTTATGATAATAAATAACCAAAGTCAGCAAAATAAAATGGCCTTACCCATCTTACTTCCTCAAGACTGGAACTGGCGTGACATCAAATTCAAAAAATAAAAGAACCAGTCTACAACGGTAATAGATGACAAGTTCACGACATAAGTTTTGACGGGCGGTTTCAAAACACACCAAAATAGTGAACAACAAAAAACTATTTCCAAGTGGCAGTTTTCATGGTATAACTCATGTAGGCCTACCATCATTTTCAGATACATACGAGTAAGTTAGTATAGTACTGTTTTTTGTATGTTTTTCTTATGGCTGAATACAGTAGCTACTCATTATTTACTACGGATTTAAAGTGCGTTTTCACCTAACCATTTATCCCACGTAACCACATACGGTAACCCACATACGTGATGGACACTTCTTACTTTTAGGCAACACCCCATGGTCATAAATAAATTAACATTGTTTTTAACAGACTTAGATAAAACAAAATCTAGGATTTAGTTGAATTCAGTACAAAATATTTTCTGTCGGGACTGTCCTGACTTCAGGCTCTTTTCCCATGTCCCGACTGGCCACTCGTCAGGATGCATATTGACTCAATTTATTGATGTTGAAAGTGAATTAATATTTTATTGGGCCATTTTAGCAAAGGAATAAACTTAGCTTATTTTTTACACACAGTGCTATGTTTAGAATAAATATAATTAATTTGTGTTGTAATAGGATAACTAAACCTGCAATTTTGTTGATGAGGTATCATATTTATTCACGTCTGTGTTTTTCAGCTGATTATTTAAAATTGTTTCAACGACTCGCTGTAAATATAGTCTTGTTCATGGAGGAAGGCATGGTGTTGGACCTCTCCAACACCGAACAGAAACTTTTTTCTTAAGAAAAGGTGAAAACCTTGTCCACCACACTGAATGTAAGTATTAAACATTTTCCTGTGAAAGGGAACTTACTCTGTTTCTGGGTACAGTATAAGCTTCCCAAAACAACTGAATATAAATTATCGGCTTACCTTACACCGACAACTATATTCTCATTTTATTGTAGGCCTAATTGTTTTTAATGCACGACCACAAAGGGTTTTAATTTACAGTGAGTGCTATATGGTGATAGGTTAGCTTAAACCAACATAAACTGTGATAAACTAATATAATCTAAACCCACAGAGCACTGTTTTTGTCGTGGTTTGGTTGTTTTTATTTCATTTTCGATATTCTCATCTCTACTATCAATGTATCATGGTAATCCAATATTTTAAGTCCAATTGTGTTGGTGGACGCTTATCATACTGCACACCTGTTTCCCTCTCCACGCTTGACCAGGGTTATTACAAACACAAAAAAAATCTATTATCTTAGTATCCAAATTACCATTAAGCTATGGCAACGTTTTCAGTTGAAACAGCACATCTGGCATAGTAAAGGCTTCGATACTTCCACTTATAAATACACTTCCACTTATTTATGGCGGATATTGTACTGTACAACCAGGCCTAGTACATCACCTAATCATATCAACTACAAACCAAATATTATTTAGATGGCACAAATTGTCTGTAGGATTGAATTTATGATTAATTTACCGGGCTTTAAGGGTACTGTTTCGTAGCGGCCACCAACTAATCGGATGCAATATAGGTATTGATCTTAAACATTCGATATATCGATTCAGAAAATTCAATATTTTGAATCACATTTTAACAGTACATTTATCGAAAATTATTCACTCGATATTTATCAATATCAATAATAATATGCGATGCCAGTTACAAATATATTTTAATGAATAAATAACAAACGAAAATTACAATAAAAAAACCACGACAAATAATATAGAAGCGTATGCTAAGCTAAAACTTAAGTTATCTTTGTCAGGATAAACTTTTAAGGCTGCTTTCATGAATTGAATGAATGGAACCATGGCAAAGACAACTAAGTTTTAGCTTTGTTATACGTTTCTTTATTATTTGCTGTAAGATTTTTTTAATTTTAGTTTTCGTTTGTTACTTGTTAAATGTTTCATTAAAATATATTTGTAACACACATCTTCGCTCTTAATCCCAGTTTTCAGAGACTGTTTCAACACACGCCAAGAGGACTCAAATGTTTCGGTATTTGTGTTATTTAGGTTAAAGTTCAATTTAAAATGCAATTCGATGCATCGAATGTTTAAGATCGATGATATATTGCATCCGATTAGTTGGTGGCCGCTTATGAAACATTTAGGCTAAAATAGACTAGTGTATTGCTATTTTATAATTCATTGAAAATAACTCAAATTCACAGTAACATTAACACAAGATCCTTTCTAGACTCTAGACTAAATCTGGCAAAATAACACCTAAATAGTACTTTAGGGAAACCTAACTCCTAATATTCCTAACCTTCAAAATCACCCTCGAATAGTAAATAAAGTGTTTTTGTCATTTTGCCTAATGGCTGGCTTTATTACCATACCATGAAGCCTAAAGTAAAGTATTGTATTATGTTTCTGGTAGATAGTTGTAAACGGCAGGCTTACAAACCAAGCAAAATGTAACTTCGCGATTTGAATGATATTGTTACTGACTGACTATGACATGAAATAACTGACCACAGGGCCGGATTAAAGCACACATCATGTCACCAGATTCCAGATTCCAGGTGTTTTTCAGGTTCCAGGGGAGAGAGGGGTCTGGCGGTGCGTGACACAGCGTGACAGAGGGGATGGTGGTTATATTACCTAGCGTCACACTTTCAAACACTCATCACTTATGCACTTATGCCCAGTAATATTTAGAGTCTATAATCAAATATCATTTTACTACAACCAAAGAAAGTGCAGTAATGATAAATTAAGTAAAAACGTAATTAGGGGGAAATACAAAAAATTGGAATTATTGATTTATATTGAGGAAACCAATTGCAAAAATTATGCAAACTATGCAAAAATTACTGTAAATCTTGTGATCTCTCCTCTACTATTGGCATGTAATCCTTTTAACTTCTAATGTACTAAATTAAACATATTAAACCGAATAATGAAGACACAATAGTAAAACATATTTTATTTTAGAGAGAGTGAATTTTTTTATTGTATTTTAATAATATGCATTATGAATTTTCTACATTTTAACCTTTTTACAGATAAGGAATGACCGAATATAAAAATACACAAATACTATAAATAGACGTGAATTAATTAGTACATTAAAAAGATTCAACTGAAAATGAGTTAATTTTGTCACGTCTATCGTTTGGACAACTAACACTGATGATTGGCAAATGCCTGTTTTTATGTTACAAATAGTTTCACAAATAAAAGTTCGTTTAACGAAGTAATATCAACAAAGTGTGGATATTAACAGTTCGTTAGCTATTATGAATCTACTGGACTTAGTGAGTTGGAGGTGTGAAGTACCTTTCCCGGGTGAAAGTTTGTCTCCGTTTTCTTAGCAACATTTTTTTAAATTGACTGGATAGGCAACTAAATTAAATTTTTAAACGCTTAATTTTCCTATCTTATATGGTAGGATAACTAAACATTACCGTAATGATTTTTAGTCCAAAGACAAACAATGTTTGTCAAAGGGATTGAGATTATGTTAAATATAACAAGGTAATGCTAAACACACCATTTTCATACTCTAAGTTAAGTTCACTTGGCATCTCTAAGAATGTTTTTTTTGGCATCTGAGGGCCTCAAAACGAAATGTTATCATGGTCTCGGGTTTAAGTCTTACCATGAGACCTACGGTAATAGCTCCTTCCCTACGGGGTAAATTCGCTAAAAATGTATTAATTATTTCATAAGACAGTTTTATTGTATGTATCAGTAATGTGTCCTATGTTCCATATTTAGATGCTCGTCATACCTAGTATGTACAAATAATATTTGTTAAATATACATAAATATTTACTAAAATAATTTCGGAGTTCATTAATAATTTCCATGGCTTTAAACTAATCTTACAAACAATAGTGGTGAAAACTAAATCAATAATTAAACTCGCGGCAATCACAAGTACACGCATAACACTACAACACTACAAACAATACAAGAAGTAAATCAACTGAACAAGCTCACTGTGCTTAGTAAGCAAACACTTTCCACTTTCTGAGCCAAATACTAAGATTATATTTGAAGCTGTTCAAAAATAGATCAGGACACGTGTTCGAGAGGAAACGAGTGAACGGAAGGGTTCTTGGGCAATAGATTTAGACGTACAGATTCGTAGAAATCTGTTTAGAAAAAGTATTCATTTAGCATTTGCACCAAGCGCTTGGTGAGCGGCTGTCAGCGCAGTGACGTCACCGTGCTGTCCGGCGGGGCGGGAGGGTGTCACGGCGGCAACGCGCCGCGAACAAAGAAATGGAATAGCCCTTGTTACCTGGCCCTGAGTGGACGGCAGTTCACGAGTCGATTCATTCAAGTCACAAAGTATTCGACTCGTCACATCACTAATCCAAATAGGCCTAAACTTAGGCTAGTTTTTTTCTTCTTTGAATATTGACTGTATGGCTCTATATGTATATAAAATTATTCTTTTGTAGCATCCGGTTATTCTACTAGTGAGGGACCACCAGGTGCTCTAGATAATGATCGTAAATGAGGGTGGATGTTGTGGGCCGTATATTCGAGTCTACTGTTGTAATATTAATACACCAGTAACATATTCACCTAAAAAATACACAATAACAAGCATGATAACCATTTTAGAAATTAAATTAATTATTAGGCCTATTCTAACCTGTTCCATAAAAAGTACGTTTGATCCTGCAAACACTCCAATTTTCTGGAGGCTGATGGCCCTCAACCAAATGTTTATGAAATACTGTTGAATGTTTTTCTGGAGGCCAAAAGCACTCCTGTTTTTTGGGAGTCAACCAGTTCTCCCGGACGATTCCAACACCCCGCCTTCTTCAAATTCCACAACATGATACATTGTCTTTGCTAAAACAAAAAGTGGTGGTACTGTACATAGGCCTAGTTTTAATAAGTCAGTAAAGAAATGTCAATATTGTTGAAGTCTATCCAACAAGTGTTGGTCAACGAATGAGTTGGTAATTGGTTGGTGGAAGCTTATAGAACTGTAACCGGAAAACTAACATTATTAACGGTATCATAAAAAATTAATCTAATCACCCCGCCACTGTGAATGCAATGCAGACTGTTATTATTTGATAGGCCTACTTATTGATAACTTATATTTATTGTTAGGCTATGTTGCTTTGACAGCATACACTATTTATCGAATTTTGAGTAGCCTACTCTTTTCTAGTTATAGTCTGAAATCATTGTAGAATGTAAAGGAAAAGCTTTAAGTTAGTTTCAGGTATATGCTGTGTAACTTAGGCCTATTTAAACGTTACCATTGCGAGTGGGTGTTATTATTTAATACTCTTAAATAAGCTAAGTTAGCCTAAATTTTATAGTTAGTGTTTTGATTTATTCTCCATAAACTAGAGACGTTAAGAGATATAATTGACGTATTTGACTGGTGCCACATTGTAATTAATTTAATTGATGGTTACATTATGTTATTTCTTGACGTGTTGGCTCATAAGTTTATGGCTGACTTACGTTATACCCATGATGCAGGCCTAAAGACTAGACATAACTTAGGTGTGCTCTTGCGCAGGTCTCGTGAAGTCATCTTCGAAAGTAGGCCCTAGGCCTAAATCACCTGACAGTTACTTTAAAGATTGCAATTACTTTAAAACTGGTTAAAAATTCTTTTAGAAACGAACGGTAGCATGTTATCTATTTGAATCTTAAACATTTTCTACCAGATGGCGGCTTGGAGAGCCCTTCTGAAATAAAATATAGGTACGGTACGCATGATAAAAAAAAAATTCATCAGGGGATACGAACACGTAACAAATTTTGGTCGACGTAAGAGCACACCTATGTTAGGCTACATCATGTTATTTAGTTTCTAGCATGTTATTTAGGCTACATCATGGGCCAAGTTACCACACCATTGAAAATAGATTCAAATTATATAGGCCTCAGTACACTCCAGAAGTCCTCATAACAACTGACCGGACTAATGATACTAATTGAAACATTTGCGTTTAAAGACAGGGAAATCAATAGATAAGCTATCGCAAATTAGGCTACACTACTGACTGTCAAAAATAGATATTAGAATTTTACATGCTAAATCAATAGAAACCATCAGGCACCTTTTAGGTAGGGGAAAACCGACTTTAGAATAATACACCCTTTTGGAAAGCTAAGGGATATTGTTTTAATTCCTGGGATGAAGAGCGCTCCACATTTTCAGTAAGTAGAAGTTTAAAATCATGAGACAACCAGCCATTTATTTCTCAGTCTATCAGAAATGACACAAGTTGCTACAGAAAAACCATTGTCCAGCATAGATAGAGTGATAAACATAGAATGTTTAAAGGATTTATAAAATTAATGTGACCATTGTTAACTTACCTCAATCTCAGCAGATCGCACGCACACTTAAGTTCTTCAGTTAGAATAGAACCATAGACAACAGAAAACAGGAGAGCACATTTTTAACCGCAACCATCTTGGGCCTTGGAGCTCTTGCAAAGCATTGTGGGACAGACTGACAAACAATGAACCAACGATGGTCCAACAATAGTAATTGCGGTTGGCCCAACTGTGCGAAAAACAGTTGGGCAACGGTTGGCTTGTTGTGGAAAAACTAACCCACAATTATTGTATTTAGATAACAATAAACTAACGTTGATCCTGCAACAATAATGTCCGTTGGCCCAACCGCGTGACCAACAGTTGAGCAATGGTTGTCTTGTCGTGGAAAGTCCAACCCATAATAATTGTATTTAGACAACGATGAACCAACGCTGGCCCAACAATATTAATTTTGGTTGGCCCAACCGTGAGTAAAACAGTTGGGCAACGGTTGGCTTGTTGTGGAAACTACAACCCATAATAATTGTATTTAGACAACAATAGACCAACGTTGGCCCAACAATATTCATTTTGGTTGGCCCAACTGTGAGTAAAACAGTTGGGCAACGGTTGGCTTGTTGTGGAAACTCCAACCCACCATTAGCCAACCAACGGTAGCCCAACCGTCTGTGCTACATGGGGTGATAGTGGATCCGACTGACGACCAGATTATGAACCAGATAGTTAATGACTGTCCTTTGCGTTTGTTCTGGGGAGCGTTGGCGAGTCTCCACAGTGTCATAGAGCGGCTCTTATTGGCTGGGAACTGAACCTAGCTCTATAATGGGAGATTCTTAAACAATTATATTTCATTATCTTTCAAAATTGCATTATTTTATGCAAGTAACAAAATAAAAATTAATATATTAAACAGTGAAGTTGCTGCCTATGCGCTTCATTGAATAGATAATTTCAATAATAATGCCAATAATTCACCTACATTAATATATAGCATTATCATTGTGTATTGTCTAAATATTAGTTTATCCCTACGTACTATTATTAGTTGATACTAATATAAAATTATTAAAAAAGTTTTTACCACTTTCTAACCCTTTTTTAGTATAGGGTAAAGTCCAGACATTAAATTACTGGGTTATTAAAATACGAAAACTCACTTGTAGGTTGTATAACTTGGGCTGAAGATGAATTTCGCCATGCGTCACACAATTCGTCCTCTACCTAGCCCATTTGTCAAACAAAAAATCCTGGAGGAAAATCCTAATATGTACATCAAAAAAAGAAATTGAGAAATTGAGCTTGGGAGTGGCAGTATCAGCCAGTTCATCACTCAGAAAACTGCCACTCTAAACAAGAAGATCAAGGAAATCAGTGAATAGTATATAGGCCCAAATTTAAGTGTTGGCTGTCTATTTTACTTATGTGAACATGTAAATTAATATAGGCCCTGATTTTAGTGTTTTTTGGTGCATTTAAAAAATTGGTTTTAACAAGTAAGTAGGTAAACATTAGTCCTAGGTCATAAATTTATTGTTTATTTTTTAATTTTTTGGAAAATACCTGTTAGTACATTAATTTGTTGTTTTTTAAATAAAAAATACCAGTTAAAGACTCAATAGAATTGCTTATTGATGTCTATTGATACGTATTGATGTCTAGTGACCCAATTACGTACCAGTAGTGATATCACTACGTATCAATAGGGATCAATACGTATCACTAGACATCAATAGAAACAATTTTCTATTGATCTCTAGTGATACGTATTGATGTCTAGTGTTACGTATGAATCCAATTACGTATTGATATCACTGCGTAACACTAAAAATATTTCTATTGATCACTTCCACTAGGGTAGCCTTCAGGAACAACTTTGTTAAATTTCAAAAGGCTTTAAACAAAGCTTTAGTATGTTTGTAATTATTAAAAAATTAATAACCAAATACTCCTAATTTAAAAACATATAGTTTTTTATATGATTTTAATATAATGGTAGTAATAACGGAAAACATTTAATAAAACAAGCTTTACCTAACAGCTCCGCACACACATCTAATATGTAATTAAAATATTTAACAATGTGTATTTAATTTATGGCCTTAAAAAAATGTGTGAAAAATTTGGGTTTGTAAATTTTCTTAACCACATTGTAGTATTTGGTTTATAGCCAACGGAGTTCTAAAAGATAAAGGTTTGACTTTATATAATATTATAAAATCCAGGACGATAATAATTAATACCTCCTATGTACACACATACACCCTGTAGTCAAATGATCAGGAAATTACAATGTTCCATAACGTTTACAGTCCCTTCGCTAAAACTCATATAATTTTAAATTGATTCTCATATTCTATTGAGCTAAAGAGGTAAACATTTTCTCCTCCTCTCTTTTAGCCCATGTATGTGAGCCGTAACTTCCAAGTAATATTGCTGTTGATTTATTCTCTAGTACAGAAAATCTCTTCTAGGAAGGACAACACCTTGTTTATTTATGATCAGAAAATTATGAACAAACAATCTTTTACAGACAAATTTTATTGCGCAAACAATTTTCTAAATCGCACACAAAATAAAATTTTAAAACACCAGGCAAAGGACACTAGTTTTAATTTAGTTGGCATTTTCCTACCAGACATAGGGAAAAATAAAAGACACACAACATGAAAAATGATACCCGATTTTAAAATCAATGATGTTGAAACTATATCAAGAAGTTTATGCAAACTAACATTTAAATTCACTACAGTTGCTTCCCGTTACATAACCTAATCTTTTCTGTTGCTTGGAATTACAACCTTATTGGTGGGCGACTTAAATTAGTACAGCAATTTATTATTCACCCACTTTATCCTAGTGGCAAAGGTACTTTCCCTTTAAAAACAAAAGAGGGATACTCCAGGTGCAATTTGAAACAACGTCAAAGCAATATCGTAATAATATTTATCGGATCTAATTTGTTAGTAACATTATGGATAGATTAACATACTTTATTTCTATACTTGGTAAAATGTGGCCTATTTTTTGTCACAAACAGTTTGTTTTAGTATGAGTATAGAGAAATATTTTAACTGCCCAACTGCATTGTGGTCACGTCTCCAACTAATGCTGAGGACAATCATCTTCCTAGGAAGAACTGGAATGAACTGAATACATAATCGAAATGTAGATGTAGCCTACCTTTTGGAAATCAAGATGGGAGAGGTGTTCGACAAATCCTGCCATTCTGGATCCGACAAACTACCAGATTATGAACCAGATAGTTAATGATTGTCCTTTGCGTTTGTTCTGGGGAGCGTTGGCGAGTCTCCACAGTGTCATAGAGCGGCTCTTGATTGGCTGGGAACTGAACCTAGCTCTATAATGGGAGATTCTTAAACAATTATATTTCATTATCTTTCAAAATTGAATTATTTTATGCAAATAACAAAACAATAAATATATTAAACAGTAAAGTTGCTGACCATGCGCTTCATCTAATAAATAATTTCAATAATAAAGCCAATAATTCACCTCCATTAATATATAGCATTATAATTGTGTATTGCTTAAATAATAGTTTAATCCTATCGTACTATTATTAGATGATTTTAATACAAAATTATTTAAAAAATGTTTACCACATTCTAAACCTTTCTTAGGATAGGATAAAGTCCAGACATTAAATTACTGTGTTATTAAAATACGGAAACTATCTTGTAGGTACACAACATATAACTTTGGCTGTAGGTATGTATAACTTTGGCTGAAGATGAATTTCACCATGCGTCACACAATTCGTCTTAAAAGTGCGCCCTACCTACCTACCGCACGCTTAAGTAAGGGTTTTGCATCTCCCACTCTGTAGGCTCAATAGTTAACCAATTTGAAATAATTTTTTATTTCATTCACTAAATGTTTATCTATGTATCACACGTTTTAAAAATCGTGATTTTAATTCAAATTAAGTGGTAGGTCAATAGTAAATTTTTTCAAACTAAGCGTTTTTCTAAAGCTTCCTAACGTAATGAGAACAATTATTTTGAAAAAAGGAACCGTACAATACCTATATTGGAATCTTAAAAGTGTGAAACTGCAAATAGGTTGGTAGAAATCTGTAAAATAACAGTGCGATTGCGAAGAACAAAATGGTCTTCAAGCGTGAATATGGATGGTCCGGGTCATGATCCCGCAATACAAGCAATCCTGATTTGATTGCTGCATCAACTCTGCCCATGTACACCATTAGTATACTATAGCTCTAACCTTATTTAATGATAGATGAAATCAAAAGACTGCTACAATATTGTCGGTAGTTAGTTTATGGTTCCACTTGAGAAAATGCAATTTGCCTTTCGCCTAACCAGTCTACGGGTGATCTTACTTCAATGATGCTAGTGGTTATATTTATAACCATATATTATACAGTTTAATAATTTATTTAAACCAAAATTATTCGCTAAAAACAATAATTAAAATCTGTAACTGCATGTTTATAGGGCAATTTGAGCAAAAGATAAACAAATATATGTAAAACTATAAAATCTCCCTTAATTGAACTTTGAATTTGCCACGTTAACGTTAGCACAACTAAATATGAGTAATACGAATGTCTATGTGCACGGTTGTGTGGTCTGTACCATATTGTAACATAAACTAAAATTACACTCATAAATAAAAGTGCAAAGTTTTCATTCGCTGGTGTTTTAATTGATGTCAACTTCTCCTTAGCTATACCGGAATACTAGGTGCTGTGTTAAAAATTAAATGATGTTTTGTGACCTATAACCTTATGTCAAACTATGATTGGTATTTTGAATAATTCAATAATAAATCGATTAGCGTTTTATGTTAATTTTAAAATTCAAAGTTGTATTTTTTGTAAACAGTTGAGGTTACCGGTAATGTTCTACTGGCAATAAAAACAAGGTATTGTTAAAAACAATGTAAGATTTTGTTTTTATTTATTCGTACAAATGTTTAATAAAATTGCAATTTAATTATATCGCAAGGTTAAATAAGTACGTCACATAAACACGTAGCTTTGTTCTATTTCATGATTTAAACAAGCTAAACAAATAAATTTTCCTACAACCTAAATCAGTGGGGCAAATATCAGCAATAGTCATAGGCTTTTCCAAAGATACAAACACATCCCCATCAGACTATATCGGTTTTAATCATTGCCCATCACAACGCTAATCAATGTTAAATCACCGACGCCATTTTACCAACTAACCATCCGAAACAATTTATACTTTTGCTACACCGTAATCAGGTTAAGGTTTCCTTTGGTTCATATTTGAGCTTGAGCATTTAATTTGTTGAATTAAATAACTTCATAGTAATACATAATGTCCGTAGCTTTGTTCGTTGCGGCCAGTCATTTTAAGTTTAGCCTCTAGGATCCATTTTAATTGCTTTCGTTGGTCTGTCAACCGTGTTGGCTACCCGTCAGCTCTAGGTGACTCTTTTACTCATCTATAAGTTTCAAGCCTTTCTAGTTTAGTAGTGAATTAGCAAGGTCTGTAGGGAATTTTAGCCCAAGTCTGATTATTCCCGTGTAATACAACAAAGGTACAACAAATATGCTTTCTGAGGTCGTTCATATGGTGCATAATATCAACAACCTACTAGAAGTGTTGCCAACTTTACAGAAAATAAAAATAGTACAGTTTTTTATACATCCGCTGGGTATCTTGTGTATATTCCTTATTTTCAACATTCTATATTGATAATATTAATGAATTGTTTAGTAACTAAAGTTTTTTATTTAAACCCACACATTATATCATATAATTAAAAAACACAAAGTAAATAACTATAAACATGAATATAAAAGCGGAGAAAATAAAAATTGTCTATTGGTTGGGTTACCAGATTTGAATTAAAAAGACGAATGTGTGTTTAAAACTAATAATAAAAATAAAAACCATATATTAGGATTATGAAAAAGTTCATGTTTAAATTAAAAATAAAAGTGAAATAGTAAACATGGTACGCTTACGATAAAAATCATGTTTCCAGTAATACTGCGAATTCTATTAGCGATCACGTGACAATACAGCTGTTGTTACTAGGTATTAGCGAATTTCCCCTATAGGGAAGAAGCTATTACCGTAGGTCTCATGGTAAGACTTAAGCCCGAGACCATGTTAACTTTTCATTTTGAGGTCCCCAAATGCCAAAAACAATTCGTTCAAATTTAAATATATATATATAAATTTGAACGAATTGTGTTTTTGGCATTTGGGGACCTCAAAATGAAAAGTTAACATGGTCTCGGGCTTAAGTCTTACCAATGAGCTAAGACAACCACCACAAAAAAACAGAAATCTTCCTTGATTTTCGTGTTACACTGAGTGCCATTATACACAGTGCACCAAGGATAGGCTAGGCTAGCATAGCCAATCATAAGTGTCGATATTTATTGCGTTGCTCGATCTCCGCTTTTCTCGCTTACATAGATAATGGTTTTTATTTATGATAAACTGACCTAGCCTAACCACAGTGGCGTATAATACTCCTTACTCCTCCCCTATGTTGTGTTATGTTTTGACTATTCAGAGCAGTTTAAACTATTCACCTTGTTATGGTGGCCCTCTGCATACACTAGCAATTTTACAAGAATTTAAACTCAACTTATTTCTATTTTACTTAATCTGTCAATTACAGAAATGCAGAGTGAGTGTTGCTGGGCCCAAAAACACTCGTGGATCTCTGATTTAGTTGTGGGTTGCTTGAATGAAAAAAAACTGATTGCAAGAAACTATTTTATTTAAATCTAAGAAAAAACATTACAACATATACATGCCTAAATCAGAGCCGGAAAAGAGTATTTTAAATTAATCTGAAATAGATCACCTTAGAGGTTATGGCTTTAGTCGATTTCTGGCCTTTTTAGTTTTAATATTTTTTTGTATTTTGTATTTTAAATAATCAAAAGCAGTTCTCAAGTGAAAGTTTCAAGTTGTGGTAATCAGGAAATCCTAGTTAATCAAATGGTGGTTCATAAAAACAAGCGAGTGGTCGGGAATAAATAATAATATTCTAGTCCTCCTAACTAAACCTCCTGACCTCCGACACACCCCAAGTAGCATAAAACTTGTTTAAAAACAATTTCAAAATATTTTAAATTTGTTTAAAAATTGTTTTAATATTAGTCAAACTTGGTATTTTTTCCATTATTAAAACAAGTTTCAAACAACTTTAAAATGTTAAAGAAATCATTTTAAAATATTTAAAAATTGTTGTGAAAAGAGCAAGTTCATTTTGAATTTTGCATTTTCGTTGCGTCCCTCAAAATAAACGTCCCGGCCTTTATTGTCATAATTGAAAACGGTAATTTTGAACTCTTTCAGCAAGTCTTGAAACTTCTCAAGTTCAGGGATTCCAGCGCCATCCTCGGACATCTCTACTCTAGCCCACCGAATAAGTTCCTGAGCCCTAAGGTTTTGCCTTTTTTTATCATCTTGCCGAATTGACTTGTACTGAGGATCTTTTGTAACATGAGCGATACCTACAACCAAGACCCTAGGCCAAACACAAGTTATCTTTGTTATTAATAACAACAATTCCTCTTCTCGCCTTACAATCCTCATCAAAGCTGTTGTACAGGCTAGGTCTTACCCTCCCATTACGACCGGAACCTACAGGGAGATTAACTCGGGTAAATTCTATTTTAAAAGTGTCAGTGGACTTGATGGATTCAGAATCTGATTGAACGATCCCCCCAAAAATTTGTCAAGGGATGTCTTCATTAATTTCACCAGCGGGCCAAAAAGCGACGAACCCGGGTTCTTTTGATTTTAAATTTAGACTCTGCAAAGTAAGGCCGAGCTGATCATTTTCTTGGGCCTGGCCCTTCATCTCATTCACAATTTTGGCAAAACCTTGTCTGAGCCAATCTATCTCAGTAGTTTCAGGAGGAGGGTTAATAAATTTGAATTTTTTTTCCGTACAAGTGGAATTTCTTTACATACGCCTGCTCGTCACTGAGTACTTCAACAGCCTAAACAACACTGGCCATTACTACTTAAGTCAAAATAAAATTTAAATAATAAATCAAAACAAAAAAGTGAGGTTAGGGAAAAAGTGAGGTTATGTAAAACCTCGACTTGAGTAAATACAACACTAGGGCTAGAAAATCAAAATAATACAGTGAGGTTATGTCAGACGAAAAGAGTGAGGTTATGTTAAACGCGCAAAAGTAGGGTTATGTGTGACTCTCAAAAGTGAGGTTATGAAAAACCCCGAAGGGAACCTTGAGTAAATGAAAAACTGAAATTAAACTAATAAAGTGAGGTTATGTCAGACTAAAAGAGTGATGTTATATTAGACACGCAAAAGTAGGGTTATGTTATGCAATAAAATTGAGGTTAGCCCCGGTACACTAAATAAAATATAATACGCGTTAAATACTAACGGTAAATTATAGCTAGCACTTACTGCAATTGCACAATTCTATCACAAACTCACTATAACACATTAGCAAAGAACGGAGCAGTGCAGAGACCTCTGACCAACACGAAAGCCGGGAACAGAGTGAACGAGGCAAGCCGGCAGCAGTGGAGGTATATGGATGGACCAGTCAGCGATCAGAACGCCTAACACGGCTAATGGGATGCAAGCTTATTCCGACCAATCACAGAGCAGTATTTTAACAGGTTGAAACTGGATATTGTAGCTGACTAACGATGTTTAATGAGTACAGCACAGAGTAAGAAGAAGAAGAAGAGGGTGGCAAGGAGGAAGAAGATGATATATTATTAATATAAATATTAATTGTTATTAATATTAATATTATATTAATTGTTATTAATATTATATTAATTATTATTAATATAAACATTAATATAAATAATAAATGGTGTAGCTATAGAGTATATGTATAATTATGTATCATATGATAGCATAGAGCTTAGACCATAGTGTTTGCACCATAAAGTATAGTAATAACCGTATAAACCAGTAGCCGTAGATCATATATAATAGTAGAGAATATGATAATATAATAGCATAGAGCATTTAATGTAGCCATAATTAAAAGTATACATAGAGCATATATAATAGTGCAGCCATATCATAGAGAATATATAATAGCGTAGAGCATATATATATATACATATAATAATGTAGAGCAAGTAATAGCCGTAGAGAATAGGTTGGCAACACTGCTAAGTTGGCAACACTACCGAAGAAAATCTGGAGGGAACTCTGGCGGGAAAAGTGAGGTTAGGAAATTTGGCGGGAGAAAAGTGAGTTTAGAAAATTTGGCGGGAAAAAGTGAAGCCAACATGGGCGCCGCCATCTTGGGGGCGGAGCCTAATGACGTCACAAGTGACGTGACCAAAGTGCTGGCTTCTGATTGGCTTGCTCAATTATTGGGTATCCTACTAATTAGTCCTTAGGTAACTGGTTTTAAATGTAGGGGCGGCCATTTTTATACTCAATATCACAGCCCAATGAACGTTTTTGTCTTACAATGTAACATTTTAAATAACTTTTTCCATGCAATTTGAATTATGCTTGTACATCATTTTATCTAATCTTTCCCTATCTTAAACTTGGGATCGTAGTTCTTTCTTTACCAAAGCAATCAAACCTATATTACATTCTGTTTAGAAGTAGGATTTTTTCGAGAGTTCGAAATTCTTGTATAAGTATACATGTATACTAACTTAGTACTTAAAGTTTTCAGAGTACCAAGTTTACATTTGGTGTTTTATTTTTAATTTATATAGCTGTTTAATTCAAATTTGATATACTTAGATATATAGATTAAGGGTCAACATTATCCCATACAGTACCTTTAAACCAAAGAAATCACAAAATTTAAATTTCAGGAGTTTGATATTTAGAAGGACTGAGTACTCACTCCGTTTATTAATATACAGTTCTGATAGTGCGCTTTAAAAATACAGCTCTCAGTATATCATAGACTAACGAACAAACGTTGGTCATTATCATTGGTCGTAAGGGATCGCAGTTACCAGGATATTGCCTATTAGGAGCAGTCATAAAGAAGTTCTGGAAGTCGCTTGGTAAAATAATTAATTAATGTACCTCAATAACTCAATTATACTTTTTACAACAACTAGAACACATATTTCGTGTTATGCGTAACCAATGTATATATTTGTAGGTGTAAAATAATATCTATCGAATCGATACAAATTTAATTCCTTCGGATTTAACAAAGTAACTTACATTGAATATTATAATTCTGTAGCCTTTTTATGTTTCTTTTCAGCTCAGGTGATATCAACGGTGGAAAGAATTGTTTCCAGTTTTATGCAACAACAACCGTTATTAATGGCAGTATGTAAAGAAAAAACAAAAACATTTTAGTGTTTTTTGAAGCTACCGTACTTAAAACTAGAAAAACGTATACAAGAACAGAAATATGAGTTCTCAAGTGCCTACACACAATAGTTATAAAATTGTACTTGTGCACAAGTAAGCACCCCTTCAACTGTCCAAGACAAATCCTTTTCACGAGCAGACTCTGTAAAGGAACATATGTTTAAACATATCAGTGAACTCCCACATAAGTGTCTAGAATGCATTTAATCCTTTACCACATTAGGATATTTAGGAAGTCTCATTGAAATACATATGGGGGAGCGCCGCTTCAAGTATGCAATATGTGAGAAATAAATTACACACCGTCAGGCAATTTAAAGACTCATATGCTGACACATACGGGAGAGCGCCCCCGCAAGGGTCCAAAATTCAAGAAATCTTATAAAATATTAGAATTCATTGAAGCAGACGCATTGTGATAAAATGTCGGATAAAGGTGAGCACCCTTTAAGGTGTCCAAGATGTAAAAGAACCTTAACACGGTCAAGTAGCTTAAACACTCATATGCTGTTAAATACTGGTGAGCACCCCTTCAATTGTTCTAGATGTAAGAATTCCTTTACACAGTCAGGAGGCCGAAAGACTCATATACTAACACATACTGGTGAGCACCCCTTCAATTGTTCGAGATGTAACAAATCCTTTTCACGATCAGGCAGTTTAAGGATTCATGTACTGACACATACTGGTGAGCGCCCCTTCAGTTGTTCTAAATGTGAGAAATCCTTTACACGGTTAGACAGCCTAAAGACTCATTTGCTAACACACACTGGTGAGCGCCCCTTCAAATGTCCAATATGTGACAAATCCTTTTCACGAACAGGCAATTTAAGAGATCATGTGCTGACACATACTGGTGAGCGCCCCTTCAAATGTCCACGATGTGAGAATTCCTTTGCACAATTAAACACTTTAAAGAGTCACATATTGACACATACTGGTGAGCGCCCCTTCAAATGTCCGATATGTAACAAATCCTTTTCACGATCAGGCAGATTAAGGAATCATGTACTGACACATACTGGTGAGCGCCCCTTCAATTGTTCTAGATGTGAGAAATCCTTTACACAGTCAGGCAGCCTAAAGACTCATATGCTAACACATACTGGTGAGTGTCCCTTCAAATGTCCACGATGTGAGAATTCATTTAGACATTTAAATACTTTACAAAATCATATATTGACACATACTGGTGAGCGTCCCTTCAAATGTTCACGCTGTGAGAAGTCCTTTTCACGATCAGACACTTTAAGGGCTCATGCTTTGACACATACTGGTGAGCGACCCTTCAAATGTCCAATATGTGAGAAATCCTTTACACAGTCAAGAAACTTAAAGTCTCATATATTGATACACACTGGTGAGCGCCCGTTTAAATGTCCGAGATGTGAGAAATATTTCGCACAATTAAAAACATTAAAGAATCATATATTGACACATACTGGTGAGCGTCCCTTCAAATGTCCACGATGTGAGAAGTCATTTAGACATTTATTAACTTTAAAAAATCATATATTGACACATACTGGTGAGCGCCCGTTCAAATGTCTACGATGTGAGAAATCTTTTACACAGTCAAGAAACTTAAAGGCTCATATGTTGATACACACTGGTGAGCGCCCGTTCAAATGTCCGAGATGTGAGAGATTCTTTGCACAATCAAAAACATTAAAGAATCATATATTGACACATACTGGTGAACGCTCCTTCAATTGCTCTATATGTGACAAATCCTTTACACAGTCAGGCAGCCTAAAGACTCATATGCTGTCGCATACTGGTGAGTGCCCATATAAGGAGAAGCTACCTCGTTTCCTGAAGTGTGTTATATGCAAAAAACCTCTTACTGAAGCAGCAGATGATCACCGTCCTAATCAATGTCTACCGTGTCAAAAAGTGTTGCCGTGTTATGTTATTTTAAAACGCTGTATGATACGAGAACACGATACAGCAACATGAAGAGATAAGAAAAACTGTGAGACAATATAAAGAATATGTAGCTGAAAGAATGGATTCCTGAGTAATGTAAACAAATCAATGAGTAAGATGGAATGACAAGAGTATGAGTAAACTACGGCGATTTCTTAATTCACTGACTAAAGAAGTAAATCAATAGTGCTTTTTGTAACTGACTAAAAATTCATAATTCATTGACTGAAGAAGTAATATTAGAGTATTTGTTTAACTAATTTTTGAGCATACAAGCTATCTTATGCGTTCAGTTAACTTGGATAGCACTAGTGTTCTGCATACTCTAGTTTGATAATCATAAATAGTTTAATGTGTAGAGAAAATATTGCCAGTACATTTATTATTGTTATTCAGTTTAGATAATGACAAATATTTATGTTTGAATGATTACAATTAGGTTAGTACATGGTAGAAAACATTTTGAACCAAATAATTTTATTTTTTAGAAATCAATTATTGTATAATTTTCAAATTGTAAATACGTACACATTTTGTAGTATCATCGTTGTAGTAGTAGTTCTTAATGGGTATTCCCTATAATTAATAAAACCATATACATGTTGTCAGATACTTTATTTTTCTACTGTTTTTTTTCAGTTTGTTAAAAAACTAAGTTAATAATAATACTTACATAAATTAAATAGATCATTTAAACCTTACACTTGCGAGCTAGAGGCACATATGTTCAATATAGACAATTAATTACTGTGGAAACGTTTGGATTTGTTTATGCTTATTTTTTTAAATATAAAATATTAATTCATATGTTTGCATTTATTTAAAGCCTAAGGGATCATCTTGATTATTATTATGTCACATTCCAGGTACTGTAATGGAGGGGTTTCTTTTATAGTTCCGATTTATGTATATTTATCTTGCATATAGTGTTATAATATAATGATTAAAAATATACGTCCACAAATTTATAAAACTACTGGTTGGGGTCCGGTTCTACACCTGGTCACCTAGCACTCCAAGTTATACCCAATTGGGTTGTGAAAAAGTTCAATTGTTTTGGGGGTAACTTTATCTTCTGTCTTACAGTGAGCAAATGAAGAGTTAGTAACAACTGCTCACTAAATAAATGTGGGTTGCCAAATAATAAGGAAATTGTTGAGCCGTTTTGAATTGTTTATTGAGTAGAAGTAAACCATTATTTCATACAATGCACTTTTTGATTAGCATATTACGTGTTGTAATTACGTACGAGAGTTAATAAAAGACGTCTTACAACACTTAAGAATATATTTACACTTATACTGATTCACATACAGACGGTAAACTTATCTAAAGATGGTTCAAGGCTATCGATTTCGACCAGTCACACCGTTCATTATCAGGCCAATGAGAGATCTGACAGAATCGAAATGGCGTCCCTGCTTATATCCTATTGGTTACCGGAAGTTCCGGATACAGGTTCCTAAATGTACCACCAGAGTCGAAGTTAACTTGTTCATTTATCAATTTATCTCTATCCTTACACATTTCTTTAAATACAAACAATTCTTCCCATGCAATCATTTCATTTCCTTTTTTTACAATTCTTGAGGGTACTAAGGTTTCCTTCTATTTACCCTATATTGTGGCCATTTTCTAAAATATGTTTCGCTACGTTTGATCTCTCCAGTTTCCTGTTCTTCCAAGCTGATACATGGTTCTTAAATCTTTCATCAAAATCAACAGTTTGACCAATATACAAGTGATCACAGTAGTTATAATTAATTTTATAAAAGCCAGGCATGTCGAATTTGTTACAATCTTCTATCTTGTGATTTAGTATTCTGTTCATGTTGTTTTGCGTTATGTAGGCTATATTAACTCCATATTTCTTGAATTGATTTTTGACCTTTTGTATCTTAGTTCCTGTTCCTGTTCCTTAGCTGAACGTTGCAAAATTACTTGATGTTTCTTTTCTTTTGTCTAACTTTGTTATTCTATGAGGTTTTTCTTGGTTCTTTATTTTCCTTTGGAATATTGCTCCAATTTCGTCTATTATTGTCGCGTTGAATCCGTTGGTTTGAGCAATAGTCTTTATGGTTGTTATTTCTCTTCTTCTGTTATCTTCATTTAGAGGAATCTTGAAGGCTCTATATAACATCGATCTGAATGCAGCGGTCTTGTTGCTTGTAGGATGAAAAGACTTGTTGGTGATTGTAGTATCAACAGAAGCAGAACAGAAGAAGAGAAATAACAAATATAAATGAATAATGAAACTATGAATAACGCCACCTTGAGAGTCCTGCAGGGACTAGATGACAAGCTTGGCACTCTAAGCGTAAAGGGGTATTATTTGGAGAGTACTTTCCAGCACCTAAGAGTCCATTATGCTGGCGCCCACATGGTTGAGTAGGTCATGTGGGGCGGCCTTTCTGTTATTGTGGTAATCACAGTTGTCTTTGTAGGTCTGAGATGGAGAGTTTGAGTTCCCGACCTGCTCCGTGTCACCCTGGGAGGCCACGTACAGCGCCCGCAGGCTGCGCAGACAGATTCACCACTTCAGAACCTCGGAGAGATGGTACCCTCCTGTCGAATTTGTAGCAGAACGTGCACCGGAAGCAGAGCACCACAGTTCCACGAGCGCAGCTATTGTTAGGTTGACTGTGCGGTAAAATGAGACGAAGAGTGAATCACGGTCCCGGGACACTTTAAGAAAGTGAAGTATACTCAAGAAACATAGACTTTCGATCGCAATCAAGAAGTTTCGTACTACGCTGTGGATGAGCGAGTACTTCTGGACTTGTCTCCGCGAGGACGCGATGGCGAAAGGACTGGGAATCCCCATCCGATTTTTGTGTTATTTATGTTTTTTCCATTTGTTGTCGATATGTGTTGTAGTGTGTTTCCAATAATTTGTGTAATAGCTGAGGCTGGTAATGACAATTTTTTTTATTCTTCGAAACAATTCAACTAACATCGATAGCATATCCTAAGAAGGGTAAAGAATTCACCAGCCAACCTGGTGTCCACAGGAAGGTAACGCGCGCACTCCCCACTCCTAATACCCCCTTCCTTTTGACTCCCTAACTGGACTCTAGACACCCGGGAGCCAGCCTGAATTTTTTTTCAAAATTTGAAGTAAAAGAAAAATTTACTTATAGTTAGTTTATAGTCACTCAAGAGTACTGTATAAAATGCCTTGCTGAGGGATTTTCCTGATTTGCTGTTGTGTCGCTACCAGGCCTACTGAACGTAAGTTTGTGTTCAAGATTAGTTAATAATTCCTTGTACCGTATTGATTATTCCATTGTATATGTGATTTATCACTGGTAATTTTCAAGTGATTTGAGGCTTCGGCCGAAAGTGGGTGGACGATTTAGAAATCCCGTTCATAGCCTAACTAGAATCTGATCGTTGGGAGTGGACAGACCCTAACCTCAGTGACCGCCCTGTCCATTCCCCTATTTTTCTGTAATGGACAATGATGAAACGGCTCTATTGTACGAAGTGAACCCTGTTTTGGGTCAGCCCCTCTGAGTCCACAAGTTTAACGCAAACAGTAAATTGCAGATCATTTGACCCCTGGATACGATCCCCGCGACCCGACTGAATCACTATCCGAGATTTCTCGACTTTATTTGTAACTTGGTTAATTCAGAAGATACAATTTTCATCAACAAAACTAACCCGTTACATTTTGGTGCCCGAACAGGAACTTTCTACGATTAACAATGCGATTTTCAGGTAGATGTATTTTGAATTTGCTGCAACGTCAATGTAAGCTTGAGAAGAAAAATATTATCCCCTGAAATTCTTCCTGCGACCATTTGAAATCATGTTCATGCTGAATGTCAGTGGTGGTGAGAAAGGTGGCACCAAACCAAACCCACCGAGGACTGGTGATAAGCCTTCCACGACTACTAGTGTTACGACTACCCCTCAGAGGGCATCATCAACTGTTCAATAGACAGTAATACCATCGAAAGAAGTGAAAACTGTGGGGACATCTCAGAGTCACCCGGCTTCTATAGCTACAATCACCAAGGACCCCCTGTAGCAAACGTATTCTATGACCACAACCTCCCCCGCATCCGTTGCTACACCTCCCGTATGTGTTGGTTCCTTTCTTTTGGAACCCCTTCACAACAAAAGTACCCGTTACATCGACTGTCACTCTTCCTAGTCTTCCAACACCTCTTGAGAGTGATACCCGAGTAGGTTGGGTGTATAGACTGCGGAAGCCCGAACTTCAAGCTGAGTTGAACAATTTTGGCTTAGATCCTGAAGGAAGTGTATAAATACTTCGAGAAAGATTGATTGACTTTTTACGGACCACAACCCGTATGCAACCAGGGAGTGAAAACGAACAGCACTCAGCTAGTTCTTTTGGAGGGATCGAGACGGAATACTCTTCTAGGACCGTACCTAACTTTTTTAGTGTTTCCAAACGATAAAACGCAGGTAGTTTACAGTAAGGACTACCCACTTACAACAAACGACAGTTCCATAAATCGAACTCCTGAAGAAATCCGAATTCGTGAAATGTTTGGACTACCATCCTCAGCTACATTCACGGATATCCAGGAAGAAATGACTAAGCTAAGTGCCATGACAAATGTACAGATATCTACTACATCCGGCGCACCTCGACAACACTTCATTGAGCTCTCACCTTGGTCCTTATAGTTCATATTCCGGACCGCCTGGCTCGACCTGGCCAAAAAGTGTTGCATTTCAACCATCACACACAGGTGTTGGGATTCAACAGGCTTCTACATGGACTAACGAAGTATCAGGTCTACAACATTTCGACCCAACTGGCAGTAAAACTACCCAATATGAGACCTTTAATTGGCCTGGGTACTCACAACCGACAGCAAACCAGACCATTAATCTGTTAATGTCTCAAACGAAAGATGCCCATTTTAAATCGATTCCTGATATTGCACAAACATGCAATCAAATCCGAAAATGGAATTTAAAGTTTGATGGAGATAAACATCCAGTTTCCTTTATTGAAAGACTTAACGAACTAGCCGAGACCTATGAAATCAGACTAGAAATATTACTAAAAGCTTTACCAGAACTGTTTAAAGGTGATGCCTTGTTATGGTACCGCAATAAAAAGGAGAATTGGCACACATACGATGACTTTTTATTAAGTTTTGAGGAACAGTATCTCCCTTCAGACTACGTGTGAAAGTTAGATGAAGAAATTCAACGTAGAACCAAGGGTGAGGATGAACCCCTACGCAAGTATGTCGTTGCTTTAACTATTCTTCTTCGAAGACGAGGCAGGTTTAAGGAACATGAAATCATTGATAGGCTCTACACAAATATGAGGCCCGAGTACAAACTCACCATAAGACGAGAGGACATAAAAGACACAAGTGACCTAACGAAAAAGGGCAAAAGCTATGAGAGTTACCTAAGAGATAAGAAAAATTATAGACCACCACACAATCTCTTGTGCCAGAAACCGCATACGCTTCAAAGAGTAAATTATTCAGGAGCTACCAGGTTGATGCTGTGACCTCAGCAGTGAATGGATCTGCATCTTGCCAAGGCAAATCATTCTTTAGTGGCAACCAGGGTGACAATGAAAAACATTGCCGTCATGGACCTCCAGGCCCGAAAACCCCTTCTGACAAATTTACTTTTTATAACAGAAAATATAATAACAACAAAAATGCAACTAGAAGAGAATCAAATATTCCGACTTGCTGGAATTGCGAAAAAAGAGGACATCGCTATTATGATTGTCGGCTACCCAAGAAGTTACCATGCTTTAACTGCAAAACCGAAGGTGTTCGTACGGTCCAATGCCCTTGCAGATCGGGAAACGAGAAACGAGGCCGGAAAATAGGAGGGGATCTGAGTCTCGATTTATCAACACCTCCTCAGAAGAATGGCGTCAATGGCTCCAACAAATAAAGGATTTCAATTCAAATTTTTGTACAGAGATTAGTGAACACGACAGTCGACCATTTTTGAATGTCATCATAAATGATATAACCTTTTGTGCTCTACTGGATATGGGGTCTATGGCTACATTTATCAATGGCCGCGTAGTAGATCACTTGGTTAAGAATCAGATTTTACCTTGCGATGGTCAAACAACCATAAATATGGCAGATGGAACCAAGACAGAGGTAACGAGAGGATTTGAATTCAAAGCTATACTTAACTCCGAGCCACGGACTCTGAAAGCACTGCTTTTGCCGAAATTGACAACTCCTAATATTTTTGGAATGGATACGATACGTAAATTTGATCTTCTACATGTTGGAAATCAGGAGCCTAAGGGTTACCGTCCTGGAAACCAAGGTGATGTCCTGGACGTTAATGCCTTAAGTAACCTAACGGAACAGGGAAGTGAAGAACTTGATCGATTTTTAAAAGAGGAGCTTGCTAAGTTCAATGGAGTCACCGGAAGGACTACGCTTGTCGAGCACAAATTTCGACTTAAATATAACACTCCTTTAAAGCAGAGATATTACCCGAGACACCCAGCGATGCAGTCAGTACTGAACGAAGAAGTTGATGGAATGTTGGCTGATGATGTCATTGACAAGTCGTCTAGTCCATTTAGTTCTCCAGTGGTCTTAATTAAGAAACCTTCCGGTAAATTCCGATTCTGCATTGATTTTAGACGAATCAATGCCATATCTGAAAAGGATGCCTATCTGTTGCCACAGATAAACGATATTTTAGATAAGCTGAGGAATGCTAAATTTATTAGTACCATTGATCTCAAAAACGGATACTGGCAAGTGCCTTTGGATAACCATAGTAGGCCCGTCACCGCTTTTACGGTACCTGGGCGGACTCTCTTCCATTATAAAGTGATGCCTTTTGGGCTCCATTCTGCTCCATTAACATTTCAGCGCTTATTGGACACTATAATAGGCCCTGAGTTTGAACCCCGAGCTATTGCCTATCTTGATGATTTAGTCCTGGTTTCGCAAACATTTAAAGAGCATTTGACACTTTTGAAAGACGTTTTTTCCCGCCTACGAAATGCAGGGTTAGCTTTAAATACGGATAAGTATCATTTTTGCAAGAAGGAGCTAAAGTATTTAGGCCATGTCATAAATGAAAACGATCTACACACCGATCCAGATAATGTTAAAGCCGTCCAAGAATTCCCATTTCCAATGACAGTTAAACAAGTAAGGATTTTTCTGGGCCTAGCCTCATGGTACAGAGGTTTTATTGCTGACTTTGCCAACTTGACAGCCCCATTAACAAAGCTATTGAAGAAAAATCAACGTTGGGAATGGAAAGAGGAACAGGAAAATGCATTTAAAAAGTTTAAGGAAAAATTTAGTAGTACCCCAGTGTTGGAATGTCCCGATTTCAACTTACCTTTTGTACTTCAAGTAGATGCCTGTGACGAAGGACTGGGAGCTTTCCTTACACAGCGTGTAGAAGGAGACGAAGAGGTTATCGCACTTGCCAGCCGATTGTTGTCAGACAGCGAAAGGAAGTTTTCAACAACCGCAAAAGAATGCTTGGCTCTGGTCTGGGCCGTGAGAAAATTTCGCCCTTACTTAGAAGGTTACCGTATTACCGCGATAACCGATCACCAGGCTTTAAAATGACTGATGAACATTGATAAGCCCTCAGGTTGACTCGCTCGTTGTACCATCGAACTACAACATTTTGATTTTGAAATTGAATATCGGAAAGGAGGACTTAATAAGGTCGCTGACGAGTAGGATTGGCGAGAGGTTAGAACCGGAAATGGCATAGAGGTTAGAGCGCGTTATTCCGGAAAGAGTAAGAAGAACATTTTCCCGCCAAATTTGCGCGGCAACAAAAATTGCCGCCAAACCTAACCTCACTTTTATTCCCGCCACTTTTTTCCCTCCAGGTAGTGTTCTCAACTTAGCAGAGCTAATGTACCATACATAATTATATGTACCATACATAATTATATGTACCATATAACGTGTCAAACATAACCTCACTTTTCGCTCAGCGGCGAGAAGGCCCGCGCCGACCGCTATCTAACCTCACTTCCTGCTGTGGCTAGCCTTCTGTGGCTAGACACTTAGCCAGTGTTGCCACTCTAAACACTACCTATCAGTCTAAAAGTCTAAAAGTCTAAAAGTCTAAATCAGTTACGCAAAATTATTATATGTATTATGTCAAACTATCTAAAATTATTATATGTATATATTACGTCACGCTACGATGTGTTACCAACCTATGGCAATGTATATTTCGCAAGCAAGTACCGCCAAACCATTATATAAATCTACTACATGTATATATCACCAGAAAGTGCCACTAACTCAATATATAAAACTATTAAATGTATATATCGCAAGAAAGTGTTGCCAAAAAACTAAAAATCGCTTATATCTCAAAAACGGTAAGTCTTAGGGTCATTTTAACCCCATAAAACTGCCTACTACGTAATGTAGGTACTCCAGGGGGGATATCTACCCATATGAAAAGTCTTAACCAAAATGCTGTGGGCTGCATCTCAAAAATGAAGGGGCATATTTTCAAAATTTAATATCACGAGAACGGCGAGGTCGACTTTCACGAAACTTGGCATGCATGTACCTGTTAAACTCTGCTACGATTTACAACAACTTAAACTCTGTAATGTGGGAAAGTATCAAAATAATTGAAGGAGCTTTATTTTAAAAATCAATATCTTGAGAACGGCTTGTCCGATTTTAATGAAATTTGGTATGTATGTACCGGTTAACATCCTTTACATCTTAAAAAAACCTAAACTCTGTACTGCGGGCAAGTATCAAAATAATTGAAGGGGTACTATTAAATACCTTCAATCTCTCATCATAATCGGGGGAAACGCGGTGGTCTAGCGGTTAGCGTCTTGGACTACGGTTTAGGAGGTCCCGAGTTCGATTCCCTGTTTAGATTCTTCATCAAAGGTGTCGTACATCTCTGGACATACTCTCCATTTACCAACAGGCACATTTATTCTAGCTACATCAACTCTAAACGTGTCACTGCTGGTAATCGACTCAGAATTGGATTGAATGATGCCCCCAAAAATCTCCCAGAGAACATCGCAGGGAACATAGCATGATCTAGGCTAAGTAAGGCAAACTCCCACAGGGGGAATTTTTTAAAAACTACAAACTAACCTGTAATAGAACAAAGAAAAATACAAGTCAGAATAAATCCGAGATGAGTGGTGGCGATTATATAGCCAGGCAGTCGCTATGTCACCATCACTCTTTGTCTTGAACATATTTGTAGTGCATTTCTAAACAAACATCAGCTTTTAAGTATAGATCCCAAACCTACAGTGAGTGACTTGGACGAAAAGCACCAGAGCAAGTGCACTAGACTGGACCACAGCGCCTATTAATGTAGAGGTGTTTACTGTTTTCATTGTATAAGAGATACCATGCCAGATACCCTCTCAGATCCTACTGCGTTTAATCTGGTTTTACACTGCGATGCTTGCCGGGTCTTCGCAACATCATCTTGGATATATTGTCGCTGTTAAGGTAAGATATTTATTTACATTATTAAATGAGGTATCTACCTCCCGTGGGGAATTATTTACCTTTGTCGGAAACTTATCAAAGTTTCCAAGTCCACTAGACAGTATCGCTTGGGAGGTAAGACAACATACCTCACCAAATAAACTAAAAGTAAACATATAGTAATAAGGAAAGTAGTATAAGGCCACAAACCTGAAAACGAATTACTGTGGAGTGACGATTGGTCAATCACCAACTCCCTCCAACACACAAGCTCCGCCCAACCCGAGCTAATCAAGCTCACTCCATGATGAACACTCCGCCTAGCCTAACTCAACTTTGCCTTCAGCATTATTGTCTACATTTTAAATTTCTACAGAAAATTCAAAGTCTAAACGTGTCATTTCTAATCAAACAATTACTAATTAAAGAGCATAAAAGTAAATGTTACTGAATACATCATAGTGGGTATAAACTTGGGCTAAGAAACGTATATTGTTTTGATTGCTTTTTGGTAAGTGCGGTAAGGTAGTAAATGATATTTGTTATTATTTAATAATTACTATTTCTTTTAATACTTTTTTATGTTTTACAGATATACATAACCTAAGGTGGATGTTATGACATTGAAGCCCATGAAGTCAGCATCTGGGAGCCGCTCGGGTATTCCACCAGTCGGCCAGACCATCCATGGCCCCTGTATTGTATGTGTGGAAGACCAACAACTGCTGGACCTTTGGCCACCTGCTCCTGTGTGTGAGTATAATTATTTATTTATTTATAGGATTTTTATTTTTTTTAATTTCCAGGTCAAGTCCCCCTCCCTGCGCTATCGCGTGGAAGCGGTTGGCGATTAGCAGGCGCTGCTCGCCTCTCGCGTCAGTTAAAGTCATGCAGCCTGTGTATGAGTGGTGCAATTCATGTAGCAAACAAACTTACTGTGTTAGGTTGTGGAGGAGCCATAAGGGATTCCTCTATGCCTTATGCTGTGTATGTGTGGGGCTACCTTCCGCGCAGTGGGATCAGCGTAACCCACCGAGGTTTTTTGGGCATTACTACACGTAAGTAATTTGTATTATAAATAATCTAGACTGTAGCCTGCCCGAAACCCTTTTTAAAACTTTAGAGTCTGCTAAAGTTACTTTACCATCGGTTAAATTTAATTTGACATAATATTTTAAATTTCTCGGTCATTTTCTATAGAGTCCGGTAAAATATATTATCGGGGTACAATTTTTTTTTGATTTGACCGTAATGTTTTTAATTTCTCGGTCAAATGTTTCCAAGTCCGGTAGAACTGTTTAACGGGGGCAAAAATATACTTGACCGTAGTATTTTTAATTTCCCGGTCAAGTCCCCCTCCCTGCGCTATCGCGCGGAAGTGGTTGGTGGTTAGCAAGCGCTGCTCGCCTCTCACGCCAGTAACTTTCATAGAGCACTTGTGTATTGAATTCCCTGTTTATTTTCGGTATCATTTTTCAACATACTCATTGCAAGTTTTCATTAATAAACTTTCCTAAATATTTGCTTCAAAACACGGGTGATTGGTGTTAATGTGGATATTTGTTTTAAATGAAAATTAAATAAATCCATTTTGTACACTTTGGTATATACATTCTTGAACAATGAAAAGTGAACTGAACTCTAAATATTTATAAAATAAAACACATAAGTAGTTGGGACCCAAGATTATCATAATTCTAAGTATTGGACCCTCAGGGCCTCCTGTTTATGAATTTATACTAATGTGTAAAAAGAGACGGTAGGGTATTTTGTAAGGTTAAGCAAATACAGAGTTGTATTTTTGTTGTAGTTGATTGCTTGAACAACTCTGTAACAAGCTGAATCAATATATAATTTTACTGAATTTATTATTAAAAGGATTGTAACCAACACCAATATCAGAGAGTTGGCAACAGATTACACACCATAGGTACATATTAAAAGACAACAAGCATAAAATGCATTCTTTAGAAGGACATAAATTATACAGTATTTAGCTCTGAGTCTTTAAACTTGATTGGTTATTTGTATTTATGTCCGGTAAAACGGCGGGTCTGTTGTATTTTTATGGCGTAGTTTCTCCATCAAATATACTTCAAATTCCGCTTGAAGGTGTTTTTAAGGGGACAGTGCAATAAATTGACTGAAACTCTTAAATCCCTTGGCCAAAGGATTCCAGGCCCGCTAAACTGTTTGCCGGGGTCCGTGAGGTACTTTCACCATGCGATTTCTCAGTCAATTATGTCCAAGTCCGCAAAAGTTACTTTACCGGGGGTTATATTTAACTTGACCGTAATATTTTAAATTCCTCGGCCGAAAGTTTCTAAGTCCGCTGAACGTACTTGGTTGGGAACTATATTAACCATGGCCGAAACTTCTTAAATTTCTCGGTCATTTACTCCTGCCTTTGCTGAAGTTACATTATAATGTGTTAATTTTACTTTAACGGCGATCTTTTTAAATTTATCGGCCAAACATTTCTAACCCCGGTGAAATAATTTTGAACGCTCACGTTTCCACACCACGGTAAGCCGTTAGGCTAGGCCGTAGGAGCGTCGGCGCGTTCTTTTTGGTTACCCAGAGCTTCCCCTAGAGGCCTATCCTCTGGGGTGAGAGGCCCCAACCATTGCCTCTCACAGTGGTAGCCACTCCATAACAAAATGCTACTTCCTTTTTATATATTTTTTGTTTTTTTTATATTATATTTTTTATTTTTTATTTTTGTATTTTTTTGTTGCGCCATTTCATCCGCTTTTCCCTGGTAGTCGGAGGATTACAACAAACGGTTTCACGGTTTTTTAGGCCAACCTCCCCACACCCCTGGACTTACAAAGAGTTTAGCCCCGCCTGCTGGGTGAGCGACTGCCTGGTCTTTTTTTTATTATACCCCACTCGAAAATATTTTTCGAGCGTTGTACTTTGCGGACATCAAGGCGCAGTTTTCATTTTTATTTTTATGTACAAAACAATCTACAAGTTCATAACTATCGCTACTATTTACAATATTAATCTCTTTAACATTAGGGTGAAATTCCCGAAGGAATTGAGCCTTTTCAAGTCCCTGTGTATAAATTGTTTCAAAAGGTTTATAGAGTGAGCTTAAAAACTCCTCACTATACTCTACTTCGCCATCGTCCCACTTAATGTGGTGATAATGACGTGTCAACCAACGGGCTGTCCTTTGCATTTTACTATTTAAACAATCAAAGTTGTATGGAGGTCGGAACACGATCTGTGTTCTCTACGATCTCCCAACTATGGCAAGTTCTTTAATAATAAATCTGTTATTATTGCTTTTGAAGCCTTGAAATGGAACTCTAGCTTCCATAATGAAACCTCTTGATACAGACAGTTAGCTACATGAGGCGGTAATTGATCCGTACACTGTTCAGCATCGATTAATACTTGATTAATAAAAACTTTAATAATATACTCTATGTAAAATAATTCTAATAGAGACCGACCAATTAAAGGAATATATTTTACAAGTTGATCCCATTCATTACGGTTGAGAGCCAAGGAGTACACACCGTCAGAGAAACAGGCGTACTGCTGACCAAAAATACTGTTAAGTTTTATATTAGCCTGCGTGTCTATAGTAATAAAACACTGATAATTCCCCAAGAAAGCCAAAGTTATTTCATTGAACCTGTCAACTAGCTGACAGTAAGAATCGTAAGACCAAAACATAACGCCCTTTCTCCCTTTAATCAATACACCCAAACTATTATCTAAATTTTCAAACTACCCGACATGACACATTTGGTGAGTTCTGGGTCCAAGAAATGTACTAATTTTTAAAATACTCCGGTCATTAAATTTATAGGCTCAAAAAATCGGGGGATAGGTGCAGCGTCTGCCTCCGGCGGAGTCATCTCTGCTACTGATCGTCTTCAGTCGTCTTTGTAATATTCAACTTTAACCCAAAAGAGTGCTAGCCAGAGGCTGATTTAATTAGACGTACAGATGTATCTTTTACCCCTTCCCCACCCCACCGCAAGGGGGATGTATCGATACACCCCCCTTTGTACATACATTCCAAGTGTTGGACCCGGAGGGTCCACTGTTTAAAAATTACATTGGAAATTTTCTCTTGTGTCAGTATAATACGCCTTGAAAATCTGGCTCTGACCCGTGCCAGTTGTTCCCAATCTGTTTTCCTATCTTCTTCTGGCAAACTGTATATTTTTGTAACTACCGAGTCGGAGAAACTAACTCGAGATTTTCCTGACATCTCCGATTATCAGTGTGTATGTGTAGTGACAGTCGTGTTGAATTAAACAATATGCCCAAGTATTTGCCGGGATTGCTGTTTTAGCTTGAATCTCAAGCCTGACGTCCACTGGCCTTGTTTTAATTGTATCGTCCTGTTTTGAACAGTCAATTACATACAGGGGGCACTTTGCTTTAAAATCATCTTTGCTTTAAAATCATCTTTGCTTTAAAGTTTAATATAGGTGAACCAATTCTTCCGTAATACGAGTTTTGGAAGGTAGCAAACATGTCATAGAACATGGCGGTGTTCCCACGAAGGTTATCGTTCGGTCAAAAGTTTGAGTTTAAATAAAGTTTTACATCAGTTAGGTCACAGGTATCAAATTGTGATATGTCCTTTACGATGTCGTTCTTTCTGCCTGTCTGGAAGGCCAGAACAACATACCGGGGTTTTTCCGTTTGGTTAGATGTTTTAAGTGTCCAAGAGAATGTCTCAGTATTCGGAAGGTTCGGGTATTCAATCATTTCCCATTGCCGGAATGGGAGATGAATCGCGGGATCTTTCTCAATAAACTTGTACAATTTTAATTTTTTAGCGTCATTTACTGTTATATGAGGCATACGCCAGTATATTTTATCAACTTTTAATTCTAAAGTCCCGGCCTCCGTAGTTTTTACAGCATTATTATCTGTAGCTGAGCGTAAGAGTATAAGTTCCTGTTTTACGTTTACCAACATCCTCCTATAGTCTTCAGCGAAACCTAGCAATAGTTTTAGAGGTATAGAATATATAAAATCTATCACTCTTTCAGAGTTATCGGGGCCTAGCCAGCAGGCGTTCTTGAGAGTGTTTGTTTCTTCCGAGCGAATGGTTAGAATATTTATTAAAGTAGTAGTAATACCGAAATTTTTTGTTCCGTCAATATCTCGTACAGAATTTCTTCAAAAATAAAGGCCACTGCTTTATTTACAAAGGATACGTTCAGAGCAAACCCATCTGCCTTTTTAGCGCTAACTTTACCTTGAATCACGATAAAACTTTCAAAAGGCGCGGTTATTATGTCCTGCTGTAATATCGGTATTCTAATTTCATCATTAATATTATAAGTTGTACTTGCATACGGCGTATGTGAGTGCAACTCCAACCCTGTTATCAAGTCATCGTATACAGCCTGGCTGTCTACCACTAGTAGCGCCATTTTTTATTACTTTGAGAGAACGGAGAAACTTTATATTCTTACAACTTAACGTCTTGACTTTCTGAACACTACTGACCTGCTGCCTCGCTGGCATTCCCCTAAATAGTAGCCCCATTACTGCGTCTGAGATGTAGTCTAACCGAGATTCTTTTTCCGTGAAAGTTAACAAGATTACCGTCCTGGTCTCTGAGAGACACTGTCAAGTTGTTGATCCTTTGACTGATGACCGGTAAATAAATTACATTTCTCGGTAATGCTATTATTTTATAGCCTGGTGGTTCGGCAGGGTAGAACTCGTGTATAACATGAACTTCGACTCCGTTCAAGTATGACCCGCGTGTGACATTACAGTCCACCCGTATAGAGTTGACTTTAATTATATCCACAGGTAGTTCCGAAACATGTTAATTATTAGCCGCGTATATTTGTTTTTTGTAACCCAAGAGAGTTCCCAATGATTGCTCTTTAGTAAAGTCAATTTTCTCAGAACAACATATCGTAGCATTTAAAGTGTTGTTATTTGGTTTTAATGTAAACTGAATTTCTTTCGGCAGCTGGGATTTAATGTATTTTTCAATGTCCTCAATTTCGTAAGAACCTTCAGGGAATATAATAATTTTATCATCACCGTAGTAAAACTTATCATTAATGCCCTTGTCAATGTTTGGTATAGAGTTATAAGTATTCAGTTCAATTAATCAAAGTTCCCATTCACCCTTGCTAACATCTATGGGAAATGCTAGCTCGTGGGATAAAACACTATTTGCTCCCGTGAGACAGAACATTACTACGGAGAAACTTTAAGCACAAATGTCCGCAAAAAACTGAGTCAAACTTCTGTTGCCTTTCATAATTATGGTACAGTTCACATCCACTCAAGTATCGTGAGATCTCCTGTGGTGGTCTGAAGTTGCCAAAACTGTCATAGTAATAGGCTTTCTTATCAATCTTCTTGTAACAAACCCAGTGAGTACCCTGCCCAGTTATACTGTCTAAGTTAACTATCGCAGATTCATATTTCCTCGGGCGTTTCGGTAGACCATCTCTCATGTAAACCCCTCTAAAGTTTGGAATTTTTAACAACCACGCGTATTTGATTAAATCGTAATTTTTAAGTGGTTTTATCGGTATCGAGGTGTTTTTTTTCGTTCTCCTTTCCTTTCTTCTACCTGCAACTTTCATAGTACCGGCACCTTCCTTTCTATAGGGTCTTAGATACAATCCTCGGCCTCTGGTACGTTTAGCGGGGCGTTTCTTTTAACGGCCTCCCCCAAATTTTGTTTTTGCCTTCATGGCTGTGGTGACTGCCCAAGCAGCGGCTTTCTCACCAACACTGGCGTTACTAGACTTGAATCTCTGCCAAGCACGTTCCGCCAACTCCTCGTCCGCTTGCCTTCGTCTCTCACTATCAAAATAACGCGAGTATGCTATATCGTGGACCTTACAGGCTTCGTCTAGCCCGTTTATTCCTTGTCTCCTCTTGCTAATCTCGTTTTTAATCTCGTGCCAGGTCCACAGTACTGATAAAAAGGGATATGTATTTCGACATGTAGTAAATCTATAGCTTTGTTCAACACCGATGAAACAATACCTCCACCTCAAACGACCGCTAGCTTACGTTTGAGAGGTTTCCTTCTAGTCTTAGGCATTTTATTGTAAATATTTAATCACCTCGTAAAGTTTAGTTAATAGAGTCTCACATATACACGGAATTTTTAAAACTTCAAAAATGTCAGGCTCCGTACGAGACACAGCGTTCGTGAACTCGTTGTACTCTAACGAGCCACTGTCAGTTGCAATATAAATCATGCCATTTATATGTAAATGCACCGCGACTGTGAGCAGGAACCCCGTACATTATAGATGAAACCATTCCCATAAAAGTGCCAGTAAAGTCGCACTCGTTAATTTCAATCAGATACCAACGGTTAATAACCATGTAATTCTTCCCCGTGTTAGTGGCAAAGGCCGAATTAACTTTATATACCTGTCTACCGGCTATGGTGTCAGCACTACGCACTGTTACCAAAGAGAGTGAATGGTATCTAAATAAGTATACATCATTGACAACCAGTGGCGGATTTAGGGGGGGGCTATAGGGGCTGTAGCCCAGGGCGGCAAGTTTTTAGGGGCGGCAAATTTACAGAAAATTAATAAGTTGTTTAGAAAAGAAATGTTGAAACGGGGAACATTTTGACAAAAACTGATTACAATGACGGTGTGCCGCCCTTTTAAAGGTAAAGGTACTTAGACTAATACTACTGAGACTAATGTATGTAATGTAACCCTCACACTGCAGTTCCTCAAAGCAGTCATAATTCATTTGTCATTCATCCGTACTAGCGACAAAACGAATAACACGATTACGCTACAGAGAAAGGGCGGCAAGCCACGAACTACATCAGGCACTGCGCCACTATGACTACGTCCAACCATAGATTAAACATACTCCTTGTGGTATTCTTAATCTATGGTCCAACTCACGGACTTCCAAGTTTACCTATACATTCGCATAGCATTACAATTATTTGTAACACAATATCAATAATGACCAAGGCACACGGATAAGAAATATTGCAACAATCGAATTTGAGATGACAATAACAAAATTTAGACTACAATGATATTGTCGTTTCATTTTCAAACTCAAGGTGACAAAGAAAGTTATTTCAGCCGTCTTCAGTGTTGCCACCAGGTAGATGAAATTTTACCCTAAACGTGTGGTGAAATTGCCCTAAATTACCCTAAACCTTTTGTAAATTACCCTAAGAGTTGATTTTCTTCTATAAACGCTTAAAATACACTCGAGATTGGTTTTAAAACATGATTAAGGCATACAAAGTAAGGTAGCATAGCATTTATTACTCGTCTTTGGTACTATATTACACATAAAACGAAATATGTATTAAAAAATTCAAATAAATAATCTGTTGTAATATTTTTATTCAGTGCTTTCTATACTTAATGTGCTGGTATCACTGATAATAGAAACTTGCTGATAAATGTCATTAACAGTTGTCGGGACTGGGAGTACTTAGTACTTTGTTGTTTTATAAACTTATTTCAGTTGTACAAATGTGTTAATGTTATTTTTTTATAATAAGGTTTGTCATCTTATTACTATTTGATTAGATCAATAGGTTTCATTGCAATACAACACCACATCACACAAATTTAAACATGTTATGCCTTGTTGTAATGTTTGTATGTGCGCTAACCTGATTCACCCATGGGCTCACTATGGGGATTTCACAGGCATAAAAATGCCTTCTTGAATGTTGTTATTTAGCTCCTTCATACAAATATGTGTCAAAATAGAGACAATCTTCAGTCAAAATAATTCCTACAACAGCGCTGTAAATCTAACAACCTATATTTAACCTAATCAACCCGATATATTTTTACTGTTTAGGGTATTCTATATTATTATATTATGTCCGATTTTGGACACATAACATAATGTGCCTCAATTTTATCTGTTCGAAAATTAAACTTTGTGTCCTTTGTGATTACAAGCATCTCTAGTCTAATACTCAATAGGATATACGATGTACATGCAAGTTATATATCTTTTATAGTACTTTTAATTTACCCAGCACTTTATGTAAATGTTTTAATTCCTGAAAAAACATTTTACATTACCGAAACATCTAAATTTAAATTATAAGGGTCTCTAGATTTTACCCTAAAATTACCCTAAAAACTCCATTACCCTAAAATTACCCTAAGACTAGTAAAATTACCCTAAAAAGAGTAATTACTCTAAAAGTGGCAACACTGGCCGTCTTATACTTACCATCAAAGGCTACCACACATAATCGTTCATTCTGGAGGATATTTTTTTAAACAAAACATCTGACCAAAGACAAATAAAGAATAACATAATTTGTAAGGAAAGAATTTGATTGGTTGTTGCCATGGGAGCATAGTTGACAGAGGGTCAAAATGGTGGTCAGCATGTAGGCTGCAGTGTTTTATTCCAGGCGAGACCTCTATATATATTTTTTGGGTGGGACGGTGTCAAAATCTCCCATTTCATTAATTGAAAAACCGTGATAATTGAAGTCTTTAAATTAATATCGTGCCGCATTTTAGGCAAATCATGATGGTAAACTTAACTTTATAATCTTAAGACATATTTTATACGTAATTTTATTGTTTATCTCAAAGCAAAGTTATGATTTGAGTTAAATTAAAACACCCTTTTATTATAGCTTTGGAAATAGTGTTGAAAACAAGCCGCCTTGTGCTCGAATGACACCGTCCCACCAACAAGTTGACACCTCAACAGGACAAAATACCAAATATGACGGCACGCTTTATGAAGGTTATTTGTCAGAGAGTAGTGACTCCTGTAGTATTATATTTTAATTCATTGGATCTATAACATCATGGAGGTGAAACTAGAAGGAGTGTTTGAAAATGTGTAGAGTTTTATGAAGATTTTATCAATTAATTTTATATTTTGATCGTCTAAAACATATAAACAATTCTTTGTATAAAAGTATAAATTAAAAAATGACTGAAAAACTGTATTGAAAAGCGCTAATTCAAGATTAAAATACTGTAGTCCGAATTTTGAGGCTAATGGTCCGAACGCTACTGTGTCATCATATCTTATTTTTAGGTTATTTATTATAATTGTCAGTAGTCAATGCGTTGGTGTAAAAATTAATGTTTTTATTAAGTATAAGAAGGGATTTTTAGGCCTTTGTTGAAGGATTTGTTGTTATTAAAAGTAGCACTAGCACTGCTTTACTGCTTTTAACACCAACATTTGTCTCTAGGGCTGATTGTCATTGGAGTATGTTATATTGAATATTAAACTGTGTTAATGTGAATAATGTCAATTATACATTATTTTACTGGATTTTTCAACAAGGAAATAAAAGAAATTTTTTAAACTTATTCATTCAGATAATTCGTAACTTCTTTAGATACTATCACAAAATAACCAATCGAGATATATATATATAATATGTGGGTAAACCTGGGCGGCGAAAAGGACAAAGATTATATAGCGGGGGGGGGGGGAGGGCGGCAAATTTCCTAATAGCCCTTAGGCGGCAATTGCTTAAATCCGCCACTGTTGACAACAAAAAGAGCAATTTCCCCATTAGGTCTCTGGTAGATGGCCGATATTTCAGTAAAGTCTCGCGGTAAAAATTTAAGCCAGTGAGAGATTCTTCTTGGCCTTGTTAAATCCTCGGGATTCCTATCTGCAGGGTCCAGACTTATAATCCATACATAGTCTCTAAAGAAAGCAAATATCCTCTTGTTTACAATAACGTACTTATCAATTTGACCATTTAACTCGCATATATCGCGTTTTTCAGTTATCTCGGGTGGTGTCTCAGGTGTTGTACTGTTTGGTGTGGTAGTGGTTGTTGTTGTTGTTGTTGTCGTGGTAGTGGGAGGTGTATAGTTTGGAATGGTTGCAAATGTCTTAGTGGGCCTGCCGTACAGAAACTCCATAGCGCGTTGGTCATCTTTGCTTAGCTCGTATTCGTTGATGTCCACAATCCCCATTGGACTCCTATGGAAAGGGAACATTACTGATTTATCGTCGCCTGAATGGTCCAGACCTAGGGCGTGACCAATGTCATGTACTAATGTTTGAAAAAACGAAATTTTTCCATATCGTGGTAAATTCATAGTGAAATCCCAATTTTCTTCCCAGTCAAAATGTATGTCTGTCTGATTATACCCTGTATTGGGCAAATAGGCGTGAACTAAGAGGTAGCCAGGGCCATCAAAGTCATATGGACAAGTCTCCCGTCTAGAATAAAATACATGTTGTCTATTTATTGAGAAGGATATAATTATAGTGGGGTTATTTATATCTTTTTTAAAAGTTAAGTTTGCATGTTTGGCCCATACATTAAAAGCTTTTTGAATTAATTTGGGGTACTGTGGTGTTCCGTATTTGTACCAAGTTATTACTGATGTATTCCACTTTCTATTGGGTAGAGCTGAGAAGGGTAATATATTGTCTTTATAGCCACACCGAGGAGTGCTCATAAGCACTAAGGTATCATTATCAAGAAATCCCGTGGGCTAAAGACGAAAATTCTCTTGAAATTGTTTTATTGCAGAAGTAATGTCCTCTGTAAAGGCGTTTTTTTCCAGATAGCAGTAATATGTAAGATACTCTATTGACTTGTTGCACGAGGCAAGAGGCAACACAATTAGTAACAGAACCAACTTCTTCGACGGTTCAGAGTAGACTAATCAGTATTTCCCGGTTTAAGTGACATTATATATTCAGCTTCTGTCCTGAGGAGATTTGGGAACAGTATCATCAAACACCCCCGTTGGCTCAAGACGAAAATTCTCTTTAATTTGTTTAAAAAGAAGCTCCACTCAGCCCCTCTTCAGTCATAAAGAGATCAAAAGTATCAGGCGGAAGAGGTTTGACGTCTTCTTCATCTTTAGACTCTTCACCACCTTCTAACCCGTCAGTAAACAGAACTTCCCAGTTTAAGTATTCGTTTTCACCCGGCGTGGGTATAATGGCAGCCCTACCGGTTTTTTTTGTTAAGATAATTAAAGAGCATTGTACCAAATTTGTTCAACCGTTTCTCATGAACACCTTTATAACTAGTTATTAGACCTTCGCATTTTGACAGTCTGGTCTTGAGACCGGTTAAGTCAAACTGTTGATTAACGAGGTTAGAGGTTATAGGCAATATCTCTTCTTCCACGTACGACTTGGTAACTGCATTGCTGGGTTCAGTGGGTTGAGCTAAATTAGTTATTTGTTTATTATTAGCGTCATATTTATCGTTGGAGATAGTCATACTTAGTTTTTTAGTATGCCCAAGTTTACTGCCTCCGAGTGCTCCACGGGGTCAGCTACACTCCATAGTCTTTTATTTTGCATATTGAACCTCTGAAAGTCGGAAGGTATAGATTTATGGTCAACTTAATTCTTTGTAACAGCGTAGAGTGGCTGTAACGGTGTAGCCAATTTACATATCATATTTTGCATATCATAGTCACCTTGGGGCGTTAAATTGAAACCCTCTCCCTTGGGGCCCTTGAAGGCCTCACCTCGGGATTTCCGGCTACTACGTCCAAATTTGTCAATGGTCATTTTAATAATGATTTAAATCTACTGTTGCCAGCTCCTTTTATGCAACCGGCCTCCCTTAGTTCCTCCACGATACCCAGTATTTCATTACCATGGACTCTGTATCCAGTCTCTCTTGACATGGCTATGTGTCTTAGTCTACTTACCAATTCATTGGCGTCGTCCCAGTGTATTATATCACGGGACTTTGCATTCTTCCACCCTAGACCCATGCCCACTCTGGCCGGGAATAGGTATTTAATAATTCTTCTGTACTTTAGATTGTTGTCCCTTCTAATTACATTGTGCAATTTGTATCCTTTCTTGTGAGCGTTGGTGGCAATAATAATACTCTTATAGGTGTTAAGATCGTCTTTATCGTATATATCCTTGTCGGGGGCTCTCTTAAATATGAGCTCATACAAACCTTTAGGAGGTCTTTATCTTGTGTTGTTTACTAGTATAGTTCCATCGTTGTCAAAGTCTAACACCTTATCTCCCATCATTAAAGTACTGCCTTCGTATCTAGGGCCGTAGTCATGATCAATAACCCGGATCTTCCCGCTAGCATCTTTTAAAAGCAGTGTCATATATCTCACCGTCATGGGGTTACTAAATTGACTTTCTGTACATTGGGACGCTGTTTCCAGTCCCGAAGGGATCGATACAATTTGCTTTAACCCGCTGGTTTCATGTGTAGATACACTCGGTGGAATGAATTCAGTTATTTCTCCTTCATCATCATCATCTGTTGTATCGTATTCCATTGGCTCTTATTTAAAGGTTTCAAGTTCAGTTTTTATGTCGGCTGTGTTTGTTGTCGTTTTTCTAAGTTCTTGAATAATTGGTTTAAACTGCTTCTCAAGCAAAATATCACTTTCCTCAGATCCTTCCTTAAACATTTTATACTTTCTCTTAATAGCATTGCGCAGCTCTATGAGCCGGTTTGTCAGTTGCTGTTTACTGTTTCGCTTCATAGTCATAAACGATAGTTTTCAACCAACACATCTAGATTTAAGGCATTTCAACTTGCCTGAAAAACAGTGCACGCTTCTTACGCCTCCGTATGTACTCGATAATATCCAACAGTGATACACCGGTGCTAAAGTCCATACCTGTGTAGTACCTCTGTTCTCTAGCATTGAACCTGGGGATCACATAACGGCCGGTAAAACTCCTGAATATAAAAGTACGTTTCCACCCGTCTCTCCATTGAGGTATCTCTGCTACGGTGTATTTATCACTTTCAACTGTGTTTTGCATGAATCGTCTGAGTAACGCTATAGGCCTAGGCTTGTTGAGGTGTTGCAATAAATAAGAATTTAAAAGCCAGAATACATCAGGGTTAGCTCCTATAAACGCTTTCCATTGGTCAAATAGCACTCTGTTTGTGATAGTGTATACGCCATTGTTTAGACTTAGGCCGAATCTCTCACACTGTAACGGGAGTGTGGGTAAGGCTGCTCTTAAAAACTCTGTAGTGTATAACCCTTGGCATAGATTATTAACACCGTTATAAGGTTTATTTCTATTACCACTTGGGATACTGTCAGGCACTTTTGCGTACCCGATATTATAACTAATATCGATGTGGAATTTTAGGCTTGAAGCTTTGTTATAGACTGTCATCGGTGATCTTATAGGAATACTGCGTTCTGTCAGGAGTATACACCGTGAAGCAAATGGGATCTTACACCGTAGTCTAGCATTTCATTACAGACCTGTGTAACATTAACACTACCGTGAAGGTAAATATGTAAACATGTCTTAGGTTCCTTTCATCTTGTTTAAATAAAATAATAAAGTTGCAATTGTCTCTCACCAGCTGTTTAGGAATGCCACTGTACGTTTGCCCCAGATAGAATGTATCTAAATTGTTGTGTCTTCCCATAGAAAAATAATTACCTATATTGTCATTCTTTTCTAACAAAATATCGTCAAAAATCATTATAGAGTTTGGTTTGGCTTCGTTTGGGTGTACAACTAAACTGTTATTGCCAAATTCTTGATACCCAACCTCCTTAGGCATAACCTGTTTAAGTAATTTGTATTGCTGATAGAGGGACTTTGAAAAAACGTAGATATATTCAAATCTTAAGCTGTTTGGGTCAAACAATAAATTGAATAAATCATTGGTCTTCACAGAGGAACTCGGTCCCGCTATTATGCAACGTATTGAATCTGGCAGTAAAATACCGTGTTTATTCTTTTTAGCCATGCCCGACCCCGAGATGTAATCGTCAAGGTTCACTACAGGAAACCCGACATTCTGCTTCTCAACCCGCATCCTGACTGATTACATTATCATACTCGCAAACCGATTTATACATCCTGTGGCCATCCATCAGATGTAATCCATTTTGTACAAAAAACATCAATCAAATTGTCAACAGGAAACTTAACGACTGCATACGGTAGGGTTTTCATACTGAAACAAATAATATGATTAAGAACAATGGTAAAAGATTCAAAGTGGTTAAACAGGATGTACTATAAACTATGTCTCACCAAAACATTACAAAATATATTTACACTTTTACTATATTTACATACCGGGTCAAGAATGGTAAACATGCTTGAAGAATGATACAAGGCGATCGATTTCAACCACTCGCCAGTCACCACTCTCAGATAAGATTAAATACCGGTACAGTATAAATGAAAATATATTTTATAGTGTAGTTTAGTGAGACGTAGTTTACTGTATATTGTTTAGTTTTTACACAACATATTATGGGGAGGCCTTTAATTTGGTAATGTTTCAAACTTGTCCCATTCCATATCGGTAACGCTTCCCGCAGATAAAAAATCCCAATTGGTATCGAAGACTGCCACCTTACCCCCAGACACGAGTTTTCCCTAGAAGTACCGCCTCTTCCTCCGAAGTACCTTCGGAGAAATAGGCATGGCATCCCAGGGTTATACAATAATCTCTTGCTACCCTGACAACTGTCTACCACAACCTGGCCCAACAAGTACCCGTAAGTATTAAACAACTTCAGTAACGGACAGGACTAGGATTTTCCTCATTTGTTCTTGTTTGATAACAAATTTGTTACAATTTATTGTAATTTTAGTTTGTTTAAATAAATACATACATACCATTTACTTAAAGGGAAACTTATTTGTATAGCAATTAAACAAAATCAACTAATCAGATACTTTTCCTATTAACACAAGGAGCAAAGTGTTGTTTGAATAAAATAGACAAATTTAAATTAAAAGTAAACAATTATAGTTTTATTAGTTAGTTTAGGTTAATTTAATTGCCACAACGTCTTTGATTTAAAATTTACTCAAACAATAATAAAGTTTACAGTTTACAATACACCCATTGATACCCCTATGCGCTAGGGGTAAACGTGATCCTCACATCATTCAGATTATTAACATTACCGCACTAGTTTGAATCGTTACCAGGTTGAGGAGTTCCCATATTATGCTACTCAAGAAATACAAAATTACTAACTACAAGCTGGAGTTATTTTATTAGGCTTCTAATGAAAAGTTTTCTTTAAAATCATAAAATCATTCAGTGAAGACAAACAAAATTTTTGTTCTATATTTGTTCTATAATGAAATCTGTTACTTACATAATAAATGGTATCAGGATACTGACTCATCATTTCTCCCTTTTAGCCCAAATTTAATGAATAAATTACTTTTTATTTACTAAATTTAGAATACAAAGTATGGTCGAATGTACAGAAAATCTTTTAAACAAGTTGTTTTCAAAAACATCCACCCAAATCCCTGTTTTGGAGGTACTACAGAATCCATTGCTACACATGTGGTTTTAAGAGGGGAAATGCCCCCTATTCCCCCCAGAGCTATTAAGGGGCAACACATTTCGAATTTCCTCTGTTGGTCAATGCTAACTTGACAAGCATATCGAGTTTGATCAAAATTGATCAATAAATAAGAGAGTAATAGTAACTTTTGTATTCCCCATAAGAATAGCATTGGACAACGTACTGCATTTACTGCAAAATTAAAATGAAAATTTTCTCCGTAACAAGCAATTGTAGAATATTAATTCAAAATACTAAATTATTTAGTTTTTTGATCTCTTTTTCATGGTGAATAGTAATATTTTTTATATTTAAGTTTTTTTATGAAAAATAAATAACTTAATTTTTTATGTTTAAGTCCTGTTTTTCTGAACCCAAATTTTTACAGAAATGCGGAGGGAGTCATTTTGTTGGAAAACTAAAGCTCTACAACCCACTAGAGTTTAATTAAAATCGTTAGAAACGTTTTTGAGAAATTTTGATTTTTCATATTTTTTTGGCCGTTTTTGGGGGATGACTACCCTTAAAAATAAAAAATTGTAAAAATTAAAAAGCCTGGAGATATCATCGATTAGTACCTACATACCAAATTTCATAAAAATCGGACCATTGGTTAGGGCTCTAGCTCTGTACACATCCATACAGACAGTCAGACAGACATCACGTAAAAATCACTTTTTTGGATTCAGGGAGCACCGAAACGAATATTTTCACTAACCACTCAAATTCAAAAATTTTAACGAAAACAATACTTTCCCCATATACTATGTATAAGGGAGAGAAAGTAAAAAGTGCTGCTGCTTCTACAAACATTACATTACTCTATATTACTACATTATTGCACTAGACTACATTATTTTTTACCTATTCCATTACCAAACACCAACATGCAAAAGTTTCATCTATGTTACAGTGGTTTTAAACCCCTGCCGGTCCCAAAAGTACTACGGTATTCTACATTTAGTGTCGATGCATTCTATCACCGACAAGCCTGTACTAGTACGCTCATTACAATATTTTTAATGGATTACCTCATAAATAAAACTCACCTTATTTAGGTAAGCCTGTCAAAACGTAAATGTTTTGTTTTTGTAATCTGCTTTAATCATCAGCTTGCAATAATGGCAAAACTATGGTTTCATTTGCATGGTCGAGAAGAACCATATTTTCACAAATATTATTGACTGGACAAATTTGGAAATCTCTTGACAAGTTTTTGACTGAAAAAATGTTCAAATCAGAACTGTTGCAGAAGGGTTGGGAGAAAAAATCTTCTTTTGTCAAGTTCTTTAAATATTATACTAATTTCATTTGATGTTTTCAATGCCAATGTTGTAAACTATAACAATTTTTCCATCTTTAAGAATGCAGCAGTAATCAGGAAAGGTCAATTTTATTTTGAAGCTGTTAAATGATACTTCTTTAAACTGTTCTTTGAATTCATGGGATGGTAGTTGTGGTCCATTTGAATGGGGCTTTGAGAATATTGGTGATGTGGAATTGGTACTTGCTTCAGTCTTGAGTGAATTTTCGAGTTCAACTAATCTTCGTACTATTTGCTGAAGAGGCTTATTTCCACTTTTAACTAGCCGTTTTAACTTGCCCAAAAAGTTTTCAAATTTGAAAGCGCTGCATTCATCTAAATTTCCAAATGTTGAGATATCATCTGCAATATGGAGTAAATTGTTAAAGTTGAGTCATGAATTGAGGTCAGTAGTGATGAATAACTGTGTCAACAAAGAATTTCATTAGTTCTCTAGCATAATCCAAATGTTTAAAATATTTGGGGCTTAGCAAAATTCTCATTGCTATGTGGAGGGATAAAAAGTTTTCATAATAACCAGGATAGGTAGATTTCAATTCTTTCTTCAAGACAATTGGGCCAGTATATAATAAAAATTGTTTAAATTCTGTCACCTTCCATCTTCTTAACTTATCCAGTCCTTTAGGTTTACGGCAAAATTTAATAGGAATGCTTGATTGAAATGATTCAAGAGTAGAAAATATCGATGCAATGATACGTGGTGCCAGTTTCAAGGGTGGAGAAGCAAATTTCCAGATATAAATTAAAGTTCTGGTTACACCTAAACATATGAGATGCATATAGTCTAACGAGAATGAAGATACCAAATTTATATTAGGTAAAAGGTGGAGGTTAGTGAGACTAACATGATAATCTTCATCTGATTTTCTAAAAATTCTTCATTAGTACGTGGCTGAGAATATAATTCTGGAAAAATTACCTTATTATATTTCCATACTCCAGTCTGTTTACATCTACTACAAGATGAATAACCTGTGTGGCTTTTTACTCCCAAGATATAAGATTTTGCAGGTGCATCACATACAAATACCTTAATAGATACAAATATCTTCTTGCCAATAATTATAATCCCATTGTTGACCAAATGTATAGCTTCCTCAATAAACTGTTTTAAAAACTCTCTGCAATCTAAAGGTTTTTTCTTCCAATAGTATATTCCTACAGGCAAGACTTTTTAAAACTGAAGGCACGTTAACTATTGATGCCATGATAGGCTAAACCTCCCCATAACTACTCTTAAACAGAGGAAGACCGTCAATACCAAATAGGAGTTCAATTCTATAAACATTCTCTACTACGTGGTTCCAGAGGTTCTTAATGCCTACGGATAAACCAATATGACAATATTGTCCAGGATTTATGTCAAATATTGGCAAGGAAGCAGGGTCTCAAGAAATGTCCTAACAGTTGAAGGCAGTTGATCAAAACATGGATGAGTTTTCAATACACATAGTAGTGCTGTCAAAGCGACTTGAGCAATTTGATGTTTAACAGAACAATGCCTCAACTCTTCACTGAACTCTTTATATTTTTCATTACACTGATCATCAAACAAATTGTCATCAGACTCAGTCCCACATAGTACAAGATTGTCCCCAGGACATCCCAAGGACATCACAGTGGGATATGCAGGATATCCCAGGATCATCCCTATCTCATCCCATGATATCCTCAAGATACCCTCAGGATGTCCCCAGGACACAAAAATGTCCTCTCCCCACGACATTCTGGGAACATCCTTCAGGATGACCATGGGATGTCCCTTGGACCTAATCAGGACATCATAATGAAAGCCATAGGACATCCCCAGGATGTCCCACAGGATTATCTGGGGATATCCCTCGGACCACAAAAGGATATTGTATTTTGAAGCCCTAGGACATCCCCAGGATGTACTGGGGACATCCCTCGGTCCACAAAGGGATATTGTACTCTGAAGCCCTAGGACATCCCCAGGATGTCCCACAGGATTTACTGGAGACATGCCTTTGACATGTATGGAAAGGTGTCCCATTATTCTATCAGTATGAATCGCATAACCCCACAGATATCCCTGCCTCCCCATGATAATTCTGTGGTCATCCTTAGGAGGCCATAAGGCTCCTAGTAATAGGTAGTGTGTACCCTGAAGCCATATCACCTCCTAAGGATGACTGCAGAATTATCATGGAGTAGGCAGGGATAAATGTGGGGTTAGGGGATTCAAACTGATAGAATAATAGGACACCTTTCAATATGGTCACACAATCTGATAGGAAGACAGTTCTAAAATAAATTACAGGACAACTTTAAATTATTCTTTTATAAAAATAATACTATAATTGTCCATGCCCAGCTTGCACATAGAAAACAAAGTTTTAATTTCATATTGGTGTTGTTTTTTTAAACAGGTTGACTAGTGTATAAACGTTAAATACCTGTAATCTTCCTTGTGATCCTAGGATATCTTTTTAATGGATGACACGTTTTGTCAAAAGTAATTTTGTCATCTTTAGACCCATACAAAACTTTAAATTGTCACATCACAGTCCAAAAGCAAAAATCCTTTAAAATCATGTTTTAAAACTTTATATTGGTTACCATTGTCATATTTTATGCTAATTTTTATCATTACTATCACATGATTTATTTGTAAAAGTGTCACTAATGTCCTGATTATATGTACTTAACTGGATTGACACTGAAAATATATATACACAACTTAGGACTTTTTATTAAAATTTACTCAAATCTTTAAAAAATAGTTGTTTTAACAAGTTTATAATAAAATGAATATATGCATGTGTAGGCCTAAACATTTCTCAAAACAAAAGTTGAATTAATAAATACAGATTTAAAAAAATTAAGGATGGATCCCAATTTATAATTGTTCGGTGATGTGATACAAACAATTAAGGATTTTTTTTTAAAATAATACAGTAATGAATTCAAACAAAATGGCAGTATAATTCAGTAAAAATAAGTACATAAAAAATGTAAGTCATATAAACCAGGCTGTGTAAACACACAGTAAGTATTGGTAGTTGATTATATTCCTTCTCTGTTTTCATCTTCATCATGGCCTCGCTTCCTGTAAATAAAAAAAATTAAGCTAATACTGCATATAGCCTTGGTTAATATTTTATCTAAAAATACCCCCGTCGCAGAAAACATGCGTAGGCCCTACTAAGCGAATTTCCAATGCATATAAATGTGTCTCACTACTACATAGAGCCACTTACCAAGTTTCACAAAAATAAATTCATAAATAAGTGATAAAGGCCTATAACATTTTATTTATTCTCCATAAGAATAACATTAAGGCTGTGCACGCAGATTTGCTAAAAAAAGGAAGGAAAGAAATGTGTTTTTTGCGATAATCAATATAACTCAAACAGGTGAAGCTAAATACCATGTTTTATTATTTAAGTTCATAACTAAGGGAGATATCAAACTTTACTTACTCTCTATATGAATAATACCCCTGTCGCAACAAACCTGCATACGCAGCAAATTTCTAATGCACATAGCCCTATATGTTTCTTACTACCGCAGAAAGCCACTTACCAAGTTTCATAAAAATACATTTATAAATAAGTGATATATAGCATTTGAGTTATTCTCTATAAGAATAACATAAAGGCTGAGTACGCAGGTTTGCAGCAATAAGAAATATACGAAATGTGTTTTTAAGCAATTATCAATATAACTCAATCAGGTGAAGCTACATACCAAGTTTTAATAATTTATGTTCATAATTACGGGAGATAGATATCAAACTTTACTTATTCTCCATAAAAATAACACATGGCTGAGTATGCAGGTTTGCTGTTACGGGGATAATCAACAAAATACAAATTTTTGTGAAAATATCAATATACCAGTACTAGGTGGTTTTTACCTATTTTGAACTCTCTTTCCATAGCCTGATCAATCTGGTTTTCGAACTAAAGTCATAAATGTTACTCTCCACATTTAGGCCAAATTTAATCAAAATTGGGCATTTATTTCAAAATTTATCGAGGTAATGGACGCATATATATAAATCTAAACAACTTCTGTGTTTGGCATATGGGGACCTCAAAACAAAAAGTGATCATGGTCTCGGCATTAAGTCTTACAATGCTACCTACTGTAATAGCTTTTTCCCTATAGAGGAAATTCGCTAAAAAAAAGATAGAAATGAACTGAGAAGTAAACAAGACCAAACATTAAAAATGTCTTCTCTAGTAATAAAATACCCCCGTCACAGCGTGAAAACTCATTTTATTTCTGCTGCTGCCATTTCAGTTGCCTTGTTAATGATTATATTACAGTTACTGGTAATCACCAATCATTCACACTAAAATGAAATATAATGTTATGAATATTAATGTTGAAAAATGTAAAAGAAAATTGTCAGCAATATTGCAAATTTAATCTCCCCTTAACATTATATTTGGTAAATATGTCATTGAATATTTTGTGTAGCCATGTGTTTATAAGGTACAGTTTAAGTGCTTAAAGAAACACCAAAAAGCATAAGTGGTCTTCAATTTTGGCAAATCAGTTGCAGAGTCTATTCACCCCTAGTTTCCAGTAGACCTGACCCCTTGGCCAGCCTCAAATTTGTACCGTAGTGCATGAAGATGATGAGCAAATAATTGTATTAATAATTAATTATGCGGAAAAAATAAAATGATAAATGCGGTAGCCAGTAGCCTAACGTATTCTAAAAATAAAATCAAGACAAAAAGGATAACAAATAATACCGCGCACACAGAAAACCAGCATTATCAGCGAATTTACAATGCCAATTTATATATCTACCACATAAAGCCACTTGCCAATTTTCATGATAATACTTTCATAAATATAAGTGATAAATAACATTTTATTCACTCTCCATATTAACGCTGAGTCAAGGAGGATGAGAAATGTGTTGTTATGGAATTATCAGTAAAACTCAACCAGATGAAGCTATATACCAAGTTTTATTAATTTAAGTTCATAATTGAGGGAGATATATCAAACTTTACATACCGTATTCTTCATTAAAATAACATTAGGGCTAAGTAAGCAAGTTTGCGGCTTCGCGGTCAGTAAAAAATCTTTTTGTGTAAATATCAATAAACCACAACCAAGCAACATACAAAGTTTCATCAATATACAATCAGGTAATAGATATAAAGACTTAACTCTTAAGGCTAAACATCCCAGGATTAGTTACAAATTCTGCCACCACGTCGCAGCACCAAAATGGAGTCATTTTGTACTCCTGTTTATTGGTGGTATTTTGGTCCGATGTTTATTTGCAAAACTGATTTGTAAACAGAATAAGATTGTTATTTAAGCTACTGAAGCATAATTTTAATTAAGTTGTTGGTTAGAAAAAAAAAATAAAATCTTCGAGTTACAAAAAGAAATATGCAAATCGCAGGTACTCATTTTATAGACAATAATTTTTTATTAATTTTACACTTTTAATATTTAAAATCACCCGAGTGGTTCAATCGGTATCATGTTTTATCCATTTAAAATAATGGGATGAGAGCGCGCGGGAGACACGAAACGGCTGCAGGGCCGGCCGAGGTGACTCACTGTGGCTCTCCCCCCACCACTCGGCTCAGCCGTCGCTCGTCGTGTCGTCGTACACTCCTTGTGCTGGATGACGACTTTCCCGCCCTTCCACCCACGTGCTCTCGGTTATAAGTTACCGTGATTCTTCTTACGGTTTTGTTTCGTCGTCTGCTTATTGTTTTTATTGCAACCGTTAATTTGTTAAACTTTTGTTCTCCATGGATCGCCGAAGAACAACCAAATCTAAAACGCAACTTCGGCTTTCAACGAAGAGGAAGAAGCGCAAACTGCCTCTCGTTTTGCTCGCTGCTAAATCTCACAGGTCAGTATTAGTTTTATAAACAAAATTAATAAGGAATATACAGTCGACTCTCGCTAACTCGAAATTCAAGGGACCTCGATTTTTCTTCGAGTTATTTATAGTTCGAGTTAGGCATAGTTCGAGTTATGGAGGTCTTTCCAGATAAAATTCGACTTTAAAGGTAACAAGTTATAGAGGTGAGCCGAATGAAAATTCGAGTTATAGAGGTACAAAATCGCTGAATTTATTCCCAATATTACAATTATTACAAATATACAAAACTCCCAAATATACAATTTATTGTAATCTTATTCAGATCCATATATGAACCTCACTGTGTAAAAAAGTCCGTAATCTTGTTCTGCTTAAGACTATTGGCAACACGTGTGTCAATCATATTTTCGATTGAAACAACTGATGCTTTAGCGGATGTGATTCACCGACTCGTTGCAACCTGCACATCGGAGTTTCGACTTACAGAGGTCCGCTGAAAAAACTTCGAGATACAGAGGTAAACTTCGGCTTATGGAGGTAAAGTGGAAAATAAATTCGAGTTATCTATTGAATTTCGAGTTATAGAGGTAATTTTCGGATCACTTCGACTTACAGAGGTAAAATATAACCGCAACATTATTTCGAGTTATGCATGATTTTTTCTTCGACTCAGACAGGTTTTTCGATGGGGATTGAAAATGATTCATGATATCGAGGATTTCGAGTTATCGAGGTTCGAGTTATCGGGAGTCAACTGTATAATGACTTTTAGTAGCTGTTAAGTAATATAAATAAATAATTCAACATTGATTCTGATTTACCTGTGACACATAATTTATAACGAGTAATAAAAAACATTTGACTGCATTCATGACAGGTAATGACTAAAAAAAGTAAGTTTTGTAAGTAAACATTGTACAGTAATTAACTAAAAATGTGTATGTAGACTTCACTTTTTTCGGCAAGGGATGTTCGGACAAATAACGTTTAGAAATGATAACGACTGTGTTCGTAATTTCATGTACGAGGATGCTGACGAATGATCCTAATCCTTCCGCATCTGCTTGTTTCAGTAAAGAATTGACAACAACGACACGAACAGAACCAGTAGTTCAGATAACTCCATCATCCTCTCAGGTCGTTCCAGTTTCTATGCCTACCTCTTCCATCGAATTCATTCCACAGTAAGTTTATTTTGTATTCTACAGTTTTACTAGCCTCACCCGCATAACTAGTAACATTGAACATTTAATTACAACATAATTAAATCTAATAACCAACTATGTGGTTGGCCACACAGGGTTAGCAAAATGTTAATAATATAATGGATTACCTGACAAATAAACAAAAACCGAATTTCTTTGTACACAATACGAGTTAAATATTTTATTTTATTTTAATTAGTTTCTATGGAGGCTAGAGTGATTTAATATTAATGCCGAGTGTGATTGTTGTACTAAGGACTTCACAGTATCCTAAACCTCAGCAAACAATAATTGTAATTAATTATGAATGATATAAGTCGGGAAATTCCAATGCTCAGTAAAATATTATCACGAAAATACTATTACATTACAAATACCTTACATTACAAACACATGTAATACATTACAAACCTTTTTCCTTTTTAGGTGCTAGATCAACAGCAAACTGCCGACAAATGTAAAATATTATGGCAATACAATTTCATATTTTTATCTTTCCTGTTTTTAGGTGCAAGGCCAACTGCACATTGCGAACAAAAGAAATTGCTACTTTGTTGTGTGGACGAAAAAGGACATACACATAGAAGCTATTGACCGAGATGACAGGTTTTGGGAAGAAAAAATGGAGAAGGCGTTGTGTTACTTCTACAACTGTGCTCTTCTACCAGAACTTGTAGATCCTAGAATCTGTCGCAGTATGCCGATAAGAGAACCACAAGTTCCACTTGCGGGATTCGCATTCAATAGCTAAATATCAAGGGCCAAATAGCCTATACGACGTAACGTATATTCTTATAAAAATGTTTCTTGTATATTTTTGGTACTGTAAATTTTGTAACTGTTACGTAGCTGCATTAAGTAAATTAAATTCTTTTGCCCTGTTTATTGTTTATTTATTTATCTTTTTCGTGTATTAAAAGGTAAGGTGTATTTCAAACAAATATCTTAACTATTTAATAATTTAATTTAACATGGTGTTATTGAATGACGTTAATATGGAATAATGAACCCGTAGATAATATCATAAATCCTCTCTCTACCTCGTAACTATATTTTTCTACATTTGTACTAGATGTTTCTTTTCGGCTTACGGAAAATACCGTTAACATATAACAAACACCTGTCGTAATCAGTAGTCAGTAGTGTTTCCGGCCAGAGTGCGAATGCGAGTACTGAGTTGACCTATGCTACAGTAAGCAGCAGGGCCGCGCGTCAGAGGGGTTGGCAGTGTGGCGGTGCGCCAGGGGGGGGGGGCGCTGGCGTGAGAGAAATAATGATAATATCTTTAAAACACGATTCCGATACGACCATTTGACCGATTTCATTTCTGAAAACGGCAAAATTATTTTAAAATTTTTATTTACAAAATGACTACCTGCGATTTAAAAAAAAATTATAATAATAATATTTTCTCTATGCAATTTTTTTATAAACAAAGTTAAAAAAAAATCACCTCAGTACCTTACATTTAGTATTCATGTTATTTACAAAATAACTTACAAAACAAAAATCGGACAATAACTACGCAAATTATCAGTAGTATAAATTTGCCACAGAGGTGCTGCTATCTATCGGGCCAGAAACACAACTTTGTCAGGGATGTTTAGCCTTAACCCATTGGCTTAGAATGACATACCGGTGCCGTTCCTGACCTGTAATTTTTAAAACCTTTGAAATGGAATAGAAAAATCATGTTTTTAAATGGATTAATGGTGTATTTTAGTTAAAATATTGTTTTCTTTCAGTTTAAATATTGAAATTGGCATACACACAGAATAGAAATAAGTAAAAAATAGAAAATTCAGTGTTGACCATGTAACACACAAAAAAATCAACCGATCCTGTTAACTTTGAATGTAAAATGGTTATTATATATAGGCCCTTATTATTGATTATAACTTATGACACCTTATTCAGGCAATTGTGTAAGTAACTAAATTGTGATCATTTTGATAGGTGTTAAGGCTATCATAGACCTTGCATAATCGAATGAAGTAGCCTACGTTACCTAATCATAGTTTTCTAACCTACCTTATTTAATATACAGAATTGTTTTTATAGTTTTACCTGGATTTCACTTCTTATGAAGAGTTGATTTATTTGGGGTTTTAGCCAATCCATGAAATCAATATGTTTTACTTTGGCCTCAGCAAACTGATTCTGATCAGCTCCGAAACAGAGACACATGCTAATTTAAATACCTAATTGATTAGCAAACAAACTAGGCCTAAAAATTTCCTGAAAGCACATAGTTACGTCATATGCCGACTTTTAATGTACCATATCCACTCATCAGGCACTGTAAGTTTCAGTTCATACGGCAATTTAGGTTGAGTTTTTAAAGATTTGATTTATTTACCTAATCGTACGTCATACGCTTTTTATTAATTCAATAGTAACTAAAGTACACGATGAAGCTGATTTTTCTTTCCACCTAGCATCAAGATTATAGTATCTTAAAATAAAGAGTTGATTTACCACACTTCAGTTAACCGAATGATAAAATTCAATATGTTCTTCAATATTCTCTTCAACATTTGCATAATTTTTAGGCGCTAACAAATAATCATTAAGAAACCATTATTACTTTATGTATCGTACCTAAGGCCTATTTAGGGGCAAGTGGGGAAACTGGGCACACCTAAGTTAAATCCATTATACCATACTCAAAGATTTTTATAGTTAAACTTCAATTTATTCATATTGCCTCTAGGATCGAAGTTTGACTCAAAATAAAACAGGTTTTTATACCCTATCATCAATCAATCCTCTGGTTTACTAGCAGATAACTAATTTTGGGACTACTGTCCCATTATTAAATCTGGTGTCGCTAAATTAAAATATGAACACATAACTTTGTCACAATATATACACAAACACAACACAAACGGACGCTACGATTAAAACAAATATTTATTTGGTTTGGTCGACCAAGGACAAGTCCAGACAGCGGGACAAGAACACGCGGATGGTTGTGACATGACTACCTCCAATACCTAGGCCTACATGACTAACTTACCTCCTACCAATGTACCTTGTCACATTGTAGCATTCCGCGTGTTCGTATCCCGCTGTTTGGACTTGTCCTTGGCTTGTGTTAGTGTATATATTGTGACTATGTGTTCATATTTTAATTTATCGACGACAGATTTGATAATGGCCCTGGACTAGTCCCGAAACTAGTCATATGCTAGTGAACCAAAGGACTGACGACGGAAAGGTATGTAAAACTGTTTCATTTTGAGTTAAACTTCAAACGAATACATATAACTGCTCCCCGTTTAGCTTATTCGTTTCTTAGGAGGAAATTCCAATTTAATCGATTCAACCATTATTTGTACAGAAATTAATGTCAAAGTATGCAAAAGTGCCCAGTTCCCCGACTGGTGTGTCACTGTGCCCATTGGGTAAGGTAACTGTGTGCAGTACCGGTATAGCCTAATTGCAAATTTGGGTGAATAATAAAAATAAAAGGCTGTTACCTACTATCAGAGTTAATATAATACAACACATATGGATAAGAATTATATATTTTGTAAGGAAAACAACTTTAAGCTAAAAAGTCTTCAGTGTTCTTATGATTAAATAAATGTAAATCCAGGCTGCCCATAAGACTAGTGTTAATTGTAACATTGGCCTTATGGAAGTATGGAAAGCCTAGTTTTTTCATTCGTGCAATACACTTTATAGGCCTAGATAGTTTTGAGGTTATGGTAGTTCTTAGTATGAGAGACTGACTAAACTAATTCAGTAGGTACGGGTACTTTCTATAAACAAACCATCCTAATGGAATAACTCTTTATTACATTATGAAGAAAAAATAACTATAGTTAACCTGTAAATCTGTTTTAACAAAGTATGTTACTTACTAAGAAACAGTACAGTATTCAAAACACCTGAAGTAACTCTTGAATGAAGATATATTTTTTCTCAATTCAAACCTCCAAAACTTAAAACTTGGTAGCCTAAGTAGAAAGTAACTGAAACATAATTTACCAAGCCAAATACGGATTGACCGTTATATAACGCACGTCTATCTGGTCTGTCGTCTGTAGACATAGAGTTTGGTTGGGATGGTGCGATTCTGCGCAGACGCGAGGTGCCGCGTCAGATTTTTTCTCTTTTCTCTAAAGGGGATTATGGGAGATCGGATTGGCCGTTAATTTAATGGTGTACCGGTAAAAAGTATGCAATTTTTCTTTTCTTTTCTTATAAATTGTCAGAATTCTATGCATATTTCATCGATGTATAAACTGTAAATTCATTCTTTCTTTATACATGTGTTATTTTAGATATCTAATCATTATCCTTGTTATTCAATTTGGTTTGAATACTAAAACTCTAAATACAACTTTTAATTAATTATTACTAAAATTGGTCTGGGATATAGAGGATGTCGGTGGGATGTCCCCAAGATATCCACGTTATCCCGGGATTTCGTGGACATCCCTGGGACGTCCACAAATGTCCCGGGACATATCAGGATATCCTAGGGATGTCCTGTTTATCCTGGGATGGCAATGGGATGTGTGGGACACAAATGGGATATCCTGGGGACGTCGTGTGCTGTGTGGGGTGTCACTGTCAGAGAATTCAAAATTGCTATGGAAAACTGATGTACGTGGTATAGTATCTAACTCTGAAGCAGTTTCTCTGGCAGGGCTATCCTCTTCACATCCCATATCACAATTTGACGTACCAGTAGTTGGCTCAATCAGATAATTTTCTGTGTTTTGAACATTAGGCCTAGAAGGAGATAAATCTAGCGATCTTACTCTTTTGAATCTTTTTAACTGCCCTTTACTTGATAAGTCCAAGTAGGATTTCCTAGATTTTGGGAAAACTTCCATACCTAAAAAAATACTTTTATTAAGTTTATGAAGGATTTAATTTTAGTATGTAAAATTAAGTTAAGGCTACGTTCAATCTACAATATCCAACTTGGTAAGGAATATTTTTTAAGAGGCTTACTTATTAAAGACATTTGGTTTATTTAATGCATTCACTGCGTTAATCGTGTATAACTTAAGTTACTCATCATAATTGCATTTGTTTCCGTGTTAGACAATGGCCAGAAATCTGGCGTGCCGCACTGAACGTGTTATTTTACCATTGAATACAACATTTTGTATGAGCTAACCTAATTGTTATTTAAAGAAACAACCTTTTAAGTTAAATAAATTGCCTATTTAATAATAAAAAAATGTCTACTACCAAGGTATTTAACACTGCAAATTAGACCAAATCTGCAATTGAGTTTTTAGGTGGTTTAGCCGTGTAAAGGATTTTATACATCTTGGATACTTGAATGGGCGCTCACCAGTATGTATCAGCATATGATTCTTTAAGTGGCCCGACTCTATAACCCAGGTAACAAGTAAGTTTACGGCAAGCCTTGCCCTGGAATTGCCAGGAAAAAATTTTCCGAATAAAACTTGTGAAACGCTTGTGCAATGCATTCTTGGAAAGTGTTCCGTTGGCCATCCGACATCAGTTTGAGGAATGTTTACCGCGGAACACCAGAAACTCGTCGATTCACCGCCTGCAGCGCTAGCAGCGTGTGATCTGCAGAGTGAGCTTGCTATTCCGCCATTATACGTCACACGCCATATTGGTTATGTTTAACTGTTACTGTCGTCTACTTGTTACTCGAGATTATTTCTGTTTGTTACGTAGTTAATGTATTTTATATTGTAATTATTTCAATGGCAAGTGGGGTCGTGATACTATCACAATATTAGGTAAGTATGTTTTTTGCCACTTAACTAGGTACTCCAGTATAATAATGATAGCAAGGTCTACGTGTTTACTGAAAATATACTAATTGCACTACCTCATAGCATAGCTCATAGGGTATCAATCTTAACAAAGCAAATCAAAATAATTTTAGTATGGGTTTACTTTATATTTCTCTCATTGGTTTTACATGAAAAACTATCACTGTGTAACATTGTTTTACTAAAGAAAGTGGCAGGTTAACAATCTCTATCTGGTTTACCTGCCAATATTTCGCCTCATAGATAACCAAGATTATGTTTTACTGAATTATAAATAATAGTGCGTTAGGACATTGTATGTCCATTATTAAATTTGGTATTTTTTTGTATTTCAATGCCTGTGGAATTTTTGTTAAGGGTGCATTTCAAACGCTTTTCAGGGAAAGCAGTCCGAACCCATAACGTTTTTGCAGTCTAGACGAGTGTGATCTACTTTATTAACTAAACCAACTTGGATTGTGCAGCCATTATGTCTCTTATAGGCTAAGCTAAATTCTTATACACCTAGACTATCGTACACTGAGCCTTGTTTGGGCCTACCCAGTGATACAAGTATACAGTGATACATATCGTCTACTCTGTCTGGGTACAGAACGATACGCGTCTGCCAAACAATTGAATATAAAATACCGGATTAACCCGATTAATACACTGATAACCATATTTTTATTTGATTGTTATTTTTTGTATACACAATCATAAAATGTTTTACCCTACAGTGCGATATGGTGATAAGATTGCTTCAAATGAACATACAACGTAATAAAATAACCTAACCTAACCCCGCAGAACACTGTTTTTATTATAGTTTGGTTGTTTTCAATTTTTTTTCGATATTCTAAGCTTAATCTGTAAAATGGATGCATCATAGTCGTTCGATATTTTATATTCGATTGTTTTGGTGGACGCTTATCACACTGCACCCCTCTGTCTCAGTCAACTACGGTTAAAATGTCAACTTGGCATTATGAATAAAATGGGGGCCTAGCTGATTCACTATTGTGTGCGCTTCCATTACAGATTGTTGGTAGTTGATTGGTGTTTTAATCCCTAGGTTAATTCCGGGTTGACAAAATTAAAGTTGACCGGACCATGTAAGCTGACTTAGATGATGCTGGCAACTTTAAATCCTACACGAGGTACCGGTAGTGTTGATGTACCTATCCAAGTGTTCTTTAACGAGTTGCTGGGCCGTAAAAGAGTTAGTTAGCTATCCAATTTTAGTTTACTTACAACAAATCAGCAGCCGGTTGGTAAAATTGTTTCGATGACAAACCTATATTGGACCCCCTGTGTAGGCTATAATGTGCTCTCTCTCTAAAGTTCATTGTTGTGTAGTTTTTATTAGTTAATTTAATTTTGTTTTAACTGAGAACGCAAGTGAGCGAAGTGAACTCCAAAAGGTGGTTTGGGTACTATGCCCCCAACGGTGGTAAGCCGAGTTATTTATTATTATTTCAATTCCAATGCCATTTTTATTAAAAGAACACCAAACACTTTTAGGGAAAACGGCCCAAACCCCTCAAAAGATAATGTAATATGTTTATTATGTAATTTTATAAATTAACTGAATCTAATTATGCCTACACTTTTTTTAACTTCCTCGGAAGATTCAAGCCGAATCCCTTGTCTTAAGAACCTAGTGTTCTTGGATAGGTGCACTGGTTTTGACCAGCAATAAACAGAAAATTTAAGATTTTAGTTGGTTTACTGTGATTAATTTATATTCATATTATTTTGAGGAATCTCCTACATTAGGTTGTTATTTTGTAACTACGGTAAGCTTTTATCTTTAACTGCCAAACGGTATAATATTTCGTGAACGGTAAATATATTGCTTCCAATTTTACCCTTGAAATGTCCTTGGCAGATTTTGAAATTTGTTGTTTGTACCCTCTGTACCAAAAACTAAATAAGATCATGTTAAAACAAAGGTCTAATAATTTTGCGCTGCTCTTTAAAAAATATTGGTTCTAAGTATTGTAAGTATTTTTTTTTAAATCAAATTTTCTGACAATAATCCCAGCTTCTAGTTTGTCATGAAACCTCTTCCAGGTTAAGGAATATGAAATTTCCAATCTAAAAACATTGAAGTTCTAAATGTTTGAATTGAAGGTTTCACAGAACTTTTGGGCTAAAGAATCTTTTGTTTTCAGGTACAAGAGACAGGAGGTTGCTGCTTTAGGTCCCAGAAAGGTTGAAGATAGATTGTAACATTGTATTTTGTACATATATGTAAATAGTACTATTAAAACAAAATAAAGTTTACTATGAATACAGATTTGTTTATTTCTTATCTTAATTATTTTATTTCAATAGCCAATTTTACGTAGGGTTAGCTTAGTTTCGCTACGATTCACAAAACTTGAGTGAAAATTAATTATAGATGGAGAAAATCAAATGTATTTTGTAAGATTCTCATTTTAATTAAATATATTTTCTATTTTATTGTACCTTTACCTAAAAATATAATTTGGTACAGTTGTAGAGGTTTTGGACAGGCACTTGATACTTCAAAATAGTTTGTAGAAATGTTGAAAGGTTATTAAGACCAATGAATTTCAGTCGACTAGTGAATTTTAAAAAGAAAACTTGATTTAATCAGTTTAATTATGAAAGCTTTTAATAGTGTATAAATTAATACCATTAATTGTAACAACAATATAAACGACTTTAATTGTTTTAAATGCAGTTTTTGACAATGTTGTGTTAAATACCCAGTCAGCACAACTATGTAGATTATACGTATTATTTATCTTCAGCCATGGTCCATAGTTGGTATACTATACGTATTGCTTTGGTATAATATACATCCAATATACGTCCAAATGTCCCACTTTATTCTGATAAATTGACGTCTATTTTAGGTAGATGTATACGTTCATTTACGTAGATAATACGTCAACGATATACATCAATAATATGTCAATCATAGACATGTAATATACATATTTAAATAACCTTTAGTGCATAAAATTGACATATAATTTATATTAGTGCGTATAATATATGTAAAGTTGATGTCAATCTATATGCCATTAAAAGTAAATACTACGTAAATCATGGAGCTAGTGTCTGTATAATATATGTAAAATTTATGTCAATATATATTATGTCTTTCTCTCTCTCCAGATATATATATATATGTGCTGCAATTCACAAGTAATTTCAATTTTAATGGTGTAGAGTACACCAACTATAACAAGTAATACAATGCATAACTTTTACCACCAGACAGAAACCTTGAAATATGACAATACTTGTGATTAACGTCATTATAATTACATTTTATAAAAATATACTATAATTACATTTTATAAAAACATATTATTCAGGTTAAATAAGTAAATTTAATGTAATCAAGAAATAATATAACAATACATTTCATAACACAAACACTTTAAGACATTTGTATTAATATACGTTACTTATGCAGTAGTTACCTGCCACTTCTTATAGGTAGCTTAATGCAGTGGTTAGTTTATAATAGGTTTGGTTAATCATCAATAATGTTTAACTTCGCTATATGAGCTCATTCTCCACATCAAAGAAAAAATCACTTGATGTCACTAAAATGTATTCCTTCTTTAACACAACGCTTTACACTTTCAAATTCAATATTTTTATTATGTACCATACTGTTTTTTAAAATTTTTATGAGGACTGAACTAGAGGTGAATAAAGAAAACATATAGCCAGCAATACAAGTAATTAAATTGTTATATTTATAAAAAAAACATACAAAAATATAGCATTTTATACATTAAATACTCTTTTTTGTTTTGTTAGAAATTCTGGTCCCTGCTTGCCTGAACCATTCCCGCATGAGAGTTTCAAACACTTTGTTCGTAAAAGACGTGCTGTGTGTTGCATTCAGAACTCCTGAAACAATAAATGTTCTATATTAAAAACAATAAAATGTATGACTAACAAACAAAATGATGCAACACTTTGCTTATTTATATTTTAATTATTACGGAACGTTTTGACGCCACATTATTCACTGGTTTTAAATGTAGATTTATTTTAATGGTCGTCGTCCCTTGAAATATCTTAAACTCTCGTATCAAACCTGTCAGCATATATGAAGTAAACTATGAGATTAAAGGAAAAGTTAAAATTGGATTGTCTGAAAAAGTTTTAAAGAAAAATGTGTTTCTTGAAAAATTATGTGAAAAAGGGCATGTTTCTCTTTGTTTAGTGAGGGACCAAGAAAACAAACTTATCTTTGTTTTTATAAGTGTAATGGTTAACACGTTGTCAAACACTTATATTGTAAAAGGCATAACATATATTAAAGATAAACAAAAGACATAAATTCAAATTAGTATGTAATTTGAGCGACATAAAAAAAAGCTAAAAAATAAACATTTTGATTTTTTAACAAACTCCTCAAAATCCTTTATCAAAAGCAGAGGTGTGGAAGAAGTGGAAAATGGTAGTTTTTTAGTACTAGAACTAGACTCAAAGTTTCAAAAAGATCAATATAAATCAAAGGAAAATCTGAGTTTTCTTGCCCACACAATGTAGTTTCGACCATAGATAATGGGCGTATGACAACCGGACATTATTTTATCGAAGGTTATGACACCGGACTGCTGTAAAGGACATTAACACCGACTGTAAATGACGCGTGATTAATAAAGCATCAGTCATCGATCGCATTAGAACAGTGTAATATCCGAAGACAAGATAACACTGCGGTAACAGGCTACATGGTGACCAAATCATGTTGTTCAGGCTGTAAATTATGTGATATTGGCTAGGAACAACGATTAAACCAAATAATTTATCTAAAAACTTGAATATTAAGCATGGGGCCCAGGGAAGTTCTCCACTTGCCACTGCATTAGGCAGGCCCTCGTAATTTATAGGTAAATATACTTACTTTCTAACATTTTTACAACTGCAAGGATGTTTAAGGCTCTCTTTCCTTTTCTACCTTCCCAACTGAAATGTACTGCAACTTCATTGTGAGAAGCTTCACCAGTGTCCTCCGGATTGAATCTTCAAGGGAACTTCTCCCAATCTTTATGAAGAACTCAATCTGGAAAGCAAAAAGATTCAAAAATCTCAAATCTAAATTAAGTTGTAAATACAATAAATTTGGCTAGGGCAGAATATGTTTAGTAGGTTTATTATTAAAGGTTCACATCAGATGAAACTATAGTAGAGTCCCGCAAACTCGGACGCTGATAACCCAGAAGTCTGGATAACCTGGAAACCCTGGCAGAGTGAAAATTCCCCGCACTTCATATGCTACGGCACCGACCGGAGCACGACGCAACACCGACCACAGGTTTTTTCGTGAGGTTTTTTGAACTGTTGAAATTTAAGTTGACGTTTTTTGTATTTGTAAGCAATAAATAAATATTTGATGTACGGCTGTAATCTTTATAGATAATTCTATATAACATTGTCTTCTTTGTTTACGAATTTACATATTCCTACTTACTGTTTTGTTTTACTCAGCATATATAGAGGAAACAGAATCAGATGAGGCAGAGTATTAGAGCAAAGTTAGGGGCTTTGGCCCCTTCAAGCCACTAGTAATATAGCAAAACTTGAAATTTTTCTTAATTTTCCTCCTTTACCGATAACCCGGACACCCTTCAGTCCACATTAGTCCGGGTTTGCGGGACTCTACTGTATTAAAAATATTTCTTATAGGCTTAGGAGCCAACAACATTTTATTTAGTCCTATGCCATTCAGAGCAAAAAACCCACATGCAGTTTTGTTATATAGTAAGATGTAAAATATGACTAAAAATTTGTTTACAAATTGGTTTGAATCCAGAAGTTGTCTTCTTTATTACCAATTCAAATTATAAGTTGCAGTTAATTTGAAAATAAACTGGATTGGTGGTTTAATGGTTAGGCTGGGTACCAAACTTTACCAGATCATATTTTTTGTAGTTCAATATATAGCAACATTTGTCATTTGTCATTGTGCTGTAGACATTTATGATGATTTATAAGAAAAGTTTGCTCGAAGTTATTCAGAATAGGGTTTGGACCGTATCCTACCAAAATATTTGAATGGTGTTAAAATAAAGTAAAAATATGGTTTCCTGAAACATTAAAACGAGTTCGCACGCAGCACGCTGACATGAGGGAAGTGAATTTCTACATAAAAACTTTTAAAACTCAGAATCAGTGTAAAAACATACATTTATTCCAATTTTTATCAAAATCTGAAAAAAGTGACTTTTTGGCTGTTTTGATGCTCCGGGTTTCATTTACCTGCAAAGCTAGGAATACAATTTTGTGCATTATAATGTTGGGCGAAGATCCAGACAGGCTTGAAAGTAGGTGTGAGGTTGCTGGGGATGATAAAAGTACTCAACAAAGGAATAACAGGCTTTTCTAGTGTAAAACCCCCATAAGACAACGTACTGTATTTAGTCAAACCACATTTTCTTTAATAACTCGGTAAATATGTAAGCTAGAATGACGAGAAAGGGCTTAGAACTTTCACCTCACTAATTCCCATCTTTTTAAATGCATTAATTTTACACACGGGGCTTTTCTGACCCTTTTTGGTCCCAAAAACTCGAAATTTGAAAGATTAATCCCCAAAAAACACACACACACACATATATATATATATATATAAAATTTTGAACGACCCCCCAAAACGTGTTGAGGGCATAAGTTTCACCGTGCAGGTAATGCTAATAGTTCACTTTTCCAAAGGAAATTCACTAATTATAAATGAACTAGCCTATACATGGATGGTAAAAATGTGGGAAAGTATTTATTGGTAGAATCCAAAACCATTCATATACATGTATAATTGACAAGTCAAAAAACTGAACAATAATACTTGTTAAAGGAAGGTATTTTAATTTAGTTATTTTCAGCTATCTTAGAATCTTGTACCTTAGCATTTAACAAACATCCCAAAATTAAATAAAAAGGCAAGATATCAATACACCACTGATATATTTATGAATAAAGAAATATAGTTACTTAAGTTCGGACATTAAGTTTAAAACAAAAATCATTTCAAATCGAATCAAATCAAAATATTCATTATTTTAAAATATATTGTCCAATTAATCATTTCAAAATATATTGTCAAATTGTGATAACAGATTGTGGTTCTTTTAACTGGCAGAATATGTCTTTGGGCTTAGTTATGGGTTTTGCCAAAACATATCACCCACCTGGCTAGAAGCACTTATGCTTGTGGATTAATCAGGGAAAAACTTACCATCAATTTAGAAGTCTATTCATCTGCTTCACCATGTCCAGCAACTCTCTCATCTCCATCCTCATCAGCTGTAATGTTCTCTCCATCCTTTGTTGTTGCTCTGGAACACATTTCGTATAACCATTAGAAAGAGCAAATTTATGGGGAAACCTTAAAAATCCCCTTGAAACATATAAAAGTTGCAGTGCAGTGTCAACATCAATCTGGAACATACAAGTGACTTGCTGAATTTCCTGAAAGGAATTTGATATATAATAACATAATTTTTTAATTTCGCTGACTGACATTATCAAGTTGTGCAGATTCAATTATGGTGAAACTTAGTTTGATAATTATATGCAACAACACTCTTACGTAAAAGTAACAACTGTCGTAAGGAAAATAAAATAAAATGACAAATGTCAGGAAAATGTAGAATATCACGTGTAGGATAAGCAAGTCACACTCGTCGCCGTGCCAAACCACAGCTGGATGAGAACTGCACATACCATATCTGTCGCTGTGCGCTTGCCCGACAATCATCTGACTTAGTAGTTTGGTTTTCTAATGTCCAACATGGTTAAAAATATGAATTTTGAAGTGTTAACAAAAAAATGTCACCATGAAAATAGGACAATAGTTCTTGGGTAATTAATAATAACAATAAAGATTATTTCTTGTGGTTGCATAATTTATTTGATTAAAAGATCGTTAGTTTTTAGAATTTGCATAACAGATGATGTGTTATAACTGTCACAAAAACCATCAAAGCCAAATTAATTTGCCAAAATATTTGTTTTCATCAAACCTTTGAATATTTCTTAAATTGTTTCCTGTATATGCAAGGATATTTTATCTTCGCAAAATTAAAATCATAATGATGAAAACCAGTTCCTATACTTATAGTGACAAAATATATTAACAACATAACAAAATACCCCCGTCGCAGCAAACCTGCATACTTAGCAAATTTTTAATGCAAATATACATGTCTCAGTACTACATAAAGCCAATTACCAATTTTCACAACAATACATTCATAAACAAGTGATATATAACATTTTATTTATTCTCTATAAGAATAACATTAGGTTGAGGATGCATGTTTGCTGCAACAAGGAAGATAAGTAATGTGTTTTTTCTTTTTCAATTATCAATATAACTGAACCAGGTGAAGTTACATACCAAGTTCTATTAATTTAAGTTCATAATTAAGAGAAATATGCAACTTTACTTAATCTCCATATGAATAACATGGGGGCCGAGTATGCAGGTTTGCTGCTACAGGGACTGTCAACAAAAAACTTGTTTTTTTGTGCTAATATCAATATACTATAACTATTTGAAGCCACACACTAAGTTTCATCAATATACATTCATAAATAATCGAGATATCAAATTTTATTTATTCACCATAAGGATAACATTGGACAACGTACTGTGTTTAGCACTTTGAATATCTCTGCAACGGTTAATGTTTGTTTTGTTGAGCTAAACATATTGATAAAAAGAAATATGAAGTTTTTAATAAAATTATCTGAGAAAAATCTAAAAACCTTTTTCCCTTAAGATTAACATGGGACACGTATTTTTGGATTTTATCTGCAACCACTTAACCTAGGTTAATGATTAAAAATACTAAATTATTTGTTTTTTTAAGCTCTATAAATTGGCTATAACCAAAATTGAGGGTTTTTAACATTTTGGGGTAAAATTTGCAAAAAACTGATTTTTTGAAAATTGTAAACACCCATAAAACCCCCTTTTCATAGTCCGATCGATCTGGTTTTCGAACTTAGTCATAAATGCTATTCTCCACATTACAATTTGTGCCAAATTTTATCAAAATCGGGCGTTTCTTTCAAAAGTTATTGCGGTAACGCGCGCTTGCGCGCGCGCGCGCACACACACACACACACACACACACACACACATCAATTTGAACGAATAGTGTTTTTGGCATCTGGGGACCTCAAAACAAAAAGTTATCATGGTCTCGGGCTTAAGTCTTACCATGCCACCTACGGTAATAGCTTCTTCCCTATAGGGTAAATTTGCTAAAAAAAAACAGGGCAAAATACTATAATTCCATGTAATTCCCCTTGTAACAACCATGTATGCACAGTTCCAAGGTTAAAAATAAGATCAAGGATAACATTATACTTGAGGGCAAATGTTTGCTAAAAAATGTATTGAGTAAATTAATAGAAGATAAATCACTTTACCTTGCATTTTAAGGCATGCTCCTCCATGAGTGCAGTTTTTGGATGAAGAGGGAGTTTCAGTGTTGGAAAACAAAGTACCTAAAACAACCATACATTTTCCAGATTAAGAAATATTTCATAAACTAGTAAAACATGTTCAGCGCCCTTATAATTTTAAGACCAGCTATTTTCAATGGAATTCCAGCTCTATTGAACTAGGCTACAGTATTTCAGTTGGTTTATATTATTAAATATATTCATTGGGTGGTTTAATTTATAATTTTTTTAGGAATGATGTCATGTTGAGCACTAGTTGAGCGAAGCGAGATGTTCACATAAGTAAATAATGCATAATGTAAATACACCCTTACAGAATTTGAAATATATTTGTTAAATTAAAGTATTTAAAAAACCATGTTTGTTTATCAACTTAAACGGTATCTCTATATATAATTCCGTAAGTCAAATTTTTGTAAAGAAATTGTGAGTGACTGGATGGCCGTAGAAGGATGGGAGGGGTATCATTTTAAAGGTCTTGACGTGAATTTTGAGGGAAAACTATTCATTTTTCTTATTTTTTTACCATAAATTCGCAACAGAATAAAACTTTTCCCATTAAAACAACATGGGGTTTAATTTGTTTACATCTTTTGAAATTAAAACAGCTGTGCCACAGAGTTAAATTAGCCTTTGATATTGATACCAGCTGTACTTATTCAGTTTGTTTACTTTTAAACTACAGCAATGTATAGTTGTTTAGGAATGGACATTTTATTAAAAACATAAGACAGTATAATAATATTATATTATAATGCTAGAAAATCAGTGCTTATTTATAAATGACCAATGAAGGTTGATAAAAAAATTATGTATTTTGGTTTTTTAGGGGCTTTTGCCCCTACAAGCCCCTAGTTCTAATATCTTTATAGATAATTCTGTTAGCAAAATTTTTAAGTCAAAATTGTGGGAGTTTGGCAAATCGCAGGATGATGGGAGACGTCTCAAATTAAAGGTCTTGATCATAGGGACTCGGGAAAAATAGCAGTATTTCTAAAAAAATATCAGCAAACTTTGTAATAATGTAAACAAAACAGTGACAATTTTTAACAGCTGTTTATTTAATTTAAATGAAGTCATTTAAAAACATGTGACATAAACCCAATAAAATATTTCTTCTATTACAATTACATGTGAACTTTAAGACCCAGTGGGGCGTAATCTAGGAGGAATTTTGCAAATCTCTCTAAAGAAAACCTTCTCCTCAATATCACCTAGCTACTGGCCAAATTTTATATCAAACGGTAAAGTCATTACACTGTGATGCCGTTGTGAAATGACAAGAAGTGACAAAGTGAGGGAAAGAGAGCTACGCTCGCTTCGCTCAATTATATAACTTAAAAGGTAATATATCTGGGCTACACACAGACAAATTGGCATTACAAAATCCCTTAGTATTATGACATATGGGCCTTAAGATTTTAGTTCACCATAAACAGGTAGCCGAATTTAACTTATTTCAAAATTAACTTTTTTTGCCAATGTGAATTGCCTTAATTGAGACAAAAACGCTTGTATAAAGATTTTGATATTATTTAAATTTAGTTGTATAAATGATTTTTAATATACTAAACTTATATTAGTTTTATTGTGTTGAGAGGACATAATTTTGTTCTGCTTTCCATCAGGACTACAAGGTATAGAATATAATTAGGAATAGAATCTTAACTTTTCTGGGATTTTGACATTGCTGCAGCTCATAGCTAGGGTAGGCCTAGACATTCAGAAGCGGTGCGATATAAATAACCCAAAATTTGTAGATTCCAAATTGGTTAAAATATTGATTATTAACTTTTCTAAACTTAACCTTCTAAGTTACTTTTCTGTTAAGTTATACCACAGAGAATTCCTTTGACGATGGTTTGGGTCTATACAATACGCTGCAGTGGTGAAGCTTACTTGTTAACGTACTTAATGATCATAAAGTAAATAAAAACAAACGTGATACCGGTATTTCAAAACATTATTCGGTACCTATGCCTACCGGTAGGCCTTTATTTTATAGCATTAACACGTTCATTGTGGCATAGTAAAAGCTCTCCCCTATGCTAAAATTACAAGTTAGTCAGTCGTTTTACTGACATATTGACTAGACTGATTTGGAAACACCCAGGGAACCCAGCGCAGGAGACAAATTGACGGGAAAACTAATGTACACCCTCAGGCAGAATACGCATTTCCTTCTCGATCAAAGCTAGATGAAAAATAATCGCATAACCTTGGCCATCACAAATATCTCTGATGATCGGAGACATAAGCACCCAGGAGAGGGTGCTTGAATCTCCGGAGACACGCCACACTCAACGTGTTAATAAAATTAAGAAATGCTTCTTCGGGTGCATGCATATGCAGATTAGTGGTCTGCTAAATAATTATACTTAATATTAATTTCATATTTCTAACTTTGTTTTATTGCTCGCCACAAATTTAACAACTATTTAATTGTTCTAATCAAATATTTTACACAACAAATTTTGATATTTATGTCATACAGGTTATGAATCTTGCAGTCAAAATTACTTTGAATATTATGGCCTACCTACCGTACCTTTTATTATTGCATAGCTCTGAATCTGTCAATAATTTAAAACTCTACAGCATAGTTTTCATCTCTGATTTCACCTTTAGCCTAGGCCTACTCTAACTTACTATTGGGGAAACAGTGAAGAGTGAAAATTAAAGACTTTCAGTTAGGATATGTTTATTTTATATATAGGAGGACATTATTAATGTTATATATAATGTTAGTACCATTAGGTAGGATACATTATATAGTTATACACTTATATAATTGTAATCCACACTTACCTTGAATGATGTCAGAAGAGTAGTTGATATAATCAACTTGAATTCTTAACGGCCAAACCTCACAACAAATAACTAAACTAACTATGTACGCACAAAAACTAAACTAATATTGAATAAATTAAATATAGACTATCATTTATGATTAAACTGCGATGACTGCCATGTATAACAAACAAATTACAGACAACTAACTGTAAAGCGGAACAGAATTAAAAGTTTGCACGAACTACTTTGGGAGAAAGACGGCTAAGAATGAGAAAGTGAAAATGGCCGACTGTCAGGACGTAAAAATGGCCGCCTCTACTCCTACCCCGGCTCTGGGCTTGCGAATTCTTTGTGACGAGCAGACCGGTCATTTGTCCCTGCGTCGGGCCTGGCCAGAGAAGGGTCGTGTGCCGAATTCTATGAAAAACTTTCTCCGGAAAGTTTGGCCTTTATGCTGAATAATTGATCGTTTCTCAACTATGTCTACGTCTACATTTTAAAGATTGTCGAACGTCAATAATTTGTAAACCGCGAATATAAATAAATACATATAATATACGTAAATTGTAAAATACCATATCCCTAATATTGACGTTATCTATACTTAAAATGAAATTATAATAAAAGCTGTAAAAGGGTTAAATGGCATTCTACAGACAAACAAAAATACCATTGTATCCTATTTTAAAGTTTTTAATACAATACATTTATTTTATGAACGTCAATCTTCATCCGTCGAATATATGTATACAATACGCCTCAAGATTGACGTGACCTAAAATTGCCGTATTGACCTAAAATATACGTATATTATACTAAGTGTGCTGACTGGGTACTAATAGAATAAGTTCAGCCAATAGACCTAAGTATTTTCTAAAACCAATAATTACCTAAGCAATTTGTGTGATAGAAGTCCAAAACCAATCATTATTGCACAGGAAGTGAGTGTCATTATAAAACATTATACTAACTGTTTAATAGCAGTTGTCTTGTTTAGTAGATTTGATATATTGCTAAGAACACAAATTGCATTTCAGTGATTTCATAAAGGTTCATGCACAGTAATTAAAATTACAGAGATTTTTGTTGTTTGTTGTAATGGGAACATTTTGATCTATAAGTATACAAATTACTCATTCAGGTATCTCAACTAATGAAAAGCATATTCATTCATTAAAGAACAATTTTGTGCACTATTTGTACAAAAATTAAAATTTTTCTGGCATTCAGGTTTTTATTAAGGTATTCCATAAACTTACCACGCGAGTTTGTCAAAAGCTTACCAGGACAGTTTGGCACAAACTTACCAGGAAAGTTTTCTTAACGTGTTTTTACCAAAGTATTCTAAAAGCTTGTTTGAAAAACTTTTTGAAGGAAGAAACTAGAAAGCTTGCCTCGCACTTTTCAAACATTTGGTTGCTTGTCACGGAAACTTGTAGCAAATGTTTAAGTGTGTCGTAGAAAGTTTTAGGCATGCTTCCTTAAGTTATTTTTTCTACCTGGGTTAGAAGGAGAGACGGAGCTACCAGCTACCCCACCTAGTAGATTCTTTTTACGTTCAAGTACGTATATATTTTAATCTATAATTTATAATTAGATCGAAATATTTATTTAAGTGGAAAATGGAATAATAGAATAAACCCATCTTTGATAACACCTAAAGGTTTTACAATATGAATAAATATTATCACCATCAGGGTCGTAAAAGAAAGTAAACCGACTTAGGACTTAACATTGTATATTTATAAAACATCCATAACGAGATACAAGAAATTTAAAACATATTCCACAGTAATTGAAGTACTTATTTAAAAAAAGAGCATTTAGCCAACAAATATAAAATGTAATAGATTTATTCAATGTATGTATAAACAGCCACCATGCAATAAACTATACACACACACACACACACACACACACACACACACACACACACACATATATATATATATATATAGCAAAAATATGTGTTTTAAAAAATCTCAGAGACGTTTTATAGTGTAAAAGCCTGCGTTTATTTCTCCTATTCAAATTGTTTACGAAGCGCAAGTAAATGAATACAAGATAAAACTGTCAAAAGGTTTGCTAATTGCAAGCAATACGTCTCTGCAGTGCTGTACAGTCTCGACTGCATTAATTATAAGAACAAAATATTTAATAATATAAACTGGCTACAGCTACTACAAACGTAATTTATACGTAATAGAAAAATATTTTATCTACACGTTCAAGGATATATAATTTTCAAATCAATTTGTGCAAAACACTCGTCTTATCATAGCTAACTGAACACATCATATAGTTCGTATACTCAAACATGTATTAATTTAAATGGAAGTATTGCCTTAATTCTTCATTCAGTTATTTATTAAGTCATCGTAGTTTATCCTTTGCCTGTCTTCACGTTTGCACTGCTAATTGTTATGCATATCTTACTGACGTAACCAGATATTCGGCTTCGTCCATTTTATAACTCATTACAGTTCAGGTTCTCTCCTGAGCTTGCGCTATTATGTCCCATAATTTAGGTTTGGAGAGATAGTCACTGAGCTGGAGGTGGCACCTAGGAGGGTTTTTTGTAAAAAAAATATTCTACTATTGCGACACAGTATTACAAAGATAACAATGATATTGAGCTGAACAAAATATAGTAAGAGTATACTAAGTATCCTAGACATTGAGTTGCAATGAACGAATGTGAATATGTAGTTACAAATTTAGTTCCACAACTTTATGAAACATCCGCTTAAAATGATATTGTAACCACAGCAACACATAACAAAAAAGGTCAATATAAACACTGAGATATAATTTTGTTACTTAAGGTTACAAATACAATTCTAAATTACGGCTACATACCAATTTTTTGCAATTATAAACTCTCTAGTTCATAAATGTACCGATAAAAACTAATTATTGACTTCCCCTTGTTGTATGATTTGAGCTGATATAGGCTACCTACGGGGGAAAACATCTGTAACTCTAAGCAGTTAAATTTTAAAAATGAATAGGCTAAAGTAAGGTAGGTGAAAACCCGTGACGTTCATTGGTAAATTTTAGTAATGCGCTTTAAAAGGACATAACATGCTAAAACCTTCTGACACGATTGACACTGGTTAGGATAGCGATCATCTGGTACTATAGTAAGAGGTTTCTTGCAAAAAACACACTTCTGTAAGTGCTCATTAGTATGTTTTAACATGTGGATTCTCAAGGTCCTTGAGCGTTTATAGGATTTATCACAAATTGAACAATTGAAGGGGCGCTCACCAGTGTGTCAGCATATGAGTCTTTAAGTTGCATGACCGTGTACAGGATTTCTCACATCTTTGACAATTGAAGGGATGCTCACCAGTATGTGTCAACATATGACTCTTTAAATGATGTAACTGGACAAAAGATTTCTTACATCTTGGGCAATTGTAGGGGCATTCACCAGTATGTGTCACCATATGACTCTTTAAATGATGTAACTGAGCAAAGGATTTCTTACATCTTGGTAAATTATATGGGCACTCACCAAAATGTGTCAGCATATGAGTCTTTAAATTACGTAAGAGTGCAAAGGATTTCTTACATCTTGGTCAATTGTAGGGGCGCTCACCAGTATGTGTCACCATGTGATTCTTTATATGATCTAAATGATCAAAGGTCTTCTCACATCTTGGACAATTGAAGGGGCGCTTTCCAGTATGTGTCAGAATATGAGTCTTCAAGTTGCATGACTGTGTAAAGGATTTATCACATCTCGGACAATTGAAGGGATGCTCAGCAGTATGTGTCTGCATATGAGTCTTTAAATGATGTAACAGTGCAAAGGATTTCTTACATCTTGAGCAATTGTAGGGGCGCTCACCAGTATGTGTCAGCATGTGATTCTTTAAATGATCTAAACGAGTAAAGGTCTTCTCACATCTTGGACAATTGAAGGGGCGCTCTCCAGTATGAGTCAGCATATGAGTCTTCAAGTTGGATGACTTGTGTAAAGGATTTCTCACATCTTGGACACTTGAAGGGACGCTCACCAGTATGTGTCAGAAGATGAGTCTTCAAGTTAGATGACTTTGTAAAGGATTTCTCACATCCTGGGCAATTGAAGGGGCGCTCACCAGTATGTGTCAGCATATGAGTCTTTAAATGATGTAACTGAGCAAAGGATTTCTCACACCTTGGGAAATTGTAGGGGCGCTCACCAGTATGTGTCGGCATATGAGTCTTTAAATTATGTAACAGTGCAAAGGATTTCTTACATCTTGAGCAATTGTAGGGGCGCTCACCAGTATGTGTCAGCATATGAGTCTTCAAGTGTGATGACTGTGTAAAGGATTTCTCACATCTTGGACAGTTGAACGGGCGCTCACCAGTATGAGTCAGCATATGAGTCTTTAAGTTGCATGACTGTGTAAAGGTCTTCTCACATCTTGGACAACTGAAGGGGCGCTCACCTTTATTTGTCCGTACATGTATTTTTACACAATTTTTGTTTTTCATTGATTTGTCACAAGTAGGACTCTTAAGCTGTTTACTAATGGACCTATGAGAATTCATATCTTCTGTTTTTGTAGAGCTATTTTTAAATGTAAGATCATGTGTGACGATTAGTAATGTATCTGCAGCAGTCCTTTTTATGTTAATTCGTTTGAGACTTTATCAATGCCATTAAATATACATGTCGCAACATATACCATTACTACGTTGATATCCTCTGATCTGAAATGAGATATAAATAGGCTACATAAGTATATTCTGTGGATACACTGTTGTGTTATTGTTGACACGTATTACAATATAATGTAAATAACTATATAAAAATAAATTAAATAATATAAGACGTCTTTGATGCGGACATTACTCAATAGGAATAATAATACCAGAGCTAAAAGCTCGACGAACGTTGGTGATAAAATGTTGCGAAATTATTAAATGAAAAATGTTTAGTACGTATTACCCGTCATTGGTTATATTTGTGCTGAAGGTTATTAATACTACGTCACTGATCTCACTGTAAGCTGGGGTGTTAGCTATCATATCAAGGATTGGAAACAGAGAGTTATTTGTATTCCAACAATAAAACCAAACACTTTATAACAAACATTGGCTTATTCAATTCGGAACTATAAGTAAATACCCCCGTCACAGAAAACCTGCGTACTCAGCGAATTTACAAAGCATATATATGGGTATCACTACTACCTAGAGCCACTTACCAAGTTTCACAAAAATACATTCATTAATAAGTGATCTATAGCATTTTATTTATTCTCCATAAGAATAACATTATAATTGAGTACGCAGGTTTGCTGCAACAAGGAAGATAATAAATGTGTGTTTTTACAATTATCAATATAAATCAACCAGGTGTAGCTACATACCAAGTTTTATTAATTTAGCTTCATAACTAAGGGAGATATAAAACTTTACTTATTCTCCATATGAATAACATGGGGACCGAGTATGCAGGTTTGCTGCTACCGGTAAAAATAAAAAAAAACTTTTTTGTGCTAATATCAATATAACACAACTAGTTGAAGCCACACACCAAGTTTCATTAATGTACAACAATGAATAATCGAAATATAACATTTTATTTATTCTCCTTAAGGATAACATTGGACAACGTACTATGTTTAGTACTTTGAATATCACTGCAACGGTGGGACGTAAAACAACAATTAAAACGCCAAAGTGATTGTTTTGTAGAGCTAAACTTTTGATGGAAAGAAATGTGGAGTTTTTAGTGAAATTATCTGAGGAAAATCCAAAAACCGTATTCCCATAAGATTAATATAGGAAAATTTATGGACACTTTTTTTTACTTTTCTCCACAACCACAAAAGCTAGCTTAATGATTGAAAATACTAAATTGTTAGTTTTTTAAGGCCTATAAAATGGCTATAACCAAAATCTAGGGTTTTTAAAATTTTAGGGTAAAAAGATAAAAAAACTGATTTTTTGAAAGTTTGAAACCCCCATAAAACCCCCTTCCCACAGACCGATCAATCTGGTTTTCAAAATTAAAGTTATAAATGTTACTCTCCACATTTGTGCCAAATTTTATCAAAATCGGGCGCTTCTTTCAAAAGTTATCGCGGTAACGGTTACATATATATATAAAAGATTTTAAAAAGGATGCTCAGTTGAATTTTTATTTTCTGATATTTATATAGATATATATATACTTATATATAAATTTAAACGAATAGTGTTTTTGGCATCTTGGGACTTAAAAAAAAAAAGTAATCATGGTCTCAGTCTTAAGTCTTACCATGCCACGTACGGTAATAGCTTCTTCCCTATAAGGGAAATTCGCTAAAATGAAAAAAGCCCATGAAAGTGAAACTTATTAGAAGAACTATCGCTACCGCATATAATTCTTAATGATGGGAATTGGAACAAACCTTGAATACCCGCTTGAAAGTTCCGCTAAGCAATTCATTTACTGACATATTTTCTGTGTTAAATTTGTTTGTTGTTGTACAAGAATATTTATTTATACAATGGTAAAATAGCTATGAAAATAATCTTAGTTGGATTCGTTATTATATATTGAAGCAGCGTTCCTAATAAAAACAGACGTTAAATACCCCTGTCACAGCTCACCTGCATAGCCTACTCCGCGAAATTCAAATGCATATAGTATAAGTATCTAACTACCACATAAAGCTACTTGCCACATTCCATCAACAAATATTAATAAACAAAATAATATAATATTTAGTCTAAACTTCATAAAAATACTTTAGAGCTGAGTATGCAGGTTTGCAGCAGTGGGGCAAGTACCTATAAGTTGTGGCAAAACTGTTTATTACGACATTTTGCAACTATACAAGGCAGTGAGCTCCGAATTAATAGTCAGTACAATAAAACTTCTATACCAAAACTTATAAAAATATACAATGGAAAGTTTTATGATTTTATTAGTAAGTAAATATTAATAAGTTAGAACAAATTCTTCAATGTAATATTTTGCCTTACAGTAATAATAATTCTGAATCAACAACAATTTACTGTATTTGCATTTATAATTAGTTTAAGTTTGCTTAAATTACTCAAATTATTCAAAGGTTTCCTATAACTAGATAAAAATTACACGTTTTAATCATTTACGATACCGGTATAGAAACCAAACCTGACCTTCGTGAGGTGGTTATAAGTGTAAATTTATACATAAACAAATTAATAATATATATATTATAGTAAGATTTTTTTATTTTGGTTCGGCAATTTTCAACCCATCAAAATATTATTTTATATACATATTTGGTATCAGTCGAAAGCAGTTAACCTCTAGATGTCTAGATGTACCTTTTGGGGTTTGAAAGACATTGACCTACCATGGCTTCGCCCCACAGGCCTTCCAGTGACATAGGATGAGCCCGTTCCATATGATATTAGAATTAAGTGGACTTCATTGTAGAATTGCCCATAATTCAAGATTCAAGGATTCCTTGCCACGTCACTACTTCACCAAATACTCCTGTAGAGCTCCATGGCTTCAGTGATGCATCGGAAAAGTATTACGCATATTTAATCTGCCTTCGTGTCACCAACTCATTTGGAAAAGCAACGATTAATCTTATGTATGTTCATAAGAGAGAGGTAAAATTCGATGGTAGTTAAAAACGTATTTAGGTCCTCTTTTATGAGATTATAAAATGTATACAAAACTCCCTATACAGCATCACTGTCTTTATTGGCGCTATTATTTTATTTTTATTATACGATATACAACAAATACTGTTACAAACAATATAATACAGATATCCCAATTGAGGTTTGTGGAGAGCCACACGTTGACAGTTTAATTTGGTAATGGCGTGTTTCAAAAGGACAGTTATTAATTCAAATGTTAAGGATTTCATCTTTGGTCACCCTCCATTCACGCCATTGAACTGCATGAGACTAATAACCACTTCGTGTGCCATCGTGTAATCTAAACTGTCATTGTAACGTTCCGATAGTGACATACAGGAACGATGCCACCGGACTTTACGTTGGACGTCAGCAGCGCCCGAGTGCCACCGGCCTAAGACTATTTTTTCGGAATATTTAATTTAAAATTAGTTTGCAAAAAAAGTTTAATGAGGTTCTTGACCCTCAGCCTATCGACAAATATTAGCTAAACAGGTATTCGGGAGCACTACCTACTAATATCATTCATTGGAAAAAAGTAGAATATTTAACACCAAGCAAAGTTTAAATACCACGAAAAAACTATAATAAATCCAAGAATGAAAAATAACTCGACAAACCCAGCTCAAAATTCACGCTCTAACACCGTCTTCGACCCGACCAGTAGTGCCAAATCATCTAAACGAATCACAGACACGTATGCGTTCACCTTAAGACTTACTTTCACGCCTAATCCATAGAACTAAATACAAACGAATTACTTTTGAACTACATATGATGCTCTTATTTTTGAACAGGCCCTATTATTTTAAACATTTAGGTTTTATATTCAGAATATAAAAGCAATAGTAACTAGTATTACTTGAATTTTTCTGTTACCAATTAAATAATAAGCGTTAAAATACAAACAAATCTAAAATTATATAATTATCACATAAACGAATTCTAGAGTTTTGGAGTTAACCATGAACACCAACAACAGCAAACACACACCGTACACTTAATGATAATTTTATTTTATTTTAGAATAATCAAACAATAAATTCTTATTTAAACCCTTAAAGTCCTATAAAGGCACGTGATTGTATAGTATAGCACGATAATTTTTACATGGTTTCAGAAAAACCTATTATCACTTAACATTCATGGGCTCACATTATCTGCTCGTTAACCAAGAAAGAGTCTGAACGAGTTATTAACCAAGAAGAATACATCGTCTGGTCTTGAAATTTAAATTTGTACAAAGAAAATTTTAAAGTTAAATTTCAATGAAGAAACAAACGTAGTGTGTACATTAATGTACTGCTAAACACATTTGAAACTAAAATTATAAAAATAATCTAATAATTTTTCTACATGAAGTAGCCTATCTGAAAGAGCACAATTTGTGCTAATGAAATAAGTTTAATAATAAATTCATTAATTCTATGACATGCCAAATAAAAATACAAATAAAATCATAACGTGGACCCTAATGACAACATCTTTTAACAAAGAATATCTATAACAACGAACTCTATAATATCTCCCGAGTTTATCACAATATTTAACCAAAATATCGTAGACGTAATTGAAAACATTAACATTCATTATTACATGACAAACATAATAATTACACTTTTTATTTAATTACAAAAATTGTGATTTTTCTAACATCGCCATGGATCGCTTTAAAAAACTGTTACTGAAACTTATTGCTCGTTGTCAAATAACTTAATATACTTTGCACACTCGTCGCTGAACAAAGATTTCCATGGTTTTTAGCACCTCATGTTTGTAGCAGCTTTCAACTGTTTAGCGTGATTAGAATTATTAAGAGTCATAGTCCTTAGAGTCTTAGAAGATACGTTATTGTATTAACTTATGCACTAATTGCACTATATCCCTCGATATCGCAACAATCGTCATGATTGTTAATAGGCACTACACATCACATTAGATTAGAAAGCAACTGTAAATCACATATACAATAGTCAGAGCCGGATTTAGATGTTTGCCGCCCCTGTGCAAAATTAAAACTGCCACCCACCCCTATAATGTCCCCCCTACACACTAGTTTTACGTTTCACACTAGATTATGTTAAAGCAAATCACACTAGCAGACAGAGTCTTTAATAATAAGGAGATTTATAGTATAAGTGGAGGTAACATTGCTTCACTATTTTTGTCGAAAACGCGAGCCGGTGTTTATGTCAGGTTGGTACTGTGGTGAGACAAATTTCTCGTTCTTTGAACTATCTTAATTGGTGGTTTTATTCCTATAAGTGAATCTACTCATGTAAATCACAGGAATAAAAGTAATAAAAGTTGGAACAAATTTATTTTTCGTTTGATTTATGCATCTAATATTGTTGTGAAATATGATAAATTATGGGCAGATAAACAAATAAAAATTCAAATCATGAGTAGGTATTTGTTTTAGTCACTGTACTGATTTTATTTTGGAAATTTCATTATTTTGTATAAACATTATTATAGGTAGAGTAAATTCAAATTAAATTCAAATGTATATCAAAAATCATATTACTACTTTATAATTAGCTAATTAAGTATAAACATTTCATTTTACCTGTTGGCAGCACTGTTGAACAGCTGATGTATTTTAAACTAAGACCAATTAGGATAATTAAGATCATTAGATGGCTGAATCCCTACTAGAAAACTGTACCCGTGAAATAGTAAGTTTTAAAATCAATTTAATATATTTAAAAGAATTTCTATGTATTTATATGTATATAATTTCATTGCTAAATATATCTTTGTTGTTTTGTATAATTGAATTTTGTTAATTTCTGAGTAATAATGATATAAATTGTAAAATAACCAGTTGTGAATTTTCCTGTACTGTTCATGTTTTATTCTGATGAAAAAGCACATTGTCACAATTTTATAAAAGTAGAATATTAAATGTTAAAGTCAATTTTATATATCTAATTATCTTTCAATATGTTTTAGAATTAATTTACATGTTATTATTAAGTTTGGATTTTGTTCCAGACGGGTTTATGGATTTATTCTGTACTACAAGGGATCAGCCAATAATCACCAAAAAACTGTAAGATACCTATACTGATAATAGTATAAGAAATTCATTTAAACAGTATTCCAATTTAATAAATAAAAGTGTCTTTTAAACTACAATGAACTGCTCTGTAAATCAGTTACCCGACTTACTGTGCTGGTAAAGTTGTATAACATCTGATGGACCACTTGATATATAGGCTACTATTCACCACCAAGTTATAAGCGGTTGTTTAAGTTATTCTAAATTAAATATATAAAAGTGCAGCATCTCTGAAATTGGCAAAATGTGTAGGGGGTGTTGTACAAAATAAAAAGTGCGCGACTCTGCTAATAACTTCAACTGCTAATAACTTCAACTGCTAATAACTTCAACTGCTATGCAACTTCAACTATTAACTACAACTGCTAACAATTACAACTGCCAATAAATTAAATTTCAACTATCAATAGACTATTAACAGTGATCACAAACATTTCTCTCCATATCATGTGCATTTTATTTCAACTGAAATCAAGCCTATTATTTTAGCCTGTATTATATTCAAGTATAACTTACATCAAGCAACCTGCAGCAGCCAATTAGCTATAATAAATTGCATGAAGTGAAATATTTCAACTCAATTTTAGCTAAAATTAAATGGTAAGTCAATTTCAACTGAACAAATTAAATTAACAATTTTCCGACCATGGAAAAGTATAATTTAAATTACTTGGCAAAAGATGAGCTACAATATGAGCTATTGTCAAGAGGAATAGAACCAACCCACAACAACGTAGAACATCTCAGAAAACAGCTGAGAACAGTCTTCAACACTTCACCTAATGTTAAGAATCTCGAGGGTAAGTTAAGATTAAGTGAAGAAATCAAATCTACCCAAACTAAGACTGATTCATTACAAATTCAAATGGATCAAGCCAACTTAGAACCTAGCAACCTACAAGTAGCTAAATTAAATGCAAAATTAACGCATCTACAGCTTAGGATTACTAACCTAACCTCATGTAAACTAGATCCTATCTATGCCAATATCCTTGACAAACAAAAAACTAAGCTAGCTGAACTACTTACTAAACTCAAGAATTAAAAGCTAAAATATCAGCCGAAGAACTAGAACAATTTGAAGAAGACCTAAATAAATCACTAATTGACGATGAAAACTTAGTAGAAAAACTTGAAAATGTAAATAAACCTAACCTAACCTCAACACCTATAAAACCTAGTGAAGAAAAAACAACTGAAACTGTAACTACAGTAGAAACTAACCAGCCTATACAAAAAGCTGAAATGCAATTGCAGCCTAGTTGTAACCTAACCTCAAATTCAGGTGAAAATCAAAATCCATCCCATGTTGTAAATATTTTCAACAAACTGTCGCATCCAGCAGAAGTGTATTTAAGCAAATTCACAATTTGCAATGGTTTAGAAATAAATCCCTTGCTTGCATTCTTAAAAGACCTAGTGACAATCAAAACTGAAACAAATTTAACCGACCTACAATTGTATGAAATTTTACCTAGCTACACTAAACCACCATTGTCTACAAAAATTATCCAAGGCAAAATTCAAGGTTTATCACTTGACCAACTACATGAGAACGTCATTACTACATTTATTCCCGTCACACTTAGGGAAAAATTAAAACAAGATATGATTTATCGCCCGCAACATCCCACAGAACCTTTGTCGCTCTACATAAACGAAATTAAAACAAACAACCAGATTTTAAAAGCAAATTTATCCGAACATGATCTCATATCTTTTATCAAAAATGGACTTAAGCCAGAAATCAGAAATCAAATTATTTTTGAAAAGAACCCACTCACCTTCCAAGACTTAGATGAACTGTGTATCAACTTGAACAATGTAGGATACAACGATTATCTGCGTGACAAAATGTACCTTAGTCACAAACCGCAACACAATTTTCCGCACCATAGTAAACTTCAAAACTTCACAGCAACAAATCCTAGGCCTACTCCAGCACATTACACAAATCAACGTCCGAATCACCATAAAACTCAACATAACTTTGCTTCAACTTCAAAAAACCAAAATCAACCAATAAAAACTTGTTTTATTTGCAACCGCAAAAACCATCTTGCTAAACACTGTTATCACAACCCAAAAAACTTCTAAAAGAGGGAGTTACAAGCAACAACTCAAACAATACTTGTACTCCTGAAGAACAAAATTCAACTGCTACACATGATCACTCCACTGGTTATAAAAAGGAATTTAGAAACCTAGTTAAGAGCTGGAATAAATTTAAAAAGGTTAAACAAAATAAAATCAAGATCAATGTAAATAATAAGTTACCTTGTATACAAACTTGTATCCACAAAAATTTAACAACACAAAGTCTGTTGGATACTGGTTCAAGCCAAAACTTTATTACAAATAGCCTATACAAGCAACTGAAAAATCTAAAGGTCATAAAATATATGCTACCATGGCAAGGTACAATGTTAGCGGCTAATGATACTCAAATCAATGTACTTGGAAAATGCAAATTTAAAATCAGAATAAACAACTTCACATGGAATGTAAATTTTCTAATTATGGAAAACAACCCATATGACATGATTTTAGGCACACCATTTATAACAGAAACAGGATTAATTATGGACTTAGAACAAAACACATGTTACTTTAAATTCAAGCCACAGGACAAAATAAAAGTTACCACAACACATGAAGAAGTCGATTCATCGATAAATCAACTAATGATTGGATGCACCGATATGCAACAGGAAGTTAACAAACTTATTGTGAATTACCCCAATGTTTTCACTGATAAAATTGGATCTGCACTAGATTTAGAGGTAAAATTAGAGGTTACTGATAAAACACCAGTATGTATTAGGCCATATTATTTATCGCCACCTAATATTAAAAAAATGAAAGAAATCATAGATGATCTGTTACAACAGGATATAATTGAATTTTCTACGAGCCAATATTCCTCACCTGCATTTCTAACCAAGAAAGACCGTCTAGTCATTAATTACACTGAGCTAAACAAGAAATTAGTTAAAATGGACTACCCCATCGGTGATTTAAATAACCTATACCAACATTTACAAGTAGCTCGGTATTTTTCAGTGATTGACCTAAACAAAGCTTTTCTTCAATGCCCATTAACAAAGGACAGCCGTCATTTGACTGCATTTTGTACTACATTTGGCAAATACCAGTACAAAAGAGTAAGTTTTGGACTACAAATTGGCAGTAGTGTTCTTTCAAACTATCTTGACAAGATATTCCACGACATAAATTTTGAATACTTGATTAAATTTCTGGACGACATAGTAATTTACAGTAAAGACAAAGAATCTCACCTCAAGCACTTAAACGAAGTAATATCCCGTTTAGCCAAACATAACCTAACCGTAAACCCAGAAAAAGCCAAATTCTTCTGCGAAGAAATCAACTTCTTAGGCCACAAAATTAAAAACAATACTATCACAATTGATCCTGACCGAACTACTACTATCAAAGATTTTCCTGTGCCTACAACTTTAATTCAAGTCAGACGATTTGTTGGTATGACTAGTTACTGGAATAAGTACATACCGAAGTATTCCGAAATATGTGCCCCACTACATAACCTCAAAAAAAAGGAGTCAAATTTAAATGGACACCTGAGTGTCAAAAGGCTTTTGAACAACTAAAACATGCCATAAGCAATCCCCCTGTACTTCAATTGGCCAACTTCAACAAAGAATTCATACTTCAAACTGACGCATCTAAAATTGGAGCCGAAGCAATTTTATTGCAACGCAATGAAGAAGAAGAACTGTTACCCATAGCTTACTATTCAAAAAAATTTACTGAAGCCGAAGTTAAATATTCAATTTATGAAAAAGAAGCTCTAAGTGCCATTTTAGCAATGGAACACTTCAAACAATACCTTGAAGTGAAACCTTTTAAACTAATAACCGATAACGAATCTCTCAGTTTTGTTCTGAATGCTCGAAAACGTTTTGGTAGATTAGCCCGTTGGACAGAGCGATTAATTGATCTGGACTACACTGTTGAACACCGTAGATCAGCGGAAAACCTTCTAGCTGACTGTCTATCTAGGCTATATTCAGAAGACGCAGAAAAAGTGACGGAAAACGCTGAAAACCAAGAAAGGACTGAAGAAAACTTAAATGAAACGATCATTAAATGTAAACAAAACGACAATGTACATAGGCAAGCCACATCAACCGTAAACCGCAATGTAAATATTAATATTAAGAATAACCAGAAAATCAACAAGGAAAATCAGGAATTTTGCAACCTAATAGATGAAATACCTCTAGCCATGACTCAATTAAGTAAACAACAAGAATCAGATGAAGAATGTAAACTCATAATTGACAGTATCAAAAAGGGCGAAAACAATTTAAATTTTTTTATGAAAAATGTCATATTAATGCACCGAAATTCAAAGGGAAAAGGCAAAATATATTTACCAGAAAAACTTTTCAACCTGATATTCACATTTTATCATAACACCATATTCGGAGGCCATTTTGGAATTTTAAGAACAACAGCTAGGATAGAAGAATATTTTTACCACCCGAAACTAAAGGACTTTGTTAAAACCCGAGTGAAAGCATGCAAAATATGTATGATGAGTAAAAGTACTCAAAGGAAATTTGAAGGAAAATTAATATCGACACAGATTGAAAAGGCTATGAGCACTATTTATTTAGACCTATTAGGCCCATTGCCTCGTTCCAAAAAAGGGAATACATATATTTTAGGTGTACTAGATGCATACACCAGATATACTTGGCTATATCCCTTAAGAGAAAGTACTTCAAAAGCCATAATTGAAAAATTGAAAGACATATTTGCCAACTTCTCAATACCTACAACAATAGTTACAGACAACGCTAGTTATTTCATATCAAAGCAATTTAAAGCCTTCTTATTTAGAAACTATATCACATTAAGAACAACCCCAGCCTATAGAAGCAGTGTTAACCGTACTGAAAGAATTTTCCGAGATCTTGGAGCTGTATTAAGAAGTTTTTATCATAACAGACAAACTGAATGGGACACCGAACTAGACATGATCCAAATTAGCATCAACACAGCCTACAATTCATCTATAAAAACAAGTAGTTTCAAACTTATGTTTAACCATCAACCCAGTTGCACCTTATCAAATTTGTGGAATTTAAACAGCCTTATATCACCTGAAGTCAGCATACAAGAGAGACAAGAAAATCTAAGAAAAGCCATAAATAATGCAAGAATTAGTGTAAAACAGAATATGAAGAGGAATAGATACTCCGAAATCAGAACCAAACATCCCTTTAAATTGAACAGTTTAGTATTTTTAAAAACCCATTTTCTCAGTAAGAAAATCAACAAATTCTCGAAGAAACTTGCCCCTAGGTACATTGGAACCTACAGAATCATTTATTGGATGACTGACGTGACATGCCTTGTGCAGAAAACTAACGACCCTAGTGATGTAAAAAAAGTTCACATAATTGATTTGAAACTTTATCAACCCCATGAACAACCAACAACATCATAAAACCATGTATTTGTAAATAATTATGCTATCAAATGTTATTTTATTTAAAGGTTATATTAATTTATAGGTTATGTGATGTAAAAGTGTAATTTTGCCTGCAACAACTTGAAAATGTATGCTTGTAAAAACTTGAAAAATTTTGGAGCCTAGCCTGTGAATGACAAGTATATATAATTGATTTAGTTATTTTATATTGAAATGTATTATATAGGATTTGTTTAATTTGTTAGATTTTAAGTTCATGAATTTAGAAAAGTGATATTAAATGAATAGGAAAGCTCAGATTCCATCCAAACACTAAACAGTATGATTGAACAGTATGATTGTGGTACGCTAGTTGTATAAATGTGAAACGCAAGGTTGTATGACTGATTAGAACGCAAGACGAGTGAATTATAGTTATAAGGAACACGGAACACAAAACACGGCACTTCAAACACTCTTTAAACACACACAAACACGCACTAAAACTAATATTAAACACTATAAAACTATTTAACACCACACAACACAAAACGACGCACATAAAGGAAGACATTGAACAAAATGGTGGATATCTTTGGGCAAATCTTGAACGCAAAATCACTTCTACCAATGTAATTTGCAAAAATTTTGAGTTTTGAGAAAGTTATATTGTGATTATAACTAGTTTTTTTTGTTTTGTAAGCATAATAACCTGCAAATAATGTATCGTCATATTAATTTAAGTATTTTATCTTTCATAAAGGGCCATTTTAGTTTTTATAAAGCCCAAATCGATGAATAAGTTTCATTTGTAAATAGATCAGAGGTCAAAAATTATGTTTTTAGCAGATGGCATTCCTGCAAGCCAGTTCTCTATAACGTGCTGCACTCAAGTGGCCAAACTTTCAACTATCACGACACTCATCAAACTACAGCACATTGCAACGCCCATTTGATTGTACGGAAAATGAATAATTTTGAAATGTATTTAGTTAGGAATTGTAATTTGAAATTTTGTTGTATATAAATGTTTAAAATAAGTGAAATTTAAAAGGCACTGGGATATTTTGTACTGATTTTATTTTGGAAATTTCATTATTTTGTATAAACATTATTATTGGTAGAGTAAATTCAAATTAAATTCAAATGTATATCAAAAATCATATTACTACTTTATAATTAGCTAATTAAGTATAAACATTTCATTTTACCTGTTGGCAGTACTGTTGAACAGCTGATGTATTTTAAACTAAGACCAATTAGGATAATTAAGATCATTAGATGGCTGAATCCCTACTAGAAAACTGTACCCGTGAAATAGTAAGTTTTAAAATCAATTTAATATATTTAAAAGAATTTCTATGTATTTATATGTATATAATTTCATTGCTAAATATATCTTTGTTGTTTTGTATAATTGAATTTTGTTAATTTCTGAGTAATAATGATATAAATTGTAAAATAACCAGTTGTGAATTTTCCTGTACTGTTCATGTTTTATTCTGATGAAAAAGCACATTGTCACAATTTTATAAAAGTAGAATATTAAATGTTAAAGTCAATTTTATATATCTAATTATCTTTCAATATGTTTTAGAATTAATTTACATGTTATTATTAAGTTTGGATTTTGTTCCAGACGGGTTTATGGATTTATTCTGTACTACAAGGGATCAGCCAATAATCACCAAAAAACTGTAAGATACCTATACTGATAATAGTATAAGAAATTCATTTAAACAGTATTCCAATTTAATAAATAAAAGTGTCTTTTAAACTACAATGAACTGCTCTGTAAATCAGTTACCCGACTTACTGTGCTGGTAAAGTTGTATAACATCTGATGGACCACTTGATATATAGGCTACTATTCACCACCAAGTTATAAGCGGTTGTTTAAGTTATTCTAAATTAAATATATAAAAGTGCAGCATCTCTGAAATTGGCAAAATGTGTAGGGGGTGTTGTACATCACTTTGTCGACTCGTTAGATTTCAGCGAGTAGTTCTTTGCCTCACCAACTTTTGGCAAAGAACGGCTCGCAATTCTGTTCAGTTCATCAGTGTTGTCTCCAGTATTACCAATAGAACTCCTTGGTTATTAATAATGGTAGTCGACAATAAAAACTTCAAGCGGCAAACAGATGAGCGATTAACCCAATATTTTCACACCCACAGCTAGTAGGAAACTTAACTGACGGGCAGCGAGAGCGAGTAGATTGACACGTCTCGGCCCTGTCAGGCACCGCGCTTACGAATATCCGGAGATTAACGAATGAATCCGAATTCCGCGCTGCCGTTCTGAACGAACTTCTCGGAGATGGCCGAAGAGAATCGAGTCAGACTTAGGTAGCATTCGTGTGTTTCCGTCTCTCTTCAAAGCGCGATGCCCGTCAGAGCCGAGACAAAAGTAGTAGATAGTGGACTGAGGCATGCGCTTGCGCCGCAGTGACTCATCACGACGACAGTGATGGACTGATGGAACGGCAAAGTGGCAGAACAGAGATAGGATTGTTAAGCTCGACTTGTACTTTGTTTGCACTGTTATAAGCGGACAGTGGAGATAGGACAGAATCACTGTGCCCTTTTATGCACTATCCGAACAAAGACGCCGTTTATTTATTTTCACTCATAGCAATATCGAAATATCACCACTGGTTGTATCACTAAGTATATTTTTGCAATTTCCCCCCCCCCCCAATTTGTCACCCTGTGCAGCTGCACATATTGCACATGCCTAAATCCGGCCTTGACAATAGTTAATATTCATTATATTCAATCATACAAAGACGTATTCGATTTTGAAATATTAAATAGGTGAATTTCTGTGATATGCATGTATTCAAATCTTCACATACATCGGTATTTAAACAATAAATTATTACGTCAATATTTAAAAACTAATGGAAACACTGTTTAAGATAACTGTGGCAATTCACTTAAGCTTTCGTCATACGGAATAGACGTCAGAGCACTACAAAATTTATTTTTATAGGTGTTGTATAATATTATAACCTGTGTCTAAAAAGGCATATTTATATTTGAATTCTGACTTATTTTAATCAACTGCAATGTCAGAATACGTTCAGTAAATACGTTTAAAGGATTAAAAACTAACATAAGGTTTGGCCTAAACAAAATTACTGCAAAGTATTAAAAATTGACTTGTTAACTATATTATGTTCATAACAAACATATCCTCAATCCCTATACCTAGCGCAACTGGCTACGTCCTTGGAATAAAAATCATTTATAATTATCTTACATTAACATATTTTGAGTAGTATTTTATAGACATAAATTCCATTTCCTATTCAATCAATTAAATGCATAGTTGCCAAAGTAACTCAGATAAGTAATCCCACGGAAAACATACTCCATAATACCAGACTAACATCACTTCTCGCGAAAACTCCGATCACTCGATGTTCAGCCGAATATTTAGGCGTACTCGCAAGAAGTGTGGAACGGACTTAAACTAAATTAACACAGAATATTAAACATTACCTTGTTAAATACTTTTTGTTATGTTGGTTAACAAACATAACCTCAGTCCCATTACAAAACATAATTAGTCATTGGACTGAAAATTATCAGTGTTCATTTTCAGTTCTTATAACGTGTTAAAATGTAGCATAGGATCTTAGAGACTTATTTAGTTGCATTTCCATATAGTAAAAATGATCGTTGCTAAAATAACACAGGTCAACCTTCACTCAGGATACGTACTTATTACATCCATCTCTTAAATTATATCAGATTAAGGTTAGCTAACGAACTGTTAATAGCCACTTCCTATTATTCCACTTCCAGATAAACAAAACTAAGTATCATACAAATAAACGTTCGTCCTCTATTATGCAATTAGAAGGCGAAATTTTGCCATAAATTTACAGAAAAATAGTTTAAACATTTAATACGAATGGTTAGAGTTATTTAAACGGTACATGTGACGTAACTGAATAGAGTATAACTGTTAAAATGTTGTACCATTTCAATCACTTAGTATTTTTATGACAGGCTCTTCTTATCATTGAAAACAGTTAGAATGTAACAAAAAAGGCTATTTAGTATTATTAAAATACAACCACAAATATTATTATTAGGTACTTCTGATGAGCTCGAATGGATACAATATATATTAGTTAGGGCAATTACCCTTTTTTGGAAAATATCCCCTTTTTAGGGTGAAATTCCACACACTTTTAGTTACCATTGGGTTATTTTACAAAAGCAATTATCTTTCAGTTTTTTTGTTTAATTTTTGTTTAATCCCGTATTTGCTGTTTTACTGATGTTTACATGGGAAAAACGACCATTTTCGAAATAAGCAGGGCCTATGTTGTTTTTGTTTCAAACATCTTTACCACTTACATAAAAAAAAAAAACCTGGTTACCGTAAATGGAACAGTTAGTCAGTAAGTATCCGACAAATAAGAACTTTATATTAAATTTGAAAAAACTTAAATACTTCAACTACGTTATTTTGTATTGTAATTCTAAGGAAAGTTAAATGTTACGATTCCAAATTTAACGGTGCATATTAATCTAGATACTGCCTCGTTTGGTCATAGTTTTATTACCTAACCAATTCAGTCTGTAGTGTGGAAAAACGTATAGTTACCTTAATTGGACAACCTAAAGGAGGAATAAGGAATATTATACTCCGCTGAGTTAGGCTAGGTGCTAGGATAGTTTATCGTACATATTTATGATCAAATTATCCAAGTCAAGCCGCCGATCTAACCTAGCCTAGGTGCGCTAAAATAGTGGTATTGAGACCACACTGAAGTACAGAAAGATCTTGAATTGTAACCCCAAATTTCGTAAGAGAACTGTAATGGTCTATTACTGTTTACTGACAACTTAAACTATTAAAACATAATAACTTACCTTACTTAATATGTTAGTAGACTAACATAACCTCAATCCCATCACCAAATATAATAGCGTAAGTCTTAGGACTAAAATTCATTTATATTTCATTTCGAATACCTATAACCTATTTTAGTTGTATACAATAGATAGGCCCACCTTAGTTTCCTATCAAATCAATTAAAAGTGAAGCGAATAAAAAACGTAGTTCAACTGTCCCACACAGCACACAACGTCCCCAGGATATCCCATTTGTGTCCCACACATCCCATTGCAATCCCAGGATAAGCAGGATATCCCTAGCATATCCTGCTATGTCCCGGGATATTGTGGAAGTCCCAGGGATGTCCACGATCTCCCGGGATAACGTGGATATCTTGGGGACATCCCACGGACATCCTTTATATCCCAGAACAATTTTAGTATAATTAATTGCAAGTTTTATTTATAGTTTTAGTATTTAAACAAAATTGAATAATAAGCATAATGATCAGATATCAACAATAAAACATGTATAAAGGAAGTATAAATTTACAGTTTATATATCGATGAAATATGCATAGAGTTCTGACAATTTATAAGAAAATAAAATGCAAATTGCATTATTAGTTTATACCAGTACACTAGTAAAAATTAACGGCCAACCCCATCTACAATAATCCCCTTTTAAAGAAAGGGAAAAAATTTGGCGCGCCGGCGCTTGGACAGTACCCCAGCAGGCCAGCAACAGGTCAACAGACGACAGACCAGACAGTGGTTGTAACGGTCAACGGTCAGTCTTATCTTGGTCGGTGGGTTGTTCTCTACCTCGTTGGGTGGGTTGTACTGACTTTTAGACTAATTTACACTTCCACAAGTTTTACATTTTGCGCGTTTGTTAATTGAGAAAAATAACATTATCGTCATTCAAGACTAACTACAACTGTTTTGTATACAACAGTACTGTTTCTTGGTAAGTAACATCCTATTTAAAACAAATGTATAGTACGTACAGGTTAACCCTAGTTTATTTTACTTCATAAATGTAATAAAGAGTTATTCCCCTAGGATAGTTTGGTTATGGAGTGTTGCCGATTGTACAGAACTAACATATTTAAATTGTTTTGAATCACAGTTTATTGTAGTACTTGAATCACAATGAAACAGTACTGAATAAATTTAGTCAGTCACTTATTCTAAGAACTAGCATAACCTCAATATAACCTAAGTATACAGTCTGTTTCACGATTGGAAAACCAGGCCTTCCTTACTGTCATAAGCCCAATGTTAAAATTGACACTAGTCTTATGGACAGCCAGCCACTTGTGCAACACACTGTACAATACACAGTCCTAGATGACAGAATGATACTGTCATGCGTATTCTTGGGAAAGCGTAGGAATTAGACTATATCATTTGCATTGGGCTAATTAAGTTTTTAATTTTTGTCTTTTACCTGCTGATTTGTGAAGAAATTCTGTATTTAAAATCCTGACTCTAGGCCTGATGATAATGGCTTTAACCTAGGATTATATAAGTTCTCTTTATTATAAGTACTAGGCCTATTTAATATCTAAATACTACCTTAAGGCAATAAGGATATTTATATTTTAATAGCGGTCAAATAAATTGCCAATTGAGGGCATGGTTTGCCAAGCTATCATCTAAGATCAGCCAATAGTAGATGTGCTGCATTGCCAAAACTGCACACCAGCTAATCGGAATAACATTCGAGTGATATTTTTCTGTGGCAACAGTGACAGCGTACAGCCATGCTATTGGCCACAGCCTAACTGTCAATTTATTTGTCCGCTATTATAGTACTGTACATTACACTAAATTTGGTTTAAGAAAAAATAAAATTCATAAACTGCTTAAGCCTAACAGTAAACAACGAATTCTAAGCTTTCATAGAATATTTGACTTCAGGATTTCCAATCAACTTAGTTAACGGCATTATTCAGTTAGTTTTATATAACATAGTCATTTAATTTTACATTTCAGGACACTAGAATCACTTGAAATAGGCTTAAATCCTATATCAAATTATGTAAAATTAAAATGTTATATAGGGCCTCATAAATCCTACATATGGTAAGTTAATGTAATACTTTTTTCCTTGTTAGCACCTATTATTATTATTAGTGCCTATGCTAATTTTGAAGAGAATATTGAAGAACACATTGCATTTTATCCTTTGATTAACTTAAGTGTGGTAAATCAACCCTTTATTTTAATAAACTATAATCATGATGCTAGGTGCTAAGAAAAATCAGCTTCATTGTGTAAATTTAGAATGAATGAATACAAAGTGTACGACAAGGTAAAAATATAAAATCTTTTAAAACTGAACCTAAATTGTGATATGATCTTAAACTTAAAGGACCTTATGGGGGAAGGGGGAGGCCTACATTAAAAGTAGGCATATGACGTAAATATGTGCTTTCAGGAAATTATTAGGCCTAGTTTTCTTGCTAATCAATTTATTTTAATTAGCATGTGTCTCTGTTTAGGAGCTGGTCAGAATCAGTTTGCCGAGGCCAAAGTAAAACACATTGGATTCATGTGATTCAGACCCTAAACGAATCAACTCCTTATATGAAGAGAAATCCAGGTAAAATTATAGAAAAAATTCTGTTTATTAAAGAAGCTAAGTTAGAATACCGGTACTATGATTAAGTACAGTAGGCTACTTCATTTGATTATGCAAGGTCTAAGATAGCCTTGACACCTATCAAAATGATTACAATTTAGTTACTAACACAATTGCTTGAAGGTGTCATAAGTTGAAATCACTAATAGGGGCCTATAAATAATAACCAATATACATAAGTTGACAGGATCAGTTAATGTATTGTCAGGTACATGGTCAACACTGATTTTGCTACTTTTTATTTAAGTCTATTCTGTGTATGAGCCAATGTGAATCTTTAAACTGAAAAAACAATATTTTAACTAAAATACACCATTAATACATTTAAATCATGATTTTTATATTCCAATTCAGAGGTTTTAAAAATTAAAGCCAGGAACGGCACCAATTCGTCATTCTAGTCCAATAGGTTAAGAGTTAAGTCTTTATATCTCTATTATATATGATTGTATATTAATGAAACTTTGTATGTTGCTTAGTTGTGGTCTATTGATATTTACATAACAAGTTTTTTCACTGTCCGCACAGCCGCAAACCTGCTTACTTAGCCCTAATGTTATTCTAATGAGGAGAATTAGTAAAGTTTGACAGGTATCTCCCTTAATTATAAACTTAAATTAATAAAACTTGGTATATAGCTTTATCTGGTTGAGTTTTACTTATAATTGCATAACAAGACAGTTCTTATCCTCCGTGACGCAGGAAACCTGGGTAAGTTACTGAGGCCTAATGTTATCCTTATGGAGAGTAAATAAAATTTGATATCTCGATTATTTATGAATGTATATTGATGAAACTTGGTATGTGGCTTCACCTAGTACTGGTGTATTATTTTTGCACAACAAATTTGTTTTTTATCATCCCGATAGCAGCATACCTGCATACTCAGCCATAATGTTATTTCATGGAGAATAAGTAAAGTTTTATATCTCTCTTAATTACAAACATAAATTATTAAAACTTGGTATGTTGCTTCACTTGGTTGTGTTATATTGATAACTGCTTAAACACACACTTCTTATCTTTCTTGTTGCTGCAAACCTGCGTTTCGTACTCAGTCCTAATGTTTTTTTTATGGAGAATAAATAAAATGCTATATTCACTTATTTATATATGTATTTTTATGAAACTTGGTAAGTTGCTTTATGTGATAGTGAGTAACATAGAGGGCTATATGCATTAGAAATTCGCTGAGTACGCAGGTTTGATATCTCTCTTAGTTATGAACCTAAATTAACATGTTTGCTACCGAACGTCACGTGTGTCTGCCGCATGGGTGTTCGTAGCGTACCAACTGTAAATTATATACTTCCAGAATAGAACAATGCAAAAATACAAAACCTACCTTCAGTCCAAATTTGTTATGCAAGTTTCAACTGTTATTATGGTTCAAAATATCAATGAACAACATCTGACTCATTTATAAACAACAATTGTACTGATTTTGTTTTTATTGCCCCTGAACTGGTAGAACTATTATAGTGGTTTTAAATTACCTTTCCGTCACCAGTTCAAAGTTTTTGTAGATTCCTACAACCTCAGGTTTTGATGCGGTTGCGTCATGTTCACGTAGTGCAGGTCAATTGTTTCAAGCTAAAACTGCATTTTGGTCTAGAAGACGTCGTCGTCAAAGTTTTTTAAAAAACACGAAAAACATGAGATACACACATTGACACATTTAAACATGTAAATAAAACTACTGGTCGTATACGCACGACTCAAAACCCGCTATTTGATTCCGTCACGGTAGGCAGTGGCGGCGCTAGGACACTGAGTTCGACGGTGACGTTGACCAGATGTTGTTATCAGGTGCCTTGATAATGGACTCATCCTTGGGGGGTGGGAGTTTGCAGTTATCAAGGTAGATGGACTCGCCCGCCGAATTTAAATGCGAGCTGTATTAGAGTTTTTCGTTTAATACTGACTCGCTATCTTGTCTGAAGGCTTTGTAAATGTGGAACTCTTCTAATGTAAAAATACTCTTTTATTGCCGATATGTAGATGATACATTGGTCCTATTTGATGGAAATGCCCGCCAACTACAGTTATTAAATAATTGCATGAACAGCTTATCTCCAAAATTAAACTTCACTCTAGAAACTGAAACCAACAATAAAATCAACTTTTTAGCCCTCACAATAGAGAAGCTCAATAATAAGTTAAAATATAGTATTTACAGGAAATCAACCAAAACTAATCAAACGATTCACGCCACCTCGTATCACCCGTTTAGTCACAAGTTAGCTGCTTATAATAGTATGGTCAATATAATACTCAATTTGCCCTTATCACCTGATGACTACTCCGCAAAATTAAATACCATTAAACATATCGCTCTTTCAAATGCCTATGACACGAAAATGACTGATAGGCTTGTAAACAAACATTTGAAAAAGAGAGAAAAATTAAATAATACAGACAACGATTCATCGCCAAAACAAAATATGTTCCCGTAGAATACAAGCTGCTTACAGGAACCTAAGACTCTAATGCCTAAAAGTAAAGTAAAATAAATGAAGCCTACATTTACACTTCATTAAACCTTCAAGGTAAAAATATAAAATCCTACATTTCACAATTACACCTCCTGCGTTCATGTAGGAGGTTTGTGAAATGTTTTGTGCTAGTAATATGCCTAGAGTCGGTGCATAAAACGTGAGGATTTGTGCACGTGGGTGAGTAGTGTGTATAGGTTACACTACTTACTTAAGAAGGAGCTGAAAAGGTTTAACATTATCCCAGCACTTAGGACCTCAAATAAAACTGAGCGGCTACTTAAATCAAAAATAGGACCTGACAAAAATAAATTAGAAAAAACTGGAGTATACAAACTAAAATGCAATTGATTGCGATAAATACTATCTTGGTCAAACAGGGCGCTCTTTTTTAAAACATATTAAGGAACACAAACCCAACCCAAAAATTAATCCCTAGAAGTCTAGTTATGCTCAACACGTCTTCGATGAAGAACACATCGTTGAAATTATTGAGAACAATGTGGAAATATTAGAAATTTGTTAAGAAAGGGACACATTAGACACCATATTAGACACATTAGAAGAGTTCCACATTTACAAAGCCTTTAGACAAGATAGCGAGTCAGTATTAAACGAAAAACTCCAATACAGTTCACATTTAATTTTTAATCAAATAATTAAAAGTGAAATTTGGCGGGCGAGTCCATCTACCTTGATAACTGCAAACTCCCACCCCCCAAGGATGAATCCATTATCAAGGCACCTGATAACAACATCTGGTCAACGTCGCCGTCGACCTCAGTGTCCTAGCGCCGCCACCGCCTACCGTGACGGAATCAAATAGCGGGTTTTGAGTCGTGCGTATACGACCAGTAGTTTTATTTACATGTTTAAATGTGTCAATGTGTGTGTCTCATGTTTTTCGTGTTTTAAAAACTTTGACGACGACGTCTTCTAGACCGAAATGCAGTTTTAGCTTGAAACAATTGACCTGCGCTATGTGAACATGACGCAACCGCGTCGAAACCTGAGGTTGTAGGAAACTACAAAAACTTTGAACTGGTGACGGAAAGGAAATTTAAAATCACTATAACAATTGTACATTTTTATGGATTTTTATTATGCGTCACATGTATGTGATGTCGGTCTATAGCATTGTTTTACTGATGAAAATATATATGAATTGTACTGCTGACCGATTGTCACTCATGTGTGACTCAAAAATAAAATATATTTATCAAATTGTATTGGTAAGAAAATAAAGAACACTGTTCAGCTAAACAACGTAGGTTTATTCAAAACTAAATAAAGTCCCCTCACTAAAATCATCGTCTATCACACGGTCAATTTTACTTAAAGTCATGACATCTCTCCTCTTCCTTACTTTTCACGTTTTGCCTTCTTCATTTATCACCCAACAGCACAGAAACAGCAGTTTATTATAACATAAACAAACAAATTTTACGAGGGTTAGAATCACGTGAATCTCAACCATGGTTCAGCGTAATGTAAACAACAGGTTGGCTAACACACCCCTAGAGTCAAAACGAAATATCCACGCTCGGACCAAGCGACCCTTATGTGTGACAGACATTCCTATAGCCCGATATGCAGTTAAAAATACGATCAAATACACTGACAGGCTGCCAAAGCGTATTTAGTAACAATAATAGGCTCGAGTCACAAATACGTGACGTCGGGCTGTGGTTAGCGCTCCATGCGTCACAGATATGTGACATGTGAAATCCCAGATAAAGGATGCTATAGATACAGTTCTCTGGTTTTGAGCAACATGTCCACGAGTCTTGCGAAAACCGGTCTTCATAGCGAAAACCGGAGCGTCACAAACACGTGACGTCGGTCTATTGAAAGTCTAAATTTGGAGTCGGTAGCGAACGTGTTAATAAAACGAAGTGACTACGTACACGTCCAATGTAAAGGCAAATTCACATCGCTACCGGTTAGGTTAGTTTTAGTTAGTTTTACGTTACGTTACGTTAGGTTAGGTTAGGAGGTTTTCTGGCTCTCAATCTGTTTTAAAAATCACAGGAAAAGTAACGTACGGTGCATAATTTGGAACGGACGTTAACAGTAGCTGCTCACGTCGGACGTGTACATAGCCTCTGCCTTAATAAAACTTGGTATGTAGATAGACTTGTAATTTGTAACTTGGTATCTGGTTGAGTTATATTGATTATCACAAAAAATCATATTTCTTATCTTCCTTGTGTCAGCAAACCTGCGTACTCAGCCATAATGTTATTCTTATGGGGAATAAATAAAATGCTATATATCATTTATTTATGAATACGTTCATGGGAAACTTGGTAGGAGGCTCTATGTAGTAGTGAGACTTATATATGTGCATTTGAAATTCACTGAGTAAGCAGGTTTGCTGCGACGGGGGTATTTTTGGATAAAATGTCACCCAAGCTTATATGGAGTATTAGCTTAATTTTTTTATTTTCAGGAAACGAGGCCATGATGAAGATGAAAACAGAGAAGGAATTTAATCAACAACCACTACTTACTGTGTGTTTACATCCCCTGGTTTATATAACTTACATTTTGGTTTTATATAAACTTATTTTTACTGCAATTATACTGCCATTTTGTTTGAATTCATTACTGTATTATTTAAAAAAATCCTTAATTGTTTGTATCACATCACCGAACAATTATAATTTGGCATCCATTCTTCAATTTTTAAAATCTGGATTTGATTCAAGTTTTGTTCTGAGAAATGTTTAGGCCTGCATATGCATATATTCATTTTATTATAAACTTGTTAAAACAACTAATTTATTTTAAAGATTTTGGGTAAATTTTAAAAGAAAATTATAAGTTGTGTATATATTTCCAGTGTCAATCCATTTAAGTACCTATAATCAGGACATTTGTGACACTTTACAATTGAATCATGTGCTAGTAATGATAAAAATTAGCATAAAATGTGACAAAGGTAACAATATAAAGTTGTAAAACATGATTTTCAAGTATGTGTCAATGAATATAGTCTTAAAGAAGAACACGTCTTATGGGCCAGAGTCTGTCAGTATTTGAAATTTGCCATGCTAGTTTTGCGCTTGGCCACGAGGCAGTGCACGCTGTCTACCCAGTCACTCCTCCCCCAGACCGCTGCTACAGCCAACTCCGCCCTACTACAAGAGTGAAGGGACCTAGGCCATGGCAACACCTCGTGTTTTCGGTACCGGTCTGCAGTGCTAGAGGCGCTTCACAGCGGCGTGGCGCAAAACTACAGATTTCCAGCGCGCCAACATCAAATAAGCGACAGAATTTTTAACACGGGACGTGTTCTTATAAGACTCTGTATTCATTGTATTTGTTCTTTTGAACTGTGATGACACAATTTAAAGTTTTGTGGGTCTGAAGATGACAAAATTTCCTTTGACAAAAAGTGTCATCCATTAAAAAGATATCCTAGAAACACAAGGTAGATTACAGGTATTTAACAGGTATTTAACGTTTATACACTAGTCAACCTGATTTAAAAACAACATCAATATGAAGTCAAAACTTGTGTTTCTATGTGCAAGCTGGGCATGGGCAATTATAGTATTATTTATAAAAGGATAATTTAAAGTTGTCTGGTAATTTATTTTAGAACTCCAACTGTCTTCCTATCAGATTGTCTGACCATATTGAAAGGTGTCCCATTATTCTATCAGTATGAATCCCCTAATCCCACAGATATCCCTGCCTACCCCATGATAATTCTGTGGTCATCCTTAGGAAGCTATATGGCTTTAGGATACACACTACCTATTACTAGGAGCCATAGGGCCTCCTAAGGATGACCGCAGAATTATCATGGGATAGGCAGGGATATCTTTGTGGGGTTAGGGGATTCATACTGATAGAATAATGGGACCTTTCAATGCATGTCAAAGGCATGTCTCCAGTAAATCCTGTGGGACATCCTGGGGATGTCCTAGGGCTTCAGAGTACAATATCCCTTTGAGGTCCGAGGGATGTCCCCAGTACATCCTGTGGTACATCCTGGAGATGTCCTAGGGCTTCAAAATACAATATCCTTTTGAGGTCCAAGGGTTATCCCCAGATAATCCTGTGGGACATCCTGAGGATGTCCTAGGGCTTCAAAATACATATCCTTTTATGGTCCGAGGGATATCCCATGGTCATCCTGAAGGATGTCCCCAGGATGTCGTGGGGAGAGGACATTTTTGTGTCCTGAGGACATCCTGAGGGTATCTTGAGGATATCATGGGATGAGACAGGGATGATCCTGGGATATCCTGCATATCCCACTGTGATGTCCTTGGGATGTCCTGGGGAGAATCTTGTGCTGTGTGGGGTCGTCCAGGAATACATTTCTTCAGCTTTCCATCTTCAGCTTCAGCAGGATTAAGCTAGCTAACGAACTATTAATATATAGCAAGGAGGTCTAATAAAAATACTGGAGAAAACACCGCTTAACGATGTTCGTCGAAAAAGCGAGCTGGTGATTTTGTCAGACTGGTACACTGGTGAGACAGATTTATCATTATTTGAACCATTTTAATGTGTTTTTGTTATGCTTAAAGGTTAATCCACACTTTCAAAAATCTGGAATAAAAGTAAACAAAGTCGAGACAAATTAATTTGGTTCGTTTGATTTATGTATCTATTCTATCTATGAAATGTGTTAAACTAAACAAAATAACAAATACATTTTAAAATTTGTAATAATTTTGAAGTTTCCTTTGATTCACTTTGTTGACCCGTTTGATTTTAGCGAGTAGTTGTATGCCTTAAAAATACTTAGTAGAGAACGGCTCGCAATTATTTCATTGGTGTTGCCTCCAGAGTATAACTAATAGGCCGTCTTGGTTACTTATTCAGTTTTCATGTTATATGCTTAGCTGTATTTAAAAACAACTTAGCAACACTGTAAGTTACAGTACATTATTACAATGGCTGTACATTGCAGTAAAATTTCTGTAGGTACAATATTATATACATGTTTAGGTAACAATAAAGGCATTATATTATTATTTGTTCACTATATCACATGCATCACAACGCACCGCATCGTCACAGCCAATGCGTTTTTTACGAATATAAATTGTTTTTATTAACTGTATTACAACGTTCAGAGTTGTTCTCGTGTGAGGAATCTGCAAGGACGAGTGATATATGACCCCAGCCAAGGCCGACCCCTGCCCCAACACTTGTGTAATGTGCCGCCTGCCACGGTCGTCGCCCCAGCGGAGGGAAAATTTGGAATACCAGGCCGATTATTCTTTGCAAGAGCCTAGATGTGAAGTATAGTTAATATTTAAAAGGAATTGCATTTAGAAGACCGCCAATGTCCTTGAAAAAATCTCACACCGGATCGATTGAAAATGAAGTATTCATGACAACATTTATAAATAGCAGTGAATATTCATCAATCCCTAAGAATGTTGCCCTATTTGCCTTACAGGTTTTAAAGTTATTTAATGTCCGCAATTATATTTGTTGGTCTTATGAATGACTAGCTGCTATCGTACCCAGGAATACAACAATTGTGTATGCATCAGTATTCTGTGGTTAACCCGTGGAACTACTACGAAAAACATGATTAGCTGTTTCGATTCTCAATTCTCATCAGCTCAAACTAAAGTGAATGTCCATAAGAATTAATACAGGATTGAAACTTTGACTCCCCGTAGGGCGGAGCTCTTTGGGAATTTCTTATACCTCGCGCAAAGACTCGTGACGGCTGTGAGCTTAGGACGGTCGGGGAGGTGTCCCTACCCCTAAATCAGCCCTCGCTCGGCCACTCCGGGTTTTGGCCATGATCATAAAATCCTTTACTAGCGGTGACCTACGTTATGGAAAGAGTACACTTGCCAAATTTCGAGGTCGTGGGTGTAGTGGTTTGGCCTGGGGGGTGATCGGTTTTTAGTATTTATAAATTGTAAAGGTTAATTTTGCAGTCGTTCAAATCAATTCGGGTTTCGTAGGCTTGTTCCGTGATCCAAGCCTGTTTGGACGTTTGTGGTTGGCCGAAGACGCATGGAGTGGGGCGAATGAAGTGGGAAGGGGAAGCCTGGAACCAGAAAGAGGAATCCATGTTTGTATTTGTTAGAAGAGATTTTGAAATATATGTCATTCTGGCTCTGTTCGAGTTCGAGTTGTTTAAATAGTGCTCCGAATCAGTTGTTTATCATATTTATCTTTCGTATATATTTATTAGACAGTCAGTTATAATTTTTGATAGGGTAGCATAGTCGTTTAGTTAGTGGTTTAGGTAAAGTAAGTAGTTTTAGGTTATCATCAACAGAAGATTGTGCTGATAATAACATTATCTCAGGTAAGTCTTTTATATGTTATTTTATACAGCGTAACGTGGCGTAACTTAGAAATATTAATAATATCGAAGGCAACAAATACAATATATATAAATATACTAGCTGGCCCGACAGACCTTGTCCTGTACTAATGTCTTTGAATTTGTTTTGTGTCAAATACCCGTTAATTTTCAAGATGAGCTCATTCGCTTCGCTCTCTCATCTCTCAGATTAGCTCGTTCACTACGCTCACTCATTAACTTTTATATATTACTACTTCGGCATGGAAAAATTAGTTTGAGTTGCCATTCAAGTAGATTTGTTACATCCATAATGAACATAAGTTTATCCCTTTCAAGTATGTTTAGATATAATCCTTGTTAACAGCTGTTTGGTGTAACTAACTGAACTTTCAATTTGGTGCACTCATTCTCAATAGATGGCGTGACCAAGGGAAATAGGCATTCATTTTTATATATTTAGATAAAGATAATTCATACAAACAAAATTAACATCTTTTTACTCAACGTAAAGTGCCTAATCGGCAAAGAATACTAATTACAGTACAAAAATGTTTACTTAATGCTTGTTCATATATAAATGTTTTTAGCGAGTTTCCCCAAGGGAAGAAGCTATTACCGCAGTTGGCATGGTAAGACCTAGGACCGGGACCATGATAACGTTTCGTTTTGAGGTCCCCAGATGTCAAAAATACCATTCGTTCTAAACTGTATATATATATATATATATATATATATATATATATATATATTTATTTATTTATTTATTTATTTATCTATATGTATATATGTGTCCATCGGTGTGATAACTCTAGTAAAAATGGTCCAATTTTAATGAAATTTGATACAAACATGTAAAGCAACCTTTATGACTCAGCCAGATCGCTCTATCCAAAGGGGGATTTTGGAGGTGTTTTGTACCCGAAAAATGTGTTTTTTGAGTTTTTTACACATAATATTTTAGTAAACACAAAGTTCGTTTCACCATTAAATTCCGCTTAAAAAACAAACAATTTGGTGTTTTGATCATTACCTCCATCAATTGGTTACAGGAATATTGAAAGTGCTAAACACCGTTAACCTTATGGAGAAAAAGAAAAAATTGTATATCTTGCTTATTTATCAACTTATCCTGACGAAACTTGGTATAATGCTTCATACCGTTGTGGTCTATTGATATATGCAAGAAAAACGATGATTTTTTGCCGATAGTTCAGTAGCAGCAAACCTGCGTACTCAGCCCCCATGTTATTCTTATGGTGAATAAGAAATATTAATATAATATGAACATAAATTAATAAAATTTGGTATGTGGCTTCATCTAGTTTAGTTATAACAAAATTTGCATAAAAACCCATTTTTGTGTACCTAGTTTCAGCAAACCTGCATCCTCAGACGCCATGTTATTCTTCTAGAGGATAATAAAAATGTCATAATAAATCATTTTTCTGTAAATGCATATTGATGAAACTTGGTATGTGCCTTTAGTGATATTAAGATATATATATGCATTGGAAATTCGCTGAGTAGGCAGGTTTGCTGCTATGGGGATTTTTTTATCTGAACGGAGTATTTTTGATAGCTGTTAATGCCATACTGTTTAGTACTTTATAGTCCAGGTTGAATTTTCTCCAAAATTCCTGGACAAACATTGGTATAGTCCCTCTTGCTGCGATTAAAATTCCAAATAATTCAAATAATTTTGTGTTATACTTTTCCTTATAATAATGGATTGTGTTTTCATAACTCTTTATTTTGTCCAAATTCCCTTCATCTGATTGATATTGATGAGTTTCAAATCTCACAGTGGGGTCTACGATGTATCCCCAGTTCTTCTTCCTGTCAATGACACTAATGTCACTTCTTCTTATGGAGCCATTAACCTCTCTCGCAGTAACCTCCTTGAAAACCTCATAACAGCCTTTATTTCTAAATTGGTCTCCAATGGTTTTTCTTATTAAGTGATGGCGAAAGCTTCAAAGAATTGATACTCTCATAAAAAAAAATCAATCAAAGAATTGATTGATTGATACTCTCATACCAATGAGAGTATCAATCAGCCATTAATTAGATGACATTCACATTTTAGATGTAATGTCAGTGAAGTGAAAAATTATGTTTTACTATTTATTACGTAGTATTACGTATGCATTCAATTAAACGTAAGATGGTCATCCTGACCATTTTATTAATTAATTAAGTTTGAACATTTCTTTAAAATCACCAAGTTTGAAGTATAATTAATTGTATCTGGTGATGGGTGTCCAAGCCCCATATAATTTGTAAATTTGCATTAACCAAGTACTCTTGGATACCTATAAATTAAAACACGTTTCGAGTTTTAGAATGTTTCACTGTATAGCAACTATTTATATTTTTTAATTGAAAAAAAACATTAAAAATCCACATTTATAATTATTTGGTCAGCCTAGTTCAAGTAAGGAATTTTTATAATATGTTATTATTTTGTTACATAGAAAAACAAACACTAACACAAATTAATAAAATCTAAAATGATTTAACAATAATATACTGACTTATTTAGAAATATCCAATTCATATAGATATGAAATCTTAAAAATAACAAATTTTGACCTAATTAATTTGTATTAAGTAAACTTAGGCCGAAACAAAATAATATTTAATTTTAGAGTTTTTTGGGATTATATTACAGAATATATTGATCTTTTAAAAATATCTGACTGTCTGTTGGTTATGCTCATGGAAAAAGGCTTTCTTAAACTTGATCAAACCTTGTGACATTGACGGTTCAACAAGTTATAATTTTTACACTAAATACTTAGCTATTCAATTATTTTGGTTGCCGGATCATTTTAGAAAATGTTCATGACCATTTTAGAAAAATGTTGTATTTTCTCACCATGTAATTATCTACTCCTCAGAAGAGTAAAACTATATTTTTTTTTTTACTTATGCAGTTTGGGATTTATGCTTACTGTACAATGCTGTGGAGAGTAATTTTGAGCATTTTCAAGGGTTTGCGCTGAAAATCAATGAAAAAATTATAAAATACAACCAGGACTAGGTGATTTCACGTGGAGTGACCCACACCCCCCCAAAAAAGCCCTGTGGATCCGTTCTAAACAGTCTAAACATTAGTAACATTAGTAAAGAGGGTTGCTTGACCGACTACAACAAATTTGAGCAATAACATGGTGTGGATAGTAATAATTTTACTATATGATATCCATTCCAGAGTGTTATCAGGTTTGCCACATAAAGTGACGCTCTCAATTAAAATAAAATTACTGTGCTTTCAATTAAAATAAAATTACTGTAAGGCAAGTAAGCCCGTCTTGTAGGTATTTTGTAAACATTATACTTTTCCATACAACATAGTTTTTGGGGTAAAGGTGTGTTGGTTCACTACCTTTATGTCATAGCCATGGATGTGCCCGTCAAATGCAATGCAATGAGAACTATATTAAACTAATTAACATATAACCTAATTAACCTATATTAACATAAAGTTATGTTTTTGGTTGTTGCAGATGCAAACAAGAAAAAGTGGCCGGCTCAAGAAAGGAAGAAAATTGAACAGGCAATAGCTTCTTGGTTGGCTCAGACCCAGCTGAAGTACAAACAGAAAATCAAGTAAGCATAGCATAGTTTTTTACACACCTGTTGTAACTGTTGGATTGTTACTATACCCACTACAGTCAGTAGGCTTACCCTAATCGTTAAACATATATGAAGGACTTTGAAAGGTTTTCAATTCTGTGTTTGACTGTAACGATTATTAAGAAGACAAAATCCATTGCCATTGCACTGCTGTGCTATGCTTAGTTACCAATAAATGATGTGATTTGTATTTTGCATTTTACATTGATATAATTTAAAATGTTGACATTAAAGTAATATTCAGTTTTTACTTGCCCAATTTTAGTAAGACAAAGTCTATTGCACTCATGTACTATGCTTGGTTACCGATAAATGATCTGATTCCTATTTTGCATTTTGCATTGATATCTATTACATTTTTTATATATTAAGTTTTCACTTGTGCAATTTTAATAAACTGAAAAACTTGGTCGTTTCTGGATCCCCGACTGATGATGGATCTTCGGATCCGAAATCGATTTTAGGATCATAATCATACAGGATTGCTAAGTTTAGACAGTAAGTAAGAGGCACGTAAGTTGGCACAAACAGAAATGTACTAACTATTAGCATTTTGCGAACGTAAGCATAAAATTCAGTCTTAAAAACATATTTTCCATATGTTTTGTTTCTTAGTCGTGTTTTCAATTACCATCTGTTGCTGCAGTTGCACCTTGAATATAAATTAAAACAGTTTTAAGGCAATTACTTGCATTCAAACTTAGAAATTGTATTGCAGGTAAACAATTTGTATTGCAATTTATTTGTAAAAAACACCATCTGGCATTATGAGCAAATTGTAAACAAGCAGCAAATGTGGTCCAACTATGTTTGTAATTTGATTAGTGTACAAAAAGAGGTTGAAATGAATAGTACACGTGTGCCAATTTACGTTCCTCTTACTCTAATATACATATACATATACGTACAGGGTGATTTTTAAATGAACCCCCACCCCCCTAATTTTTTCTACATTTCTTAAGATATCGACTCCGGACCACCCCCGGTCATTGTTGATCAACTTATACTTCATTTTGACTTAGTATTTTTGGCCGCCATCTTAGATCCGCCATATTGGATTCAACTATTTATTTTTAAATGTAAAGGTGGGGTTGTGACCCATCTAATAAAAGTATTTTTTTACGGTGAACACAGTGCCGCAATCCGTTTAAAAAATCATTATTGGTTCTTAAGATATTTGCGAATTAACAAAACGAATTTTGGAGATAGTTTTGAAGGTACCAACCTTTGAACATAACCATTTTCTCATCATTAAATAAAATACCCCTGTCGCAGCAAACCTCCGTACTCAGCAAATGTCTAATGAATATATATGTCTTAATAACACATTAAGTACTTACCAGGATTCATAAGCAATATGTTCACAAATAAGTGATGTTCAAAATATGAATTATTCTCTATAAGATTAACATTGTGGATGAGTACGCAAGTTTGCTGCCACAAGGAACAAAATATAATGAAAATATCAATATTACTCATCTAAATTAAGTCACATACCAAGTTTCTTTTATATACATTCATAAATAATGGATATAATATAACATTTTAATTACTCTCCATAAGAATAACATGGGGATCTAGTACCTAGGTTTGCTGCTACAGGAACCACAGGCGAACAATTGTTTTTTGTGCACATAACAATAAACCACAACCAGATGAAGCTATATACCAAATTTTGTCAGTTTATGTTTATAAATAAGCGGGATATAATTATTTTCTTTTTCTTCATAAGAATAACATTAGACAACGTACTGCGGTTTTATCTCAGTAACCAATTGACGTAGAGCATGGTCAAAATACCAAATTGTTTGTTTTTTAAACTGAATTCTATGGTGAAAATTAAAATTTCATTTCAATAAAAATTACATGTGGAAAACCTCCCAAAAAAATTTTTGGGGTACAAAACTTCAGATGATGCGATTCGTCTGGTTTTCAAACTCGTTCAAATAAATGGTACTTTACACATTTGTGCCGAATTTCATTAAGATAGGACCTTTTTTACGAGAGTTATCGTGCTTACGGACACACACACACACCCATATATATATATACAAATTTGAACGAATGGTATTTTTGGCATCTGGGGACCTCAAAATGAAAAGTTATCATGTCTTGGGCTTAAGTCTTACCATGCCACCTACGGTAATAGCTTCTTCCCTATAGGATAAATTCACTAAAAATTACCATGAACTACTACCAATCATTGAAGGGTAGAGTTCAATTAACATTAAATCTAAAATCAATCTTAAATCAGATTCAATCTTAAATTAAAATTTTTGGCCGCCATCTTGGATCCACCATTTTGGAATACGATTTGTTTTTCAAATGTAAACATAGGATTTTGACCCACCATTTCCAACTGTTTTCCACGCTGAAATTCAAAAATCATCTTTCGTTTTCATGATATTGTAATTTTTACTTTTTCCCTCTATACATAGTATATGGAGAAAGTATTGTTTTCGTCAAAATTTTCGAATTTGAGTTGTTAGTGGAAATATTCGTTTTGGTGCTCCCTGAACCCAAAAAGTGGTTTTTACGTGATGTCTGTCTGTGTGTGTGTGTGTGTGTGTGTGTGTGTGTGTGTGTGTGTGTGTGTGTGTGTGTGTGTGTGTGTGTGTGTGTGTGTGTGTGTGTGTGTGTGTGTGTGTGTGTCTTGTGTGGATGTGTACAGAGCTAGAGCCCTAACCAATGGGCCGATTTTTATGGAATTTGGTATGTAGGTACTAATCCACGATATCTCCAGGCGTTTTTCATTTTTTTGAATTTTTAAGGGTAGACCCTAATTATCCCCCAAAAACGGCAAAAAAAATGAAAAATCCAAATTTCTCAAAAATAGCTCTAACGATTTTGATTAAACTTTAGTAGTTAAGTAGAACTTTAGTTTTCCAACAAAATGACACCACCCGCATTCCTGTAAAAATTCTAGTTCAGAAATTACAGGACTTAAAACATCAAAAATTCAGTTTTTTAGATTTTTCATAAAAAGACATAAATATCAAAAAATATTAATATTCATCATTAAAAAGAGCTCAAAAGACTAAATAATTTAGTATTTCGAATTACTATTCTACGATCGCTGGTTTCGGAGAAAATTTAAATTTAAATTTTGCAGTATACGCAGTACGTTGTCCAATATTATTCTTATGGGGAATACAAAAATTACTATTTCTCTCTTATTTACAGATCAATTTCGTTCAAACTTGATATGCTTGTCAATTTAGCATTGACCAACAGAGGAAATTTGAAATATGTTGCCCCATAATAACCCTGGGGGGGGGTAATAGGGGGCATTTCCCCTCTTAAAACCACGAGTGTAGCAATGGATTCTGTAGTGCCTCCAAAGCAGGGATTTGAGTGGATGTTTTTTAAAACAACTTGTTAACAAGATTTTCTGTACATTCGACCATGCTTTGTATTCTATATTTAGTAAATAAAAAGTAATTTATTCGTTAAAGTTGGGCTAAAAGGGAGAAAGTATGTGTCAGTTTCCTGATACCGTTTATTTTAAATGTTAAACAGAAATCTTTCAATATCATGAAAATGAAAGGTGATATTTGAAAACAGATTGCGGCACTGATTTCAGCGTGGAAAAACAGTTGGAAATAATGGGTCACAACCCTACCTTTACGTTTGAAAATAGTTATCTTACTCCAAAATTGCGGATTCAAGATGGCGGCCAAACATGGTTATTTTGCCAAAATGAAGTAAATGCCACTCAACAATGATTAGTGGTAGTTCTTGGTCAATATTTGATGTAATTATGAGAATATGGGTATTTTTTAAGGATGGGACCTTGAAAACTCTCTCAAAAATTCATTTTTTTAATTCACCAATATCTTGAGAACGAATAATGATGTTCAAAAACGGATTATGGCATTGTTTTCACCATAAAAATGTACTTCTATATGATGGGTCATAATCTCACCTTTACATTTAAAAATAAATAGTTGAATCCAATATGGCGGATCCAAGATGGCGGCCAACAATATTAACTAAGTCAAAATGAAGTATAAGTTGATCAACAATGATCGCGGGTGGTCCAGAGTCGATATCTTAAGAAATGTAGAAATAATTGGGGGGGCTCATTTAAAACTCACCCTGTATATAAATTTTATCAATCCAGAGACTACAGTAGTAAAATAAGAATTCATTAATTTTTAAAATCTACCCTTTTAGATTGCTAATAATAGAGTATTAGTATAAACACATGCAATTCAAGAATTTGTTATCCAATAGACTATAATAATTTATCAATTACCGTATTTACAGCATAAACAAACATTTTTCTCCCCTAATCTATACTGCTTTGTATGTGAAGCATTTTTCATTGTTTTCTGAAAACAGCTTTTTAAAGTCTAAAATTGATTTCCTCTTCTTAAAATTAAATTAAAAACTGTTGTGAATGAACTTACATAAACCTATTTATTCAATTTTTAGGTCCGATGAAGAAGAACCTGAAGATGCTGATTAGAGTATTAAGATATTAGTGGATCAGTGGATATTAGGATAAAAGGTGTAATTTATTTTTGTACAGGCCTACACTTGTAAAAAATGAATAAAATTTGTTTAAATTTCAGTTATTGTTTTTATTCAGCCTGTTAATAAATTAACCAAGACTTGCATCATCAGTGATATATTGTATTCCTTGCACTCTACGGCTGGCCAGTATATAATTTTCATTTAATTAGTTTTTAACACTTACAAATAGTAAAACTATTTATGTTTTACATTCTCAAACAAACTTTTGTTACCGTACATTCAACACTATGTACTGAATAAATTAAATGTTTCACTGAGTTGAGTTGTATATCAATCATTTGTATTCAACCAACGTTGTATAGGCTATTTTTGGTTGTTCATGAAATTTCTTTAACTTAAATATGAAATAATAATTTAATTAGTTTTTATCTTGAATAAAATGAGATGGATAGCTTATACTGTACATAATAACATGTTGAGGTTACTTCCAGTTTATTACATCTATTAAAAGTTGATTTTCCTGATCTACGTTGAAAAACATCATTGTGTTGTCTGATTGTGCAATGAATTCAGTGCCAAAAGTGATGGGGTCTAGCAACATAATTTTTTACTTAAGTCAAAGTCTTTTGTTACAAATGCTCCCATTAGATATTTTGTGAAGAATCATACTAAAAAAAAACACTTAAATGATAGTTATTTACTCTCACAACATTGGCTTATATGAGAATAATGTCTCTAATTGATACAAGCAAATTGTAAATTAACTAATAATGCAAATATTATGAACAAGTTTGTATCAAATTAATTTTGGTAAAAATTTACTATTATATTTGAGCAATTTTAAATTATTTCAATGTAATATATTTTAATTGTTTCAACATATTTTAATACTGAAAAATGCCAGTTTTGACTACTTATGTTAACTACATTTCAATACAATTTTAAATTTTTGTATTATAACATTTTAATTGTTTCAAACTTATATTAATAGTGAGGAAATATCAAATTAGGCTTTTATTAAAACAATTTTAAATTGTTTCTATGTCATTTTACGATTGTTTTTAACATTGAAGAAATGCCAGGTTTGACTTATGTTAAAACAGTTGTGAAATAATTTAAAATTGTTTTAATATTGAAAACAATACCAAGTTTGACTTATATTAAAACACTTTCACAACAATTTTGAAATATTTTAAAACAATTTCTTTTACATTTTAAAGTTGTCTAAAACTCGTTTTAATATTGAAAAATATACCAAGTTAGACTTCTATTAAAACAATTTCACAACAATTTTGAAACATTTTAAAACAATTTCTTTAACATTTTAAAATTGTTTAAAACTTGTTTTAATATTGGGAAAAATACCAAGTTTGACTTCTATTAAAACAATTTCACAACAATTTTGAAACATTTTAAAACAATTTCTTTAACATTTTAAAATTGTTTAAAACTTGTTTTAATATTGGGAAAAATACCAAGTTTGACTTCTATTAAAACAATTTCACAACAATTTTGAAACATTTTAAAACAATTTCTTTAACATTTTAAAATTGTTTAAAACTTGTTTTAATATTGGGAAAAATACCAAGTTTGACTTCTATTAAAACAATTTTGAAACATTTTAAAATTGTTTAAAACTTGTTTTAATATTTGGAAAAATACCAAGTTTGACTTCTATTAAAACAATTTCACAACAATTTTGAAATATTTTAAAATGATTTCTTTAACATTTTAAAGTTATTTAAAACTTGTTTTAATATTGAAAAAAATACCAAGTTTGACTAATATTAAAACAATTTCACAACAATTTTTAAATATTTTAAAATGATTTCTTTAACATTTTAAAGTTGTTTGAAACTTGTTTTAATAATGGAAAAAATACCAAGTTTGACTAATGTTAAAACAATTTTTAAACAAGTTTAAAATATTTTGAAATTGTTTTTAAACAAGTTTTATGCTACTTGGGTAGTCTTAACCATAAATGTACCATGGCAATTAAGATGTATACCAATAAAGAACACATGTTGTACAACTAAACCTTCTTAAGATAAGATGTTGGTTAAAAGTACTATCACAAACTCTGGTTACATTAGACGGTCAAGTTAATGTTTTGTAAACAAGTTAAGCGTAAGTTAAGGTTTAAGGGTTTAAGAGAGAAAAAATTAGAACATGTCTAATATAATATATTTTAAGTATTAAAAAAATAGTAATAAACTATAATTACAATACACTCTTTTTACTTGAACTAAAAACTTGAACTAGGCCTATATAGGGGTTTCTTGCATTTATAGCGGTTCCTTCTCATTCTATTTCTTCATTGGAGACATTAAGCCCATTGCGATCATTTTTACATTGTTGATTTGACCGCTTCTCCCTGCACAAAACATTTGCATAAACACACTGATTAGCTAAATCCTAAAATGTATCTGATTGTTTCAGTCAAGACCAATTTAATGGCTCTCTAAATATATACAAAATAAGTATGGTTACATGTAACACTTTTAGTATCAAACAAACAGACATTAATTCAATATTAAATATCGTCTCAACTTTAGTTAGTTATTATTTCTTACGTCATCAACCCAAATTTGTTCTTGATGAATGCCTTTCAACGCTATGTATCAGCATCAATATATTGTACACTAGATTACTCAGACGTTCTGCGTTGCATAGGTCTAGTAGCAAACTGCACCATGATGTTAAAAAACTAATATTTACAAACGATTAAACAAAATACTACGAGGTGTACGCTCATTCCTCCCGTATAAGGATAATTAAAACACATGAACAATTTTTAATTGTGCCTCAAACAAATTAAAGATATGATTTGAATCATGACATCAGAATTTGACCCTATGTTTCACTCAAGGGCGGTTAGAATGCACTGATTAGTCTTTTATTGCTTAATTGATTCTTGTCTAGTGACTTTTCCGCCACACCGTTAAGTTTGTTGTGCACAAGTCTTGAGATCAAGATCCAAAGATCGCAGGTTCGATCCCCAGTCACCTCCTAAAATTGTGGTAGAAAAATATTCATGAACTTATTTTTTACATTTTTTCGCTCTAACCAAATACTATCGTAAAGTTACGGCAACCATGAAATGCGGTCAAATTGTCATTTTTATCCGAAATAACAGGTACAATTTCTGATTTTGGTCCATGAATTCTATACAGTCGTCTTTTTAGTCCGATAACGCACAATTTGGTCAATAAAACGCGTTCGGCTATTTTTTACGGCCAATAAAATTATTGATATGGAATTTTTAACAAATTTCCGGGGATGGAATCCCGGACCCCCCACCCCTGAGCCTGAAGAGTATTCCATACCCCCCAAAATCCCCGGCATTTCCCCCCCAACGTGACTCCCTGGATCCGCCCCTGATAAATGGTAAAGACTTCTTGACATTTCTGGACCACAACTAATTTATGCTTATTGCTTATGAGGAATGAAGCAGGAAACAGAGAACAACAATGCGGACATAATTAAGGAACAGTGAATTTATTATCATCTGAGATTATTAAGATATCATAAATTTTGGACTTTCATAAATCACAGTGATTTCACTACCACTTTGGACTCGGTACTTGCTTTGAAAAAAAAAAAACAGCATCCATTATTAAAATATGTTGCAACTACCAAAGTTTAAATTTATGGTTCGCAAAATATAAAAAAATATAAAAAATAAATTAAATTTATTGGGAAAACTCAAAAACAATTAATATAATCATTAATCAGATTTATAAGGCAAGTTCGAACATATTCTTTCTCAGTCTTCACCTGTTAATAACTAGCGTATAATAATATAACATTGTAATGTGAATGGGTCATGACATTCTTATGAAAATCGAAAGACGCTTGCGGCAGTTTCAGGCAGTACACCACCTCGGCGAGGCGCCTCGGCCGTTAGCGGTGGCGGGACGTGGTAACGGGCTTCGGTCGGTGCCCTCAGCGGAGTGTGTGTGTTGGGGGTTGGGCAGTTTTTCCACACTACAAAAGTAAAAATCCCTCTAATCGGGCCAAAAAATCCCGTTTTATCCCGCTTCCACTATGAAAAATCCCGTCTCATCCCGTTACCTTATCCCGTCCTCAAAATTCCCGTTGTATCCCGCTTTTGACGCAAATAAATCCATTTAATCTCACTAAGTAGCTACGTAAAATTGTCGTTTATTCAGTTTTTTAATTAATACTAGAATTTCCTGCTTTTACTTAACTTGCCTCGTTTTTTTTTAAATTTCACTCGCCGAAATCTTAAATTACTTTTACAGGTAACATAATCTCAAATTCCCAACCAATTTTTGTCTTCCAACGTCATACTTTTTTACCTCCAAAATATTTTAGCAGCAAACCTACTTAAACATTGTAATGAAATTATAAGCTAAAGTTTTCCATAGTTATTTTTAGATATGGTTAATGAAGAAACTAAAATAAATTGATTTATTCCAAGAAATCGCATATTATTATGAAATATAGGCCTAATTATGTTGAAGCAGTAAAAACCATAAGTGTAGTTTTTTACATAAGTTTAATTATTAAATATTTTAAAGGAGTCATCATATATTATAATTTAATGGATTTTTGTACTGTAACTTTGATTTTATTTCGGCAGTACACAGCCTCTGGAATGTTTATAATTAAGTACAATGAGTAGATTCTGTCTAAAAATAACCTAGAGCAATCATTATGACAAACTATAAATACATAATAAAATACGTAGCAGCAAACCTGCGTACTCAGCGAATTTCCAATGGATATATAAATGTATTAATACTACATAAAACCACTTACCAAGTTTCATAAAAATATATTCACAAATAAGCAATATATACAATTTTAATTATTCTCCATAAGAATAACATTGGGGCTGAGTACGCAGGTTTTCTGCATCAAAACAAACACAATAAATGGGTTTTTATGCTTATATCAATATAACTCAACTAGGTGAAGTCATATACCCGTTTTTATTAATTCATGTTCATAATTATGGGAGACATTGCATTTAATTATTATCCATAAGAATAACATGGGGCTGAGTACGCAGGTTTGCTGCTATGGGTGCCTTTGGCAAAAAATAATTTTTTTGAGAAATATCAATAGACCACAACCAGATGAAGCCATATACCAAGTTTCGTCAGTATACGTTCATAAATAAGCAAGATATAACAATTTTATTTTCCTCCATAAGAATAGCATTAGACAACGTCCCAAGTAGCATAAAACTTGTTTAAAAACAATTTCAAAATATTTTAAAATTGTTTAAAAATTGTTTTAATATTAGTCAAACTTGGTATTTTTTCCATTATTAAAACAAGTTTCAAACAACTTTAAAATGTTAAAGAAATCATTTTAAAATATTTCAAAATTGTTGTGAAATTGTTTTAATATAAGTCAAACTTGGTATTTTTCCCAATATTAAAACAAGTTTTAAAACAATTTTAAAATGTTTCAAAATTGTTGTGAAATTGTTTTAATAGAAGTCAAACTTGGTATTTTTCCCAATATTAAAACAAGTTTTAAAACAATTTTAAAATGTTAAAGAAATTGTTTTAAAATGTTTCAAAATTGTTGTGAAATTGTTTTAATAGAAGTCAAACTTGGTATTTTTCCCAATATTAAAACAAGTTTTAAACAACTTTAAAATGTTAAAGAAATTGTTTTAAAATATTTCAAAATTGTTGTGAAACTGTTTTAATATAAGTCAAACCAGGTATTGTTTTCAATATTAAAACAATTTTAAATTATTTCAAAATGATGATTTATTCTTAAATTATCTGTGCAAAATTAACAAGCTGACTTTTAAAAATAGTTTAAAATTAGTTTACAAAATTTAAATTTAAACTGTTTTTCTTATATATTTTAATTCATTAAAACTTGTTTGTAAAATATTTATACATTAAGAATTCTGGATAAAAAATATATCCAATTAAAATTTTAAACGTTTTATTGAAAAATATAAATTGTAACAATTATTAAATCTATAATATCAGTCTTAATCCTCTTTCAAAATTATCTTCCACTAATTAGGTTTCTTCCTCGCCACTGATGTGTTCAGCATGGATTGTTCTGCAACAAAAATGTGTAGTATAGTAAATAAATCTAAAATATAACGACAATCACAGTTTTTAACAATGGTTTTTGTCCGCACATCTCAACCAAGCATCGTAACTATCTGTAATTCAATGCTTACATCAATGACCCATGAACTAATGAAAACCCATAACCAAAGAATAACAATGTTTGTACTTTAATTTCTAACTTTAAGCCTGTACATTCTACGTATTAATATATTTGGAAAAACTAGTCACAGAAAATACAGCGGCATATGGACTTTGAATCTCTTACTGCTTGCCGCAACATCAATTATCGTTTGCGACGTCCATTTTTGGCTTTCTTTCATCGAAAAGCTACTATATCAGATTATAAAAAAATGTTAAGTTGAAACACATTCACCCGGATAATAAAAATGGTGATGGCTGTTAGATCCTAAACTTTTTATGAATAATATCCATTATTGGGGGGAAGGGGGGAGTAAATCCCTTTAGGGAGCATTGTATATCCAGTAATGGAATAATATCATAATCATCCACTGTTTTAGCCCCTGAGCTGTACGTATTATGTATTATCCCAGAGTTTTGAAAATTAGTAGGATTGTTTATTACCCCCTTCTGCACATCATACTTAAAGTCCATGAGCGAGGATGGTGAGCGGGTGGTGGGGAAGCCTCTTATGGGGAAATTTTATGGTGAAATTTGGAAATTCCATGATTTTTGTTCACATTTCCCTATTTATTAGTTTTAGCCAATTGTCCTAGATAAATAATTGGAGATAATTAAATTTCCTATTTTGTCATAGGATTAACGGTTAAAAACTTATAGGCTTTACAAGCTGTAGAAATTACCAGCGACAAGGCTTTTTGGATGTTTCTCCTTATTCTCGGTAAATATACCTTCAACCTGGGCACAACCACAACAGAAGCATATGGAAGAGTTTGTGAATGAGAAATTTCTCTATAACATACCCAAACTCAGACAAGACAAGACAATAGGAACACTTAAAATTCCATTAAAAATGATGGCGGCTGAAATATGGTGCTTAAGTACAAAATATAGTAGCTCTTTATAGTATAGTCTTTAGCAACCATTGGATAAGCTACTAAGGAGTATTTTTTATCGTGTAGGCTTCCACGGTCCGAAGATACAGTCATGAAGTTAATTTCCGGGTTAGTCCGGTAGATGTCGAAGAAGTTGGTGGCCGATGTTTCGGATATAATTACAATATCACTGGCGACGTGAATTAGTAGCGAAAGTGTACTAAACACTCACTAATTGACTGGCACACTCGTCCGACTCTTCCGCTTATATAGGTGCCGCGGCCGTAGGTTGTAAACAGACCTGATCTCGGTCGTCGACTACCGACTATTTTACATGCCTTTAAGAAACAAGAATTAATTTAAAACTCAAATTGATACTAGAAATGATAGGAATAGAAAACAACAAAAATATTAAAAACGCTGTTTTAGCATATTTAAGAGGTAAAACTGATAGAATTGGAACAGTACTTAAAAAAAATAAATCACAACAATATTCAAACCTTACAAGAAAACAAAACAGTTTCTTCGGCCTGTCAAGGATAAAATTCATTTGCAGACACCAGGGGTTTATCATATAGAGTGCAGCTGTGGAATGAGTTACATTACAGAAAGCCGCAGAGTAATTTCTACTAGACTAAAAGAACACATAAGGAACACCAAGAATGGAGATACCGAGATGTCAGCCGTAGCTAAACATTCGTATGAGATTAAACATCTAGGCCTAATAAACTCTGAGAATATTAAAGTACTAGCAGCGATTGAAGACAACTATAAACGAAAAATACGTTAGGTCTGTTTACAACCTACGGCCGTGGCACGTAAGCGGGACTATATAAGCAGGATAGTCGGACGAGCGCACCAGTCAATGAGTGAGCGTTTAGTAGGTTTTCGCTAATAATTCACGTCGCCCTGACGATGTATATTGTAATATATCCGAAACGTCGGCCAAAAACTTCGTCGACATCTACACGGACCAACCAGGAAATGAACTTCATAAATACTAAGGAATATGTTTAATCTATGATAATACTGACCTAATCATAACATTTAATCCACATGAATCTCAAAAAATGTAAACAAAACAAGAGAATTGTCTGTAGGCCTATTTTAATTAGATATGTTTTGGTATTTTTTGTTATTTTTATGTTTCATACACCAGAGAAGCCGGAAAACACCTTATTAGCTTAATTTCTGATTGTCTCCAGGTGACTTTTATATATACTGTACCCGAATTGTTTAAAAGGAGTTGATTGATTTACATATTTTTCACTGTAATGCATCCCATTTCAAATCACTCAATATAAATAAAATTTGTCGCTCAACATTTTTTATTTTCCTGATTTTTCTATCAAGAGTTCTTTATAGGTAGATAAACACAAAACACAGTACCTATGAAAAAATGTATAGGCCTATACCATAATTTTGTTTAACAGCCATTTTTAAAATGGTGGTTGAGCAAATTTTCATAAAAAACATGGTTTGCGGAAAGTTTAATTGCCAAGCCATTTTAAAAGATATCAGAATAATTCAAATACCACTCTGTTCAGCATACAATGGACTTCAAGTACACATTACTTTAATTATTCTTTAATACTAGAGAGTCAGTCAAACTCTCTCTGTAAAAGATTTGAAAAAGTCGTCAACCGTTACTTTTTAAAACCATAACATTTTATGAAGGAAAAGGGACTCACTGATAATTTTTTATTTCTGTGTTGAATACTTTTAGGACTATGTGCAGTATAAATTTTAGTCCTGAGATGCACTCCTTTTACTTTCTCCCCCTAAACATAGTATATGGAGAAAGTATTGTTTTCGTAAAAGTTTTCGAATTTGAGTTGTTAGTGGAAATATTCGTTTTGGTGCTCCCTGAACCCAAAAAAGTGTTTTTTTACGTGATTGTGTGTGTGTGTGTGTGTGTGTGTCTGTGTGTACAGAGGTAGAGCCCTAACCTATGGGCCGATTTTTATGAAATTTGGTATGTTGGTACTAATCCACGATATCTCCAGGTGTTTTTTTTAATTTTTTTGAATTTTTGATTTTTAAGGGTAATTATCCCCCAAAAACCGCCAAAAACATGAAAAATCCAAATTTCTCAAAAACGGCTCTAACGATTTTGATTAAACTTTAGTGGTTTGTAGAACTTTAGGTTTCCAACAAAATGACACCACCCGAATTTCTGGAAAAATTCGGGTTCAGAAATTACAGGACTTAAAACATCCAAAATTCAGTTTTTTGGATTTTTCATAAAAAATCATAAATGTTAAAAAAGATTACTATTCACCATTAAAAAGAGCTCAAAAAACTAAATAAATTGGTATTTTAAATTACTATTCTACGATTGCTAGTTGAGGAGAAAATTGAAATTTTCATTTAGCGGTAAACGCAGTACGTTGTCCAATGTTATTCTTATGGGGAATACAAAAATAACTATTTCTCTCCTATTTACCGATCAATTTCATTAAAATTTGATATGCATGTCAAGTTAGCATTGAACAACAGATGATGTTTGAAATGTGTTGCTATTTAACCCTGGGGGGGCAAGGGGGCATTTCCCCTCTCAAAACCACTGTGTGTAGCAACGGACTCTATATAGTGCCTCCCAAAAAGGGATTTGGGTGGATATTTCTGAAAATAACTATTTTAGAAAATTTTCTGTACATTTATCTATACTTCATATTCTATATTTAGTAAATAACAAATGTTTTTGTCATTCAAGTTTGGCTTAAAGGGAGAAAGTATGTGTCAGTTTCCTGATACCGTTTATTTACTATAGCTTTTCAAAAATGGACGAAAACAAAAAATGTAAGTTTTCTTACAATACCGGTACCGGTATCTGAAAAGGGACTGAATGAAATAAAGTGAAAATGTTACTGAATGTTCTTTACACAAATAGGAATACCTCATAAAAAAATTATGACTGAGACTCAAATATATTTTACTCATGATATAATCAAGCCGTTGTGTGCTAACTTGTCAGTGAACTATCGTGTACAAATGCAGCGTTTTTACTGAAATTCATTGCTTTATTTCTCAAAATATGGTTAGGTCTTAGTCATAATTTTTTTATAAGATATTCCTATTTGTGTGAAGAACATTCAGTAAAATTTTAATATAAAAAAAAAATAAAATTATCATCATTGCACAGTGGTAAGACTATTAGGCCTACTCAAAATAAACATATAGGATACTTTTATAATCCTGACTCCCCCACTGCCATGACTTAAAATTTAAACCCCTTCAAATCAAACCTTTCAAATTGATCGATGCTGGGCAGTCATTATCCAACGGTAAGCTCCTGGGTCTGTCAGGCTTACTTGTTGTGACGAGTGAAAGTGTTCCGATATAAGTTTCATCTGAAATAGATAAACAAGTGGTAATTAACTGTACATTTATCCGGATGTTTAAAATGTTGAGGTTTCTGTTGGTAGATTCAAATGTGCCTAAGCCTACATTATACATAGTTATTAGGTACACATACATATATATACATATTGTTAGTACCGTACTATGTGTAACTTAAGAATTCCTCAACAAAAAAGCTTATCTTTAAAAAATAGTTTGAAGTTTTAAAAGTTATTTCACAAAATAGTTGTGTTTTAGGTGTATAAATATAAAGTAAGTTACTGTATTATAACACTCTATTTATGTATTAAACTTAGATATTATTAGTATTTGAATAACGGGTATGGATTCATAAGTGGTTTGATTATTTTCAACCCATATTTTTTGGTACCGGTACCTACTATAAATATTTTATCCGAATGCGACGTTACTATCGAAACAATGTTTAAAAATGGCAATTGCTACATTAGTTAGCCTTTATCAATAATGAATTTTCAGCAGTTAAAAGCTGTTAGGCCTATAGTTTTAACAGAAATATATGCAACAGCACGCTGTGCTGTTAAAATAAGGTTATGTTAGTCGTGTAACATACTTAACACTTTTAACCTAACCACCTAAGCGCCCTGTACAACAAGTGGTAGCCCACACAAATCAATAATATTTTATCATTTGCTGTACTCTTACCTTTTACTCTTAGGAAAAAACATCGATACATAAGAAATAGGTAGGGCTATAGAAAAAAATAGTGGCTTGAAACTCATTCTAATGTAGTTTTAATACAGAATAAAAAAAGTGTTGAAAATAATTTAACCGCTTAATTAATACCAATTAAAAACCCTACCATAATTAACCCTTCAATGTATTCATTCATAACTGTTGTAACCACACAAAAATGATATGTAACTAGTAACCTATTTTAACTACGTACCGGTAGGCAGTCCTAGTTGTAAGTTAGTAACTTAACTGTTAAGGTAGTGAAAGAAACTTGAATAATTGCACTTCAAAGCATGGACTGATTATGGATTAACCAAAATTAATTGCTACCTGCATGTTCTTTGAGTTTTAAAGTAACTTAGGCCTATATACAATTTTACAAATATCTCTGACTTGTAGTAAATAGGCCAAGTTATTTGATTCTTAATTATGAATATGGGCATATTTAGCTTCAAATAACTTTATTCAATTAAGTTTGTGACTGCCGTGTGAAATTAGGAAATAAGAACAAGTTGGAAAGCTTTAAAATAGTTGTAAAGTTAACTAACCATAACCTAGCCATGGTTTAAGCCAAAGAAAAGTGAACTAATGCAGGGTCCAGTTGAATATTGACAATAAAAATAAGTATTAAAACTAATTATAACTATTATAAAACTGTTTACTGTATTTACCTTTATCCATCGTTATGAACACTTCCAAAACAGATTTCTTGAGTACTTTCATATCGGCCGAAAGAACATAAACAAATCTAGAAAATAAAGGCAAAATGGCGGCGAGTTAGTTGACAGTTGAACAATACGTTTCATAAACGTCCGCTGTCACGTGATCTGTGGGGAGCGCGACGAGCGCTGTTTAACTGAAAGTGCTTTCAATTGTAACACACTCCTATTCAAACTTGTTTAATATAAGTTTTTTAACTTTTATCGTAATGTATATATAATCAAGTTTAAAATCGCAATTAACTCGTATTAAAATAAGGGTAATATAAGTCGTTTAACTGTTTGTTGAAATTGTTTCAAAACAACTTTTTATAATTGATATATTAACACGTTTTAAAACAAGTTTAATAATGCAACTATTTTAACTATTAAAGAAATTTTTTTCAATTCAACTTTACAATTGTTAAAAACTCTTATTACACAAAAGTTTAATATGAGTCTTCTAACTATTACAGAAATTGTTTCAAATCAACTTTACAATTGTTATAAACTCGTATTGAAACAAGTTTAATATAAGTCTTTTAACTGTTATTGAAATTGTTTCAAAACAACTTTAAAATTATTATAAAGTTGTATTAAAAAAAGTTTAATAAAAGTCTTTTGGCTGTTTTTGAAATTGTTTCAAAACAACTTTAAAATTATTATAAAGTTGTATTAAAACAAGTTTAATATAAGTCTTTTAACTGTTTTTGAAATTGTATCAAAAAAACTTTAAAATTATTATAAAGTTGTATTAAAACAAGTTTAATATAAGTCTTTTAACTGATATTAAAATTGTTTCAAAACCACATTAAAACTGTTATAAACTAATATTAAAATTTATTTTAATATCAGACATTACAACTGATATCAAAACAATTTTAAAGTTGTTTTGAGTTTATATTAAAGTTGTTTTAATATAAAACTTATATCAAAATATATTGAAATTGTTTTAAAACAATTTTAGGACCGTTTTCAACAATTTTTATGCTACTTGGGGTACTGTGTTTAGCACTTTCAATATCTCGGTAACCAATTGACGTAGAGAAATGATCAAATACCAAATTGTGTGTTTTTTAAAGCTAAATCCAATGATAAAAACTAAAATTTGATTTTTTCAAAAATTACATGTAAAAAATTCAAAAAACCCATTTGTTGGGTACAAAACCCCCCAAAATACGCCTTCGAATGGAGCGATCTAGCTGGTTTTCGAACTTAAAGTCATAAATGTTGCTTTAAACCTTTATAACAAATTTCAACAAAATCGGATAATTTTTACGAGAGTTATCGTGCTCATGGACACATATTACAGTTTCGAACGAATGGTGTTTTTGGGGTCTGGGGACCTCAAAACGAAAAGGTATCATGTTCCCGGGCCTAGGTCTTACCATGCCGACTACGGTAATAGCTTCTTCCCTATAAGGGAAATTCGCTAAAACTGACTGAGTTGTAAGTTCAATATAAGTAGTACAACACAACTAAACATACACAACAGTAGTAGAGAAACGACAGTTGACGGACTATGAGGGTGTACGAGGGTGTACGAGGGTGTACGAGGGTGTACGAGGGTGTACGAGGTCAAAGTCTAAGTCATCGATGAGGGGTATGAGGGGTACGAGGGTGTACGAGGCCAAAGTCCAAGGTCGCGGTTCAAATAAGAGCCAAACGCGCCGTTTCACCATCAGCCTAGGCGGTCGAGCGGCTAGCGTCGCGGCTTCCCATCCCAGCGGCCCGGGTTCGAGCCCCGGATCAGAAATTCACATTTTTATTTCAAAATCTCCATCATTTATTGTTCCGTACCTTATAAATGTATGAGTTCGACTTTATTTATTCATTATTACTACATTATTACTAAACATTCATAGAAAAAAAATTATATTTTTCATTCTTTTAAGATTGATATTTACAAAACTAAATTTCCGAGAGCGGTCATTCATCCCGCTATCTCGTCGGGGGCAGAGAGGTCAGTGTCGCTGATAGCACGCCGCGCTAAGCTTCGAGTTACACAACCAGGAAAAACTACCATCCGCCGAAGCTCCACGTGTTATTACATAACGGTCATAGTCTCATCAGCTTGACTTTAGCGTCAAATCTTATTCTCTTTACTTCTGGAAGTGATCGTGTTAACATCTATTGTTCAGTGTCTTACAACTTGTGTTTATTTAAGAATATTTTGAATTATTGTTCCCAGTGTCTACAGTCAATATCACCAGGAAGCTAAGTTTTATTTAATAGTATACCTTCAAATAGTTAAACGTTCATTAGTTTATTTACCGAAGAATACTCCGAACGAAATACGGATTTTTATTTATTGACGAATACTTAAAATTATTTACAACTGTATTGATTTATTAGATTTTATCTTTATCAAAAATACTATTGTAGTAGTTTTTTACTACACAGTCCTAGATTTATTATTATAAAATTAAAGAATAAAAAATAATTGTCTTTATTATAGATACATTTTTAACGATGCAATCTAACAAGGTCCAATGCCAATTTTGTGATAAGGCAATTGTGAGATCAGATATTTCTCACCACAATAAAATTTGTTCAAAGAACCCTAATAAATCGGAATATGGGAAAAAGATTTGTGAAAATTGTAACAAATCTATAATCCGGAATCATTTTGCTCGTCATTTGAAAAGCTGTAATAAGCCTAAAAATAATAGTGAAATTTCCAGCCCTCCTCAACCTCAACCTAGTACTAGCGGAAATAACCCATTGAAACGAAAACGTCCCGTACCAGATCTTATTAAAATTGAACAGTTTACAAATAAAGATATTCCTATGGAAACTGAAAGTAGACCTTCTGTAATACAGTACGCTCCGGCTCCTGATTCGACCGTTATTAAACAATCTCCTAGAAAAAAAGCAAGTCACGATTATAAAGTAAAATGTTCTAAATGCGATAAAGTAATAAGAAAAAGCAATATGAGCTGCCACTTAAAAACTCATACAGAAACCGTTCAACCTCAATTAATTTCAAATCGCGGTGGTGTTATTGACGATGACGGCCCCACTCCAGCTAGACGACCGCGACTTGATATTCAACCAGCTCAGTCGAATAGTTCAGTTTTTAGCATTTTACACGGTGCGGCTTTTTTAGCAATGAACACTATTCACAACCTTGTCAAAGGACCTTTTAAAGGTTCATCTATACCTCCACCCAATGATAAAGAAATAGAACTCTCAAGAACAGGGTTCAAGGGGCGTTTAAACGTTTATACCATTGAAAATAAATACAGTTTTAAAGATCCGGTTTTATTTTTAAATAGATTAAAACAAATTGTTTTTAAAAAAATCAACGAACATCTTCATGATGCGGAAGTTAAAACGCGAATGATATTGTATATGGATTATAAAAAAGCTGAGGAAATTGAAGAGTTTAATTTTAAAACTAAATATTCACCGATCCTTTCGAGTACCGATGTATCTGGTTTTTACGATTTTGCTCAAGAAAAATTATTAAAAGAGATGGAGGAGTTCCAAGGTCGAGGGTCCGGTTGGACATTACACAGGATCGCTGATTTGGAAATTTATATAAATAGTTACAAACCACTCCGCGGAGGTTCCAGTTATATACCTCTGCCCAAAAATATAGCGAAAAAGAAAGCTATAATTAACGTAAAAAATAAAGATCAAAAATGCTTTCTCTGGTCGATTCTGTCGGCGCTGCATCCAGTTGATTGGAAAAAACAACCGAGTAGACTCAGCCATTACAAACAATACGAACATGAATTTGACAATGCATTTCAAGATATTAAATTCCCTGTCCCAGTATCGGCGAGTGTTATATCAAAATTTGAAAAAAGATCTGATGTATCTGTAAATATTTATGCTTGTGAACATATAGAGGATATTAAAGACAGAGATGACTTTGAAGATTATCCAAAGAAACAGAGAAAAAATAAGACTGCAAATTTATACGATATTTATCCTTTATATATTACAAACAATGAAAAACCAGGGCGTCATGTAAACCTTTTGTATTTGAAAGATGAAAGTAAAAACACTCATTATTGTTGTATTAAAAGTATGAGTAGGCTAGTAGGTAGTCAGTTGTCAAAGCATTACGGTAAAAAATTTATTTGCAATCGCTGCCAACAGTCCTTTGGCACTAAAAGACTATATAATGAACATAAAAAGATTTGTAAAGAACGAATACACGATGAATCGAATGAAGATAATTCTTTTATATGTAATCGTTGTTTAACCGAGTTTGAAGACGAACCAAAGCTTTTTAAACATCAAGAATATTGTATAAACCACGATGCTGTTAAAATTGTAATGCCTCAAGTAGGCGAATATGGAACCCCTCCATATGTATTTTTTAAAAATCAATATCGAAAAAAGAAAGTTCCCTTTGTAGGATATGCGGACTTTGAATGTATATTAAAACCGATAACAGATGAGACGGAGCCTCCGAAGAAAATCTGCACTGAAGAACCTTGTACTAGGAAGACTTGCGCATATCACAAGAAATCTTATACGAAAAAATACCAATCGCACGAGGTCGCCAGTTTCGCTTTATATATAACAACCGCGGATAATTATGAAATTCCTTTCGACTTATACCACGAGTGTTTGGGTCCCGATACATCGAAAGTTTTTGTAGAAACCGTTGTTAAGATATCTAGAGACTTGGAGCAATTGTATAGTAAGGAAGCCGCTAAACCTATGAAATTAACACAAGATGATATATTAAATATTGGAAATGCTACTTGCTGTCATATTTGTGGAAAAGGGTTTAAAGAAAATAAAAATAATCCGGAAAAAACAGATAAGCGCGTTCTCGATCACGACCATTTGACTGGGAAATTCCGAGGTGTCGCTCACAACTCTTGTAATTTGAACTTTAAGAAACCGCACTTTATACCGATATTCATTCACAACTTGAGTAATTATGACGCGCATCTGTTTGTAAAATTATTAGGCTTTGAGCAGAATAAAATCGCAGTCTTGGCTACAACAGAAGAAAAATATATCTCGTTTGAATTAAAAGTCGAAAATGGAGTAAACTTGAGATTTTTAGATTCCTTTAGGTTCATGGCTTCGAGTCTTGACAGTTTGACGAAAAACCTTACAAAGGATAAATTTACACATACTTCGAAATTTTTTAAAGAAGACAAACTCGACTTGGTTTTGAAAAAGGGGATCTACCCCTATGATTTCATGGATAACATGGAAAAATTCGACTGTACAACTCTACCTCCGAAAGAATCCTTTTATAATATTTTGAATAAATCGCACATCGAAGATAAAGACTACGAGCACTCCTGTAAAGTGTGGGACATATTTAACATTCAAAACATGAAAGAATATACATTATTATACAATAAAACTGATACTTTGCTATTAGCCGACATAGTGGAAAGCTTTCGTGACGTTTGCATGAACACTTATAAACTCGATCCCGCGTGGTATTTTACATCTCCCGGATTAGCTTGGGACGCCATGTTAAAAAAGACCGAAGTTTCTCTCGAATTACTTACCGACACAGACATGGAACTCATGATCACGAGAGGGATCCGCGGCGGGATTTCCCAGTGCTCTCACAGATACGCCAAGGCAAATAACAAATATTTAACAGATTACGACCCTGATAAGCCCGATGAGTATCTCATATATCTCGACGTCAATAACCTCTACGGCTGGGCCATGTCAAAGGTCATGCCTAAGAGTAATTTTAAATGGTGCGATAGTGTAAAACTGCATCTGATCGAAAAAGACATGAAAAAAGGTAATTGGATAAGTGACGAGGCGCGTATTGGTTATATTTTTGAAGTCGATCTCGAATATCCTAGAGAGCTACACGACACGCATAAAGACCTCCCATTAGCGCCGGAAAATAGTTATCCTCCCGGTTCGAATCAGAAAAAACTTTTGACTACGTTGTTCGATAAAGAAAAATACGTTGTGCATTATCAAAATTTACAGCTTTACCTTTCGTTAGGGATGAAACTAACAAAAATTCACAGAGGTGTCGAGTTTCGCCAGTCGACGTGGTTAAAAGAGTACATAGACATGAATACTGATATGCGGACAAAAGTGACCAATGACTTTGAGAAGGACTTTTATAAGCTTATGAATAATTCTGTGTTCGGAAAGACAATGGAAAATATACGTAAGCACGTAGATATACGTTTGGCCACGCACGACAAACAAATCGATAAACTCGTGGCGAGACCCAGCTTTAAGTCCGTGACGATTTTTACCGAGCAATTGTCGGCTGTACACATGGCAAAGACGAGACTATACTTTAACAAACCGATTTATGTGGGCATGTCGATATTAGATATCTCAAAGATCGCTGTTTACGATTTCCATTATAATGTCATGAGACCCAAGTACGGCGACAACGCTAGAGTGAACTACGGGGACACAGATAGTCTTATTTACAGTGTGAAAACAGAAGACTTCTATAGCGATATGAAAACCTTCATATAGGTAAGAAACTCAACCCACTATACTTCGACTACCTCAGTTTCAACTACCTGGATTAAATGGGAAAAAATAGCCTCTTGTTTTCTCAAACTTTTCTCAGATTTTGTCAATAATTAACCCAAAAAACACTGTTATTTTATTGTTTTCTTAAAAAAAATTGTGTATTTAAAACCTTAAGTTTGAGAATATTTGGCCTTCCAACGCTCGCAATATTGCAAATATCCCGGCGCATTTGTGGTTTAAACAACAAAAAATAAAATTATATGTATGGTTAAAAATGCACTAAATACAAAACACCATCCGCTGTCGTGTTCGAATAGGACTATGCACACGGCAAACAATAGAACATGACTTTCGAGACGTGCGTTGACGATGGTTAATGGCAACGTATGTCCAGACGATGGTTACTAGAAATGTACGTTTAGACGATGGTTATTAACAACGTGTGTCTAGACGATGGTCACTGGGAACGTACGTTTAGACGATGGTTATTGGCCACGTGTGTCCAGACGATGGTCACTGGGAACGTACGTTTAGACGATGGTTATTGGCAACGTGTGTCCAGACGATGGTCACTGTAAATGCACGTCCCGACGATGGTAAATAATTAACAATGAACGTCCAGACTATTGTCATTAGGAACATGCGTCAGAATAAAATAACCCAGTTTCTTGCTGCGTTTTAATTTTTATTGATGATAAATATTTTTGAGTAATTAATTATTTACCACGAATACATTGTAAAGTATTTTAAAATAAAAATTGTCGTTTTGTAGTAATAAATTATTAGAATCTAAATATAAAAAAAACTATAAGTAGTTGAAAAATGTATTCGATTAAAAATTTAATTGGGAACAAAATTAAACCAACAAATGAAAGGTTTGGTTTGTGGTTTTTAAATTAGAACCTTGACAACAATAATCTTATTACAAATGTTGGGAATATTAATTACACAGAAGGGCAACATCGCATTGACAATTTTTTACACATTACGGATTTATTTTGCGATAGTATAATGGTTGTCAAAATAACTGATTTTAAAGACTGCGAAGGAGATTTAAAGAAACAATTTAAAGTTAAAAGCGAAGTTTGCGGTTCATTTAATAGCTATCTCCGAGGAGCATTTAAGAGATTTGCACTGGCAAGGCATGGGGTAAAAGCAAAACTGCCCCTTTCGTGTGATGGAAAGACAAAAACTGTAGAAGGTGTAAAGCAAGTCATTGGTAAAGATATAAACAATATTAAAGATAAATACAATGACCCTGTAGCTATACCTTACAAAATTGAACTAGCAGACGTAAAGCTGGAGACAGTAATAGCAGATTTACCGGATATAATGAAGTACTTAGAAAAAGAACATTACTATCTAACAGATGTTGACATAACACAGGATTTTGCCGGAATATTTAATAAAGAAGAAATGTGTAATTACTTAAATAATAACTTTAACTTCTGTCACACGGGCGAAATTAGAGATAGTTACAATAAGATTGTAGACAATGATCATACAGTTGGTAGAGACTGTCTTACATGGCTTTCAGATAATTTTCGAGTAAAAATATATAATAAATTTATTTGTCAATTTACTAGCCCAGGTGTTAATAAAACGATAGGAAACCACATAGTAGATTTCTTAAACTGTCCAGACACGAGACTTCGAGAAACATTCGCATCAAAACTCGCCAAGGAAAATGGAATCACACGTTTAGAAGCTACGATTTATAATTACTCTATCGATGGAAACAAAAAGACATACAACCCCCTAAAAGACTGTAAAGTTTTAATGAAAAAGAATAAAATGTACTTCGAAGATGCTCCATTCTATGCAGTTCCATTGTCAAAAATGTGGACACAACTAACAGATACTCTCCAAAACAGTTGTTGTGTTGTATTTAAAGATTTTTACAGTATGTTTATTGGGGAAATAGAAACACGAGGAAACTCACAGGAATACAAATAAAACTGCCAAAAAATCCAGACGATAGAAGCAAACTGATTAACTACGTACTTTCTGCCTTTAGCTTTAATTGCTTGCCTGTAAACTATCTAGATGTTGTGGAAAGCGAGGAAAATGGAGATAACGTTACCATAACACATAAATGTTATATTAAATCTGGTGGCACATACTTTACAAAATCATCTACACTTTATTCTACAACCCCAGAAGAAATAAAAATACAGGAGTCAGGATTGGTACCTACAACAAATGTCAATCCATTGGTTTTAAGGAAACGAACAAATATAACTAATAGACTTTCCCCTTACACAATAAAAGAGATCAAGCCAATTTATAAACCATACATTTTATCTGCTTCTAAGCGAAAACTCGAAATGGAAGACATAGACACAAAGCGAAAAAAGATAGACTTTGTAGAGAAAACAATATCTATTAAGGAAGAATATAAGTCCGAATTGGAAAAAGAGCAGGAAATTAGAGATATAACAAATAAATTAAAATATTATTTTACACAACCGTGGAAAGAATTGGACATAAAAAGCACTTACAACATATCTGATTTTGCCGTTAACGATAAAGAAAAGTTTACTTATGTTGGTGCCTTGGCAGAATCAGGTGAACGACAAGTGTATTTTATATTAAGGGTCCTAAGAAAACTACATTTATGGCATTAAACAAAAAAAGTGATTTCTTAAAAAATAGCGGCTGTTTAATCATACCTTACACCACCAAAAGAAAAGCACTTATAGACATTATATTTTTACCAACCAATAAACCATGCGCTATGCTTAAGATAAACGGAACAGCTAGTTTTAATGGAAACATATTCCCAAACATAGAAGAGCTTAAATTCTTTGACGAAGTTTGGAAAGATAAGGATGCGTTACAATGTGACCAAGAAGAATTAGATCATGTAAACGATGCATTAATGCAAGAAATTAAAGGAAATTTTAAAGTTACCTCTTGTAAAAGGCTTGAGCAACTGGAAGAAGGTATGGAACTCCTTATAGCAGGCATAAAGAAAATAACGTATAGAAATAAGACAAGGTACATAGTAAACTTCGAAAATATACAAAGTGTTTATGTATCCAACTATTGGTTAGAAAAAGAGTTGGAGAATGGAACTGTTGATTTAAACTATAAAATTAAAATTAAAATCGACAAACTTCGAGCAACACCCAACAAAAATATGGAGCGGATGGTGTTTTGTGTTTAGTGTCTATTATTTTTCATTTTACACAGTCTTTTACTTTATTTGTTGTAGTTTAAACCACATATTTGCTGGCATATTTGCAATATTGCGAGCGTTGGAAGGCCAAATATTCTCAAACTTAAGGTTTTAAATACAATTTTTTTTTAAGAAAACAACAAAATAACAGTGTTTTTTGGGTTAATTATTGACAAAATCTGAGAAAAGTTTGAGAAAACAAGAGGCTATTTTTTTCCCATTTAATCCAGATAGTTGAAACTGAGGTAGTCGAAGTATAGTGGGTTGAGTTCTTACCTATATGAACCTTTAAAAGGTCCTTTGACAAGGTTGTGAATAGTGTTCATTGCTAAAAAAGCCGCGCCGTGTAAAATGTTAAAAACTGAACTATTCGACTGAGCTGGTTGAATATCAAGTCGCGGTCGTCTAGCTGGAGTGGGGCCGTCATCGTCAATAACACCACCGCGATTTGAAATTAATTGAGGTTGAACGGTTTCTGTATGAGTTTTTAAGTGGTAGCTCATATTCCTTTTTCTTATTACTTTATCGCATTTAGAACATTTTACTTTATAATCGTGACTTGTTTTTTATCTAGGAGATTGTTTAATAACGGTCGAATCAGGAGCCGGAGCGTACTGTATTACAGAAGGTCTACTTTCAGTTTCCATAGGAATATCTTTATTTGTAAACTGTACAATTTTAATAAGATCTGGTACGGGACGTTTTCGTTTCAATGGGTTAATTCCGCTAGTACTAGGTTGAGGTTGAGGAGGGCTGGAAATTTCACTATTATTTTTAGGCTTATTACAGCTTTTCAAATGACGAGCAAAATGATTCCGGATTATAGATTTGTTACAATTTTCACAAATCTTTTTCCCATATTCCGATTTATTAGGGTTCTTTGAACAAATTTTATTGTGGTGAGAAATATCTGATCTCACAATTGCCTTATCACAAAATTGGAATTGGACCTTGTTAGATTGCATCGTTAAAAATGTATCTATAATAAAGACAATTATTTTTTATTCTTTAATTTTATAATAATAAATCTAGGACTGTGAAGTAAAAAACTACTACAATAGTATTTTTGATAAAGATAAAATCTAATAAATGAGTACAGTTGTAAATAATTTTAAGTATTCGTCAATAAATAAAAATCCGTATTTCGTTCGGAGTATTCTTCGGTAAATAAACTAATGAACGTTTAACTATTTGAAGGTATACTATTAAATAAAACTTAGCTTCCTGGTGATATTGACTGTAGACACTGGGAACAATAATTCAAAATATTCTTAAATAAACACAGTTGTAAGACACTGAACAATAGATGTTAACACGATCACTTCCAGAAGTAAAGAGAATAAGATTTGACGCTAAAGTCAAGCTGATGAGACTATGACCGTTATGTAATAACACGTGGAGCTTCGGCGGATGGTAGTTTTTCCTGGTTGTGTAACTCGAAGCTTAGCGCGGCGTGCTATCAGCGACACTGACCTCTCTGCCCCCGACGAGATAGCGGGATGAATGACCGCTCTCGGAAATTTAGTTTTGTAAATATCAATCTTAAAAGAATGAAAAATATAATTTTTTTTCTATGAATGTTTAGTAATAACGTAGTAATAATGAATAAATAAAGTCGAACTCATACATTTATAAGGTACGGAACAATAAATGATGGAGATTTTGAAATAAAAATGTGAATTTCTGATCCGGGGCTCGAACCCGGGCCGCGGGGATGGGAAGCCGCGACGCTAGCCGCTCGGCCGCCTAGGCTGATGGTGAAAGGGCACGTTTGGCTCTTATTTGAACCGCGACCTTGGACTTTGGCCTCGTACACCCTCGTACCCCTCATACCCCTCATCGATGACTTGGACTTTGACCTCGTACACCCTCGTACACCCTCATAGTCCGTCAACTGTCGTTTCTCTACTACTCACAACATAGGAAACTAAATTAAACATCTTACTAATTAAATACAAAATAAATGCAAAGTTAATAAAAAATATGCTCAAACAATTACAATACAACAGTGATAGAATCTATAACATGGTAAAAAAGAATTAATATTTAATAATTGCCCAAAAATGCTGAATAAATGTTCAAAAATGTACCACAAACAACATTTCTCTTACTTTGGAAAGATAACAATTTGGTGAACAAAGAATTGAAAAAAATATTACTAAAATGACTTGGGTACAAATATTAAGAAACACAACTAAAAACAACAGAAAATATATGTTAACTGAGCAAACAAACACTGTGAATAAAAGCATGAAATTTTGTTTCTATCTTGGAGTATAGGCTAGTTCATCATGATTCGCTTTTATGATTCGCTCGTACTGTAACAAATATTTTTATAAACAAACTTCAGCTTTAAAAAATGTTGGTACATTAATGTCATTGCAGTAGTTTTGTAGTATTAAAAAATCACATATAATTACAGATGCCCCGAAAAATCCCGTTTTATCCCGCATCCTGTTTTCATCCCGCGCAGGGTCTGAAAATCCCGTTTTCGGGATAAAAATCCCGCGAATGGAAACAGGATGCGGGATAAAACACCCGGTTGGGAGATGGGAGATTTAAGAGGGGTTAGCGGAAGGGCTGTCAGGATGGGCGCGCGGCCGAAGGGGGAGAGGGGAAGGGCAGCGACAGCAGCGCGGCAGCGTAGACGTTCCGAACTAGCTCCGCCGTCGCCTTGGACGTACAAGCAGACCGTGTACGCTTGTCCCATTACGATGGGTGATCTCCTAAGGAGTATGCTTAATCTATGGTTTGAGTAACCTAGTGTACAATGTATGGATGCTGATAATTTCCTCGCGCCAAAACACGTTCACCAGGAACAAATTTGGATTGACGAAGTAAATAATATAATAAATACTTTTTCATTATTGATCCATAGCTACAAACCGCACATATAATCAAATTATTAGATTCAATACATCTTCTTTTCATTATCGATATATCAAAGATAGGTGTTTACTGTATTCTTATCTGCAACATAACCGGGAACTCTTCAGAACTTTTGGTTAGGGAATACAATCAAATGTATGGCACTGAAAGAGTTAAACTTTCTCAGGCTGCATTATACCCATGCTGCAAATTTGACTGTAAATGTGGACTTTAGTCTCTCAATCACGAAGTACTATCAAAACATGATCATAATATGAACACTTCAGGTGGTGGGAAGTGGTATGACTGACTTGTTAAGGGAAGAGGAAAAGCCAACATCGACTTTATGTACGGTAACACACTTTTTTCTAACAGTGCCAAGTAAAACTTACCAAAATCCCTAAGAAAAAAAACTCCTGCTGGCATGGTAAAACTAAAGTGTCAGTAAACCAGAAACCATTACATTAGGGTATTAGAAGTTTCTTATGATTAGTAAGCTATTAGCATTACTCGCACGGTGAGACCTAAGCCCAGACCGTGTTTCTTGGGGAGGGGGTTCGCTAAACATTATACTAGCGTTATATGTAACTGTTATTTATATATCGGCTCAGAATGTATGTGTATGCCACAGTACAATATTAAAACCACCCATTTCGTAATAAGTCTATGATTTTTATAAAACTCCACCTTATTGTAAGAAAGTAAATGTTTGAACAATAAGGCAAGAATATTTGTAAAGAGGCATATTATTTCAGGTTCATTGTGATACTTTATGTATTATTTGGAGTAACATAATTACAGCATGCTGCTATGATTGGGCTTGGTTAGTTTATCATAAATATCATACTAAACTAACCACCGCAGCATGCTGTGGAAATACTCCATATAATAATTAACGTACAGCCACGACGTCCAACTTATAAGGTTGTGTTTTATTAAAAGCCTTGTGCCATTATATGATGGCTGGTTTTACAATTGTACTATAAATATACATAAATATTTATAGCCCTACCTAAACTTGTTTGCACTCTTGCAGCCAAATTTTGTTTACCGATTTACCTCAAATTTAGAAGGTACCTTCCTTTCTGGAAACAATTAGTCAACTTCGTTGAGAAAACAACCAGAAAATCACGACCCCTTTTTAAAACTCTTTAAATTAATTGATTAAAGACAGTATATTTTCTTGCACCGATTTAAAATGTTAAAACCAACTTTTCATTAATTACTTAGGTAATTCCAATAATCATCTGTAAGCCACACCTGGCTGAACCTCCTCCTAACCTCGTCATGCACAACATAATTACAATTTCCTATATTTTAATAAGTGGGTGCATCAGAAAAGCGGCAATTTTTAAGTTATCCAATTTTAAAAAAAATTGGCTCAAGAGCTTTGACAGGTTATTTAATATTTTAGGTTTTAAACAAAACTCGCTGCTCTGATGTCAGGGTGCTACATACTAGGTCATTTCAATTTAGGAACCTCAAAAGAAAAAGTTAACATTCATTACAAATGTTGCGCATGTAACTTATGTCAAATTTTACTCATCCACATTTTTAATTATTATCGTAAGTGTGAAGCAAATTATTTAGCAATTTGTTTTTACACGCAATAAACCAATTCGCTTCATTACATTTGTTAGCTACTGTACTGATAGTTTTTAAGTAAATCATGCAAACAATTAAATAACGTACCATAGAACTTTCCTGAATTTCAACTGCAAGAGCCAATCGCTGGCTGCCTGTCTCACCTCATTTTCTTTACATTCCTTGTGTGGGACCTCATGAAAGTCTCTGAAACACCAATAACAATAGATAATAATTTAATGATAAAAGTTGTTATAATCAAAGGTTGTTCAATAAAATATTGATCATTATTTGTAAGGATGTAAACAAACTTATTAAGTTAGAATGTTAATTGCAGGACGTAACTTATCTTTTTTGAATTCATAGATTGGCAAAAAAGAACAGTAGTTTTTCTTAATAATTTATTTATTTACCCAGCAATTATTACCTTTTAATAGGAGATTAGGTGCCCTTGAAATCTAATAGGCTACTTTAGAAACCAAGGCAAGAAAAAAGATTGAGCAATTTTGGTAAACATCTGTTTGACAGTGTCATAAGACTGTACAAACTTATACCGGTATGTTATGATGTGATGTGGCATGAAAATATCCTTAAGACTAGCTTTCATGTTAGCTTACCTAAAACTTATTTGTAAGACTCGGTTTTTATAAACGGTTTCTTCAGCATGGCTCCTGGGTGAAGTTTCCTAGTAAGGGAGTAGTAGGCCTCGGCTACGTCGTTGGTCATCAGTTTCCTCATTATAGACGCAGTTGATGACCTACCATCTCGCCCAATAAGACTCGTACACATTTTCACCTGAAATTTATCCTGCGTTACATATAGGCACACACTGCATCATTTTTAAGACCTTAACAGAACAGTGACAAAAGTAATGTATCAGAAAACGGATGACAAATATCGAGAGAGTTAATTTGAAATTTGTGATTCAAAACTAAATTAAAATAGGTAGCCTACAAAGTAACGTGCTGCTGCGATGGTTAAGTTTATTTCTTTCTAAACTAAACAATGCAGCACACTGTCAAAGTCGGTACACTCCACAAATGGAGGTCTTTCTCTAGGGAAAAAAATTGATAACTTATGAAATATAGATAAAACATTGATAAATATAAAAAACCTCATTCAGTTGATAGTATCAAGAAATAAAGTACCCTCCCTAGCAGCAAACCTGCATACTCAGCGAATTTCCAATGCATATATGCATATATATGTATCTTAATGCCACATGAAGCCACATTCTAAGTTTCATAAATATATATGGCGGCTGAGTATGCAGGTTTGCTGACACAAGGAACTTAAAAAATGAGTTTTTATACAAAATCAATATAACTCAACTAGGTAAAGTCACATTCCAAGTGTTAGGCTATTAATTTGTGTTCATAATTAAGGGAGGTAACCTTTTACTTATTCTCCATAAGAATAACATGGGGCTGAGTATGCAGGTTTGCTGCTATGGGAACTATTAAAAATCCTTTTTGTGCAAATATCAATAGCCCACAACGATACCAAGTTCGTCAGGATAAGTTAAGTTGATAAATAAGCGAGATAGGTATACAATTGTCTCCATAAGAATAACATTGGACAACGTACTGTGTTTATAAAGCTATCTTTAAATTCCTTACGCAGCTCTAGGCCAATTAGAGAACGATGATAATTTTAAAATACAAATTACCGCCATACAGGTCTCTGCAAAGTTAGGTTTTGCTGTAATTAATAGAAACACTGTTATTTTGTTTAAGTTCTGTAAGGGTCAGACAGTAACAAACAGGGATGAGTGATGGCTGATTATAATAGGAAGTTGGTTAAGTTACACCTCTAATTGAATAGATAGACTACATTAAAGAATCGGACCAACCATCCGACACTATATTAAACCACAGACAAAACGTTGTATTAAACTTAAGTTTGTAAGCCTAATGAATAAAATATTTGGTTACCAGCACCTCCTTACTGAATATTACTAAAGGCTTAGTTATTGAATAGGTGGGGTACTATTAGAATCAAGAACGTACTTTAATACCTATCAGTTGACACAAACTAAGAAGCTAAAGGAAACACAGAGGTTTTAGGAATCTCTGAATAGGCTACAGCCTACCCCACATACAAAATTATCATAACGTTTTAGAAAAAATCGTTATCATGAAATCATGTTTAAATTCCCTACTCAACCATAATTAGTGTAACAACTTCAGGGTAGGCCTAGGTTGTGCTTTTAAGCTAAAAGAAATAGTAAAATAATTAGGCAACCATGATTGATTGATACCTAGATCTGCATTGACATGAAGCCTTCCGAAAAAATCAAATGGAGTTTAGGTACAGGGCCTAAATAATAATCTTTATAGACAAATAAGGTTGTGTAAAATAGGTAATCCAACCACCCATTATTCTGTCAGGCTTCAGGTTAGGTCAATCCCTTAATAGATTCCCTTGCCTATACCTAATTAAAAGGCCCAATTGAGATTTCATAGATCTACATTTCAAGAGTGTGGGCTCTATGAACACACAATATTAAATTAGGGCTGTTGTATATATTGGCTTAAGACTCCACTATGTACTAAAGTACGGTCTAGTAAGCTACGGTACTGGTTTCACATAATCAGAAATCAGAATCTTTGTCAACATTTTTAATGACTTTTTATAGGAACAAATTTGTATAAATGTATAAACAAAGTAACACTTACCTTAGAGTTAAGTGGTAAATATTGTCCAAGCTCAGATTACAAACTTGGTACACTTTCATAGCGACTTACAACGACAACAATAACAAATGACAACTCCAAACAAATACAAAATGGAAGATGGAAGGAAGTAGCCAAGCCTGTTCAGTAGTTCTGTGTCCTGCCGCCGCAGAGGCATAGCGCTAGTGCGCTAGTCGACTTTTAGAAACATTTACAAGTGACTAGCAGGTTTGCCGAATTTCCGGTGATCATTTACAAATGGTTGTCAACCGTAAAGCCTTTCGCGGTATGCCTTGCAAAACCCTTTCCGTAATGTTTTTCTGTTGACCTTGCCAACAAAAATTAAATATAAATTATTCGTAACGGTTTAAGTAAGGGTCTGTGCTATCTGGGTACTTTCAAGTCTGTATGAACTAGCCTATATATATTTTGTTGTCACTAGCATACTCTAGGCCTAACAATTTGCTTTTTAACTTTAAATTAGAAACATAATTAGATAGGCGAGAGACTACTTCCTTAAACTAATCCACAGTTTTGTCCAAATCCATTACTGACAACATTACCAATGCTAACATTCTACCTCCTATCACTAAAATAACTCTAAAAAAACTGAAACAGCCTAGGGCTAACCACCAATACAATTTTACTTAACTTACTCATCATTATTTCATAATTGACCAGATCAAAGGCTTTTGTCAGGTCAGTAGCTACAGCAATCACAAATTTGTTTTCATTCAAAGCTTTTATTCACATCACCTACTACTAAGGATTCTAAGAGGTTGAAGTTCTAGGCTATTTGGGGTGCAGTTCCGTATCCGTCCTACGATACTTTCGAATGAAAATATTGAAGTTTTAACAATCAATATACTTATATCAAATAATTAAACTTGATTCGGTTTTTAATAGGCTTAATCATATGTTTTTAATTATTATTAATTAAAATTGTTTAGGCCTATTTGCATTACATTATAAAATAAATAAAAATTCAAGTAGAAAATGAATGTGATTTTATTAATTTTAGATATTTGTGCTAACAATGTATTTAGGCCTAATTCAATTGAAAATTGCGTTGGTTTTTATAAGATAAATAAATCATGCCATAGATTAAGCATACTCCCTAGGTAAAGTCCAAATAAATCAAGAAATAAATGCTAGTTATATCTCTTTTATAATACTTTTAATTTACCCAGCACTTAATGTAAATGTTTTAATTCCTGGAAAACCCATTTCAAATTGCCAAAACATCTAAATTTAAATTAAAAAGGGGCTCTAGATTTTACCCTAAAATTACCCTTACTCCCTAGGAGTACGCTTAATCTATGATCATACCTAAGAATCAAAATTGCAAAATGTATGGAGACCTAGCCAAAACTAAAATAGTGGTGAGAACTCAACCTTTCGATGTCTCAGTTGAATCTTCTGGGCGTGCACTAACAAGATCCACTAAAACTGACAATAAATCAGATGATTTGGCTTCCCATCCAGTGGAATATTTGTACAACTGTACACTGAGGTAAAAATGTCTTCGGAAGATCCATTTCTTGGTTTTTATGGAATTTTTACTCTTTTCTGTCAAACTTTTACCAAATTTTGTACATACGAACATAATGGGTACTGGTATAAGTTATATTATTTTGGTTTGTCTTTGTTTTATTAGTTAGCCAAGCGTTGATAGTAGCAACATTAAATAAGAAAAATAAGATTATGAAGTAGGATGTTTGCTGTTTTATATAAAACCGTTACCAATTATTGTATATGTAATTGTAAGTACCTATATAATCCCTTTTAAGATGTACCTTTTTAAGATGTATTTTTACAATTCAAAGTAATAAATAACATTAATTCAGAATTGAAAATTATTTTTTCTTAGAAACTATAAAGTAATAAGCAGTTTTATTCTAAGTTCAGAAAAATAATCAGTGCTGACCAGGAATATCATCAGAACTTATCAGTTCTGATATTAGGAACTGGTGCATTTTCTGATCTGTCCTGATCAGGAATGGCATCAGAACTGATAGTCCTGATCAGGAAAATAACATCAGAACTGATCAGTCCTGATCAGGAATGGCATCAGAACTGATCAGTCCTGATCAGGAATGGCATCAGAATTGATCAGTCCTGATCAGGAAAGGCATCAGAACTGATCAGTCCTGATTAGGAAAGTCGTCAGAACTGATCAGTCCTGATCAGGTAATGCACCAATTCCTGATTTCAGACCTGATCAGAACTGATCAGTTCTAATTGGTATTCCTGATCAGTTCCGATTATTTTTTTAATCAGACCTAATCGAAAATGTTCATGAGGGTGATCACAACAAATCAAATGGAAATTTAAATTACATTAACGTCACACTAAAAGTACGTGATATTTATTTATAGGTTACTGTACAAAATTTCCCAAATTATAATTCAACATAATATTTCTTACTTATTTTCGTATTTAATTTATATCAAGAATACGTTACGTACATATCTATCATATTTTTTATATAGAGGGTGTAACATCGCAATCTGAAGGTAAAAATATCAGCTTAATGTACAAACAAAATTAAATTTATTATGTTGTATTTCTTATAATAATGTTAAATTTAAAAACGGATGCATTATACGAAACATTCCACATATATTTCACATACAACATTTATAACAGCTAAAGTGTGCGCCATTATTTGTCATTAGAAAAAAGTTTGCTTTATAGGTGCTGTAGGCAATTTCACTACAGTGTACTGGCAACTCTACGGCCTGATCGTCGACTGTTGTTTTCGGCTGTAAGTCAGTATAATCCCTTCCATTTACAAAAAATTTACGGCAGTCGCCTATAACGGCCTAACTCTGCATCCGGTCATTGTAAAGTGAGACGGAAGACAATGTTATCCCTGGAAAACTGACACATTGTTACAAGCCAATTAGAAGGTAAGACGGGGCTGCCAGATGCCCGGATGACAAATGACACTCAATCCCCAGCTAGAAGTTTTATTAATTTATCCACGCATCGTTTGTTAATCGCTAATTCTTTAAAAATATAAAAAGTTGTTTATATGGGAGTCGGAATTAAAAAGGAAACCCCTCCTTTTGAGTACCTGAAATGTGACATAATATGGATAAATATTACACCCTTCCGATAAATATAAACCAGTTAACCAGTTTAAAACTTAATATTTTATATGTATAAAACATCCGTAATAAGATACAAGAAATTCAAAAGTTATAACACAGCAATTGATTAAAAGTCAAGAATTCAAAATATTATCAGAACTGTGTGGAACCGTGCTTCAAGGTTTATACAGTAGAACCAAACTTATTCGAAATTCAGGGTAAAGCAAATTTATTTTGAATTAAATTTAGTTTCAAATATCGAGAATTTGAATTATAATGGTTAATGTGAATGAAATTCGAATCATAGAGGCCAAACAAATGACAAAATGAATTCATATCTGGAGGATACTGAGTTTAGGCATTAACTCATGCTCCAACCGGCTTGTTTTTTGCACTTAATTCGATTTTCAGAGCATCACAGTTCGTACTGTAGACGTTGACTTCGAGTTTCAGAAGGAAAGTTTCGAATTTACAGCAACAACATTCGAATTCTAGAGGCCCAATTATAAACAATACTCGAACTATCGAGGATATATTATGCCTTAAAACACTTTGAATTATCGGTATATTATGTTTCGAATATTAGAGGTGTTCTGAAGGGAACAGAAAAATGTTACTAGTGAGGCTTTTATGTATAGTGCGAGGCTGTTTTTTTAAAATTTGAGAAAGGAGAAAAAACTACTTTAAAGTAATTTAAGTGCAATCTGATATTTGTAATTAATTATTAGTCAATTTAAAAGTGTTTACATATAAATTTGTTACGAGTCAATAAATACAGGTATAATGAATACCCTTATATGTATACATTCACATAAAATAGTATTTATAATTAAAGCCGTTATACTAAAATGTGATAATCAACAATTATTTATATACTTGTGGATTGAAGGAGCCACAACCCCTAACCTTGCTCCAATACTCTGCATTATCTGATTTTTTTACTCTTTACATGCTGAGGAAAATAAAACAACACATGTCAGTCCAGAAACAAAGTAGAATCATAATCACATGCTTTAATTTAAACAAAACAGTCGTTTTTAAAATCCCCTATCCTTTTTTATGGGGAATGTTAACGTTATATTTCGCTTGCTGGTAACTTTTTAGAAATACCGCTAAATTTCCGTAGTCCCTTGGATCAAGGCCTTTAATTTGAGCCGTGTCTCCATCATCCTGCAATCTGCCTAACTCCCACATTTTTAACGTAAATATTTCGATTACAGAATAATACCAGGGGTGCTGAAAAGTCCCGGAACGTCTTAATATTTTCATTTTTAATTTGGCTAGAAGATTACAACTTCGCAAATGCAGTTGGCTGCTAAAAACTATTCTTTTACGTTATTACTAACTCCGTACCTCCTATGGGGGACGGCCCACTAAGAGTCGGTAGATAATTTTAAATAATAATGTTAGATTATTTTAAGCATAGACTGATATCCACATAAAATTAAAGGGCTGGTCAAGCAGAGACGAATGCCACAAACCGCACTTCAAAAGCTTTATAAGTTAAAAAATGGTGCTGTTCCATGATTTTAAAAGTAAGCTGTAACATTCAGCTGAAAATTCTGGAAACCACTTAAATATTGTTATTATTAATTTTTCTAGAAGATTACAACTTTGCAAATTCATGAGGTTGCTACAAATCTATTTTTTAACTCCCTACCTTCAAGGTTATTCCGAGGTTGTTACTATTGGCATTGGCATGTTTAAAGGAAAGATCTCGGAGATTGTAGGTTTTCCCTTATCACTTGAAGATTGCCCATTAGTAGAACAATAACAATACATTAAGGCTTTATCCATGTCAGGAATAATTGTAAGTTCTGTTGCCTTTCAGAGATATTGAGTGTAGTAGCTAGCTGAAACTTGACATTTAGCCCAATTACTGTTTTTGTCACTATGTTACTAAGCGAGAGAGAAAGAATCACATTGTTAATAATGCGTGGTTATGGTGATCGTACTCCACCACCTTTACCAGAAGGACGAAATTATTTAATGATACTTTTCCAGGAAAAAATCATGTTTCCAAATTTATTGTTAATAGAACCATACAGCGTTTTGAAGAGACAGGAAGTATAAAGGATCGACCAAGATCTGGAAGGCCACAGCAACTTATGAGGAAAAGTCGATGGTCGTCTTACACACATTTGTTGAAGACCCACTTACCTCCATTACGACAGCAGCTTCACAACATGAAATAAGCTGCTTTTCAGTTAGTAAAGTTTTAAAAAGAAACAATTTTAAATGTTATAAAATGCACTTACTTCACGAATTATGTGATGACGATTTTGATCGTCGTATGGAGTTTTGCGAACTGTTGATGGATAGCATCAATAGAGATCCGAATCTTCCAAGAAACATCTTATTTACTGATGAAGAAACTTTCACGTTAAATAGAACTGTCAACAGACACAACTACCCGTATTGGAATGACGAAAACCGTCATTGGATGGTTGAGTAACATACAAAACGCCCACCAAAATTAAATGTTTTGGCGGGTAATCTTGGAAGCCAGGTGGTAGGACCATTGTTTATTGAAGGAAACTTAAACTCTGTGAAATATTTAGCAATGCTTCGAAACAAAAAATTCCTGCCTTACAAAATATTGCTGGTGATAACTTTGGGACACTCTAGTTTCAACAAGATGGAGCTCTTCCACACTTCGGTGTAGACATAAGACAGCATTTAAACTATGTGTTTCCAGGTAAATGGATCGGTAGAAGAGGCGCGATAGAATGGCCAGCCCGATCTCCGGACTTATCCCCACTTGACTATTATTTCTGGGGTTATCTGAAAGATCAAATTTATCGAACCAAACCGAAAGATTTGGTAGAGTTGAGATTCCGTATTGTAGACTAGAAGAAGCTGAGTGTATTCCAGTACATGCAATAAACAACGCCTTAACGGCGTTTTATCATCGGCTGGCGACTGGGATATTGCAAAGAACTTGGGGGAAAACAATTTGCAAACCTCCTATAACATTCAAGGTAGGTGATTTAATGTGGATTATGGTTACAAACCGGTAAAAAAATTAAAATTAAAACTAGAACCAGTAACTTTCACAGTTTTCAACAGAATATTACAGCTTACTTTTAAAATCTTGGAACAGCCACAATGTTTTAACGGATAAAGATTTTAAATTACGGTTTGCGGCATTCTTCTCTGCTTGACCAGATCTTTAATTTGATGTGGATATCAACCTGTACTTTTATTTAAAATTATCTTCCGACTTCTCGTGGGCCGTCCCCCATAGGAGGTGCGAAGTTGGTAGTAATGTAAAAAAATAGTTTTTTAGCACCCAATTGCATTCGGGAAATTTGAATCTTCTAGCCAAATTAATAATGACAATGTTAAGCCGTTCCGGGACTTTTCAGCACCACATATAAAGATAACATAATCTACATTACTATATTTAAGCATTATTAAAAATCCTTAAAAACGCAGTTTGGATGAACCTGAGAAATTATTAATTTATAATAATTGTAATTAACACTTAAACATAAATTGAATTAATATTTATAATTTGTAATAAGATGCCCATATACTGTTTCGATATTAAATTAACCCAAAATATCTAATGATTATATTTTGTATAGTAAACACGAGGATTTTAATTGTTATTTTGTAAACTATAGGTTCAATAACAGTATTGTTTTATAGTAGTTTATAGTTTTTGTTGTGTTTATATATATATATATATATATATATATATATATAATACTACCAGTAAGGAATGTTTATAAAGAAACCAAAACGATATACATTTTGGTACTTAATATAGCAGTTGTAGTTTTATAAGACTAGAAGGAGCGCACTAGACTACAAGGCCGTCAGTGTAGTGTTCATGCGGCCGCCACGTGAGGCGCAGCGAGTGTCAGTCACAACGGTACTGCAGGCCAGTTGCTTCAGATTTGTGCCGGCGCCGAAAAGATTAAACATTAAACATTTTAACAATTTATATTTGCATACGATTGTATCAAAGCATAAAGTTCTTCCTGCAAAAATGTTTATATAAAGTGGAAAATAATAAGGCAATCAAATCAAATGGCTGAACTAAAAACATTGTTGGATGGTACAAATATACAACTTTCAACGTAATTTATAAAGAGTTAATAAATAACAATAATTAATGCTATGTAAAAAACCTGACTTAAAAAACTTATTGACCTACCTTACACTACCCAATTTGTACATAATAATAATAATAATAATAATAATAATAATTGTTATTGGTAATAATTATAAAATTGTATGCCGCATCCCGTTTTGATCCCACGGAGGGTTCTACAATCTTGCAAATTAAAACATTGGTTGCCAGCGCCTCCTTTGGCACGGTGTGTCACTAGTTTCATGGTGTATTCTTTGCTTAACGGATGGACCATGAGCTTGGTTAATCTAATCTGTATTGTTAGTCAATGCTTTACCTAAGTGTAAAACTGAATATAAATCTATACGTATTACTAGTGAAACAAATGCTTTAGAACAAAAGTTACAACATTATTAGTACAGTATATGTTTGAGATTTATAGGTAGCTATGGTTGGAGAGAAAATAGAAAACGTCAGGGTAAAAGAATTTAAAATAGCCGTAAACTTTGGATTAACAATATAATTTCTATAAAAAATCAATATTGAAGTTTTAATTAAGTCAAATCTAGATTTAAAGAATCTATACCATGCAGTATTGCGTACCACAGTTTAACTTATCACTCATTCCAATGAATTACACGAATTTGGCCCAAAGGATGGCAAACCAACAGCTAAAACGCAGGCAGGGGTATTTTATACACAATTTATATGTGTATGTACATATCGTATGTAGTGTACGTACATATGTACAATTTATAAGTGTTTTTGCATATATATATATTTGTGTTTGTGTGTGTGTGTGTGTGCGTGCGTGCGTGCGTGCGTGCGTGCGTGTGTGTGTGTGTGTGTGTGTGTGTGTGTGTGTGTGTGTGTGTGTGTGTGTGTTTGCACTCTAGCCGATTTACTGCAAATTTGGAATGGACATTCCTTCTTGTATTCAGTTGGACAAGTTCGTTAGACAAAACAATCGGAAAACTCTTAACCCCTTTGAGTTGTTGGGCTCAAATAGGGCCGGAAAAGCCCAAAACGTAAAATTAATACACTTTGAATAATAGGAAGTAATAATAATAATATTAGGCAGAAATTTGAAGCCCTCCTTCATTATTCTAGAAAAAATATTCACCAAGTTATTAGAGAAAATGTAAATTGAGTAAACACAGTATACGTTGTCTTATAGGGATTTTCCATTGAAAAGGCTGTTTTTCATATCTTGGTGTAATTTATCACTCCTAATACCCCCATACTGACTTCTGATCCTGATGGAACCTCCTCCTAAGCTTATAATGCACAAAATTGCCATCCCAGTAATGTAGTGGAGTAGAACCAGGTGCATCAAAACAGCCAACATATCTAATACTTTAGTTTTTTTTAGAAATTACATAATTATTTCTTTAAACCCTTTATTTGATATTCTTAAAGTTTTTAATGCGGATATCCACTTCCCCAACGTCAGCGTGCTGCGTGCGAACTCGTTTAATTTAAGAGCTATATAACATCGTTTATGTTAGGTTGACTTACATCAAGTTTAGACTGAACTTGTATACTCTACCTTCATTCATTATCACATATTTCACTGGAACTGGACTGGTTATTAAATTATCTATTGTAACATCAAGTTATAAGGTTGTGGAGGTTTACAGGTAAGGAAGTGTTATTAAGAGGATTTTGACATATTGAATTATTCCTAGCTCTTCATGACATGTAATATTATGTGTAACCTAATAGTTTGTTGAAACTTGTTCAGGCGTGGACTTGCATATATAATCTGCCATGTCTCAAATATTTACCTGTGTAAATGAAAATTCTAGTAAATTTAAAATAAAATATAAAAAAATATTGAAAGTCCAAAACGAGATCAGTTAAAACAGTGATTTTCAATGGAAACTATTCTCAGAAGAACTTAAGATATCCAAGTCCCTTGTTCATTGCATGAAATGATGTTTTGTCTTTCACTCAATAAACAATTCAAAACGGCTCAACAATTTTCTTATTATTTGGCAACCAAAAATTATTTAGCTAGCAGATGTTATTAACTCTTCATCTGCTCACTGTGAGACAGAAGATAAAGTTATCCCCGAAACAATTTACCTTTTTTTCACTACCCAATTGGGTATACACTGGAGTGCCATGTGCCCAGGTGTATAATCGGACACCAGCCAGTAGTATTATAAATTTGTGGATGTATATTTTGTATCGTTAAATTATAACAAGATATGCAAAATAAATCTTCATAAATCTGAACTAGAAAAGAAACCCCTCCATTACAGTACCTGGAATGTGTCATAATAAGAATAAACATGATCCCTTAGGCTTTAAATAAATTCAAACCAACATAAGACCTAATATTGTATATTTAACAAAATATGCAGAAACAAATCCAAACATTTCCACAGTAATTAATTGTCTATATTGAACATAACTACCTGTAGCTCGCAAGTGTAAGGTTTAAATGATCTATTTAATTTATGTATGTATTATTTATTAACTTAGTTTTTTAACAAACTGAAAAAAACAGTAGAAATAATAAATATCTTTAACAAATTTATATGGTTTTATTTATTACAGGGAATACCCATTAAGAGCTACTACTACAACAATAATACTACAAAATGTGTATGTATTTACAATTGGAAAATTATAAAATATTTATTTATAAAAAATAAAATTATTTAGTTCGCAATGTTGCCTACCATGTAACTAACCTAATTATAATAATTCAAACGTAAATATTTGTCATTATTTAAACTAAATAACAATAAGAAATGTACTGGCAATATTTACTCTGCACGTTTATGATTATCAAACTAGATTATGCGGAACTCTAGTGGTATCCAAGTTAACTGAACGCATAATATAGTTGGTATGCTCAAAAATTAGTTACAAAAACAATATAACATTACTTCTTCAGTCAGTGAATCATGAAATTTTAGTTAGTTATAAAAAACACTATCGTATTAATTCTTCAGTCAGTGAATTATGAAATCACCGCTGTTTATCCATGCTCTTGTCATTCAATCGTACTTAATGATTTGTTTATACTACTCAGGAATTCATTATTTCAGCTACATCTTCTTTATATTGTCTCCTCAGGTTGCTGTATCACGTTCTTGTTTCATACAGCGTTGTAAAATAACATAACACGGCAACACTTTCTGACACGATAGACATTGATTAGGACGGTGATCATCTGCTTTATCAGTAAGAGGTTTTTTGCATAAAACACACTTTAGGAAACGAGGTACCTTCTTCCTGTTTGGGCGCTCACCAGTATGTGTCAGCATATGAGTCTTGAGGCCTCCTGACTGTGTAAAGGATTTCTCACATCTAGAACAATTGAAGGGACGCTCACCAGTATGTGTCAAAATATGATTCTTTAAAGTGCTTAAATGTGCAAAGGAATTTTCACAGCGTGGACATTTGTAGGGGCGCTCACCAGTATGTTTTAATATATGATTCTTTAAAGTGTTTAAATGCGCATAGGAATTCTCACAGCGTGGACATTTGAAGGGGCGCTCACCAGTATGTGTCAACACATGAATCCTTAATGTGTCTGATCGTGAAAAGGATTTCTCACATCTAGAACAATTGAAGGGACGCTCACCAGTATGTATCAATATATGATTATTTAATGTTTTTGAATCTGCGAAGGATCTCTCACATTTCGTACATTTGAAGGGGCGCTCACTAGTATGTGTTAGCATATGAATCTTTAGGCTGCCTGACTGTGTAAAGGATTTCTTACATCTGGAACAATTGAAAGGGCGCTCACCAGTATGTGTCAATATATGATTCTTTAGAGTGTTTGAATGTGCAAAGGAATTCTCACAGTGTGGACATTTGAAAGGGCGCTCACCAGTGTGTGTTAGCATATGAATCTTTAGGATGCCAGACTTTGAAAAGGATTTGTCACATCTCGGACAATTGAAGGGGCGCTCACCAGTATGTGTCAACACATGATTCTTTAAAGTGCTTAAATGTGCAAAGGATTTTTCACAGCGTGGACATTTGTAGGGGCGCTCACCAGTATGTGTCAATATATGACTCTTTAAAGTGTTTAAATGTGCAAAGGAAGTCTCGCAACGTGGACATTTGAAGGGGCGTTCACCAGTATGTGTTAGCATATGAGTCTTTAGGTTGCCTGACCGTGTAAAGGATTTCTTACATTTATAACAATTAAAGGGGCGCTCACCAGTATGTGTCAACACATGATTCCGTAAAGTGTCTGATCGTGAAAAGGATTTCTCACATCTAGAACAATTGAAGGGGCGCTCTCCTGTATGTATCAATATATGATTATTTAATTGTTTTGAAAGTGCGAAGTATTTCTTACATCTCGGACATTTGAAGGGGCGCTCACTAGTATGTGTCAGCAAATGGGTCTTTAAGCTACCAGACTGTGTAACGGATATCCTACATCCTGGACACTTTAAAAGGCACTCACCTTTATCAGACATTTTATCTCAATGTAACTTCTTAAATTATCTAATATTTTAAAAGATTTCTTATATTTTGGACCCTTGAGGGAGCACTCTCCCGTATGTGTCAACATATGAGTCTTTTAATTTGCATAACTGTGTAAAGGATTTGTAACATCTCGGAAAATGTAAAGGGCACTCACATGTAGGTATTATTATATGATTCTTTAATGTGCTTGAATGTGCAAAGGATTTTTCATAGTTTGAGCAATCGAAAAGGCACTTTCCAGTATGCGTCAGCATCTGAGTCTTTAAATTGCCTGACGGTGTGTAAATGATTTCTCACATATTGCATACTTGAATGGGCGCTCCTCCATAAGTATTTCAATGTAACTTCCTAAATATCCTAATGTGGTAAAGTATTTAATGCATTCTGGACACTTATGTGGGAGTTCACTGATATGTTTAAACATATGCTCCTTTACAGAGTCTGCTCGTAAAATGGATTTGTCTTGGACAATTTAAGGGGTGCTTACTTGTGCACAAGTACAAAATTATAAAACTAACTAATGTGTGTGGGCACGTGAGAACTTATATTCATTTTCTTGTATAGGTTTTCCTAGTTTTAAGTATGGTAGCTTCAAAAAACACTCAACCGTTTTGTTTTTTCTTTATATACTGCCATTACTAACGTTTGCTGTTGCATAAAACTGGAAACAAATGCTTCACCGTTGATATCACCTTATCTGAAAAGAAACATAAAAAGGCTACAGAATTATAATTGTCAATGAAAGTTACTTTGTTAATTGCGAAGGTAGTAAATTTGTATCAATTCAATAGATATTATTTTACACCTACACATATATACATTGGTTACGCATAAAACAAAATATGTGTTCTAGTTGTTGTAACAAGTATAGTTTAGTTATTGAGTTACATTAATTAATTATTTAACCAAGCGAGTTTCAGAAATACTTTATGACTTAATGGGCAATATCCTTGTAACTGCGATCCCCTATGACCTACGATAATGACCAATGTTTTTTCGTTAGTCTATGATATACTGATAGCTGTACTTTTAGAGCACACTATCGGAACTGTTTATTAATAAACGGAGCTAGTACTCAGTCCTTCTAAATATCAGACTCCTGATATTTAAAATTTGTGATTTCTTTGTTTAATGGTACTGTGTAGGATAATTTTGACACTTATCTTATATATCTAAGTATATAAAATTGTATTGTAAACGCTATATAAATAATAAACACCAAATGTAAACTAGGTACCCTATAAAGTTTAATTAAGTACTAAGTCAGTAAACTTATACAAAAACCTCGATTTCTCGAAAAAATCCTAATTCTAAACAGATTATAATATAGAATTAATTTCTGTAGTAAAGAAAAAACTACGATAACAAGTTTAAGATAGGGAAAGATTAGTTAAAATTATGTATAAAGGTAATTTCAATTGCATAGAAAAAGTTATTTAAAATGTTACCTTGTGAGACAAACGCGTTCATTGGGCTGTGATACTTTGGTATGAAAATGTCCGCTCCTACATTTAAAACCCACTATCTACAGACTAGATAATGGTTAGTCATTTAACCTTTACCTCATTTAAGCCATCGTAAGCAGATGTGTTAGCTAACATAACAAGGATTGGGAGATTACCATATCATTTTATTTTACGATCAGACCGTTCATATTACAAATTGGCTTATTAACATCTAACATGGAAGTAAATATTAAACGAGTTCACAATATAATAGCTAACAGAATGGCCTACTAGTCTGTTGTGAGCTGAAGGCTACCCGAAACATGAACGTTGGATATCAACGAGTTTACAATACGATAGTTCACCGAATGAACTATTAATGTGTTTTGAACTATACGAAACACGAACGTTGGCTGGAAATCAACGACTCAAATACCACTAAAAGAGCTCCCAGTGTTAATCTTGTGGGAAAAATCGATTTTTTTAAAGAAAACGTTATTAATACTAAATAGAATCATTAAAATAAGGAACACAGCCGAGATTTTGCACCAAACGGTTTAACTGCTAAATATAATGTATTTCTATAAAGGCATTTTCGACTTATCATTATGTGTAAAGACACTTAAGATTTTGTCGTTAGCAGTGCAAGCATTGGGAGAGCCGCATAATCACTGCAGAAGACACCGTTGCAACTTTCACGAATTATAAGGTAAATATGAATGAATTATGAGTGTTGAACGTGTGAAATGCTTGTTGTGTTACAAGTATAGATTCAATTAAGTAATTTCAAATTTTCCGCCTACAGGAAATAAAACTAGAAGCGTCTAGAAACTTCCAGCTTCGAATATTCTAGTCGATTCTGGACTTGAAGCGGAAGGTGAACCCAGCACGGTCACGTGACAGGGAAGCGAGATAAAACCGTCCCCGCGTCTCAACTCGTCCTCCTTTGTTCTTCACAATTCGGTCTAGAAACATCTAAAGTTTTCTAAATTAATATAGCGTGTTTTCAGCTATTTCCTAATTCGTCGACTTGTTTACGGGGTGCACCCCAACGTATTCTATTTCGCAAAATATAACCCGGGGGAAGCTTAAATCCGCGATAAATTATTAAATTCAAAAAAGCGGTCTTTTATAAATTTCGTAAATTCAACTCAAACACGGAGAGCACCTTTCGACTAAATATTCGGGAAAGTTTTTAGGGGATAATTAATTTAATAAAGGGAAAGCACTAATTTTAAAAGAACAGTGTTATATCAGTGATTATATATTGATTAAATTCAATTGTGTTCCAAGGCATTCTACAATGTTCCTGAAAGTAATTATAGTTCATATATTATTATGATTCGTGTTATTTCAGGAGTGTATATGTGCTAAATTAATTGTAATAAAGTAACAATTTATTAATTTTATAGATATTAATTGCTGTTGACATTTTAATTGATTTTGCATTCCCAAGCTGTTTCAAATTAACTATCACTGTTGCTACAAATTGTAAGAGCTTGAAATTTGGAAGAGTAACTAAATACTAGGAATTATCAGATTTAACAATTAGAGTGTCAATGAATTTGGTTGATTTAAAAAAAGAAAGTAAAATAGTCTTACACAGTTTATGGTAGTTCTTCTGGATGAAGCATTAAATATTATAATCAATTGAGGCATAGTTAGGAGGAAAAGAGTGGTTGGAGGTTAGGAGGTGTAAATAGGAGGTATAGTGGTATGAAAACGTATTATTCCCAACCATTCGCTTTTGAAATAGCCACCAAATAAGTTGCAGCTTCTCATCCTGTTCTCACATTAAGCACACATACTACCATCGCCAGCTCATACATAACTGTGTTATAAATAAGTTTAAAAAATTACAAACAAATATAAAATATAAAGGCCTAGAAGTATACCAAACGAAATGTCATTCTATGGTGAAACAATTTTAGTAGATACATATATTCCTTATTCTGAGGTCTAATTCATATTTAAAACAAATTGTAAGCTGCATTTACAGCTCAATAAAGTAATATCTAATATCTTGGTTCTTATTTAAAGCAACCCACACTCATCAGAGATCCACAAAGTGTTTTGGGCCCAGCACACTTCCACAGATCTCTGTATAATAATTCAGTTTTGGATATGACTAGTGTTTGTTAACTCTTATAGTGAATTTTGAGGTAAATCACTGTTAATTTCAGCGGTAATTAGTTTTGATAAATAATAGGTAGAGATTGTTTCAATTGTAATAAGGATAATTGTTTCAAAGAGTGTAACAAGTAGAGAAGCAAACTGTTACAAGTGCGAGGAAGAAGCGTAACAGTTGTAGTTTTGTTACTGACTAAGATCGGCTGTTTCTTTAGCCAGATTAATGAACTAATCAATGACCAATGGCAGCTGGATCCAGACGTGAGGTCTAACTCACTTCGTGAGCTCATCCAATTAGCGTTATATTAAAATAATATAAAATTGTAGATAGTTCATAGGTATAAATCAGTTTGATTTGGAAAGTCAAGTACACCTAACGCATCATAATTAAATTTTATTTCCGAATATAATAAGCAAATAAAAACACGTTAACTATAGTCTGTTTTAAAACTTAAATATTATTTTAAGGGCGTGTTTGTGTAACCAGCATAACAAAATAGCATAAAACCAGCATTGGACATTGCACCATTGATGGGGTTAACTTTATTTTGAACCTAAATATATATATATTCCAAAATGTCTCTTATGATTGAAATAACTGTCAGTAAAAAATTGATATAACCTATTTAAATATTTGGTTTTGAAGAAGGATGAATACGCTGTTAGAGTGCTTAGAAAATTATAATTTTAAATTCAGTAACAGAAAACACTGTCAATACTGAACAAAAAATATTCCATAGATTTATGTATTTATCATTTTTCACCCAGTTAGCCGCTCATTAGCCAATGAAACTAGGAAGAATATATTTTGGACATATTTCAATCTTCTACACCTTTGTATACTATTATGTGTTATTTGTAAGAAATCCCATCAAGTACATAAACCGTAGTTGAACTTTGTGAGAGGGAATGTATAAAAAGGTGAAAAGGTTTTTATTTTGTGATATTTAAAAAAAATAATAAATAAGCAAACCACAAATATAAACATGCTTGCCATAGTAGTTAAAACCGATTAAAATAATTTAAATTACAATTTCCTATAGTAACCCTAAACTCAAAATGTTAATACTATTACATATTCCAACTATGATAATTTGTTCTGAACTTTCATTAAAAAGTTAAACGTTAAGATTTAAAACTTAAAAGTGCAAGTAAATCGGTAATTTTTCCGTATATTGTAGCCTCAGTAATATTGTTAAACGCACAAGAACAATTCAGTCAAACTAGGGGCCGGTGGGATTCCGGGGTAAAATATGGGAAGAAAGTAAAATGTAGAGGGATAAACGGGTAATCTTGTGAAGGAACAAGGAAATGTCTTTCGATGAGAGTTATTTATTGAAAAATATTTTTCCGTATATTGTAGCCTCAGTAATATTGTTAAACGCACAAGAACAATTCAGTCAAACTAGGGGCCGGTGGGATTCCGGGGTAAAATATGGGAAGAAAGTAAAATGTAGAGGGATAAACGGGTAATCTTGTGAAGGAACAAGGAAATGTCTTTCGATGAGAGTTATTTATTGAAAAATATTCATAAGAAGGTTGAAAATGTAGTAACAAAACGAATTGAATACTATAAAAACAAAAAGTATCAGAGGTTTCAACTGATAACTGACCAATTCGTATAAGTGCAACGATGATAATAGAAATTATTCAATTGAACAATGGAATTGATTTTTTATATTTCATTTGGCGTATTGACAGCGACCAGAACCAAATTTACTAATTAAAATGTTTTTCTCATATTCTTTTTTACACTTGTGTTAACCGGATAACAAATTCATTTCGTAAGACTAAACAACGTAATAAAAACATAAGATATCCCAATATAGTATAACTATCATAGTCTAGATTTCTAGCTTTCGCACTGGGCTGTTAAAAAAGGAACTCCGTAACACAAATTGTTAATCCCCACCTATATGCGATTGTTATAATTTTAGTAAACGAACCCGTTAACTGTCGAATTTAAACATACTTAACAACTTAACTTAAAGCTCCAGTCTACCCCTGCCGCACTACTAAAATGAAGTGGTTTACGGGATAACATTTAACACCGACCACATTGACCATAAAATTAATGTTAAGGTCTCATATTAAAGAGGGTAAAATTGTAAACTAATGTGGTTAATGGATTTTTGAGTTTTTTTAAGTGAATACTATCAATACCCTTGTTCGAAATGTTTAAAAAATGGTAATTTCAAACAGTAATAACTGACAACAGAAACGTTAATTAGAAAATATGAAGTCACATTAATAACTTTGTATTTACTCTATGATAACCCGTTCAGAGTGTGTCGCTAAACAAATGTTGAATCCATAATACCAAATCCCGTGAACCACTGCAACTGAAAAATTTACTACCGTGCATTACCGGTCCCTGGCAGCAGCGAGGGGAACCACGCCATTACGTGAACTTTTTAACCCTTCTCCTCCGAGCCTCGCTTCCCCTCCGCTCCCGCTTCTACCTCGTGTTCCATCTGTCAAATCAGAGGGAACCGACCTCTCTGTTGTGAATATTGATTTGGTTATTTATAAATATTGATTATTATTGATGTTTACGCTGGTACTATCCGGTAAATCTATCAATCAACGAAACCACAACATTTTTTTCAAAATTTTGGAAATTTGACACCGATTATGGAAATGTTTTTCCGCGGGAAAAGTCGTTAAAACCCCAGAAAACGGAGAATTTGTTTTCTTAAAATACTGTCATGTGGGTATTTAAAATGTGCGGAATTTAACCCTTAACCGCAATTATTAGCAAATATGCAATCATTTTTCCGATCACACTTTTACTCCATGAAAAGTAGGAACAGTCAGGAAAACGTAAGAAAATAGGAAAATAACGTCGTTCTTATAATACTGTAATGTGGGTATTCAACATTTCCGGAATTTCACCCGGAACACGAACATGCAATCATTTTCCCGATCACACTTTTCACTCCGCGGAAAAGTAGGGAACAGTCAGGAAAACGTAGGAAAATAACTTGGTTCTTCTAATACTGTCATGTGGGTATTCAAAATTTGCGGAATTTCAACCGGAAAACGTACATGCAATCATTTTCCCGATCACACTTTTCACTCCGCGGAGAAGTAGGGAACAATCAGGAAAACGTAGGAAAATAACTTGGTTCTTCTAATACTGTCCTGTGGGTATTCAAAATTTGCGGATATTCACCCTGAACAAATACATGCTATTATTTTCCCGATCACACTTTTTCTCCGCGGAAAAGTCGGGAAAATGTCAGAAAAATGGGGAAATCATTGTTTTTATAATACTGACATGTGGGTATTAAAATTCTGCGGACATTTTCCTGAATACGTACGTGCAATTACTTTACCGATCACACGTTTTTCCGTGGAACAGTCGTAAAAATTCCGGAAAATCGGAAACTTATTTTTCTTATAATTCTGCCATGTGGGTATTCAAATTGTGCAGAATTTTACCTTGATTTCGTATTTTCAATTATGTTTTCGATTGTACTATTAATAAACAATATATTGCCAATAAAGATTTATAAACTATTCAACACAGAGCGGGCCCGGCGCCAAGCCGTGCTTTTACAGCGGCTACAGCACTAGTTTCCGGTGGTTTTCATCCGCATTTAATAACGAGGTTAGGTTATATTAATATATCTAACATAACTTAACCTTAACCATGTTTTTTGATGTGCCACACAATGATTAGACATACAGCGCTCCGCGGAGTTATGTTACGTTAGTTCATGATAAATAACTAATTTAAATATCATAACCTAACTCCGCAGAGTGCTGTATAACCTGTTTTTGTCGCTGTGGTGGCACATTTTCTACGTTTTCCTGCGCGCTCCAGTTTTAACGGCCGTAGCTCCCTTGATAATATTCCGTTCGGGGAAATAATTGCATGCAAGTATTCAGGGTGAAATCCCGCACACTTTGAATACCCACATGACAGTATTGTAAGAAAAAAACTACGATATTCCGATTTTCCAGGGTTATAACTATTTTTCCGTGGAAAAACTATCATTTATATAATCAGCGACAAATATTCAACATTTTGGAAAAAAGATTTGCGTGGTTTCGTTGATCGATATATTTACCTAACATCCTTTATGAAAGTGTACGTAGTTTCAATTTAGTTTTAAAATGCCTATAGAGACTAAAGAATCGAATCCCAGATAAAATTTTCAATGCCAGGATTTCGGATTACGTTGTAGAATCCCGGGATCCCAGGATAATCATTAATTTGCGTACAAATAACAGTAACAAATTTATTTTTGGTTTCTCAAGATTAAAGTTAATAAGTTCTAACATTGTAATCTATCCATACGATTTGGTATACATTTTAATTCGATTTAATCAGAGAGCTGCTATGAGAAATCATTTGCTTATTTTTTTCAATATAGGCACACAACCATCCCAGCCGCGTCGCGTCATCGTGATTTAGTTTAGCCAACATCAATATCAATATGCAGTTTTCTAATTCTTTGTTATTTCGTGCGTCCGTGTCATGTTTGTTCAATTAATTGTGTTTTTAAAATTCAAAGATCTCTTGTGAGTGAATTACGTACATTAGTTGAAGCCTGAAGATGGGGTTATAAACAACCTCAAAGCCAGTCGCTTTTATTAAGGACAGATCGGAACGAATAGGATCACTGACGGCAAAAATTACTTTAAACCATTTGTCACAATGACCTATGGATGCAGTACAGAGAGAAGGGCGTATAACTTTTGTCATGGTATATTCTCGCACCATACAAACACATCTTAGCCCATATCGCAAAACTATTCCTCAGTGCAATATATACACAACCTCAGTTCCTCAGTTTTTAATTATATACCCAGACAGCACATAATATTCTAGGGACATTCTCAGAAAGTTCCAAATGTGCCCTCAATGTGCCGGAATTACGCGAATATTCTACGCACATTCCCAGAACAAACATTTAGAATATTATTTTCAAATATCCCAAAGAATATTCTCAGAATATCCTTTTTTTACACTTTATGGAATGTTCATGACTAATAAATTTCAAATGTGCTGAGAATATTCTCAGAATATTCTGAAACGAATATTCCCCATAGACAGGCAGCACTTTCAGTTAAACAGCGCTCGTCGCGCTCCCCAAAGATCACGTGACAGTGGACGTTTATGAAACTATTGTTCAACTGTCAACTAACTCGCCGCCATTTGCCGTTATTTTCTTGATTTGTTGTTTATGTCTTTCGGCTGTTATGAAAGTACTCAAGAAATCTGTTTTGGAAGTGTTCATAACGATGGATAACGGTAAATACAGTGAACAGTTTTATAATAGTTATAATTAGTTTTAATACTTCTTTTTACTGTCAATATTCAACTGGACCCTGCATTAGTTCACTTTTCTTTGGCTTAAACCATGGCTAGGTTATGGTTAGTTAACTTTACAACTATTTTAAAGATTTCCAACTTGTTCTATTTCCTAATTTCACACGGCAGTCACAAACTTAATTGAATAATGTTATTTGAAGCTAAATATGTCCATATTCATAATTAAGAATCAAATAACTTGGGCTTGTTTACTACAAGTCAGAGATATTTGTACAATTTTATATAAGTTACTTTAAAACTCAAAGAACATGCAGGTAGCAATTAATTGTGGTTAATCCATAATTAGTCCATGCTTTGAAGTGCAATTCTTCAGGTTTCTTTCACAACCATAACAGTTAAGTTACTGACTTACAACTAGGACTACCTACCGGTACATACTTAGTTAAAATAGGTTACTAGTTACCGGTACATATCATTTTTATGTGGTTACAACAGTTATGAATTAATACATCGAAGGGTTAATTATGGTAGGGTTATTAATTGGTATTGAGCGGTTAAATTATTTTCAACACATTTTTTTATTCTGTATTAAAACTACATTAGAATGAGTTTCAAATTACTATTTTTTTCTATAGCCCTACCTATTTCTTATGTATCAATGTTTTTTCCTAGGAGTAAAAGGTAAGAGTACAGCGAATGATAAAATATTATCGATTTGTGTGGGCTACCACTTGTTGTACAGGGCGCTGAGGTGGTTAGGTTAAAAATGTTATGTTACATGATTAACATAACCTTATTTTAAAAGCATAGCGTGCTGTTGCATATACTTGTGTTTAAACTGTAGGCCTAACAGCTTTTAACTGCTGAAAATTCATTATAAAGGCTAACTAATGTAGCAATTGCCATCTTTAAACATTGTTTCGATAGTAACGTCGCATTCGGATAAAATATTTATAGTACCGGTACCAAAAAATTGAGTTGAAAATAATCGAACTACTTATGAATCCATACCCGTTATTCACATACTAATAATACCTAAGTTTAATACATAAATAGAGTGTTATAATACAGTAACTTACTTCATATTTATACATCTAAAACAACTATTTCGCGAAATAACTTTTAAAACTTCAAACTATTTTTTAAAGATAAGCTTCTTTTTTGTTGAGGAATTCTTAAGTTACACATAGTACGGTACTAACAATATGTATATATATATGTATGTGTACTTAATAACTATGTATAATGTAGGCTTAGACACATTTGAATCTACCAACAGAAACCTAAACATTTTAAACATCCGGATAAATGTACAGTTAATTACCACTTGTTAATCTATTTTAGATGAAACTTATATCGGAACACTTTCACTCATCACAACAAGTAAGCCTGACAGACCCAGGAGCTTACCGTTGGATAATGACTGCCCAGCATCGATCAATTTGAAAGGTACCGTATTTTGATAAGGGGATTAAATTTAAATCAAGGCAGTGGGGGAGTCAGGATTATAAAAGTATCGTGTGTGTATATATATATATATATATATATATATATATATATATATATATATATATATATATATGTTTATTTTGAGTAATAGTCTTACCACTGTGCAATGATGATAATGTTAATAACCTAATAAGTGATATTGGCATTAATTAAATTTGGTCATATTGCACACTTACTTTTCTAAATACGTACCGCAACTTAGCGTATGCACGGGATTACAATATTTTTGTTCTGGGGAGATACGCTCGATATTAAATTATTACTTTGGTTTTAAAATTCTGTAAATGGAGGGGAGGCTAAATTTACTTTGCTCTTCACCATCCTTATAGGCCTACATGGTTCACACTTTCTAAAAAGTCTGGGAATTTGAAAAAGGTCAGGGAAAATGCTGGATATTTTATACTAGTCAGGGAAAGTTTTAATTTAATAATAAAATGCAAAGCAATAGGTCCACTTTGCAAAAATAAAAATGTATTAGATTTTTGCTAACGCGTTCGATGCGGTGCGGGATTTCCGGCGGTTGCTTGGCAAGAAAACAAATGCAATATCTTGATTAAACAAGGTTAACGCATTGAATGCAACTTTTTTATGGTGAAATGAAGACTAAGTGAACCTTAAATAAAGGTAGGGCCTAATGAATGCAAGGCAATAAATGTTTTGGACCACAGCCAACTGTAGCCTAAACATTAAAATAAAAATAAATAAACATGAGAATGTTGTACGGTTATAGGAAAGGTGGAGGCCAATACAAACATAATTTATGTAGGTAATTGATAATATGGTGTAAATGAAGTGTCCATTCTGAGTTGAGAGTTGAGAAAATTTACTAGCCTATTTTGGTTAGGAGAAGTTGGGGAAAATTTACTTTTTTGGTCAGGGAAGGCACGAATGTCATTAACCAAATAAAATAATAAACCATGTTATGAGAATTCTCTATAATTTTGGAACCTTTGTATGTGCTGCATTCTGTCTTCATACTAGTGAAGTAACTCCGATAATAAAACATTAAATAAGCGTAAGGCCAAATTTAAATATCTTTTCACCATGACATTAATGGTAATTTTATGTATTTACATTGGGTACCTAGGCCTACCTTCATTTACAGAGCCTGCAGGGTCAATCCATTTCAAATCACCCAGGCCATGTTGCTCAACATTTTTTATTTTCCTGAATTTGTTATCATGGGCTCCCTATAAGTAGATAAACACTAAACACAGCTTGAAAAATTTATATCCCATAGTTTTTTTGGCAGCCATTTTTTAAATGGCGGGTTGAGAAAATTTTCATAAAAAAAGCGGAAAGTTTAATTTCCAAGCCATTTTCAAAGATATCAGAATTATTAAAAAAACCAGTGTGTTCAGCATAAAATGAACTTAAAGGACACGTTACTTTAATTATTCTTTAATGTTAGAGAATTAGTCAAAGAACTCCTTCTGTAAAAGTTTGGAAAAAAGTTGTCAATCGTTACTTTTTAAGAATATACAATTTTTTGAAGCAAAAGAGACTCACTGATAATTTTTTATATTTATTTGTTGAATACTTTTAGGACTACATGCAGTATAAGATTTAGTCCTGAGAATACACTCCTTTTTTGTCTAGGGCTTTTCAAAAATGGTAGAAAAAAATGTAAATTTTCCCAGGTCAATATCTAAAAAGGGACTGAATTAAATTCACTTAAAATTTCACTTAATGTTCTTTATACAAGTGGAATACCTCATAAAAACATTATGAGTGAGACCTACCCATATTTTGAGAAATAAAGCAATGAATTTCAGTAAAAACGCTGCACTTGTACATGACAGTACACTGACAAGTTAGCACACAACGGCTTGATTATATCATGAGTAAAATATATTTGAGCCTCAGTCATAATTTTTTTATGAGGTATTCCTATTTGTATAAAGAACATTCAGTAACATTTTCACTTTATTTCATTCAGTCCCTTTTCAGATATTGTAAATACTTAAATTTTTTGTTTTCGCCCATTTTTGAAAAGCTAGGCCTATAGTAAAAAAAGAGGGCATTCTCAGGACTAAAATTTATACTGCACGTAGTCCTAAAAGTATTCAACACAAAAATAAAAAAATATCAGTGAGTTCCTTTTCCTTCATACAATTTTATGGTTTTAAAACGTAACGGTTGACGACTTTTTTCAAAACTTTTACAGAAAGAGTTTGACTAACTCTCTAGCATCAAAGAATAATGAAAGTAATGTGTACTTGAAGTCCATTGTATGCTAAACAGAGTGGTTTTTGAACTATTCTGTTATCTTTAGAAATGGCTTGGCAATGAAACTTTCCGCAAACCATGTTTTTATGAAAATTTGCTCAACCACCATTTTAAAAATGGCTGCCAAAAAAATTATGGTATATACATTTTTTCAAACTGTGTTTTGTTTTTATCTACTATGAAGAACACTCTTGATAGAAAATCAGGAAAATAAAAAATGTTGAGCGACAAATTTTATTTATTATTGGGTGATTTGAAATGGCCTGCATTACAGTGAAAAATATGTAAATCAATCAACTCCTTTTAAACAAAATCGGGTACAGTATATATACAAGTCACCTGGAGACAAGCAGAAATTAAGCTACTAAGGTGTTTTCCGGCTTCTCTGGTGTAAAAACCATCAAAATACCAAAATATATCTTATTAAAATAGGCCTACAGACAATTCTCTTGTTTTATTTACATTTTTTTGAGATTCATGTGGATTAAATGATATGATTAGGTCAGTATTATCATAGATTAAACATATTCCTTAGTAGGCCTACCGGTACTTATGAAGTTCATTTCTTGGTTGGTCCGTGTTGATGTCGACGAAGTTTTTGGCCGACGTTTCTGATATATTGCAATATTCATCTTCAGGGTGACGTGAATTATTAGTGAAAATGTACTAAATGCTCACTCATTGACTGGTGCGCTCTTACATTTAAGCGGTTACGTGCCTCGGCCGTAGGTTGTCAACAGACCTAACGTATTCTTCGTTGATAGTTGTCTTCAATCGCTGCTAGTACTTTAATATTCTCAAAGTTTATTAGGCCTAGATGTTTAGTCTCGTATGAATGTTTAGCTACGGCTGACACCTCGGTATCCCCATTCTCGGTGTTCCATATGTGTTCTTTTAGTCTAGTAGAAATTAATCTGCGGCTTTCTATAATTTAACTCATTCCACAGCTGCACTCTATATGATAGACCCCGGGTGTCAGCAAATGAATTTTATCCTTGACAGGCCTAAGAAACTGTTTTGTTTTCTTGTAAGGTTTGAATATTGTTGTGATTTATTTTTTTAAAGTATTGTACCAATTCTATCAGTTGTACCTCTTAAATATGGTAAAACAGCATTTTTAATATTTTTTTGTTTTCTATTCCTATCATTTCTAGTATCAATTTGAGTTTTAAATTAATTCTTGTTTCTTAAAGGCATGTAAAATAGTCGGTAGTCGAGGACCGAGGTCAGGTCTGTTTACAACCTACGGCCACGGCACCTATATAAGCGGAAGAGTCGGGTGAGTGTGCTAGTCAATTAGTGAGTGTTTAGTACACTTTCGCTACTAATTCACGTCGCCAGTGATATAGTAATTATATCCGAAACATCGGCCACCAACTTCTTCGACATTTACCGGACTAACCCGGAAATTAACTTCATGAATGTTTCTTCGGACCGTGGAAGCCTACACGATAAAAAATACTCCTTAGTAGCTTATCCAATGGTTGCTAAAGACTATACTATAAAGAGCTACTATATTTTGCACTTAAGCACCATATTTCAGCCGCCACCATTTTTAATGGAATTTTAAGTGTTCCTATTGTCTTGTTTTGTCTGATTTTGGGTATATTATGGAGAAATTTCTCATTCACAAACACTTCCATATGCCTCTGTTGTGGTAGTGCCCAGGTTGAAGGTATATTTACCGAGAATAAGGAGAAACATCCAAAGAGCCTTGTCGCTGGTAATTTCTACAGCTTGTAAAGCCTATAAGTTTTTAACCGTTAATCCTATGACAAAATAAGAAATTTAATTATCTCCAATTGGTTTATCTAGGACGATTGGCTAAAACTAATAAATAAGGAAATGTGAATAAAAATCATGGAATTTCCAAATTTCTAAAATTTCCCGATAAGAGGCTTCCCCTCCGCCCGCTCACCATTCACGCTCGTGGACTTTATGTATGATGTGCAGAAGGGGGTAACAAACACTCCTAATAATTTTAAAAACTCTAGGATAATACATGATATTATCCCATTACTGGATACAATGCCCCCTAAAGGGATTTACTATTGTATATACTCCCTCCCTTCCCCCCAATAATGGATATTATTCATAAAAAGTTCAGGATCCAACAGCCATCACCATTTTTAGTATCCGGGTGAATGTGTTTCAACTTAACATTTGTTTATACTCTGATATAGTGGCTTTTCGATAAAAGAAAGCCAAAACTGGACGTCGCAAACGATAATTGATGTTGCGGCAAGCAGTAAGAGATTCAATGTCCATATGCCGCTATATTTTCTGTCATTAGTTTTTTCTAAAGATGTTAATACGTAAAATGTACCTCAGGCTTAAAGTTAAAAATTGTTATTCTTTGGTTATGGGTTTTCATTAGTTCATGGGTCATTGATGTAAGCATTGAATTACAGATAGTTACGATGCTTGGTTGAGATGTGCGGACAAAACCATTGTTAAAAACTGTGATTGTCTTTGTATTTTAGACTTATTTACTATACCACACATGTTTGTTGCAGAAAAATCCATGCTGAACACATCAGTGGCGAAGAAGAAACCTAATTAGAGGAAGATAATTTTGAAAAAGGATTAAAACTGATATTATAGATTTAATAATTGTTACAATTTATATTTTTCAATAAAACGCTTAAAATTTTAATTGGATTTGTTTTTTATCCAGAATTCTTAATGTATAAATATTTTACATACAAGTTTTAATGAATTAAAAATATATAAGAACAACAGTTTTTATGTTTTTGACCATTTTAAAGTTTTTAAACTAATCTTAAACTATTTTTAAAAGTCAGCTTGTTAATTTTGCACAGATAATTTAAGAATAAATCATCTGTTATGTGTTATGTATGACGTTTGGAATATAAACAACAAAAATGTTTGGCCAAGGTTTTTATTTCAAAAGTGTATCTTGGCACATAATGAAGTGTTACATAAAATTATTTATTTATTATAAATGTTAGATTTATAGTTCACGATAGTATGAGTGAGTACTTTGTCTACGGTATGTGGGATATTTGAAATAAGTTGTTTTTAAAAATGGTAAGCACTATAGGCCTATTTTAATCGACAGCTGTTTATTAATTCTGTGCTGCAATTCCATTTAAGAGAAATTCTCACCTTTATACACCCCTAAATGGTGTTAAACCAGACATACCAACCATATTACTCCACCATATTTGATCTATGTTTATTCCAGGTTTGTGCCTATAATGTAATAGTTAATACTGAACGAACATTCTCAGATTATACCTAAATGTTCACAGACTATTCTCAGAATATCCTTTTAGAACATTCTGTGACCATTCTCTGCAATATTAAACTGAATATTCTACGAACATTCTGGATTGTCCCAAGAATATTCTCAGAATATACATTTAGATAATTCTATGAACATTCTCTGTACTATTTGGCTGAATAATACTCAAATATTCTAGATGGATCCAGGAATATTCTCAGAATATCCATTTAGAATATTCTGGGAACAGTCTATGCAGAATTAAACGGAATATTCTATGGATGTTCTGGAATGTCCTGCGAATATACTGAGAACATTCTTTTGAATATTCTCAGAATATTTACGAGGTGGGACATAGAATATTCTAAGGTTGTCTTAAGAATTATTATAGAACATTCCAGAATATTCCTTGTTTATACCCAATATTCCACATGAACATTCTGAGAATATTCGTGGGATAATGCTGTGCTGTCTGGGTATATATACAACTATTGGACCAAGACTCTTGGATGTTCTGTCTAGTCTAATAATGCAACTGGGTATCGAAATGAAGCTTAACTTAGTGTTCATTCTGAAATACCTACCATCAAATGTATTTATACTTTAAGACACATAAAATATTTAATAACATATTGTACTGGCCTAGAATACAAAATTAATTATTTTAACAAAAGGATCCTCTAATAATAATACGGCTTGTATGATATAACTAAGTAAATATAACACATATTTAGTTATTTAAACTGATGACAAATACATTTAATATATGTCAGCTGTTAAATCTCTTTAACTGTTTTTTATGAATTCCACAAAACACGAATATACTTACTTTTACTTACTTTTTAAAGTAACAAATCAGGGCTACGCACATTCTCCTGTCATAAGTCATTTTATGTTGAATCTTTTTAATATATTACTTAATTCACGTCTATTTATATCATTTATGCATTTTTATATTCTGTCCTTCCTTATCTGTAGAAAAGGTTAAAATGTAGAAAATTCATAATGCTATTAAAATACAACTAATACTAGTATTTTTGGGTACCACTGATGCTCACTTGTTCCACTACATAAGCTCAACGACTATACTATATAATGTAGATGAATGAATGATTTATATTGATTGTCGAACAACGTAAGAGAGAGGTTTAAATTTGTATAAGCCGATGTGCTAAGGCTACCTTAGTTTATCACAAATAAATATCAAATATTTATGGTAGCGAGACAAGCGAAGATTAAGAAATGAATGTAATATTTATATATTAATGATTGACTATTGTAGCCTAACCTGTTTTCGCTGTAAATAATGACACTCAGTGTATAACGGTGGTACATAACGATTTAAATTTGTAACCTTGATTCCCGAAAGTGAATTGTAAAATTACTGTTTAAGTAAATTATACTGTTTACTGTTTTACTTGAAAGTACAGAACACATACACTTAACCTTTCAGGTAACTAACATAACCTCATTTCCATAGCAACCATTAATAGTTTACTTCCTTAAACTAAAAATCATTTATATTGAATTTTCATTCGTATAATGTATGTAGCGTTTTATAGATTTGAATGAGTTTCCCATCCAATATATAAAATATAATAATTTATAAAACAACGTAGTTTCTATCACCCAAGACTACTTATTGCCTCCAACTCTCCTACTATCACAGCAGGACAGCAGGTTCAGGTTAGCTAACCTACAGTTAATAGTACACTTATTTGCTTCTTCTTTACCTAACGAATTGTTTAATGATGTAAGCTTATAATATCAAACTATTTGTTTGTACAATATTCTATAATACGGAAGTGTATTTTACTGTGGAATACATTACTTTTAAGTCTTAATAAAATATTTATGACGAATGAGCAGTATTAATAATTTAAAGAGCACGCGTGATAAAATTGGTCTTCAGGCCAAAGGTTTTCAAATTATCTATATAATATATTGTTATAATAATTTAAGTTAGTACTTTCTTGTATTATAATTAAATATTACGTAGGGGCCTAGTTGATCGTTTTGATTCCGTTTTGCTCGGGGAAGGCCAGTCAGTTTGTTTAGATGACTTGGAGTATTATTTCGCCACCTCTCCCAACTGATTATCAGATTTTTATAGATCTTTTGTCTCTATTCTGAATTTGTAAGGTCACTCCAGTTCTTATTTATAGCTTAATGTTCCTTTGCTTTATTTAGGATATGACCGCCCTATATATTATGCACTCTTCACTCAACAGTTTTAGCCACTGCTCTCAGGAAACCACATGTTAACAATTATAAACATCACGAGTATTACTTTGGCAGTTCCCTGGTTGATTATGAACAGCTGTTGCAATTCCCTTGTTTTTATTTTAAACTCCATAAGGCCAATGTTAATTGTTTAACTTTTCATTTTTGTTTTTTTACATTACTTGATTTTTCCTGGGGATGAGGCCTGTCTATAAATTTTTGTTATCTCTGAAAAATGTCTAACATTTGAAGGAAATCGTTGGAGCCGTTTTTGAGATCACAGTTACAAGCAAGCACGGACGGACGTAAGCGAGCAAGCAAACCTTACTCATAATTAGAGTACAAGTTAGGATAGGATAGAATATGATATATTTGTATAGTTTATATAGTACTGTAAAGGATACAGTTAACACTTATATCGTTAATATCTAACTATATCATAATTTAACGTAAACAGCAAACACAAATGTAAAGTAAGTGCCCTGAAAATTAACAGTTGTAAAAGTTTGTATACATGTATTTATACTTATACAAGAACTTAAGATTCTCGTTAAGATTTTCGTAGGTAATCCTACTCCTAAATAGATGATACAGAACCATTGGCTAGTTGCACATGCGCAGTAGTAACTTTCCTCCCTCCACGCATCGCAGCACAGACAGCGTACGGTACCAATCTAAATTTGTTTTTAAAAACAATTGCTGTGACTGTTTTGGTCATTGTTTACAAGGTTTCACTATGTATAACTGATTGTGCGAAACGTTGGAGGGAGTAAGGGGCGGGATGAATTAACCATCTCTCTTGCACTAGTTCTTGCACACGCGAAAGGAACTGTAATGTTGTTTTGATTAGATTAAGTACGAACTACGGTTAAATAGTTAAGACACGGACAGATTAGTTACAACTAGTAATCCTGTTACTCAAAATCGAGCAATATTTTGCTGTGATGATCATGATTTTTTTAGTATTATCATCTGTATCGCTAATTCAGTCCTTATTGTCTCAGGCTATTAATAGATGGCGTATGGCAACTCAGGTTTTTGGAATTCCCATTGTGTATAAATGTGTCAAATCCTTTCCAAGTATATTACAACTCATTATTTCCAAAACATATTTTTAAAATGATTTTTTCTTGATATTTTATTTTTTGCTTTGCTAGAAATACTCTGAGATCTATAATGTTCCAACTGTTTTGGTTCTGGGTTTTGACCATTTTAATACATTTTGGGTAAAATGCCATTATGAATAAGGAAGGTGTAGTAATACTTTGCACAACATTCATGGCATGCTAATTTTGGCTCACATATGACGGAGACTCTGAAAAGAAGGTTGGGATGATTTATTGTCTTCCAAGACATTCATTCTGATTCTCAACTTGTTACATTTAATTGACACATTCTAAGATTGGCTATGGTGGTTTCCTAAAAATCAAACTTTATTTCCTTATCCATATCTATAAATACGAAAAACTGATCATTCCCTAAGCCAAATCTATACACCTACAAATACGAAATTTGGCGCGTATACTCTTTCCATAACGTAGGTATCAACTAAGAAAGGATTTTAAGGTATTACCTTAGAGCTCCGACCGACGGGGAGTTAAACTTTAAATCCAGAGTTATTCTTATGGAAATTCACTTTGGTTTGAGCTGATGAAAATTTTACCAGCAGATCGTGATTAGTAATAGTTCCACGCGTTAGCCACAGAATGCAGCACAAACCACAGGTTTTATTCCCAGGTTAAACCGGGTATGATGGCAGCTAGTTCTAACATACGATAAAAAACCAGATAATTAAAAATCATTAACATTTGTGTTTGTTAATCATTATACACCAAGCTGAATTGAGCCGAAATTTGGTAGGGAAATAAATAATACCCTAGTCAAAAAGTAGACTTTCCCTCAATCCAAAGAACCTCGCTCACTGGCATTTAAAGTTATGTTTAGCACATAACACCTACTACTGTACTGATAGGGTTGAAGGTCGGTAGAAAGATGCCTATTTAACTCAAATTAGAATAGGCCTAAGACTGTTCAAAATACTGTTTAGGGCTCCGCACTTCAGACCTTTAATTTCCCCATGTTAACTACCACACACCCAATTACAGAACCAATAAAACTAAACTTTGGACCATAGACCATACTTTAGAATCATACGTTGTGCTATTTATGTTCTAAAACTCGTATAGGGTTGCACCCCACTTGCTTTTTAATTCTAGCTTATCATCTCACACCTACTACTGGACTTATTGATCTAATTTTACCTAGACCATCTTGAAAGAAATCATCAGTACACTAGACTTAGGCTTTACTTTTAGGAATAACAATAACAGTCATAAACATACCTATAAATTACTTCAGAATTACATAAAAATAAATAAAAACACCCCTATTTAGATACTATTATTTCAAAATTTGTAGGTTTATATACCTTGAAAATTACACTAATCTCGACATTTATTCTTAGATTTATATTTTTTCATTAACTATCGTGTGATTGTTAAATGACCAAAAAAGCAATTATTTTTAGATTTCCGGTAACTGCGTTCACTACTTATGTTTTAAAATTTATATTGCTAAGTTTGTTCGCTGCGCTTGTTCACTACGTTCTGTTACTACTTTCGATGGCTACCATTAGTATATACATTCGTAACCTGCAAAACTGAATCCATACAATAAATATTTACATGTTTTTAGTATGTTTTAAAATTAAAATGTCTTAAAATTACGTGTTTCTAAATAATTTGTTTCATAACACCAACATTGGACCTTTAAAGAGGTAAATATCATTGGAGCCTAAATATCTTAATTCCAAGATGGCTTCTAAATTTAATACATTCCTATTAAAAATCATACACATATATCCGTATTTTTTTCATAAAGGATAACTGTGCTGTTTTAATGTCTAGAAAAATATAATTTTCAAATAACAGAAAACACTGTCAGCACTAAACATGAGGTACAGGCCATCAGGTTTTATGTGAGGGACTAGATGTGCGTGAGGGGAGTATGGAGCAACTGGAGAGGGGATTGGTGGGGCGCGCGGCGGAGGAGGGGAAGTGAGTAGCGGACAACTAATGCTTGTGGAAGTTGTCAAAGCCACAGCTCGAAGCACAACGCACTGGCCCGGTTGGTTACCCCACCACTCTACCGTCGCACCCGTCTACTGCGCACCTAGACCCACCGATCACATGAAACCTGTCAACCTGTACTTATTTGTCGAAGTTTATTTGAATTTATTTTACATAAGGCAACCGTTAGCTGTTTGTTAACCAAATAAAGTTAAAGGAAACTGTTTTAGATCATCGTTTAGTCTTATACTTATTTACAAAAAATGATGTGATAATGGTAAGTAACTGTAATTGACTTTTAAGATATATAGATTGCTAATAAGTTTCATATATTTTTTTTAATTTTGTTATATTTCAATACAAGTTTAAAATAGGTAATGAATAATAATGCCACTATAACATAAATTCGAAATATTTCATAAGTACATCTACGACTAAATGAACTAAAAACATATACTTTATTCAAAATAAAGTATACATTAATTTACTTAGGAAGGTTCTATAATATTTTCAACGGTCTCGAAACATATGCTTTTGCGATGAATGCGACTTAACACTTTTATTATATTACGTGATATATAGAGTAAAAAAACCAAGTCTCAAATACTAATTTACATAACTTTGAGTACATTTGTCAAAACCAATATAAATTAATTCAAGTTTATTTAAAAGTAATTATAAAACTATATTTGTTTTATAATTACTTTTAAATAAACTTGAATTAATTTATATTGGTTGTGACAAATGTACTCAAAGTTATGTAAATTAGTATTTGAAACTTGGTTTTTTTACTCTATATATCACGTAATATAATAAAAGTGTTAAGTTATTATTAAGTTATTATTATACTACAACTAGGCTAGTAAATGTTATTTTATATTTTACTTCCAAGGAAAGTTAAACGTTATAATTGAAAAATTAAAATTAAATTTAAAAATTGATAATGTGTTGTATGGAAATATAGTTTTATAACAAACCAATATAGTACGTAATCTGTACTTAAACAACATGGAACAATGGATATTTCTGTTAGTACGATCCCCTAACGGAAAAATACTGAACACTATTGTAAGTCACAAAAGTCACAGTGATTGAGCTAGGTTAGTCTAGCATAGTGCGTAGTTAGTGTATAAATAAAAACTATTTACAGGAGTGGCACAAGCACAGCTCAGACAACGCAAATACGATATTTGTATTTATGAATACCTAACTATCCTACCCTAGTCACCGCGGCGCACTGTAAACAAATTATAAGCCTACTCCGTAACATACGTAAGTACAGAATAATTTGTAATCCAGTTTTATGCAAATTAAATGCAATAGTATTATTCTAGTAAATACTAGGGTGTACTGAATATTTAACTTGACATAATCAGAATGAATGCAGATTCTTAAACATTACCTTGTTATATGGATAATAAACATAACCTAAATCCCTATACCATAGTCTACATTAGTTGTCTTTGGACTAATAATCATCTCTGTTTAGTTTTCCAATTATATAACACTAAAATGCAGTATTTTAAAGATTTAGTTTAGTTTCCTATCGAACCAATTAAAAGTATTGTTACTAAAACAACGTAGATCAACTCAAACACGGGAAACATAATTCTTACAACTAATTTAACTACAACAGCAGGTTAAGGATAGTTAACGAACTGTTAACAGTCATACTTTTTGATATTTTGTTATGAATCCAGCTTCATTCTAAAAGATGACTCATTTTATAATTGTGTTTAGTTAGAAAACAATTTTAAACATTATTGTTCAAATATGAAGTGTAATTTAGTCTGAAATTTACCGTGGAAAAGTCAAGAAAACTGGAAAAAATTGGCAACACTTTAAGTTATGTACCGATGAGTAATTCAAACTCGCCAAAAAAAATTACAGTTCGGCGAAAAACATAATTTCCAGAATCAACACGTTATTTGGAACAATGCATATAATTTATTTAAAAAAAATCTGAAGTAAATAAGCAATTGGTCATATAATTTATTTAAAAAAAATCAGTTGTAAAAAAGTAATTGGTCACCATAAACGGAACAACAACTAAATAATAAATTTTGTTGTTGTTATGATCTTAAATATTTTAAAAAGTTAGTATGTATTGAACTTCAAAGGAATGTTCAATACTACGATTTGAACTTTCAAATAAATGTTGACGTTGCTTATCATTGTTAGAGAACTTTGATCTAACGGTAGTTTACCAAACAACTTTGTGACAACGTGGGTAGATCATGCATGCTAAACGATTAATTTTCACACAACCACGCACCTGTCCTAGGATAAGTTGGAGACAGCTGAAATCTGCTGTGGTCTAACAGATCTTCCTAGCTGAAGAGGCGAATTGAAGCCGAAACAGGAAAATAACGCATAAATCAACAAGAACTAACGCTAATAGTTCTGTTAGTGCTTTGCCGAACTGACTTAGCAAGCAAGGAACTCTTTTTCCAAAGGTTACCATTTGAGTAACAGATCCCAGTCTGAGTAACCGATCACTTTTGGATCCAAATGAATACCCAGCAACCAAGCTGCTCGTCTAGATGGCGCACAAAATGAGATGTTATTATCCTGTTTCGGTTTCAATTCGCCTCTTCGGCTTGGAAGGTTTGTTAGACGACAGTAGATTTCAGCTGTCTCCAACTTATCCTAGGACAGGTGCACGGTTGTGTGAAAATTCATCGTTTACCGTAGCATGAACCCACGTTGTCACAAAGTTGTTTGGTAAAGTACCGTTTGGTCAAAGACCTTCAACAATGAAAAACATAGACAGTAACACACTGTTTAACAAATTCACTAAGTTCCATGACTTCTTCGTCAAGATGATGAGTTCCGGAAAGAACGAAAACAGAAAATTCGCAAACTGGGTCAGAATAACATCCCATTTTGTGTACCAACTAGACGAGCCTTATCTTGTCGATTGTTACGTTATTTTCCTGTTTCGGCTTCAATTCGCGTCTTCAGGTAGGAAGGTTTGTTAGACGGCAGTAGATTTCAGCTGCTTCCAACTTATCCTAGGACAGGTGCGTGGTTGTGTGAAAATTGACGTTGTGTCGTTCCGACATAAACTTTTATGGAAAACCAATCCAGTCCATATCATATATCTATTTAGGTATTGGTACCTGCGTTAGTACGACAACGTAGGGGAGGAGTAAGGAGTATTATACGCCGCTGTGGTTAGGCTAGGTCAGTTTATCAAAAATAAAAACCATTATCTATGTAAGCGAGAGAAGCGGAGATCGATGAACGCAATTAATATCGATACTTATGATTAGCTATGCTAGCCTAGCCTATCCTTGGTGTGCTGAGTATAATGGCACTCAGTGTAACACGAAAATACAGAAAGATTTTAATTTTAAACCCATATTTCCGTACGTAAAAGTGTAATATTACTATCTAAGAAATATCTACTATTTACTGTGTAATTTGGAAAGACTGAACATAACAACTTACCTTACTTTGCTGTTAGATAACAAACATAACCTCAACCTCAACCCCTACACCAAATATGCAATGTCGTTGGACTACAACTCATTTGGATTTTATTTCATACCGGTATTCGTTTTACATATTTTATTTGTATATGCTAGCTTTACATTGAATTGCCTTTCAAGCCAATTAAAGTCTAGTTGATATAAAAAAGTAGTTGAACTGTGTCCCAAGAGTCCCAAGAATACTTCTTGCTTCCAACTTCCAACTCACCAATTTCAGTAAGTCAAGCGGTCAAGGTTAGCTAACAAACTGTTAACAACAACCACACTCTCATAATACTCCACTAGTCTGCTCAGTCTATATATTTAGGGTTTTCAAGTTAACCGGATGAAAAAAGACCACAAAACAACAGCTGTATTGTCACATGATTGCTAATACAATTCGCAGTATTCCTGGAAACATGATATTTATCGTAAGCGTACCATGTTTATTTCACTTTTATTTTTAATTTAAACATTAAAATTTGTATAAACTTAATATATATTTTTAATTTTTATTATCAGTTTTAAACGCACATTCGTCTTTTTAGCGAATTTCCCCTATAGGGAAGAAGCTATTACCGTAGGTCTCATGGTAAGACTTAAAGCCCGAGACCATGATAACTTTTCATTTTGAGGTCGCCAGATGCCAAAAACACCATTCGTTCAAATTTGTATATATGTATGTATGTATATATATATATATATATATATATATATATATATATATATATATATATATAAATATATATATGTGTGTGTTCGTAAGCACGATAACACTCGTAAAAAAGGTCCGATCTTAATTAAATTTAGTACAAATGTGTAAAGTACCATTTATTTGAACTAGTTCGAAAACCAGATAAATCGCACCTTCCGCAACGGGGTTTTTGGGAGTTTTGTACCCCAAAAATGTGTTTTTGGGGGTTTTCACATGTAATTTTAATTTAAATCAAATTTTAATTTATACCATTGAATTCAGTTTAAAAAACAAATTATTTGGAATTGTGATCATTGCTCTAGCTAGTTCAATTGGTTACCGAGATATTGAAAGTGCTAAACACAGTACGTTGTCTAATGTTATTTTTATGGAGAAAAAGAAGAATTGTATATCTCGCTTATTTATGAACATAAACTGACGAAATTTGGTATATGGCTTGATCTGGTTGTGGTTTATTGTTGTTTGCACAAAAAACAATTTATCGCCTATGGTTCCTGTAGCAGCAAACGTAGGTACTTGGTCCCCATGTTATTCTTATGGAAGATACTTAAAATGTTATATATCGCTTATTTATGAATTTATATGGATGAAACTAGGTATGTGGCTTCACTGAGATGAGTTCAATTTATATTTGCATAAAAACCCATTATTTTGTGTGCTTTGTTGCAGCAAACCTGCGTACTCATCCCCAAGGAGTACGCAGAATTCTTATGGAGAATAATTAATATTTTAAATATCGCTTGTTTGTGGATAGATTTATTATGAATCCTGTTAAGTGTTTTAATGTGTTATGTTATATATTCATTGGGAACTCGCTGAGTATGCAGGTTTGCTGCAACGGGGGTATTAATACAAATCTGGTAATCCAACCAATAGAAAAATTTTATTTTCTCTTTTTTATATTCATGTTTAAAGTTATTTACTTTGTGTTTTGTAATTATCTGACATAATGCGTAGGTTTGAATAAAAAACGTTAGTTACTAAAAATTCATTAAAATTATCAATATAAAATGTTGAAAATAAAGAATATACACAAGATACCCAGAGGAAAAAACTGTACTTTCTGTAATGTTGGCAACACATCTATTAGGTTTTTGATCTTATGCACCATATGAACGACCCCAGAAGGCATATTTGATGTATCTTTGCTGTATTACATGGGAATAATCAGACTTGGGCTCAAATTCTCTATAGACCTTGCTAATTCACTACTAAACACCCTCTCCGTTTGAGGGAACTTGGTAGTGTACAGACTCTTCGTTGTAAAATATTGTGAATATATTTGAATTAAAATCACGATGTTTAAATCGTATAATACATAGATGCACTAGTGGAAGTTATCAATAGAAATCAATAGAAATTTCTATTGATATCACTAGACCGTTCGGTGATATCAATAGAAGTCTATTGATGTAAATACGTATCACTAGACATCAATATAAATCATTAAAACCGAGGTAAATATAAATCATTAAGAGTTTATTGACATGTATTGATATCAATAAAGATCACTACAACAACTACAAGTAAATAGATATCATTAAAATCATGGTAAATAAACATCAATAGACATCATTATATAATTTTATTAATTGAAAAAGATAACCATTACAATTTTTTTACAATGCCAAATGAATAAATTTAAATAAAATTATATATAATTTATAAATTACGAAAAAATGTTATTAGGCACTATATAATTACAAGACTATAGCAGTTTGCTAGTTTTCTTATGAAATGGTTACTATATTATTATAACATGTCTGCATTAATATATTTTTCAATTTTTAAATTGTATTACTAAATCATTATAACAATCCTATATTAATATATTTTTTTAACTAGGGCCTACGGAATGTTACTGTTGTATTATTATAAAAAAATCAATTACTGTTTTAAAATTAATTTTGTTAACTGTTTTGGTACATATTTTAAATGTAAATGCCCTTGTTTATTTCACAATATTATGTCGACTAATGAATATATATATATATATATATATATATATATATATATATATATACGGTATATAAATAAAATAATCAGTTACTATTTACCTAGTTTTATTTATAGTTTTAGTATTTAACAAAATTTAATAAAAAGGATTATGATCAGAAATTATCAATAAAACATAGAGAATATAAATTTAATTAGAATGTATTTATTAATATACAGTTTACATATCGATGGTGTATATACAATTCTATTATAAAATAAGAAAATACAAATTGCATAACTTGCTTTTTACCAGTCACCAATAACATATAACTGCCGATCACATCCCATAGTCTCATTATGAGCAAAGAGAAAAAAAAACCGTGCGCGGCGCCGGCACCTGCAAAGGTCCCAAAGCAAAACACTCCATAACCCACCGCCACCAGCCACCAAAACAGATGACGTCTGCCGGAAGCTGTAACGGTCAACGGTCAACCCGTGTTTGGCAACTGATCGTTCCTTACCAAGTTTTAAGTTTTCCAGGCTTTATTGGTTTCTTAATTGAGTATATTTACATAATCTTCATTCAAGAGTTACTTCAGTTATACAGTTTTGCATTAAAGCTGTACTGTTTCTAGGTAAGTGACATACACTTTTTAAGTTTCTAGCTATAAGCATAACCTCAATAACTACTTGGTACACAATTCAGACATTTAATTTGTATTGAAATGTAAATTTGAGTACTGCTGTTGGAATGATAAATAAATAAATAGACTAATTTAGTCCTGGATGCCAGGTTCCTGTCATGCATATTTTTGAGAAATCATAGGAACTAGACCTACAGTACCTAAGTTAGTTATAACTTATAATTTGCATTATTACTTGAGTTTTTAAAGTTTTCTCTTGTCAAAGTAAGTTAATTCTGTATTATAAATCCTGACGCTAGGCCTATCAATCTCCAGGAGGTGTAGGGTACACTTTCATAAGCGGAACGATATAGGCCTAAAGAACTGAATGGAATTGTTCGATACGGTATATCGATTAGGTCGATATTTGTATCTATTTCAAAATATTTTATAGTCTGTACATAAATCCTTACAGCATGTTTGTTTTGTTTATTTTGTTTTTCAAATATGGTAGGCCTATAAACTTAAAATAAAATTTAAAAAATTACTGTTGCGATGTCCTGAATATATCCCTTACAGATGCATGTGTATGATTGTAAGGTTGTTTCAGTTACATTTACTCAGTTGAACTTACTGTAGGCCTATGTAGGAAAAATAAATACAAAATTAATAGCCCATATATCCTCCCCTCGCCCTACCCAACACTTGCCAAACCATCAGTCAAGATCTGTGATGACCCTTATGGCTGGGCCTCCTTACAAAATTAGCATAAACTGTGAAAAAGGTAATATAGAGTTGCACAACAAATTATTGTCCAGTATTTATTTCATACAACAAATTTTACAGCAGGTCCTAGCTTTTTTTGATTGATTCACACGAAAATCATTGTAGCCTAAGTTTTTCCCACAACATAACAAAATGTTCAAAAATTATAAAATATGGTGATGTCAAAATATGATTTTTCATGAACGGTACTGGTATTTATTTAATGTTTTATCATTTGAAAAGTTGTGACATCTTGATGATTGCTTCATGTAAACAAATGTGATAATAATGTGTTAAAATAGTAAAAATATAGTAAGTAGTGATGTAAAATTATTAATTTTAAACATTAATTTCACGTTTTTACTACCACATAACTTAATTATTTGTTCACAGAAATTTTCAAAGAAAGAATCCTGGAGGAAAATCCTATCACAGCAAAGAAAGAAATTGTGCTTGGAAGTGGCAGTATCAGCCAGTACATCACTCAGAAAATTGCCACACTAAACAACAAGATCAAGGAAATCAGTGAATAGTATATAGGCCCAAATTTTAGTGTTGGCTGTGTATTTTACTTATGTGAACAAGCAAGTTAATATAGGCCCAGATTTTAGTGTTTTTTGGTGCATTAAAAAAATTTGTTTCAACAAGTAAGTAAGTAAATTAGTCCTAGGTCATAAATTTACTGTTTATTTTTTTTTTAATTTTTTTGAATATACCTTTTAGTACCATTGATTTGTTGTGTTTTAATTACAAAATACCAGTTAAAGACTCAATAGAATTTCTTATTGATGTCTATTGATACGTATTGATGTCTAGTGATACGTATTGATGTCTAGTGATCCAATTACGTAGTGATATCAATACGTATCACTAGACATCAATAGAAACAATCTTCTATTGATCTCTAGTGATACGTATTTATGTCTAGTGATACGTATTGATCCAATTACGTATTGATATCACTACGTATCACTAGAAATATTTCGATTTATTTCTATTGATCATTTTCACTAGGGTGAACATTTAGTGAATGAAATGACAACATATTATTTTATATTGGTTAACAATTGGGCCTAAAGTGTGGGAGATGCAAAACCCTTACTTTAGCGTGCGGTCCCAGATAGCAAGGACAATTTGCAGAACATTTGCAAAACATTTTTAACCGCAAACCAAAATGTTTGCAGAAAATATGCATTGCAAACATGTTTGTTTGTGAAGAACTTTCCGCAAGTATGGAAGGCTACACTTGTCATATTTGCAGAAAGTTTTCACTGAATGTTTGCGGAAAATGTGCATTGAATATTTGTAGCAAATATGCAAGAATGTTTTGAAACGTTTTCACTGAATGTTTGCAGATATTTTTCACTGAATATTTCCAGCGACTATGCAAAAACAGTTTGCAGAATGTGTTCATGATAGTTTGCTGCAGATTTCCAAAATATGTTTGTGGTACATTTGCAGTGGAATATGTACAGCTAATATTAATTGCTAACATGTTTGTTTGCAAAATATTTTCTACAAATATGCAAGTCTACACTGTTCACACCTCTAGCAATTTTGCAGTGGATGTTTTCATTGAACTTACATGATGGTTTGCAAGTTTTCTTTGTAACTACAAAATTATTAATGATGCTGCCAACCAATAATAGTGCTGCAAGATTGAGTTAAAATTCATTTACACAGATTTTTGTATAATAAATAATTATAGCAACAGCCTCGAACAATTGTCCTAGCCTATTGGAACTGACTGTTTCAATTTTGATATTTATTCAACATACAAACAAAATTATATATTTGAGATTCAGTTAGTATAGTTTATCATACTATCATATTAAACAAATTTATTGTGAATCATAGATTTAGAACAAAAGTTACCTGTGACCCAAAACCCTGAAGTTTTGCCTACTATTCATTTTTAAACACTCCACAATTTGTTTGTAAGCCTATATGATTGTTATATTTACAAAAATATTTGAAAATATTGATGTGGTGTTTTCTATAACTAGAATAAGTCAATAAAATAAATTTTAAAGCATTTGCACACCTACTTCACTTTACATGATTTAATCTTAATAATTAAATTGCCTTTTCCGGCAAATGAAAAATCAAAAAATTCAAAGTAAGGGAACTTTATCAAAAAAAGGTATTGGTAAAATAAACAAAATTTGATAGTTTGGAAATTATTGTTTATTTGAAATATGTTATAGGTAACTAAAGGAAAGCTGTACAACATTTTATTTCCTACTGAAGACCACACCATGTGACTGCTGTTTCCTTACACCTTGTTCACTGAAAATAAAAAACTTATTCAAACAAATTTACATTCTGTTAAAAAAAATCTTGGGAGGGGGCTCCAGTCCTATGCTTCTACCTGCTTATTCTCCCATTAGACCGATGTTAACTTTCAAAGCCCATGCCTCATCATCCGATTATCCTAAATCAATGATGTATTGCTCATTTTAAAGAGCAACAAAATTACATATAGGCCTAGTTCATACATTCAAAATTGTAAATATTTAGCATTTTAGAATTTTGTTGAATGATTATTTGTGATATGGAAATTTTGCTCACTGAAATTATTAGGTATTTTTCGCTCTTAAAAATGAGCCTTAAATCTACGATATCGTACTATCCATTTTGGAAGGACGGGCTTTTAAAGTTAGTAATATTTGCTTTATGGGGCAAGCAGGTAGAAACATGAAAGGTTTTGTTACTTAAACATTAAAAGTAAGTCAGTGAACAATGTTCTGAACAGTGACGAGGCCAGGTTTTCTTTTACTGATGGCAGGTGGGGTCTAGCCCTCGAGGAAGGTCTGGGGTACATTAAATATACCCCAGTTAAGTGTGGGGAGGGAAATACCTCTATAAATAAGAATACTACTGGAAAACAGATTTTATGCTATTCTAGCGCTTAAACAGAAGGAAGACATTAAATCATTTACATAGACCGCTAAATAGAGACAAAGGTTATCTGTTTTACATCGTAATCATACAACAGTGGGAGGGTGCGGGTGCCATACAAATTATCTCCAGCGTTTCAAGTTTTTGGAAAGGGTGGTTAGGCCATTGAACTGTTGCCTGCTCAGTAGCAGGAAATCCCAAAAATCCCAAAATCGGTATTCACTGTGTCATACTTTCCTACCTCGTAGGAAAATTATCAGTGTAAAAAAGGCAGAATAATACTAACACAACAAAAACTAGACCTAAATTAAAAACATTGAATTTAAGTACAAACATTTATATAAACCTTCTTTTGTACAATTCTCGATTTGACCCGATTAAGGAATCCCATCACGTGTTTTTTGGTAGCCTTCTCAGTTGTCGTTGGGAACACCTCATCACTGGATCTAGAAATACAAATGCAAAAGCCTGTTTTAAATGTCTGGAAAGTGACTATTTTGAAAACGATATAGGCTAAGTTAAAAGGTCTATAGCTACTAGAATATGTTATACATGGTTCACATTTTGAGATCATGTCTCGTACCTGACTTTCTAAACTAAGCCAATACACAATATCTTTAGCCCTCAGAAGTGTCTTATTGACACCACCGTGTGTAAAGTGAAGGTGCTTTAATAACTCGTTTCTCATACTGCAAGGAACAACAATAGCTTTACCCTTCATAATCAAGTTTTTACAAATACTTACATCATCTTTTACTTTCCAATACTGTTTTACAATATCTGGCAATTTTTTCTTATGATCAGGCCAAGTGTTTGTTACATAGCTTCTTAAAACTTTGAGTTCCGGGTCTGTACATGTTTCATTAGTTATTTTATTTAACTGGTCTGAGCTTATATTTAAGTTTTCTATAATTGAACAAACATGAGCTTCAATGGTTTGGGTTTGCTTACATTGGTCAACATCATTGTTACTGAATTTCTTACCATGACACCTAGAAAAGGCATCAGCTATGTATAACTCTTTGCCCCTTTTATAAACTAATTCAAAACTAAATCGCTGTAACTTAATTAACATTCGTTGCAAACGAGGTGGGCATAAATCAACATTTTTCTTAACCATAGCCACTAAAGGTTTGTGATCTGTTTCAACTATGAAGTGTACACCGTAAACATACTGGCTGAAACGCTTACGTATAAAGAGAACCGCAAGCTTCTTTTTCTGTATTTGAGAATAATTTTCTGGGTTACATTTAACGCTTTTGAGGCATAGGCTACTAGGAGTTCATTTTGCAAAAGGAGAGCTCCCAGAGAAAAGCTAGAACTATCTACTGATACAGTAATTGGCTTGTTAGTATCAAAAAACTGTAAAACAGGACTACTTACTAAAAGATTTTTCAACAAATTAAACTTTTGTTGCTGGACATGTGACCAAACAAACTCAACATTCTTTTTTAGAAGAAGACGCAATGTAGCAGTATGCTCGGTGAGGTTAGGTACAACCTTACTGATATAGGTTACTAACCCTAGAAATCTTTCCAAACTCTTCTTGTCTTTTAGTGGTTCCATATTGCTTATGGCTTCTATCTTAGATTCATCGGCTTGAATACCGTGGCGTTTTATTTTGTGACCAAAGTACCGTAGCTCATCAATAGCTATATAACATTTACTTTTATTTAGCTTAATATTCTCTGAACGCAATCTTTCTAGCACTTCTGTTAATCTACAATCATGTTGTATTTTATCTACTCCCCAAACTATTATGTTGTCAACATACACTTCAACCCCTTCCATACCTTCACAAATTTGAGAAATCCGCTGTTGGAAAGTTTTAGAAGCCGAACACAGGCCATATGGAAGCCTCAAAAATTTATACCTCCCAAATGGAGTATTAAATGTACATAGCTCAGAACTTTTTTTCATTAACTTAATGTGCCAACATGCATTTTTCGTGACAAGTGTACTAAAAACTGTAGAGCCTGCCAGTTTACTGGACATGTCATAGAATGTAGGCATTTGGAAATGCGGACGCATAATCGCTTTATTTAATTATTGTGGGTCAATACATACCCTAGTATCACCATTACTTTTAGTCACTATGACTAATGAGTTTACCCATTGCGTAGGTTCAGTAACCCTTTAAAATATTTTAAGGTTATTTAGTTCATCTAGTTTTATTTAGTTCATCTAGTTTGGGCTTCAACGCTAATGGGATCTTTCGAGGTGCATTTACTACAGGCACAACATCTGACTTTAACTTTCATACTCTCCACTTAAACAACCAATCCCATTAAATAAATCAGAATACCCCTTAAGAATAGGGTCTTCAACCAGTATATCTGAGTTGTCATTGTTGACAGCATTTGGCCTACCGTCACTGGATAGCTTAGGTTTGTTAGCATTAACAGTATCTATCTTTTTAATAAGTTCCAGATCCAAGCGATATGTTAGGCTTAATATACAAGGTGCCTTACAATTTACAACGTAAAATGGAACTGAATACTGCTTTTCTTTAACACTGATGCCTACTTGGCACTTACCAAGGACATCAATTTTTTGACCTGTGTAAGCATGCAAGTTTACAGATGTTGGAGTGAGATTATTAAGATCTACATCAATAAGACTAATATAGTCTTTAGTTAAAACATTAACCTGTGCACCTGTGTCTAATTTATATGGGATATAGGCTAAGTTGTTTGAAAGCAACTTTACTGACCATTCATTATGCTTATCTAGGTCAGGTCTAGTTGCCGTTATAGACCTACTATCTTTGGGGTTAGGCTTATCAGACTTATCAACACAGCCTAAATACAAATCATTGATCCCTTCATCTAAATCTACGACATTGACATTTTTAGACCTGCATTGACTGGCAAAATGGCCAATCCTACCACACTTAGCACACTTTTTTCGAAATGCTGGACATTTAAACATCTTATGGGAGTAACCACACTTTTGACACTTTTTACCTGGTATCACTGCACTTTTAACAGTTGAACTCGTACTCGCCTGCCTCATCGGAGGCCTAGGCTTATCTGACGGCTTGTAGTTTAAAGTTTTGCCCTTGGAGATTTTGTTGACCTCACTGGATCGTTGCTCTGAGTCTATACCCTCCAACTGGGACTTTACACGTTCCGCTGCCCTACATACCTCAAGTGCTTGGTTTAAAGTTAAGTCCCTCACTCGCAGAAGGCGATCTTTCAACTGCCGGTCCCTAATACCGAGCACTAACCTGGCCTTAATCCTTAGTACTAACCTGTAAGTAAGGGTCCCAAATTCACAAGAGGAACTTAGATCCCGCAAATCAGTTACATACGAGTAAACAGACTCTTCAAGTTTTTGTTCCCGGAGAAAAAACACATGCCTTTCATAGGTTAAATTCTTTTCTGGTACAAAATAAGAGTCAAATCTTTTTAGAACAACTTGATAATCATTTTTGTCCTCAGACCCTTCATAGGTACAGTTATTAAATATCTTTAATGCTCTATCACCAATAACGCTTAGAAGTAATGAAGTTAGATAAGCTTTTGGGTCATCCTCAGCTTTGCTGGCACTGATATAAATGTTAAACTTTTGCTTGAAAAAAGTCCAATTTTCCGACATATTACCACACCAAGAAAGTTCGGTGGGTACTTTAATATTAACTGCAGGATACATTTTAGTTGAAACATTTTGAGATGGTTTTGACTTCTCTAAAAGATGTGTCTGTTCCTGTGCTGGTCATATTGAAATAGTAATTTCTACTTACTTACAGTGCTTCTTACTGTTCTGATTAATAAACATATACTTAGATACATCACACTTTTAAGTTATTACACTTCCATCCCATGGCAAAAGTAATTTACCGACTGCACCATGTGTTATATCTGGGATAGATAAATAAGCCAACCGTTTCTATTGAAGCCATGTTTAATAGAGAGCACTTTCTTGTCCATACAGTCAGAGGTCATACTCAACATAGAGTATTAATGTTAAGTGTTATAATTAATGGGACATACATATATGACACACTTCGTTATGGAGTATTAAAAATTATAGAACGGGACAATGTATCGAATCGAATGGGAATGTAGTTATCGGTGTATCAATCATATGGTATAGTATTTAATCATATGTGGTAAGCGAATACTTTGTATTTGATTGTTCTGAACGCTTATCATACTGTACCCTTTAAAATAAATGTGTCGTAGTTTCAACCTTCTGTTACAAGTTTATTATATTTGGTCTATTGACAATAAAATTAAATCAACATAAATAAGCCGTTTTAATTATGCATGATAGCGTAGGCCTTAACTTATATCTTTCTTTTTTCTTTTAATTTTTTGTTCATATTATATAAAATAACGTGTTTTTTTAAGTAAAACTAGGTACCGTACTTATAACCGCTTATATTAGGTTGTAGGTACTTAGAGTTGAATGTAATAATTTTGGTATTTTTACGGTAAAATGTAATGAGTTCTAGTTGAGACCCACTATCTCGCTCACTTTGTGAGCTCATCCGACTGTCGATAATATGGTCATCTGGGCAAGTGTCATGTCGATAACTTCAGTAGGAAATAAAATGTTATAATATATCTTAAATAAATAACAATTTTGGTTTCAGGCCTCTTTTTATTAATAACTATTAATTTTTTAATGTTGATCATATGGTAATACAGAGAAGGTTCATGTCGATAAGTTGGTTTCAGCTACCTATTTATTAATAATTATTAACATTTGAAATTTCGATCAAATTGTCATCCGGGCAAGTGTATTTACGGTCAAATGGTAGCACCCCCTTAATAACTTAACATGTTTTAACAATTGTTTATAAAGTATTTATAATCTTATATCTTATCTTCAAAAACGTGTAGGGCCTGCTGAATTATAATTAATTTTTTCAACGCAACATCAGGGACCTGTTGGTCATGCAATTGTACAACTGATGGTGGAATTAAGGCTCCGGTGTAGCCTACAGAAAAATCTGCGACGCCGCGTGAAAATTTCGATAGGGAAAAGGAGCATTAGCATTACGGAGGCAGAGCCCTGGGGCCTAAATCAAAATTCTGGCTCGACAATAACTTAAAACTTGAAATTATCTTTTAAATAAAAAAATCATCAAAATTGCTTAAGTATTATCTTTAGGAAGTGGTTGAACAAAAGAAAGAAATTTTGTAAAATACCTATGTAGATAATAGTCATCAAAATGGTTCATAGCACCAGTTCTTTGTAATACACTGTATGGTAGTTCATAATGTATTATCTCACAATACAATAAATGTTAAAATCTTGAAAATAGTTAAATTTCTACTAAAAAGTTATAACAAAATCATTAGCAATAAATTAAATGCAAATTCATTGATAGTATGAAGTTCGGAATTTGATTTTTTTTAAGTCTGTAAAATAAAGTCCAATGGTGTACTATCAGAACAAAAAGTTGAGATGAAAATTTGTAAAAAAAACCTTTTTAACTTAGCCTATATTGTTTGCAAAATAGTCACTTTCCAGACATTTAAACAGGCTTTTGCATTTGTATTTCTAGATCCAGTGTATTTCTATAGATTCAGTGGTGTTCCCAACGACAACTGAGGAGGCTACCAAAAAAACACGTTATGGGATTCCTTAATCAGGCCAAAACGAGAATTGTACAAAAGTAAGTTTATATAAATGTTTGTACTTAAATTAAATGTTCATAATTTAGGGCTGGTTTTTGTTGTGTTAGTATTATTCTGCCGTTGTTACACTGATAATTTTCCTACGAGGATTGAGATAGGAAAGTATGACAGTGAACACAGATTTTGGGATTTTTTGGGGATTTCCTGCCACTGAGCAGGCAACAGTTCACTGGCCTAACCACCCTTTCCAAAAACTTGAAGCGCTGGAGATAATTTGCATGCACCCGGACCCTTCCATTGTAGTATGATTATGATGGAAAAAAGATGACCTTTGTCTCTATTTAGCGGTCCATGCAAATGATTTAATGTCTTATTGAATAGCATAAAATCTGTTTTCCAGTAGTACACTTTTTATGGAGGTATTCCCCTCCCCCCACTTTACTGGGGTGTATTTCATGTACCCCAGACCTTCCTCGAGGGCTACCATCAGTAAAAAATCCTGGCTTCTTCACGGGTCAGAATATTGTTAACTGACTTACTTTTAATGTTTAAGCTTCAGTCACAAAACCTTTCATGTTTCTACCTGCTTCCCCCATAAGGCAAATATTACTAACTTTAAAAGCCCGTAGTTCCAAAAATAATCATTCAACAAAGTTCTAAAATGTTAAATATTTCCAATGTTTTATGGATGAACTAGGCCTATATGTAATTTTTTTGCTCTTTAAAATGAACAATACATCATTGATTTAGGATAATCGGATGAGGACGGATGGGCTTTGAAAGTTAATATCGGTCTAATCATTGATTTAGGATGAGGAGGGATGGGCTTTGAAAGTTAACATCGGTCTAATGGGAGAATAAGCAGCAGAAGCAGAGGACTGGAGTCCCCTCTCAAGATTTTTTTAACAGAATGTAAATTTGTTTGAATAAGTTTTTTGTATTTGTTTCACTGAACAAGGTGTAAGTAAACAGCAGTCACATGGCGCGGACTTAAGTAGGAAATAAAATGTTGTATAGCTTTCCTTTATTTACCTATAACATATTTTAAATAAATAACAATTTTCAAAATATCAAATTATGTTTATTTTACCATTTCCTTTTATTGATAAAGTTCCCTTACTTTGAATTTTTATATTTTTCATTTGCTGAAAAGGCAATTTAATTATTAAGATTAAATCATGTAAAGTTATGTAGGTGTGTGAATGATTTAAAATGTATTTTTTTGACTTATTCTAGTTATAGAAAACACCACATCAATATTTTCAAATATTTTTGTTAATATATCAATCATATATGCTTACAAACAAATTATGGAGTGTTTAAAAATGTATAGTAGGCAACATTTCAGGGTTTTGGGTCACAGGTAACTTTTGTTCATAATCTATGATTCACAATAAATTTGTTTAATACGATAGTATGATAAACTATACTAACTGAATTTCAAATATATAATTTTGATTGAATGTCGAATAACCATCAAAATTTAAACAGTCAGTTCCAATATGCTAAGACAATTGTATGAGGCTGTTGCTAAACAAAAACAGTGTAAATGAATTTTAACTCAATCTTGCATCATTATTATTGGTTGGCAGCATCATTAATAATTACAAAGGAAACTTTCAAACCATCATATAAACATGTAAGATCAATGTAAGATCAACAACCACTAAACCTAGCTCAATTATTCCAAATACTAAATTGTTTATATTTTAAGCTCTATAAAATGGCTATAACCAAAATCTAGTGCTTTGAAAGTCTTAGGGTAAAGATAAAAAAAACTGATTTTTGGAAAGATTTAACCCCCTATAAAAACCCCCATCCCGTAATCCGATCGATCTGGTTTTCGAACTTAAAGTCATAAATTTTACTTTCCACATTTGTGCCAAATTTCATCAAAATCGGGTGCTTCTTTCAACAGTTATCGCGGTAACGGACACACACACACACACACAAATATATATATACACATACATCTAAACTTGAACAAATAGTGTTTTTGGCATCTGGGGACCTCAAAACAAAAAGTTATCATGGTCTCGGGCTTAAGTCTTACCATGCTACGGTAATAGCTTCTTCCCTATAGGGGAAATTCGGAAAAAAGAAAGGTGTTTTCATGATAAGCTGATGTAACATTGATGGGCTCACAATAATTTTAAACAAACAATGACTAACTTTTGATCTTATGATCATAATAAAGAAAAGATTGACATTTCAGGAGACTAAATAAGTAAGGTTTGCAGCCATGTCATTGGCTGCACACATACATCTTGATCTTCACAAACATCAGGTTTGTAAAAATACTCACAGTACCTTTTGCAGCAATATACAGTTCTAAATTGATTATTATACATCATAAATGCGTTTTACAAGAACATAACACGGCAAAACCTTCTGACACGTTTGGCATTTGCTAGGACAGCGATCATTTGCTGCTAAAGTAAAAGGTTTCTGGCATGTAACACACTTCTGCATGTGCTCACAAGATTGTGGCAAAATATAGGTTCTCAAGGATGATGAGTTTTTAAATAATTTCTCACATTTCGAACACTCATTAGGTCGCTCACTATTATGTTGTGTTATCTTATGAGTCTTTAAGTGACTTGATTGTGCAAATGATTGACACTTTGCCACAACTCACAACTTTGACACTTGAAGGGGCGCTCATCAGTATGTGTTAGTATATGTGTCTTTAAATTATCTAACCGTGTAAAGGATTTATCACATCTTGGACAATTGAAGGGGCGCTCACCAGTATGTGTCAGCATATGAGTCCTTAAGTTGCATAACGGTGTAAAGGATTTCTCACATCTTGGACAATTGTAGGGGCGCTCACCAGTATGTGTCAGTATATGAGTCTTCATATGATTTAACAGGGCAAAGGATTTATCACATCTTGGACAATTGAACGGACGCTCACCAGTAAGTGTCAGCATATGAGTCCTTAAGTTACATGACTGTTATGATTTCTCACAACTTTGACACTTGAAGGGGCGCTCAACAGTATGTGTTAGTATATGTGTCTTTAAATTATCTAACCGTGTAAAGAATTTAACACATCTTGGGCAATTGAAGGGGCGCTTACCAGTAGGTGTCAGCATATGAGTCCTAAGTTGCATGACTGTGTAAAGGATTCCTCACATCTTGGAAAATTGAAGGGGCGCTCACCAGTATGTGGCAGCATGTGAGTCCTTAAGTTGCATGACTGTGTAAAGGATTCCTCACATCTTGGACAATTGTAGGGGCGCTTACCAGTATGTGCCAGTATATGAGTCTTCATATGATTTAACAGGGCAAAGGATTTATCACATCTTGGACAATTGAACGGAAGATCACTAGTATGTGTCAGCAAATGAGTCCTTAAGTTGCATGACTGTTATGATTTCTCACAACTTTGACACTTGAAGGGGCGCTTCAACAGTATGTATCAGTATATGTGTCTTTAAATTATCTAACCGTGTAAAGGATTTATCACATCTTGGACAATTGTAGGGGCGCTCACCAGTATGTGTCAGTATATGAGTCTTTAAACGATCCAACCGTGTAAAGGATTTATCACATCTCGGACAATTGAAGGGGCGCTCACCAGTATGTGTCAGCATATGAGTCCTTAAGTTGCCCGACAGTTTAAAGGATTTATCACATCTTGGACAATTGAAGGGGCGTTCACTAGTATGTGTCAGCATATGAGTCCTTAAGTTGCATGACAGTTTAAAGGATTTATCACATCTTGGACAACTGAAGGGGCGCTCATCAGTATGTGTCAGCATATGAGTCTTCAAGCTGGATGACTGTGTAAAGGATTTCTCACATCTCGAGCAATTGAAGGGGCGCTCACCAGTATGTGTCAGCATATGAGTCTTCAAGCTGGATGACTGTGTAAAATATTTCTTACATCTTGGACACTGGGAGAGGCGCTCACTTAAATGTGTCAGTATATGTCTTTTAAAACTGTAATTGTTTTTTATGGATTTCTTACAAGTAGGACACGTAAGCTGTTTACTAATGTGCATGGACCCAAGCACATTCATATTTCTGTTCATTTAGAATTATTTTTAAATGTAAGATTTTGATGACGATCAGTAATGTATCTGCAGCCTTCCTTTGTTATGTTTATTTCTTTTGAGATTTTCATCCATGCCGTTTTCTATACAAACCGGAACATAAATCATTGCATAAGTAGATATCTTCTGATCTGAAATGAGACATAAATAGGCTACAGAAGTATTTACTGAGAACTTATTGTTGGGTAATTAATAATAACTTATTATAATATAATGTAAATATAAATTTAATAAGTTCCCTAATACTAGAAGTTATTATGAGATAGGCCCCTATATATACGAGGATCTTTAATTCCAATAGGTAACCATATTCTTTAATAAGCATAAAATATTTGTTTTTAACACTGTAAGGTAATTTGTTTTTTATAATGCCTGTAGGTTGAAATACAGTAAGATTAGTTAAAATAAAGGATCAGTGATCCTCTACTTGCATCAGTTACATTACTTAAATTTAATAAAAACATTAGCTGATGAGAGAGCTAAAACGTTTATTGGGCTGTGATAACATATTAAGAAATGATTAAATAAAAAAGGAATTTCCGTTTTGTGAAGTCGTCGTTGTTTGAAATCTGTGTTGAAAGTTTATAATTTATTCTCTGTCATTGATCTCATTTTAAGCTGGAGTGTTAGCTACCACAACAAGGATTTAGATGTACAAACTATTGGTATTCTAACAATAAGATGAAATCCGTTCATAACATACATTGGCTTATTCCAGTTTGATATATAAGTAATTAGTACCTGGGTGGCCGAGCTTTGCTCGGGGGAAGGCCAGTCAGTTTTTTTTAGATGACTCGGAGTAATATTTCACCACTTCCCCCTAATGATAATTAGATTGGTATAAATCATTTGCCTTTTTTTATACATTTTTAAGGTCCCTCCAGTTGTTATTTATAGCTCAATCTCCCTTTGATTTATTTTACTACTCTATATATGTAATCTTCACTCAAATATTTTAATCTCTGCTCTCAGGAAACCACATGTTAATAATCATAAACATGAGTATTACTTTGACAGTTCCCTGGTTGATTATGAACAGCTGTTAAAAGGATTTTGTTTAGATTTGAAACTCCATAAGCCCAATGTTATTTTTTAACTTTTTGTTTTAGTTTTTTTCATTATTTGATTTTTCCTGGGGATGAGGCCTGTCTAGAACTTATTTTTATTCCAGAAATTAGTTATTTCGATCATCTGAAGGAAATCGTTGGAGCCGTTTTTGAGATCAGTGTCGCAAGTAAGCAAGGAAGCAATCATACAAGCAAACCTTCTTCATATTAGAGTATAGGATTAGACGACTCAATGAATACTAAGCTTGTTTTAAGAACTAAGCTTATATTTTATACTTCTTATCGATGTGAATTGGAACATAACCTAAAATCCCAAGTGCTGATAAGCAATTATTTTACTGAAATCTTTTCTTTGTTTAAGATTTAGTTTATTATACAAAAACATTTCTTTATAAAATTGGAAAATAGTTATGAAAATATGTTTACTTGGATTTTTTTACAACTTAGAAGCTTGTCATTAAAACATTTATTAAATACCCCTGTCGCAGCTAACCTGCGTACTCAGAGAAGTTCACATTCATATAATATGCACTTAACTGCTACATAAAGCCACTTGCCAATTTTAATCTACATATATATTTATAAATAATAGAGGTATAACATTGTATTTAATCTCTATAAGAATAAATTTGGGCTGATTATGCAGATTTGCTTCAACACCAAAATTTTAACATGGAAATAAATTAACGAACACAGACTCTTCGCACGGTGGATTAGATACCCGTAAACTGGGGCAAAAACTCTTCAAGACATTTCACAACTATATAGAGCAGTGAAGTTTGGAGTAATATTTGATACAAATAAATGTTTATACCAAAACACATAAAAAATCATTTTAAAGATGTATGATATGATTAAGTAAATATTAATAAGTTATAAACCAATTTGTTATGCAATTATGCCTACAGTTTTAATGCAGCACTAATTTGATTACACGTTATTAGTTTAGGTTTGCTTATGCCACTTTACTAATTAAAAATGTTTCCTTAACTGTTTCCACATCACGCATTGATCATGTACGGTATACAATTAAAACTCGATCTTTGTGACGTGATTATAAATTAAAAATTTTACATAATAATTAAATAATAGATATCAACTTATATTATTTACACAAATATTTAAAAACTATAAAATAAACTAGTATCACAACACTACAAGATGAATTTACAATAAACTGACCTTTCATACAATTCGGTACATTTACGGCAAAATAAGGTAGAAGGCGATCGATTTCAACCAGTTCCCCGTTTTGCTTCGCAGTCATTCTCTGATTGGGCCTGATGATGATCGGTGTAACTGGTTAAAATTGATTGCCTTGTACCATATTTTGAGTATTTTTACCGTAATAGTGTGAATACATTGTGTAGTGTTGTAAGGCGTAGAATATGTTATCTTACTCTATTATAACAACACGTGTCATGGTAATCATAGGCCAAGGAAATTAGGATAGCAAGTTTTATAACAATAAAAAAAACTGCAAGCAGAAATATTATTAATGGAAAGTATTACCTAAGGTCACATTATCCAAATACCAAGCTTTCTACTTCGACTGAGGTGAGATTCCGCCATCGTATTGGATTTTCCACAATTTTACATAAAAATTTATGATACTATTTATGAAACTGCTCATTAATAGTACATTTTTATCCAATTTCGACAATATGATCTTGATTACCTTGTCTTAAATACAAGAAAAATAAATTTCATTTGCTAAAAAGTATACGAATTGTTGGAATTGGCACCCTAAACACTGTTTTATAGATACTGTATATATTTTATCCTCATATATCTTTAATAATTTATCGAAATACTAATATCATTCACTGGAAAAAGTAGCCTTTTTACCATCAAGCCAAGTCCAAATACCTCGATAATCAATGTAAATATTTCCCAAAATTAAAAATAACTCGACAAAGCCAGCTCGAAATTCGCGCACTGCCACCGTCTTCGACCCGACCAGTAGTGCCAAATCATTTAAACGATTCACAGAGACGGGCTAATGTGAGTTCGTCCTAAGATTTACTTTCACGCCTAATCGTTAGAACTAAATACACGGGCATGTGTTACATACATGTCATATGTAATTAGGTGTTACTTTCAATTAAATATGATGATTGTATTTTTGAACAAGCCTGTTATTTTAAAAGTTTATTTTTTATATTAAAAAAATTGCAGCAATATTAACTTTTCTTAAGTTCTATTTTATTTTTGGCGATATACTACTAAACAATATAAAATTGTATAGAGTGAAGTAAACGAACTTTACAGTTTAATTAGGAGTTTAAAATAAACGCCAACAACAGTAAACACTGATCATAATTTGATTTTATTTCAGAGAAAGTAATAAAGAAAACATCAATTTCAGTCTAATTTAAAACCTAAAAAGTCCTTGAAGGGTTAAAGGTGCATGATTCTGTAACCAGAATAATAAATCATTTAAATTAATAACACTAACATTGGACCTTTATTAAGATTAATTTTACTGGTTACCTTACAAATACAAATTCCTAATTATTCATATGATTAAAATTACTAACTATTAAAAAATAAACAGCCAACATTTGTCAGTATCTGTTTTTTAAGAACGATTTAGTAGTAATGCATATAAAAACATAATTTTAACATGGTAGAAGACAAACCTGAAATCACCAAACATCGGCAAGTGTTATTTGCTCATTAACTAAAGAGAGTTATAAGAATACAAGGGTTGGTCTTTTACTTCTTTAAAAAAAATATGTGTTACTTGTAAGTAATTTAAATAGGCACAATGACTGTAGTTTACGTTTGATTAAGGGCTTCTTAAAAAGGGAAAGGTTTTCGGATATGTCATATTCAATACATTATTATAACATAAATGTATTTATGAGTATGTACATTTGCTATTCAGGGAACCATAAAATTACTGTTGTGCACAAAATGAAATTGACTTTTATTAACTCATTTCAAAAGTAATTGAATTTTTATAAACATTTAAAGATAAATTAATTGAAAAGACCCACGTAGTGTGTATATTAATTTACTGCTAAAACATTAATCATGTTTCGTAATGAAGTATCTGAAATTTCAAGCTTTTGGCTTACCAAACCGGTTTCTCCGAACATTTGAGGTTCAGCTGAATATTCAGGGGTATTCGTGAAAGGTGTGTGTCAGGCTTAAATTAAATGAAAATAAAGTGTAAACATCACCTTGTCAATTTAAATTACTTTGTTATGTTGGTTAACAAACATAACCTTAATCACATTACAAAACATATTCATTTGACTAAAAATCATCTGCGTTAATTTGTATTTAATATAGCGTGTTATAATGAAGATTCATAGCATCTTAAGGACTTAGTGTAGTTGCCTTTCGAATCAGTTGCTAAAATAACGCAGATCACCTTTCACTAAAGATACGAACTATTACCTCAATCTCTTGAACTTGAACTATCTATATCAGATTCTGGTTAGCTAACGAACTGTTAACATCCACTCTTTTTTTCTTTTTTCATTATTCAGGTAACACTAAATCTTTTACTATTTAACTTATTTCCAGTTAAACAAAACTTAACTTACATGTGACAAGATTGAGTTTCAGTTTAAGTGTTTAAATTAACCACTATTTCAATCTCTTAGTACTAATATGATTAGTCTTATCATTAGAAAGATATAAATGTAAAAGAATGGCTATTAAGTAATAAAATATAACAAAAACTAGTATTATTAGGTACCACATAAGCTAGAAAATTAAACCCTGGTCTTGTTACTAAGGTCGACCTGTTCTTAGAAAGCATAATCAATTAATAGCCCAATGACAAATCGCAGCACTAGGTCCAGTTTCGAACCTTCTCAAAATTTTGCGATTTTGATCAGGATGGATCTGGCGAACCTCGGATTACGAGGCGATTACGATAACCAGCCAGTCAAGTAAGGAGGAAGGCAATGTCATTGGGACCTAGGTTGGTCTATAACATGCATTTTGATTAACAGGTAAATGAATATGGTAAGCTTAAAATATTTTGACTGTCAATATTTCTAGAAAAAGTATGATAAATAAGTAATCAAGCACAGACAATCAGGCCACGGTACATTAAAATTTCCTAATAAGTTAGTTATATATAACTGTGGACCTAATATTATTGGGCTACTCCAGTTTATAGGCTAATGAAAAAAGTAGATGGTACAATGAGTAATGGCTGCAGTTTAGTATGCATCCCACATTTGTTTGATTAAATAACTGATTTCTTTTGATTGAAAAATTCATTTAAAAATATTGGTAGGGCATATATCGATTACGACATTGTTGGTTTTATGTTTAATTTCTTGAAGCCTATTTTTAGAAAGAAAACAAACTTTACCCAGGAGATGTCTGAACATGGTAAAGACATTACGTGTAGGCTTCTTATCTTTGTTTAAAAGATAACATACAATCTTGAATAGAGATGGGATTAATGAATACCAGTACGACTGATTTTAAATAACGACTGTTGATATTTGTAAATCACGACTCAATATTTCAATCACCGATAGTTAATAAAATCAATATTTTGGATTGATTTTTTCAATCCAATGAATGTGGGATGCATACTCTCTAAACGTACAAGAATGAATATTCATTCTTTTAGACTGTTATTTTCACTCTTTGGGGGTAAGAAAATTGAGCCACTCTTTTAGAGTGAACTTTCACTCTTTAGGAAAGTGAACAGGAGTCATCCTTTGAAAGAGCGGAAGATTCCCAATCATTCTGAGAGTGGAACCCGTTTATTTAAGAGTGAATTGCACTCCTTGAAAGAGTGGAATTCACTCGATGAAAGAGTGTAACTCACTCGTTAAAAGAGTGGAATTCACTCGAACAAAGAGTGGAACTCACTAGTTAAAAGAGTGGATTGCACTCGTTGAAAGACAACATGAAAATATCCAAATTAATTATTAAATTGTGTCATAAAGAATTAAAAAATAATGTAATAAGAAAGCAAAGGCCACAATTGAAGATTATTATTCATGCTGCATCAAGGAGTGACATAAGGATACCAAGGAATCCAATTTTTGATCAGAATTAAAACATGTTCAACAATAACGGAGCAATATTCTTTTAGAAATTTCAGAGGACTGTCACAAAGGATTTGTAAAATGAATAAGCACAAACCCGAACATGATATTTGAATCAAACAAAAGAATTGTGTTCTGAATCCCACAGAAATGAGAAAAACCTTCCTTAAGTTGAACGACTAAGAAAAAACTGACAAGGACGAGTTCTGTTAATCATGATAACACTCTACGTTCGTTAAATAAACCTAGAAAAGAAACTAATAATCTGTCCTTTCCTGATACTTGATGAGAGGGGGAAAAATACCAGAATTTATATTATTAATTGTGATGCAACGGAGGGTCGTTAATGGGTGGTTTGAAATCTTGTCTTCAGTAAAATTTTGCGAGAAACCCGATTATTTAATCAGATCTTCAATTGGACCTGCTGTAACGGAGTTATCTTATTTTACCGATTTCCAAGGACCATCGCCATACGGAAAGCGTGTAACTGAATAGGCCAGTTAGCAAACTTGACCTAAACATCAAAGCAAAGAATTTGTGTGCCAAATTTAACTATAATAAACTAAAGCGTTCTTGATTTATTGCACGAAAACACAAATCAATTGGGATGAATTTTGATGTTGGGTATAGGCCTATCTCGGGACTCACTTTGTTCATCCAATTATTTATGGTTTTAATTACTTATGTGGTAAGGTATTTAGTTTTTAATTTGGTGCCATGAAAGCGACACCTCTAACTTTTTTATCTAATAAAAAAATCCTGGAGGGCCGAGCTTGGCTCAGGGAAGGTCAGTATGTATTTTAGATGACTTGGAGTAATTTTCCGTCAAGTCCCCCTACTGAATTACAGATTTGGGTACTCTTTCATAAGCAGAACGATATAACAAACCGATTGAAATTATTCGATGGGCTATATCGATTATTTAGATTATTCGGTTATGGTTTTGGCTATGGGGTCTCAAGGAGGTGGTAGATATCGTCTTGAAATATGTCCAGATAACAAACGTTGATTCCACTAATTACTTTTGGAACAACCAATGTAACAGATCTATAGAAATCGTACTCCTATTGTGTGCTTTTTAAAAGCTTACCAAAAAGCTATATCCTAGAAACCTTTAAAATTTGTTGATTTGTCTAGTTTTATGTTTTTAAATATTTTGTTTATATAACAATAACGTTTATTTAATTTTTATTGTTAGTTTAAATGGGGAAAAAACGTTATGTACTAAAACTAGCATACAGACGGTCAAATATTTTACGATCAACTTAATCACATAATCAATTTAATATCGAACAATTCCATTCGGTTTTTATATCATTTCGCTTATGAAAGTGTATCCACAAAGTTCGGGTAATTTTCCCCTTAAACAGACTTGTTTAAGGTAACTCCAGTTGTTATTAGCTTCAAAGTTGTTGTATAGCTCAATGTCTCTTTGATAAATTTTGGATATGACATGACCACACTGTATGTTATCTTCATTCGGTGATTTTAATTACTAATCTTTTAGGAAACCACATGTTAAGCCTATACTTATTCTCTAATATGAGTAAGTTTTGTTTGTTTGCTTGCAACTCTAATCTCCAGTTTAACTAACTAACTAAGTTTAACTAACTAATTTCTGGCTTAAAAATAAATTGTAATCCCTAGGAAAATTCCAATTATGAAGTATAAATGAAGCCAAAACATCTCCAGAAAAGAGGCAAATGAGCTAAGAAAATCTGCTCATCAGCTACGGGATGAGATGAAATATTACTCCAAGTCATCTAAACAAACTAAACAGATCTTCCCCGAGCAAAGCTCGGCCTCCGGGTTCTACTTAAACAAAAATAACATGAGTATTACTTTGACAGTTCACTCTGTCTATAAACTGCTGTTATTATTCTTTTGTTTTGATTTTAAACTCTATAAGACCAATGTTAATTTAGTTAACTTTTAATATTAGTTTTTTTTATTATTTTTTTTCCTGGGGATGAGACCTGTCTAGAACATATTTGTATCCCAGAAATGAGTTATTTCCAACATTTGAAAAACATTGTTGGGACCGTATTTGATCTCAGAATTGAAAGTTAGCAAGCAACCAAACAAACCTTACTTTATTAGAGTATAGGATAATCTTTTACAAACCCTATCTTAACAAATATTTTAATCAACTCTTAGTTACAGGCTACAATGTAATTAAACACAGGTTTGTTTTCTTTGTTGACCATTCTCTCAATATAACATGCATTACCAAATTTTCTGTTATTGAACAAACACCTTGGTTCCACATTGTTTCTATAACCACAAAATAACCCATTTTCAAGTATGACATCCTCAGTTGATACTATGACTAATAAGGCCCAACATATCAATATTAATATGCCAGTTCTTTAAAAAACTTTACATTTTCTGAACTGCGGCTCTGGTTGGTTGTAGGAACTAAATTTATTGGATGGCTGATCTTAGGGGCCATACACATAACACACTTAAAGAGGGGAGGGGGTATTGCAAAGCGTTATGTGGGGGGGGTTGGTTCAACGTTATGTAACTCACAAATATTAACCCTAACAGGTGGTGCACTCCCGTTCTGTTGAGATAGTTTATATTGTTGTTTATATTATTAGTGACAGTCTTGTTTAATTATATAGATATTGCTTTGAAAAATTTATTATAAAATTTTTTTAAAAGAAAGTCTTTTAAAGTTTAATGATTCACTGAAATCCATATTTTAAATTGCTAAAAAAAATTATAAAGTTTAAGCTGTTTCAAGCCTTCTACGATTGAGTTACATAACACATTGGAAGGGTGGGGGGGTATGGTCAGGCGTTACGGTGCGTAGCATGGGGGAGGGAGGGGGTCTGAAATGACAAACGAATGCGTTATGTAATATGTGTATGGCACCTTATCTGGTACTTCCCAAATCGCTTTCGGGTAAATTTTGGTCAATTTATTTGTAAGAAGGTATCTTCAGAAAAATATTAATTGAACTACTGTTACTACTGTAGTAAACACTGCAGTACTAATGTTCTTCAAACTCTGGCCAAATGTGGTGGATGAACAACTCACCTTGTAATTTTAAATGTAAATAATCAGCACTGGAATAAAACGAGTGGAGGAAAACTACCCAGCCACAGACTCTGGTTCATCTTTTCTCACTTAGACTTAGCCGTATTGTGGGGGTGGCATAAGAAGATATTATTTGGGAACCCAAAAACAATAAATCATATGATTATTTATTTACCTATTTTAAAGTTGTTTGATGTGTTTTCAGAGAAGTACAACAATTATTAAAATATACTTTGTTTCAATTTTTCCAGTTTTGAATTTGTTTGTAGGATTTAATATGCCGGTATTTAAATTATAGATTTACTCATTTTATGTTAGTTATTTTTTAATTTAAAAACATGCTTATTTCCACTATATGGTACAATTTTTTTATAAGGCCTGTCAGTTATAATCAAACCTAACCTACAGCCGCAGTGCGGAGAATAATCTCGTTCTTTTACCAAATAAAAGAACAAGGTGTAATTGTTCGTAATTGTTCCATGAACGGTAGCCACTGGAATTTTGTGTTTAGTAGTAGCAATGATTCATTCCGAGGTTTAATAACTAATTAATCATAATTTTTCTCCGGACTAGCAATATTCCCCCATTTTTCACACCTTAAACATGCATGGTAACTATCCAGTCTATCTAAGGGGCCCGGTGGAATTCTGGGGTAACGGGTGGTGAGAAAGGGTAATGTGAAGGGAGAAACAGATAAATGTAAATTTTGCCTAAACACAATGTAAGCCAAGCAACAAATCACTGCCTGCGGAACGGGTTTTCGTTAAATTGGAAACTATAGTAAGGCTATCATTGACAATTTTAATTTAAGATCTTTTAAGAGGGGGTACCAGTGAATCCAGGTAGATTTCTAAAACCATTTAACAGCAATATCTTACAAGTTATATCCAGCCTCAATAGGTGGTCGAATATTGTTGTTTTATGTTTTAGCGAATTTCCCTTATAGGGAAGAAGGTATTACCGTAGGTCTCATGGTAAGACTTAAGCCCGAGACCATGATAACTTTTTGTTTTGAGGTCCCCAGATGCCAAAAACACTATTCGTTCAAATTTATATATGTATATATATATATCTATATATGTGCCCGTGAATGCGATAACTTGAGTAAAAAAGTCCGATTTCGATGAAATTTGGCTCAAATGTGTAAAATGGAATTCATGACTTTAAGTTCGCAAATCAGAAAAATCGGACCACGGGAAGGGGCGTTTATGGGGGTTTTATAAAACACTCAATTTTGGTTTTGACCATGTTATAGAGTTTGAAAAAACAAATAATATGGTATTTTGAATTATTAACCTAGGTTAAGTGGTTGCGGAGAAAATCCAAAAAACCTACTCATAAAATCTCCCATGTTAATCTTATGGGAAAAGGTTTTTAGATTTTCCTCAGTTTATTTTAATGTAAACTTCACATTTGCTTTTACCAATCTGATTCAGTTCAACAAAACAATCATTTTGGTGTTTAAATTGTGATTCTACGCCCAACCGTTGCAGAGATATTCAAAGTGCTAAATACAGTACGTTGTCCAATGTTATCCTTATGGAGAATAAATAAAATTTGATATCTCGATTATTTATGAATGTATGTTGATGAAACTTGGTATGTGGCTTCACGTAGTTCTGGAATATTGATATTTGCACAAAAAATTGATTTTTTGTTGATTATTCCCATAGCAGCAAACCTGCATACTCAGCCCCCATGTTATTCTTATGGAGAATAAGTAAAATGTAATGACTCCCTTAATTATGAACATAAATTAATAAAACTTGGTATGTAGCTTCACATGGTTAAGTTATACTGATAATTGCATAAAACCCCATTTTTTTGGTTCCTTGTTGCAGCAAACCTGCTTACTCAGCCCCCATTATATTCTTATGGAGAATACCTAAAATGTTATAAAGCGCTTATTCATGTTTGAATATTGATGAAACTTGGTATGTGACTTCGCCTAGTTAAATTATATTTATATTTGCATAATAACCAATCGTTTAAGTTCCTTGTTTCAGCAAACCTACATACTCATTACCAGTGTTATTCTTATAGAGAATAATTAAAATCGCTTATATTTGAATATATTTGTATGAAACTTGGTATGTGGCTTTATGTGGTATTAAGACTTATATTATGCATTGGAAATTTGCTGAGTACGCAGATTTGCTGCGACGGGAGTATTTTTTTCTTAAGAGAACAAAAATAACAAAGCTAAGCAAGCTTCAGTGAGCAGTTTCAAATTTATATTTGATTTATTGTTAATTTTGCCTCAAAATACTAAAAATAACAAATAACTTCAGGGCCGTACTTCGGGGTGGGGGGCAGGAGGGGGACACCTGCCCCGGGGGCCCGGGCTCGTCGGAGGGGTCCCGGTGTCCTATTTAGGACACTGTTGTCTAAAAAGGTCACCAACTTGGGGGGACGTCAACAAGGGCCCACACCAACAGACCTGTCCAGGGGCCTGTGAAAGCTGAGTACAGCCCTGAATAATTTCTCTATCAAATTTTAAAACGTATCAAATTTTTCTATCGCAGCGACAACTCCAACCAGTATTGGTCCAGTAGGAGTATTATTGTTCGTTTTAAGTGTCGTGTCCATTCGTTTGTGTCGTCGTTTATGTATAAATGTACCGTATTGTGTTTTTAATTCATTTTGACGAAACCATCTGGTCAATCAACTTCATTTTACTTAAGCTGATGATGATGCAGTTGCAACAAGACATGTACCAAACGTGTTTTCTCCAATTTGAGCTGACTGACGGTACGTAAGTAATTTAGTCTTACATAACTCCAACTAGTCCAAACGGTTTGGTGGGGAAATTCAAAACTGAAAAAAGAAACGTTAATAGAACTGTTGGATCCTGTCGCCGCACTGTTGTGACTGAGTCATATGGGCAGCGGTGGCTCTTTTCCGAAGTGTTAAGTTACTGCAGCATGGAAGTATTTTTATTTTGTGTTTGCCAGGTCACAAACCTCAACTTAAATTACGTTGAATATGCCGGGATGCGCAGCAGAATATCTTTCATGAGGTATTATTTAGTTTTGGGTGACAGCCGTGTTATAGTATTTTCTCAGCTGTTCTTGTTTGTAAATTTCTTTAAAAAATAGCCTTTGTAACTGTTTGTATGTTTATTTTAACAACAAACCAAGTAGGAAATACTATGTAGGCTTACAATTTAGTATGTAGGGCCTAAGTCTGATATTGTGTAAAATAATTAATTAATTAATGGACATAAAAATCTTGACTAACTAATAATTAATGCAGTAGGGCTAAGCTATATAAGTTTAAGCATCTTTAAAACCTAGGCCGCTGGAGGGAAAGTAAGAAGTCAAACTCAGGATCCCACAGGTTAAACCTTACATATAATGTTGTTGATAACAAATAAGATTTGTTTGCAAATGTTATTACCTAGCCTATTTCCTTAGGTTTTAAAATGTTAATTCTAAATTTGGAATAGGTATTATTAATAATTTAGGTAAGAATATTTATAGGTAGACTTTCAGAAGCGTAACGATTATAAAAAAACGAATGAAATTTTTCGATTCGGTATATTGATTAGGTTGATATTTTTATCGATTGCAACAGTATTTTATTGTTTGTATGTTACTACGTCATATTTGTTTTGTTTAGTTTGTTTTTCAATTAAACTAAAAATAAAAATTAAATAAACTTACATGACATGATAATGTTGTTTCTGGCAATACCAGTTTAAATAATAGTGATATTAACATATATATCTGGACAAATTTCAAGACACCTAAACTAAAACATAACATAACCGAAACCTAAATCACCGAATCCATAACCAAATAACCTGAATAATCTTTATACCGTATCGAACAATTTAATTCGGTTTTAGATATCGTTCCGCTTATGAAAGTCTACCCATGGGTATATATTTATAGTAATCGATCGTTGAACTTCGATATACTGTCATCAAATATATTACACCTATACTATTACTGGTATATCACATCCAATTAGTGGTCGCGTATCGTACTGCACCCCGTAAGAGCGCTAAGTTACAGTTATTACAGTTGTTGGTTATTGTTGATAGCTTTTACTGAAATTATACAATTGAAAATAAAATGTCACCCTCAAAAAGACTCTAGGCCTAGGCTAGTTGTCTATTTTATAACCTTTATACCTATCTTACATGTTACTGGTACGAGATTAGCCTACCAATGATCAAAGGTAGAACCCATGGACCGCTCCTTTTCATATGCTATCTAAAAAACATCTCCTTATCATTATCAAACACTGGAAAAAGTAATATATATCTATATGCTGATGATACAAACCTTAAAATCTCATATAAAACAACAGAACAAGTTGAAATTTTATCATTCATAAAATTATCAAGTATTGTCCAATTCTTACAAAATCACAATCTAGGGCTGAACACTGAAAAAACTAATTACATTTCATTTAAAACAGCTCAGTCACAGACCACTTCAGAACCCATGGTTTTGATTGATTCTAAACCCATTGAACTTATTCACAGCACTAAATGTCTTCGCCTGCTGATCGATAGTAACCTAAATTGGAATGAACATGTAGGCAAATTTGTATCAAAAATTAGTTCAGGTTTGTATGCCTTAAGAAAAATGGCATGTTTATGCAGTGAATCGACTCTCAAATTGATGTACCATTCTTACATACAATCTCACATTTCATTTGGAATCTGTCTTTACGGATCCACTAGGAAAAATAACCTTGATAAAATTCTTAAACAGCAAAAGAAAGCAATTCGAATTATTAAGAACATTCACCAAGATTTATCTTGTAGGGAACATTTTAAAAATCTCAAAATTTTAACAGTTTATAGTCAATATATTTTTGACACTGTTATAGTATACAAAAATTTAAATATGTACAACACGCCAGTGTTTCAATAGTACATTCATATAATACGAGAAAGAAATCAGAAATCATACCCACTCATCATAGGTTACAATTTTATACCAAAAAACCGTCCTATGCAGGTGCAAAGTTGTACAAAAAGTTGCCTGGATAATTTAAAAAAGAAAAAAATACAAGTAAATTTAAGAATAAGTTAAAAAAATATATCATCTCAAACACGATTTATTCTATTGGTAAATTCTTTAATTTATAAGAAGATGGTAAGGTAAAATAATAATTTAATGAATAACTGATTATGATGTAGACACTCATCATATGTACAACACTGTAATGTTTTTATGAATAAAGATTATTTTGATTTGATTTGATTTGACCACTTTAAAGTTTCCCTTGAAAAGCATTGGGAAATAGTTAGATGTAAATAAACAATATATAGGCGTTTTATCAAATTTCCCCTTCGATAATGCTTCTTTACAGATAGAATAATCTTACCTGTATGACAAGGCTAAAATTAGAATCTGATCATGGGTCTTGGTCAGTGTAAGATTATCGACTGACATGGCTCACTACAGGTAAAATTACAGAACAATATCATAGGCCTACATCAACTAAATGGAAGTTAATTAAATTAGCCTTAAAGTATAGTGTTAAGGCATCATAACTATTACTGCAACTGCAACTTTGAAGACAGATTTTTAAGTATATCGTCAACACTATAATTTAGGTTGAAATAGACCTACTCTCATCTTCCTTCTGTTACAAACAATCATATAAAGGGCACAACAGTATAAATATGCCCCAAAACATATGTAATTTTCCTATTTCCAGTGTAATTTTGGCGTCCTCGCCAATTATGACAATTTCATATTATACAAATCCAAACACAGTTAGTATTTGCAGAAAGTTTAAATTAGTGGAAAGTAAATTGATAAATATAACAATAACATGATTAGTAATGACTCAAAATCGTGTTTTGTATCTAGAATAAGAAGGTGTAGAGCAATTAGAAACAATCAAACACTAAAATAAGTAACCTCAAAAACTTCAAACAAAACCAATTCAGTTGATGTTTGATTTTATTTGACAGATGAGATGACAGTCGTGAACTTACACTACGTGATTCAAACTACGACTGAACATATTTCAGTAATAAAACTAATAATTATTGAAATGTAATAATAATTTGTCAATAATTATAGTTTATTACATTAAATCATCAAAATGTTACCCTAAAAGTTTTGTGACAATCCATCAAACCATCAAAAGGAGTTAGCATAACCTAAATTCGATTTTCAGACTGAAGTATGAGGATTTCACTAACATTCAATCCAATTACGGCATTTAAATAAAACAGTGCTATTGTCTGGTATTAACTATTAAATAACTTGTTTTCTTGCAAAAAATTTGATGTACATGTAAACAGGTTAATTTATTACTGATAATAACTGTTATAAAAATCACTCGAAATTAGACGTATGCAGCTTTAACAATACTATGATAGACTACTTTACTTTTTTTAGCACTAAAAAGTTAGTCCTTGCAGTCTTAAACAATTTTTTTTTAGTTTAGCTAGTTAAATAAGTATAGCACAAGTACATGTATTACACGACACATGATAAATCACACCTACAAAATAAAACAATATAGTGCTGGTTGTGGAAAGAGGGGGGGGAAGGGTTTATTTTTCACAGGGGCAAACACCCTCAATTCGGCCCTGGTGTGCGGCCAATGTTTATGGCCAATATGTTTGATTTTTTTACAATAGTAGTTTCCAGGGTTGCTATCTGGTTGATTTTGTATTGTATTATATATTTGTTATGTGCTTCTTACAAGTTGGATAATCTATTGCAGTATTTTTACTAATGTTTGGTGTGGCTAAAGTGCAGCTAAATAGTGCTAGGCAGTGGCGAAGGTAAGGGGGGGGATCAGGGGGTTATATCCCCCCTTGAAACTTGGAAAAATCAAAATTTATATCCTCATGAAATCAAGCTTATGCCTTTTGATAACAAAAATTATGTTACTGAAAAACAAAAAATATGTGTGCAATATCTCCAAAATATCTTATTTATAATTACAAATATTGTTCGCATACAATAAATAGTAGCAAATGAACTGCACAGGCACATGGCACGGTATTTGCGCATTGCGTATTTGGGACGTGAGTCACCGAACAGTCATCCCTCACCCCCTAGCAGCCAGTTCGTCAACTAGCGCACCTGACCTTGACGTCTAGACGGTCTTAGTGATGTGATTGACTGCACATGTGTAATTTAATTAACTGCAGGGAGCCATAAATCTTCATACTGATTTTCAACGTTCTATAACCGCAAATATATGTAAAAGTGAACGATATTTCCCGACGAAATAAAGCCAAAGAGTAACAAATAATAGAGGTTATAGTGAACAGGGAAATAAGGGTTTAGCTTATTTGGCAATCATTGCATGACGATGAAGTTGCAAATGTAAATACATTTTCGTTCATAGATAGGATTTCAACACAAAATGTGTCCTATTCAACGCATTTTTGGGTACAATTTCAAAAAGGGAGATTTTTAATTTTTCAAGGAAATTCCCCGGAGCTATATTTTTATCTTAAAACTCCAGTAATCTCTTGGGAAATCTGGTGACTTGGCAGCTCTAGCTTAACGATTACTTTCCAGCTTTCCAGTACTGATTACAACAAATACAACTACTTTTTAGTCCTGTTACAAATACTGATTACTTTGTATCAATGGTTTATGTCTTGGATGTGTAGGCCTATATTAATAATTAAAAGTGTGGATACGTCAATGATATCTTCAACTTTGTACACCGGTATCCACACTAGTCACGAACACAGCTTTTGTTTTGTATTCCCTAATGAGATATCCCCCCCCCTTGACAAAGGTCTATCTATGCCACTGGCGCTAGGTATCCCGTAGAACAACATTACAAATGTGTTATCAGTTTGAAAAATTCGCTCGAGCAATTCCGTTGCTGGCTCACATGTGAGCCAGAAATATATTTTTTGTCAAGTTTAAAGTAATAAATATCAAAGTATTTCAAATATAAAGTATTTTTGATCAACAATCAAATTATGTCTTAGGTAAAATGGAATAAAACATTGTAAACCACATCAGTAGTGCTGCTGGCTAACATGTGAGATGGCATGTTTTTATCTTTATTCAAGCAAATTTGAACTCAGAAACATAAAAATATTTCATTATGATTAACTACCGGGGAGGCCAGCCATACTCAGTGATATTTGATTCGTTTTGTAGGTAAAAAAATATGTTCACTTTATATGCAATCTTTTTTCAATGGTTACTGTTTTCAAAAAATCATACAACCATTGACTTGTGCAACCAACAAAATGCAACACAATTACAGTTAAAATTGTGTGGGCTCAATTTTATCTCATTTAAGTGACACTTTGATGGTTCACTGGTTAATTCATTCACAGCTGTTAAGATTTTTTCATTTTAAACTCCATAAGCTTAACGTTAAAATTTCCAATTTTTGAAAGAGGTTTTTACCAATCAATATTTTTGGTCCAAAAGCTCCAGTTTTAACAAAATCGTTCTGCTGGATTCCGAAATAAATTTTGCAAACAGACAACCCATATTAGAGTATAGGATTGTAAGCCAGTAATTGTATGCATGTATTACTTAAATAACAATATTTAGGCACCTGGGGGGATACACGACCCTCACTGCTGTAGTGAACGTGTTGAAAAGAAAACAATTAGAACCCCTTTGGCCTCAACCCCTAAAAAATCCCTGAAACCGTATGTACACTGAAAACATACCAACCTGACAGAAAGCCACCAGTCATTGTTTTGATCAGCCCGACGAAGACAACGCTGTATTTCTAGGATCCTGCACTCACACCCCTCGTGTCAGTGGCAGCAGTTATTCTAAGCGTCCGGTTTGTTCGTCTGCGCCCGAGTCCTCTTGCTGTGGACTCGACGGTTTATTACACTCAGTGTGAGTCACCCCGTCCTGAAAATTTTTAAGTTCCAACATGTGACTACGTGTTATATAGACTATCAAGGTATTGGTTATGAGTATTTTAATGCACAAAAGTGTATCTTAAGATGAGGCTCCAGGCATGTAACATTTTGTTGTTCCTGCCTGCTCCCATACGGCCAAAGTTAACTTTCAAATTAAGTACCATCCCTCTTTAACAGATTAGTCAAAATCGTTGATTTAGAGCTCATTTTAAACATCAAGAAAGGCGTAGCGATTTTATTGAGATAAATTGTGATAGGCCTATCACAAATAGTAATCGTTCAATCAAATTCCATAAATCCCAATATTTGTGTTTGTTGTAAAAACTAACTATGTGGTATATCAAAATTCTGCTCACAAAATTCGCTAGGTAATTCTTGCTCTTTAGAATGAGCCATAAATCAACGATTACGAACTATCCGTAGAGGAGTTAACGTCAGCTTTAAGGGGAAGCACGAGAAAATGCTAAATAAGTTGTTTTGTATACTTTAAGATTGGTATCTCATTTTAAGATGTTGTTAATTTTTGTATCAGGCTTAAGTACTAACTATAAATCTTAGAAACTAATGTTCAAATACAATGTGCTATTAAATTTATTTTGTTATGTAAATGCCAACCACATTTAAAAAGTTCTGGTACGACATAGTCATAGCCCTGGTTTTGTTATTATTTAACACCCATCATTCACTAATAGCCCAATGACAAAAAGGCAGCTGAAACCAACTCCAAACCTTCAACAAAATTGTAATATGTTGCTCAGGATTAATTAAAATTCTAAAATTTAAGAAATATGTTACAAAATAAAAATTATTTTCTAACAAAAACTGCTGTTTTAATAAATTAAGTGGGACAGACCCAAGCAGTGGCGGATCCAGCCAGGGGGCGCGCCCCCCCTTGGACCCAGAAAATGTTTAATTAATAGGTAATAGAGTGACGCTGTCTGTCGCTATACTCATTTTTGTTTTAAATATTTGCAAATACATTATTTGCACCAACACGTCTTACCTACTGGGCGATGATCTACAAAGTGGAGCATCCCCTATAACGGGTCACTACGAATAGTTTTATCAGTACAATTTTCATGGAATGTGTAGGCCAAGATAGTGAGCCCCGGTAGTAGAATGGTAAGGAAGCAAGTCGCAATAGAACGATACGTCCTTTATCTATGTGTGTTAATTAACTTACTGCATTAAAAAAAATTGTACAGTTGCCGATCGATACATAAAATTATGGAGTCACTGAGCTCCTGAAATTCGACAAACACAACTTACTTACTAGGCCTACCTGTAAGGTAAAGGCACCACAACACTGGCCTAGAGACTTGGGCCGAGCATCCCTAAGGTAACGTACCACAGCACCGACCTATTGATCTTGGCTGCCCTAAAGCACACACCGCAGCACCGGCCTAGGGGCTGGGGCCGAGCATCCCTTAGATAACGCACCACAGCACTAGCCTATTGCCTTAGGCTACATTCTACCCTACGCCATGTCGCCCCTTAGGCTGCCCTAGTGGCACATACGGCAGCACCAGCCCTGCAGTCTTCCTCAATCATATTCTTCTTTTCTGAAACCTTTGCATTCTACCTTAGCCTTTTTCTGCGCGACGGTTTAGCCTTGGGTAGTGAGTGTGAGTAAATAATTTGGTATAAAATGTTTGTTTTTCGAGGTACTAGTTGTATAAAATGTGTATATTTATGTACCTACTGTTTATTGTATCAGTGGAATAGATAAATATTACACATTTCATTGTGAATTAAGTGTTACAATGTGTTGTTTTATTTGTTAGCATCATGAGTGAATTGAATTTAGCGAGTACTAACATCTACCTCCCGTTGCTAGTGGGATGTTACTGTTTAGTGAGAAAACCAAAATTCTCAAGTGCGCCCCCCCTCAACAAATTCCTAGATCCGCCCCTGGACTCAAGATGGGAGAGTTAAGAGGTGGGCCAGACGTTACATTATGTCACCAGAGATCTAGCCTTCTGCTGTTTCATTGCGTAGGGCTTAGTATAATAAAATTGTAAGTAAACAATACTCAGCTCACATTAAAAATATGTCAGTACATGTGACTTAAGGGTGTTTGGTCACAATATTAATTTGTAATATATTATTTTTTTTCACATCAGGATGAAAATTAGAAAACAAATTAGATATATATTAAATAATTTGCATTACTATTAAGGGAGTTATGAGTCTTAAAAGTAGAGATTTTGTCAAATGTTGGGAGAAGGTCAGTAAGAAAACAGTCCGATTTCAATGAAAACTTGCAGTTGTGTGGGATAAATTCAGGATTATTACTAATATAATTTAATTTAAAATTTAAAAAATCAGAGATATATTTTTTACTTTAAACGACTGTTAAAAATATATTAATACAATTTTGTGGTATAAATAATAGATGTAGTTGTGCGGGTCAGTATGATATACAAGTTAAAATTTGTTTTAAGTTTATATTTTTTTTGTTTGGTCTGTGACCTGCTCCTTTGGTTCTTGGAAATTGCCTTCCGGGGCAGAGTAGGCAAGCCGCACTACGCCTCACTAACACAAACTCACACGCAAAGCGCCACCACGCGCTCACCCCACGCACGAGCGCGTAGTCCAAGGTCGCGCCGCCCCCCTACACTCCCTCCACGAATCCCGCCACTCGCTCAACACGAGTACCGCGTGTCCGTGTTTTTTTAGTTTTCAGAGTATTATGGTATTACTGCAACCGTATCAATTAATGCCTCGTAAGAAATATAGGCATACGAGAAATAGAAAAGCAATTGCGAGTATAAAATTGTTGTGAGAAACAAGTTATAGGCTACCTGTCATGTAACTGAAGATCCAGCTTCTTCTGAAGATGTACTTAACTAAGTGATAGGAAAGTGTATATTTACGATTTAATTCAAATTTCGTGGAGACATTCCTTTCTATAATCAGCTGAACAAGTTAATTTTGCAAAGCAATCAGAAAGACCCTAACTTCCATTTTTGGAGGATATAAAAATTACAAATGTTGTGTTTTTAGCTCCCAAAAACGGAAAAACAGATCGGGATGTAAAATTAATGCATATTACATTATATGACATAAAAATCCAGAAAATGTAGGCCTAAACCCTCTCCCATAACTTTAGCACAAAAATTTATAGCCAGATAGATAAGGTACTCAGCTGAAGTGTAAATTCTGATATTTAATTTAATACATAATTCGACAGTATTCAGTTATGAGAGTATTGTTCAGCTTTGACACTCGGCTTCTAAATTTTGAATAAAGATTTGCTTGTGTAGAGTGGTAGAGTGGTTACACAAGCCCACCACCACTTGTTGTTTTAGTGAATTTCCTAAGGAAAGTGAACTATTAGCATGACCCGCACGGTGAAACTTAAGCCCGGGGTCAGCTTAGAAGTTCCTAACGTGACCCCCTGAACACGTTTTGGGGGGTCGTTCAAAATTATACGTATTATAGTAGTCCTTTACCGTGAATTTGATTCTCGAATATATATATATGGGTCATTCCAGAAAAAATGAGCTATTGATGTCACGGTACAATTAAACAGATTATTACATTTTAAACTAAAATTATTTTTGGTTTATTAAGATTTATATTTGTTTAAAAACATAACTAGGAATGTTTCATTGCATATTTCCAGTATTTAAAGTGTTTTTAATGATGAACGGAGGTATACATGTATACCTCCGTTACGCGTCACCATCCTGAGTTCCGAGTTTAAATATTTATTTTTAAGCTTAAAACTTGACCATTATAAGTAGTTATTACTCTTTTAGTTACAAACGTATTCTTAACTTTTCAAATTAACATGAACGTAAATTTTAGCTGTTCAAATATTTTGTTACATATAATTTTTATTTTGTCACCGGATTTTCTGTATCCTCCGTGCTAAACAGGTTACATGAGTAAAATACAGTTGAAAAAATGGAAACTGGTTCTGATGTCTGTGGAACAGCAGACATGAAATAATTGTTCTCATAGCTTTTGAAAGTGTCTTCTCTGTAATGTGTTCTAAAATGTTTTTTAACAGTTCTTAGTTAGTTTTTACTCCACCGTCACATACTTCCTGTATCCACCGTTCATAAAAAACAAAGGTAAGAAACTGTCTTCATAATTATTTGTGATGTACTAGATAATTGCATTAATAGGGAAATTTATTTATTCAAATGTTTGTAAACATAAACTCAAAATTTAAGAGGTTATTGTTTAAAACACCATGTGTTGTATACTCCGTTACGGTATCCTCCGTTACAATTCGTTTGTGACGGAGGATACAGAAAACGTAACGGAGGTTACATTTTTTTAATCTCTTAAGATTAAACCAGCTTAATGAAATAATCTCACACATTGCTTGTTGTTCCAAGTGATATTAAACACAGCTATACATTTATAAGTTATATTTAAAATTTAGTGAAGGCTACATTCAAAATCATAAAAGTTTTTTGTACAAAAGGTTCCAATTATTTCAAATTTAAACGTGGCCATTTTCGGAACAGGTCGATAATGCACAGTTTGGTTATCCGTTTTTATTATTTATATTAGGCCTATCCATTTAGGCTACATTAATCAAAACACTATTACAATGTAAGTTTGGTCATGGTTTTTGTTTTCTCTGTTTCAGTAAACATGGCAAAAGTGAAAAGCCAGACTTCTGATTGAGATAGAATGCGGAACCACAGAAACAGAATTAAGTCGGATCCTCAACTACATGAGGAAAACAAGCGTAGGGAAAGAGAGCGATATAACAGAAGAGTAGAATAAGGGAAAATTAAGAAGGCAAGTAGTCAGATGAGTGAGCGCGAAAGAAGAAAGTTAAGAAAAACGTGGAGAGAGAAAACAAGAAAATACAGGGCTCATACAAAATATGAACAAAATGTTTCAGATTTAGAAATTATGTCACCTCCAGCAAGCCCACCAGCAGCTCAGGCTGAAGATATACAGCATCAACAAAGAGACAGAGATTCTTGTGATAAAAGAAAAGAAAGTGGTAAGAAAAAGCGAAGGAAACATCAGGCACAGCTCAAATCAAAGATTAAGTCCCTGGAAATGAAACTAAAAAATATGGAAAAGAAGGTATCAAAGTACAAGCAGTGGTTCAGTCGATCCAATCAAACAAACTTTAGTCAGACTAAAACACCCCTCGAAAACTTGTAAAACACATGCTAGTTAATCAAAGAGTATCTCCCGCCATAAAAAAGAGGTTGCTCTTTTGTTCTGTTATCGAAAACCAAATTACTGAAAGCTTCAAAAAGGAAAGCTGTTCTAAGAAAAGGCGTGATTTTGTTACAAAAATGGCAGGAGGTATAATTAAAAAGTATAGGTTTGTAGAAACCATGAAATCACTCACTTTGAAGAGAATGGTTATGGGCACGTTATCTAAAAAAAGAAAACTGATTACATCCGAAGCCCAAGAAAAAAGAGCAAACTTAAAACAAAGTGTTAAGGAATATTTCTTGCAAGATGAAAACAGCAGGTCAACTGCGGGGAAAAAGGAAACCATAACTAGGGGCAAACTAAAAAAACAGAAACGATTCATGAATGACACAATGAAAAACTTGTATGATAAATTTATCAAAACTTTTCCTGAAATGAAAGTATCATACAGTTTATTCTGTTTGTATCGGCCCTTTTGGGTTCTTTACGCCTCAGCAAAAGATAGAGACACATGCCTTTGCGAGAATCATGAAAACTTTGATATTTTGATCAAGAAGCTAAAAACAAGAAATGTGATTAACGAAAGTTCTCCGATACAGATACAGATAGGTAAAAATTTGTTCCAGTTGGTAAGCTACGAACATAAATTTAAACATGACAAGTACGTTGAACATGGACTTTGTTGTACAGGAGGTAATTTGTTTTTTGGATATAACAGCCTACATTTTCTGAACAAAGATAAAATTAGTAGCCTAGCAACCATATTCTAATAATTATTAGTTGCTTTCAAGAATCATGTTGAAAACATTAAACTTAACCAAAGATAATTTAAGACAACATTTAGGCTAATCATGTTCTCTTCTTATTATTTTTCTATCAATTAGATGTTTTCCTTAACAGATTTTTTCAGCTAAACGCAAGCCTAAGAAGCTAAATGTTGAAGAGGTGTACACTGATTCGGATGATGAACCTGACGACCTTCGCCCAAAACAAGACATGTCCCCAAATGATTTCGTAGTAGTACAGGTTAAGGGGAAAAAGACGACTCAACAGTTTATTGCTGTTGTTGAAGAAGTGAACCTCAGTTCTGATGAAGCAACAGTGTCTTTTCTTAAACACTCAATTGGTGATAAGTTTATATTCCCATCAATTGAGGTTAAATCAGATGTAGATTTAAAGGATATTATACAAATATTAAATCCGCCTCAAACTAACAAGAGAGGCCACCATTTGTTTAAAAATGTTAAATTTGACTTCCCCAAACTGCAGTAAAGCATTTTATCTCTCTACAGTTGTATTATTCCTCCAATATAAATGATTTTAAAGTGACACTGTCTTTAGAATAGAAAATTTATACCACATTGCCTAGCTGAAAAGTATCCTCCGTTACAGGGCTGTATCCTCCGTTCATATGCAAATTGGAAAAAGTAGAAAAAGTATTAATATTATTATAAAAGATTTGAACCACATACACTATTATTTTCCAAACACTTTTCTCAGTGTAAATAAATGATTATGTAGTTTAAATATATGTATTGTTTTTTTTTAAAAACTTAATCATAGTAGACCGTTTTTTTTAGAATGACCCATATGTGTATGCACTCTAGAGGCCTCATTTTTTGTCCGATTTACTTCGAATTTGGTTGGGACGTTCCTCTCTATAATCAGTTGGACAAGTCTGTTGGGAAAAAACAATAGGAAAACTCTAAACCCCTTTTTGGGGGATTATTCTTTCAAATTTCGAGTTTTTGGGCTCACAAAGGGTCAGAAAAGCCCCAGATGTAAAGTTAATACATGTACAAAGATGGGAATTAGTGAGGCAAAACTTTTAAGCCCACTCTCGTAATTCTAGCAAAAATAGTTACTGAGTTATTTAAGAAAATGTGTATCGCCCAAACACTACAACTTTACACAATTCTACAATTTTCCATGGATGAGGCCTGATCGGATCACCTGCATTAACCAATAAATTTGATAGTTATTTGGACATTTGGAAAGCCCTAGAGTAAAGCACACTTGGAGCAGAAGGCAAAGGTTTCATTTTGATGTATTAACTATCCTCCTAACAAATGTATACTCAATCGGTCCAGTTAAATACTAACGTCAGTGGTGATACGTCGGAATTTTTAAGGCCGACGGAGTTGATAAATCCCAAAGGACATACGAGATGGAAAGAATAGGCCTGTTTCTGCATTGCTTGCTGTCTTTCTATCAAATATTTGCTCCATCGATCTAGTAAGTAAATAATTAACATGGAAATGTTGAAGGTCGTTTAGGGCCGAGCCTCATTGGAACGGGAATAAGCCCATAACTGTTGTTTTGGGATGGACACATCTTTTTACAAATATATGCTCAATAACACCTTAGTTCGTTGGCCTTAAATGTGGACTAAATGGTGGACTTAAAATCCCAAAAAAATAGTATTATAATCACAATGATTACCTAGACAAACTGAGCTTTAAATACCATGTTGCCAAGGGCTTATGTGTTTGGTACCCAATGATTGGACGTAAAAGTAATGCATGTATTAAGATGGGAATTAGTGAAGCGAAAGTTTTAAGCCCTCTCTCGTCATTCTAGCATAAATATTTACCGAGTTATTAAAGAAAATTTATATCGGCTAAACATAGTACGTTGTCTTATGGGGTTTTTACATTAGAAAGCATGTTATTCATTTGTTGGTGTATTTGTATCATCCCCAGCAACCTGGCACCTACTTTAAAGCCTGACTGGACCTTCTCCCAACCTTATAATGCCCAAAATTGTATTCCTAGCATTGCAGGTAAATGAAACCAGGAGCATCAGAACAGCCAAAATAATGAATGTTTTCAGATTTCAATAAAATTGGAATAAATGTATGTTTTTACACTGGTTTTGAGTTTTAAAAGTTTTGTATGTGGAAATTCACTTCCCTTACGCCAGCGTGCTGCATGCGAACTCGTTTGGTATTGCAACAAGTAAGCATTTCCAATTCCATCTCAATTCAGTTTGTAGTAAAGAAAGATAAAATATGAGGATTTTTCACTCAAAATGTACTATTTTCAAATCTATTAATAAACCAAATGAACAACAGAGAAGACTAGAACAGACATAGTAAATGCTTTAACTACTGATATTGAAACATATTTCCTGAAGACTTCCTGATAAACTTTGTAATATTTTTACTTTCTCCCTTTATAGATAGTATATGGAGAAAGTATTGTTTTCGTCAAAATTTTCGAATTTGAGTTGTAAGTGGAAATATTTGTTTTGGTGCGCCCTGAACCCAAAAAAGTGGTTTTTACGTGATGTCTGTCTCTCGTGTGTGTGTGTGTGTGTGTGTGTGTGTGTATGTGTGTGTGTGTGTGTGTGTGTGTGTGTGTGTATGTGTGTGTGTGTGTGTGTGTGTGTGTGTGTGTGTGTGTGTGTGTGTGTGTGTGTGTGTGTGTGTGTGTGCGTGTGTGTGTGTTCTTGCGAATAAGCCGTTATTTGATCCGAAATATGGTTACACACCCACACTATTAGATCCGATGGCGCTATTAGATCCACCCTGCTGGATCTAATAGCGCCAAAGCTCTTTTTTTGAGTTTCTGGCGTTCCGGCCATCACGGAAATAGTCGAATTTACCCGATTTGAGCAGGATCTAATATAGCCGGTTTCAGACATATAGTGCGTGTGTATGAGGTTCCGGAATTGGCCACCACGTTGTGCTGCGGTCGCAATTCAGATGTGTATCGTAGCGTCGTCGGATCTAATATTGTAGGTGTGTAACCATATGTCGGATCTAATAACGGCTTCGTAAGAAGTTGACTTCTCGGCTCTCGTGTCGTCAATCTGAGTAGAGTTGCCGGCTCAACTGCACTACTGCACTAGAGATGAATATTTTTGTATTATGTTTAGTAGAATATTAAGTTGTTAGTAGTGATGATATGTGATTATTGTCATCGTTCATTTAGCAGAAGAGCAACGTTTTGTGTTCACTTGTCAAAATGTAAAATGAAAAATTTTGGAATAGTTAATGAGGTAAGTTCACTTCTATAACATTAATTTAACATTTTGTAAAAGGCTACAGGGCATTATTACTTTTATCAATGCATGATAATTGTTTTAATTTTAATTAACTTACTAACTTAGTTGACTGAATTGTCAATCTACTGCGTTTATACACAGTTGTCAGCTCTTGTAAAGTTAAGAGCAGCAACTTGTGAGGTTAATTCTCTTGTCCATGATCAGAATGCCTGTTATTGGCGTTTTCTTTGTCAAAAATACCATTTATCAGATCTAGAAGATAACTTTGCTTGTTCATGTATTAATTTTATAAACAAGGTTACCTCTTCAAAACCTAGTTGAGTTGGCCTCCTTTTAGTTTGGTTTGATAATTCAAATAGGTTCTGTTACAGTAAGCTTACCTATTTTACTACAGCTCAGGCCTGTTGACTTAAACTAAAGCTAAACTGAGCCTAGGCCCTTTCACATAAGTAATTTATTTACCCTTCCTGTTAGTAGTATTTTAATTTTGGTCCCCCAAGCCCATGGCTCCTGGGTTTCATACATGAAATAGATTGGGTACACTTCCATTCGCGGTACGATATAAAAAACTGATATAGAGAACTGAACCAATTCAAAATCCTAACCGAATAGATGTTGAAACCTAATATCTATTCGGTATTGATATTGAAACCTAATCAATAGCAATCATAAACAAACACAATTTAACTATAACTTATGAATCTATATGCGGACATAATCGCAAAAACGTTGGGGGTCTGGGGGTGTGCCCCCCAGATAGAATAGCATACACGGCAGAGATCAGTTTATTACAAAGTTGGAATGGTTGGAAGGATTTTGTTTTTTATACCGTTAGTATAAAAAATACCAAATTTGAATACTCTAAGCCACCTAACCCTCTTATTTAGAAAAGACCCCCCACAACAATAATAATGAGCTTTATTTATTTAGGCCTACTCAAAGTTGGGGCTGACAAGGGCCCTCTACCACATATGTGTCGAAGACTGGCATCTTAAGAATAAATGAATAATGTAATTTAATTAATACAATTTTATCAACGTTAAAAACTGATAATACAAAAATTGGGTACACTTCCCGAAATAAAAACCGACTAAATATGTAATTTGAAATTATAACCGAAGAGACGATAATAATCATAAACAAACTCGATTAATTTATTTTTATCAACTAAAATCTGCTGCCTGATCGTGGAAATACCATGTGTTTATGTAGTCTGAGCGCATACCCTTCAAATAAAAAGCGGCAGACATCAGGTTACCTAGAGGGAGGGTTAGGTATAGTTATACTAACGTGGTTGGGTTCGTCAGTTTGTTTGAATTCGTGGGAAGTAAAGAAAAAAGAACAACATTTTGCTGTCAACTGAAATAAATAAAACAACAAATATTTGTTTTAAAAACTTGTATACATACCGGCTATCAATAATTAAAAATTGTGCCGATAACGTAGGCTAATTTTATACCACTTAATATAGTGCAACAATAAAAATCTGGGTTTTTTATGAACAATAAACAGAGTAGACAGATCAAGTTAATTTGTATTTGCAAAATAGTTTTTGCAGGTATAATTTAGGTTACGTAGGCTAACGTAGGCTAATTTTGGTTTCGGTTTCATATGTCCAGTTATTAAATTGTACATAATATTATTGGCTTTATGATATAAAATTACTTAACAAGAAGTGACAGATTTAGTAGGCCTAGCTTATACCCCCATAAGTCAACCGAAAGTAACCTCTTCAACATTACCCCAAAACGAGCTTGACTGACCTCTCTACAGAAATCGTTTGTTAAAGAATTCTGTAATCTTGATGCTGTGACAACAAATGATTGATTATAATATAAAAGCATGAATATTTGACATAATTGCACCATGACGGGTACTTGTCATGCTTATATTTATAGTGAAAGTAAATTTGTCTACAAAATATTTGGGTTTTTTATCTTTAAAAATGCTGAATAACAACATTAAAATTGGTATTTTCTTGTTTCTTTCAACTTAAGGTGTATAGTATTATAACAATTGGTACTGGTAATATGATCATTTCACGTTAAATTAAAAATAAATCCAATACAGTAGTTTTGGGCACATTGTAAAACTTATTCAAAAAATCTATACCACTGTTTCAAACGCTCCTGTGCAGTAATTTTTCCCCAAAGTTTACAACAACACAGTCAATATAAAAATCTGACATTTCAATCTAATTTGATTGAATAAAATAGGATTGCAAACCTAAAAAGTTGAAAATTATTTTTAAGCTGTCCAATGGGTGAGTTAACCAATACGTGTCCACAAAGTGGTAGGGTTGAGCAGTTGTTGAGTTTTGAAGCTGGTTATTGATAGCAATTTTCTGAACTCCCCACGATGACACCAGTAAATTGCATGGTTCATAAAAGTATGGTGGTAGCTTCTAAAACCACCAGTAATTTTGTTTTCATGTGTTTTCCAGGAAGCAGCCAATAAAGTGAAAGATCACAGTGCCTGATGACCAACCGCAGTAGTACCTGACCAAGCCTTCTGACCATTTAACTAGGCATATGTTAGAGACTTTAGTTTTAAATTTTTGTAATTATTTGTAATACAAAAATTGTCAAGATTAAGTAATTTTAATTTTTCCCAGTTTACTTAACAATAAACAAAATTTACACACAAATTAGATAGAATAAAATAATATCTAGTTAGCTAATTGAAAATTATTTTTTAGTTAGACTGCATTACAACTGAACTAAAACATTTTATGATTAAATATTATAAATATTGTGTATATTTTCATTTGATTGCTATTCATTTGTTGTGGGTTGATGTTGAGAAGACATATCTAAATTAATTGTATTTTAGAATTTGTACGAATATAAAACTGAGTATTAAACCGTTTAACTTGAGCTGAAATGGATATATCTATCACAGACTCATATATACATAAATGTGTTGTCCCTTAATGTTACCTTCATAAAAAAGGGAAAATAGTAAAAGGATTGTTAAGACTATATTTGGTTAGATTTTGTGAATGTAGTAGGTTATTCTTTCTCTTAAATAATAAATTTAGTAGCAATGGATGAAAGTACAACATAGATGTTTTATTTCATATTTTTAATCATTAATGTTTTAAGAATAAAGGACTTACTACCTCAATGGACATCAATTAATTTGTAGCTAAAAATAATTTAGGGTAAAGGTATTTAACTACTAGATTTTCCATTCCTATTTTATCAAGTCCTCTGTCCTTAATTCCAAAATCAGTATTTTCCAAAACTCCAAAAGGGGCAGATAATGTGAATAACTGTATATTCAAGTTGGTTATATGCATTATTTTGTTATATTTACAAAATGTAACTGTGCAATGTTGGTGGAACATTATTTTGCAACATATCATGTACAATATTTTGTTATGTTTTAAATACATAACTATGATATGAGAGGAAGTAGGACATTTTTACTTTTTAGATACGTTGAAGATACCTTGATAATATGTAACAATACGTACCTGATACATAATCAATGTTGCAATGATACATATCTGGTACGTATTTAATACCATCATGTGTTGTGTGGGACTAATGAAACTTTGTCATAAAGCAATAACAAGTGATATGTTTAACATCCAGTATTTATGTTATATGAAATAAATTTCCTAAAGATATTTGCCTTTTAAGAGATGTCATTATAATACTCAAATCCTCTGAGAATGTGTTGAGACTTAAATAATAATATTGCCCCTGATCAACTTTGTTTCTGGTCATATGCGTCCATATTATCAAGTGTAGTCAAGTGTGCCCATAACTGTCAAGTAGGCCTTCTGATCGTTTGCCTTAGGGTCTTGCACATGGATTACTAGGTCTATAAAAGGATACAATTGCCAATGATTTAGGCTTTAATTAAACAATTTTTCTTTTTGTTGAACTGACGGTATTAATAACATTTACTGTTTTGAAATTACTCAATGAGGTATGATTGCATAAAACCTACCTTCACACTAGATAAGTTTGACTTTATTGACAGCTGATCAAACTTCATAAGGTACTTTACTTTAAAGTTGATCAATCTTGATAACCTTGTTTACATCTTTTAAAGAGGTGGCTTACCTACACTCTGCCCTTTTACAGTTACTCAGATTTATATAGACTCGATTAATTTTATTTGGTTTAGTATAAGTACTTGATATAACTTGTATAGTGCGTCGTGTTTAGCTTGGCCGGTCACTGCATTGTTGTTACATGCTTTTCACCGGCCAAGCTGAACACTGTGCATAATTAATCATCCTTATTTAATTATGTTCAAAATAGATCTCCTCGAATAAATCTGGTTATAAGTTTGAATTAATCCACACTGACGAGTCTAAGGTTGTGGTTTTCAGACTTTGAGCACTATCCAATAAAGCCGCCTTGAGGTATGAGTTGGTATGTTGGAGTAGTCTATGGACTGTAACAACAAATTTTCAAATTACGGAAAAGACTTATTTGGACCGCACTGTGATTATATTGTACAGGCATTCATGTACACCGTTTCTTGTTTAATTCATATTTTTTACAATGGCTATATTTATTTACCGTGTTTTATCATGCAGACAGTCAATTATGTTTTTCGGCTCACATTATTTTTATAAAAGTCTGTTTTTTGCAAAGTGAGGAAATATTTAACTAATACTAACAACATAAGGCAACATGAATTTCATACGTGACTCTGAAACCTTCAATACCCTCAATCCCTTATCTAGCCTTTTACTTTCTACCCCTTATAGTATATGGAGAAAGTATTGTTTTCGTCAAAATTTTCAAATTTGGGTTGATAGTGGAAATATTCGTTTTAGTGCTCCCTGAACCCAAAAAAGTGATCTTTACGTGATGTCTGTGTGTCTGTCTGTATGGATGCGTACAAAGCTAGAGCCCTAACCAATGGTCCGATTTTTATGAATTTTGGTATGTAGATACTAATGCACGATATATCCAGGTGTTTTTACATTTTTTGGAATTTTTGATTTTTAAGGGTAATTATCCCCCAAAAACCGCCAGAAACATGAATAATTAATATTTCTCAACAACGGCGCTAACAATTTTGATTAAACTTTAGTCGTTTGTAGAACTTTAGTTTTCCAACAAAATGACACCACCAGCATTTCTGTAAACATTCGGGTTCAGAAATTACAAGACTTATAATATAAAAAAAATCTGTTTTTTTAATTTTTCATAAAAAATCATAAATATAAAAAAATATTACTATTCCCCACCAAATAGAGCTTAAAAAACTAAATAATTTAGTATTTGGAATTACTATTCTACGATTACTGGTTTCGGAGAAAATTTAAATTTTCATTTTGCGGTAAACGCAGTACGTTGTCCAATGTTATTCTTATGGGGAATACAAAAATTACTATTTCTTTCTTATTTGCCGATCAATTTCGTTCAAACTTGATATGCTTGTCAAGTTAGCACTGACCAACAAAGGAAATTCTAAATATGTTACCCCTTAATAACCCTGGGGGGAATAGGGGGCATTTCCCCTCTTAAAACCACGTGTGTAGCAATGGATTCTGTAGTGCTTCTAAAAGAGGGATTTGGTGGATGTTTTTGAAAACAACTTGTTTACAAAATTGTCTGTACATTCGACCGTGCTTTGTATTCTTTATTTAGTAAACAAAAAGTCATTTATTTATTAAAGTTTGGCTAACAGGGAGAAAGTATTTGTCAGTTTTCTGATACCGTTTATTTTTTTATCTTTTACTCTCGTTACGATAGTATTGTATTTTTGAAACTCATAATAGCGATGGATTTGAATTTATTTTTGTTATTTATTTGGACTTTACCTATCGCTTCTAGTGTTTAAAACTACACAACGAAGCAATAGGTAAAGTCCAAATAAATAAAAAAAATAGTATTTTATTAAAATATTCAAAAAAATACATTTATCTGATTTGAGCATGACATTTGAAATTATTGCATAAATCCGTCTTCAGCCCCTTTCACTCATATTCGGATCTAATAATGATATACACTGATCATCGGATCTAATAATAGCTTTATACATCATCAGATCTAATAACGACATACACTGACCATCGGATCTAATAATGACCTACACACCCATCATTGGATCTAATAACGACTTACATACCGGATCTAACAGTGAACGTAAAATACATACGACTAAACTTTAAATTACACTACTCAGAATGTGAAATTGTTGCTTGGTATGATATACTAAGTAAGAGTGATGATTTGTAAGGCCGAATATCGACTCCTTCTGCCGGATATAATATGGCTGGATTATTACTCGGATCTAATAACAGCTTGTGCGTGCGTGCGTGTGCGTGTGCGTGTGCGTGTGTGTGTGTGTGTGTGTGTGTGTGTCTGTCTGTGTGTCTGTGTGGATGTGTACAGAGCTAGAGCCCTAACCAATGGGCCGATTTTTATGAAATTTTGTATGTAGGTACTAATCCACGATATCTCCAGGCGTTTTTTTAATTTTTGGAATTTTTGATTTTTAAGGGTAATTATCCTCCAAAAACCGCCAAAAAACATGAAATATCAAAATTTCTCAAAAACGGCTCTAACGATTTTTATTTAACTTTAGACGTTTGTAGAACTTTTGATTTTTCATAAAAAGACATAAATATAAAAAATATTACTATTCACCATTAAAAAGAGCTAAAAAAACTAAATGATTTAGTATTCTGAATTACTATTCTATGATTGCTGGTTTCAGAGAAAATTGAAAATGTAATTTTGCAGTAAACGCAGTATGTTGTCCAATGTTATTCTTATGGGGAATACAACAATTACTATTTCTCTCTTATTTACTGAACAATTTCGTCAAACTTCATATGCTTGTCAAGTTAGCATTGACCAACAGAGGAAATCCGAAATACGTTGCCACTTAATCCTGTGGGGGGAATAGGGGGCATTGCCCCTCTTAAAACCACGTGTGTAGAAATGGATTCTGTAGTGCCTCCAAAACAGGGATTTGGGTGGATGTTTTTTAAAACAACTTGTTTACAAGATTTTCTGTACATTCGACCATGCTTTGTATTCTATATTTAGTAAATAAAAAGTAATTTATTCATTAAAGTTGGGCTAAAAGGGAGAAAGTATGTGTCAGTTTCCTGATACCGTTTATTTATAAATAAATAAAAAGAACCATAAAATGCATTTATTTTCCAAGCATTGTATATTTTTTATTTGAGTACAGTATGTATGTTTTTAAATCAGTAAATAGTAAAATAGGCGCTCATTGGTGATAGAACGGGGTCGAATCGCCGATTGTATTCGTAAAATATACATTCCGGTAGTCGTTCTGGCCTATAAAACGGGATCCGGCTTCATTTTTCGCTGGGAAAATGTGGTCCGATTGGGTCGGTTAGATTGTGAATTTTGGCATATATTGAGGCTCGTCATAATTTTCGGTTAACCCTTTGAGTGCCACGCAACGATATATCGTTGTGCACGGAACATCCGAAAAATACTTCACAACGATATATCGTCGTCGGTGGTCTTACTGAAAAATACATTGCAACGATAAATCGTTGTTATGGAAAATTTTTCTTACGTCATTACTTTTTATTATTTATTTCAGGTGATTTCCAGGATAGTTTCTAGCTCTATAAATCTAGTAGTTATTTGGTGAAAATCTTATATTTGAACAATGTTTATTTATCTGAAAAAAATATAAAAAATTTCCCGCATGTATCATATGTACCTATTCAAATTTTTTTATTTTTTATTTTTTAGATATTATATATGTGCATAATATTATAGCTAAACTTTAAACTTACAAAACAAAAATAGTTTCATAATAATATCTTACCAAATAAAAAAGTTATTGATTTTATGTACAAAACCCTTGCAAAATGTTGATTTTGTGTATCGTTGTTATAGATAATTTTTCTTACATCATTACTTTTTATTATTTCTTCCAGTACATTTCCAGGATATGTTCAGGTAAACATATACTCCATAAATATACGAGGCCTAGTTAGTTTGCTTTATGAAATAATATTGTAATAAAACTTAAACCCTTGAATAAAGTTAGACTACTGTCTTGTGTACTAATTTACAGTTTTTATATTTTTTTACATTTATGGAAATAACTCGTCCGCCTACAGCCCAAATTTGATGAAACTTTCAGGAAATATTTTGGGAAACATGTCCTCAAAAAATCTAGTAGTTATTTAGTGAAAATCTTATATTTGAACAATGTTTATTTACCTGAAACAAATAAAAAAAAATTAAAAGAAATTTCCCACATGCATATATTTATTTAAATTTTTTATTTTTTATTTTTTAAATATTATATATGTGCATAATATTATAGCTAAACTTTAAACTTACAAAACAAAAAAGTTTCATAATAATATCTTACGAAATAAAAAAGTTATTAATTTTTTTGCAAACCCTTGCACAATGTTGATTTTGTGCCTGGCACTTTTTGGATATACTCTGTTAAAAACTCTGGCACTCTAGGGATATGACGACCGAAAAACTCTGGCACTCAAAGGGTTAATAAATACCACACTGTGACCGTCGATTTCGGACTTTAGATGTGAGCAACAGTTATTTTCGGCAAATATAATGCTGTGAAATTGTCTATTTTGTTTTGCTATTTCCGTGGATAATATGTGGTTCGCTTGTCGCTTCAGGCCAATAAAACGCGGTGTACTATACCAACAAAATTCAGTCATTTTGGTGTTTTTGAACACCATGTTGCGGCGAAATTTATGTTTTTACCGATAAAACACGGCCTAAAATGCGTTTCGGACGTCGTTTTTGGTATATAAAACACGACCCGGCTTTATATATAACCGAGAAAATCAAGAATCAAGAATTTTATTGTCATTGACCTTATTAACAAGGAATAGACAGAGTCAATATGCTTGACCTAATATTTACAAGAAACGTACAATAATATAACATATATATACAAACAGACTGTGAACCTCTAAAATTCAATGCTAACATCAGCTTCTAAAAACTCACTTATGTCATAGAAAGGATTATTGTTTAGCCAATCCTGTAGTTTTATTTTAAATATATTAAAAGAAACCATCCTTGCAGATAAAGGTAAGTTATTAAAAAATTGAATGCAGTTTAATTTATGACAGTTGCCACTCTTACTAAGTCTATGAGCAGGGATTTCAAGTTTAAGTTTACCTCTGGTCTCATAAGAATGCACTTCCTGTCTAATACTAAAAGTTTGAAGATTTAATTTTGTATATAGCATTATAAGATAAATATATAAACTGACAACAGTCATGATTAGTAGTCTGACAAATAGGGGTCTACAGTGCTCCATAGGGCCCGCTCCACAGACGGTGCGAATTACTTTTTTTTGCAAGATTAGAATTTTTTTAACAAGAGAAGAGTGTCCCCACAGAACAAGACGATAGGATATATGTGACTGGAAAAATTCAATATATGTCATTCTTAAGTATTCATTAGTTACAAAATCTTTTAATTTCCAAATCAAATAATTGACTCGAGAAATTTGTATACATGTATTTTCAATTTGTTCCTGCCAATTAAGTTTGGAATCTATGTAAAAGCCAAGGTTTTTTATAGAATTTCTTGCAATTTCATTGGAAAGGCCAAGAAGAATATTTTGAGTTTTATCTCGATTACATTTGAGCTTGTTGGCTGAAAACAAAATTGATGCTAAATCAGAGGCTTTATTTGAAACTGCACTAAGTATGAAAATATCTTTGTGAGATACAAGCAAAGTGATATCATCCGCATATATTACAGAATCAACCCCAACATTTCTAGAGAGATCATTAATTGAAATTAAAAAGAGAAATGGTCCTAGAACCGAGCCCTGCGGAACTCCTGCAACAACTCCCCTCAAACCAGATATCTTCCTACCAACAGAAACATACTGCTTTCTATTAGTCAAATATGATGTGTTGATTTTCAACTGTGGATTTTTGATGCCATAAAATTCAAGTTTTCTGAGCAAGACATTGTGGGGGACACAATCGAAGGCCTTTATTAAATCAAATAATGTGAGAGAAACGGTTTCCTTTTTTTCAAAAGCATCTAAAGACTTATTCACAATATCAAGAGCAGCTGATACTGTAGATTTTCCTTCACGGAACCCAAATTGAGAATTTGTTAATAAGCTATTATTTTCAAAATATTCACTAAGCTGTTTAAACATAAGAGATTCAACAATTTTTGAAAAAATACAAAAAATTGCGGTTCAATTGCTGTTTTTGAGCGATTAAGTACATTTCCGGCATAAAATACGGTTTGTACTCAATTTTTGGCCGTTAACAAAATTTGTGGTTATATTTATGACTCATGTATGTAATCAATGGTAATATGCTGTAAAATGATCGCAAAAAGTTACTGATTTTGGCTGATAACTACACACGCCCAGTCAGTAAATTTTTCTAAATACCCCCGTCGCAGCAAACCTGCATACTCAGCAATTTTCTAATGGAGATATAACTGTCTTAATACTACATAAAGCCACTAACCAAGTTTCATAAAAATATATTGAAAAATAAGCAATATATACAATTAATTATTCTCCATAAGAATAACAATGGGGCTGAGTACGCAGGTTTGCTGCAACAAGGAACACAACAATTGGGTTTTTATGCTAATATCAACATAACTCAACTAGGTGAAGTCGTATACCAGTATTTATTCATTTATGTTCACAATTAGGGGAGACACAGCATTTAATTATTACCTATCCATAAGAATAACATGGGGCTGAGTACGCAGTTTTGCTGCTATGGGAGCCTTTAGCAAAAAAATGTTGTTTTGAGCAAATATCAATGGACCACAACCAGATAAAGCCATATACCAAGTTTCATCAGTATACGTTCATAAATAAGCGAGACATAAATTTTTTATTTTCCTCCATAAGAATAACATTAAACAACGTTCTGTGTTTAGCACTTTCAATATCTCGGCAACTAATTGACGTAGAGGAATGATCAAAATACCAAATTGTGTTTTTTTTTTAAGCTGAATCACATGGTAAAAACTAAAATTTGACTATTTCCAAAGTCATATGTAAAAAATTAAAAAAACATTTTTGGGGTAAAAAACACCTCAAAAAACCCCTTTGGATAAAGCGATCTGGCTGGTTTTCGAACTTAAAGTCATGTTGCTTTAAATGTTTATACCAAATTTCATTAAAATCGGATAATTTTTACGAGAGTTATCGTGCTCACGGACACATACATATATATATATATATATATATATATATATATATATATATATATATATATATATATATATATATATATATATATATATACATACACAGTTATGAACGAATGGTCTTTTTGGGGGCTGGGGACCTCAAAACGAAAAGTTATCATGGTCCCGGGCCTAACTCTTACCATGCCGACTTTGGTAATAGCTTCTTCCCTATAGGGGAAATTCGCTAAAACCCAGTTTGAGCGTTTTCAGGCTAAAATGAGGCTCGATCGACGTTTTAGATGGCAAAATGAGAATATATTACTATTTTAGGCCGATAAAATGTGTTTCGATCTTAAGATTACATACTTTGAAACTTCCGCTGGCGTGTTAAACTTTAAGACTGCCACACACTACCAGACTTTTTCCCGAACAAATAATCGGACCGAGCAGGATTTGGTGTCGAAGGGAGAAAATCCTGTAGTTAGTGGGGTCTCCGAACCAGACATCGAACAAGACTTCGGACCAGACATCAGACCGAGCGCTCTCGAGGAGGTTTTTAGAGGATAGATCAAAGAAATATCGGTCCATGTCTTGTTCAGGGTTCGGTAGTGTGTGGTACCTCCATACGCTGCTCCGAGCACCGTCACGAGCCCCGCCGCTAGCGATATGACGACGGTGAGGGTTGCGGTCTTGACTGTTGTCATTTTAGTTTCCAGTTCACTAGTTTATTTAAAGTAGTCTGCACGATGGGGTGGTCTGAGGAAAAAACTTTGATGTTTATTTCCAAGTACAACAATCGGCCAGTTTTGTGGGACTTGTCCCATCCTTCACAACCACAAATTGGGTCGGTTAGATTGTGAATTTTGGCATATATTGAGGCTCGTCATAATTTTCGGTTAACCCTTTGAGTGCCACGCAACGATATATCGTTGTGCACGGAACATCCGAAAAATACTTCACAACGATATATCGTCGTCGGTGGTCTTACTGAAAAATACATTGCAACGATAAATCGTTGTTATGGAAAATTTTTCTTACGTCATTACTTTTTATTATTTATTTCAGGTGATTTCCAGGATAGTTTCTAGCTCTATAAATCTAGTAGTTATTTGGTGAAAATCTTATATTTGAACAATGTTTATTTATCTGAAAAAATATAAAAAATTTCCCGCATATATAGGGGAAATTCGCTAAAATGTAGTGTTTTTCCATTGTCTAAGCGTCGGCTGCAGAAATCACGTCGCACCAAAAATTCATTCGTTTTGTAATTGTCGTGACATTGTTATAAATCTGCTAAACGGTTCATTATTTATGTAATAAAATTAAAGTTCAGAATATGATATTTCAAATGATATATATATTGTTCACTTTAGAGTTGATTATTTGTGGTTTTATAACGCTATAAAATTTTTGGTCTCCGACTATCCGATTCGGATCGTGGCCACTTTAAGGCGACAGTCCGAATCGGACAGTCGGCCACGGCTAGGTTTAAAAAAATATATATATATATGCCGTCAAGTATAGGTAGCCGGTAATTATATTGCAAAATTGCATAATTTTTTTTGGCTAGTCTCAGCAAAATATTACAAGGACTCCGTATCGAACTAATTATTTCACAGACAGACCAAAGCCGCGTTTACACCGGAGTTACACCAACAAATGTTACTAACTTTTTTGTTGGCAACAGAAGTTAATAACAAAAATGTTAATAACATTTCGACTTGAGACTTTAAAATGTTACCAACATTTTTCAAGGTATTATTTTCCCGCCCAAGCAGGCCCCTCCATATCATATTGCTTGGAGGATGCTGATGTCGAGTATAGGAGTATGTGGTTCTCGCTGCAGCTGCCTGAGTTATTTTGGCGAAACAGAGATGGAGATAGGTATAGTGGCAGTGATATGCTACGAGACCTAGAAAAATATGTCGTCCGTCGATCCTTTGTGTGGAAAGCTGCGATGTGAGGGTAGCTTTAAAAACAATTTACGAATTTCAAGCAGTGATTTCAGATAATTGATACTAGTGTTAGGAGACAAGTTCGCTAAACAAGACACTAATTGTAGAAAATAAATTCTTGTGTAGGAAAAACTTGCAGTGACTTTGGGTTTTTAAGCGACGGGAGACTTGTACACAAGTTTTATTTACTTGTTTACTATTTCAAAAATCAACAATTTCTTTGCTTGTAACTTATCAGAAATATGTGCTGCTGTGATTTGAACAATCTGATAGATTGATATTTTCGGCATCTGGGGACCTCAAAACGAAAAGTTATCATGGTCTTACAATGCCGACTACGGTAGCAGCTTCTTCTTTATAGGGGAAAATCGCTAAAACAGTAAACCAAAAACAAAACACTGGAATACAGTTACACAGCCTCAGCGCGAGAGAATGGGTGAAAGTTGCTAACATTCAATACGTTCGGTAACATTTGTTGCTAACAAATGTAATCAAAATTTGAAAAGATCAAAGAATGTTACCAGATTTTACCGACACTCGGTGGATAACAAAATTTGTGTTGCTAACACGATATTTTTGTTGATAACATGAAGTGTTACCAACAAATTCAAAGGTGTTTTCTAAAATGTTATTAACAAATGTTATAGCAACACGTGTTGCTAACTCCGGTGTAAACGCGGCTATAGTAGTATCTCCATAGGGCTCCAAGACATACATTGTAATATTAAAGGTTAAAAAACTTACTACGTCCATGTTTAGGTTAGGCCTAAACATACAAACTACCCCACCGCTTGAGCTTATCATCTGTATGCAGCTGTCGATCAACACATGGTATAGGGTATTTCCTCTTGCCTCTGCTATTGAACTAGATTGAATTTGGTACATCTGTAAATAGCAGATTTACAGCTTTTACCTGATTTCAGTTCCAAATTATTACCATAGGTTTGGAATAATAACCTGCTATTTTACTCTGTGTGGAGGACCTGCTCTTCTTTCACCGCCTCTCACAAGAAGCCAAACTGTCTACCGTCGCTCGAACCATCTGCGACAGACACTTTATTTTGAGAAAACAAAATATAAATTAAGTCAACTAGAACAGTAGCATTTTAATATAAAAACTTATTTATACTCTACCAAATGCAGGTCATGGCAAAATTATGGTAACCTAACCTAACTCCCCATAGAGAACTGTATGACTGTTTTTTTTCTTGTAGAACATATTACAAATGGAGTTAGGCCTATGCAATAAAATATCAAAAATTAGACTGCAGTTCATGATAAAAATATAGTAACCTAACGTAAACTAACTTTGCAGAAAACTGTAATGCAGTTTCTTTGTGCAGCATATTACACATCAATTTGTATAAAAATATAATCAATATAACATTTAAAGATTATTTTCAGCCCTGAAAAAGTAAAAGAGTGAGATTTGAACCTGGGCCACATGATCGTGAATCCAACGTCATATCCAGTGAGCTACCGTGGCAAGTGAGAGATACAATTAATCAAACACTGAATGGCGTTTTTTTGCGACAGGCAGCTCGTATGGTATTCTTTGCTAGGAGTGGGGGGAACACATTCTTCTCTATAGAGTAAATTATAACCTGCACGTTACTCTTACACTGCTGGGCTTTTGGATGGAGTGGTATAGTTCAAATACAATAATACACTCAAACCCAGGTAATCTGATCCTTGTTAATTCGAAAATCCGCTTAATCCAAACACAATTTTCGGACGTAACATTTGTTGTACAAAAATTACATAAACAATGTTTTTTAACATCTTCAAATAGTGTACTACTATAATATGGGCGAGGTTTATGTGTCATTAAATTCCTATTTACACATTGAAAACTACGTAAGATGAAAAGAGAGCACAATACCGTAAACTTCCGAGCGTTCAGACAGATCGTCAGCTCGTCATGATGTGCGTGAGTTGCAGCAGGGCGAGATTGCGGCTTCAAGCAGATAAATGCTCCCTCTTCACATATCTTAAAAAAAAACACTCTTTTAGCAAAATTTAGAAGAATATTAAATTGTAAATTTTCTTATGCTAATGTAACTCAGTATAAAGGTAGGTATCTTATGTAGCCTATTTCATATATTTGGTCCTAGCCTACATATAAAACCTATTTTCTGATTGAAAAAAATCCTTAACTATTTGGCTGACTTTCTGGTAGTTAAGCGGGCACTCCACCCTAGTATCGATAAAAATATAAAAAATGTGTTGTTTCGCCTAGTTTTGTTCCTTGTGCTTTATGAACAATTTGATAAATAATAATTATAGGTTACATGCTTATAATTAGTTTATTTTATCTATAAACGAAACGCTTACACATATTTCAGGCTAGCATCCAGCGCTTAAGAGTTGTTCGTCAGCAATATAAATAACATTAAATTGATTTTTATAGGTTTTAAACAGAACCATCTTAGTATATGTGATGATAACAAAAATCAAAATAAAAAAAATAGATATAAAATAAATACCCCAATTGCAGCAAACCTGCGTACTAAGCGGATTTCCAATGCATAATATATGTCTTAATACCATATAAAGCCACATACCAAGTTTCATAAAAATACATTCAGATATAAGCGATATATACAATTTTAATTATTCTCCATAAGAGTAACATTGGTGATGAGTACGTAGGTTTGCTGAAACAAGATACACAAACAATTGTTTTTATGCAAATATAAATAGGATTTAACTAGGTGAAGCCACATACCAAGTTTCATCAATATTCAATCATAAGTAAGCACTATATAACATTTTAATTATTCTCTATAAGAATAACATGGGAGCTGAGTAAGCAGGTTTGCTGCAACAAGGAAACAAAAAATGGGGTTTTATGCAAATATCAATATAACTAAACAAGGTGAAGCCACATACCAAGTTTTATTAATTTATGTTCATAATTAAGGGAGTCATTACATTTTACTTATTCTCCATAAGAATAACATGGGGGCTGAGTACGCAGGTTTGCTGCTATGGGAATAATAAACAAAAAATTAATTTTTTGTGCAAATATCAATTTACCAGCACTATGTGAAGCCACATACCAAGTTTCATCAACATACATTTATAAATAATCGAGATATCAAATTTGATTTATTCTCCATAAGGATAACATTGGACAACGTACTGTGTTTAGCACTTTGAATATCTCTGCAACGGTTGGGAGTAGAATCACAATTTAAACACCAAAATGATTTTTTTGTGGAACTGAACAGATTGGTAAAAGCAAATGTGAAGTTTACATAAAAATAAACTGAGGAAAAGCCAAAAACCTTTTTCCCATAAGATTAACATGGGAGATTTTATGAGTAGGTTTTTTGGATTTTCTCCGCAACCACTTAACCTAGGTTAATAATTCAGAATACTAAATTATTTGTTTTTTTAAGCTCTTTAACATGGTCAAAACCAAAATTAAGTTTTTTAAAAATTGTAGGGTGAAAAATGCAAAAAACTGATTTTTGAACAATTTAAAACCCCCATAAACCCCCCTTCCCACTGTCCGATTTTTCTGGTATTCGAACTTAAAGTCATGAATGTCATTTTACACATTTGAGCCAAATTTCATCAAAATCAGACGTTTTTTACTCAAGTTATCGTGTTAACGGACACACACATATATATATATATATATATATATATATATATATATATATATTAGATAGATATATATATACATATATATAAATTTGAACGAATAATGTTTTTGGCATCTGGGGACCTCAAAACAAAAAGTTATCATGGTCTCGGGCTTAAGTCTTACCATGAGACCTACGGTAATAGCTTCTTCCCTGTAGGGGAAATTCGCTAAAATTGAACAATATAAAATACATAATAACATAATACAAAAATATTTCAGGTACTTTGGTATTATACGGATGCCACTATTTTGGGAGGTTAAATTTGTACCGGATACAAAGGATAACTACATAACTCGAAAAAACGTACTTTTATTGACATACTGTAAAAATTTTACATCATTCTAATGAGCGGTCTTTGTGTTGTGCCTCCCAAAAGGCAGCGATGTCCGCTAGGATCGTGTTAAATGCGTCGCCGCCGCTAGCAGCCACACCCGATCGCCACATGTACTCCGCCAAATATACAGCGCGCTGCGGCAGTTATGTTAGGATGGGTTATCATAAAAATACGTACGGTTTCCTCTTCATTTCGAGGTAAATCCCACACCAAAAGAACGTCACTCATTATGAAAACAAATGTAACGTAGTGCACGGCAATAAATCACTCATGACACTGACCCAGATACAGGCGGTGACAGGTGATGCGCACGCTCCGGTCAACGACCTGACCTTGGCCTATTTGGAGGGGGTTTGGCGGCCAGAAGTATGACTCATCAGGTATAATTCGATTTGTAACGAAACAAGGAAAGTCCTACAATCATTTTTATGATAACCCATCCTAACATAACTGCCGCAGCGCGCTGTATAAGGGTGGCATCAGTATAATACCAAGGTACCATATTTCATAATATAAAATATAAAAATCATATAGGCCTACCTAAAATATAAATTTTTCGTGTCACAGTGTTTGTAACAAAACTCCTCCAAAACGGCTTGACCGATTCTTATGAAATTTTGTGTGTATATTCGGTAGGTCTGAGAATAGGACGTAAACTTTTTTTCCGATAAGCGAGTGAGCGAAGCGAATGAGCTCATATTGAAAATGAACGAGTATTTGACATTAAACAAATTCAATGACATTAGGACATGACAACGTCTGTCGGCCCAGCTAGTAATAAATGAAAAACAATTTTAATAAATAAAAAATAAAATAATTGTTAAAACTGAAAGAGAAAGAAGGAATAACATATGATGATGGAGCGTTTTGTTGGAAGTAATAAAGGCAGGACAACAAATGTGTGTAATATGTATACATGTATAATGTGTCTCTTTCTAAGCCGTTTTCCGAAAGGTTTGGTTTTCACACGTTTTCATTTATTGTGGCGGACATAACTCAAGTTGTATTTGAAATAACCTCATAATTTTTGTTTTATTTTGAAGAGGATATGTCATTGTACACCCTGTAGTATGGGTATATATAATTTCCTTTAATAAAGATTTAACAGAATTATTATAAGATATTACTAAGATTTGTAATAAAAAAGTAAATCAAATATTTTTTATAGAAATATTATATATATATATATATATATATATATACGGTAATTTACTATCCATACAACAGATTGTAGAATGGATTGTCCTTTTGAAAAATAAAAAATAAATATGAGGCTATCTCAAGTACAACTTGAGTTATGTCTGCCACAATGAATCCTAGTTTAAGCCGTAAAAATTAACCCCCCGGGGGGGAGAAGGGGTAGGGGGACCAAAACCTATAGAAAAAGTCACTTATAACCTCGGATGAAGTATAAATGGATAGCGCTCTCAATGGATGGAAACCGTGCCAGTCCCCGAGGCCGCTGGGTGGCAAAAAGACCCAAGCCGGCTGCCTCACCGTGTTACATTAACTTCACTTATGATTCGCTATGACCGTCAACTAACCCTCTAATCGATTAAAAGTTTTATAAAAGGAAAGAATAACTTCTACACAGAATCTAATGGTATAAATTTATTATAGTTGAAGTTCAATGAGATCATTACTTTTTTCCTTTAAATGAAATTATATTTCACGCGGCGTAACATTACTTTAATTATGACTAAATGTAAGGGACTGTTAATATTTAAATAGGTTAAAACTTACTCTAACGAAAATACAAAGCTCTGAAAAATCAAATGCTGTAATTTTGATTTATGAAATAAAATAAAAAATAAACGTTTTATCTTTAAAATATTGGAATTTGTGCCCCGCAACGTTACATCTATTGAGACTATAAGGCCAGCTGCTAACACTATGGGTGATTAAAACTTTTTTAAATAGACAGTAAAAATGCAACATTTCTATCGGTATTTTTTATTTGTAAAAGAAAACATAGTTTTGTTGCATGAACAGTTGTAGTTTAAACAAAATCTAGTAGTTATTAGAGGTACTGTTGTTTTTACATAGATAACATCATCATAGGTATAACGTTACATAGGTACTGTCTTCATGTATAACAAATTGCTCAGCTGCCAACTGATAAAACAGTTTAGTAAAACCGAAATAATTGAATAAACGAAACAACTACATTATCAAACCTTGTCGCTACAGTTGATAATTGCTGCTCTTGTAAATTGTTTGTAATAAAACAATTACTTTGGTTGTCTGATTACAAATTAGGTACCGGTATTATTAATAATAAAGGGAAACAATAGAAACAATAAATAAATAGCACCACATTAATTGAATACGACAGTCTAGATCATTCATTCTTTCCAAGGTTATGATAATAAATAACACAAGTCATCAAAATAAAATGACCTTACCTATCTTACTTCCTCAAGACTGGAACTGGCGGGACATCAAATTAAAAAAATAAAAGAACCATTCTACAACGGTAATAGATGACAAGTTCACGACCCATAAGTTTTGACGGGCGGTTTCAAAACACACCAAAATAGTGAACAACAAATAACTATTTGCAAGTGGAAGTTTTCATAGTATAACTCATGTAGGCCTACCATCATTTTCAGATACATATGAGTAAGTTAGTACTGTTTTTAGTATTTTTTTTTAAGGCTGAATACAGTAGCTACTCGTTATTTACAACGGATTTAAAGTGCGTTTTCACCTATCCACTTATCCCACATAACCACATACAGTAACCCACATACGTGACGGACACTTCTTACTTTTAGCCAACACACCATGGTCATTAATAAATTAACATTGTTTTTAACAGACTCAGATAAAAAAAAACTAGGATTTACTTGAATTCAGTACAAAATATTTTCTGTCGGGACTGTCCTGACTTCAGATTTAGGCTCTTTTCCCAAGTCCCGACTGGCCACTCGTCAGGATGCATATTGACTCAATTTATTGATGTTGAAAGTAAATTAATATTTTATAGGGCCATTTTAGCAAAGGAATTTACACTTAGCTTATTTTTTAAACTCAGTGCTATGTTTAGAATAAATATAATTAATTTGTATTGTAATAGGATAACTAAACCTGCAATGTTGTTGATGAGGTATCATGTTTATTCACGACTGTGCTTTTCAGCTGATTATTTAAGATTGTTTCAACGACTAGCCGTAAATGTAGTCTTGTTCATGGACGAAGACATGGTGTTGGACCTCACCAACACCGATCAGAAATTTGTTTCTAAAGAAAAGGTGAAAACCTTGCCCACCACACTGAATGTAGGTATTAAACATTTTCTTGAGAAAGGTAACTTACTCTGTTTATGGGTACAATATAAGCGTCCCAAAACAATTGAATATAAATTATCGGCTTACCATACACCGACAACTATATTCTCATTTTATTGTAGGCCTAATTGTTTGTAATGCACGACCACAAAGGGTTTTACTTTACAGTGAGTGCTATATGGTGATAGGTTAGCTTAAACTAACATAAACTGTGATAAACTAATATAACCTAAACCCGCAGAGCACTGTTTTTGTCGTGGTTTGGTTGTTTTCATTTCATTTTCGATATTCTCATCTGTAATATCAACGTATCATGGTAATCCAATATTTTAAGTCCAATTATTTTGGTGGACGCTTATCGTACTGCACACCTGTTTCCCTCTCCACGCTTGACCAGGGTTATTACAAAAAAACAAATAAATCTATTATCCTAGTATCCAAATTACGATTAAGCTATGGCAACGTTTTCAGTTGAAACAGCACATCTGGCATAGTAAAGGCTTTGATACATTTTATAAATACACTTCCACTTATTTATGACGGATATTGTATTGAACAACCAGGCCTAGTACATCACCTAATTATAACAACTACAAACCAAATATTATTTAGATGGCACAAATTACCTGTAGGATTGAATTTATGATAATTTACCGGGCTTTAAGGGTACAGTTTCAGAAGCGGCCACCAACTAATCGGATGCAATATAGTATCGATCTTAAACATTCGATATATCGATTCGGAAAATTCAATATTTTGAATCACATTTTAACACTACATTTGTGCATTATAAGGTTAGGAGAAGGTCCAGACAGGCTTGAGAGTAGGCGTGAGGTTGCTGGGGGTAATAAAAGTACTCTAACAAAGGAATAACAGGCTTTTCTAGAGTAAAACCCCCATAAGACAAGGATTCATTCTGTTTACTTAAAATTAACATAAAACATGTGTTTTGGTAATAATCTGTTTATTTTAATTTAAAACATCTGTTTATTTTAATCAACAACTTAAGCTCTTAATCATAATACCAAACAATACAGGTGCAGTCGAGCTATAGTTAAGGCTTCGCGTTGGCAAACCTGCTCCAAGTAGAAAAAACAAAATGGACGTTAATAGAGTTTATTTAAGTTCGTAATTTTAGTTTTCATCTTAAAAGTTGTTATTTATTTCTTTTTCCTGACGTTTAGTTATTTTATGAACATATTGTAATTATCTCTATTGTTTTCTTGTGTTTTATTTTTAAACAAGTTCTTAGAAGTCTCTTGCAGACAATTCCATCCTGCAATTCGAACGGTCCTCCCCTCAAACCACTAGTCGGCAGAAGAAATTGGAATCGTCCAAGTTTGTTTTACTATTTTCACCATTAAACCAAGTTTGTTTTACTATTTTCACCATTACAACGGTCTTTCCGCGTAAAAATATTACTTTTTTCGTGTTTTTCAGGTCAAGATCTACAAGAAAAATGCAAATTTAGTCGATTTTGTTTGTGTCATGTTTACTACATAATTACCGGTTCAAATATTTATAATTGATATTCTATAAATCAAAAGTTAGTTAGGAGGTAAGAGTTATGTTCGCAGGAAAAATTCTGTCCGAGGTTATAGAGCTGGTGCATAATATCAAAAGCCTACTATAGAAGTGTTGCCAACCTTATAGTGGTCCATAATGATACAGTTTAAAAACTGCCCCTATACAACTTGTTCATATTTACTGTTTTCAACTTATTAAATTAATAGAAATAAATAAGTTTTATGAATGTAACTATATATTTAATATTTAATTCCGTAATCCAATCGGTCCCCATGAAATATCTCGAACTAGGAAGAAGTTAAATAAGGTTATGACGATTCATTTCAAAGCTTGAGGGCCAATGACGGTGGGAAAATTATCAGAGATGTCAAACATTATGTGGGCTACGCCCCACTGGACTTCAAAGGTCCAATGATTTTCTTATGGAAATATCACTACAGTGTTTTTATTACCAAGCAAGAACTAATGATCAGCTATGATTATCCACTTACATAAAAACCATATGTTAGGTGCTATAACCCCTGTAAGCCACTATTAGTTGTTATTTCTCAATTAAAATTCAGTAGTGGTACCCGTACAATTAATATCCGGTTTTTCCAGCAACACTGAACATTTGATTGGTGACAACCTGACCGAAAAGCTATTTTTATGAATGTATTTTTCCGCTTAGCTAGAAAACCCGAAATATATCGACTGAGCACGAGCAAACCTGGAGAACGAAGTATGGCTCTTTACGAACCTTGATTGTCAGCAACTCATTAACTATCCCTGTCAAGACGACCAACGACGCTGATTATTGTATTCTGATTTTAAAGTTTGCGTAAAATTAGATAAATTTCTACTTAAGATTTTAAATTTTGACTAATTGAATTGTAACTCATTAAATAATACTTCCCAGTGGTAGATTAAATTACAAGTTTTAATGCGTTTGAAATTACCTACCTACAAAAGTATTTCCATTGGACTTTTTTTGACGAAACTAGGCTCTAGAATCATCAGAATTGTGTGATTGAGGTTAGGTTTAGGTAAAGGGTTGGCCTGCCTAATGTTCTACAGGCCTATTCAGTAAGATGTAGGTGCAGTTTAGAAACAGGAAATAAGCACATTTCGTCTCTTATTGAGCAATACTCTGTCTTTAACTAGACCAAAATCATATCTAAAAGACAACTTTCGAGCGTGTTCAATAGTTAATGAATCATTTATGCCCCACACCGCAGTAATGGTAAATATACATTTTTATTTAGGGATAGATACTAAAATATTTAGTATAAATACTTTCAAGGACAAAAGCCTGTTGATATAGGTTATGATATTATTAAATGCAGTAACGTTTAACAAAATAAATACCTTTAGTTAATTGTTCCGTATATGGTAACCTCTGGAATGTTGTGTTTTGTAGTTGTAATGGATTTCCTTCACTGTTTTATGACTGTTTCTTCAATATTTTCCCGCGGAGAAGTGTTCTATCGATATTTTACACAACTTAAACATGCACGATAACTATACAGTCTATCTAGGGATCCTGGTTAAACACAACTTTAATAGGTGGGGAGAAATGCTTATGATTAGGGAGAAATAAGGGTAACGGTGAACCGCTGCCTGTGTGTAACAAGTTGTTTAAAAAGGGAACCTGTAGCCAGGCCACACCAACAGAGGTTTCTTGTGAACGTCATAAAACTTCCGATTTCAGATTGTCAATAATAGTCATTCTAAATCCCCGTCCACCGCAGACGGCACTTTGACGGTGTGACTCCAAAAACTACCTGTGTTGTGAAAAAAACTTACATTAACTTATTTCCCCTACAAAGTTACCATTTTCCTCAAACCATTTCCCGGAAATTCCCCGGGCCCTCTTTATAGTCTGGATGATTATCGTGCATGTTTAAGACATGACAAAATGCCTAGAATACACTTTTTCTCTGAATAAAAGTTTGATAAAATCGTTTTTAATTATTTAAAGAATTCCATTACTAATACCTTAAATAAATGACACTAGTAGGTGCCCGTCGAAATTCGACAGATTTAATACATTGATAACAACTGGCTAAAATCTGCAACAAATAAAAAAATTACACATGAACTTTGCCAGGGGGCTGAGCCTTAAAGATGCTGGGTGGGACGTATCCTACGTTGGGGCTTCATTCAAGAAATGCGTTTTTTAAGTAATCGAAACAACCACGTGTCAAAATCAGAGGTCGGGAAGTGATAGAAGAAGCCAAAAAGGTGTAGCCCTGATGTCTGGAAACTGTTATCCGAAGTTTTATATTATCCTAACAACCTGGTACCGTCCGGAAACAGATTTGAGGAGCCTTTTTCGCATTTGCCTGGAGCACTCTGTTCTCCATAAAAATAACATGGCAAAATTGTTGCAAATGTTTGGGGGGAGGGGGGTACACATCCAATGTTGGGGCATCATTCAAGACATGAATCGTTTTAAACTAAATTCCAAAGAACCATCACAAATCAAAGTCGTATATTAGGAAGTGATAGAAGATGCCAGTGGGGCGGTGCCCTGAGGTCGGGAAAAGATTTTACGAAGTCTTTAAGTCCCTTAATAACCTGTCCCTCTACGTCAATTTGTTACTGAGATATTGAAAGAGCTAAAACAGTAGCCAACGCTGTCCAATGTTATTCTTATGGATGTTAAGGATAATTTTATAATCACTCATTTGTAAAGATATATTGATCAAACTTGGCGTCATCTGGTTGTGATGTATTAATATCCATATAATGATTCCTGCAGCAGCACATCTTGATGGGGTGAAAAGGGGCCAAAAAAAAACATAAAAAAAACAAAATTATTGCTAATAGGAATAGAAACTTAGGTATCAATAATTGGTTAGAGCTACCCATAGAATCATAGTGAAGGATACATTACAAATTTTCATCAGGTATTCCAGTCAAATAAAATAATGTAATTATGAAAACTAGTACATTATAATAAACTAACGTGATGAGTAGTAAATTTTTAATTACTGTTACTTACGTTTTCCGAAGTCAGCTAACATTATTTTAGCTGAAACTTCTAGATAAATGATGTCAGGCTAGACAATTCCTCGTCTGGATTAAAGTTTTTAACCGGTTGGTTTTTCTTTACCTAAGTGATATTTTGATTTGCGATGGACTATAACACTACGTCGGTCTAATTTAATTAGGCAATAATATCCAATCAATTACAATGCAGTAGGATTTCTTTAGCTATTTTCCGTATATAACAACCAGGTAAACAATTCTAATATTAATTTATTCATGTTTCTAGATTTGTTTAATACATGGCCTAATGAGTAAATCCTACTGCTCGTATTCTATCAAATATTTTTCTTTCCTGATTACACAGCTCATATGCATTCATATTAATTTATGTTCAAATGTCATTACATAACTTAGCTTGAAACAGGTTTTCTTGCTTCTTTACTGTATTTTGTTTTAGTATCGACAACTGCTGTTTAATGTAGAATTAAATGGATTTCCATTCTTCCAAAAGGTTAACATTAGAATTTTAAAATTCCTGGGGCAGAGCGCTGAAGGTGCATATATTGTGCCAAAAGGCACATCTAGATGTCAAGGGCTTTAAAATAACATGTAAACGACTATTTAAGTCCTAAAATAGTTTTGACATCTGTCTGCTCACAAAATTCGCCTATTTTTATAAGATGATTTCAAATACAAATATGCATCAAAAAGCTTGTCATTCCTTTAACTTCTCCCCCCTATTCGAAGTATATGGAAGAGTATTGTTTTCGTCATAATTTTCGAATTTGAATTATTAGTGGAAGTATTAATTTTAATATTACCTGATTCTAAAAAAAAAATTTCAGAGTGATATATGTGTTTCAGTCTGGATGTGTACAGAGCTATAGACAACACCGGTGGTCCGAGTTTGATGAATTATGGTACTTAGGTACTAATCCTCGATATCTCCAGGTCTTTTTATTTCATTTTCTGAATTTTTTATTTTTAAGGGTAATTATCCTTAAAAATACGTAAAAATACATACAAAATAAAATCTCTAAAAACGGGTCTAATGATTTTACTTTAAATTAAGTGGTTTGTTGAGCTCTAAGTTATAAAAAAATAACACTAACCGCATTCCTGGGAAAATTTGGTTTCGGAAATTACAGGTCTTAACATTTTTCAAAATGCAATTTTCTTTCATAAAATCCATTAACCTTAGAATTAATTTACCTATGACCGTGAAAAAGCTAAACAACTACGTAATTTAGTATTTTGAATTATTATTCTACAATTTCCAGTTGCAGAGATAATTACAATTTTCACTTAGCGGTAAACACAGTACGTAGTCCAAAGTTATTCTTAAAGGGAATACAACAATTATCAATTAGGCTACCTCTTATAGTTACTGAACAATATCATTAAATCTTGATAAGTCGCCTAAAGCTTTCTCACGCATGTATAGAACAAATAAACAAAGTTTCATCAAAGTCAGTGCACACCCGTTTTCCCGTGAAAAGCGAAAAAAATCCGTCTTTAAGGGTTACCGACAGATAGACAGACATACAGAAATTGAAATAAGACTGGTGTTGGCTTACAACATACAACAAAAACCTTCGTATAGGGGGAGAAAGTAACAAAAATTTCATAATTCCAAGCAATGTACAGACAACACTCTGATTATATTTATGTAGATTTTCTGAAATTTATATTCTATATTTATTTAATACAAAATAATTATTCTAACCCTGGGGAATGAGGGGGCATCCCCCTCTTAAAACCACTGTATGTTGTAGCCTAAAGTTTTCTGCATTGCCTCCAAAAAAGGGATTCGGATGTTCATTTTTGAGAATTTGTTTCTTAGAAGATTTCCTGAAAATTCTACCGGGCCTAATTTATACTCTATGTTTAGTAAATAAAAAAATATTTATTCATTAAAATTGGGCTAAAAGGGATTTTATCACGTACATTTCCATCAGATATGCCAGTAAATTAAATTAATGTGACCTAGTTATACAAACTTGTTCATGATAATAAACTAACGTAATCAGTTGTAAATTGTGTATTACTATTACTTACGTTTTTTGAAGTTAGCTAACATTATTTAAGCTTAAACTTTTTGATAAATGATGTCGAGCTAGGACAATTCCTCGTCTGGATTAATGTTTTTACCCAGTTTATTTCTTTTTACCTAAGTGATATTTTTTATTTGCGATGGACTATAAAACTTCGTCGATCTAATTTAACTAGGCATTAATATCCAACAAATTATGATACAGTAGTATTTCTTTAGATTTTCTACTTCCGTTATAACCATGAACAACTCTAAAATTAATTGTAATTTTTCATTTTAACCGCTAAAAAATATAAAAACAAAAATATCTAAAAACAGCTCCAACGATTTTGACCTGAAGAAATACATATATTTCAAATTACAACAAAGTTTAAAATGTATATAAATTGTAAATTAATATAAATGTAACAGCTATTTTCTCTGTTAAAACACAAAAAAATATTATAAATAACAAAATAAAAATAAAATAAATTACATACATACATATATATATATATATATATATATATATATATATATATATGTGTAGGGATTGGATTCCCTATGTAGGGTACATATATGTATATATATATATATATGTACCCTACATAGGGAATCCAATCCCGGGATCCCGCCCAATTTTACGGTTTCTTCCATCCCGGGATTCAAAAGTCGAATCCCGGGATTTTCGGGATTGCTAAATTGGCTCAAGTTAGCAATACAGGTGATGTTTCTAACTGATGTAACCGCAATAAATCACTATAAAACCACTTTAACAAAGTTATAAATCAAAACTTCTTAATTTCATTATTTTTTCTTTCTTATAACTATAGGGTTATATGTTAATCCAGTTTCTAACAGTCCAGTCACTTCAACCAATCAGATTTTACCTGATTAGGGTAAGTGTTTTTTGTCAGATAATCATGCCTTGTATGATATTTGATAGTTTTCCTTTTATTAAGGACAAATTTAGTTTGTTTTGATACCATTATAATAATAAGTAAATTCATAAAATAACAACATTGGAATTAATCGATAATATTAGATCGTTTACTAATTGTTACATGATTTTATTATGGAAGTACTGTTTTTATTGAAAGGATGTTTTTTTCTAGTTTTGTTTGATCAAGTAGCATTTATGACTTGTTGTTTCATAACTTGCCTTATTAATAAGTTGATAATTTCAGTCATCTGCTGCTGCAGCTACATTAAAAAAAATTACTTCTATTTCTACTTTTTAGGTGGAAATATTTGTTCGTGGATACGTTTTGAAAGAATTTTTCTGCCAATTTAATTTACATATCATAGTGTTAAAAACCCAATCTTGAGTTGCGTTATTAGTTTATTACATACCTGAAGCCCTACCCAATGTGAGACCAAACGTAATAGTGTAATACAGATTTGTATCTTTTACCGTTGATCATTTGTGCTATTTAAATAATTGTTTTGTATTTTTTAATAAACAAAATGGTATTCTTTTACTATAATTATCGTCAAAATATATAAAAGTACCCTTAATCGCATATTTTCCCAGGCTTTTTGTAAATTACGGCCAATCCCGGGATTGATTTTTGCAATCCCGTAATCCCGGGATTGAAAATATCGTTCGGGATTGGATTCCCTAACCCTACACGATTATGCGTGCTAGTTACAAAATCGGAAGCGTAAATAATAAAAAAATGGACTTTTGTGGTGCTATTGGTTAGAAGATCAATTTAAAGAGATTTTTACTATTCAATATTGTGTTATAAACATAGCTGTTAATAAGATACAAACTGGGTTTTTTTACATTAAAATTTATTGGGACTAACTATGACATATGACCTTAAGTCTAAAATAGATTAATTTATTTTATTTTAATCGACACAAAATTGCAATTAGAATGTTTTTAGATGCCACCCTAGTAAAATCACAACTATGAACCTTTTTTATTGTATATTTCTATGTAGGCCTATATAGCTCTTAAGATAATTTTGAAACAGGACATACACATTGTTTTGTTTAACCGAATTGCTTTCTAAATAAAGCCTCTCTTAGTTTGGCGGCATTTTATCTACAAACTTTGTTCTGTTTATAACCTTATAATGAGCTTCAATGTTAACAAACTCTAATGTGCATTTACGTGACAATATAAATGAAAGTAGTGACAGGTATAACTTAAATGGCTCTTTATAAATTGAGTTCTTGTGAAATTACAACCAAAACAAATACCAAACACAAAAATCAATCATTATTGCACCATTTCACCAAACACTACTTTACTAATTTGTGCTGCAACTACGACCGGTTACCTCTAAACGACGCATCAAACCAGGGTAGACAACCTAAACACGGCTAAGGAAGAAATTCCCCAAAACGCTCCGATTCACTGTATGCTACATGTATAGTAAAAATATAAATTGATCATTTTGAAATTATCATTGCGTTTAAGACAAAATCACGGATTGGTCTGCCTTATTTGAAAACAATTGTATTAAAAAATGCTGATATAATAGACAAGGTTTAATCGTTTATTTCCCAAGTCACGGACTCAAATACCCAAAATTTCACACTTTTATATTTCTCAGATGATTGAAGGCGATGTCTCCCACCATACCCCTCCCCCCCAGAAGGGTGACGCCCCTGTACACCACTTGTCAAACGCAGACTGCAGGTAAAACCGATAACGATACATTTGCTAGCTTGTACTGTATACTGCATAACAGTGTTTTAGGTGACAAATTCAAAAGCCGATTATACAAGCCCTTGAAGCTCAAAGGGTTAGCTTATTTAAAAAAATGTGTACCGGATGTCCCACAAAGTCCCCTCCCCTCTTAATTTTAGAACGACATTAAACTTTCAAGGAATCTTTGGTAATTATAACTAACATAAGTCAAAGTACATTTTAGGTGGTTAAGGGTTTAAACCCTTGCCCCTAAGTAGGGGATGCTGGAGGTAGTTGTTATTTTTTAAATAGCAACCTCTAACAAGTTCCATCTCATTTTGAAGAGAGTAGAAAAATAAAATAAATACCGTAAAGTAGATCTCTCTATGTTTATTTAGTATAATGTTTTGGCCAGCAAGAAATGTATTAATTGTGTTATTTGTACTGCTAAGTTTCTCCTCCTTAACAGAAGCCAGATACAGAGTGGGATAATTGTTTGGGTTTAAACGTTGCGTAACGCCAGAGTTGATTCAAAGTGCAAGAAAGCCATTTGAAAACCGTATTTACTTTTGTCAAGACGCGAATTTAGTCCATTTTGAGCATAATTTAGCAAGACAATAGGTAAGACTATTTAAATAATTTAAATTTTATGAACAGTCTACGACTTAAAAATAATGAGCCAGACTCACTCTGAAAATATCTTCTGGCATCGGTCAGTCTAAACCTAGTTCGTTAATTATTTTAGAGTTTGTGGTATTTTCAGGAAGGACAGTTAAAAAGCAAACGGTGAAAAATTATTGACCTTAACTGTAGTTTAAATCATCACAGGCAGGTCTACTTTGTGGCATTGATTTTCTTTTATTATCCTCTTTAAAACGATATGCAACTTATTACTATTTTGAAAAACTACCCCCAGCCTAATAGAGGTGAGGGTTGAAACCCTTAACCACTTCAATAAATACTTTGACTTATGCTAGTAACGTTTACCAAAGAAGTTTAAAAATTGACAGTCGTTCAAAAGTTAAGATGGGGACCACCCGGTACTTTGACTAAAATGGGGCAACTAAAATGTACTTTGACTTATGTTAGTTATAATTACCAAAGATTGCTTGAAAGTTTAATGTCGTTCTAAAATTAAGAGGGGGGACTTTGTGGGACACCCAGTATATAATTGAAATCACTCTAACAAGATGTGTATAACCACATCTTGTATTTTGTCTAAACAAGTTTCCCTACGTAATAAATGTGTGTGTAACTATCAATTAAGAATTTGATTGATTTCAGATTTGATGAATTTGATGGTAAGAATATTAACGTAAATGGACAAGAAGAGATTAGAATCAGTAAAACCAGATAAAAGAAGATAACAAACATCATTTAAGGAAGTATACAACTAAATAGTGGTACAGTTGTTTGATCTGCCAGAATTAATTTATTACTGAAGCAGATTTATAAATTAAATACTAAATTAAACTATCCAGCATACATTTGTATATTTTATAGAAAATTTATTAAAATCACATGACACCTAGATGTCTTAAACAGAGATCAAGCGATTAACTCATGCAATATGACAAAAGCTCCCATAAGTGTACAGAATGTGGGAAATACTTTACACAGAAAGGTCATTTAAAGAATCATATGTTAAGACATACAGGTGAGTGTCCTCATAAATGTCCAGCATGTGAGAAATCATTTGCACGTATGGTAAGTTTGAAGACTCATATATTATCACATACAGGCGAGCGTCCTTACAAATGTCTAAGATGTGACAAATCCTTTATAAACAAAAGTAATTTTAATAGTCATTTTTTAACCCACACTGGTGAGCGTCTTTACAAATGTCCAAAATGTGAGAAATATTTTACACAAGCGGGAAGTTTAAAGCCTCATATGATGACTCATACGGGTGAGCGTCCTTACAAGTGTCTAATATGTGAGCAATCCTTAACAAGTAAAAGTGGTTTAAAGATACGTTTGTTGACTCATACAGGTAAGCGACCTCATAAGTGTCGTAAATGTGAGGAATCCTTTACACATAAACAAAGTTTGCAATCTCATATGTTAAAGCATACAGGTGAGTTTCCTTACAAGTATACTATGTGTGAGAAATAATTTAAAAGAAAAGGTGATATGGTGAGACATTCGTTGACACATACAGGGGAACGTCCACATAAGTGTCCAATATGTGGTAAATCCTTTAGATCAACTACAAGTTTAAAGACTCATGTATTAATACATACAGGTGAGTGTCCTTTTAAATGTCCAAGATGTGAGAAAGCCTTTACAAACACAAGCAATTTAAATTCTCACATGTTAACTCACACGGGCGAGCGTCCCCATAAGTGCCAAAGTTGTGGATATTTATTTACCCTATTAGGAAATTTAAAGAGACATATGTTGACACACAAAAGTGAGCAGCTTCAGAAGTGTTTTACATGCAAGAAACTCTTTAACATTGACGTAGTTGATCAACATACTCATCAGTGCCAATTGTGCCAACAAGTGTTGCCATGTGTGGTTCTTCTAACACGCATATAGTAGCCCCTACGTCTACGGCAGTTACATAAATGGAATGATGGCCTTCGCTAAGTTAAACGATTAATATGATCAGTTGTTGTCCAGACAGATTTGTACTCTCGTCAGGCTGAATCTATGACAATTGTTACTTGTTACTGACATAAATTTGATTGTATAAAAAGTAATTAATCATTATAATATGTGAAAGTCAATTACACAGTTTATTCTTGGTAGAAGTGTGTGTTTTCTTTATTTGAGACTATGTTAAAGAGAAAAGTAATAGTTTCAGGAGTTAAACGAATGTTATACGTATTAAGTGACATTTATTTAGTAATTTGTGAAAGTCAGTTGTCTTGCAAAGGGTAACTGTTAGTGTGCTTCTATAAATAAATTATAAAATTTGCTATTACTTTAACATATTTTACCTTATCTGTATAAAGTAAACATCCGATGTTATTAGATTTTAAAATATATATTTAGCATGGCCATTACTGAACTAACAAACAGGGATTGTAAGGAATTTTCAAACAGTATGAAGTACTTGTTAATACAACGTTAACAAATCGACATAATTCATTTCATGGAGTAATTTAGGCAGTATTGCAATAAGGTTATATTTTACTTACTCCTTTCTAATGGATTATAAAGATTTTTCATCGGGTATTATATCAAATTAAAATTGCTAAGTAAAATCATAAAAATAATAATAATTGAACATTTAATTCTATGCCTTTTACTATGATCAATAGTATTTTATATATTTGTTATCAGTCTGCCATAATGCTGTTATCGTACTCTCTTTGTTATCATACTGTTTGTTGTTATTTTCATAAATGTGAATCCAAACTTTATAGTTTTCAATTGTTGAACAACTTTTTATCTTCGTATTGTACTGGTAAATTAGTTATTTTATATCGAGCAACCCACAAAATTTGTCTGTTTAGGTAGCATGTAAATGTTTGACAAAATAAATTATTCAAATACATATCTGCTATTCTATATTCACGCTCAAAATCTCGCAAAGTATTTCATCGGTCTTTGGTTTTATTATGTTTACAATAGATGGAGTATCACCCTTTTTGTAAATGTTTAGTCTTGTATGTAGTACAGTTAAGTAAAAATATACTTTGTAGTGTTGTGAGATGTTGTGTATGTAAACCTGCTTTTAATGTGCTGTATAAATGTAGGCGTATATTCCTACATTAGGACATTAATTTATCACACTGCTTACCGATGCTAAGTACATAATTAATGCTAAGTAATGCAATACCTGCAACTGCCTGTGTTTTTCTGCCCTTGTATTTTTAGCATACCTGCTAAGTAATATCTCAAACGAAATAAAGCTGGTTTGGGGTTTTATCTTTAACATTTAATATTTGAATGCCCTAAAATCCTTTTAAAATTTATGAATAATTTCATCCTCATCAGAAGACGATATTTTTCTTTTTTTATGATTGAAAGGGGAACTTGGCCTTTAAGGGTAACTATTTTAAGGCCTTACAACAAAATTTCGATTTTCTAGGTTTTAGTTTAGTATTTTGTGTAATCATTCATACACTGACATAATATACTGTAATGAATTGTGTACTTGAAACATGATTACTGTATAACTTATTTATATCATAACTCTTATGTGCATTGACTATGTTCTTTTGTAATTTATTTACATATGCCAGATCTTCATCTACTTTTGTTTTATTTTACTATACTTATTGTGTTCCATTATTATAATTATTGTGTACTATGAACTTTTTGTTGGGATGTCAAATTGCATATACTTACTTCGATTGAACCTTGTCCCGTCCGCACTCCCCACATAAGCAGTCAACCACTGGGAGCGTGCCTGTAGGTGCGAAGGTTAGGGCGGACTCACAGAAAGAAAAGCTGGTACAAATAACAAACACTAAAATTGCATATATTTGATGCACAATTTGTTAAAATTCTTATCTATATATTTAATTCCATAAGCGAATCAATCCCCACAAATCTCGCGCTAGAAATAATTTAAGTTAGGTTATGACGATTCGTTTTAAAGCTCGAGGGCCAAGGACGGTGGAAAAAATATCAGAAATGTCAAAAATTACGTGGGCTACGCCCCACTGCACTTCAAAGATCCAATTCTTTTCTTATGGAAATATCACAAAATGAACTAATGATCAGCTGTGATAATCCACTTACACAAAAACCATATGTTAGGGGCTATAGCCCCTGCAAGCCACTAGTAGTTATTAACCTTATTAGCAGCATTGCGTCAACGATAATAATAATAATACATTTAATAGCTGACATCAATTTTTAAATTTCTGATTATAGAGAAAAATATGTCATTAACCCTTTTGTTTCAATACCAATCATTAAATTAATATATTAAAAACGCATGAAAGAAATATATATATATTGGTAGATAAAAGTGAGCTGCTTTAGAAGTGGTTTACCAACCAGAAACCCTTGACTGCCAACTTATTTGGCAACACCAATCATCCTGGCAAGTGATGTTAAAACTCTTATTGGTGTTAGCGATGGGGTGAGCAGAAAAAACATATGGAGCTCTCGTCTCGTGTTAAAAAAGTTAAGCCTCACTCGGAGATATGTTTGTAAACAAACCATCTGGCCAAAGAGTACCAAACCATCAACAAACCATCTGGCCAACTTTATTTAATAGTGCACATTAGCCCTGATGTCTATTGCCTTATAATGACAGAATTAATAATATTTAAAACATTCTCTTCAGCTTACCTTAGTTTATCTCACTCAGTCCAAGACTCTGAAATATCGAAATAACTAAAATGTTGAAAGGAGTTCTACATCAAGTACTTGAAGGACTTAACTCCAACTACTAAGTAAATGTTTAAAAACTAACTTCTGTAAAAGATCAACAATCCTATAAATTAATACACAATCAGGATTTTAATAAGAGTGAATTCTAATGAACTACTGAACCGATTGTTACGCCTGACGCATTAAAAAATAGGTTGAATTGTATATTCTACGAATATTCTCATAATTTACATTCATCTTGCACACTCTGCTCTACAGGTCTTCAAAGCTTTAATGCAAATTTTATGGAAGAATAAACATAGCCTGAGTTGCACATTTATTATCTGGTGACACATACAATACACATCATAGGAGCAAATAGATGTTGCAAATATAAATATTGACAACTGGAATGAATATGTAGTATGCACAATACGCTCTGAGGGTGTTCTAACTTTTAAAATATAAGAAAAACATTTGCTTGAAATCGAGTCGTACTACTAGATCTTCATAAAATATATAGATATTCTCATCTTTATCAAAAGGCAGTATTGTAAAGTTTTTCGATTCTTTTTTGCGTGGTACATAGTTACAGGTGAATTTGGACATCCGTTTAACGTTATATGCAATTATTCGTAAATTGCTAATGAACAGTATTTCAGTACCGTATATAAAATAAAACACACAGCCAACAAAAATGATCATATACTTCAACCTGGATAACATTAAATTTCTACTGAGAAAAGGAGCTACTCAAGCTTCACAAGGAAGATATATCTGCCCTTGTTCTGGGCATCAATCATCTCACTAAATACATTTGTTAGCACCATGGAATTTAAATAAGATTTAAAAAATAAAATATCACATCAACCCATTTTCTTTTAATGCTTAAGTCCAATTGTTTTATTATTTATGCCTTTTCAATTGTTTTAACGAAGATAGGAAATGTCACTGTACAGAACTTTAAAGAATAAGGTAAATGTTCATAGACGTATATAAATTGGGTTAATAATGACCACATATATTTTTAAATCGTATTTATTAGTACTCTAGTTATAATTACTTGGAGAATCCCATACATTATGGTTAGAGTTAATGCAGTATTATCTAGTCCTGGACGATTAGTCTAGGTGTAATAACGGAAATCCGTTCTTCAGGGGTTGAAAAAATATTTAATCATAACTATTCGTATTCAAGTTTTAAAATTTTATTTTGTTGATACATTTCTCACTAGAGTACTGGGAAAAATTTACAACTATCGTTTGCTGGAGAAATATATTTTTGCTTAACAATTAAACTAGAGTTGTATGATATAAATAAGTTATACAGTAATCATGTTCTAAGTACACAATTCATACATTATAGCCTGTAAGTGTATCCTAAATGATTACACGTTTAATTCAGTAACAGACTCTAGTAAGGCAAAACGATTAATGCAATGAAGTAATAAGGTAGATTACTATTCTAGGTCAAACATGTCACAATTCCATGGGAGACGAAAACTGATACCTTCACTGTTAAACACAGTAAAGTTTACTATGTTGATTATTGAACAAGTTATATAAGAGGTTAAACCAGTGATACAACATGCGTTTTAAACCTTGCTGGCATGATTGATAATGGTAAAAGCGTTGATCAACTACGTCAGCAGTAAAGAGTGTCTGGCATTACTTCTGTGGGGGCTTACGGTTATATGTTAACAAATGTTTCTTTAAGCTACAGAAATGTTTAAGGGATTTCTCACATGTTGCACACTTATAAGGACACTCTCCAGTATGCGTGATAGACATTTTTTTAGGTGACAGAACTACATAAATACAACTTAAATACACAGTTTAAAAAATTATACTTCACACATCCACTAAAATAAAATTTTGTATTAATTGTTAACCTACTTTTACCCATACATTTAGAATTTGTGGGATATTTCGAAACATTTGTCAAACCGTAATATTATTATCGTATTCTAAATTAAATTTCAAGTAATGAAAAATAGGTTTTAATGAGAAAGACACCACATAAACACTTATTAAATTCATTAGAAGTGTAAAGTTATAATTTCCTTTAAAAAAACTAAAAATGAATATATCATGCACAATTCTTTTAAAAAATAATTATAGAGTAGCAAATGCTATAAAAACTGCTTCAAAATGTGGGCTATCAGAAGATATGATACAACATTTGATTCGTTACAATTTTAGTACAGTTATGCCAGTTTGAGTGGTGTAAAAGGAGGTTAGGCCAAAATTGCACTAGTTAAAAATCTTGATTTTAGATAACTAAAATACTACTAATTTAACTTGCAGCACTATTTTAAATGCGCTACCAGTATGCGTTAACATATGAGTTCTCAAATTGCACTTGGTAGAACAGGTTTTGCTGTAGAATGGGCAGTTATGAGGACATTCGCCTGTATGTGTTAACATATGAGTCTTCAAATTTCCTGCCTGCGTAAAAAATGTCAAACATACCGAACATTTATGAGGTCATTCGCCTGTATGTGTTAGGATATGAGACTTCAAACTTCCTGCATGTGTAAAGGATTTCTCACATGTTGGACACTTATAAGGGCACTCACCAGTATACTGTAACATATGATGTTTTAAATTGCCTTTATGTGTAAAGGCTTTCTTGCTGAAAGGGCAGTTATGAGAATGCTAACCTGTATGTGTTAACATTTACTACTTCAAAATTCCTGCTTATGTATAGGATTTCTAACATGTTGGACACTTATAAGGGCACTCACCAGTATTCTGTAACATATGATGTTTTAAATTGCCTTTATGTGTAAAGGCTTTCTTGCAGAATGGGTAGTTATGAGAATGCTCACTTGTATGTGTTAACATATGCTACTTCAAACTTCCTGCTTGTGTATAGGATTTCTCATATGTTGGACACTTATAAGGGCACTCACCAGTATGCTGTAACATATGATGTTTTAAATTGCCTTTATATGTAAAGGCTTTCTTTCAGAATGGGCAGTTATGAGAATGCTCACCTGTATGTGTTAACATATGCTACTTCAAACTTCCTGCTTGTGTATAGGATTTTTCATATGTTGGACACTTATAAGGGCACTCACCAGTATGCTGTAACATATGATGTTTTAAATTACCTTTACGTGTAAAGGCTTTCTTGCAGAATGGGTAGTTATGAGAATGCTCACCTGTATGTGTTAACTTATGCTACTTCAAACTTCCTGCTTGTGTATAGGATTTTTTATATGTTGGACACTTATAAGGGCACTAACCAGTATGCTGTAACATATGATGTTTTAAATTGCCTTTACGTGTAAAGGCTTTCTTGCAGAATGGGCAGTTATGAGAATGCTCACCTGTATGTGTTAACATATGCTACTTCAAACTTCCTGCTTGTGTATAGGATTTTTCATATGTTGGACACTTATAAGGGCACTCACCAGTATGCTGTAACATATGATGTTTTAAATTGCCTTTACGTGTAAAGGCTTTCTTGCAGAATGGGTAGTTATGAGAATGCTCACCTGTATGTGTTAACATATGCTACTTCAAACTTCCTGCTTGTGTATAGGATTTTTTATATGTTGGACACTTATAAGGGCACTCAACAGTATGCTGTAACATATGATGTTTTAAATTGCCTTTACGTGTAAAGGCTTTCTTGCAGAATGGGTAGTTATGAGAATGCTCACTTGTATGTGTTAACATATGCTACTTCAAACTTTCTGCTTGTGTAAAGGATTTCTCATATGTTGGACACTTATAAGGGCACTCACCAGTATGCTGTAACATATGATGTTTTAAATTGCCTTTATGTGTAAAGGCTTTCTTGCAGAAAGGGCAGTTATGAGAATGCTCACCAGTATGTGTTAACATATGCTACTTCAAACTTCCTGCTTGCGTATAGGATTTCTCACATGTTGGACACTTATAAGGGCACCCACCAGAATGATGTAACATATGATGTTTTAAATTGCCTTTATGTGTAAAGGCTTTCTTGCAGAAAGGGCAGTTATGAGAATGCTAACCTGTATGTGTTAACATTTACTACTTCAAAATTCCTGCTTATGTATAGGATTTCTAACATGTTGGACACTTATAAGGGCACTCACCAGTATTCTGTAACATATGATATTTAAATTGCCTTTATGTGTAAAGGCTTTCTTGCAGAATGGGTAGTAATGAGAATGCTCACTTGTATGTGTTAACATATGCTACTTCAAACTTCCTGCTTGTGTATAGGATTTCTCATATGTTGAACACTTATAAGGGCACTCACCAGTATGCTGTAACATATGATGTTTTAAATTGCCTTTATATGTAAAGGCTTTCTTTCAGAATGGGCAGTTATGAGAATGCTCACCTGTATGTGTTAACATATGCTACTTCAAACTTCCTGCTTGTGTATAGGATTTTTCATATGTTGGACACTTATAAGGGCACTCACCAGTATGCTGTAACATATGATGTTTTAAATTGCCTTTACGTGTAAAGGCTTTCTTGCAGAATGGGTAGTTATGAGAATGCTCACCTGTATGTGTTAACATATGCTACTTCAAACTTCCTGCTTGTGTATAGGATTTCACATATGTTGGACACTTATAAGGGCACTCACCAGTATGCTGTAACATATGATGTTTTAAAATGCCTTTACGTGTAAAGGCTTTCTTGCAGAATGGGTAGTTATGAGAATGCTCACCTGTATGTGTTAACATATGCTACTTCTAACTTCCTGCTTGTGTATAGGATTTATCATATGTTGGACACTTATAAGGGCACTCACCAGTATGCTGTAACATATGATGTTTTAAATTGCCTTTATATGTAAAGTCTTTCTTTCAGAATGGGCAGTTATGAGAATGCTCACCTGTATGTGTTAACATATGCTACTTCAAACTTCCTGCTTGTGTATAGGATTTTTCATATGTTGGACACTTATAAGGGCACTCACCAGTATGCTGTAACATATGATGTTTTAAATTGCCTTTACGTGTAAAGGCTTTCTTGCAGAATGGGTAGTTTTGAGAATGCTCACCTGTATGTGTTAACATATGCTACTTCAAACTTCCTGCTTGTGTATAGGATTTTTTATATGTTGGACACTTATAAGGGCACTCACCAGTATGCTGTAACATATGATGTTTTAAATTGCCTTTACGTGTAAAGGCTTTCTTGCAGAATGGGTAGTTATGAGAATGCTCACTTGTATGTGTTAACATATGCTACTTCAAACTTTCTGCTTGTGTAAAGGATTTCTCATATGTTGGACACTTATAAGGGCACTCACCAGTATGCTGTAACATATGATGTTTTAAATTGCCTTTATGTGTAAAGGCTTTCTTGCAGAAAGGGCAGTTATGAGAATGCTCACCAGTATGTGTTAACATATGCTACTTCAAACTTCCTGCTTGCGTATAGGATTTCTCACATGTTGGACACTTATAAGGGCACCCACCAGAATGATGTAACATATGATGTTTTAAATTGCCTTTATGTGTAAAGGCTTTCTTGCAGAAAGGGCAGTTATGAGAATGCTAACCTGTATGTGTTAACATTTACTACTTCAAAATTCCTGCTTATGTATAGGATTTCTAACATGTTGGACACTTATAAGGGCACTCACCAGTATTCTGTAACATATGATATTTAAATTGCCTTTATGTGTAAAGGCTTTCTTGCAGAATGGGTAGTTATGAGAATGCTCACCTGTATGTGTTAACATATGCTACTTCAAACTTCCTGCTTGTGTATAGGATTTATCATATGTTGGACACTTATAAGGGCACTCACCAGTATGCTGTAACATATGATGTTTTAAATTGCCTTTATATGTAAAGGCTTTCTTTCAGAATGGGCAGTTATGAGAATGCTCACCTGTATGTGTTAACATATGCTACTTCAAACTTCCTGCTTGTGTATAGGATTTTTCATATGTTGGACACTTATAAGGGCACTCACCAGTATGCTGTAACATATGATGTTTTAAATTGCCTTTACGTGTAAAGGCTTTCTTGCAGAATGGGTAGTTATGAGAATGCTCACTTGTATGTGTTAACATATGTTACTTCAAACTTCCTGCTTGTGTATAGGATTTTTTATATGTTGGACACTTATAAGGGCACTCACCAGTATGCTGTAACATATGATGTTTTAAATTGCCTTTACGTGTAAAGGCTTTCTTGCAGAATGGGTAGTTATGAGAATGCTCACTTGTATGTGTTAACATATGCTACTTCAAACTTTCTGCTTGTGTAAAGGATTTCTCATATGTTGGACACTTATAAGGGCACTCACCAGTATGCTGTAACATATGATGTTTTAAATTGCCTTTATGTGTAAAGGCTTTCTTGCAGAAAGGGCAGTTATGAGAATGCTCACCAGTATGTGTTAACATATGCTACTTCAAACTTCCTGCTTGCGTATAGGATTTCTCACATGTTGGACACTTATAAGGGCACCCACCAGAATGATGTAACATATGATGTTTTAAATTGCCTTTATGTGTAAAGGCTTTCTTGCAGAAAGGGCAGTTATGAGAATGCTAACCTGTATGTGTTAACATTTACTACTTCAAAATTCCTGCTTATGTATAGGATTTCTAACATGTTGGACACTTATAAGGGCACTCACCAGTATTCTGTAACATATGATATTTAAATTGCCTTTATGTGTAAAGGCTTTCTTGCAGAATGGGTAGTTATGAGAATGCTCACTTGTATGTGTTAACATATGCTACTTCAAACTTCCTGCTTGTGTATAGGATTTCTCATATGTTGAACACTTATAAGGGCACTCACCAGTATGCTGTAACATATGATGTTTTAAATTGCCTTTATATGTAAAGGCTTTCTTTCAGAATGGGCAGTTATGAGAATGCTCACTTGTATGTGTTAACATATGCTACTTCAAACTTCCTGCTTGTGTATAGGATTTCTCATATGTTGGACACTTATAAGGGCACTCACCATTATGCTGTAACTTATGATGTTTTAAAATGCCTTTACGTGTAAAGGCTTTCTTGCAGAATGGGTAGTTATGAGAATGCTCACCTGTATGTGTTAACATATGCTACTTCAAACTTCCTGCTTGTGTATAGGATTTCTCATATGTTGGACACTTATAAGGGCACTCACCAGTATGCTGTAACATATGATGTTTTAAATTGCCTATATATGTAAAGGCTTTCTTTCAGAAAGGGTAGTTATGAGAATGCTCACTTGTATGTGTTAACATATGCTACTTAAAACTTCCTGCTTGTGTATAGGATTTCTCATATGTTGGACACTTATAAGGGCACTCACCAGTATGCTGTAACATATGATGTTTTAAATTGCCTTTATATGTAAAGGCTTTCTTTCAGAAAGGGTAGTTATGAGAATGCTCACTTGTATGTGTTAACATATGCTACTTAAAACTTCCTGCTTGTGTATAGGATTTCTCATATGTTGGACACTTATAAGGGCACTCACCAGTATGCTGTAACATATGATGCTTTAAATTGCCTTTATGTGTAAAGGCTTTCTTGCAGAATGGGCAGTTATGAGGATGCTCACCTGTATGTATTATTATATGCTACTTCAAACTTCCTGCTTGTGTATAGGATTTCTCATATGTTGGACACTTATAAGGGCACTCACCAGTATGCTGTAACATATGATGTTTTAAATTGCCTTTAATTGTAAAGGCTTTCTTTCAGAATGGGCAGTTATGAGAATGCTCACCTGTATGTGTTAACATATGCTACTTCAAACTTCCTGCTTGTGTATAGGATTTCTCATATGTTGGACACTTATAAGGGCACTCACCAGTATGCTGTAACATATGATGTTTTAAATTGCCTTTACGTGTAAAGGCTTTCTTGCAGAATGGGCAGTTATGAGAATGCTCACCTGTATGTGTTAACATATGCTACTTCAAACTTCCTGCTTGTGTATAGGATTTCTCATATGTTGGACACTTATAAGGGCACTCACCAGTATGCTGTAACATATTATGTTTTAAATTGCCTTTACGTGTAAAGGCTTTCTTGCAGAATGGGTAGTTATGAGAATGCTCACCTGTATGTGTTAACATATGCTACTTCAAACTTCCTGCTTGTGTATAGGATTTCTCATATGTTGGACACTTATAAGGGCACTCACCAGTATGCTGTAACATATGATGCTTTAAATTGCCTTTATTTGTAAAGGCTTTCTTGCAGAATGGGCAGTTATGAGAATGCTCACCTGTATGTGTTAACATATGCTACTTCAAACTTCCTGCTTGTGTATAGGATTTCTCATATGTTGGACACTTATAAGGGCACTCACCAGTATGCTGTAACATATGATGTTTTAAATTGCCTTTATATGTAAAGGCTTTCTTTCAGAATGGGCAGTTATGAGAATGCTCACCTGTATGTGTTAACATATGCTACTTCAAACTTCCTGCTTGTGTATAGGATTTCTCATATGTTGGACACTTATAAGGGCACTCACCAGTATGCTGTAACATATTATGTTTTAAATTGCCTTTACGTGTAAAGGCTTTCTTGCAGAATGGGTAGTTTTGAGAATGCTCACCTGTATGTGTTAACATATGCTACTTCAAACTTCCTGCTTGTGTATAGGATTTCTCATATGTTGGACACTTAAAAGGGCACTCACCAGTATGCTGTAACATATGATGTTTTAAATTGCCTGTATGTGTAAAGGCTTTCTTGCAGAATGGGTAGTTATGAAAATGCTCACCTGTATGTGTTAACATATGCTACTTCAAACTTCCTGCTTGTGTATAGGATTTCTCATATGTTGGACACTTATAAGGGCACTCACTAGTATGCTGTAACATATGATGTTTTAAATTGCCTTTATGTGTAAAGGCTTTCTTGCAGAAAGGGCAGTTATGAGAATGCTAACCTGTATGTGTTAACATTTGCTACTTCAAAATTCCTGCTTGTGTATAGGATTTCTAACATGTTGGACACTTATAAGGGCACTCACCAGTATTCTGTAATATATGATGTTTTAAATTGCCTTTATGTGTAAAGGCTTTCTTGCAGAATGGGTAGTTCTGAGAATGCTCACCTGTATGTGTTAACATTTACTACTTCAATCTTCCTGCTTGTGTATAGGATTTCTTACATGTTGGACACTTATAAGGGCACTCACCAGTATGCTGTAACATATGATGTTTTAAATTGCCTTTATGTGTAAAGGCTTTCTTGCAGAATGGGTAGTTATGAGAATGCTCACCTGTATGTGTTAACATATGCTACTTTAAACTTCCTGCTTGTGTATAGGATTTCTCACATGTTGGATACTTATAAGGGCAATCTCCAGTATGCTGTAACATATGATGTTTTAAATTGCCTTTATGTGTAAAGGCTTTCTTGCAGAATGGGTAGTTATGAGAATGCTCACTTGTATGTGTTAACATATGCTACTTCATTCTTCCTGCTTCTGTAAAGGATTTCTCATATGTTGGACACTTATAAGGGCACTCACCAGTATGCTGTAACATGTGATGTTTTAAATTGCCTTTATGTGTAAAGGCTTTCTTGCAGAAAGGGCAGTTATGATAATGCTAACCTGTATGTGTTAACATTTGCTACTTCAAAATTCCTGCTTGTGTATAGGATTTCTCATATGTTGGACACTTATAAGGGCACTCACCAGTATGCTGTAACATATGATGTTTTAAATTGCCTTTACGTGTAAAGGCTTTCTTGCAGAATGGGTAGTTATGAGAATGCTCACCTGTATGTGTTAACATATGCTACTTCAAACTTCCTGCTTGTGTATAGGATTTCTCATATGTTGGACACTTATAAGGGCACTCACCAGTATGCTGTAACATATGATGTTTTAAATTGCCTTTACGTGTAAAGGCTTTCTTGCAGAATGGGTAGTTATGAGAATGCTCACCTGTATGTGTTAACATATGCTACTTCAAACTTCCTGCTTGTGTATAGGATTTCTCATATGTTGGACACTTATAAGGGCACTCACCAGTATGCTGTAACATATGATGCTTTAAATTGCCTTTATGTGTAAAGGCTTTCTTGCAGAATGGGCAGTTATGAGGATGCTCACCTGTATGTGTTATTATATGCTACTTCAAACTTCCTGCTTGTGTATAGGATTTCTCATATGTTGGACACTTATGAGGGCACTCACCAGTATGCTGTAACATATGATGCTTTAAATTGCCTTTATGTGTAAAGGCTTTCTTGCAGAATGGGCAGTTATGAGGATGCTCACCTGTATGTGTTATTATATGCTACTTCAAACTTCCTGCTTGTGTATAGGATTTCTCATATGTTGGACACTTATAAGGGCACTCACCAGTATGCTGTAACATATGATGCTTTAAATTGCCTTTATGTGTAAAGGCTTTCTTGCAGAATGGGCAGTTATGAGGATGCTCACCTGTATGTGTTATTATATGCTACTTCAAACTTCCTGCTTGTGTATAGGATTTCTCATATGTTGGACACTTATGAGGGCACTCACCAGTATGCTGTAACATATGATGCTTTAAATTGCCTATATGTGTAAAGGCTTTCTTGCAGAATGGGTAGTTATGAAAATGCTCACCTGTATGTGTTAACATATGCTACTTCAAACTTCCTGCTTGTGTATAGGATTTCTCATATGTTGGACACTTATAAGGGCACTCTCTAGTATGCTGTAACATATGATGCTTTAAATTGCCTTTATGTGTAAAGGCTTTCTTTCAGAATGGGTAGTTATGAGAATGCTCACTTGTATGTGTTAACATATGCTACTTAAAACTTCCTGCTTGTGTATAGGATTTCTCATATGTTGGACACTTATAAGGGCACTCACCAGTATGCTGTAACATATGATGCTTTTAATTGCCTTTATGTGTAAAGTCTTTCTTGCAGAATGGGTAGTTATGAAAATGCTCACGTGTATGTATTAACATATGCTACTTCAAACTTCCTGCTTGTGTATAGGATTTCTAACATGTTGGACACTTATAAGGGCACTCACCAGTATGCTGAAACTTATGATGTTTTAAATTGCTTTTATGTGTAAAGGCTTTCTTGCAGAATGGGCAGTTTTGAGAATGCTCACTTGTATGTGTTAACATATGCTACTTCAAACTTCCTGCTTGTGTATAGGATTTCTCACATGTTGGATACTTATAAGGGCAATCTCCAGTATGCTGTAACATATGATGTTTTAAATTGCCTTTATGTGTAAAGGCTTTCTTGCAGAATGGGTAGTTATGAGAATGCTCACTTGTATGTGTTAACATATACTACTTCATTCTTCCTGCTTCTGTAAAGGATTTCTCATATGTTGGACACTTATAAGGGCACTCACCAGTATGCTGTAACATGTGATGTTTTAAATTGCCTTTATGTGTAAAGGCTTTCTTGCAGAAAGGGCAGTTATGAGAATGCTCAACTGTATGTGTTAACATATGCTACTTTAAACTTCCTGCTTGCGTATAGGATTTCTCACATGTTGGACACTTATAAGGGCACCCACCAGTATGCTGTAACATATGATGTTTTAAATTGCCTTTATGTGTAAAGGCTTTCTTGCAGAAAGGGCAGTTATGAGAATGCTAACCTGTATGTGTTAACATTTGCTACTTCAAAATTCCTGCTTGTATATAGGATTTCTAACATGTTGGACACTTATAAGGGCACTCTCCAGTATGCTGAAACTTATGATGTTTTAAATTGCTTTTATGTGTAAAGGCTTTCTTGCAGAATGGGCAGTTTTGAGAATGCTCACTTGTATGTGTTAACATATGCTACTTCAAACTTCCTGCTTGTGTATAGGATTTCTCACATGTTGGATACTTATAAGGGCAATCTCCAGTATGCTGTAACATATGATGTTTTAAATTGCCTTTATGTGTAAAGGCTTTCTTGCAGAATGGGTAGTTATGAGAATGCTCACCTGTATGTAATAACATATGCTACTTCAAACTTCCTGCTTGTGTATAGGATTTCTCATATGTTGGACACTTATAAGGGCACTCACCAGTATGCTGTAACATATGATGTTTTAAATTGCCTTTATGTGTAAAGGCTTTCTTTCAGAATGGGTAGTTATGAGAATGCTAACCTGTATGTGTTAACATTTGCTACTTCAAAATTCCTGCTTGTGTATAGGATTTCTAACTTGTTGGACACTTATAAGGGCACTCACCAGTATTCTGTAATATATGATGTTTTAAATTGCCTTTATGTGTAAAGGCTTTCTTGCAGAATGGGTAGTTCTGAGAATGCTCACCTGTATGTGTTAACATTTACTACTTCAATCTTCCTGCTTGTGTATAGGATTTCTCACATGTTGGACACTTATAAGGGCACTCACCAGTATGCTGTAACATATGATGTTTTAAATTGCCTTTATGTGTAAAGGCTTTCTTGCAGAATGGGCAGTTATGAGAATGCTCACTTGTATGTGTTAACAAATGCTAATTCAATCTTCCTGCTTGTGTATAGGATTTCTCATATGTTTGACACCTGTAAGGGCACTCACCAGTATGCTGTAACATATGATGTTTTAAATTGCCTTTACGTGTAAAGGCTTTCTTGCAGAATGGGTAGTTATGAGAATGCTCACCTGTATGTGTTAACATATGCTACTTCAAACTTCCTGCTTGTGTATAGGATTTCTCACATGTTGGATACTTATAAGGGCAATCTCCAGTATGCTGTAACATATGATGTTTTAAATTGCCTTTATGTGTAAAGGCTTTCTTGCAGAATGGGTAGTTATGAGAATGCTCACTTGTATGTGTTAACATATGCTACTTCATTCTTCCTGCTTCTGTAAAGGATTTCTCATATGTTGGACACTTATAAGGGCACTCACCAGTATGCTGTAACATGTGATGTTTTAAATTGCCTTTATGTGTAAAGGCTTTCTTGCAGAAAGGGCAGTTATGATAATGCTAACCTGTATGTGTTAACATTTGCTACTTCAAAATTCCTGCTTGTGTATAGGATTTCTCATATGTTGGACACTTATAAGGGCACTCACCAGTATGCTGTAACATATGATGTTTTAAATTGCCTTTACGTGTAAAGGCTTTCTTGCAGAATGGGTAGTTATGAGAATGCTCACCTGTATGTGTTAACATATGCTACTTCAAACTTCCTGCTTGTGTATAGGATTTCTCATATGTTGGACACTTATAAGGGCACTCACCAGTATGCTGTAACATATGATGTTTTAAATTGCCTTTACGTGTAAAGGCTTTCTTGCAGAATGGGTAGTTATGAGAATGCTCACCTGTATGTGTTAACATATGCTACTTCAAACTTCCTGCTTGTGTATAGGATTTCTCATATGTTGGACACTTATAAGGGCACTCACCAGTATGCTGTAACATATGATGCTTTAAATTGCCTTTATGTGTAAAGGCTTTCTTGCAGAATGGGCAGTTATGAGGATGCTCACCTGTATGTGTTATTATATGCTACTTCAAACTTCCTGCTTGTGTATAGGATTTCTCATATGTTGGACACTTATGAGGGCACTCACCAGTATGCTGTAACATATGATGCTTTAAATTGCCTTTATGTGTAAAGGCTTTCTTGCAGAATGGGTAGTTATGAAAATGCTCACCTGTATGTGTTAACATATGCTACTTCAAACTTCCTGCTTGTGTATAGGATTTCTCATATGTTGGACACTTATAAGGGCACTCACCAGTATGCTGTAACATATGATGTTTTAAATTGCCTTTACGTGTAAAGGCTTTCTTGCAGAATGGGTAGTTATGAGAATGCTCACCTGTATGTGTTAACATATGCTACTTCAAACGTCCTGCTTGTGTATAGGATTTCTCATATGTTGGACACTTATAAGGGCACTCACCAGTATGCTGTAACATATGATGCTTTAAATTGCCTTTATGTGTAAAGGCTTTCTTGCAGAATGGGCAGTTATGAGGATGCTCACCTGTATGTGTTATTATATGCTACTTCAAACTTCCTGCTTGTGTATAGGATTTCTCATATGTTGGACACTTATGAGGGCACTCACCAGTATGCTGTAACATATGATGCTTTAAATTGCCTTTATGTGTAAAGGCTTTCTTGCAGAATGGGTAGTTATGAAAATGCTCACCTGTATGTGTTAACATATGCTACTTCAAACTTCCTGCTTGTGTATAGGATTTCTCATATGTTGGACACTTATAAGGGCACTCTCTAGTATGCTGTAACATATGATGCTTTAAATTGCCTTTATGTGTAAAGGCTTTTTTTCAGAATGGGTAGTTATGAGAATGCTCACTTGTATGTGTTAACATATGCTACTTAAAACTTCCTGCTTGTGTATAGGATTTCTCATATGTTGGACACTTATAAGGGCACTCACCAGTATGCTGTAACATATGATGCTTTTAATTGCCTTTATGTGTAAAGGCTTTCTTGCAGAATGGGCAGTTTTGAGAATGCTCACTTGTATGTGTTAACATATGCTACTTCAAACTTCCTGCTTGTGTATAGGATTTCTCACATGTTGGATACTTATAAGGGCAATCTCCAGTATGCTGTAACATATGATGTTTTAAATTGCCTTTATGTGTAAAGGCTTTCTTGCAGAATGGGTAGTTATGAGAATGCTCACTTGTATGTGTTAACATATACTACTTCATTCTTCCTGCTTCTGTAAAGGATTTCTCATATGTTGGACACTTATAAGGGCACTCACCAGTATGCTGTAACATGTGATGTTTTAAATTGCCTTTATGTGTAAAGGCTTTCTTGCAGAAAGGGCAGTTATGAGAATGCTCAACTGTATGTGTTAACATATGCTACTTTAAACTTCCTGCTTGCGTATAGGATTTCTCACATGTTGGACACTTATAAGGGCACCCACCAGTATGCTGTAACATATGATGTTTTAAATTGCCTTTATGTGTAAAGGCTTTCTTGCAGAAAGGGCAGTTATGAGAATGCTAACCTGTATGTGTTAACATTTGCTACTTCAAAATTCCTGCTTGTGTATAGGATTTCTAACATGTTGGACACTTATAAGGGCACTCACCAGTATTCTGTAATATATGATGTTTTAAATTGCCTTTATGTGTAAAGGCTTTCTTGCAGAATGGGTAGTTCTGAGAATGCTCAACTGTATGTGTTAACATTTACTACTTCAATCTTCCTGCTTGTGTATAGGATTTCTCACATGTTGGACACTTATAAGGGCACTCACCAGTATGCTGTAACATATGATGTTTTAAATTGCCTTTATGTGTAAAGGCTTTCTTGCAGAATGGGCAGTTATGAGAATGCTCACTTGTATGTGTTAACAAATGCTAATTCAATCTTCCTGCTTGTGTATAGGATTTCTCATATGTTGGACACCTATAAGGGCACTCACCAGTATGCTGTAACATATGATGTTTTAAATTGCCTTTATGTGTAAAGGCTTTCTTTCAGAATGGGTAGTTATGAGAATGCTCACGTGTATGTGTTAACATATGCTACTTCAAACTTCCTGCTTGTGTATAGGATTTCTCATATGTTGGACACTTATAAGGGCACTCACCAGTATGCTATAACATATGACGTTTTAAATTGCCTTTATTTGTAAAGGCTTTCTTGCAGAATGGGTAGTTATGAGAATGCTCACCTGTATGTGTTAACATATGCTACTTCAAACTTCCTGCTTGTGTATAGGATTTCTCATATGTTGGACACTTATAAGGGCACTCACCAGTATGCTGTAAAATATGATGTTTTAAATTGCCTTTATGTGTAAAGTCTTTCTTTCAGAATGGGTAGTTATGAGAATGCTCACCTGTATGTGTTAACATATGCTACTTCAAACTTCCTGCTTGTGTTTAGGATTTCTCATATGTTGGACACTTATAAGGGCACTCACCAGTATGCTGTAACATATGACGATTTAAATTGCCTTTATTTGTAAAGGCTTTCTTGCAGAATGGGTAGTTATGAGAATGCTCACCTGTATGTGTTAACATATGCTAATTCAAACTTCCTGCTTGTGTATAGGATTTCTCATATGTTGGACACTTATAAGGGCACTCACCAGTATGCTGTAACATATGATGTTTTAAATTGCCTTTATGTGTAAAGGCTTTCTTTCAGAATGGGTAGTTATGAGAATGCTCACCTGTATGTGTTAACATATGCTACTTCAAACTTCCTGCTTGTGTATAGGATTTCTCATATGTTGGACACTTATAAGGGCACTCACCAGTATGCTGTAACATATGACGATTTAAATTGCCTTTATTTGTAAAGGCTTTCTTGCAGAATGGGTAGTTATGATAATGCTGACCTGTATGTGTTAACATATGCTACTTCAAACTTCCTGCTTGTGTATAGGATTTCTCATATGTTGGACACTTATGAGGGCACTCACCAGTATGCTGTAACATATGATGCTTTAAATTGCCTTTATGTGTAAAGGCTTTCTTGCAGAATGGGTAGTTATGAAAATGCTCACCTGTATGTGTTAACATATGCTACTTCAAACTTCCTGCTTGTGTATAGGATTTCTCATATGTTGGACACTTATAAGGGCACTCTCTAGTATGCTGTAACATATGATGCTTTAAATTGCCTTTATGTGTAAAGTCTTTCTTGCAGAATGGGTAGTTATGAAAATGCTCACGTGTATGTATTAACATATGCTACTTCAAACTTCCTGCTTGTGTATAGGATTTCTAACATGTTGGACACTTATAAGGGCACTCACCAGTATGCTGAAACTTATGATGTTTTAAATTGCTTTTATGTGTAAAGGCTTTCTTGCAGAATGGGCAGTTTTGAGAATGCTCACTTGTATGTGTTAACATATGCTACTTCAAACTTCCTGCTTGTGTATAGGATTTCTCACATGTTGGATACTTATAAGGGCAATCTCCAGTATGCTGTAACATATGATGTTTTAAATTGCCTTTATGTGTAAAGGCTTTCTTGCAGAATGGGTAGTTATGAGAATGCTCACTTGTATGTGTTAACATATACTACTTCATTCTTCCTGCTTCTGTAAAGGATTTCTCATATGTTGGACACTTATAAGGGCACTCACCAGTATGCTGTAACATGTGATGTTTTAAATTGCCTTTATGTGTAAAGGCTTTCTTGCAGAAAGGGCAGTTATGAGAATGCTCAACTGTATGTGTTAACATATGCTACTTTAAACTTCCTGCTTGCGTATAGGATTTCTCACATGTTGGACACTTATAAGGGCACCCACCAGTATGCTGTAACATATGATGTTTTAAATTGCCTTTATGTGTAAAGGCTTTCTTGCAGAAAGGGCAGTTATGAGAATGCTAACCTGTATGTGTTAACATTTGCTACTTCAAAATTCCTGCTTGTGTATAGGATTTCTAACATGTTGGACACTTATAAGGGCACTCACCAGTATTCTGTAATATATGATGTTTTAAATTGCCTTTATGTGTAAAGGCTTTCTTGCAGAATGGGTAGTTCTGAGAATGCTCAACTGTATGTGTTAACATTTACTACTTCAATCTTCCTGCTTGTGTATAGGATTTCTCACATGTTGGACACTTATAAGGGCACTCACCAGTATGCTGTAACATATGATGTTTTAAATTGCCTTTATGTGTAAAGGCTTTCTTGCAGAATGGGCAGTTATGAGAATGCTCACTTGTATGTGTTAACAAATGCTAATTCAATCTTCCTGCTTGTGTATAGGATTTCTCATATGTTGGACACCTATAAGGGCACTCACCAGTATGCTGTAACATATGATGTTTTAAATTGCCTTTATGTGTAAAGGCTTTCTTTCAGAATGGGTAGTTATGAGAATGCTCACCTATATGTGTTAACATATGCTACTTCAAACTTCCTGCTTGTGTATAGGATTTCTAACATGTTGGACACTTATAAGGGCACTCTCCAGTATGCTGAAACTTATGATGTTTTAAATTGCTTTTATGTGTAAAGGCTTTCTTGCAGAATGGGCAGTTTTGAGAATGCTCACTTGTATGTGTTAACATATGCTACTTCAAACTTCCTGCTTGTGTATAGGATTTCTCACATGTTGGATACTTATAAGGGCAATCTCCAGTATGCTGTAACATATGATGTTTTAAATTGCCTTTATGTGTAAAGGCTTTCTTGCAGAATGGGTAGTTATGAGAATGCTCACCTGTATGTGTTAACATATGCTACTTCAAACTTCCTGCTTGTGTATAGGATTTCTCATATGTTGGACACTTATAAGGGCACTCACCAGTATGCTGTAACATATGATGTTTTAAATTGCCTTTATGTGTAAAGGCTTTCTTTCAGAATGGGTAGTTATGAGAATGCTCACCTGTATGGGTTAACATATGCTACTTCAAACTTCCTGCTTGTGTATAGGATTTCTAACATGTTGGATACTTATAAGGGCAATCTCCAGTATGCTGTAACATATGATGTTTTAAATTGCCTTTATGTGTAAAGGCTTTCTTGCAGAATGGGTAGTTATGAGAATGCTCACTTGTATGTGTTAACATATACTACTTCATTCTTCCTGCTTCTGTAAAGGATTTCTCATATGTTGGACACTTATAAGGGCACTCACCAGTATGCTGTAACATGTGATGTTTTAAATTGCCTTTATGTGTAAAGGCTTTCTTGCAGAAAGGGCAGTTATGAGAATGCTCAACTGTATGTGTTAACATATGCTACTTTAAACTTCCTGCTTGCGTATAGGATTTCTCACATGTTGGACACTTATAAGGGCACCCACCAGTATGCTGTAACATATGATGTTTTAAATTGCCTTTATGTGTAAAGGCTTTCTTGCAGAAAGGGCAGTTATGAGAATGCTAACCTGTATGTGTTAACATTTGCTACTTCAAAATTCCTGCTTGTGTATAGGATTTCTAACATGTTGGACACTTATAAGGGCACTCACCAGTATTCTGTAATATATGATGTTTTAAATTGCCTTTATGTGTAAAGGCTTTCTTGCAGAATGGGTAGTTCTGAGAATGCTCAACTGTATGTGTTAACATTTACTACTTCAATCTTCCTGCTTGTGTATAGGATTTCTCACATGTTGGACACTTATAAGGGCACTCACCAGTATGCTGTAACATATGATGTTTTAAATTGCCTTTATGTGTAAAGGCTTTCTTGCAGAATGGGCAGTTATGAGAATGCTCACTTGTATGTGTTAACAAATGCTAATTCAATCTTCCTGCTTGTGTATAGGATTTCTCATATGTTGGACACCTATAAGGGCACTCACCAGTATGCTGTAACATATGATGTTTTAAATTGCCTTTATGTGTAAAGGCTTTCTTTCAGAATGGGTAGTTATGAGAATGCTCACCTGTATGTGTTAACATATGCTACTTCAAACTTCCTGCTTGTGTATAGGATTTCTAACATGTTGGACACTTATAAGGGCACTCTCCAGTATGCTGAAACTTATGATGTTTTAAATTGCTTTTATGTGTAAAGGCTTTCTTGCAGAATGGGCAGTTTTGAGAATGCTCACTTGTATGTGTTAACATATGCTACTTCAAACTTCCTGCTTGTGTATAGGATTTCTCACATGTTGGATACTTATAAGGGCAATCTCCAGTATGCTGTAACATATGATGTTTTAAATTGCCTTTATGTGTAAAGGCTTTCTTGCAGAATGGGTAGTTATGAGAATGCTCACCTGTATGTGTTAACATATGCTACTTCAAACTTCCTGCTTGTGTATAGGATTTCTCATATGTTGGACACTTATAAGGGCACTCACCAGTATGCTGTAACATATGATGTTTTAAATTGCCTTTATGTGTAAAGGCTTTCTTTCAGAATGGGTAGTTATGAGAATGCTCACCTGTATGGGTTAACATATGCTACTTCAAACTTCCTGCTTGTGTATAGGATTTCTCATATGTTGGACACTTATAAGGGCACTCACCAGTATGCTGTAACATATGATGTTTTAAATTGCCTTTATTTGTAAAGGCTTTCTTGCAGAATGGGTAGTTATGAGAATGCTCACGTGTATGTGTTAACATATGCTACTTCAAACTTCCTGCTTGTGTATAGGATTTCTCATATGTTGGACACTTATAAGGGCACTCACCAGTATGCTATAACATATGACGTTTTAAATTGCCTTTATTTGTAAAGGCTTTCTTGCAGAATGGGTAGTTATGAGAATGCTCACCTGTATGTGTTAACATATGCTACTTCAAACTTCCTGCTTGTGTATAGGATTTCTCATATGTTGGACACTTATAAGGGCACTCACCAGTATGCTGTAAAATATGATGTTTTAAATTGCCTTTATGTGTAAAGTCTTTCTTTCAGAATGGGTAGTTATGAGAATGCTCACCTGTATGTGTTAACATATGCTACTTCAAACTTCCTGCTTGTGTATAGGATTTCTCATATGTTGGACACTTATAAGGGCACTCACCAGTATGCTGTAACATATGACGATTTAAATTGCCTTTATTTGTAAAGGCTTTCTTGCAGAATGGGTAGTTATGAGAATGCTCACCTGTATGTGTTAACATATGCTAATTCAAACTTCCTGCTTGTGTATAGGATTTCTCATATGTTGGACACTTATAAGGGCACTCACCAGTATGCTGTAACATATGATGTTTTAAATTGCCTTTATGTGTAAAGGCTTTCTTTCAGAATGGGTAGTTATGAGAATGCTCACCTGTATGTGTTAACATATGCTACTTCAAACTTCCTGCTTGTGTATAGGATTTCTCATATGTTGGACACTTATAAGGGCACTCACCAGTATGCTGTAACATATGATGTTTTAAATTGCCTTTATGTGTAAAGGCTTTCTTGCAGAATGGGTAGTTATGAGAATGCTCACCTGTATGTGTTAACATATGCTACTTCAAACTTCCTGCTTGTGTATAGGATTTCTCATATGTTGGACACTTATAAGGGCACTCACCAGTATGCTGTAACATATGACGATTTAAATTGCCTTTATTTGTAAAGGCTTTCTTGCAGAATGGGTAGTTATGAGAATGCTCACCTGTATGTGTTAACAAATGCTACTTCAAACTTCCTGCTTGTGTATAGGATTTCACACATACTGAACACTGATAAGGGCATTCACCTGTATGAGTTAACATATGAGACTTTAAGTTTCCCGGGTTTATAAAGTATTTCTTACATTCCGTACACGCATATGGACGCTTACGAGTATGTAATAACAAATGAGTTCTCAAATTGCCTGTTGTTTTAAAGCATTTCTCACATTCTGAAAAAATAATATATAACGCTGTCTATATACAAATTTTGTTCTGAATAACACAAATATGCTAATCGGTGGTAGATCGGATTGATACAAGGGCGGGAAATGCAGACAAATATCAGAAAAGGCGAGGGAGGACTCGTAAACGAATTCCGGACTAGGTTCAAAAAGAATACTTACTGCGAAAATGGCACCTCAAAACTGCTCCTGGACCATACCATGTTGTAGAGGATCTTTAAATCTGCTCCCGAGCTATACCGTTGTTGGGGGACTTAAAGTCTTTGGATTTTTATAATTCGCGGTATAAGGGCTGCACCCCTCTGGCTTCTTATATTACTTTCCGACATCCAATTTCTCCGTGTGATGGTACTTTGGATTTGTTTTACAAAGCCGCATGACTTGAATGATGTCTCAACGTTGGGCTCGTCCCCCCACCAGCCTAAGAGCTCCACCCGCCTGGCAAATGTGTTATGTGATTCTTTTAGTTTTTTGCGTGATTTCAGCAAATTTAAATTGAATTATAAAAATTGGGTGTGTTTTTTATGACACCAACCTTAGGGTTCCGCCCCAGTGACTATAATTTTGCAATGATATTCTTAAGGGAAAAAATTTTGCTCCAGATCATTGCAAAAAAGGCTCTTCAAAACTACTCCTGTCCAATACCAGGTTGTCGGGGAACTAAAATTCTTCGGATAGTTTTTCGCGACCTGAGGGCTCCGCACCACTGGCTCCTTCTATAACTTTCTGACGTTCAATTTGAACGTTTGATGGTTCTTTGAATTTGTTTTACAAAGCCGCATGTCTTGAATTATGCCCCAACGTTGGATACGTCCCTTCCAGCAACCTTAGGGCTCCGCCTCCTGGCAAAGCAGCTATGTTATTCTATAGCCTACTCAAAGTTTCGGCACTGATGTCCTACATACATTTTTACGTGATGTCTGTCTGTCTGGATGTTTACATAGCTAGAGCCCACACCAATCGGCCGATTATGATGAAATTTTGTATGTAGGAACTAAACCATATCTCCAGGAGTTTTTAATTTTTTGAATTTTTTATTTTTAAGGATAATTATCCCCTTAAAACTGCCAAAAAACAATTAAAATCCAAATTTCAAAAACTCTCAAAAACGGTTCTAACGATTTTGATTAAACTTAAGTCGTTTGTAGAGTTTTAGTTTTCCAACAAAATGACACCACATCAAAGAATCAGTTTTTTTGATTTTTCATAAAGAACATAAATAGAAATAAAATATTGCTATTCACCATTAAAAAGAGCTCAAAAAACTAAATACTTAAGTATTTTTAATTACTATTCTACAGTTGCTGGTTACAGTGAAAATTTAAATTTTCATTTTGCGGTAAACGCAGTACCTTGTCCAATGTAATTCTTATAGGGGACAATTACTTTTTCTCTCTTATTTACTGATCAATTTCGTTCAAAATTGATATGCTAATCAAGTTAGCATCGACCAACAGAGGAAATTCGAAATATGTTGCCCCTTAATAACTCTGGGGGGGAATAGGGGGCATCATTTTCCCTCTAAAAACCACGTGTGTAGCGATGGATTCTGTAGTGCCTCCAAAAGAGGGATTTGGGTGGATGTTTTTTAAAACAACTTGTTTACAAGATTTTCTGTACATTCGACCGTGCTTTGTATTCTATATTTAGTAAAAAAAGTAATCTATTCATTAAAGTTGGGCTAAAAGGGAGAAAGTATGTGTCAGTTTCCTGATACCGTTTATTTATTAGGGAATCCCCTTGATTGCTTTAAACAGGTTGTACGTGCTGTCTGTTCAAAACACATTACACAAAATAATAATGCGTCTGTTATATGTATATAAACATATCCTAGTGATTTTTGTATGTATTTACAAGTACTTCTAACAGTTTTGAAAATCCCTTAAATTGTGTTTAGAGGTGATGTAGAGCTACTAGCCATGAATGGGTGGCGAGTCTGGATGTAATAACAGAAATACGTTCTATAAGCATGGGGCCAAGTATGTTTAATAAATAGTCACAGAAAACTTTAATTGCTTTTTTTTGAAACCCAATTACTACTGACACACGTATACAGTTGTTTTTGGCGTGTATATTAACATATTTCCCAAATATAATCAATTTCACTTAGTACACAAATATACTTTATTCTAGCCAATATTTCATACTCTTTTAAAATATCTGTGCAATAGTAGTTTCAACTCTCAAGAATAAGTAGAATAGTAGTTTCAACTCTCAAGTAGAATAATTGTCTATAAACATCATGAAATCAAAAGCAATTGTTCTTACTGTGTATAAAATGAATTTATTATTATTTATGGAACGCAATACATAATAATTAAATTAATTGCAAAACCAGGTTGTATTTTCTTAACCAAACATATGCAATTCGAAATGTTTTTAACAATTCAAGGTCGAAAATACTTATGCTAAATAAAATTCAATTATTAAAATAGTATAAATAGTAGTTATTTAGTTTACATTAAACAAGAGTCAATTCAAAATATTGTTTGAGATTAGACCAAATTATATGGTAATAAGCACATTTTAAAAACATGATTCATTATATAGCCATACACGTTTAATACAGAAGACAGTGTGTAGTACATAAGTACAGTTCATACAGTGATTTAATTATGTAGATTTACTCTTTATTTTCAGGCTGACGATGTCACAAATCTGTGGGAGACATCAAATGATATTTTAAATTATTTAAGTCAGTGAAGGCGGGTTTGCATATAATTTACCGATGTATACGTAAGAGCTCACCCCAACTAGGTAATTACAAACAGAGCTCTCGTCCGGGACAAAAAATCGGCAGTCTACATGCTGACCACCATTTTGATCCCCTGTACCTTCTACTACTATGGCAACAAACAATAAAATCTTCTCTCCAAAAGTTTAGTTAGTCTTTGGCCAGATGTTGTGTTTACAAACATATCCCCGAGTGAGGCTTAACTTTTTTAACACGAGACGAGAGCTCCATGTGTTTTTTTTCTGCTCACCCCATCGCTAACACCAATAAGAGTTTTAACATCAATTGCCAGGATGATTGGTATTGCCAAATAAGTTGGCAGTCAAGGGTTTCTGGTTGGTAAACCACTTCTAAAGCAGCTCACTTTTATCTACCAATATATATTTTTTTCACGCGTTTTTTAATATATTAATTTAATGATTGGTATTGAAAAATGGGTTAGTGACAGATTTTTCTCTAGAATCAGAAATTTAACAATTGATGTCAGCTATTAAATGTATTATTTTTATCGTTGACGCAATGCTACTCATAGAAAAGGTTAATAACTACTAGTGGTTTGCAGGGGCTATAGCCCCTAACATATGGTTTTTGTGTAAGTGGATTATCACAGCTGATCATTAGTTCATTTTGTGATATTTCCATAAGAAAATAATTAGATCTTTGAAGTGCAGTGGGGCGTAGCCCGTAAATTTTGACATTTCTGATATTTTTCCACCGTCCTTGGCCCTCGAGCTTTAAAATGAATTGTCATAACCTAACTTAAATTATTTCTAGCTCGTGGGGACCAAATCGTTTGCGGAATTAAATATATAGATAAGACCTTTAAAAAATTGTGCATTAAATATATGCAATGTTAGTGTTTGTTATTTGTACCAGCTTTTATTTCTGTGAGTCCGCCCTAACCTTCGCACCTACAGGCACGCTGCCAGTGGTTGACTGCTTGTATGGGGAGCTCGGACGGGACATGGTTCAATCGAAGTAAGTATATGCAATTTGACATCCCAACAAAAAGTTCATAGTACACAATAATTATAATAATAGAATACAATAAGTATAATAAAATAAAACAAATGTAGATGAAGATATGACATATGTAAATAAATTACAAAAAAACATAGTCAATGCACATAAGAGTTATGATATAAATAAGTTATACAGTAATCATGTTCCAAGTACACAATTCATTACAGTATAGTCTGTCAGTGTATGAATGATTACACATTTAATTCAGATATATATTGTAGTAAGGCAAAACGCTTAATACAATGAAGTAATAACGTAGATTGCTATTCTAGGTAAAATATGTCACAATTCTGTGGGAGACAAAAACTGATCCTTTAACTGCTTAACTCAGTAATAGTTTACATGTTGATTATTGAATAAGTTATAACCAATGATACAACATACATTTTAAACCTTGCACGGGGAACCTTACTGGGATGATTGACATTGGTAAAAACATTGGTTAGCGTTGATCAACTACGTCAGCAGTGAAGAGTGTCTGGCATGGAAATCACTTCTGAAGCTGCTGACGGTTATGTGTTAACAAATGTTTCTTTAAGCTACATAATTGTTTAAAGGATTTCTCACATGTAGTAAACTTATAAGGACGCTCTCCTGTATGGGATAACATATGACTCTTGAAATTTCCTGCCTTCGGAAAGGTTTTCACACATACCGAACAACAATGAGGTCGTTTGCCTGTATGCGTTAGAATGTGAGACTTAAAATTTCCAGTATTCGTAGAAGATTCCTTACATGTTGTATATTTATAATGACGCTCTCCAGTATGCGATAACGCATGAGTTCTCAAATGACTCTTAGTTGAACAGGCTTTCTTGCAGATTGGGCAGTTATGAATGAGTTAACATATGAGTTCTCAAATTTCCTGCCTGCGCAAAGGATTTTACACATACCGAACATTTATGAAGTCGTTCGCCTGTATGTGTTAACATATGAGCTTTCAAATATCTTGCCTGCGCAAAGGATTTCACACATACCGAACATTTATGAGGTCGCTCTCCAGTATGCGATAACGCATAAGTTCTCAAATAACTCTTAGTTGAACAGGCTTTCTTGCCGATTGGGCAGTTATGAATGTGTTAACATATGAGTTCTCAAATATCTTGCCTGCGCAAAGGATTTCACACATACCGAACATTTATGAGGTCGTACGCCTGTATGTATTAACATATGAGTTCTCAAATATCTTGCCTGTGCAAAGAATTTCACACATACCGAACATTTATGAGGTCGTTCGCTTGTATGTGTTAACATATGAGCTTTCAAAGTTTTTGCCTGCGCAAAGGATTTCACACATACTGAACATTTATGAGGTCGTTCGCCTGTATGTGTTAACATATGAGTTTTCAAATGTCCTGCCATCGTAAAGGATGTCAAACATACCGAACATTTATGAGGTCGCTCGCCTGTATGCCTTAGGATGTGAGACTTCAAATCTCCTGTATTCGTAAAAGATTTCTCACATGTTGTACATTTATAAGGACGCTCTCCAGTATGCGATAACACATGAACTCTCAAATGACTCTTAGTTAAACAGGCTTACTTGGAGATTGGGCAATTATGAGGACGCTTACCTGAATGTGTCAACATATGAGTTCTCAAATTTTCTGCCTGCGCAACCGTTTCACACATACCGAACATTCATGCGGTCGTTCGCCTGTAAGTGTTAACATATGAGTTTTCAAAGTTGCTGCCAACGCAAACGATTTCACACATACCGAACATTTATGAAGTCGTTCGCCTGTAAGTATTAACATATGAGTACTCAAAGTTGCTGCCTGCGCAAACGAATTCACACATACCGAACATTCATGCGGTCGTTCGCCTGTAAGTGTTAACATATGAGTTCTCAAAGTTGCTGCCTGCGCAAACGATTTCACACATACCGAACATTTATGAAGTCGTTCGCCTGTAAGTGTTAACATATGAGTTCTCAAAGTTGCTGCCTGCGCAAACGATTTCACACATACCGAACATTTATGAAGTCGTTCGCCTGTAAGTGTTAACATATGAGTTCTCAAAGTTGCTGCCTGCGCAAACGATTTCACACATACCGAACATTTATGAAGTCGTTCGCCTGTAAGTGTTAACATATGAGTTCTCAAAGTTGCTGCCTGCGCAAACGATTTCACACATACCGAACATTTATGAAGTCGTTCGCCTGTAAGTGTTAACATATGAGTTCTCAAAGTTGCTGCCTGCGCAATCGATTTCACACATACCGAACATTCATGCGGTCGTTCGCCTGTAAGTGTTAACATATGAGTTCTCAAAGTTGCTGCCTGCGCAAACGATTTCACACATACCGAACATTTATGAAGTCGTTCGCCTGTAAGTGTTAACATATGAGTTCTCAAATGTCTTGCCTGCGCAAACGATTTCACACATACCGAACATTCATGCGGTCGTTCGCCTGTAAGTGTTAACATATGAGTTCTCAAAGTTGCTGTCAACGCAAACGATTTTACACATACCGAACATTTATGAAGTCGTTCGCCTGTAAGTGTTAACATATGAGTTCTCAAAGTTGCTGCCTGCGCAAACTATTTCACACATACCGAACATTTATGAAGTCGGTCGCCTGTAAGTGTTAACATATGAGTTCTCAAAGTTGCTGCCTGCGCAAACGATTTCACACATACCGAACATTTATGAAGTCGTTCGCCTGTAAGTGTTAACATATGAGTTCTCAAAGTTGCTGCCTGCGCAAACGATTTCACACATACCGAACATTTATGAAGTCGTTCGCCTGTAAGTGTTAACATATGAGTTCTCAAAGTTTTTGCCAACGCAAACGATTTCACACATACTGAACATTTATGAGGTCGTTTACCTGTATGAGTTAACCCATGAGACTTTAAGTTTCGTGAATTTATAAAGGTTTTCTTACATTTCGTACACTTATATAGGCGCTTACCAGTATGGGATAACATATGAGTACTTAAACTGCTTGTCGTTTTAAAGAGTTTCTCACATACTGAACACTTATGAGGACGCCCACTTGTGTGTAGTAATGAATGAATATTTAAACTTTCAGTGCTTGTAAAAGATTTGTCACAAGGGTTATTCATCGTCACAAGGGTCTTAACGTGCTTTAATAAGAGATGTCCTTCAAAGTAAAAAAACTTTGTTCCTCCCTGTCTTTACATGTTACCATTTAATGTTTGCTGTATATGGGAAAACAGAAAGGGTTTTGATGTATCCGTCTTTACATTTTACGGTTGTCTTCAATTTGTTTTTTGTACTGGCTAGTGTTCAATGACTGATTCTAATGAGGTCCTGTTATTAAATGTTAGTGTTAACATCCTCACTAACGGCAAAGTCACCTCAGTCCTGAAATCAAACATTATTTTGTTGTTACAATCAAAACAATTGTTACATAGGCTACCATGCCAACATAGGTGTAAAATGTGTACCATTATTGTTAACTATATGGTTTTATATACACGATATTGAATAATAATTTTCGAAAGTAAACTTAAATTTAATTTTAGAGTTATATTTTCCAGATTAATTGACTAATTCAGCAACCATCATAATTTTTTGCCAAAGGTCCACTTCTGAAACTGTACCCAGCAACACGTTTTATAAATAAGAGATCCATTGGTATAATTATACTGTTTATACGTCAATTTTTTAAAAATATAAATGTATGAGTAAGTCTTGTCTAAATATGTTTCATCAGTAATCGTTTATCTTATGAAGACACGATAAAAAATAACAACAAAAAACAATCCTTTTTTAATTTAAAACCAGGTTTACATACCTTTTCCGTCCAAGCAGTTCAAAAATAAATGCTGTCACCTACTATGACGACATTTTTCAGAATCTAGAATTCCATTTTGCGGTCATACAAAACCGTTCGTAATTCATGCAGACGTTTTCTTACAGGAATCGCCGGCTTGTTGTCTAATCGCCGGCCGGCTTGTGCGTGGATCTAATTTGTGCGAAGTATGTGTTTAATGTCGTGTTGTGCTGTTATGTTGAACTGTATTAATGTTTAAACAATTTTTACATTTTGACGAGTATCTGTATGAATTACGGTCGTTATTGTATGACCGGAAGATGGAATTCTAGAATCCAAAACATTTCGTCATATTAGGAGGCAGCATACATTTGCCACCTAATATGTTTGGACGGAAAAATTATGCAAACCTGGTTTTAAATTCTAAACAACAGTTCAGGAGGCATTTTCAAAATTAATAAATTCTTTGTGTCCAATTTGCAAAATTGGTTTGACTGTAGGCAAAGTAGATCATTTTCTATTTCAGCTAAAAATTGAATCTATACTTATTTAATAGGCGAGCAGGTTTTTTGTGACAATCACTCCTCCTAAACTACTGAACCGATTCTCATGTTTTTGGTGTCAATGGAAAGAGCCTAACGTGAAGTTGTGCAGGAAACGTTTTTTAGAGAAATAATTTGTGAGTGAGGCCCTGGGACCTCTTAAATTTGAGATTTTTTCCCATAAGCTTAACACTGGGAAATAACTATAAGTTTTAAGCAATCAGCTGGATAGAGTAAACACAGTTAATCAGCAGGCCATGTTGGCTTTGGAACGGTAACACAATATTTAAACGGGAATATCAGTATAATATTAAGTTGTGATCACGAGCGAAGCTGCGACAGACTACTAGTATATTAAAATACTACTGGTCCGGAATATGTAAATAATAGTTTTAAAAGGTATGCTTAGCAAAATGTTGTATTATCAATATATTACTGCATTCATAAGGATATGATTATGTACTCCTGCAGGATAGTCGGTAAACCCAGGAAAATCAAAATGGGTCATTAAAGAAATAATATAACGCTGTGTATACACAAATACTTCGTTCTGAATAACACAAATGTGCTAATCGTTGATAGATCAGATAGATACAAGGACGTAAAAAGCAGACTAATATCAAAAAAGGCGAGGGAGGACTCGTAAACAAATTCCGGACTAGGTTCAATAAGAATACTAACTGCGAAAATGGCACCTCAAAACTGCTCCCGGACCTCAACACGTTCTAAGGACCAAACAACTTTAGATACTTTTAATTTCTTCCCCAGACCTCAGGGCTGCACCATGTAGGTAGCAGTACATCTGGAGAGGACATGCCAACATGCTTTAACATTAGGGCCGATAAAGCCAGCAAACCCCATCCAACTGGCGATAAGATTGTAAGCGAGGCTATAAGATGGCAAAAGCGCTCCAGTTTAGCACGGGGAAGATAGGGATAAATGCGTCACCCGCTTAGTTGAATTAAAATTCCTGCCAAGATATTTAGTTTTTGGCCAAATGGCTTTTTGATTTATATTTCTGATTAAATTCTCGAGACGCTGATACTACATATAACCATATATATTAGTGAATATTTAGTAAATGGAATAGAAACTTGAATATACTTGATATGCGCTTACTTTAATTACGTTTTTGGACAATCTCTGATTTTTGTACCCTAAAAACCAATTTATTCGTGTTCCTAATGAGCTGCTTGAATTCTTAATAAAGATTTTAAGTATATTATATTGATATTTTTTAATTAAAACTGTGATAATACATTTTTTGTAAACTCTCAACCCGCGCTCTTCTTTAATTAAGTCCCTGCACAATATAACAGCACTACTGATTAATGTTACTTACCAAATACTTAAAACTTTTAATTCCAATTTTAACGATGTTTGAGTGTTATCTGCTTTATAAAATTAATAAGAATATTTTTATACATCTTTGGACCCAAACTCACTTTAAATGGGTTCCTGGCTTATTTAAAGTTAGAAAACTAAGATAAACTAAGAATAATTTTAGAAATCTTTCAACCTGCGCTAAGTTTAATTAGTTTCCTCGCCAATAAAATGTGTTTATAAACAAATATACTATTTATTTATGTTACGAAATCAGTGCTCAATCCGGTAATAGCCAATATTAACCATCTCTGAGTTATGTTCAATAGAAGTAATAATTACTTAAAATAACTTTAGACAACACTCAAACCATGCAGACCTAGCCAGTGGAATACATTTTTAACCAAATAAAATAATAACTGCTCTCCCATATTAACTGCTGAACCTTTTAATACCAATTTTAACCATATTCTAGTGGTATATGTTTTATACCACGGCACAGCACGGCGTTAGCCGGTGGCTGCCTCCCCCCCACACTACATAAAGGACGTTTAAATGAATTCAATGTTCCTTGTGTAAGCATGTATTACAAATATAAGACAAAACAATTACTTACAGAATTTACCCATCTAATACCGTTGAAAAACGTTACTGAACTTTACATATACCATTTATGTTATATAACGAAGAAACATAACAAAATAATTTTTTAAATTTTTTTTAAACTTTAAAATTTTTCTAATTTTAATTTACTGTATTGATAAGTTAGTAATGAATAAATTGGAGGTTATGTTGTGGCCATATCAGTTAATTAACAAAGGATGACTTAAAGAATTAAACATTTGTTTCCTGAATATATGTTACAGCTTATTTAGAGTAAACCAGATGACACGGGATGCCGAAAATATTTTAGATAATGTGCACACTTTGTCAGGCTTGATTTGTTTTTATATTTTGTATGCTTATTACGATAAGTTTTTTTTATCATTTATGTTTGCAGACTTCTCAAAGATCGAACGAATATTGCTTCACTAGAATGATGTGGCGATCACTTTTCAAAGACAAAAAGATTTCTTCACTATTGCTCAAAGACAAACGATTAGGTAGCCTATATTAAGGTAGGCAAGCAATGTGGATTAAAGTGTGAAAGTTAAAACCACTTAATAAATGAGTTGGAATAGATATTTTCAAGTGTTGCCGATAAATAGTGTTGAGCCTTAAAACATTTCGGCTGAGAGACTACGATTAACTTGCCCTAACTCATTCAACATCATTGAAGATATTGTTCTTGATTACGCCTTATGTTAATACTTCAATAGTATAATCTTTCCTTAACTTATATAGCAACTCGCAAACTTGCAAGGTTCTATCGCTTTATTATTTACGTTTGTACTTTTTTATTTGGGTGGAATTTATAAGTGAACCGCTTTAATAATACAGTGTTTGTTCGTTAAATATAAGAATTCGCCGTTAATGGTGCATTATGTTACACTAAAGTAAGTAATATGGGTGCAGTACAATAAGCGTTCATCAGAAAAATCTAATAACTTGTCCCATCTTAGTTTGTTTTACTGTACACTTTGAGTTTGATTCATAAATTGAGATTGTATTAAATGATTAATACGTTTCCACACACAAATTTGTATATATTTCATTAAAAAATCCAAGAAACACAACAAATTGTTTCTCATAACATTTCTCCATAGCTTAACCTATAAAGAACATGTAAAATATTTCGTATTATAAATAATAAATTACACTACTACTGCATCAAAAGGCTTTACCAATTGTAACTGAAGAGATTAAACATGTATGAACCTTTAATTTTTGAATAAGATTTCATTTGAAATTAATTTACGTCCAAGAGTATTAATCAATAAAATGGTGCAGCTAGTATAGCTAATAAAATGTCAACTAATTTAAACATTTTGTAATTCATTATGTATTAGAAAATATATAATCGATTTACCATACAAAATAAATATGTGTAAATGTTTACTTTTTGAACTGACAGCAGGGTTCTGACAAAATAATATCCCCCTAAGGCCCACAAGCTAAGTATTGAAGTGTTCGACATTTTATCTTGGCAATTTTAAATTGTAGGCCTAAAATATCACGTCCAAGAGAAATGTTAGATAAATTTGATTTTCTGTTCATAATCGTGCAATGTGTAAGTAGTTCAATTATTGGTAGTTAATTAGCTATTTTGTAATATATGATAGTATACGATACATTGACTATAGAACACGCACGAAAGTTGTCGTTTTATATATGATTTTGGTCTAGTTAAAGGCAGAGTATTGATCATAAGAGCCAAAAGATGTGCTTTTCCCCGTTGCTAGATTATTAGGTACGTATTTTACTGAAACTAACCTCCATCACACAGTTAAGATGAATCTAAAATAAAAGTCCAATGGAAATATTGTAGTAGGTTACTTCAATGGTCTTTAAATTTGTCATTTAATGTACGAATGGGAATTATTTTATAAGTCATAATTCAATTAGTCAAAATTTTAAATATTAAGTATAAATTGATTTTTCCATAAACTATAACACCACAAGACAATAATCATCGTTATTGGTCATCCTGACAGAGATAGTTAACGAGTAGCTGACAATCAAGGTTCGTAATGAGCATTATATCGCTCTCCAGGTTTGCTCGTGCTCAGTCGATATATTTCGGGTTTTCTAGCTAAGCGGAAAAAACATTGTAAAACACCTGTTAGGTCTCGTGATCACCAATCCAATTTTAAGTTTTACGGGAAACACGATATTTATCGTACGCGAACCTCTTGATTTTAATTTAGAAACAAAAACTATTTAACTGCTTACATAGTTTTATCAGCCGTTATATTTATAAACCTTATTTAGTCAAATTCAATCTAATTAATACATTGATACTTCAATTTATATTTAATACATTAAACGTAAACAATAAACGTAAACAAGTTGAACAGCGGCAATTTTTAAACTATGACATTATTATAACCCCTACAAGGCAGGAGAAACGTCTATATATAGTAGGTTGTTTATATTATGCACCAGCCTCAATAACCTCGGACAACATTTTAGCTGCGAACATTACTCATACGGGAATAAGAATACCTGGGATAAAAGCTCTACGAACCTTTGTTGACAATGATTTTATTTACAACCTGATGAGTGAACACTGTACTGGTAAAAATACACATTTCGCAACACATAATATCTTCATCGCAGCAAACCTGCGTACTTAGCGTATTTATAGTTTAAGATGATTAGTTCCAACAGAAAACCAACTTGCCTAGTTTACTCAAAATATATTATACTAGTACTGAAGTAATATTGAGAGTGATATAATAACGGTGATCCTTGGGAAAAATGTGATAAAACTGTTTATTAAACAATGAAAGGAATCCAGAACACCTACAAAACACAACATTCCAGAGGTTACCATATACGGATCATTACCTAAAAAAAATATGTTTATAAACGTGTTATTGTATTTACTTATATGTTAACCTAACGCAATAGGCTTTTCGTTCAAGTCAGAGTATTCTTCAATACGAGCCGAAATGTACGTTTGCCCGTTAATAAACTGCCTACATCTTACTGAATATTGGTCATTACGTGTTTTACTAAACCTAACCTCAAACAAACAAGTAGGATGATTCTATAGTACTTGAAAAAGTCCACCTAAAATACTGTAGCAACTTCCGGTTTTAAACACCTAATAGTTCACATAGTAGGTGGTAAATATACCAAACATATTGTACAAACCTTGTAACATAAAACATCATGAGTAGTGTGGGTTTGCCGGTTTTGGGCCAAGTGATTGACAGCTTCCGGTCACGTGACCGGAAGCGCTGAGTGATTAAATACGTCATCTGAGGCTGAGCCAGTGACGTAGGCGGTTTTGTGACGTAATGAGGTAAAGTTTAAAGTTCAAGGTCACGGGGAGGGTGTTTTAAAAAAGTACTACCTCGCACGCGTAAAATCCGATTGTGATTCGATAGTTGTCATTCGATAAAATATCGAATGAAACAATCGAATGAAGCAATCGAATGATGCGAGTGCGAGGTAGTACAATTACAAATATTACAAATATTACTTTATTTTATTTACAATAATTCATGTTTACAATAGTTCCCCGTTGTTCGTTGTCATCAATGTTGTTGATCCGGACGAGTTGCGGCCATCACTTCGCTTTCTGAAGAAAGACGGTAGATACTTCGATCCCTGCGCAGTGTCCATGTTGTTTTTTGATGCGTAAAGTTCCAAAGATAAATCGTAACCGGACGCAATAAGAAGTCTTAACTCTTCACTAAACACCTCGAGGTCTTGGTAAGTCGCAAGATGAATAGAGTCATAATGAATACACCTAATTTTGATGGACATTTTAACAGAGAGCTCGAAGTACACTGGTCAAGAGCCGGAGGTGTACTGACTATTCGCTAGCTAGCGTTTTGGTATCAAACAAAATGGTGGGGGTAAAAGTGTGGTGGGGCGGAGCAGATGGCGGACGGCAGATGGCAGGCGGCAGGTGGCAGCTGGTGCGAGGCAGATGGTTGCTACTACATTCGCCGCCACAGTAATGCAATCCTTCGGCGTAATTCTTGTATTTTATCTTGTCGGTTCATTTGATACGTTTTACATCTACATATGCAATAGCTGAAACACTTGCACTTACGACAAGCTTTCCCGTCAACTTGATCGCCTGGTATTTTAAAACATTGTAACTCGCAACAATATGTCTTCAAATTGTTATCGAAAAATAAGTTGTTCATAGGTGGCACCGACATGTTAGCTGCAGCGTGTGTTAGACAAGACTGAGACTAACTTCACTGCTCCCTCTCTTTTATACCTCTTCATAAGTTAACCCTGAATGAAAGTTCAAGGTCAACCATTCGAATTTTAAAAAAAAGCAACACAGCAGTATATAAAATAATATACTGCTGTGTTGCTGTTTTTATTTTTTTTTTATTTTTATACTTTTTTTATATTTTCTTTATTAAACAAACATCTTACAATACAATAAGCTTAAGTCTAACATTGATGACTAGAAATACAAACAGAGAAATACAAACAAAGACATTATGTACAAGGATGCGTGATGTGCAGAGTGAGTTCCGTTGAGTTGTTGCCGCTTACACCGTGTGATACCAAATACAACGTCCCCGGTTGAATATCTCGCAAATCTTCATTTTGTAGCAGTTGAACGAATCGTTTTGGAAGAAATACTTGAAACTTCGGCTCATCTCCTGGAGTGAAAGGTCCTTCGCTCAATGAAACTAGAATTGCTTCTCCATGTGTGGTTTCCACTTTCTTGATGTTATGAATAATGTAGTGTTTTTGTTCTTTTAGTTCTGAACACTTTTTAGTTAGCAGAAGGTCGGATTTTGAATGAGTGTTGAATTGATCAACCAGTGTTTGTAGAAACTGTTGTGATGCCATCTTCGTCAGTGGTGGTTGTGGTGTCTTCTGTGATGTTGCTTCTTCGGAGTCTCGAATAATACTCGTGCTGGAGCGGTGCTGGCTCCTCGTATTTATAGGCCCCGCTACCTCCACCACATTTCTGTTCTCCGCTACCCCCACCACATTCCTGCGTTTGTTTCAAGTAAGCAGCCAAACGATATGCGTTGTACAATGCACAGTTTGTTTGACCGTGTTTAAGATCTTTTGCAGCGACACAAATATTACCGAGATTAATGTTAAAGTCCTTACTGATAGTTATATTGAAAACATCACCGTGCGTGTACTTTTGTATCCAGTTCTTTTTTTCTAATCCTCTTGTGTATATATGTGAATATTGTTTGCAAAAGTTAAACATAATACTGTGCAGATTCCTGTAGCTTATAAATCCTTCATACCAATGTATGTGATGAAAGTAGTTTGTTATCCATTTGTTTGTACTTTTTGCTTTAGCGTTAAGGTTGTTAAAAGAAAAAGGAGCTTCAAACGTGAATGGGTAAACTACAAATGTAAGCAAGTCTAAAATTACTAATTCCTTGATAATAAACCTATCATCATTATTTCGAAATGCTTGAAATTCTATTACACAAGGCTTTACACTCACTTCTTCATCCCCTCCGCTCATCATGACACCTAACGATCAACTAAACTGTTTTCCACAACACGGTAGGTTAAATACCAGGCCGTACAGTTGCAGGCGCGTTGGTGTATATTTAACGTGGGCACCGTCCCCAATAGGCCTACCCCACGTGTGTTCTTCTTTACTAAGTCAAACTTTAGTCTTTTTTAACTTCTTCTTCTTCTTCTTCTTGTGTTTCGTTTTCTTCTTCTTGTTTCTTCGTTTCTTCTTCCTGTGTTGTTTCTTCTGTAGCTTCTGTAGCGATTTCTACAAGTGGTTCAAAATCCTTTAACTTTCTCCACATGCAAACTTCATGAGGTATTCTATTAAAAATAGATGTATCCACAGGTCCGTACACGATGGTGCTATCAGGTTGTTTTTCCAAGGTATCGACCAAATATTCTTTAATAATAGCGTTTGCAAATACCAACTGTCTCATGTACCTTGTAATAGGTTCCGTTGCGTAGTTTAAAACGTAGAATTCTTTACGTGATAGTAGAATCTTATTTTCATGTTGAGTCAAGTCTCTAATTCGCACTTGTAGTTGTCCGCGATGTTTAACAATATCAATTTCATTATCACAATCCAAAAGTCGAATATGTGTTTTCCTTCCACACAAACTGTTAGTTAAATAACATTCTATTAAGTGCACATGTTTCAAAAATGACTCCCAAGCATTTTGCGAAAATAAAACCTTTTTTGTTCCGTGGTGTAATATTACTGTAGGGGAATAATCCAATGATTTCATCAATCCAACTGATACACTTTTACTGATGCATGCTGAGATGGGGTAAAAGATTCGCAAAAAAACTTCAGTTAAAATGTGAGGAGGAATATTTTCTTCAACTTTCTTCTTCCTTTTTGGTACTACCTTTGATGGGTCTGCATTACTTTCCTCTTCTCTATCTCTTTTACCAAACTTTAAAAATGCAGTTATTTCTTTGATAATTTCTGCTTCGCTGGTATTATCACGTTCCAATAACGGTGCAATTTCTGCATCACTTTGTACAACAGATGGAGAACTCATTTTGTAGAAGATGTTGCCCATGCGACGATAGACGATCAACTGAAGACCTGCATTGTTGCTCCGCTATTTATAGGTTAGCGACAGTGGCGGTACCGGTGGTGGTAGAACGTTTTACAATACCGTCTTTACGATACCGGTCAACGGTGTGTATGTAACAATTTTATCGTGCAAAATTAAACAATACGCAGATGTATTTGCAGGTACGTTTTCTTGAAATTCCATTTCTATTTTTATATCAACACTAGACGATTTTACAGATTCGTTTTGTTTGGAGCAATCAATTACAACAATCGGAGCTTTCGATTCAAACTGTACGGGAGATAGTAGAGGTGTGTTTGTTTTGCCGTAATATGAATTTTGGAACCTAGCGTACATATCGTATAAAACACTGTACCTTTTTTTATCAAAAGAGATATTAAAGTTGTCGTAGGGAAAGAATTGTGAATTCAGGAACACTTTACAGTTTGTTAATTTACAATGGTCAAATTCACCAGCATTTTCAGTTAATATACTTTTTTTCTTTGTTTGTAATCCAAAGATTACATATCTCGCTTTTTCCAAATGAGTAGAAGTTTTTACAGTCCATGTATGCCGTTGTGTTGAAGGTAAAACGGGGTATTCATGAAACTCCCAGCTTCTGAATGGCATTACAATGTCTCGATCTGATTTTAACTTTCTTAATAATGTAATCCTGTGTTCATCATTTAGTCGCACATGTGGTACTCTCCAAACAATCTTGTCTAATGTTAGTTTCCAGTCTAAATTGGCTTCAGTTGTTCCAGCAGATGCTTTAATAATATCATTATCGTTTGATGACCTTAATAAAACTAGTTCTTGTTTTACATTTATTATTATTCTTCTGTAATCTTCAGCAAATCCTAAAAGTAATCTTAAAGGTACGTAAAAATCAAAGTTTCCCGAAGCGTCAGGAATAATTGTACTTTTGTCTGGTGCAACCCATCCTGCAACAGCTAACAGATTATTCTCATTTGGTGTTAAAGACGCTAATCCTTTTAATGTACTGGAAATTCCAACCTTTTTTGTTGAATCGACTGTAACTCCTGAAATTTCATATCTAATCTCGTCAAACAAAAATGCCATAGGATTATTTATAAACGGAACAGTGGTTCCAACAGTACCGTCAGCTTTTGTTACTTTTCCTTCAATATATAAATAACTTTCGCATGGAAGAGTATAAATGTCTTGTTGTTGTATAGGAATCCTAATTTCATCGTTATTGTTTAATTTGGACGAAGCGTAAGGGTTGTGCGTGTGATATTCCTTTTCCCATAAGGTCTCGTCGAATGTTGGACCCTGCGCTATATCCAGTATATCCATTGTTAATGACCTTTAATCCAATTTCTTCTAGAAAACGAATGTTGTCACTTGTTAATCCTTCTACAGCTGATGAGCTACTGACCTCTGAGCTGGATGGCTCTCTCTTTTTAAATGATAACCCCATTATCTAAGCGGATAATTTTATATGTATTCTTACAGTAATAGCTTCTCCTCGAAAGTCAATAAGGTTTCCGTCTTGATCCACTATGTTCAGCACGATGTCTGAAATGAAACTGGTGTTTAACGGTAGGTACACAAGGTTTTGAGGCTTTTCTACTATCTTGAAACCCGGTGCGACTGATGGGTAGAATGTGTGTAATATATGCCGATTTTCTCCATCTCTGTAGGATCCTTGTATAATGTTACATGTAATGTCTATGCTGTTTACTTTGATGATCGTCACAGTTCTATTCCCAGAATGAGTTGTATTAGGTTGTAATACCTTTGTTTCCTTAGAAAACCCCAATAAACTACCAATTGAACGTTCTTGGCCAAAATCAATATAATACTTAGAAGTAATTTCGGCTTTCATTGTATTATTATTGCCTTTTATCGTTATATTTTCTTTTCCTATATGTTTTTGTATAACTTCATTTATATTATCAATTTCATAAGCTCCTGTTGGTAAACTGAATTCTTCCAAAGCTGAATATTTTCCTTTATTATCTTTTGTCTTGTAATAATGTATTTTGTTATTAATTCCTTCACTAACGTTTGGAATAGAGTTATATGTTGTTAAATCCAATAATGCAGCTTCCCATAGTCTTCCTTTTTGCAAACGTAGCGCTGGAAACAGAATACTGCGCAAAGTACATGAGTTGCCGGTTAATGACACTGTATACGAAGACATCTTAAAGTTGACTAACACTTTTAGCTAAAAAGTCTAAACATAAATGACCGCAAATGGATGTATCATCAGGTTGTTTTCTTGTATAATTGTAAAAAACATTTTCTGCCGCACGAAAGTATTGTTGAAGTTCTTTCGGTGGTGGAAGGTTTCCAAAACTGTCGAAATAATAAATCGTTTCACCAAGTTTCTTGTAACACACCCAATGAGTGCCTAATCCTTCACTATTATCCAAATTTACTATACCAGTCTCATTTTTCCACATTTTAACCGGTAATTCATCTTTCATAAATACTCCTCTAAAAAAATGGGATTTTCAAACAATAAGCATATGTAATCAGTTCTTCATTGGTTAATTCTTTGTTTTTAATTATTAATTGCTCTTTCTTATTTAATACACACGATACGGTCTTAGGTATAGTCCTCCTCCCTTTTTTATCATTGACCATATTGTTGGTTTCTTTTTACCTTTACCACTAGTAGATCGACGTTTTCTTCTGATATTACCTCCTTGTTTCTTAGCGGGTCTTTTCCCACGCCTTCTTCTCTTTCCTCCTCCAAACGTAGTTTTTGCTTTCATTGCTGCTGTTACTGCTAAAGACGCTGCTTTTTCACCAATACTCGCGTCACTAGATTTTACTCTTTGCCAAGCTTTCTCAGAAAGTGCTCTATCTGCTATTGATCTATTTTTTGTATCAGCAAATTTGGAATACGCTATATCGTGCTGTTTACAAGCCTGATCGAGCTTATTTATTCCAGGATCTCCTCTAGCAAGCCGTTTCTCTAATTTGGTTCCAGGACCACAATATTGATATCCTCCAGGTAAATGTAATTCCACAGGTAATAAATCAATCGCCTTGTTAACTATAGCTCCAACCGGTTTACTTAATAGAGAAAATGCTGTTGATGCTATTCCCCTTCCTCTCTGTAATCTCCCTCGATTATGACTGATGCGTTTAGCCCTCGGCATGACTATTTATAGCCAAATTTACAATCAGTAGGTGCACTCTATAAATGTTTTACAATGAATGTAATATTAGTCTTGGCTTCTTGTATTATATATACTGTTTAAAATCCATTTATTATATAGAAATGGATTAATTAATTAAATGTAGACATAATAAATAAAAATAGTAAAAATAGAAATAAGGTGTAATTGAAGATGATCCAAATGTTTCTCCGCTGGTGATGGTATCGTTGTTTTCGGTAAAATAAATAAAATCTAAATAGTTGTCATGTTCCCTTAGAAACTTGCCACTTAATCGTTGGTAATTGAATAACACATTCCAGTCTAGTTTATCTTTAAAATTGTCAATGTAATTTTCAGAGAGATTTTGATATTTACTTATTACTTCCCAACAGTTATTAAAATTTGATGTCATCTCTACAAGGAAGTCTTCTGAAAACTGTTGTCTTTGTAAAATATGAATCCAGTTAACTCTGTGAAAATAAATTCTTAACATAGTCATTGTGAAGAGGTAGTGTATGGAAAGTTGTTCCCAATCCATATATCTATCAAACCGTTGAACAAAACCATCTGTCAGCACTCCTTGGGGAAATCTCGGCTCTTGAGATATTAAACTCCACGCAGTAATATTGGATTCCATCATCCTCTCTGTATCATCTCTCGAATATGACTGATGCTTTATCCCTTATCATAGGTATTTAAATTCTTTTTTCTCTTATGTAATCTTCATCGTTTTCTGTTGGTTCATTAATCACATTCACTTTATCCCCCTTTCCTAATGTCTTGACTTTAGAAGGCTCAGACGGTTTATCTAATTGATTAGGTTTTTCTGGATTGTGTATCTTTTTCCAGTCTAAATAATTGTGGCTGTCAACATCTGAAGCTACAGCTCTTCCTGAAGCTCGATGGATATAATTAAATAAAGCTGCACCAAACCTTTCCATATGTTTTTCATATTCTGTAGTCCATTTCTTGTGTACTATATCAAATATTTTCTTATTTACAGCGTCTCCATCCTGCTCACAATCACCTACATTTGACAATTTTAATTTTTTTACATCATAGCTTGTATCAGTTTCTTTCTTTTTGTAAATCGTTAACAATTTTAAAGTCGCTAAATTTACTGCTTCACCATCATAAATGGGATGTTTTATATTGCTTAACCTTTTACCGGAAAACCCCCAATGGTCTTCGTGTACAATCGGGGTTCTTTTTTCCATGTATTGTACCGTAACCGCATCAGAAGACAAAAGCGGATCACCAACATTTTGAATTACTTTTCCTTCAAAATTATAATTACCATCAGGTGTTAATGGAAACCCAGCTCTTTTTTCACTATATCCAGATTTTACTCCAAACTCGGAATACCGTCCAAACTTGTCCACACTCATGATGTAACTGAATCGCTATCGTTTAGGTTCTTATTATATATATGTACGTCTACTGAACAATTATTCCTTGTTTTCGCAGTTCATCAACCAAAGCTACCCATTCGTTTTCTAAACCAGTGTTCCCGGCTTCCATAGCTTCATGTAATAACCTCATTCGATCAACTAACTTATTTATATCGTTGTAATATATTATATTGGTTTTATACAAATTTTTTAATAATCCCCTTCCAGATGTAGTAGGATCAGTTGTTTTTCTTTTTTTATGCAAAACATTTAATTCAGCAGAAGATAAAGCTCTTCTTTTAATTGAAGCTTTATTTGATTTCGAGGGGAAAAGACTAGATATAATGTTTGTGTATTTTATTGACCTGTTTCTATGAATAGGTAGGTCTTTGGAATATTTTTTTCTATGTGCATTTGTATACTCTAGTATATCTTTAAACAATTGTAAATCCTTTTTAGTATATTTACCAGGATTATTTTTAAAGATGAGTTCAAACAAACCTGTTGTACCTTTATATTTCTTATCACCAATAACTATATCATCATTATCGTTTATATCTAACTTTCTATCTCCAATCATTAATCCTTTATCCTCTATTCTAGCTCCATATGTATGATAATTTCGATTAGCATGTGTGCCATGTAACATTTTTAATGTATATTTTCTTCCAAGTGTTCCTTTAAACATAATATCTGTGCCTAATTTGCTTAAGTTGGATGGGTTGATATCCTCTTCTTCTGCTCTTGTATCTTCCGCACTTGTATCTTCCGCACTTGTATCTCCTGCAATGTTCTTTTCCCTTAAATCTCCGCTTTCTTCATACTCGTCGCTTTCTTCAGATGTTTGTAACTGGTCAAAACTTTCATCATTCTGAAATTCTTCTTCATATTTGGAAATTGGTAGCATTTTGTCTCCTTCGAAGCGAATTGAAGGTTTTTCCATATTTTGTGCTAATCGCTTTAAAGGTTCAGTAACAGGTTTGAATGTTGTTTCTAAAAATTGCTCTCTTTCATTTATACCTGATTTTAAAGCTCGGTTTTTTTGTCTAATAGAATCACTAAGTGATTTTATTTCTTTTAGTAGCTTTTCCTGGTTAACCATCTTCACACCTTGACGACTTGTACAGTAATACCACTAATCAGTGAAGTAAAACAAATTTATCAAAACCTATTCTATAACGGCCGTCTTTTATAGCTTGATCTTTCATAATAACCAAAAATCCATACTTTTCCGCCCATGCTTTTCCGCAAAGCTCTTTAAACTTTTCAAATGGCATATCCGCATTCACATGGTCGTTATATATATGTTTTAGGTTAGTATCATCTTGTTTGAATACAATTAGAATATTTGCATTATCTCTGATAAGTTGTTTTGGGATTTTGCTATAAGTTTGTCCTATATATATGCTGTCGATGTTATTATGTCTTCCCATGGCAAAGTAGTTTCTAATAGTATCCTGATTTTCACAAGATACATCGTCAAATATAAATACAGAATACGGTTTCGCTTCGTTTGGTTGCATAATGCTATCACTAGCGTTAAATTTGTAAAAATTAACATCAGACACATCAGATAGGATTTTATCCAGCAATTGATACTTTGGTTGATGTAGAGACTTTGAAAAAATATATAGGTTATTAAACCTTAATCCCTGCGGATTAGTGATCAAATTAAAGACAACATTGGTCTTTCCGCAGTTTGAGGGGCCACTTACTTTACATCGAACAGTGTTTGGAAGTAAACTACCGTGTTTACCATTGTTGATTTTAACGTTATCCACAGTTAAATCATCTATGTTATTAATATTGAATCGATCTTTATGGTGAATAATCTCCATCCTGCTCAAAGGTTAACGATGAAATGAGTTGCTTGCATTAAACCAAGTCCTTTATAGGTATCCATGAATTCTCAGTTTTGTTAAACCCTAACCACCGCACTTTAACTGCGTCCTTTTTTCTTTGTAACACTTTTTCAACAAGATATACATCACCTACTGTTGACTTTAACATTTCATGTCCATAAAATGCACCTTGCAACAAATCTCCTTTGTTATCTTTTAGAATATACGTTTCAGGTACAGTTGGTTGCACTTTATACACTGTAAAAACTTCATTCGTCCAATTGGGAAAGTATTTCTTGGTAAACACTCCCTTATATTTACTAATCCGTACTTTATCACTTACATTAAATTTTCTTGGCTGCATTTTTTCTACTTTAGGCTTTGTATTTTTCTTTATGCGTTTTAATACATCTTTTGCATTTCTTCTATTTACTTTGTTAGGTTTCATACCAATAGTTCTATGAAACCTGTTGTTATAATCATTTATTAATTGTGGTAAAACATCATACCATACGTAAGAACCTCTTTTTGAAAATTGTTTATACAGTGCTCCTTTCAAGGTTCTATTGAATCTTTCTACAATAGCTGCTTTTTTCTCTGAATTTGTTGAATAATGATTTATTTTATATTTATTCATTAACTGTGCAAAGTTTGTATTAAAGTATTCTGTTCCATCATCAGTTTGTAAATGTTTAATTTTGTTTTTATCTCTTTTTATGGCTATTTCCATGGCTTCTGTTACACTTTTACCAGTCTTGTCCTTTAGAGGCAAAGCGTCTGCAACTTTTGTAAAACAATTAATAATTGTGAGTATATATTTAAATCCTTTGTTTATTCTGCTATGCGGTTGCATTTCAATTAGATCCGCTTGATATAGATCATTTATCCCTTTTATAACAGTATTTCTTCTAGGAAACTTTATTCTTGCAGGTTTGTGTAGTTCATTAATAATCTTCTCCTTCAGGTCTGACATGATGGTTTCACGAAGGCAGCTGATATGGTATTAAATATTCTTTGGTATAAATCTCCTTATATATACATATAGTTCAAGGTCATTCAAAACTTGTGTAAAAAAGGGGAAACACAGCTTAACATTGCTGTGTTTCCCCTTTTTTACGGAAAGGAAAAGGATAAAGGATCTAGGACGATGAAAAGGTTACTCGTCAATAGGGTTGAGGGAGTAGTGGCCGAATGGTAAACTGTGGATGTTGTCTGGAAGAATGTGTCGTTTATCGTCAGTGGAAGAAAGTGCTTTTTTAACTTCTGTTAGGCTGTATATCTGATGGTTAAAACTTCTAATTGTATTGAATTTAGCTGTAATGACTTTATCTTCAAATAAACATTGCTTGTATTGATCAAAAATAACTTTCTTTTCTAAATATAATTTCTTTACACCTTTAGCTTTCTTAATATAGCTATTCTTCTCGTCTTCTTTTTCATCATATAGTTTCAAGGAATACAGTTTTGACATAAGTGCAACAATCTCTTCAAGTAGAACTCCATTTGCTTCATCTTTAAATTTGCCCAGTACTTTTTTGTTTTTGTCTTGATCGTAGTTAGGATGGGTCTTTGGGTAGTCAGAAAAATCGAATTCGTTTTTGTGAACAAATGTACGAAGATCTTGATACATATCATTTGTAATAATCCAATACACAAAAGCGTCTGTATCCATGTAGCTAATGCCGATGTTCTCTCTTCCATAGAAGGCAACCATTTTGTTATAATGAAAATCGTACATGTGTGTTTTTGAGATGTCCAAGATTGACATGCCTATATATAAAGGACGATCCATCTTCACACTCGTCTTCTTCATAGACACTGCTACAAGTCTTTCATTAATAATTATAGATGTTCCAAAGTTTGGCTGCTGTACGAGTTTCTGTAGCTTTTTTGCGTCAGTAACAAGTTTAACATTTTTGTGTCTTCTTTTGTTTTCCAATGTTTTTCCAAAAATCGCATTATTCATTAATTTAAAAAAGTCTTTTTGAAATTCTGATGTAGCGGCTGCTCTTCTGGTGGTGTTTGAATCAATGTAAGGTTTTAACCAACATGACTGAGAAAATTCCAAAACTCTATTAATTTTTGTAATACGTAGTCCTAATTCGATGGCTTGTTGGACTATCCAAAAGTGAGCCACGTAGCGCTGTTTATTATTTAGAGTCATCATTAATTTAGGGTGTTTTCCAGTTGGAGAAACTTCTGTTTTAGCGAGGAGTGGGAGGTCGTAATGGAGATCGTGTAAATGTTCCGGGTATTCAAAATCGCAATCTAAAATATATCCAGTGTCACCATGTTTTGGAATTTGTGAAATATCGCCAATAGAGTCGGGGTTAATCCATTTGAAATTATCATATGGAAGTGGGTTTGACATAGCCCATCCGTATAAGTTGTTTGCATCGAAATATCCCAAATAGGTTGTTGGTTTAGTTTCGTCGTAATTAGGAAGGTATTTGTTGTTGGCTTTAACATGTCTGGTAACACTTTGAACCAATCCACCTCTTACACCTGCTTCAATCATTAAAACCATGTCAATATCTGTTAAAAGTTGGAGTTTGCATTTTGTTTCTTTTAACATGGCTTGCCAAGCTAATCCTGGAGAAGTATACGAATGTAAAGGGTCCAATCCATATGCGGCAAAACAGGTGTTTCGAAATTCTTCAATCACATCACAAAGAAGGGTCACATCTAGTTTGACATAAAAGTCTGAGTAATCCCCTAAGGTCTCCATATTCATCTCGTTCCATACTCGAAGTGCATGTTGATAATCTTCAGGTTTTATTTCTTCTTCATTAAGTTTGTTTTTGAATTTATCTGGTGTAGGAAGTGATGTTTCATCAAATCTATGCAGTCCGTCAATGTAATCATAGGGGAAGACTCCTTTTCGAAGAGCTAAATCCATTTTATCATTAGGCACAATTTTGCTTGTTTCAATCAAATCTTGTCTTCTTAAATTTTTAGTTAATTTTGCAAGGCTAAAAGGCATAAATCTGAATGAATCGACAAATCTTAGTTTTATTTTACCAATTTTTTTAGAGAAGCTTATAAATTTTTCCATGGTTGTTGCCAATACATCTATTTCTCCATTATCTCTGCCCAATTCTGGGATTATAAAGTGGGAGTCGTATCCACTAAGATTATGTAAAACAACGGGGATAAAGTTTGGAAGTTTGTAGTTTAGATTGCAAGAGTTACAGGCTGCACCTCTGTAAGCTCCTGTTAGATGGTCATGGTCTCGCACTTTACTGTTGGTCAGTGTAAAAGTGTTAATACACAAATAACATGTTGTTGCTGAGTCGTGTCGTTGAATTTCATCTTCATTCATAGGAATCATCGGTACCACATTTCTGTACATTTCTTCAACTTTCCCAGCTATGATATATAAGTCATCGACGAAGTTTCGAGCTGCTTCTTCACCGCGATATATCTTCGGTGTTGTGGTTAATTCATATCTTCGCAAATGTTCTTCAGACAGTGTTGATTTTATCATCAAACAGTAGCTGTTTGGTGTGTGCTGCTGGTATTTGCTTCTTCTTGTTACGTTTTCTTCTTGATGTTCGAGCGGAAGTAAAGACGCCTCAAAATCAGCATACACAACAACAGGTAAACGATATTGTTGGATTACTTTGTCAAATTTTATCTGAGCTCTGCTAGGATGCGGCAATTTAATTCTTACTTCATAGTTTCCATTACATAACCTTTGATGTTCTACTAGCCATTCTGAACCTCCTCTTCTTAATTCTTTGTTTACATGACAAAAACATCTTTTACAAATTGTAATCTTTTTTTCATGTTTAGATAATTGTTTAGAAACAAGAGCTTCAAACTTTTTAATGTAGACATAGTGGGATATGTCCCCTTTAGTGATCAATAGCAAATCCGTATGATCTCTGCGCTCATTTGATGTTATACGCAAGGGGTACACATTGTTTGATGAATCCAATCCAAATAGGTTGACAGAAGCTGAAGGATTTCGCTTTTCAAATTTTGATATATCAGTAATTGCAACAGGGTAAGTCATTCCCTGAAAATTATACTTATGTTGAACTTCTTCATATGCTTGACTTGGTCTTTCAGGATGGTTTTTTACATATTTAGCCAACATAACGTATTTAAAACATTCATTATTTTCATTTTGCACATTAATACAGGATAAGGTATTTCTAATCTTTGTTGGTAAAGGGATATAGCTACTGCCACGAATTCCATAACCGTGTTTGTGCACTCTTAAGTCTAGCCCTGTGATGCTTAACAAACTCCATCCAGATCCTCTTCCTTCGTGTTCTTGTATTTTTGTCATTAGCTCTTCAAAACATTCAGATACGATTGAATCAATATCTGAGGAAAACATAATAGTTCGGTTTTTTGTCAAGAAACCTCTCGGTGAGGTTTCATTTTGAATGTTTGTAAATAAAGCATCCAGTAATAGTCCAAATTTAATAAAATTTAACCTTTTTAATTCATTTTTCAGAGTTTTGCTAACCAATCCTTTTGCGTTATTTAAAAATTCTTCAAGTTTCAATTTTGTATTGTCAATTTTAAAGTGGGTTACAACATTACCCGGAAGTGCTCGGGCGTGTAGTTCCACATTTACTGATGGTCCAGGCGCATAATGAATGACACTTGGTCTTGAAACTTCATTTTCTTCTTTTTCTTCATTTTCTTCTTTTTCTTCGTTGTGTTCTTCTTCATTTTGTTCTTCTTGATGTTTTGCTAATTGTTGATCGATTGAATCTAATTCTTCTTCATTTGGTTCTTCTGTATTTGTATTGGTGTTATGTTTCAATTCTTTATGAATGGTTAAAAGCCATTCATCTCTGAAAGAAGCTTTACAAATATCGCAGCGATTCATAATGTAGGCGTGCTCTTCACAAAGGTCAACGCAATAATGAAAAAACACTGCAAATGCACCTCTATTTATACCCTAGAAAAAGTGGTGGGGGTACGTTTTAGGTTAAGTTTAAGTTAAGTTTAAGTTTGTAGCTGGAGGCTACAAAATTCTGTATTTGGGTCAAGGACATTGAGCATATTTGCCAAAACGGGGAATAGAGCAGTAAATGATTTCATTTTAAACCATAAACTGATCTATTCCCCGCTTTGTATTTAACAAGGACAATTTTCTCCAACAGGAAAATTTAATATATTTTAAACTCGGATGTGAAATCGGATTGTACACATTGCATCTCGATCAACTAAAAATTTCATAAAACAATAGGGATCTTCAGTTGTAGATTCATCTTTAACATATTCGATGGTCAACATTGCCGAACGAAGATCTTGTGGAATTACGTCGACTTTTATTAGTCGCCTTTCCATTTCAAACCGTTTTGTTATTGTCGTAAGTTTTATCACATCATCGATACCGATGAGGGGAAAGCTGTAACAAACGGAGTTTGCTGGTGGGTTCATAATGCCGATATGATAAATATACACTGTTGCATCGACATTAAATAGACGTTCCCCCACCAATACATGTATAAGTTACCCCCACTTTTTCAAAACAAAAAAAAAAAAAATTGAAAGCTGGTAAATATTTTCTGTCTTGTAAATGGGTCAAGGTTATACAACGATATTACCACAACGGGGAATAGAGCAGTAAGTAGTTCTCACTTTGACTACAAACTGATCTATTCCCCGCTCTGTATTTAAAGTTTGACAGATGACAAGAAAAAACAACACTTAATCAGACTCATTTGATGAATCGGAATCAGTTGTAACAGAAGCATCGGAAAGAAATAGTCGTCGACGAATATGATATACCCCTCGTGCGCTATCTAAAAATAACCCATCCAAACTACTACTACCAGTGGTTGGGGTTTCATCATGTATTTCTTCAGAATAGAGAAGATGCTGATAGATTCTATAGGTTTCAGATTCCACGTCACTTAACGGTTCAATTTGTTCCATATATCCTGCTTCAAGATCATCACTGTCCATATCACTTAATAATTCAAGATCTTCCATTGCATCCATATCACTTAATAATTCAACATCTTCCAATTCGTCTTCATTTTCATCCTCACTTTCAATCACAATATGTTTTATAATTCCCACGATTGATTTTGCAGAAGGAAATATATTATCCTTTGGTGACATAGCTGCTATATATCCTAGTGCTAACACAAGTAGCAGAATGAGATAAGCAATGATGAAAAACCTCTTTTTATACCCCCCGATTTAAGTGGTGGGGGTAATTAGTGATAGGGAAGGGGTATTATTGTAACAATATATGAACAATTTAATACTAACAGAGTATAAAGTTCTGTAAGTGGGTCAAGGTCACCTTAAACTATTACCAGAACGGAGAATAGAGCAGTAAGTGATTCTCACGTTGACCACAAACTGATCTATTCCCCGTTCTGTATCCCCCCCCCGACCTTGTATGTAGTTTATGAGGTTGTGTAATAAAGGCACAGGATGTAGCCTTCTTGTAATAATTGGTAAATTTTGTTCTTCAAAGGAATTGGTTTCACATCTATTTTTACTTCTTCTGTTCCACGAATACCCAATCCTTTGACCTGAACATGTTGGTCCTCCATTAACAGTTGGTACACACGCTGGGTAAAAGTATCCGCTTTAGCAGTAGAGTCAATATAGTGGAGGTATACCATGGTAGATGCTCTCTTGATGCAATCCACAACCAAAGTGATAACTGACTCTGTAACATCGCGCTTATATACCCGCACCTATATAGGTCAAGGTCGTTTTAAGATTATAAAAAAAGTGTGGACAACCTATTTACCTTCTGCAGCATGCTACAGAATTTAAATAGGTTGTCTACACTTTTTTTTAATTTGGAAAAACAAAGTATTTACTTAAATTTGGAAGATAGGTTTTTGAACTTTAATTTTACGGTAATGATTTCCACATAGTGACTCCCTTTTCGTTTCGAATTAAATAGTCTCGTCTGGAAGGGTTTACAGGGTGGAACATACCCTTAGGTAATGCTAAATAGAACAGTTGGTCTGCGCATTTTAGAATCAACTTTAGAAAACCTTTCTTTTTAACAAAAAAGTAACGTTCGTTTTTACGAAGCCTATTAATTCGAAGTTTTTTGGGGTTCACTGTTGATATTGGTGAAGATCGAGAAACGCTAGTCTTGTGTTTCAGTTTTAAATGATACCCGCATATTTCCTCATTTGAAACACAAGACCTGTGACAGCGTTCACCTTTCTTCGGACCTTTTTTGAAGATATATATACATTGACATTTTAATTGTTTTAAATTCTCAGAAGGAGATTGCGGGTTATTAAAAATTACAGACGGACGTGTAGAAGGGCCTGATGTAGAAGGTGGGTTCTCATCTCTGATTGGCTTCGGCTCCAGCGGAAGTATGTCTGCCAGCGCCTGCTGAAGAATGGAAGGAGCTGGTGAAGCCAGAGATGAAGTAGGTGGTGTTTGTCCAACCTTCCTCGGCGATGTAGATAATTTGGAAGAACTTGAACTAGCCGGAGAAGGTGGGCGAGAAGTAGCCGGAGAGGATGAAGAAGATGACGATGAAGACGATGAAGACGATGAAGAAGATGAAGACGATGAAGAAGCAGACGGGGGAGCAACAGGGTTTGCCCGAAGTGGTGGCGATACGTCAAGAGCTGGCATCGAACGTGGTGCCGGCTCCGCAGGAACAACGCATGCCAGCATCAACGCCTGCCGAAGGATGGAAGGAGCTGGCGGAGCAGGTGGAGAATGTTCAACCTTCCTCGGTGAAGGTTGTTTCCTACGGCTGGACATGTCGGAAACGGAACTGCGCTCGGAAAGTGCAAACAGCAGAATGATTTTACCACTGGTGGAAGCCCTCCTATATACCCGTTTTACGGGGGGGGGGGGGTTAGTGATAGGGAAGGGGTATTATTGTAAGAGTAAATGTTTTTACCAAACAATAATTTTCTCTAAGTCCCGAAGTGGGTCAAGGTCATCTGAACATGTTGCCAAAACGGGGAATAGAGCAGTAAGTGATTCTCACTCGGACCACAAACTGCTCTATTCCCCGCTCTGTATTAGGAGAAGAGGACTAGTTTAAAGCTCGCAATTATAGGCAATAAACCTGATAACGGAACACTAACCTCTCCCCCGAAAAATTATTCACCCAACAAACAAACGATATGGTCAGTTTACAACAGTCGCGCACTCTGAAACCGCAAGGACGTTCATCACTGTGTAGGCGTCAGAGTACTACGAACCGAAGTACAATAATACCTGACCAAGGTCCCCTTAAGTTTATTTCCCCGAAGATGTATCCCCCAAGATAAGCAAAATGGTCAGTTAACAACAGTCGTGCACTCTGAAACCGCAAGGACGTTCATCACTGTGTAGGCGCCAGAGTACTACGAACCGAAGTACAATAATCACCTGACCAAGATCCCCTTAGATTTAACCAAGATAAGCAAACTAACTGAATCTGTTTCTCGTAAGTGAGGGCTAAGATAGGTAAAAAAGTCATCCGGTTTTCATGCCGTAATGACTCAAGGTCGGTTTTCGTGCCGTACCTTTTTGTAAGGGGTTAGGAAAGGTGTTTATTTGAGAAACATAATCCCCCCTGAGATATTTAAAGACATAAGGTTGGTTTTCGTGCCATATCTTTTTGAATGGGAGCGTGAAAGAAAAGTACATATTTCATTAGTAAATAAAAACACTTCAAAGACACTTTAAAACCAACACCAAACTAACTACAGTTAAACTAACTACATTTACTAGCAGCAAACTACAAGCGTTATTCTAACATGCTTAGTAATAAACAGACATGCCTTAAGCTAAGGTAGCATCTCTAATATACAGTGGTACCAACTCTATAGTCGGACAGCGCAGGCAAACAGCTAGCTAGGCTGTCGGCCTGCGACTGCGAACCCTCTGCGGGCTGCTCCCGCTTTTATAGGAATATATCATGGGGGGGGGCAAGGACTTCGACAGTAGTTTGTTCTAACACTGTATCGCATACTCTGAATTGCTCCAAGTCCGGTAACTGGGTCAAGGACATGTTAAAATATTTTGTAAAATAGCAAAGGTGTTACCTTTGCTATTTTACTTTGGAAGCAAGCTTTAAGTTCTACTACGTTTAAACAAGGGAGACTGTTATCCGTTTTACACAATACTCCTTGCACGATCTTTTGATAAAATGGAAAAGTTTAACGCCGGAGGGCGATTCCCATTCCACCAAAACACAATGCATATCGTTTCTGTATAACGGTCTAAGCTCTATCTGTACTTTTAATTTAATCCCCCGGAACTCATAATTAAGGATAGCCAGAAACGCTTCTGAAATAGCAAGTTCGGAAGGAACAAGCCAAGTGTTTACATCTACAGCTTCCGTAGTGATATGATGATTTTCACCACACTGTTGCAGTATATAAAACATTTCCCCCTCCAGTTTTTATTTTTAAAACAACATTTTTGTGTCAACCTTGTCCGCATGAAATATCTCTAAGTCCACATTTCTTCCAATATTTGATCAAACGACGGTTTTTCTAAGTCCCGTCAGTAGGTCAAGGTCATCTGACATAATGCCAAAGCGGGGAATAGAGCATAACATACTGCTCTATTCCCCGCTCTGTATTGGGGAAGGGGACAAAAGACAACAAACAAGAGACTGATTTTAAACAAGAGACTGACTTTATATTTAACAAAGGTTTCTCGGGGTAAGATGGGTAATGTCAACCGGTTTACGCGCCGTATTGACACAAGGTCGGTTTTCGCGCCATACCTTACAGGGGTTAGGAAAAGGATGAGAAACAAGATACATTACTTTGAAAATAAAGACTTTACCAGCAACTATGTAAAAGAAACAAATTAATCAGTTAACGTTACTTTTACAAAAACAGCCGAGGTCGGTTTTGCAAAGGTCAGCAGTATCACTGAAACCCGGTGGGACGTAGACCCAAACACCCGGCGTCAGGCTGCTGCGAACCCAAGTTTTGACCAAGGTTGTTGAGGGACCTGTAGGGCCGGGAGTACAAATGTTATTAGTAAATAAAACACTTCAAACCGATACCGCACACTAACACATATATTAGACTAACTACATTACCTAGCAGCAAACTACAAGCGTTATCTAACATGCTTAAACAAACTAACTAAACATGCAAGGGCGCGGATCTCTTGATTGCGCGTCGGGCCCAACGCACACTTAACAGACCTACGCTGCAGGAGAGTGCAACCCACTGGGACGTATATCCAAACAACGGGCGGCAAGCTACTGCGACGAGACTGCGGACTGCTCCCGCTTATAAAGGCAAAGTGACGTCACCGAAGCGGAAGGGGGGAGGTCGAAGGGGGGGGGTGACCTTGACATGACCCAAATCGGGGGGGGGGTTCCGTCGGGGGGGGGTCCGTCGGGGGGGGGGGGGGGTCCGTCGGGGGGGGGGACCTTGACATGACCCAAATCGGGGGGGGGGGGTTGACGTAACCGGTTCTAACAGTCCTCAGCTTTCTACCCATGTATGGATAGGGCAAGGTTTCACTTAACGACCTGCTTCACTCTGGCTGCCGCCTCATTCCGGCTTTGGTTAGCAACCAGTACACACGTGCTCTATCCAGCTCTATCTTATCCATTTTCTCTTCCATCCTATTTACACCATGTCTTCTCCTCTGACTCCCGAAAAACTCCAGCGCTTAAAGGAATCTTTGAAGAGGTCGACGGAAAGAAGGAGCGGGTTTAAGAGACCTTCAACTTTGAAGTCTCTCTAACGGAATCTGCATGGTCATCCGCTGTATTTTGAACAACGATCCTCGACTCAGCCTCGACCTTCTACATCGGCTCAGCCTCGGCCTTCTACATCGGCGGCTCAACCTTCGTCTCCAACACCGACTGTCAATGAGGTGATGCAACGGACAAGGGTGATGGGGCTGAACGACTTGGTGACGCCGTTTGAAGTCTCCAAGGTCGAGTTTCGAAATCTGAAGCGGATGACGGAGTATAAATATGTGGCAACCAACGGGGACCACGTGTTCCTGTTTCAACACACTGTCCACTACATCGAGGTGCGTCTGCCGCAGTCTCTCCCACCGCCACCCCCTCTGATACCCGACACACAGGATTTATTCTTAACCAGAAAAGATGGGAGGGTAAAGTGGGTTTTGAAGAATAAAGTTTGAACCGATCCTGATCCCGACCATCCCTATCCCGACCACCTTTCAGCACGCAAACGGTCCTTTTCAGGACCACCCTAAGCATTTCAAGTTAGGGACTGCCTGTACATAGGCAGGAGATTTTGTTTGTGCAGCCCACTTTGTGAAAATTTCTAAGTCCCAAAGTCCTTGAACTTGATGTTGACCTTGAACATGACCCATGTTGGGGGGGGGGTACAATGTTTTTCCAAAGTATGTCATGTGGGTACTCAAATTACGCGAATTGATCAGACGAACAAGATGATGCAAACAGAATTCAGATCCGACCAACGGTATAGCAGAAATAGCGAAAAAACCAATGTTTTCAAGGTTACATACTAATAGCTTCTTTATTATTGGGTTAAAGTATAGCGAGTGGGTACTCAAATTACGCGGGTTAATCAGACGATCAAGATGGTGCAAACAGAATTCAGATCCGACCAACGGTATAGCAGAAATAGTGAAAAACCCGATGTTTTCAAGGTTACATACTAATAACTTCTTTATTATTGGGTTAAAGTATAGCGAGTGGGTACTCAAATTACGCGGGTTAATCAGACGAACAAGATGGTGCGAATAGAATTCAGATCCGACTGAGAGTAGGGAAGAAATAGCGCGAAAACAACACTTTCAAGGCCTGACATAAATAAATACTTTGTTTATGGATTAAACTACGACAAGTTATTTATAGTTTAAAGTATACCGAGGTAACGTTGTGGTGCGGGTAGGTCGGGTGGGTATCATACACGCTAGCGCTATATCATTATACTTTCAGCTCTTGCAGGATTAACATCTACCTATAGAGTTTGTGTTATTCTAAAGATGTCACAGTTTTACAGAAATATGACGAAGGTGTCCTTCAACAGTCCGCCTGCCACCACCTTCTACTTCTCCGACTGTGAAGATAGAAGGTCTACGCTGTTAGTGGATTGTGAGCGATTTCGCCGTAGAATACTCCAGGCTGAAACATTCTTAGCAAGTTGTCTGCTACGCAAGATGCATCATATGAGTGAATGCAATAAATTAGATCACAGTGACTGTTATGATTGCGTAAAAACAGTGTCGAACAAGAATTGTTAATGTTTTCAGTTACGGAGCTCCGATCCTCACAGAGTCAGAGCTAGACCCTAACTAATGCATGTCCCGTAGTTATTGTGCGATGTGAAAACTTGGTGGGGGAAACTGGTGTGTTGGGGGGTAAAGGCGAGTGTCTATCCTACATGCTTGTATCACTTCAGTATACCTGCGGCTCTTGCATAGTTCACAAGGATTCGCAAATACATGGCACTACTGTTTCTTCCACATGTTCTTCTTTTAATATTGAGCAAGTTGACAATACAAATGATGAAATAGAAGTACATGAAGTTTCTAGCACAATATCTTCTGATGCAGAAGCAATAATGACATCCCTAATAGGGTTTGACTAATGATGGTGGATGTAGTAGCAACCATCTGCCTCGCACCAGCTGCCACCTGCCACCTGCCATCTGCCGTCCGCCATCTGCTCCGCCCCACCACACTTTTACCCCCACCATTTTGTTTGATACCAAAACGCTAGCTAGCGAATAGTCAGTACACCTCCGGCTCTTGACCAGTGTACTTCGAGCTCTCTGTTAAAATGTCCATCAAAATTAGGTGTATTCATTATGACTCTATTCATCTTGCGACTTACCAAGACCTCGAGGTGTTTAGTGAAGAGTTAAGACTTCTTATTGCGTCCGGTTACGATTTATCTTTGGAACTTTACGCATCAAAAAACAACATGGACACTGCGCAGGGATCGAAGTATCTACCGTCTTTCTTCAGAAAGCGAAGTGATGGCCGCAACTCGTCCGGATCAACAACATCGATGACAACGAACAACGGGGAACTATTGTAAACATGAATTATTGTAAATAAAATAAAGTAATATTTGTAATATTTGTAATTGTACTACCTCGCACTCGCATCATTCGATTGCTTCATTCGATTGTTTCATTCGATATTTTATCGAATGACAACTATCGAATCACAATCGGATTTTACGCGTGCGAGGTAGTACTTTTTTAAAACACCCTCCCCGTGACCTTGAACTTTAAACTTTACCTCATTACGTCACAAAACCGCCTACGTCACTGGCTCAGCCTCAGATGACGTATTTAATCACTCAGCGCTTCCAGTCACGTGACCGGAAGCTGTCAATCACTTGGCCCAAAACCGGCAAACCCACACTACTATCATGATTAATATATTTTAGGTCAGAAAGTGCTACGCTAAATTACATTGCATACAGGGTCTGTATTGTAGTTAGTCGATGACGTTAGTTCCTTATAAATATATAGGTTTGGTAAATACCTCAATTATACTAACCAAACTGCATATCTCACAAATTATATGGAGTGGAAATGGTAATAATGAACAAAGATTAAGTTAACTTCCCATTCTTATATGTATGATTTATAGGCTTCATCAAATGATACATAACCTCAAACATCTAGTCCCGTATTTGATTGTTTCTCTGTACACTGCGTGTTTTAGATTGTATGAAATAATCCATATTCTTAATAACATGTGTTAATAGCTTGTATGAATTCTGTTACGTGTTGAGCAGTTCAGAGAAGCTACTTCAACGTTACATGGTGACAGACCGATAGACCTATTACGATTATGGAACTAATGTTTGTTGAGCTTACGGAAAGTTAACGTTAGAAAATAAACATATACGTTTCAATTAATTTATACAAACATTTTAGTAATACAGGTTTTTATGAGTGTCCATTTTACGAGTTTCAGGTATGAAACTTTGTATATTATGTTTTGTTTTCATCACAAATATTGACAATTAAATTGAGATGTTTAGGCTCTACCCATCCAATACGAAGCGGTTACGTTTTATAATTTAAAAAGCAAAGTTTTATTTTAACTAATTCATTGAGCATATTATTTATGTGTAAGATTTTTCATATTTATTAGAATATTACCACTTCATCAGTGTAGTTTTTTCTCCAAAAAGTTCCCCCACCTATACACATGACATTAAATGCCCCCTCCCTTTGACTGTCTGGTTTCGCGTCTTAATTATATATATATATATAATATATGTAATATATATGTATATTATATATGTATTAAATATATACGTATATGTATATATGTATAATATATATATATATGTATATATGAGTGTGTCACACAATCGTATAAAAACATTTACCCACTCTTATTTTCTCTAAATGGGCTTAAAAACAATCCAAGAAACACAAAAGAGTACATTCTAAAAACTTTTGAGTGTTAGGAATTTGTATAATAGGGCCTATATTAGGACGCCTAAATTATATTAAAAACTTGTACACACACTTGGTTATTTATTAACAAACTTAAACTTAACTTATAAAAGGTTAGCTAACTTCGTCACACAAGGTAAAACTCGTAGGGATTCTAACAATACTTTAACTTCACTTCAGGTATAGGTTTGGTATTTACAATATACTAATATATTGCAATAAATTAATTACAATAAACATATACTATAAGTTAGATAGAGAATAGAGGTAATGCAAATTAATAGTACACAAAATGAATAAATATTACCTGCTAAGTCATGTATTTCTAGGCTTCATCAATGATCTACATAACCTCAAACATCTAGTACCACTGATAGGACTAGTTATAAGGTATATATTATAGAACGATTGAAACATTTAGACTAATTTAAAATGAATGCACTTTAATTATTAAATATAACTAGCACTTAAAATACTATGCAACAATAGTTGTTTAATTCACAAAACAAATTTCAATATAATATCATGGTAATGGTAGAACTACTGAGGTTATAGATATAGATGGAGTTGGTAGTGTTAATATATGAAAAGTTTACGAACTTAAACAAACTCAATTTAATCATGAAATTCATACTATAATAAAAGATATAAATAAATTAACAGAACAATTTTGGTATGAAATTAAATTTGTTACCACAGATAAAGGACTCTATAGAGTTGTCTGTGGTGGTATTGAACATCAAATGTCCTAGTTAATGCGCTTAGTTTTTTGTTTTATTTGTCATTGATGACTCCATTGATTTCATTATAAATCGAATATAGAGATTTAGGCGAACCTCCTATAGGGAAGAAACAATTAATTACTGTAGGTAACTATGATAACCTTTCGCTTTTTTGTCTTCAGATGCCAAAAACATCATTCGTTAAAATTTGGATACATATAACGATTATACTCGTAAAAGATTGTATCTCAATGAAATTTGGTAAAAATATGAAACATTAATTCAAATTAGCTTAACCCAGACAGATCGCTCCATTCGAATACCTATTTGGCGGGGAGGAAATTGGCTTTGTACATAAAAAATGGGGGTTTTCATATATAATTTGCATTGAAATCAAATTGTTGTTTACATCATTGGATTTACCACTGTAACACACCAACTAATTTAGTATTTTGCTCATTCCTATATGTTAATCCAATATACGTTATCCTATAATATTCCCATAAAGGACTGTAAGTAAAATATTAATTAGTAAAATGTTCTCTTAATAATCTTGATAGTTAAAATGTAATATCCCAGATATTTATAAATATAATTTGATGGTGTGTGTGTGTGTATATATATATACCATACTTCTTAACTATAATTGCTAAATACCTTCATGTGGTTATGCTATTAGCCTATTTATATTTGCATGACAATTTGTTTCTAGTTTTCCTCATAACAGTAACCCTATACATATTCTGTTACATGTCATTCTCACGAAGGATAAATTAAAGGTATATCCACTAATATATCAGTACTTTAATTTTTTATGAAACTAGGCAAGCTGGTTTATGTGTTGGGAAATATATATTTCTACTGAAAAATCAAGGTAAGTTTATTATGTTTTGCCAAATGTGTACTTAATACAGTACAGAGTTCAAACACCAAGTTGCAAATAAAGCTATTGTCAGCTTCTCATAACTATCCCTTAAAAGACGACCAACACCAACCCGAACGATTATTTTCAACCAACGGTAAAGTTAAATTTGTACTTAAGTTTTTAAATGTTGACTTATTAAGTAGTACTTCCCGTTAGTAGACTTTTCAAGACCGGAAGTTGCTACAGTATTTTAGTTAGACTTTTTAAAGTACTCTAGAATCAACTTACTTGTGTTTAAGGTTAGGTTTAGTGAAAAAGGTCCAATGACCAATATGCAGTAAGATGTAGGCAGTTTATTAACGGGAAAACGTACATTTCGGCTCTTATTGAATAATACTTTGACTTTAACTTAACAATTTTCGTGAATTTTCAATAGACAATGTATTCTTAGACCTTAACACTGGAATATATTAATTTATTATTTTTTAGGGGTAAATGTTACAATACAGTATTTGATTTACATACTTTTGATGACAAAAGCCTATTGCGTGGATGTATATGTGGGTTAACATATAAGGTAATAAAGTAACAGCTTTATAAAAATGTTTTTTGGTTATTGGTTCCGTATACGAAACCTCCGGAATGTTGTATTTTGTAGGTGTACTGTATTCCTTTCAATGTTAATTAATTTGTTTTATCACATTTTACTCTCGGAGAACCTTTACTATATCACTAATTTATTAATATTATATCAATGCAAATATTATATCCAAGGCCACTGCTACAACAAAGAGGAATCTAAGGACACATCATGTGTTTATAGCCATCCAAATGCTTAGGCTACAGAGCTTACTAAAGAAATAAACATACAGTGGACTAACATAACACTTTTTGGGGTCAGTTAGGTAATATAAATACTTAAAAACTGTATATGAATTGAGTATATTTTTATCTTACATTTACAGTTCATTTCTGTTACAATAAAATTGGATTATTTTTTAACATTTGTATATAACCGTGATCACGCCTCACAGGCGAAACACTTTCTTATTTTTAGCATAACATATATACTTTACACTGGATTCTATAGTAAACATATTAGTTAATTACGAACTCAAATATATGCAATTTGCAATAGTTATATAGATGGCTTCTTTATTTATTGTTATAATACAATTAACTCGACTAAGAGAAAGCGAAATACAATGAATCGGTACAGGACATAGTGTTTGATCTCTAAATGCTTTGAAGAGTTGATTTGTTTTGTTTCAGATTAAATAACTGGCGGAGAAAAAATCATACCAAGTATGGTAGGAACTATATAGAACCATATTTAGAAAGGACATCCGACCACTAGCAATTAACTACATGTAAGAGGAGAAATTGTAATACAATCTGGAAGACCTCATTGAAAGGTCATAGAAACTTAAGGACTATACAGCTCATATTAATACTATCGGAAATATTAATCCTTAAATACGCAACAAAGAACTTTGCAAACCTATTATGGCAGGCACCAGCGAGCGACAACATAAGTGTTTGGTGTGCAAAAAGGTCTTTAGGGATCGGCGAAATTTGAAGAGACAGGAGTTAAGACGCACACTGGGAAACAGCCACTTGATTATTGTTACAATTTCATTGTAATTGAAATATGTAAATAAGGAATTTAAATTTCAATATCCCCATCAGGCCATAAGTTAGCAATAAAGTTCATTAGTTCGTTTTAACAGCTGATTTGACTCTACGTACACCATAGTTTTAGTTGATCAGTTGAAATCTTGGTCTTGGCTGGACTTCAGCTGTGAGCCTTATACAGTGTTTACATTCTCAACAGCCAGCAAGCTGATCCCTTTAGATAACTTTATTTCTTTGCAAGAATTATAATTTAGGCCTCATTATAGAATTTTGGTTATTAAATGCATTTTTGATATATCTACATTTAATATATATTTGATATTTTGATTTGATTTGATATATCTACAGTAAGCTTCAATTCTTCATTATAACTGTTTGGTTGATGGAAACATCCGACTTAGCGGTTCATGGAGGATTGAGGTTAAATGTTATCTTACTTCTTGCACTGAAGTATTTAACGTTCTATAGGCTAAGTTTTTACTTTTATATAATACAAATAAACTTAAATTCTACAAGTTAGCTCCCCTAAATATAAGTAAATGATTTTAAATGAACATCCTACGTGCAGATGGGTTTAGCTTTAAGTAAAAGTTTAGGCCTGTGATTCTTTTTAAATTTATTTTCTCACATTATATTGTTAATTTTACAATATTAGGTAGGGTAAGGTTGTATTATTACATTACATAGGTATTGTTGTTCTCTATATGTTTATATCTTTTCAGATTACACATATGGTAGAGGAGGAATCTTTATTAAATATTCTACGAATTGCATATTTTTGTTAATACATCCAACCACTCGCATTCATCTACATAAACAAACCAGGAGACATTGTAAAACAACCTGAAAGACTTCATTAATATATAATAGGAACTTATTGCCTATTCAATTCATATTTAAACAACCAACAATAAAAATGTTCAAAAAAGAAACAAAGAACATTGTGTACCCGTAATGGCAGGCACCAGCGAGCGACAATATCAGTGTTTGGTGTGCAAAAAGGTCTTTAGGTATCGGCGAAATTTAAAGAGACATGAGTTGACGCACACTGATAAACAGCCACATGGATGTCCACATTGCGAGAAGTTCTTCTCATGTTCCAGTGAATTAAAGAGTCATATAATCACGCATACGAGAGAGCGACCGTATAAGTGTCAAACTTGCGAGAAAACATTTTCTGAATCTAGTAACCTAAAGAGACATATATTGACGCATACTGGAAAGCGGCCTTGTAAGTGTCCAATGTGTGAGAAGTCCTTTATTCAATTAGGAGATTTAAAAAAGCACGTCTTAATTCACACTGGAGAGCGGCCTTATAAGTGTCCAGCTTGCAAGAAGTCCTTTATTCAGATTGGAGATTTAAAGAGGCATGTATTGGTTCATACTGGAGAGCGACCTTATAAGTGTTCAATCTGTGAGAAGTCCTTTACTCAATTGGTACAATTAAAGAATCATGTATTAACGCACACTGGAGAGCGGCCTTGTAAGTGTCCAGCATGTGTGAAAACCTTTAGTGAATGTAGTCCTTTAAAGAGCAATATTCATACTGGAGAGCGACCTTATACCCAGATAGCAAGGAATATTTTAAAAAGATTTTTAAAACCTACCCCACTAATATTTAGAAAACATATCCTACTTTCCTCTCTAAATGTATTTAAAACATCCCCAAAAATATTTTCAGAAATATTTGTAAAACATTTTAAAAATAACTCTGCAAAATATTTTTTTTTACATTTTTTAATATTTTAAAAATATTTCCTATGTATATTCTGTAAATATTTTAAGAATGTTTTAAAAATATTTCCATTCAATATTTTTAAAACATTCTCAAAATATTTACAAAATGTACATTGGAAATATTTTTAAATATTAAGAAATGTTTTCCTCAAAATATTTTGTAAGTTATTTTTAAAATGTTTTAAAAATAATTCTAATAATATTTCGGGGATGTTTTTAATACATTTAGAGAGGAAAGTAGGAAATGTTTTCTTAATATGATTGGGGTATGTTTTAAAAATCTGCCTAAAATATAAGCAAAATGTCTAAAAAATATTAAGAAAATATTTTCTACTGAATTCTGCAAATGATTTTAAAATATGTCCCGAAAATGATTTTCTTGGGCGTAAGTAAAAATGTTTTGAAAATATCTTTACAAAGATTCCAGAGAAATATTTTTAAATTATTTTGGAACATGATCATATATATTTTGTAAACATTTACAAAATGTTGTAAACTTTTTTTAATGTTCTAAGGAAGATATTTTCAAAACATTTTATAACTTGATGTATGAATGTACTGTAAACATTTTAATATAGAAGTTAAAAAATACTGAGAATAGGTTCTGAAAAATATTCCAAACAAATATTTAAAAACATTTTGAAACTTGAACCGTAAATATTGGTTGAATATTTTGAGATGCTGTATAAACATTTCTAACATTTCTAAGGGTTTCGTGTTCAGAAACCCTTTTAGGACTTGAACTGTAAATATTACTTTAACATTTTGAAAATAATGTAAACATAATAAACTAAATTTATTCCAAAAATAGTTTTAAGAAAGATTTCAAATTTTTAAAGTTTAAACAAAAAACGAAGGATGAGTCAAAATATAGTCAATAAATCTGTTAAATAGGATTTAATGCAAAAACACACGCTAAACAATATTTTAAAAACAACACTCATAAAGAATAACTATATTTATACGAAGGAGATGGATGAGTCTTCTGACTCTCATGTTTCATGGGCGGTGGGTGGTTGTCTCCTTCTACAGTGAGGTTCTTCTTAGCAGACCTGCAAACCACAAATTGTTGTATTACTTTTACTATGTGAGTAAAAAAAACTGGGGAAAAGTAATTGAATTAGCAAATAAGTGCAAATTATACTTTATACACAAATGTATAGTTTAAATAGTTTATGAAAAATTGAAATCATATATAGTAATACGCTAGGGGGTTTTCTTCACAGTAATAACTCGATAACGGCTGGACGGTTTTAAAACTTGTGGTGTCAAATTAGAGGTATTTTTACGTAGATTTGCCAGTGTCTCAAACATTTTATGAAAGGGCATCACTTAAATTCAGTATAGGGCTGAATATTCGGAACAGTAGCTATATCCGACGGCGGAAGTCTAAACTACGTGTTGATTGAAAGTACGCTATACAGGGTGTCACAAAAAAGTGTGATGGGCTATACAGGACCTAATTCTACATGCAAAAATAAGTCAAAATTTAAGAATAACATGTTTTGGATTTCGGCTTAGTTTAGCCGTAATCCGCCATTTTGTTTTTTTGGGGAAATATTTATTATTTCAAAAACCCAATGAGATATTTTTACGAAACTTGGCAAAAGTGTTTACACTAAAGTAAGTAACATTTGTAAAAAAAATTATTTGTTTACCTTTCCAAATTTCAAAATGGCGGCCATTTGAATTTTTGTATGCCAAATTTCATGAAAACCGGTAAATAAATCAAAATTTTTCAAGACAAAAATTTTTTTTTATTTATTATAACAAATCCAACAAAATAAAAATGAATAAAATCGGTTCATAAATAAAGAAGCTGTGTTTATTTTAGTAATTTAGATTGAAATTACTTAATTACATTACATAAATTATTACATTACATTTAATAAATTTTAATATTAATAATAATCACAGCTTCTTTATTTATGAACCAATTTTATTCATTTTTGTTTTGTTGGATTTGTTATAATAAATTAAAAAAAAAATGTGTCTTGAACAATTTTGATTTAGGTACCGGTTTTCATGAAATTTGGCATAAAAAATTCAAATGGCCGCCATTTTGAAATTTGGAAAGGTACAAAAATATTTTTTTTTTACAAATGTTACTTACTTTAGTGTAAACACTTTTGCCAAGTTTCGTAAAAATATCTCATTGGGTTTTTGAAATAATAAATATTTTCCCAAAAAAACAAAATGGCGGATTACGGCTAAACTAAGCCGAAATCCAAAAAATGTCATTCTTAACTTTTGACTTATTTTTGCATGTAGAATTAGGTCCTGTATAGCTTATCACACTTTTTTTTTACACCCTGTATATCCGCGTTATTCTCAGATGTTACCATCCGTTTTGATATCACATATGTTTTTATGTTTGTTTACAACTGAAGTAACCTTTCGTTGGGTACAAACTTGCTCGGATTCAAGCAATAGAAAAACTCGTAATGTGTCATGACTGCATGTAGGCCTAAGTAATTTAACAGATGTATTGAATAAGCCTTTAATTTTATCTACTAATATACAAAATCAAAAGTAGCGAATGACTAAAAAAACACTCAACCGGTTTCAAAAATAGGCCCCCTGGCAAGAACTATACCAACACCTCCAATATCAAGCACAAATTCTGTTTCAATTAAATATTTAAGAGCTATGTTAGTAATTATTACATATTTCAAGTGTGTTCTATTATCTGTTTATCAGAATTATTTGTTTTAAATTTAGACCATAATAACAACAAAAACTTGGCATGTCCTGGGTTATCCAAAATTAATTTATTAAGAGAATAAGCCGATTTTTTATAAGGCTACCGACAAAACTATTATGTCCTAAGTCATAGTTTGCTTTTTACTTTCTCCCCCTATACATAGTATATGGAGAAAGTATTGTTTTCGTAAAAATTTTCGAATTTGAGTTGTTAGTGGAAATATTCGTTTTGGTGCTCCCTGAACCCAAAAAAGTGGTTTTTACGTGATGTCTGTCTGTGTGTGTGTGTGTGTGTGTGTGTGTGTGTGTGTGTCCGTGTGTGTGTGTGTGTCTGTGTGGATGTTTACAGAGCTAGAGCCCTAACCTATGGGCCGATTTTTATTAAATTTGGTATGTAGGTACTAATCCACGATATCTCCAGGTGTTTTTTCATTTTTTTGAATTTTTGATTTTTAAGGGTAATTATCCCCCAAAAACCGCCAAAAAACATGAAAAATCAAAATTTTTCAAAAACGGCTCTAACGATTTTGATGGAACTTTCGTGGTTTGTAGAACTTTAGGTTTCCAACAAAATGACACCACCCGCATTTCTGGAAAAATTTGGGTTCAGAAATTACAGGACTTAAAACATCAAAAATTCAGTTTTTTTTGGATTTTTCATAAAACATCATAAATGTTAAAAACGATTACTATTCACCATTAAAAAGAGCTCAAAAAACTAAATAAATTAGTATTTTAAATTACGCTTCTACGATTGCTAGTTGCGGAGAAAATTGAAATTTTCATTTAGCGGTAAACACAGTACGTTGTCCAATGTTATTCTTATGGGGAATACAAAAATAACTATTTCTCTCTTATTTACTGATCAATTTCATTAAAATTTTATATGCAGGTCAATTTAGCATTGACCAACAGATGATGTTCGAAATGTGTTGCTATTTAACCCTGGGGGGTAAGGGGGCATTTCCCCTCTCAAAACTACTGTGTGTAGCAACGGACTCTACAGTGCCTCCAAAAAAGCAATTTGGGTGGATATTTCTGAAAACAACTATTTTAGACAATTTTCTGTACATTTATCTATACTTCATATTCTATATTTAGTAAATAACAAATATTTTTGTCATTAAAGTTTGGCTAAAAGGGAGAAAGTATGTGTCAGTTTCCTGATACCGTTTATTTATTTGAAAGTCCTACTACAGTTACAAATATTTTCTTTTCCTTTTATTTAATAGCAGCTGTTGATACTAACAAAATACAGCAAAGAAGTGAAAGCAGCTGTTACAAGGTCACTTCTGGAATGGGGTCACAATTTAAACTAATAAAAACTATAACAAAATATTTCCTTGTGGTTATTAATAATATTCAGGGTGTACCCGAACTCTCAACGAAAACCTCTGGAACTTGTTCCTGTGGGGTCAACACCAACAAAAAATTGTATAAAAACATATGGCCTATCTCACTCCGTTACCTATTTGTTTGTCTGTTATGTGTTTTTTAATCAATAAAACATACCTTAGCATTCGTTATTAGCTTCAACTATATGAAAATGGCAGCCATATCAATTTTTAAAGATTAATTTCTTGAAAACAGAAAATGTTTTGAGTAATTGATAAGTAAAACCTTGACCAACTGTCACTCTTTAAACCGTCACTCTCTGTTATCCGTCATCCTTCTATGAGGATATTACTATTTATTAGACTCAGGATTTGCGCCATACGGCAGTGTCTGAGCGTCTGTATGAGCTATTATATCATTTCAAACAACAAAAATATGTTTGTCGTGGGAAGTATTATCCTTTTGTACACAGTTTATTTTAATTTCTCTGCCAAACACTTTAAAATGTAGTTACTGTACACGTTTATATTATGATGTTTCTATTATCCGTCTATTCAGTTATCCGTCACAGTCCCGGTCCCGAAGGTGACGGTTAATAGAGGTTCCACGGTACATATTTAAAAATATAAAATGTATGCAGAAAACGAAGATATAAAGACTTTAAATATGTTTCAACCCTTAGGAGGGCTAAATGCGATCCACAAAGTTCCCAAACAAATTTCAATGTCAAGTTTTAAGTTTGTACCTCAAGCGGTTCCTAAGGTATGCCGAATTTATTAAAAAAAACACATACAGAGTCAAAAATAGGTAACGGAGTGAGATATGCCCTATGTTTCCAAAACATTGTTTGTTTGTGTTGACCCTAGAAACGAGTTCCAGAAGTTCTTGTAAAGAGTTCGGGGACACTCTATATATTATTTTTAATTTCATCTCCAATGCAGAAGTTTAGCGCTGAAGTCTGTTTAGTTAGACTTCAACATGCACATAGTTATCTAAATTGTATAATTAATAAAATTTAATTCTACAATATAATTGTGTCATGTTTTCATGCAAGACTTTATTGACTTGGGAAAACTAAGAACTAAGTTAAATATTAAGTTAAGCTAAGAAAATAAATATTGCTTGAGTTGTTCAAGCAATTGTATTGCACTGGTATAAAGTGTGAGGAAAACAACTTCAATATACAAGTTTAAGGACCTGTCCAATAAGGAAATTGTAATTCAATTTTATTAAAATGAATTAAGGTTTGATGATCCCATTTACTCCGTGGAGATTCACGAAGAGAACAAAAACATACAATATCATCAGTTTATATAATCATCCAATTAAATCAAATCAATGTTTGCCATAGATAACCATTCAAACTTTTTAGGTCAATGTGGCAAAGAAGTGAGAGAATTTTGAAAATTTTCAAAATTTTGACACATTTAGAAATCTTATGTACATTTTGACTTGCAATAAGTTAAGGTTTTGTCCTGATAACCCCATCAAATTAGTCACAGCGGATTTCCCATTTGATTACATGTACTTAAAAACTTTGTTTTAAATATGCATTCATAAACAGTTTAATTTTTTACAAACTTCATGAACTGTTACTCTTAACCAACTCTGACTTTGTATACACAGTAGTTACCGGTAAAACACAACTTTGATGAATTACGTATTATTCTTAATTATTCTTTTAAAATCATATTATAACAGAACTACGCCTAACACTAAATATAAACAGTCAATTAGAATGTATTATTATTGGAATTTTTATGCTTTTATTTTACAGTTCAAAATTTAAAATTATTTCCAATAATTAGCTCCTATTACATTATGAATAACAGTAAATATACCTATTGTTAATAAATTAGTGATGTTTTCAATGCCTATATAGTTCCTGGACAACTTTCCCAAATGTCTTTGTTCCACTGTTGTTTTAAGTATTCATAATCACATTAGGAAGATGAGGATTGTATGTGATCAATTGTTAGTTAAAGTTAAGTTCTGTTAGAAATCAAATGTCATCAGTTTCACTACCTACACTACACATACATACATAGATGATACAACTGTTCATAACTAACCACAGGATACAGTAACTTTTAATCAACATATTTCTTTATTTTTTTATTGGTAAACATCTTAATTGCCATAGTTATAGTTAAGACTAAATTAAATTGACAGAGTATATAATGCTAATAATAACTGCTCGAATTTTAATTATTTAAATCCTTGAATCTTACAAAATAATCTTCATCCAATCTTGAAACCTCAACATTTTGATTTTAAATTTACATTAACTTATATTTTCACTGTTGTTTTTATTTTAAAAAATCGTCAATTTTGTATAGATATTTAATGATAAGGTATTGCTTTAATTTATTTTTGAATTGTCTAATGTTATTTAAAGATTTTAATTCTGAAGGAATTTAGTGTAAATTTTGATTGATATGTAGTCTGGGCATCTTTGTCGGAATGTTGAATCTGATCAAATATAATGCAAAACTGTTACATTACCTCCTTTGAAGCCTTGATAAGACTCGCACCAGCCAGGTCCCAATGGAAATGATTTTGTCCCGCTCCAACAAAGATTTGAACTGAGTATTGTTTTCACAGAAGCTAGAAAACACAACATTTGTAACTGTAGGCATTTAAAATTGATATTTAACACAGAACACATTATAAGTATATTATGCTTGTAAATTATTTTAGATCATTTGTAAAATGTTCAATAAGTTTAGCATTGCCAAAAAATTGAATGTATTGAGTTGTGTATTTTGGTGGAACCTATCACTGTTTTCACTATTTCATTATTTTGTTTCACTATTTCACTGTATATAGGTTTTGTATGGTGACAGTTCTGTAACTACACAAATCATTGTAAAAAAGTAACCATAAGTTATAGGGCAGCCAGGTATATTGATATGTAATTATTAATGTTTGTTAAAAAGGAAATAATATGACTTTTATCAAATACATAAATGATGCTATGGCCCTGTATTTATGTATAAGTCATTTTAAATAGGCTGTGCTAAAAGACCAAACGAGTTCGCACGCAGCACGCTGACGTGAGGGAAGTGAATTTCCACATAAAAACTTGTAACACTCAAAATCATTGTAAAAAGATACATGTATTCAAATTTTTATTGAAATCTGAAAACATTGATTTTTTGGCTGTTCTGATGCTCCTGGTTTCATTTACCTGCAAAACTGGGAATACAATTTTGCGCATTATAATGTTAAGAGAAGGTTCAGGCAGGCTTGAAAGTAAGTGTGAGTTTCTGGGGATGATAAAAGTACTCTAACAAAGGAATTACAGGCTTTTCTAGTGTAAAACCCCCATAAGACAACGTACTGTGTTTAGTCGAAACGCATTTTCTTTAATAACTCAGTAAATATGTATGCTAGATTGACGAGAGAGGGCTTAAAACTTTCGCCTTACTAATTCCCATCTTTATACATGTATTAATTTTGCATCCGGGGCTTTTCTGACCCTTTTTGGGCCTATAGCGTCCCAATTGTAATTGAAACGCTATATATAATTAAATTTACTATTTGTTATGTATTAAAATAATTAATGTATAAAAATATAAAAGATGTTTTGTGAATAATTGCTGGCAGTTGCAAATAAGAATTGCTGGTGCTACTTGGTTTTGCAAGTCAAGGCAAGATCGCGATTTTCTTGTTCGGGTTTGTAAGACAGAGAGTTGGAGACAATGATTTAAATTCTTCCTTGGCTGGATTGAACCGGAGCAGGGTCACGTGACGGCCGGCGTGGCCGGGTTCTAGAAGTTTCTTCGCCAAGGGGTATATATTCACGATCGCTGGGAGGCTACGGCATTTTACGTTGACCATTGGTCTTGTGTGTGTGTCGTACGTCGCCCAACGAAACGTGAATCTCTTCAGATTTGAAGGTACAAAGTTGTTTTAAAATTTAGAGTTTCAATTTAAATAATTGCTCCAATTTCTCATTTGTTGTTTTTCAAAAAAGGGAAACAGTTAGTAAAACAATTATTTCTTTTTCAGGGTTCGAAGCGTTTCATCTTTTCTTGGTTTCATCTTTTCTGGGTTTCATCTTTTCATCCTTGATTTATAATTAAAGTCCAGTGATAATAAAAAAGGATCGAACAGTTAATGTTTTATTTTGAAAGACAGAAGTGATAAGCAAAACCAAGTTTAATTTAATTTTGAATTTTGAACTGTTTGTTTGACAAGAAAAGTTTTTATTTAATTTATTTAAATAAATACAAGAAGAGTTTATTAATTTCTTATATTTTTATTTTATAACCACTTCTTAAAAACCACAAGAAAAATTATAGCCTGCGAAGCAGCGCTATAGATTGCGCCACTCTGCTGATAAAAAAGAAGTTGGTCATTAATAAACAGTCAAAATGGGAGTTTTAAAAGTGGACCTTCTGTCAAAGCAAGAATTAATGTATGAGTTGAAAGTTCGAGGATGTCCCAAGGACGATGTTGTGCTACAATTAAGAAAGGATTTGCGAGAAATTTTGAAATTGGGAGTGAAGGAGAATGTGAGTAATTTGGAGGGTTTGAATATTAAGGAGGAAATAGAGGAGATTGAGATCCGTTTAAATGAAATTAGTGAACTTATTAGTGAGTTGGAGGGAGCCAAAAATTTAAATAAGTTACTGCGTCTAGAATGCAAATTAGAACATTATGCCCGCAGATTGAACTATGCTAAGATCTTAGATGTAAAGAAAAGGTTCGTAGATAAAATAAGTGAATTGTTTAAGATGATAGATGCAATGCAAGTTAAGTTAACGGAGGTAGAATGTACAGAAGAGGAAAAAACTAAAGCATTGAAGGTAATCGAGGATAGTTTTCGAGATGAAATTGAATTTGAAACACAGTTAAACCTAAGCAGTTCTAGCCGTAAAGATAAGGAAATAGCTAGAGATAAGACTGAGGTAGATAATGCTAGCTCTAGTGTTAGTAAGATGTACATGAAACTAAGCAACCCCATTGAACAGTATTTAAGGATGTTTAAGCCAACGGATGGTCTGGTAGTGGAATTGTTGTTAAACTTTGTGAAGGTACTGTTAACGCTTTCAGATGAAACACAGCTCAAAGCCAGTGAGATTTTAGAACTAAGCTTAGGTTACTGTATAGGGGCATTGCGAGCAAAAATCTTAGAGAGCTTAAGCGAGGGTCATGACATTGAACGAGTACACACAATTTTAATTGCGCATTTTGTACCTATCACGATGCGAGAATCGTTAAAACGAGATTTGGTTTTGCGTCCGCAGAGACAAAATGAAAACTTGAACGAATATATTTTGGAAATTAAGTTGCATGCGCGCTTGCTCAAATACCAATACAAGGAGGAAGAAATTGTGCAATTAATTGTAATCGGGCTCAATGAAGTAACAAGAAGTTACTTGGTTTTTGTGCAAATGCCTAAAACGTATTTAGAACTCGATCAGTTAGCTGTACACTGTGCAAACGTTGCCTATGCGAGTTTTTGCAGGCGCAGAGAAAATCCCACTAGCGGTCAACAACAATCGAGATCCCACGGGCCAAGTCGGTTCGAGCGAAGTGCAATAAAATGTTGTAATTGCGGGAAAGTCGGGCACGTTGCAAGAAATTGTTCCCGGCAAAATGTCAACAAAGAATTTTCGAAGCCTGCGGTTCCAAAAAACTTGTAAGCAGAGAGCCAGCTAAATTAAGCCCGAATTTTGTTGGTTCTCTGACAAAAAAAGAATTTGATGGGCAATTAATGAAGAGGAGATTAAGAAATAGGGAGTATGCTGACTACAGGGACAAATGTTTAAATAGACAGTTAAGTTTAAATGTAAAAGGCAATAGTAAGAACCTCCTGCCTACAGTGGAAGTGTTAATTAATGATAAACAAAAATTTAAGGCCTTGATAGACACTGGTAGCAGTGTTAACATAATAAGTGAAAAATTATTTACAAGGTTAAGAGAAGATAAGATAGTTGGTAAACTAAAAGAAACTGATATCGATTGTAAGAGTGCAGGTAGCGATAAGCTAGAGTTAGTGGGGCAGTGTGATTTAAAAATAAAAATAGAGCGCTTCACCTGGGAAGTTAATTTTCAGATTGGTAAAAACTTAGTCTGGGACATTATTTTGGGTGCACCATACATTAAGAAGAGCCATTGTGTAATTAATTTATATAAGGAAGAAATTTATTTTGGGTTTGCGCCAAGTGTTAAAATACCCTGTCATGACATTGTAAATATAATGAGTAAGCAAGAAAGTATTGAGACTGTTTGTAACCTAAACATAGGGTGTGATGAAGCTATTCCGGATGTAAATAAATTAGTTAAGGAATTTGGAAATGTTTTTAGTGATCAGATTGGAAGCGCAATAAACTTTGAAATTGATTTGAAACTTAAAGATAATACTCCAGTTAAATATCAGTATTATCCGCTTGTCCCCCCCAAAAGTGAAATAATGCGTAAAGAATTGGATGTTTTATTACAGCAAGACGTAATTAAACCGAGCATGTCAAGTTGGATCTCGCCTGCATTTTTAGTAAAAAAGGGAAATACGGACCAGTATAGACTTGTGGTTAATTATGCAGAGTTAAATAAAAAGCTAGAACCTGTGTGTTATCCAATTGGGGTTATGTCAGAACTGATAGCGCACTTGAAGGGTGGCAAATATTTTACAGTGCTTGATCTAACGCAATCTTTTTTCCAAATAAAAATTGCGAAAGAATCTCAACATTTAACGGGGTTTAGTACCCCTTTTGGAGCTTTTGAAATTAAGCGAATTCCATTTTGACTTGCTAGTGGGTCAGGGATTTTGTCAAGATACCTCAATGATGTGTTGTATGATATCAAGTATAAGTTTTGTTTAAATTATATTGATGATATCATAGTGTATTCCCCCGATTATGAAAGTCACATAAAACATGTGAGGGAAGTGTTAGAAAGACTAAGGCGTCACAATTTAACAGTTAAACCAGATAAGGCGTTGTTTGTTTACAAAGAAATCAAGTTTTTGGGGTTCCTTATCAGTCAAGATGAAGTTAAAATTGATCCAGACCGTACCGTTTCAATTAGGAATTGTACTAGGCCCAAAAATGCCAAAGAAGTGTCACGATTTGTGGGAATGGTGTCTTACTTGAGCACGTTCATTGATAATTTTGGGGAACTTTGCGCACCATTAAATGAATTAAGGCGCAAAAATGTGAAATTTATTTGGACTGAACAATGCGAGGAAAGTTTTATTAAATTAAAACAAGCTATAACTGAGGCTCCCGTTCTACAAATTCCGGATTTTTCTAAACAGTTTATATTAACCTGTGATGCGAGCGATAATGCGGCCGGAAGTCTATTGTCACAGATGGTGAATGGAGTGGAGAAACCCGTCGCGTATTATTCTAAGAAGTTTAATGACGCCGAGAGATGTTTGAGCGCCTATGAGAAGGAGAGTTTGGCAGTTGTTTATTCAATTAATAAATTCAGGAAGTATTTAGAGTACCAACGATTTGAATTACGCACCGATTGCGCAAGTTTAGCTTGGCTTTTGACAAACTACCGAAAATTGAACAAACTGGGTAGATGGATTGAAGTCGTATTGTCACTTCCTTTCACAATAAAACACATCCCAGGTAAAGATAATCATGTGGCAGATTTTCTTTCTCGACACTTTGATAAAGAGATGGACTTGAATAAAAATGTAAATATTTTACTGAGGAGCACAGGTGGTAAGAGACTGTTTGTAAATAAGACTATAAATAGTATTTCAGAACCGGAAATAGTGTGCAATTTAAATAATTTTCCTGTAGCCTATAGTGACATTAGTGAAATGCAAAAACAGGATCCAGAACTTTTAAAGTATTAAAAATTGCACAAACAAAAGTAACTTTGTGATGCGAGGTAGTGTTTTGTGTTATGTGAGTTCCAGCGATAATTCCAGAAAAGTGTACCTGCCCGAGTCACTTTTGGAAATGGTCTATAAGTATTTCCATGAGGAGTTCACAGGCTGTCACCAGGGAGTCTACAAGACATTGAGGCGGGCAACACAACACTTTTACCATCCCAAACTGGCGCCATACATCCGGGAGAGAATTAAGAGGTGTGAACAATGTCTGAGCACCAAAGCACCCGCTCGTTACCTGCACGGCCCGCTCATCAGTGACACAAGTGACAAGCCCATGGACCGAATATACACCGACCTGATGGGGCCGATAAACCGCTCGGTAAGTGGAAACTGTTATTTAATGATTGCTGTTGACCACTGTACAAAGTATGTATGGGTGAATGCGATTAGAAGGGCCACATCGCAGAACATAATTCAAGTGTTTCAGAACTGTATTTTTAAAAATTTCTCATTATGCAAAGAAATAGTGACAGACAATGCAAGTTATTACAGGAGTGGGGAGTTCAGGTCCTTTCTATTTAATTTGGCAATAAAACATAAAACAATTGTTCCTTATCACCCACAAGCAAATTTGAGTGAACGTTATTTGCGGAATATAAAATCAATTTTACAAATTTATTTTAATGAAGCTAAGAACCAATGGGATAAAAACTTGAATGAAGTCCAACAAACTTTAAATTCTGGGACAAGTGAAAGTACGAAGTTCAGCGCACATGAGTTAATGTTTACTTATGCCCACAACAATTCATTAAGTAACACCTGGGAATTAAATGATTTGACGGAAGAGGATGTAAATGCCGAAGATGTTTGTAATAAATTGAAGGAAGCAATATCCAATAATAAGAAGAGGAATGAGAGAAATAAAAAGTTAAAAGTCTACGAGGGCAGTAAAAACCGCCAATTCAAAATCGGAAGCTGGGCCTATGTGCTAAATAGGTCCAGTGAAGGTAATGAAAAGTTTATTGCTAAGTTCATTGGTCCATACAGAATCTTGTATTTTTTAACTGATATGAGTTGTATATTGCAGCACAAAGATGATTTGTTAGATGTTAAAAGGGCACATGCCAGTTAATTGAAACCGTGTGTAAATGTTTGTAAATAAACATCTGTTATTGTTTGTAAATAACCAAGTGTGACAATGGTGTGTCGCAAGTTGATAAAAAAAAATGTTTTCAGGTTGTGTAATAATGTATGTTTCAGTGAGAATAAAAAGGGTGATTGTAATTGGCAATACTGAAGACTTGAAGATATAAAATTTAATAAATAAATTATATCTTGGACTACGTGGATTATAAGCAAGATATAAATGAAGATAATTTATTGAAGTAAATTAATGGGTATTGCTAATTCAAGAAAACAATCACCTTTCTCCAAGACGACAAGACTCAATTGAAATAATATTTTCTTGTGTCTTAGAATAAATTTTAGTTAAATAAATAAAATAAAATGTGGATAAATGAGCGAGTGTATAGACAAACAAAAGGAAAGAGAAACATGGAATTAAATATTTTTACTAGCTAGCTGTGAAAGTTGTTCGAATACCTGGGATTTATCCACATTGGGGCACTCACAATTTTTTCACTGATCACTTAACTACAGCACTTGAATCACAATAGACCAAACTTCACTTCACTCACACCCCGTTGTCGGATTGATTCATGGTTGACGTTCACTGGAGACAGTGTTGACGCTTGGAGAAATATTTTTCCGGAGGAATGGCTGAAGAATAAAACACCTTCTGTGTTAAGCAGTGTGAACGGAATAAATAATAAAATAATGAGTATAACATTAATCTGCCGTTGAGGATTGTTTGTTCTGGGTATTGTTGCTGTATCAACTGCGAAGACGATTCCGGACGACTACCCGATCTGCGCAGAACTTCTTCTGCTCATGCCGAGATGACCGTTTACTTGCGCCAACATCGAGGTGTTGCTGCGAACTTCGGATGCCGTACGAGAACTGAACTGCATACACGAGTAGTGGACGACACTTCAGAGAGTCTTCAATCGACAACGCAGGGCTCCTTGAACCGAGTAGGGGAGTTCCTGTGTCGTTGACCTTCGAGCGGAGATAAGGAGCGAGGCTTTGTGTATTGTTATCGCTCGAGTACAGCTGGACATTCCACTGATGTAAACATTGAGTAGTGACTGTGGTTTAAAAATTTGTATTTGTTGAGCGAATTTAAATGTAAATACTTTTGAATTGTATAAATTTTTGGAAAAATGTAAATATTTTGGATTGTATAATAATTGTTTACAAAAAGGAAAATTTGTGAAAGTTTTAAAAATGAAATTTTGATGTATTGTAGCAGAGCACCAGCAATTACAGGAAGTCAGGGGAGAATATAGCGTCCCAATTGTAATTGAAACGCTATATATAATTAAATTTACTATTTGTTATGTATTAAAATAATTAATGTATACAAATATAAAAGATGTTTTGTGAATAATTGCTGGCAGTTGCAAATAAGAATTGCTGGTGCTACTTGGTTTTGCAAGTCAAGGCAAGATCGCGATTTTCTTGTTCGGGTTTGTAAGACAGAGAGTTGGAGACAATGATTTAAATTCTTCCTTGGCTGGATTGAACCGGAGCAGGGTCACGTGACGGCCGGCGTGGCCGGGTTCTAGAAGTTTCTTCGCCAAGGGGTATATATTCACGATCGCTGGGAGGCTACGGCATTTTACGTTGACCATTGGTCTTGTGTGTGTGTCGTACGTCGCCCAACGAAACGTGAATCTCTTCAGATTTGAAGGTACAAAGTTGTTTTAAAATTTAGAGTTTCAATTTAAATAATTGCTCCAATTTCTCATTTGTTGTTTTTCAAAAAAGGGAAACAGTTAGTAAAACAATTATTTCTTTTTCAGGGTTCGAAGCGTTTCATCTTTTCTTGGTTTCATCTTTTCTGGGTTTCATCTTTTCATCCTTGATTTATAATTAAAGTCCAGTGATAGTAAAAAAGGATCGAACAGTTAATGTTTTATTTTGAAAGACAGAAGTGATAAGCAAAACCAAGTTTAATTTAATTTTGAATTTTGAACTGTTTGTTTGACAAGAAAAGTTTTTATTTAATTTATTTAAATAAATACAAGAAGAGTTTATTAATTTCTTATATTTTTATTTTATAACCACTTCTTAAAAACCACAAGAAAAATTATAGCCTGCGAAGCAGCGCTATAGGCCCAAAAACTCAAAGTTTGAAAGATTAATCCCCAAAAAAGGGGTTTAGAGTTTTCCGATTGTTTTGCCCAACGAACTTGTCCAACTGATTACAAAAAGGAACGTCCCTACCAAATTTGAAGTAAATCGGACAAAAAAACACGACTGCTAGAGTGTAAATACACACACACACACACACACACACACACACACACACACACACATATATATATATATATAAATTTTGAACGACCCCCCAAAACGTGTTCAGGGGGTCACGTTAGGAACTTCTATGGTGGTCCTGGGCTTAAGTTTCACCGTGCGGGTCATGCTAATAGTTCACTTTCCAAAGGAAATTCACTAATAAATATTCATTACGCTGTGCCTTAAGGCAAACCATGTACCGTATATGCATGCATGGGCAGTAACAGTTTATGACTTTCTCTACAAAAAATAAATACCCCTGTCGCAGCAAACCTGCGTACTCAGCGAATTTCCAATGCATAATATATGTCTTAATACCACATAAAGCCGCAAAACCAATTTTCATAAAAATATATTCACATATAAGCGATTTTAATTATTCTCTACAAGAATAATATTGGTAATGAGTACGTAGGTTTGCTGAAACAAGGAACGGAAACAATTGTTTTTATGCAAATATAAATAGAATTTAACTAGGCGAAGCCACATGGTACTAAGTTTCATCAATATTCAATCATACCTAAACGAGTTCGCACGCAGCACGCTGGCGTTAGGGAAGTGAATTTCCACATAAAAAACTTTTAAAACTCAAAATCAGTGTAAATACAAACAGTTATTCCAATATTTTTGAAATCTGAAAACATTGATTTGTTGGCTGTTCTGATGCTCCTGGTTTCATTTACCTGCAATGCTGGGAATACAATTTTGCGCATTACAAGGTTAGGAGAGGGTCCAGTCAGGCTTGAAAGTAGGCATGAGGTGGCTGGGGACGATTAAAGTAAGCCAAAAAATGAATAACAGGTTTTTCTAATGTAAACCTCCCATAAGACAACGTACTGTGTTTAGTCGATACACATTTTCCTTAAAAACTCTGTAAATAATGGTGCTAGAATGACGAGGGAGGGCTTAAAACATTCGCATCACTAATATACATCTTATTAGATACATTAATTTTACATCCGGGGCTTTTCTAGCCCTTTTTGGGCCCAAAAACTCAAAATTTGAAAGATTAATTCCCAAAAAAGGGGTTTAGAGTTTTCCGATTGTTTTGCCCAACGAATTTGTCCAACTTATTATAGATTATATGGTAGAAATCAACTGTTGTGAAATACATACAATAAGCTTATATGTACATTTATTTATTTAAAATTTCACAAAATGTCCATAACTATTTAACAGCAATTTAGGTTAATGACACATTAACAAGTTTAGCTATTGGTTTTTGAATAAGTTGAAAGGAAATGTTGATTATTATTAATTCAGCCCCCAAGTTTTTAAACCAATAAAGAAAATTCATGGAAAATAGGACACTTATTCCTACTAACTTTTAGTTTTATTGTGCATGATCTTTTGAAGACGATTTCATTACCATAAAGGATTGAAGGCCAAATTCATGTTGTATCTGGCTCATAACGTAAAAGTAACATTTTAGGATCAATCTTAATCTGTAAATAAATTAAGTTAAAGGACTTACCTGAAGTGGAAAGTGGAACTGCAAGTTGAAGGCGGAGGTAACCTAAAATTATTGCAACGGCAACACCGAATGACCGAATCCACCTCTAAACTTCAAACTTCCCGAAAACTTAAATAAATAAAACTATTTAAACCTCAGATATATCAACTAGGCAATAAAACACACTGTATTGGGTAACAACTGCAGGCGCAATGAACCTAAAATTGGTTTGTGAATCAAGAAAACGATATAATGATATTGTCCCTCGTCCCTCTGAGTCTGAACTCGACCTGCCGTGGCCTGCCGAATCTCGTCTGCTCCTAGCCTAGCCTAGCAAAACATCCCCTCCCATCGCTTGCAAACAAAACCAGTTTCACACAAAGGGAGAGAGTTAACTGTCCTTTCTATTCATACAAAAATGCGACTATGCCGATCGGAACTTCCGACCTGCCTAAAACTCTGGAAAATTGGAATTCCATTTGATGGTGTTAAAGCAGTATCTATATATCATTCCCATACAATTTTAATATTTTAAAATGGTTAACGCTGAAATTGAATGTGTTACACACGTTACACATTATTTAAATGAACGATTTATTGTAATTCGGACGTTTGGGCACATTACAAGATGGTAGAAAGTACTTTAGTATGTACTCAAATTTGCTTAGTATAATTCATTTTTAAACATGCAGATCGGTTGGTTAGATTCAATACTTGGTAAGGTGCAAACATGTTTAGACAAAAATATGTCGTGGATCTATAAATAAAAACAGGATTTGAGGTGCTATTAACTAAATTTGCTCTTAATTATCCTGATCTCGTTTTCAATTGATCAATTAGGAATACATTATACTATGCAATATGACTGAAATAAATTAATAATGGATAGTAAATGTATTAATTGGATAAAAATTGGTAAAAATATACCACAAATAACTGTATCACAGTTTAAACCAAAATATAACCAGTTTATTTTTAAGTACCTCCTACTTGCAATTTTTTTTAATACTTTTCTTTTGCAACCACCCAAGTATTCCTCTTTGGCTTTAAAAATACTAGCTTGTCCTTTCTTAAAACATATAAGTTTTCTGTTTCCCGTGGTTTTCTGACAACGATTGTAGTAAACAAAAATTGGATGCTCTATTAACTGGTTTTATGTACAGTACTCATAGTAATGAGTGCTATAAAACTGGGATTTAAGTTTCGAATATACACTTTTTTAAGGATTGTTAAACACTGGTCCATTGCTGAATGAGGCCCAAATTTTGGGAGGAAAATGGGGTTTTCTGCCACAAAGGTTTCCTACAAGGCAATCTACAAGTTTCCTTACTCTCCGAGCTGCGGGAATTTCGGTCATCACGTTAGTAGATATAAATAAGACAACTCTCATACCAGACAACCAGAGGACATGAATAAGTGGGTTAGTTGCTTTGTCGTGGCGTTCCAGCGGGTGGGCATACCCTGGCCCACTGTGGCTGCTATAGAGCACTTGAGCCCTTTTCAGGGGTTGCTCATAATTCCATTGTTTTACGATGTATGTTAATATAATAATAATATTATTATATTATTAATGTATTAAGTATTACATTATTATAAATAATCAATGATAATTTCCAAACCGCATTCTTTAGTGGCAGGACAGCTTAAAGGCGGCCGTGTTTCACGGGGGGGAAACTTTCCCCATACTCGGGGAATATGATTACAGATTATAAACATCATTTTGTTAGAAAGCAAAAACTTTGCAATACATTCATGTTACATTAGGAGTGGGGAATGTTTTAAAGATTTCAAAGTATAATAAGTTAACATAATAAATATTAAGTATTCATTGTAATAGTGGGATCTGACAGTAAGAGTTTCCACCTAACAAGAGTTACACTATTTTTACTGCAAAAAGTTTGTGTAATTCAACATATCAATTGAACAACTTAAAATTCGCCATACTATTTAAATAAGGTAAAATAAAAATTAATTCATTAAAAAACAAAATTGTTCTAAAATCAAGCCGTTCACGTAACCTCACGTAAAATCGCGCGATTTATTCATGACTCAAATGGCGTCTAATAGCTGTTTAGGCTTTTTTGCAGCTAGTTTGAAACAATCTAGAATAACTAAAACTTATTTTTTCAAGCAAACCCACATACTAAAAATTTTAAATTAAATAGATGTTTCCATTGTCTTCATATTCCAAACGGAATAACAATGTTTACAGTTATTACCACTCCTGCCACTCATTTACAGTACATACAAGAGTCCAATAATAGTTTTCCTTTTAAACTTAAATCCTATACCCTAATATGAGTAAGGTTTGCTTGCTTGCTTGCTTGCTTGCGTGTTTGCTTGCTTGCGACACGGATCTCAAAAATGGCTCCAACGACTTCCTTAAAATGTTTGAACTAACTAATTTCTGGGATAAAAATAAGTTCTAGGCAGGCCTCATCCCCAGGAAAAATCTAATAATGTAAAAAAACTAAAATGAAAAGTTAAAAAAATTAACATTGGGCTTATGGAGTTTCAAATCAAAACAAAAGAATTGCATCAGCTGTTCATAATCAATCAGGGAACTGTCAAAGTAATACTCATCTGAGAGCAGAGATTAAAATATTTGAGTGAAGATTACATAAATAGAGTAGTAAAATAAATCAAAGGGACATTGAGCTATAAATAACAACTGGAGTGACCTTAAAAATGTAGAAAAGAGGCAAATGAGTTATACAAATATGATTATCAGTAGGGGGAAGTGGTGAAATATTACTCCAAGTCATCTAAACAAACTGACTGGCCTTCCCCCGAGCAAAGCTCGGCCCCCAGGTACTTTATATGATATATCCAAAAGTTATCTCATTTTCATACGTTCTAGTTGCAAATCTTCATAACGTTGAATCTGCACAGGGACGTTAAAGATTATTGATATAGGCTACCCACTGATTATCAATTGGTACACTTTGCATATAAAAGAAGTTGGACTCTCTACACGTGCATGGAAGATATTTTGTTCAAAATCGTCATGGAATAAACATTTTTATTTTGTTGTTAATATTATGGGCTATTGGTAAACTATATATATATCACACACAAAAAACAATCAAACGCTCTTATATCATCTATATTAACATACGCTAGGTTTTTTTTTACAGTCATAACTCGATAACGGCGGGACGGATTTTAATGTTTGCGGTGCCAAATTAAAGTTATTTTTAAGTAGATTTGCCAATACGTCTCAGAGTTTTAAAAAAGAGTGTCACTTACACAGTAAAGGGCTGAATTTTCGGAACAGTTGTGCTATCCGACGCCGACGGCGGATGTCTACGTGTTGATTGAAAGTACGTTGTTATCATTCGTTTAATATCAAATGTTTTGTCATATTTGTTTACAGCTGAAGAAACCTTTCGTTGGCTAAAAACTTGCTCGGATTCAAGCAACAGGACAACTAATGTTAAGTAAATAAGTAATTTAAGCAAGAAATTGTTACTATGCACCCCACCTCTATATTACGTTTCTATTTTACACAATTCAATTAATATACTCGATGATTTTGATGTTTAAGTAAAACTGGGCTGATGATCCCAGTAAGCAGATGCAATTACTGTCCATTTGAGTACGATTTTTTGAACATCGAAGAACACTATTTGTACTCATTTCTGTGGTAAAACTAGTTAAAGTAAATATACATACTTATATCCATGCATACTGTATTCTTTATATATTTACAAACAATGCAGTAAATATACATATAAATTACTTGTTTTGTTAAAGACAACTCATTAAACAATAACTTCATTCCAATAAAAAAGTTTTGTTATAATGGATGGATTTCAGGATGGTATATCAATAGTTTTAAGACGTCTCGTAGAATTGAGAAACTAATGTCGATAATTTTATAACAGTGAAAGTTGTAGATAATAAATATGACCTCACTTCTTTATTCTAATTTACTACACAATATTTCACTTAAAAAATAAAATAAAAATTAATTACTGTATTTTAACACTAATAACTCTAGTCCTCGTCCTCATCATACTGGTTACACCAACAAAGGTTCGGTTAAATTATTAAAATTATTTAAAAATTAAGGTTCATTTACGCCACAGCATTGACTATAATAGTTGATGGACATAAAAAGCGACAGTCAGTCAACTGTTGTTGCCAGCTTGTAGGTGACTCTGTTGTAAATGAGAGTTTTATTGTAGTGCTTGGTTCAAACGCTGTTTTTGTTGAAAATCATTTGAGTTTCAAGACTTGCCTGTTATGTGTGCTAAAAATCAGTCTAGCTTTCCATGCGCCCCATCAGAGGATTAGCGGCGACACTACCACCCCACGCACATTCACCCTCACACATTTCCGGCCTACCTGCTGCTAACTGTTTCTCGATGAGTCACTTACTAGGCCTTGTCTGCAAAACTGCAACTTTAAAACAATTGACTTTATTTTATTCGCATTGTATTATTCACATTTTGCACGTTATTCCATGACTATAGCGCCCATGCAAACATGGTGTAATTATGTTTTTCCTAACAGTTTGTAATTCAAGTTTTATCTACCTGACCCATATAAATGCTTAGGCATATTTTCTTTTTAACGCTGTAAAAATGTGTAAAATATTCAGTTGGGCAAAACAAATTTTGGTCGAACGTAATTCTAGTATTGCAGGCTTACATAGATTTATATTCCATTTTAGGAGCCCGGGAAATGTAGTTGGTTATCAACAAAGTTAAACAAAGTACGGTTCTTAATTTTTAAGAATCTTAATTGTTAGTTAAGGTAACTAACAATACTTTTTGGGAGTTCACTAAAACTCAAAAACTAGAACTTTAACCATAATTGAAAAATCCTTTCACAACTGTAAACCTTTTGTACTCTTTATATTTAGGAGAAAGTGTATGAGAGAAATACTGAACGGCTTGTGGAGGTACAAATTGTCTTAAAGTATGGATTATCATAAGCTAGTTACAGAAAAAATACTTTAATTTTATTTGGTTTAGTTTGTTGAGCTTATTTCGCCCGTCCGGGGTTTATCTTCCCCCCTTGTATTATGACAGACGGTTCAAGGTTCTTTCTTGACTAGATGATAAACAAGCTGTCCTTCTTAGTATTAGAAAACTAGAAAAACAAACGATGTCGCGGTGCGGCGCAAAGGTGTGGGGACAGGATATTCGCTTGACTAGTTATCGCAGTCCGTATTTCTCGGTTGGTAAATCCAATAGCAGCGTTCTTCTAACTAGGACAAAAGCTTTCGAAGGCCAAGATGTCTCATATTTTGAACAGTTTTCCTTGTTTGATGTCTCCAAAAACGTGCATACCAAACACAAATTTGATTTAATTTAATTTGCAGAACTATAGTTGCCAACAATATTATGGTATAATTGATTTTCAAAACCACTGATTAAAGGAATACGTTAAAGATGCATATCGTTCCAGCTCGATTGATAAACAGGCAATTAAAAAGTTAAGTTTCGGTTAACAAATAAAACTAAATTGCTTTGTTAACAAACGTTCATATGTCGTCTAACATAATTTGCACTTAAATTATTTCCTTGCTAAATCATATCAAAACATCTTGATTCAATTAATTATTCAAAACTTTACTGTATATAATAAATAACTAATAAACGGAACTAAACAAATAAGTTAATAATGTATTAAATAAAATTATAGTCATAAAATATGTAAAATAACTATAGTGAAAAACAAGCATGCGTGTATTTAATAATTGTTGCCATAATGTTGTTAAAATCAATACTTAAAATTTTAAGGTCAATTTTAAATTGATTTAAACCCTATTATAGTCTAGTTATATTAGTTATTTTTGCGTTGTATAACCAGGGTAAAAGTTATTTTTCCCTTATTTTACCAAAAATATCAACTCTTACATATACTGTGCAGATTATCAATTTTTAACCAAATATTTGTGTGCATTGCATGCTGATATACTTAGCTGCTTCAGATCAAAAGAAAATGGTATCGTCTGAATTATTTCGTCATGGCAAAGATCGAAGATTGGTTATCTAGTTTGTTTTAGCGAATTTCCCCTATACGGAAGAAGCTATTACCGTAGGTCTCATGGTAAGCCCGAGACCATGATAACTTTTTGTTTTGAGGTCCTCAGATGCCAAAAACACTATTCGTTCAAATTTATATGTATATATATATTTGTGTCCGTGAATGCGATAACTTGAGTAAAAACGTCCGATTTCGATGACATTTGGCTCAGATTTGTAAAATAACATTCAAGACTATAAGATCGAAAACCATAAAAATCTAATATGGGAAGGGGGGTTTATGGGGGTTTTAAATTTTCCAAAAATCAGTTTTTGTATTTTTTACTCTAAAATGTTAAAAAAAACTTAATTTTGGTTTTGACCATGTTATCGAGCTTAAAAAACAAATAATATAGTATTTTGAATTATTAACCAAGGTTCAGTGGTTGCGGAGAAAATCCAAAAAACCTACTCATAAAATCTCCCATTTTAATCTTATGGGAAAAAGCTTTTTGGCTTTTCCTCAGTTTATTTTAATGTAAACTTCATATTTGCTTTTACTAATCTGTTCAGTTCCACAAAACAATAATTTTGGTGTTTAAATTGTGATTCTACGCCCAACCGTTGCAGAGATATTCAAAGTGGTAAACACAGTACGTTGTCCAATGTTATCCTTATGGAGGATAAATAAAATTTGATATCTCGATTATTTATGAATATATGTTAATGAAACTTGGTATGTGGCTTCACGTAGTACTGGTATATTGATGTTTGCACAAAAAAATTGATGTTTTGTTGATTATTCCCGTAGCAGCAAACCTGCGTACTCAGCCCCCCTGTTATTCTTATGGAGAATAAGTAAAATGTAATGACTCCCTTAATTATGAACACAAATTAATAAAACTTGGTATGTAGCTTCACTTGGTTGAGTTATATTGATAATTGCATAAAAACCAATTTTTTTGTTCCTTGTTGCAGCAAACCTGCTTACTCAGCCCCCATGTTATTCTTATGGAGAATAACTAAAATGTTATATAGCGCTTATTTATGATAAATATTGATGAAACTTGGTATGTGGCTTCGCCTAGTTAAATTCTATTTATATTAGCATAAAACCCAATTGTTTGTTTTCCTTGTTTCAGTAAACCTACGTACTTATTACCAATGTTATTCTTAAGGAGAATAATTAAAATCGCTTATAGTGAATATATTTATTTTTATGAAACTTGGTATGCGGCTTTATGTGGTATTAAGACATATATTAAGCATTGGAAATTTGCTGAGTACGCAGGTTTGCTGTGACAGGTGTATTTACGTTTTAAATCATTTATAGGCTGTGTATGACTACAAAATCGAACGCTTCAGGCTACATTGCGAAGTTGTCCAATCCGTGCAGTGCTGTCCACATTGCTGTCGTCTTTGTTCTGATAGCCGTGTGGAGTGGAATACCACGGGAGAGCACGCTGGATTTCAGACCTCATCGTTCTTTTGTTGCTAATGGGGTTTTGCCAGCTTGACCCAAATATTATGTTGTAGAAAGTTAGGATCAATTTTCGGACATAATTACTATTTTAGGGGGGCTGGTATGTACTACGACCCGATAACGATGTTGACCTTGGGGAAACAACTGCACACATATTTATTGAATGTCATCTATTATTTTCTTTATATATTAACAAAATGTTATTAAGTCTTTATTTTGACCAAATGAAAAACATGTTTGACAATACAATACTTACACGTAAATTACAAGAGTTTTTATTTACAAACATTTCTAAGAAGTTCAAAAACGTCTATAAGTTAAATTGTTTTTTATTAGAACCGGATAATATTTTCCTCGATGCATTTGTCAATATTTTCAAAATATTTTTATGATTACTTTTTTAAATATATCTATACTATTATAAAGAAGAGGTAGTTTTTCTGTCTGTCTGTCTGTCTGCTGTTCCGAGTGAACGCAAAAACTACTGAACCGACTGGGCTGAAACTTTACATAGAGGTAGATCTTGAACCCATGTAACACATAAGCCTATTCACTTCCTTAAAATCCCCTCGGGCTACGCCCCGTGAACGTCCGAAGTTTCAATGTTTACATTTCAGAAGAAAGTAAACATTCGGAAACTGTAATGCGAACAGCTGTGGATAATTCCATTTGACAGCTTAAAGAGCAGAAGCAAGAATACCGTTTCAAGATCTCAACCTTTCTCACCCGTGCGAAGAACCGACGGGTACATTCTACTAGTCTTTTATATAAACGTTTCTTTACTGGAATTTGAAAATATTACTTTTTTTATCTTTTCACATTGTATTTAAAACGTTTATTATTAATAAATGGAAGATATTTTTATAAACAAAGAAAAAACATTTTGAACAAGTCTAAAAAAATGTAACAACATTTTTATAGTTGTATTTTAAAAACGTTTCTTAGCTGTAACTTAACAAATATTTTCTTTCCAATCTTCTCAAAACGTTTTAGGGATGTTTATTTTCTCAAACGAAAAAATTGTTTCTGGAATATAAAGGGAAAACATTTTTATCACACGTTTGTAAAAAGTATAAAAATATATTTTAATAATTAGATTTTAAAAACGTTTTAAATGGGGTTTTATATGCCATCCTGACCTAAATATGTTGTAGAAAGTTAAGATCAATTTTCGGACATACTTAATATTTTAGGGGGGCTGGTGAGGACTACGACCCGTCGATGGTGTTGACCTTAGGGAAAATAACTGCACACATAACTTGTTAACGTGTCTTAAATATGGCTTGTTAGTTGAATGATTTATTGAATGTCATTTATTATTTTCTTTAAATACTAACAAATTGTCATACAAGTTTTTATTTTGACCAAAGGAAACATATTTTACAATACAATACTTAACACGCAAAAAAGTATTTACTTACAAAAATTTGTAAGATTAAAAAAATACTATAAATTGTTTTTATTGGAACCGGATAATATTTTCCACGACACATCTGACAACGTTTTCAAAATATTTGTATGATTACTTCTTTTAAATCTTATATAAAAGTTTCTTCACTGGAGTTTGAAAATATTATTCTGTTTATCTTTTCACATTGTTTTTAAAACGTCTATTATTAATAAATAGAAAATGTTTTTATCAACAAAGAAAAAAACATTTTGAACAAGTCCAAAATAAATAATTTAACAACATTTTTATAGTTGTATTTTAAAAACGTTTCTTAGCTGTAACTTAAAAAATATATTTTTTTAAATATTCTCAAAACGTTTTAGGTATGTTTATTTTCACAAAAGAAAAAATGTTTTCTGGAATATAAAGGGAAAACATTTTTAACACACGTTCGTAAAAAGTAAAAAAATATTTTTGTAATTAGGTTTTAAAAACGTTTTAAAAAGGTTTATTTTGTATTGCTTGAAAATATGTTATAAGAAATATTTGTAAAACGTTTTCTAAATATCCATTTTCCACCATATGAAAAACATTTTTTTAAACACCTGATGAAAACATTTTAAACATGTTTTTCAAAAAATATTTTAAGAAATTAGTTTTTAAAATGTCTAGAAAACATTTTTCAGCCCTTAATAGAAAATATTTTACAAGAATATTTTGAAAACATTTTCTGAATATTTTTAAATATTGGAAATATTTTAGAAACGATGGAACATTTTAAAAATGTTTTTAAAATATACCTTGCTATCTGGGACACGTTTGCTCTTATTTTCTTTGCTGGTGTTTCTGAAGTTTTAACAGGATGAGAGACTCTCCGATGGTTTTGTACAAACTCTCTACATTTTTGAACTAACAGATAAGCACACCTGTCAAACCATCGTGCATGTTCTTCCCATGGGTTATATGTTGCTTGCCAATTCTGCAATCCTCCTCCGCAATTGTAACAAACGGTCTTATCATCTTGCCCCATGTAAAAGAAACCAGCATCTGCAAACTCCATTCTAGACTTGTATAGAAACGAGTCTTTTAATATTGCATCAAACGTATCAAATCTCGATTGTAACTGTGCATATTTAGGAAATCTCATTCTCCTCTTTACTACTTTATGTTCCATTTTGTTTTTGTAGGTTGTACCAAGGCAAATGTTGGAGGTATACTGACACGGCGTAAGCGTGTAGGGCAGGTACCAACCCTTCCCCCACCACAATATTCCCCGACCAACTTATTGTTAGTCTGTATGAAAGTGGATTGGTTAAAGTATCCTTTAAGGCTGTGCAGTCAAACAATTTTTAGTTTTTTTTCTCACTGTTTTTTGTTTATTACGATTATACAAACCGTAAACACACATTTTTTTGGAAAAATATTTCCGTTATGTTGGTTTTTTCACCCTTTGAAGTGCCGTTTTAGAGGTATTTTGAATTGTACACTAGTTGAAAACGGCCAATTACAAATGTTTCAAAATTGGTTTATGTATTTACAAAAAATATACTTAAGGGTCACCTAAATGGATTTTAGTAAAATTTTTATTATTTCAGGAAATAAATTTTGTATCTCGGTTGTTTTTTATTCGAGTGGTTTTAAAACTTCAGCTAACCCAAGCCAAGGGTGTTCAAAGACAGTTTTACACAAGAATATGTAAAAATTAGGTTTCATAAAAAAGTTGTGTACAATAAACTTTTTAATTTTAGCCCGCGCCAGACACCTATCTACCCCTGAGCCACCCATATCGCCCCGACTCGCACGTGCAGGCACCCGCGCACCATATTTCTCTCTCACTCGCACATCCCTTTACTCTCTCACACATCTCCTCTCTCTCTCTCACTACCCCGCATCGGCCCGCCGCGTCGACTGCCGGCACCGTCACCCCGTAACAGAGGAGGCATCTTCCTTGCAAATAAAACAAAGGTCTAAAAGCCAGGTTGTGTAAGTTGTATGTAGGCCTGAAGTCAGATTTCTTTATGCCCATCAAAGATGTTTAATATGTTTTTACAATTGTTAATTAGGCCCTACAAATTTATTCTTAAGACAAAAACGCCACATTTTATTTCTGTTAGTGAAAAGGGGTTTTCTTAGCTAATAATCAAGTTGTTTATACACAGTTTTCTTTGCTTTTTTCTATGTAAGTCAAATACAATTTATGACTCTTCAATTACACATTAAATAGTTGCCAACCATATTTTAAAATACAAACGCACTTATAAAGAGCACGTTTGATTATAAAGAGATATGGATTACAATTTGTTCAGCTGTGTGATTTGATTTGACTATAAAACATAACTCAGATGAACAATAGAAGCTGTTGGGGAAAACTAGCCTTATATCAGGGCCGTAAGGGCGCACGGGGCGAGCGGCCAGGGCCCCGGGCCCGAGGGGGGTCCCCAGGCCACGGAAGTGGGACCCTTCAGACCACTAAGGAGGCAGTTTTTAAAATTTGTTCTGAAAAAGTTGGTTATTTCTTAACTGAAAACAATACAAATAATTTTAAGATGTAAAAGGTGTACGTTCAAACTAAGTATCAAATCCAAAGTCATTCAATAATTTGTATTATTTTAATACCATGTGCGGACTTGATAAACTTGCCCAAATCCAGTAACTAAAATTGGCCAGGTAAGATTTGAAACATAACTACTGATGGCATTGTAGAGCACTTATTTTGCTGAGCATAGATTGTATATATTGTATTGTTCAATATAAATTATAACAGCCATGCTTTGCCGTACTTGGAAGTTGCATACAGTATTCCGTTCAAGTCGATTTAAGTTTGTTGTTATTGTTGCACAAAACTAATTTTGATATATTATAAATTATTAGGAACAAACAGCTAAATATAAAGTAATTAAATAATAGTATCAAAACTATAATTGGTTACGAAAGTCAGTTAACGTAGGACACTGAGTAGTCATAAGTGTTTGAGGTTATCCTAAATATGATGATACAATTAATAATAAAGATAATAATAATAATGGTACGGTAGCTTTTAGCCTATTTCTTGTTGTTATTTTGTTCGTATCGTCTTTATATATAATTCTGTAAACGAAATTTTTAAGTAAAAATTGTGGGAGTTTGGCTAATTGCAGGATAATGGGAGAGGTCTTGATCCCAGGGACTCGGGCAAAATAACAGTATTTCTAAATATTTACCAGCAAACGAACAATAACGTAAAACATCCCCCATAAGAAAAGCATGGGGATTTAAAAACGTCTGCTTTGTTTACTTTAATTATTACTCAATACGATCAGCACTGCCCCGGTATCAGTGAGTGTTACGGGATGTATGCGTATCATTGTTGCCAACACTGAATCCTGCGATTACCCCCCACATCAAGTTTAACGTAAGAAGAAACAAGGCCCAATGATAAAGATAATATTTCATTGTATCAAAATCACGTAAACTTATCTCGAAAATAATGTACAAACTTCTACAATATAACTGACTTTTTACTACATTTTCAAATATTTAAATCTCTTTAAGAATATTTTTATGTTCGATAATATCAAATGCATCCGGAATAAGAACGTGTTTTAAAGTTTAAACTTGTAAAAAGTTACCTTTGAATTAGCATTAAACCAGAGTTTAGAAAATTATATTTTGCGTTGGCATAATGGAGTTGGTATAATTTATGACTTTTCAGCCAAGAAATGCCGAGAAAGGAGTTTTTACCGTCTATACTGCATGAAATACTAATTAATAAAGTCTATCCAGCAGTATGTTGATCTACGACCTTTTAAAGAGTTCCAAATCAATGTGTATTGAATTCAAACATATAATATAACATTTATTATAACAAAACATTTCATATGTGCTATATTTTGATTGTTTTCATGTTAGTACGATGATTTTTGTGGTAAAGCAATTACTCGAGATATTTCTTTTTAAATTTATAAGTTGTTGGTTTAACTAGTCATAATGTTTTTTATTGTATATTAACTTAATATATTAGTAACTTGTTGGATATAGGCTTGAGAGCTAAAACCAGACTAAATCCTGTAAAGAAAATTAAATACAACATTTTTATTTTGAAAATTTTTAAAGTTTTCACAACAAATTAAAATTTGTTAATTATTTGTATATTTGGTGTATTAATTACAGACTAGACAATTAAAATTAATAAGGTTATATTACGGAATAGAGAAATATCTATTGTATGTATACCTACATACATGCTTGTATTTATGTTAGGGGGCCCCATTTTCGTATTCGCCTGGGGCCCCAGAGGTCCTAAATACGGCCCAGTCTTACATATTAAATCGCTAAGGAATTTCGTTTTTGGCTCGCTACGTCGTTATTTCTCAACCGATTTGGACAATCGATGTGTCATTTTAAAGTTTTTACACTTGCACATTAATAGAAAAAAAATACTCTTACTCTCAAAGCCTGTTTTTGGGTAAAGACAGCCAGTCCTACTCTTAAACATGGGGTATTGTGGTTTCTACGGACTGTCTCGGACCGTGACTATTGGTTTTATGTTAACTGTCGGCATGAGTCTCTAAAGTTGCTGTAAAGGAATTCAAGCAATACAAAATTCGGGACCTGACTGACATGGTTTACCAGGATATCTCTTGGTGGTAATGTATACTTTTGGAAACCATTTGCCTCCCTCCCTATCTGGGTACTACCAAACTGCCACCCGTTTTTTGGGCATATCTGAAGTTTGAAAACTTCACTATAGTAGAAAAATATTTAACCATTGCTGTACTAGGCCAATCATATATATAGTACATTAAAATCGCAAACAAACGGTTAGTTCTGATATTTTAATATGTTGTTAGGATTACTACCAGTAGTTTACTGATGCCTTAGACTTTGTTTCAAAGTTAATGTGTTTATTTGTTATCAGATATTTTATCCGTGATTCAATCGTATTTTATACTGGATCTTGTTAAAAACCGTTATCATATGAACTATATTAATTCGATTTTTGTAAACAAATATTTGATTAAAATTATCTGTTGTTTAATTCACATAAAAATACCCTTTCCAGTTTCTTTAAAGTGATCATATTTTAGCGAAACTTTGGTATGTGAATTGACCTTAGTTCTGGCCTATTTATATGCTTTGCATAAAAAACAATTTTTTATTTTCCCCGAAGCAGCAAACCTTCATACTCAGCCCTAGTGTTATTCTTATGAAGAATAGTTAATGTTTGATATGGCCTACCTCCCATAGTTATGAACCTAAATTAAATAAATAAAGGTATGAAGCTTCACCTTCTTGAGTTATTTTGATAATTGTATAAAAAAAGTTTCTTATCTTCCTTGTTTCAGCGAAAACCTGCGTACTCAACCCTAAAATAAAATGTTATACTGTATTTTTGAAACTCATGATAGCGATGGATTTGAATTTTATAATTTATTTATTTGGGCTTTACCTATCGCTTCTAGGGTTTAAAAACTATTGTTTCTAGTGTTTTAAACACTAGAAGTGATAGGTAAAGTCCAGATAAATCGATAATAAAAATAGTATATATCACTTATTTACGTATGTATTGTTATGTAACTTGGTAAGTGGTTTTATGTGGTAGCGAGGCACATATTTATGCATTGGAAATTCGCTGAGCACGCAGTTTTGCTGCGACGGGGTTATTTGTATGTTAGTAGAGCGTTTCCAACTTGTTAAAATACGTTTCATAATTAATTTTATCTGCGATATCATAGATTTGAGAGACTTGACTGAATTCATTAAATATGACATTTTTAAATGGTATATTAACCGCTGAAAATTGTATAACAAATAAATATGTTTATAACACATGCGGAGAGGCTGATTGAGTTGAGTTCCCGCTGTGCTGCTTGCTATTTGCCACTTCAGAATCTTGGTGCCCGATGAAGGTTCAGGGCAGGGCGAGTAGCAAGCCTAGCTGAGTGAAAGTGGTTTGACCACTTGGGGAAGTTGGGGGTTGGGGGTAGTTGAGGGGAGGGTTCTGCGTGTGTGTGAGTGAGCATCCGGGACTCTGCATGTGTGTGAGTGAGCAGCGACTGGCCTGACCTCTAGGCGGAATAGCTTGTCAATAGAGTCGACTGCACCACCTTAACCAATACAGCGCATGTTATAAGTTCTGAATCTAGGTCAAGGTCACCAAAGAATGTTTTTTAAAAAGATAAAATATCAGTACTTGGAGTTAATACTGATATTTTATATTTTTTTATTTTTTATTTTATTTTTTTCATAAAATACATTTCAAGTTTTACATGATATTGGCTTAATCTTACAATGTGAAGTTCCGGACGAGGTTAAATGCAGAGATAGCTCGGTAGAGTTGTTCCCGCTGACTCCGTGTGATACTATATACAAGGTTCCAGGTTCGATGTTTTGCAGATCTTCATTTTGAAGCAGTTGAACAAATCTCTTGGGCACGAAAATTTGGAATTTTGCTTTATCTCCTACTGTGTATGGATCATCGCTTAAAGATACGAGAATAGCGTCTCCCACTGATGTTTCAATCTTCCTCATGTCGTGCACGATGTAATGTTTGTTTAATTTAATTTCTGAAGTTTTTCTTGTTGGTAGTATAGTTGATTTTGATTGGGTGTTAAACTGATCCCCCAATGTCTGCAGAAATTTCTGTGATGCCATCTTGATACGTGTTCTCTCGTTGGAGTCTGGAGTAATACTGATGGTGGGTCTCCTCGCTCTCCCCGATTTTATACCCACCGGTTCCCCCTCCACTTTGAGGAAGTCGAAAAGCAGCTAAACGATAAGCGTTATTTACAGCACAATGAAATTGTGCGTGTTTATTATTCTTTGTTAAAATACAAATATTGTCCATCTCAAACTTGAAACACTTATCCATTTCAACATCTATTACATCTTTTGTAGTATAAAGCTGGATCCAATTGCGCTTTTCTAATCCTTTTGTATAAAGTCTTGTAAATTTACTGCAGTAGTGATTCATAATGCTTTCCACTTCTTCAAAACTTGTATAACCTTCATTCCAACCAATGTAATGCAAGCTTCTCGTCAACCACTTATTAATTCTTTTGGATTTGGAGTTTAATTTGTTAAAAGGAAATGGAGGTTTGAATAACAATTATAAATGACATTTGTTTGCAGGTCTAAGATGATTGGTTCTTTAACAATTTATCTATCATTGTTTCCATGAAAAGCTTGAAATTCAATTAGACCAGACCTCTCCATCTTTCGGATGTCGACTGACCTGTTTCCATACCACGGTAGAGATTTTATAGCTCAGGCCGTACAGTTCTCAGCGCGTTGGTGTATATTTAACGTGGACACCATCGCCGGTAGGCCTACCCCACGAACTTCTTTTAGTTTTTTAAACTGTTTTAGTTAAAACGTTTTCTGTTTCCTCATTTTGTACAATTTATTCTTCTTTAACCTTTTTTTCTTCTTGAATCTTTTGTTCATTAACTTTTTGTTCATACTCCTTTAGACATCTCCACATTAAAACCTCATAAGGTATTTGGTTAAAAATATATGTATCTATTGGACCGTAAAGAATTTAGCATCGGGATGTTGTTCAGTTGAATCTACCAAATAGTCTTTTACCACAGTGCTTGAAAATACAAGTTGTTTCACATACCTGGTTATAGGTGAAGCTTCACAACTCAAAACGTAGAATTCATCCTGTGTCAGTTGAATTTTGTCATCATGTTTTGTCAGATCTCTAAACCGTACTTGCTATTCTCCGCGACACTTTAAAATGTCAATTTCAATGTCACATTCTAATAGACGAATAGCTGTCTTTTTTCCAAACATGTTCTTTGCCAAGTAACATTCGATAAGGTGTAAGTGTTTAAGATAAGAATCCCATGCGGCATCTGAAAAAATACCATTTTAGTTCCTTGGTTTAAAATTGCATTATGTGTATAACCCAAGTCCTTTACCAAACCGATTGCTATGCCTTTAGTCATACATCTTGAGATTGGATATAGTATGCGAAGAAAAATATCTGTCAGTATGTTTAAAGGGATGTTGTTTTTAGGTTTCTCTTCCTCTTTAAAGTCGACGTAGATGTTGTAGCGTTGTCTAATTTTACTTCTTCATTGCGAAACTTGAGAAACTCGTCCAATTCCTCTTCATACTCTTTGATACAAGAGTCTTCGTTTTGCACCAAACCTCCCACTTCTGCATTGTTATGCTCCTGTACGTCCAATTCCTCTCCATACTCATTGATGCAAGAGTCTTCGTTTTGCACCAAACCTCCCACTTCTGCATTGTTATGCTCCTGTACGTCCAATTCCTCTTCATACTCTTTGATGCAAGAGTCATCGTTTTGTATCAAACCTTCCACATCTGCATTGAATGATCCTGTACTACAGAGGTCATCTCGACTGTAATAGATGCTGTTTCAACCGCAAACGCTGATCAACTGAACCCCTCTTGTAGTGCGCGCTATTTATACCCTTCCCCCTCCATAGACCTACAGAACCATTTTTACAATACCTTTTAGAGGTGTGTACGTTGAAATTTTATCGTGAAGAATCAAGCAATACGCAGTTGCATTAGCGGGTATGTTAGATTCAAACTCCATTTCCAACTTAATATCTACAACACTTGACGACTTTACAGATTCATTTTGTTTAGAACAATCAATAACCACGATAGGCGCTTTTGAATTGAACTGCGTTGGTGATAGTAGCGGTGTGTTCATTTTACCGTAGTAAGATGTTAAAAATCTAGCGTACATATCGTATAGAATGCTATATTGGTTTTTATCGAATGATATGTTTAAATTGTCATACGGAAAGAATTGTGAGTTGAGGTATAGTTTACAATTTTTAAGTTTACAATTATCAAACGATGACAGATCAGCTGTTATTCAATCATTTCAGTTTAATTTAGTCTCTGCTCTCAGGAAACCACATGCAAATTAAAAAACAGCAACATTCATTTGACAGTTCACTGGTTGATTATAAGCAGCTGTTACAATTATTTTGTATTGATTTTTAACTCCATGCATAAGCCCAATGTTATGCTAATTTTTTACTCTTATTTTCTTATTTTAAAATATTTGATTTTGCCTGGTGATGAAACCTCTATAAAACTTATTTTTATCCCAAAAATTAGTTATTCCTAACACTTTAAGGAAATCGTTGGTGCTGTTTTTGATATAAGAGTAGCAAGCACGCACGGCGCAATAATGCAAATCTTGCTCCCATACAGATATAATTGCTTGTCTTACTTTGGATTATATTTCAGGAAATGAGTTGGTTGTTGCTTTGAAATAAATGTCCTCAAATAAAAACGGTATTTTGATCCCGATGGAATCACACTAAACGTTTTTAAATAAAAAACCCTTAAGAATTAACCTTTATTTGTTCAATATTATTGTTCATAGGGATATAAGAAGTTAATATTAAACTCAAGTTTTTACCTAACTAAAAAAAGAGGATTTTTTAGAAAACTACAAACCCTGCATACGAATCCCTAATTCCTGTAAGCGGTTTTGAAAATTTCAGTAATATGACCTGTAAAATTAATAAAAATTAGGCATCAAAAACAATTCCAAGATCTATAATTTTAGAGAAAGCTGTCTGTTAGAGCTCCCGCCACTTTCTAAAACCCCCACCCTCGTCCTTTCAGGGCTTGGGGGTGTTTTATGAGTTTTTAGCGTCCTGCCTTTTGTATTTACATTTCTAACAGTTTTAACAGCTCACATAGTTACAATTCACATTCATTAACCATAAACTGATTGTTCTTATTGATTTATATTAAACACTGTTTTTATGTGACTTAATAAACCGTTCATACATAATAAGTAAAAGTGAACCCAGGTTCGAATCCTGTGGAACGTCAGGTTGAACATGTGCAATTTAACTCTATTATAATTTACTATACTTGTTCTGTTGCAAACGTATGATTCAAGCAATGAACTGTCGTAACGCCTACCCTGTCGTCATAATTTCCGAGACTAAAGAAAATCATCTACTTCTGGTTCCATTATCAGTAATAAACACAATTATTTGATTTATTTAGAACATATAAATCTGAATTTTAACTACAACTTAAATTTCCCAACACTTGTATGCAGTATTATATTAATACAGTTGCTTGTTACATGCAAATCTCAATCCAAAGGTCTAATTTTAAATTATAATAGTTGTTTGCATTGTTTACAGAACAACTAATAATCAGTTGCGAACTAATAACTGAGTAAATTTAATAACTTATTTGTCATCGTCCTTGGGTCAAGAGAAAAATCGTATGACATGTTTTAAGGAGCGAGAGTAATAAATAGTAAAACAAAACATTGACAGTCTGTAGTTAGATATAATCCTTATAACATCTGTTTATTTAATTTAATGGAATTAAGAAAAAACGCATGTGACATAAACTAAATAAAACTCTCCTCCATATGAAAAAAAACATGGGGACTTCGAAGTCCCGTGTGGCAGAGCCCTGAGGTCTAAATCGAAAATCTAAAGAATTTGACGTGTCGTCATTAGAGGAAAGTGCTTTTTTAACTTCTGTTAGGCTGTACAGCTGCCAGTTTGCACATCTGTACACCTAGACGCGTGGGGGGTTTATAATACGTGGGGGTAAAAGTCTTATTGTTTACAAAGTTCGCATGTAGCGTATTAATAATATAGACAGTACCTGGAGGTCCAAGCTTTGCTCAGGGAAGGACAGTCAGATTCTTTATATGACTTGGAATCTCTTTGATTAATTCTTAAGGGTTTTTATTTAAATCCGTTTGGTGTAGCGTGTGGGATTTCTAACGGCGGGTAACCAAGGGAACAAATGCAATAACAGTTTGGGGCACAGTGCTTTACGCATGGTTAGCGTATGCTCTGGAATGACTTTTCGCCTCTATTCGGCTTAGTACCGTTAGTGTTAGAGTATACTTTTGTCAACAAAAGCAAAATTAAATAATTTTATTTTAAAATATTGGTTTTGTTGTTGTCTGCTTTTAATTATGAGAAGTTTAAGTTGGTTCTTGCCTTTCCCAGATGTCAAGCACCGTGGCGCGAACTGTACCATAGTTAAACACTAGTACCTGGGGGCCGAGCTTTGCTTGGGGAGGGGTAATATTTCACCACTTTCCCCCAATTGATTATCAGATTTGTATAGCTCAATGCCCCATTGAACTGTTTTGGGTATGGCCACTCTATTTATGCAATCTTCACTCAACAGCTTTAGTTACTTCTCTTAGGAAGCCACATGTTAACAATTATAAACAGCACGCGTATTACTTTGACAGGTCCCTGGCAACGAAGTGTCCCTGGTTGATTATGAACAACTATTACAATTTTTTAAAATTGTTTTAAACTCAATAATCCCAATTTAAATTTCTTTAACTTTCCATTATTTTATATTTTCTGGGGATGAGACCTGTCTGAACTTAATTTCATCCCATAAATTATATATATCCAACATTTGAAGGAAATCTACGGAGCCGTTTTTGAGATCAGAGTGGCAATCAAGCCCACATGCAAACTTTACTCATATTATAGTATAGGATTAACCGGCAGTGTGATAGTTTGTAGCTGGGCACTTCAGATCTGCGAAAAAGTAAAACTTCTTTGAGTCATTCTAGATGAGGACCTAACACTTTCAGACCATGACCATGTGCCCCATGTATCTCAACAAGCCCTTGGTAGGCCGAGAGGGTTATATAGATTTAGATACCGACTCCCAGAAAATTCAAGAATCGAAATATTGAGATCTATGGGCTACATTCCAAAAAAACTAGTTTCCTGTTTTTTCCACGTTAATGCTTGTTTTTGGGTTTGTTCCAAACTTCGTTACAATTCATACGAAAAACAGTGTGGTTATCATAAACGGAACAGTTGGTCAACAGGTATTTTTTAAGTCTAAGGGACGTTAAATGCTAGGTTTAAAACTTAAGAGTGCAAATTAATTAAAACCTAATGAATCCAACTAAAATACGTTATTCATGTTAAATGAAATATTCATGATTTTTTATCCAAAGACGCAGCATATTATATTTGGTGTATGCATTGAGGTTAAGTTGGTTAACTAGCATAGCAAAGGAAAGTAAGTATTTATGTTCAGTATTTATAAGTTACACAATAAACAACAATATAATATATATACTTAAATAATAACTTTACAGTTCACTTTTGGTACCGTAATCGGGGTTGCAGATTAAAATCTTTAGGTCATATTATGTAAGTTAATAAACTGAGTACCATTATTATAGCACACCTAGGCTAGGCTAGACGGTGGAGAGGCTAGGATAGTTAATCGTAAATATAAATCTAACTTTCATTGCTGGACCTGTGGATGCCTCGTTTACATGAAGAACTTGTATTTATTCATTATAAAACTATCCTAGCCTGGGCCGCAGTGGCTTATAACACTCCTTACTGCACCCTTAAGTATTCGTAATAACGTAATATCCATATTTAGGTAATGTATTAACATGACTCAGAAGGAATTGGTATGGGCCGGTAATAAAACTATGAGCAAACGAGACAGTACCTTAAGTTGTCAATCAAAACAAATCAATAGGACAGTTAATAAAATATTTCATATAATATGTTGCTTCAAATCAACAACTTTAGCAGGTTCAGGTTAGCTAACGAACTGTTAAAAAATTATACGTTTTTGATAACATTAGCCTACTAAATAAACCTTACGATAAAGAATAATTAGTAGGTTGCAGGCAAACTAAATGTAGTCTACTTCTAATTAAATGGACTTCGGTTTAAATGAAATTAACATAGAGTTATACAAATTACCTTGTTATTATTATTTTTTGTAATGTTGGTTTACGACATAAACTTAACCCCTTTAGGCCTACAAAAGATAATTAGTTATTGGACTCAAAATCATTCCTGTTAATTTTAATTTCATATAACGTGTTAAAAAGTAACATAGCATCATAGACAATTTACTTTCATTTCAAATCAGTATAAAGTATTGTTGCTTATATAACGCAGACTGACTTTCACTCAGGATACGTACTTATTACGAAGTGCTACGTACACGTCCAATGTAAGGGCAAATTCACTTCGCTACCGCTTAGGTTAGGTTAGTTTACGTTACGTTACGTTAGGTTAGGTTAGGAGGTTTTCTGGCTCTCAATTTGTTTTAAATAGACAGTGGCTACGTACACATCCGACGTCGGCCGCTACTGTTCACGTCCGTTCCAAATTATGCACCTACGTTACTTTTCCTGTGATTTTTAAAACAAATTGAGAGCCAGAAAACCTCCTAACCTAACCTAACCTATCCTAACCTAACGTAACGTAGCCTAACCCAACCTAACCTAAGCGGTAGCGAAGTGAATTTGCCCTTACATTGGACGTGTACGCAGTCACTTCGTTTTAAATATCACAGGAAAATTAACATACGGTGCATAATTTGGAACGGACGTGAACAGTAGCAGCTCACGTCGGACATGTACGTAGCCTCGGCCTACTTATTACTTCAATCTTTCGAACTACATACGATTCTGGCAAGCTAACCAACTGATAATAGGCACACATATTTTTTATTTTACGTTACTGATTGCACTTCCCTCCAGATAAACAAATCGTAATGCCATAAAATATACTTTTGTACAATATTGTACAGTTAGGAAATTAAACTTAGCCTGCAATTTAAAAATATAATTCAAATACCTATTATGAAATGGTGATATTTGTTTAAATAGTACATGCGACGCAATTGAGTGAAGTTGAAGTGTTAAAATGTAATACTTAAATCACTTAGGATGTTTATGTCCGGCCTTATATTATCTTTAAATACTAAGTAATTAATCAACAAGGCTATTTAGTATTTTAAAATAAAACAAAAAATAGTTTTTATTAGGTATCACTGACAGCCAGTACGGGAGCTTAAGAATTATATTGGATATTACTGTTGATGAATTGATTATTCATTAACCGTATTATTGATCTAATATATTTTTTATAGCATAAAATCACAACAAAATTATATAATTTTACCTTATACTTATTCTACTTGTGTCAAATACAATTGACCAAAATTTATTTTTCCTACGTCTGCCCGTAAAAGCGGTTGTGTTCGCACTTGATAGACGTCGCAAAACAGGTGATTCCCGTATTCATTTTACTTTGCGCACTCATTTTTACTATGCACACTCTCAATTTACCTAGCGTACTCCAGTGTTTCAACTTAAGAACATACAAACAGTCAAAAACAGTCACTGAGCTCTATGTAATATCTGGAGTCAACACTCTTTAACTAAATATTTATTTATTTAATATTTATGTTGGCAAAAGCATGCCGCCTAGTTCAGCTTTTTACCTTGTTATGTTGTCACCTTGGAGTTATCTGGACAAATCAGAATTCTTTGGGAATGCTGTCAAAATTAAAAGTCGCTGACCGGTTGTCTGCTGTAGTGTTTACTGTCAACAGTTTACATTAACATTGGATTTGAATTTAATGTTGGAATCATCCATTATTTATTAATGTTATTATGTCGATATGTAAGTAGAATAAATAATTAAACTAACCACCCAAATGTCCGTTTTTCAATGTCATTCACCAACTACCCTAAACCTAGAAACAAGACTATATTCATGTTACCTAAATCATTACTTAGCTTCAAGATGATTGGTTTATATTTATTTGGCTGGATTCCAAAGTGCAGTTTAACAATTGGTTTCAACTTGTAATGTACTTTAAAACAATGATAACGGTTTCCGAAAAATCACTAAATTTACATTGATTTAAATGGGGAATTAAATTACTATACCACAAAACAGTAACTCCCACATTGCATCAGTAAAACACATTTGCCAACATAACGACCAAAACCACAGCGGGACGCTTTTTTAACATAAAGTGGTGGCTCCAGATTGATATAACATAGAGCTCAGTGAAAACAGTATGCAGATAACGTTGTTTATGCATTTTTTATGTTGGCAACACTGGATAATAAACATATATGTTCTATTGCTGTTGTTCCCGAACAACTTAAACATAAATAAAACCTGTATTTTGTTGAAGTTTAATTAAAGGGTGTTTACATAAAAAACGTGTCCCTAAATTGTGAGTAGGCCTAGTAATGTTACTATTATCCTATTTCAATTAGGTATAGTATATCTTTAAGATAATTTTAAATAGTAGCAGCCTTCTTCAAAAAAAACTAATAAATGTAATTGAAACGCTTTATTCTTACTACAGGAAATATATCATATATGCTATTTATTTATTGAAAAATACTACAAAACAGTCATGCGCCCAATTGAAATGTAGCATTCAATTAATTATAAAAGAATATATGGGAGAGTTCATGCCGGTCCTTTTTCACTTTCTTCATGCACACAAGAATGCAACATATATGAGAGATTACATGCTAAACCTACTTACAAAAAATAGCAAAAATTCATAAAGACAAATAAATTATTAATTTATCATAAATATTATACATATCATACTGTATAATCAATATTTGGCAGACGTAGGACAAATGTCGACTCGCCTACAGCTCTTGCGTAAACATTTATCTCGAGTGCAGCAAAGTGGCCCTTTGCGCACATGTTGCATAAATAACTATTCTCTCTTTGTAAAAAGATGTTCTCACTATCCCTATTGTAGTTAGTCTATGGTATGGCTATTAACCAATAACCAAGGAGGTTTATTTGTAATACTGGAGGCAACACCAATGAAAGAATTGCGAGCCGTTTTCTACCAAGCAAAGAACTGCTCGCTAAAACAATACGAGTCAACAAAGTGAATAAAATGAATAATTATTCATAAATTGAAATTTAAAAATGAATTTGTTAATTTTTTAGTATAAGAAATTGCATGGAAAGAATAGATACATAAAGCAAACGAACCAAATTAATCTGTCCCGTCTTTGTTTACTTTTATTCCAGTGATTTACAAGAGTAGATTTACTTTTAAGCATAAAACGACCAATTGGGACGGTGTAATGATAAATTTGCCTCACCAGTGTACCACTCTGACAAAATCACCAGCTCGCTTTTTCGACAAAAATCGTTAAGTGGCGTTTTCTCCAGATTTATCATAAGACTTCTTCGCTAGACAGTTCGTTATCTAGCCTAATCCTGATGAAGGTAGGAGAGCTTGAGACAATTATTCCTGGGTAACAGTTGAACTACCTTTTTATTGGCTATACTTTTAATTGATTTAATAGGCAATTAAGATTATAGGCCTATCTGTTGTACACAACTAAAATAGGTTATAGGAATTCGAAATGAATTTTAGTCCTCAGACTTACGCTATTATATTTGGCGAATGGATTGAGGTTATGTTTGACTACTAACATATTAAGTAAGGTGAGTTATTATGTTCCAATATTTTAAGTTGTCATTAGTAAACCATAGTAGACCATTACAGTTTACTTATGAAAATTATGGTTACAATTGAAAATATATCTGGTCTTCCATTTTATACTCAATTCCACTGTTTTAGCACACCTAGGCAAGGTTAGACGGCGCCAGCGGCTTGGCTTGGATGGTTTATCATAAATATGTAACATAAACTAATTTAGCACCTAGCCTAACTCAGCAGATTAATACTCCTTATTCCTCCCTTAGGTTGTCCAATTAAGGTAACTATAAGTTTGTCCATGTTATTTAAATACACCACAGACTGAATTGGTTTGTAATTAAACCACACGAGGCAGTATCTAATTAATATGCACTGTTAACATTTAACTTTACTTAGAATTTCAATACAAAACCACGTAAGTTATTTGAAATATTTAAGATTTGTTACAAATTTAATTTAAGGTTCTTATTTGTACTTACTGACTAATAAATGTTCCGTTTATGCTAACTACGTGTTTTTTTCTTCTTTTTTCCAGGGTTGAAAATGTTTGAAACAAAAACAACATACTGATTTAGAAAATGTTATTTTTCCCCTTGTAAAAATCAGTAAAGCCGCAGTTACGGGATTCTAAAAAAACAAACAAAAAACCACAGACCGAATTGGTTTGTAATTAAACCACACGAGGCAGTATCTAGATTAATATGCACTGTTAACATTTAACTTTACTTAGAATTTCAATGCAAAACCACGTAGGTTATTTGAAATATTTAAGATTTGTTACAAATTTAATTTAAGGTTCTTATTTGTACTTACTGACTAATAAATGTTCCGTTTATGGTAACCAGGTGTGTTTTTTTCTTCTTTTTTCCAGGGTTAAAAATGTTTGAAACAGAAACAACATACTGATTTAGAAAATGTTATTTTTCCCCTTGTAAAAATCAGTAAAGTCGCAGTTACGGGATTCTAAAAAAACAAACAAAAAAGCTGAAAAATAATGGTTTCTGTAATACACCGTAACCCAATGGTGAACGAAAGTGTGCGGAATTTCACCCTAAAACAAGGATGCAATTCGTTGTCTAATTAAATAATTAATCAGGGAGCGACTGTCAAAAAAGTGGAACATCCAGTGAATTTAAGGGATCCGGTGGGATTCCGGGGTGATTGTATTGTAGGGAATTTTTTTATTTAGGAGAAGTGACATCTTATATCAAAATAATAAATCGAAATTGAAGTCTTCCTAAATAAAAATTAAAGTTGGTTTCCCACAATGGTGATATTAATGTAAATTGATTTATATGGATTTATTTTGATCACATCCACCAGGGAAAGTGAGACAAACGTTTAGGATTTACTTTGTCTTTGATAAAATAAAAAAAATGTTGATCAATTGTATTTTACTCAGTTAGAATACTTATAAGATTAAATTTAAATTAAATATAAATAATTATGTTTGTTATTGTTGCTGTTTTTGCGCTCTTCGAGGTATATAATACCAATAATATTGTTGACTAATTGTATACATTCGAGCTTACATATTAGTCATCAGTAGTATACCTAATAATACTACTTCTGGTTGTATTTTAATAATACTAAATATAGTTTTGTATGACATTCCTAAGTTTTGTAAATATAATATAGAGCCAGTTATAAAAATACTAAGTGATTGCATTAGTGCTACATTTTAACAGTTAAACTCCACTCAATTACGTCTCATGTACCGTTTAAACAAATAACACTGGCCATTCGTAATGAATGTTAAAACTATATTTTGGAAATTGCTAGCTAAGCTATCTAGTATGCTAGCTAGTATGCTTCTAATTGCATAATAGTGTAGGGAAATTTATTCGTATGCTACTTAGTTTTGTTTTAGTGGCAAGTGGCTTTTAACGGTTTATTAGCTAACCAGAATCTAATATCGTTCAAGAGCTGGAGGTAATAAGTACGTATCCTGAGTGAAAGTTGACTTGTGTTATCTTAGCAACAATGTATTTACTGATTGAAAGCGCAACTAAATTAAGTCCCTAAGATGATATGATTCTACATTTTAACATGTTATATGAAATGAAAATGAACACTGATGGTTTTTAGTCATATGTCTAATTATGTTTCGTAGTATGATTGAGGTTATGTTTGTTAATTAACCCAACAAAGTATTTAACAAGGGAATGTTTAATATTCTGTGCTAATTTAATTTTTAGTCTCCTTCACTCTACTTGCTAATACGCCTGAATATACGGATTTTAGAATGATTGGATTTTTCTCTGTAGTTAAAGTAATATTATGGAGTATGTTTCACGTGAGATTATTTACTGCATTACTTTAGTTTTTACTGCTTTTATAGTAAATTATGTATTATAATTTAATTGATTGAATAGGAAATGCAATTTATATCTGTAAAATGCTACTTAATACGTTAATGATGGATAATTAAATGCATGAATCTTGAACACATGTTTATTTTGGAAATATTTGATTATATCTAATTAGTCATTCCAATGATTGGATAGAATTAATTTTGACTATATTACATGTGATTTACAGTTTTTTTCCTAATTATTGTTATCTGGTGTTGTAGTGAATATTTAAAATTATGACAATAGATGCGTTATCAAGGGATTTAGTGCAATGAGGGTAAAAGTTAATAAAATAAAAATATCAAGGGATGTATTGCAATGAGGGTAAGGTTTTCAAAATAAAGTATCAGTGCATCAATGATCACACTTAGTTCGTTTCTTTATAGAAATTAAACTTTAAATTTTTGTAAAAACTGCAATGTCTATTAAAATTAAATAAATTAAAGTAAACTTTATTTTGAACACAATATAAATTGTGTAGTCCCTTTAATCGTAAATGTAAATACTCATAAACCCATTAATGTTATAATGATGTATTGTATATGATAAAACCGAAAACATGTCCCCCTTTAAGCAGCCCTCATAAACGTAAACTACAATCCTTGAGCCTAGTTAAATTACTTACAAGTACCTTAACAAATTATATCTTACAAAAAAGTACAAGACCAAACGACGTATTCTTCAAACTCTTTCTCGGTTAACGAGCCTATCTTTAGTGATAATAGGTTTTTCTGCTACTATGTGAAAATTATAGTTTTATTGTACAGAATCATGCGCCCTTAAAGGGTTTCTTAAGTTTTAAATAAGAAATAAATTATTTTTTTATATTCTAAAATAAAATTAAATAATCATGAAGTGTATCTGTACTTTTTTCGGTGTTTATGGTTAACTCCAAATTAATATGTAGAGTTTGTTTCCGTAAGGCTTATAAAATTTATATTTTTTTGGTAATTTAACGCTAATTTTATAATTAGTAACATAAAAATATATTTAAGAATAGTTAGTATTGCTGCCATATTTGGAATACAAAAGCTATAATTCTAAAATATCAGGGTCTGTTGAAAAATAAGAGTATCATATGTAATTACAAAGTAATTCCTATGTATTTAGTTCTAACAGTTTGGCGTGAAAGTACACCTTGCGGCGAACGCGCAGATTCCGTCTCTGCGATTCGTTTAAGTAATTTTGGCACTTCTAGTCGGGTCAAAGATGGTGTGCGAGTTTCAAGTTGGCTTCGTTTTGTTATTTTCTATTGTAGGAATTATTTACAATGATTATCGTGGTATTTTGTCTTATCTTGGTGTTAAAATGGTTATTATTTTCTTTCCTAAAAAAATGTATTAGTATGTAATGCTCCCGAATACCTGTTTAGTTAACATCTGTAGTTGGACTAAGGGCCAAAAACATAAATGAAACCTTTTCTTGGCAAACAATTGATAAATTTAGTCTTCCGAAAATATAATTTTACCACTTTAGAAAAGATCTAAATTTGGATTTAGCCTCCAAAACATGTCCATAAATTATTTACTTCACAAGCAAGTTGTATTATTTTATTCGTAACATTAAAAAGTCACATTTTTCATTATTTTTTATATATTTTGTTTATACGTGTTTGTAAAATTGAACATGATAAAATAATCTATGTCTCTCTACACTATAAAATATATTTACTCTTATACTGTACTTACGTATAAGACGGTAAATATACGCAAAAGATGGTACTAGGCGAACGATTTTGACCAGTTTCACCGGTCATCATCATGTCCAATCAGAGAATTACAGAAGCAAGATGGCAACCTGGTTGAAATCGATCACCTTCTACTTTATTTTGTGTTAATTGACCGTCTTGTATGTAAGGTCAGTATAAGAGTCAATTTATTTTGCTGTGTTATGAAACTAGTTTATAATAGCCTTTTTTACGTTTGTATAAATCAAAAAAGACGATATCTGTTATCTAACTGTTATTTACTATTTTGCATTTATAAGAACGACGCGAAGATTGAGTTTAATTTGTACACCGTAACTGTAATTAATACTTAAATTAGAAATAGTTTTAGGAAACCTTTTTAAAACCAAACTAATTATACATGCAAACAAATTAGTGTTGCATTGTTGCATTACAAATATTATAACTGCAAGGCATAAGATTGAATTACAAATTGGTCTATAACTTATTAATATTTACTTAATCATATCATACAACTTTAAAATTAATCTTTCTATGTGTTTTGTTATACAAAGTTATTTTACTGAGTATTACTTCGAACTTCACTGCTTTGTATAATTATGAAATATCGTTAAGAGTATTGCCACAATATTTGGGTATCTAACGCACTGTGGTAAACCTACGTACTCAGCCATAAAGTATTCATATGTATACTAAATAAAATATTATATCTCTCTTATTTATAAATATGTGTTGATGGCATTTGGTAAGTGGTTTTATGTAGTAGCCTCAGAACAACCAACGACGACTTCATAAAACCATTTTAATTACTTTCATTTAGTCATGTCGCAACATTTTATAAATGTTTTAGTTGCCTCTTCCGCTGACATTTTAACTAAATTTAAGTAACGCTGATTCAAGTAAAAGTGCACTGGTACACTTATCCTTTATTTTAACTAATATTAGTTTACTTTGTAATTTAAAATATATTATAATAAGTTAAAAAAAACCTTATGTCCATGGTAAATATTTATGTAGCCCATTTATGTCTCATTTCACATCAGAGGATATCAACGTTAGCAATGATTTATGGTCTGGTATATATAGACAACTGCATATATGACAGTCTCAAAAGCAAGATATTACAAAATAGCAATAGGCCTAATCTCACTCCTTGTTATTATAGACAACACTCATACTTGCGATGAGATTAATGGGATAGTTTTAATAATAAACCTGCAATACAGAGTACAACCAACGACGAATTCGTAAAGCATATTTAACAATTATCATTTAATTAATTCGCAACATGGTATCACAGTCAAATAAATGTTTCAGCTGCCTCATCAGCTAACATTTTCATTATATTTAAGTAACGATACCGATACAAGTGGAGGAACACTGATACTAATCTTACCGAATATCGATCTTTTAATAATAATTAGGTACAGTGATAAAAAGGATACAATACTTAAGAATAGGTCACATATTAGAATTTTAGATTTATGTATTCAGTAATAACTTCTAGTGTTTTAGTTTAACTCAGTTATTTACAATTACATTATAATAAGTTTCAACAATAACCCAATATTATGTCCACAATAAATAATTCTAAAGCCTATTTATGTCTCTTTTCAGATCAGAGAATATTAGTGTAAGCTATAATTTATGTTCCGGTATCTATAGAAAACGGCGTGGATAAAAGTCTCAGAAGAAAGAAACATAATAAAAGAGGGCTGCAGATATATTAGTGATCTGCACACCGCATCTTCAAAATAAATTACCTTAAAAGAACAGATATATGAATTTTCTTGGCTCTACGCACATTTGTAAACAGGTTAAGTAGAGTCCTACTTGTGTCAAATCCATAAAAAAAGTTTAAAAATGCATGTACGGACACATACTGGTGGGTGCCCTTTCATGTGCAAAGAATGTGATCAATCTTTTAACAATTTAAGTTCTCTTAAGACTCATACGCTAATAGACACGGGTGAGCGCCCCTTAAATTGCCCAAGATGTGAAAAAACCTTTACAAAGTCAAGCAGCTTAAAGACTCATATTCTGACACATACTGGTGAGCGACCCTTCAGTTGTCCAAGATGTGAGAAATCCTTCATACAGTCATGCACCTTGAAGACTCATATGCTGACTCACACGGGTGAGCGGCCCTTCAGTTGTCCAAGATGTGAAAAAAAACTTTATAAAGTTAAGCCACGTAAAGACTCATATGCTGACGCATACTGGTGAGCGCCCCTTCAATTGTCCAAGATGTGAAAAAACATTTACACAGTTATGCAACTTAAAGACTCATATTCTGACACATACTGGTGAGCGACCCTTCAATCGTCCAGGATGTGAGAAATACTTCATACAGTCATGCACCTTAAAGACTCATATGCTGACTCACACGGGTGAGCACCCCTTCGGTTTGTCCAAGATGTGAAAAAACCTTTACAAAGTCATGCAACTTAAAGTCTCATATGCTGACACATACTGTTGAGCGCTCCTTCAATTGTCCAAGATGTGAGAAAACATTTAAACAGTTATGCAACTTAAAGACTCATATTCTGACACATACTGGTGAGCGACCCTTCAGTTGTCCAATATGTGAGAAATCCTTCATACTGTCATGCACCTTAAAGACTCACACGGGTGAGCGGCCCTTCAGTTATCCAAGATGTGAAAAATCCTTTATACAGTCATGGACCTAAAAGACTCATATGCTGACTCACACGGCTGAGCGCCCCTTCGGTTGTCCAAGATGTGAGAAAACATTTACGCAGTTATGCAACTTAAAGACTCATATTCTGACACATACTGTTGAGCGACCCTTCAATTGTCCAAGATGTGAGAAATCCTTCATACAGTCATGCACCTTAAAGATTCATATCTTGACTCACACGGGTGAGTGCCCCTTCGGTTGTCCAAGATGTGAAAAATCCTTTACAAAGTCATGCAACTTAAAGACTCATATGCTGACACATACTGGTGAGCGACCCTTCAATTGCCCAAGATGTGAAAAAGCCTTTACATTATTACACCACTTAAAAACTCATATGCTGACACACTCTGGTGAGCGACCTTTCAAGTGTAAAACATGTAATAAATCTTTTACACATTTAAATTCTATCAAGCGTCATTTGCAGACACATACTGGTGAGTGCCCCTTCAATTGTCCAAGATGTGATAAATCCTTTACCCAGTCATGCACCTTAAAGACTCATATGCTGACACATACTGGTGAGCGTCCTTTCAATTGCCCAAGAAGTGAGAAATCCTTTACACAGTCAGGCAGCTTAAACTCTCATATGCTAACACAACATACTAGTGAGCGACCTAGTAGGTCTCCGAAATGTGAGAAATTATTTAAAAAGTCAACAACTTTGAGAACCCTTGTTTTGAAGGATTCCTATAAGCAGATGCAGAAGTGTGTTACATGCAACAAATCTCTTACTGTAGCAGCAGATGATCACTGTCCTAACCAGTGCCAACCGTGTCAGAATTTGTTGCCGTGTTACGTTCTTGTACAACGCATTTCTGACATATAAAAAATATTTTTGAAACTCATATAGTGATGGAATTGAATTTATTTTTTTATTTATTTGGACTTTACCTATCGCTTCTAGTGTTTAAGGTAGTGTTTGAGGTAAGGAAACTCCTCCCGTTATCCAGTGAACCCTACTTACATCTACATATCGAATTCAAACGATTGTTTTTTTATCGATTTAAACTTTTTCTTTTATATTTTAAATTATAATGTAAAAGAAAAAGTTTAAATCGATAAAAAAACAATCGTTTGAATTCGATATGTAGATGTAAGTAGGGTTCACTGGATAACGGGAGGAGTTTCCTTACCTCCCGAAACTTAGTGTAGTTTTAAAAACTAGAAGCGATAGATAAGGTCCAAATAAATCAAAAAATAAATATAAAAATAATATAGAATAGTATATTGATGCATTAGATACTGTGATTAGTTTTACAACTTTGATGTTGTTGAAGAGCAACTTGTATAAAATAGAGGTGTGTGCATGATCAGCTAATGTGACGTGGATGTGCTCGATCGCTAGCGCAGCCAATAACATGGCTGCCAACCTTACTTATTTAGTCTGCTGAAATGTCAGTCTTGTGTCTTATCATATGATTCAAAAGTTAGCGACATTGTTTGTCACATCATGACACGACGCAACATCAGCTGATTATGAACACTCCTCTCTTTTGTACATCTTGGGTGAAGAGACTTTTAAACTACTGATATTTTTGGCCGCAGGAATTTAGAATTTCTTTGTAACCTCATTTTATTACATACTTTCTCAGTTTTCAATAAACCAATTTTATTATTTTACACTGTTATACAACATATTTTGTATTTGACCAATGGTTTATTTACGTTGATACAAATTCAATGAAACTGAATACTTGCATTGGATTATGATTTTCCTGTTTTCGTGACTTTTCCCTACTTTTCCGCAGAGAAAATAGTGTGATCGGGAAAATAATTGCATATTTGCTAATAATTGTGGTTAAGGGTGAAGTTCCGCACATTTTAAATACCCACAAGATAGTATTTTGAGAAAAAAATATTTTCCAATTTTCCGGGGTTTTAATGGCTTTTCCCGCGGAAAAACTATCATTTCCATAATCAGCGTCAAATTTCCAACATAAAAAATAAATAAATTGCGTGGTGTCGTTGATTCGTAGATTTACCGGATAGTACCAGTGTAAACGTAAATAATAATCAATATTTATAAAGAACCAAATCAATATTCACAACAGAGAGGTCGGTTCTCTCGAATTTGACAACACGAGGAAGAAGCGGGAGTGGAGGGGAAGCGAGGCCCGGAGAAGAAGGGTAAAAAGGGTCACGTGATAGCGTGGTTCTCCTCGCTGCTGCCAGGGACCGGTAATGCACGCAATTAAATTTTTCAGTTGCAGACGTTCACGGTATTTGGCATTATGGAATCAATTTTTTTAGCGACACACTCTAAACGGGTTATTATAGAGTAAATGCAAAGTTACTAACGTGACTTTTCATATTTTCTAATTAACGTTTCTGTCGTCAGTTACTACTGTTTAAAATTACCATTTTTTTTATCATTTCGAACAAAGGTTTTGATAGTAGGTACTCACTTTAAAAAACTCAAAAATCCATTAACCACATTAGTATACAATATTATCCCCTTTAAGATGAGACCTTGACTTTAATTTTAGGGTCAATCTGGTCGGTGTTAAGTGTTATCCCAAAAGCCACTGCATTTTAGTAGCGCGGCAGGGGTAGACCGGAGCCTTCAGTTAAGATGTTACATTTAGTATGTTTAAGGTCGACAGTGAACGGGTTCGTTTACTAAAATTATAACAATCACATATAGGTGTGGATTAACAATTTGTGTTACGGAGTTCCTTTTTTAACAGCCCAGCGCGAAAGCTAGAAAGCTGGACTATGATGGTTTTACGATATTGGGAGATATCTTGTTATTATTATGTTTTTTACCTTTTACGAAATGAATTTGTTATGCAGCTAACACAAGTGTAAAAAAGAATGTAAGAAAAAAATCATATTATGTAGTAAATTTGGTTCTGGTCGCTGTCAATTCTCTAAATGAAATATATAATTAATCAATTCCAGGGTTCAATTGAATAATTTCTAGTATTATCGTTGCACTTATTCGGATTGGTTGATTATCAGTTGAACCCTCTAATACTTTTTGTTTTATAGTTCTCGATACAATTTGATACTACATTTGCACCCTTCTAATGATTATTTTTCAATAAATAACTCTCAATCAAAGGCATTTCCCTGTTCTCTTACAAGATTACCCGTTTCTCCCTCCACATTCAATTTTCTTCCCATATTTTACCCGGCATTCCACCGGCCCCTTGTTTGACTGAATTGTTCTCGTGCGTTTAACAACATTATTGAGGCTACAATATACGGAACAATTACCGATTTATTTGCTGTTTTAAGTATTAAATCTTAACGTTAAACTTTTTTATAAAAGTTCAGAATAAAATATCAGAGGTGGAATATGTAATAGTAATACAATTTAGTTTAGGGTTATTATAGTAAATTTAATTTAAATGATTTTAATTGGTTTTAACTACTATGCCTGCAAGCTAGTTTATATTTGTGGTTTGCTTAATTTTTTCATATAAAATAAAAACCTTTTCACCTTTTTACACAATCCCTCTCACAAAGTTCAACTACGGTTCATGTACTTGATGGGATTGCTTACACATAATTGTGTACAAAGCTGTAGAAGATTAAAATACATCCAGAATATATTCTCCCAAGTTTCACTGTCTAATGAACAGCGAACAGGGTGGAAAATGATAAATGTATAAATCAATAGAATATTTTTTAGTTTAGTGTTGACAGTGTTTTCTGTTTCTGTATTCAAAATTATAATTTTCTAAGCACTCTAACAGCGCAGTCATCCTTCTTCAAAACCAAATATTTAAATAGGTTATATATTTTTTTACTAACAGTTATTTCAATCATAAGAGATATTATGGAATATATATATATATATTTAGGTTGAAAATAAAGTTAACCCCATCAATGGTGCAATGGCCAATGCTGGTTTTATGTTATTTTGTTATGCTGTTTACACAAAAACACGCTTTAAAATAATACGGAAACAAAATTGAATTATGATGCGTTTGGTGTACTTGTCGTTCCAAATAAAACTGATTTACACCTAGGAACTATCTAAAATTCTATATTATTTTAATTTAACGCTAATTGGATGAGCTCACGAAGTGAGTTATACCTCATACCTGGATCCAGCTGCCAATGGTCATTGATTAGTTCATTATTCTGGCTAAAGAAACAGCCGATCTTAGTCAGTAACAAGACTAAAACAAGCCTGTCACACGTTCAACACTCATAATTCATTCATATTTACCTTACAATTCGTCCAAGTTGCAACGGTGTCTTATGCAGTTGTTATGCGGCTCTCCAATGCTTGCACTTCTAACGACAAAATTTAAAGTGTTCTTACACATTATGATAAGTTGAAAAATGTCTTTACATTATACATTATATTAAGCAGTTAAACTTTTTAGTGTGTAATCTTGGTAGAGTTTCTGATTGAAATGATTCTATTTAATATTAATAACGTTTTCTTAAAAAAATCCGTTTTTTCCCACAAGATTAACACTGGGAGCTCTCTCAGTGGTATTTGAGTCGTTGATTTCCAGCCAGCATTCACATGTGTCTAGTATAGTTCACAACATATCAGTAGGTCATTCAGTGAACTATCGTATTGTAAACTCGTTGATATCCAAAGTTCATGTTTCGGGTAGCCTTCAGCTCACAACAGACTTGTAGGTCATTATGTTAGGTATTATATTGTGATCTCGTTTAAGATGTACTTCCATGTTGGATTTTAATAAACCAATTTGTAATATGAATGGTCTGATTGTAAAGAAAATGATATGGAAATCTCCCAATCCTTGTTATGTTAGCTAAGACATCTGCTTACGATGGTTTAAATGAGGTAATGGTTAAACGAGGAACGATTAACAAGTCTGTAGATAGTGGGTTTTAAAAGTAGATGCGGACATTTTCATACCACAGTATCACAGCCCAATGGACGCTTTTGTCTTACAAGGTAAAATTTTAAATACATTTATCTATGCAATTGAAATTACGCTTATACATAATTTTAACTAATCTTTCCTTATCTTAAACTTTTTAACGTAGTTTTTCTTGACTACAGCAATCAAATCTGTATTATAATCTGGTTAGAATTAGGATTTTTTAGAGAGTTCGAAATTCTTGTATAAGTATACATGTATACTGACTAAGTACTTAACCTTTTCAGGGTACCTAGTTTACATTTGGTGTTTTATTTCTGATTTTTATAGTTGTTTGCAATAAAATTTGATATACTTAGATATATAAGATAATTGTCAACATTATCCCACCCAATACCATTAAACCAAAGAAATCACAAATTTAAAATTTCAGGTGTCTGATATTTATAAGGTCTGAGTACTCGCTCCGTTGGTTAATATACAGTTCTGATAGTGCGCTCTAAAAATAAAGCTCTCAGTATACAATCCTTTACCAAATCAGGGGCTCGAAAGACTCATATGCTGACACATACTGGTGAGCGCCCACACATGAAGATGCTACCTCGTTTACTGAAGTGTGATATATGCAAGACACCTTTTACTGAAGCAGCAGATGATCACCGTATGAATCAATGTCTATCGTGTCAGAAAGTGTTGCCGTGTTATGTTATTCTAAAACGCTGTACGATAGAATAACTGTATTGGTAAGCAAAACTGTGAGACAATATAAAGAAGATGTAGCTGGAAGAATGGATTCCTGCGTAGTATTAACAAATCCGTAAGTAAGATTGAATGACGAGAGTATGGGTAAACTACGGTGATTTTATAATTCACTGATTGAAGAAGTAATGCTATAGTGTAATTTGTAACTAATCTTTGAGCACACAAACTATATTATGCGTTCAGTTAGCTTGGATACCACTACTGTTCTGCATACTCTAGTTTGATAATCATAAATAGTTAATCATAATCATTTCTTATTATTATTTAGTTTAAATAATGACAAATATTTATGTTTGAATGATTATAATTATGCTAGTACATGGTTAACAACATTGCGAACTAAATAATTTTATTTTTTAGAATTCAATTATTTTATAATTTTCAAGTTGTAAATACATATACATTTTGTGGTACCATTGTTGTAGTAGTAGTTCTTAATGGGTATTCCCTGTAATTAATAACACCATATACATTTTGTAAGGTTCTTTATTTTTTCTACTTTTTTCAGTTTGTTAAAAAACTAAGTTAATATTAATACTTACATAAATTAAATATATCTATTAAACCTTACACTTGCGAGCTAGAGGAACTTATTTTCAATATAGATTATTAATTACTGTGGAAACGTTTGGATTTGTTTATGCATATTTTGTTAAATATACAATATTAGGTCTTATGTTGGTTAGCATTTATTTAAAGCCTAAGGGGTCATCTTTATTCTTATTATGTCACATTCCAGGTACTGTAAAGGAGGGGTTTCTTTTATAGTTCCGAGTTATGTATATTTATTTTGCATATCTTTTTATAATTTAACGGTACAAAATATACGTCCACAAGTTTATAAAACTACTGGCTGGTGTCCGGTTATACACCTGGACACTGGGAACGGCCCTATAAGTGTCCATCTTGTAAGAAGTCCTTTATTCAATTATGTCTTTTAAAGAGACAGAAATTAATGCATACTGGAGAGCGGCCTCAAAAGTGTCCAGTTTGTGAGAAGTCCTTTACTCTTTTGGGAGGTTTAAAGAGGCATGTATTAACACATTCTGAAGAACGGCCTTATAAGTGTCCAGTTTGTGAGAAGTCCTTTACTCTTTTGGGAGGTTTAAAGAGGCATGTATTAACACATTCTGAAGAACGGCCTTATAAGTGTCCAGTTTGTGAGAAGTCCTTTACTCTTTTGGGAGGTTTAAAGAGGCATGTATTAACACATTCTGAAGAACGGCCTTATAAGTGTCCAGTTTGTGAGAAGTCCTTTACTCTTTTGGGAGGTTTAAAGAGGCATGTATTAACACATTCTGAAGAACGGCCTTACAAGTGTCCAATTTGTGAGAAGTCCTTTACTCTTTTGGGAGGTTTAAAGAGGCATGTATTAACACATTCTGAAGAACGGCCTTATAAGTGTCCAGTTTGTGAGAAGTCCTTTACTCTTTTGGGAGGTTTAAAGAGGCATGTATTAACACATTCTGAAGAACGGCCTTATAAGTGTCCAGTTTGTGAGAAGTCCTTTACTCTTTTGGGAGGTTTAAAGAGGCATGTATTAACACATTCTGAAGAACGGCTTTATAAGTGTTCAGCTTGTGAGAAGTCCTTTACTCTTTTGGGAGGTTTAAAGAGGCATGTATTAACACATTCTGAAGAACGGCCTTATAAGTGTCCAGTTTGTGAGAAGTCCTTTACTCTTTTGGGATGTTTAAAGAGGCATGTATTAACACATTCTGAAGAACGGCCTTATAAGTGTCCAGTTTGTGAGAAGTCCTTTACTCATTTGGTATATCTAAAGAGGCATGTATTAACGCATACGGAGGGTCGGCCTTATAAGTGTCTAACTTGCGAGAAGTCATTTACACAACTGGGTTATTTGAAGATCCATATATTAACTCATACAGGAAAACGGCCTCATAAGTGTTACAACTTGCGACGAGCCTTTCACCACTCCAACTAAGTTAAGGAGGCATGTATTGACGCACACAGAATAACTACCTAATAAGTGTCACAACTGGGACATTTTCAGCCTTATTTGAAGCACACTCGTAAAATCCTTAATTAATTCAGGTGGTAAAGTAAAAGAGACATATATATTAATGGACAATAGGGGTCGTCTTATTAGTGTCCAGCTTAGGAGATATTCTGAACTAATTCAGGAATTTTGACAATATTTGTTTTGACACATACAGAAAAGTGAATTTGTGTATGTTTATTTTGTCAGAAATCCTTTAGACGGTCGAGGGATTTCAAGACAAATGTGCACCTCAACCACAGTGCGTCTAACATCAATATATAAATATTCAATTGACAGACATGTTGTAATATAAAATGATTATATTGTTTAAATAAGTAGTCCATAACGTATTCCATCCAGTTGTTTAAATAGTTGACATATAAACATTGGATTTTTCTAGGGCAAGGGGGGAAATCCACAGAAAGTATTGAAATTAGTTTTACATAGTTATGGATTTGTTATAGAGCTACAATAGAGTTTTGTGGATGTACTTGAGTACTTTCTTTTACTAATGTTTATTTAATTTTTCTCAGGTATTAGGTGAGTTTTATAATACTTCAATGTAAATAACTTTGTATTACATCCCGCATATGTATTTAAATAATTTACTTGTGCATTATAATAATGCTGTATTACGTTGTATTTATTAAGTTCATATTGACGGTATTTCCTCAAATAAAACATGTTGTATCTTCTGGATTGTAAGTGTTCTTTAAACAATAAAGTATGTTAAATTTGTATAGGATGTTATTTGCTTAGGCCTTCTTAACAACGTACCTTGGGGATTAACAATTAACATACATTGAAATAGATATAATTTAAGGACAGCTTGGTTTCACCTATAGAGAGTTGGTAAATCCAACTGTTATCACAGTTCGTCTGATACTTTAACTGGACTAGACCAGTCATTTTAGGGGTAAAATCGGTAAAACCTTAAACTTACAGTAATATAAATGAAAATCATACCATTATGTAAAAAAAAAGTCTTCAATATCATACCAAAAATCGGCAAAAATTGGAGTAGCGGAAGCCACCATTTTGGAAAAAGCTTCCGCCATGTTGGATTTAGGTATGCTTTTCGTAAAATGGTAATACAGTGACACCTAATCGACATAGAGCGCTAATTTCTGCTTCGCTCATGTTGTAATTTAATTTAATTAATTTAAGAAAATAGTAACTTATGTAATAATTAGTTCTTTTTTAATAAAGTTTTTAAGCCAAAAAGTTAAAAGATTTATAAATTTCTAACTCTTGTTTAAACTATTGGGATTTTGTCTTAATTAAAGCACATAGAATATTATCCTACACACGTGGTGAGGTTCCTAAAAGATTCAGAATTGAATAGTGTACAAAATTGCATACATATACATTTGTATTACGTCTGGTAGGTGAGATATAGGGCCAATGATTAGTGACGTACAGGTGATTTTTGAACGCGTGATACTGGCCACGGCGCCGCCATGATGCGTTGTCAGCCGCGCTACAGTGGTGGTATTGGTTGGTTACTATTTTATGTGATGTAATTAGCAAGTTTTATTTTTAAGTGCCAAACAACTACAGGTGTATTGGATTGTAAGCTATAACAAGCTCAGCTTTAATTTGTTTTCGTAATTTGTATTAAACACATAAATTCCTAATATTTATGTATTGAGGTTTCAATCATAAATTAACTCTCTAATTACAAAAAATATATATGTAGAAGCAAAATTCAATGATACACAACTCAATTACTTGATGGATGTATTTAATATAAATATGTATGGTACGAGTAAAAGTTATATAAGACTAAAGCGTTCCACTTCTAAACTCGTGAAAAATTATGCTCCGCTTCTAGATGTTTTATCTTGAGGTCTTATGACAAATTACTATGAAGTCTCACCCCTAAAAATTGTTTCTTTTTTAAGCACAGTATCTTGTATGATAATTTTGGAAATGTGGGGTCTGGAAATAGATATAGCCAGTCTTTTTGAGTTCATCATAAGACAGTTCTCATAGAAAACAGTTTTCAATATATTTTATCATCCCCAGAACCCCCATTCCCATACCTACTTTCGACCCTGACTGAAGATTTACCTTATCTTAGAATGTACAACAGCGATGTTTCGTTGCAGATAAATAGAACCAGAAGCACCAGGACAGCAAACAAGTTTTCCAATTTTCATAAAAGCTACTATAAGTGTAAGATTCAACACAGTATTTGATTTTTAAACGTTTTCAATGCGGAAATTCACAACCATCGCGTCAGTGTGCTGCGTCCGGACTCGTCTGGCTATAAATGCCGATAAAATAATATGCAGTCTTTATTGAGACTAGCATTCAGACAAAAATGTGCAATTTACATATGTATTTACAGAATTAGAGCGTTTTAAAATCATTATTTAATATATATATATATATATATATATATATATATATATATATATATATATGTATATATATATATAATATGTTATTCAAAATATAACACCAGAAATTAAAATTATGTCCAATATAAGATTCATAAATCAACGTGTACAGAAATATCTCCATTATGCAAGTGGAAAACTAGTGAATCAAGTAAAATATAAATATCAAATTGACACAATGTCTGTATATATATAAAACAGACATTGTGTCAATTTGATATTTATATTTTACTTGATTCACTAGTTTTCCACTTGCATAATGGAGATATTTCTGTACACGTTGATTTATCAATCTTATATTGGACATAATTTTAATTTCTGGTGTTATATTTTGAATTATATTAATCTCGTTTTAGCGAATTTCCCCTATAGGGAAGAAGCTATTACCGTAGTCGGCATGGTAAGACCTAGGGCCGGGGCCATCATAACTATGTTGAGGTCCCCAGATGCAAAAACACCATTCGTTCAAAACTGTATATATATATATATATGTGTGTGTGTGTGTGTGTGTGTGTGTGTGTGTGTGTCCGTGATCGCAATAACCCTCGTAAAAATAATACGATTTTGACGAAATTTGGAATAAAAGTGTAAAGCAGCATTAATGACTTTAAGTTCGAAAACCAGATATGTCGACCCCTCCGAAGAGGTATTTTGGGAGGGTTTCTTACCCCTAAAATTGTTGTTTTAATTTTTAAATATAATTTTAGAAAAAGTCAAATTTTAGTTTTTTTCATTAGAGTCAGCTTAAAAATACGCACAATTTGGTGTTTTGGTCATTGCTCTAAGTTAAATGGTTACAATATTGAAAGTTTTAAACACAGTACGTTGTCCAATGTTATTCTTATCGAGAATAAGACAAATTGTAAATCTCGCTTGTTTATCAACCTATCCTGAAGAAACTTGGTATATTGCTTCATATCATTGTGGTCTATTGATATTTGCACTAAAAAACATGTTTTGGCCGATAGTTCCCGTAGCAGCAGACCTGCGTACTCATCCCCATGTTATTCTTTTGGAAAATAAGACAAATTGTATATCTCGCTTGTTTATCAACGAATCCTGAAGAAACTTTTTATATTGTTTCATATCATTGTGGTCTATTGATATTTGCACTAAAAACATTTTCGGCCTATAGTGTCCGTAGCAGCAAACCTGCGTACTCATCCCCATGTTATTCTATCTCATAAAAATATAAGGCAGGAACAGTCAAAATACCTAATATTATGAAGTAACTATCACAATGCTCCCAAGGAGCGAGCCCAAAGATGACCCTGATGGCCTTTTTTGCCAGGTAAAAACTTTCCCTATGTGAGTCTTGTACCCTCCCCACAAGGCGATGGAGTACATGATGCGAGACGCCAAAAGACTGAAGTATACAATTCTAGAAACGTTTATTTGCAGAATTAACATACTCTTCTCAACACAAACAGCCCTATGAGGCAAGCTTTTTTCTATTTTATCGATTTGGTCGGCCCATGATAAACCATCGTCCAGCCTAACTCCTAGGAAATCAGAAGAGTTGGAAGGATCCAGCATGTCCTCCCCTTTAAAACATTCAGATCATCAATTTCGTTAAACCTCCTCAGTTGATGTGTACTTATGCAGAGATACCCTGTCTTTTCGGTGTTTAATTTCAAGGCGTTGCTGGAGAAATATTGAGCAAGTGTGTTGATTTTTATAAAAGTGTCAATTTCAAGGTCATGGACGTTATTGTTCTTGGTAAAAATAGTGGTATCATCTGCAAAAACAAATAGACTCCCGTCCGACACCATCCCTTTCATATCATTAATATACGTCAGGAACAGTATCGGGCCAAGAATCGATCCCTGAGAACTCCATTTTTGACCAAATGTTTGCTCGACTGAAATTTTTGAATTTTGAAATTCGATTGATGCTTCAGCTCAGCGAACTGGTAGCGGTCAATGAGGAAGGAATGTAGCCAGCGATGGACGCATCCTCCCACCCCAAGCCCGCCAACTTCCCAAGCAAAATTTGGTGGTCGACACAATCGAAAGCTTTGGTCAAGTCTGGAAAGCAGCTAATAACAGATTCTCCAGCCTCCATGCATCGATACGCTGATTTACAAAATCTATAAGTGCCAATTTGGTTGATTTGTTTTTTCTGAACCCGTATTGCTTTTTGCATATGAGCTCATTCTCCTCTAAGTAGTGAGTCAGCTGCTCACTCACCACTCGCTCAAAGAGTTTGGAAATGGAAGGTAGGAGTGAGATTGGAGGATAGTTCCCCATGTCCGACTCATCCCCCTTCTTGAAAAGAGGTTTGACTTTTGCCAGTTTGCATTGTCGTGGAAATACCCCACTGATTAGTAAGGTATTTATAATGTGGGTGAGTGGCTTAATAATTTCAAGCTGACAGATTTTGATTGTTTTCATCAAAACGATTGGTATTAAAGATACATTTTCCTTGAATGATTGAGGTTAAGTTTGGTCCTTAAAACCAAAAAGGTAATGTTCATAGCTCTGTATTATATTGACTTAGCCTATACGTTTATATTTTATAGGGACTGTTAGTATTTTAATAGGCCTAAATTCCAAGAAACTTGAACACTTAAGTAAAGGTCAGCTTACGTTATGTGATTTGATACCGTAGGCCACATTGGTCTCACTAGCCTAACGGTCAGCGTCTTGGACTTCGATTCATCGGTCCAAGGTTAAAAACATGTCTCATAGACTAGAATCGCGCAAGTATATATAATCCTATAGAAATGTGCATTGGTATTGTGTCAGCGTTTTTGTTACGTAATTCGTAGAAACAATGCCCCGTTGCCGTATATCTTCTTCGCCTTGTTTTGTGTGATATAAGATGCTAACTGTGTAATATACTGATTTTGCATGATGACTCATTTATGTTTGAATATAGTGAAACCAAAGCTGGTGCACCTACGAGTGTTGTTGCAGACATCACACCTAAATGAAAAATATCAAACAAGACTCAATTACTTACGTGTTATCAACTATACTATCACGTGATTCGTAACTATACATTGATGATGCACAAATAAAACAAAATATACATAGGATATATATTTATAAGTATGATTTACTCAACAATAATTTCATTGTTTTGTTTTATTTATTTTAGTTTAATTTGCAAAGCTTTTCGTAAATAAACAATTTTGTCAAACGCGGAAATTAAAATTGGAAGTTTAAATAACTAGGCCTGCCGAATATCAATTAAAAGAATAAGTCGATTTACTATACTTGTTGTTAACCTTAAAACTGCGAAAATTCACTGACTAAATAATAATTTGTATATCATCTTCTCGTTAACTATCCAGGAGACAAAGGCCAACTCAAAGAGTTAATCCGAAATCTCAAGATATCATTATTTGTGTCCTCCGGTTAGTTTAAACTTTTGTTTTAATTTTGAGTTTGCGATTTTAATATGTATTTAAGTTATTTTTGGTTAAATTAAGTGTTTTTAGGTGAATATGTAGTCGAGAATCATGCATTTATAGCAAAAATTAGGTGTTCAAGATTCATTTTCCTTGAGTGATTGAGGTTATGTTAGGTCCCCAAAACAAAAAAGGTAATGTTCTTAGCTCTTAACACTAACATATCGCATTAGTTTATTTGTTTATCATTTATGGTATCCGTTATAGTGTTTTCAGGCCTATATTTTAATAACCGGGTACATTTTTGTGAAGCTCAACAATCGTCATTAGCTAAGGCAAGCCTAGGACAGCCAAAAACGCGATTCCAAAGTGCGCATACACTCCGCACCCTACGTATTTCTCTACTCCTCCTCACGTACCACTGGATTGTACCTTACTAACATAAATTCATCCATTAATACACATATGTTCACATTTGTTAGAAACGTGTTAAATATACCCTTATAAATTGTACAAACACTGTTAAAAGGCTTAAATCTCCAAGAAAAAGTATATTTAGCCGCTATTTTCCATCCATTCTCTCCATTTCCTCATCTCGCCTCTGAGAATAATAATATGTGATCTGCAGTTTATGTACAACCGCAATTATCGCGGAGAAATGTAAAATGTGTTCTTATACCCCTAATTTATAAACATGTTATTATACTTTAGGTAATAAATAAGGATATTTTAATATATTTACAATATAATTAAATATTTTAATGACAAACCGTGGCTTATTCAAGTGTATTACAAATGTCGTATGAAAAATAAACATAACCTAGTTAGGCAGTTTACTCTTGATTACTTCTGTAATTTCCTTCTAAGAGAAAAATAAGACATAATTTATTGTAAAGTCGCTTATTTTCAGTAAATATCGTGTTGCCTGGTAAATAGAAATGACTGAGTTGTTGGGTGATTCCTTAAACAATATTTCTATATAGTAAATCTATCAATGTTAAATATAAATATTAGTTCAAAATACTAACATAAGTATTGTATATTTAGATGTTATTGACTAAATAATATCTGTACACTATTTATCTCATGTATATTTTGTCCAGGGGAACACTCGCCTTATATTAGGTCGTTAGTTTACAAGATGTTATTATATTTAATTTGATGTATTCAGCCGTATGAGAGCAATTGGAGTGGGGGCTGTTCACCACCTCTCTCGCTCACTCTCCCCCACACGCCACGGACACTGATATGATCTGCCAAGTTACTCATTATTGCATTTGTTTCAAATGTCGGTACCTTACCAACGCTTTCTATCATTGTCTTTCTGAACTACTTGGACTGTCGCGCATGCGCAGAGAGGGTCTGTTTTAGGTTTAGTTTGTTGTTCCAACTATCATCCGGTTAAGAATCCTATAATATAATATGAGTAAAGGTTGATTGCTTGTTTGTAATTATGATCTAAAAAAATGGAGCCAACGATTGTCTTTAAATGTTTGAAATATCCCTAATATTTAATTTTAATACACATAACTAATATAAGGGAAATAATAAGTTCTAGACATAGGTCTCTAAAAAACACACTCTGTCTCTAGACATAGGAAAATCGAAAAAAAACTAATATTAAAAGTAAAAAAATAACATTGGGCTCATGGAGTTTAAAATCAAAATAAAATAATCATTACAGTTGTTTTTAATAATCAATCAGTGAACTGTCAATGTAGAAAATCCTATAGTAGTGTTCATTAATATGTGGTTTCCTGAGAGCAGTAATTAAACCCTTTCCTGAGGGAAGATTACAATATAAGAGTTGTTATATCCAAAATGAATCAAAGGGACATTGAACTATATTAACAACTGGAGTGAGCTTAAACGTGCAAATAAATTCAAATAAGTAAATGGGACAATACAACTAGATATACTAATTTAAACAATCCCAGATCAGAGCAACTATATTATCAGTACTGAAGAAGACACAACTACGTAACTAGGGACTAGGGGAAGTTCAACTTATAATTTATAGATAATCAACTTGAAATATATTAATTCAAATTAACGAAGGTAAAGTAAGGAAATAGTTGTGATGAATAAAAGTGTGTTATAGCCAAATGAGGGAATAGACTACGGAGTGACGAACCGATTACATAAAATTTAGAATCTACAATTATTTAATACTAATGCTTAATACGTAATACTTGCCAACTCATTAAATCCCCCAAAGGTATTCTTTTAATACACATGTCACCCCCGACGGACACGCACTCTCGATCGAAGCGACCAAGATTGTCTTTATTTTTACACTTCCTTGTTATTACTACACACTGTCGTCAACCTATCTTCCGAACGGCGTCCTATCCTTGACACTAGACTTTGTCGTTCCCGCGATGCCTCTTGCTGAGGTATTTCTGCTGTTTAGTTGTCTTCGATTGTTTCAGTTCTAATTCTATTCTGGATTTATAAATCAATATTCATGCTGTAGCTACACCTCCCCTCGTTTAGCGTTCGACGTAAGGGAAGACAAGGCGAAAAATCTATGAAACGAAGGTTGTTTTCAGAAAGGTAGTTTCCTGTCGAAGTTCTGAAGTTGAATGAAGTCGGCTACTACAAGTTGATCAGGCCTCAAAAAGTCTTCTCACCTGAGAACTCTCAGCCAACCGTTTCAGGGTTCTCACCAGACCAGACCAACAACCTTGAAGGTACCAGGAATAAATCCCCATTGGCATTTGCCCTGGAGAGCAATTCCCTACTTTGGTGGTTACGAGCTATTATTAAGTTTACAGAAATGGTGGACAGTAGAGATGTATTTTTTAAATTGAATTATCAGCCATTTCTAAGTAGTTTGTCGATCTATTCCTTGATGACGAGTATTGTTGTTTTGTAGTTTATCATAAATCATCAGTATTTTGTTTGATAATTAATGATTGGAGGGAATGAGCAGCAGATGTAGTGATGCAGACGATCAGCTGTAGGTAGGGTCACGGCCAGCCCCACGTACAGTGGTGTCAGCGATGCTCACGTTTTTGTGATGATTCAGCATTGTAGTGGTGGGTGCATGGGTGGTAATGACGTTCGCTGCTGTGGAGTGTCGTAAATAGCTGTAAACACATTGTTAAAATTCTTTCATCGCGGTTCTCTGATCTGGTCATGTTTTATTTATATGTAATAAAATATTAGAACAAGAGTTTGGCTTAATAAGGCACTAATAAATTATTCCATAATATCTCTTATAATGTTAGTACTAAGTTGAAGATCTACTTTAGTTAAATTCCCTTTTTTTCTACTCTAAAGTTATAGTTAATACTTTCTTATGATACATTACAATATTTTACTCTTTCATGTTGCTTTATGCTTTCTTTGTGAGTAACATTATAACTATTAAGAGTGACCTTAAAGATGCCAAAAACATATGTATATATATATATATATATATATATATATATATATATGTGTGTGTGTGTGTGTGTGTGTGTGTGTGTGTGTGTGTTTGGGTGTGAATGTCCATGAGCTCGATAAGTCTCGAAAAAAAGGTCCGATTTTTATGAAATTTGGTGGGGTTTGTACCCCAAAATGTTTTTTTTTTTTAGATTTCTTTCAATAAACACACACAATTTGGTCTTTTGATCATTTCTCTACGTCAACTGGTTACAGAGATAGCCTATTGAAAGTGTACAGACACAGTACGTTGTCTTATGTTATTCTTATGGAGGATATACCATTTTTGTATCTCGCTTATTAATGAATGTATACTAACGAAACTTGGTATGCGGCTTCATCTGGTTGTTGTAGTAAATTATCATTTGCACAAAGACATTTTACAGAGATTCCCGCAGCAGAAAACCTGCTTACTCAGCCCCATGTTATTCTTATGGCAAATAATTAAAACGTGTTATATTTCTTATTTATGAATATATATTGATAACAATTTGTAAGTGGCTTCACTTAATTGAATTCTATTTATAGTTGCATAAAAAACAATTGTTTGTGTTCCTTGTTTGAGCAAACCTACTTACTCATCCCCAATGTTATTCTTATAGAGAATAATTAAAATTGTATATATCCCTTAATTGTGAATAGGTATGTTTTTATGAGACTTGGTATGTGGCTTTATGTGATACTAAGACTTATATTATGCATAGGAAATTCGCTGATGACGCAGATTTTCTGCAACTGGGTTATTTTTATTTTAGTTTAATTTGTGAAACTTCTCGTAGGCACACAATGTCGTCAAACTCGGGAGCTAAAATTGAAGATTTAAATAATTAATTATGCTTAGGTGCAATCACAAGTGTGAAAATATGAACTAGCTCACTAGTATATTTTACCAGAAAAAAGGTTTAAAAGATATATAAACAGTGTGAGGGGGCCAAGCGTAGCAAACGAAAGTAGTGTAATAATAATATACATATAACAAACAGTATACGTTAGCGTGACTCAATATGGCACAAAAAAAATAGGTTTTTTCAACACTACACAAAGTTAAGTTGGTAACACTGAACAAATATAGGTTAGAAAGTAGTGGTATGAGGGGAGGGGTGGGGATAGGGGATGGGAAGGGGTATGACGTTAGGTGTCAAAAGTCGAAAAGCACTGGGGGGTGTGCTATGGTTGTTCGGATTAAAAATTGTCTTTTATAAAACTCTGTCCTGACATTAATGAACATACCGTTAACAAAAAAAGAATTATTGAATTTTGTGCACTCAATCTAAAGTTATGGCGTGACATGAGGAAATAGGGATTAATTTTGATATATTAAGATTCTATTGGCCATAGGCCTACTGCTAATTTTTATACTAACAATAATTTGATTTGATATACATTATAATTGTTCGTTAACAATTAACTTGTACAGGTAGATATAACTGTAAAGTTAAAGGTTTTTTGTTTTTTGTTTCCTAACATAATCACTTCATAAAATTATTTTCTTTCAGAGTATTCTGTTAACGAAAATGCTGGTTGCTTTACACAGAAGTGAGGAAACTGATTAAAATGAAATATTGGATTCTATCGTATTCTGTGTTTTGTCGAAAGAAGAATTAATAAGCCTGAAAGAGGAATTCAATAGACATCATAAAAAATTACTTTATTGTGAAATCTACCAGAAAAAAATAATTATTATTGATGTTTTAAAATACCTTTATTACTTTATTTGCGGAATCGTCATTATAGTACAATTAAATAACACTTTGAAGATGAGACACTCATTAACTAAGTATAAGCGTATTGTATATTGCTAATGAATAGTCCAGTTGTTCATCATCTTAATTATGTCACGTGATTTGTAAAGTATGGTTAGTTACACTTAAATTGTCCTATGAATTTGTTTGTGTGTGTTTAAAATAAGACTTTGTTTTTTAAGATGTATACAAGGGAATTTTCATAATTGCCCAAACTGTTGTATGAATTAAAACATAAACGTTTAAGATAGAAGAAAGAAAAAACTATGGAAAACACGGTTGACTGCAAAAAAAAATGCTCAGTTTGTGAAAAATCCTTTAAACAGTCTGGTGATCTGAAGAGACATATCTTGACACATACAGGTGAGCGTCCTCATGAGTGTCCAGTATGTGAAAAAACCTTTACGCTGTTAGGTAATTTAAAATCACATGTGCTGTCACATACGGGTGAGCGTCCTTACAAATGTTCCATATGTGAAACATCCTTTGTACAATCTTCGGAGATAAAGAGGCATATGTTGATACACACTGGTGAGTGTCCTCATAAATGCCCATCATGTGGAAACACTTTTGCTCAAGCGGCTACTTTAAAAACGCACATGATGACACATACAGGTGAGCGTCCCCATAAATGCCCATCATGTGGGAAAAACTTTTCTCGGTCGGAACATTTAAAATTGCACATATTGACACATACAGGTGAGTGTCCTCATAAATGCCTAAGGTGTGAAAAATCCTTTAAACAGTCTGGAGTTTTGAAGAGACATATGTTGACACGTACAGGTGAGCGTCCTCATAAATGCCCATCATGTGGAAAAAACTTTTCTCGGTCGGAACATTTAAAATTGCACATATTGACACATACAGGTGAGTGTCCTCATAAGTGCCCGATCTGTGAAAAGTCATTTTCACAGCTGGGCAATTTAAAAAAGCATGTGTTGTCACATACGGGTGAGCGTCCTTACAGATGTTCTATATGTGAAAAATCTTGTGTACAGTATTGGGATTTAAAAATGCACATTTTGACACATACTGGTAGGCGTCCTCATAAGTGCCCATCATGTACAAAATCTTTTACTCATAAATGTAATCTAAAAACGCACACATTGATACATACTGGTGGGCAATCCCATAAATCTTAAATGTATGTGAAATTCTTCACACTTTCAAGAAACCTATAGTGGCATATTTAGACTCATACATGTGCGAACTTCCTCAAAAATATGCAATGGATATCCAAACCTCGGCTAACTACTTAAAGAACATACATTTGTTATATGAGCGTCCTTAAGAGTGGAGAATATATGATAATTCTAATAAACAATTAGGGAATCTAAAAACGATCTTTTTCTAATAGGTTTCAATGCGTTCCTTCATAAGCACATAAGATGTGAGAAAAACTTAAGAGTTTGATGTTTTAATTGTTAACGATAAGTGAACTTTAAAAGAGTATTTTGCGTAAAACTGTGTATTAAAATACAGTCTGTAGATTTTTAGTATTGGTTTTTTATGTCCTAATTTGTATGTAGTTTGTCAGTTTTGTATGTTTTCGTGTACTTCCCACAGCTACATACTTAGTATTGAAGATGGTTTAAGTCTCAAACTTTCGTATTATCTATTTTATTGTGATTAAATTGTTTACTGTCAATGTTGTTCAAATTTTATAATTTTGTATAAGTTTAAAAAAATGGTTAATAGGATCATATATCTGTTATTGTAAAATAATATTTTAAAACATTATAATATATTAAATTAGAGACAGATCATATCAAATGAGGCTAGGGGTGATATTAAGTAGACAAATATGATAGTATTGTAGCTTCAAAACTGGTTGAAGAAGCATAGTTAACATTTTAACTGTTAATGCAATGTACTTATGTATACAATCATGTAATGTTCGTAGTAAGCGGTAAAAATAATGTTGTTTGAAGTTGTGTTTAGTGAATTTGTATTGATAGTGTTGTATTCTCACGGAAGCTAAATTGTTTTCTTTCTCTTGTATTCTTACCTGTGAATGAAGGTTTTATAATAAAACAAAAATACATTCCCTACTTTAATTTTTCATCATTTAACTGACCCTATCACTCAATACCTAGTTCTTATTGTTGAAACAGAATATCTATGCAAAAATGCAAGTTTTTAGAAATTTAATTTGTAATTATTAATTCTTTGATATTAGCTCATTCAGTTTGTTATTTACAGTATTTCTCTTGACATAATTGATGTTATTGTTGCAACAGTAGAGGGTTAGGGAAACTCAGCGCAGAACACCTCCCCCCGATCATTATGATCCCCCCCGATTTTATGTGTTTGCCCCCCCCCCCCGATTTTATATGATGGAGCCCACTCCCCCAGTCTCCCACCTTGAGACACCACAGGTCATCATCCCACGTGTCAGCATTACAATTCCAGGAAGTTTTTTGCTGACCTGAAAGTAGGGAGGTTATTGACGTTATCGTTGCCCCCCCCCCTTCACTGGCGGCTTGAGGTGGCAAACCGACTCATTGCGTCCCCCCCATCTTGGATCTCTCCCCCCCACTCTTTGATCTCTCCCCCCATCTTTGATTCCCCACCCCTTCTTAATTTTGTTTCCTTATTTTTCATTATGTTACAACCTGACTCCGCCCCCCACCCCTGACATCACCCCCGCTCCCCATCCTTCCTTCGCTGTTGTATTGCAAGTTGCATCTTAGAAAAATTATAGGGAAAAATTTCAAAGTTAACTATATTTATAACAAATCATCCGAATTGAATAAAACTCGGTATCTAAACTCATGATAACATAATCTTTCATTTGCCACAAACATTAAGTGTAAAATAAACAAATGACATTACCACATGGAAATATGTTTTTTTTTCTAAAATCGTTTATATCTCGATATCGGTGCGTCCTACGCCACTTTTGACAGAGAAACCAATCGACCACTGGATAGGGTTAATTAGTATGGTCAGACTGATAAAGGACCGGCAGTCAGAACGTCTACATTCATATCCACGATACTGCACCGATAAGAAGACTGAACTTACACCTACACCGCTTGATCCATACGGAGTAATACAATGAGGGAAAATATCAAACCCATCTATTTTATAAATATTATTCTCATGGCTCATAACCCATATCTCTGTCAGTAATATATCACACAATTGTATTGGTTGAAAGTTACCGTTACTTCAGACATATCGCGTAGGCCTAATTTTGTATAAGCCTAGATATTCTTTTACGTGATAAAATAGGCTCAAAACCAAATCTCTACAAATTTTAACTTTAGGATTCTTAAATTTAATGGGTTTTGTTTTTTTTCTGAATTTAACATGATGGAGTTATTAACAAAATATTTTATTACCATTTAAATCAAGATCAGTTAGTACCGGTTTCTGTTCTAAGCGCCTACTTTCAAGTCTGTATGAACTATATAGCCTACATGATGTTGCCACCAGCATACTGTAACAATTTGCTTTTTAACATTAAATTAGAAGTAATTTACATACACATTAATTAAGATAGGAGAGAGAATACTTCCATAAACCAATCCACAGTTTTATGTAGATCCATTACTGACGACATTACCAATGCTAACATGCTACCTCCTATCACTAAAATATCTCCTAACAACTCTAACAGCCCTCCACCAATACCAATTTTACTTAATTTACAAATCAATATTTAATAATCGACCAGATCAAAGGCTTTTGTCAGTTCAGTAGCTACAACAATCACAAACGGAATTTGTTTTCATTCAAAGCTTTGTTTACATCACCTACTACTAAGGTTTCTAAGAGATCTATGGTTAAAGTAGGCTATTTGGCATAAAACCAATCCGTGATTTATAATTGTATTTTGTTTAATGTACATATTTTGGCCATAAAAAATACAGTACGATACACATAGTTCTTTTTTTCTCATCCCTTTTATCGCAATCTTTTACCAGAGTTTCATTCACCTTCACCCAATTTCATCCAATATAGGAAAGAAGGTATAGCCTATTATACAATAAAGCAAAGAAAGACTGTGTGAAATCAAACTGAAATTTGAACTTTAAAATATTTTAAACCATACAAATTGTCTTAACTTTTACCTTCGCATTTTATCATCGCCATAACATAACCACTCCCATTTAGGTTTTGTTGAACTGTGTAATTGGTCTTTAATCATATTTTTTTATCTATATCTAGAAATACGAAAAACCGATCATTCCCCAGGCCAAACCACACACCTAAAACTATGAAATTTGGCACGTATACTCTTTCCATAACGTAAGTAACCACTAAGAAAGGATTTTAAGAAAATCCTGTGGGGTCCGCCCCATGGGGAGTCAAAGTTCCAATAATGTGTTATTCTTATGGACAATTAATAAACATGAAAAACCGATCATACTCAGGCCAAACCTCTACACCTATAACCACGAGATTTTGCACGTATACTCTTTGCATAAAGTAGATAACCACTAAGAAATGATTTTAAGAAATTCCTATAAGGCTCCATCCTATGGGGAGCCAAAGTTCCAATCCTGGGGTTTTCTTATGGGCAATTAATAAATAAGAAAAACCGATTATCCCCCAGGTCAAACCTCTACACTTACAACCACGAAATTCGGAGTGTATACACTTTCCATAACATAGGTAACCACTAAGAAAGAATTTTAGGTTATTTCCATGGGGCTCCGCCTCACGGGGAGTCAAATTTCCAATAACGTTTTATTATTATGATACATAGTAGTTCCTCGGGTTAATCACAGAATGCAGAATGCAGCACACAAAATTGTTGTATTCCCGGGTGAAACCGGGTACAATGGCAGCTAGTTACTCATATTCGAATCGCACTTTAGAAAATGTAATGGCTATCATCATCGCAGTTTACTAAAAGCTGTTGATTATTCAATTTACGCAAAACTATAAAACTGCCTAAACTGCAATATGGTTATACACATCGCCACTACACACTATTATTATATAGGATTATATATAATATTTTGTTTTATGTTTATTTTATAAGTTAGCCAAGCGTTGATAGTAGCAACATTAAATAAGTTGATTAAGTAGGATGTTTACTGTTTTATATAAAACCTTTACCAATCTCTGTATATGTAATTTTATTTACCTACGTAGTCTACTTTTTTAGGATGTATTTTTACATTTCAAAGAAATAAATAACATTGATTTAGAATTTAAAATTGTTTTTCTTAGGACGTATAAAGTACTAAGCAGTTTTATTCTAAGTTCAGAAAAATAATCAGTGCTGATCAGGAATAGCATCAGAACTGATCGGGAATACTAATCAGAACTGATCAGTTCTGATTGGTATTCCTTATCTGTTCTGATTAATTTTTTGATCAGACCTGATGGAAAATATTCATGGGGTAACAAAGCAATTGGCATTCGAATTTAAACAAGGACGTTTATTGGATCAAATGTAATGAGGACGTCATAAATATTTTAATATTCTCAACATTTTTAAACGTAATAGCATTATTTAAGTATTTAAATTCTAAAATTATTAGCAATTATGTTTGTTTTAGTAACCACGCCAATTGTAATCTCGAAGATAGATAACATCACAGTGTGATTTACGATGAAAATCAAAACCCAATCCGGTCGAATATATTTAGATCGCCCTATTAATTTAGCATCGTTATCGGTGACGCAAAAATATTTTACAGTTACCTCCTTGGTCGAATCAATTAGCTCTATTGAATATGGACTCACTATAATATACGGTTAGCAAAGCGTGTTGTTGTTAAAACCAATTTTTGCTCGGTTATGTTGGCATTAATTCTTGGGGGATGATGTCAAAATCTCCTAACTGATTTAATGAAACAATTTTGATATTAAAGTTATTGTATATTAATATCTTAATTATTTCCGGTATGTGTTTTTGTGATGGTATTCATATTATAATAACTTAATTCGTTTCTCATCACTAGTATAAATCAAATTCCAATTATATTCCAAAAAGTATATTACTTATTTAAATATTTTGAACTACGCTGAAGATGAGTTCAGAATTGACCTTGAAAAATACATTTTGTAATATAATTGGTATGTTATTTATATGAGTGTTCAGAAACGAATTAACTTATGATAATATATTGTTGCATGTTAGGTGAAACTTGATGTTAAACTAAACTTTATAATCTTGAGACATATTTCAGACGGAATTTGGTTGTTTTATTTTGAAGCAAAGTTATTATTTGAGTTAAATAAAAAAAACCTTGTAATTTAGTTTAAGAAATAGTATTGTAATCAACGTCGAATGACTGCGTCACAATCAGCGGGCACAGAATAATACCCAACAACAAGTTGACACCACAACAGACCAAAATACGAAATACGACGACACGTTTTTAAAAGGTTATTTGCAAGAGAGAAGTAACTCCTGTTAATATTTAACTCATTGGTCAAAAGTAACTTTTTTCTTCACTCAAAGTGTCTTTCCCTACCCATTTTAGCGAATTTCCCCTATAGGGAAGAAGCTATTACCGTAGGTCTCATGGTAAAACTTAAGCCCGAGACCATGATAACTTTTCATTTTGAGGTCCCCAGATGCCAAAAACACCATTCGTTCAAATTTTTATATATGTATATATATATATATATATATATATATATATATATATATATATATATATATATATATATATATATATATATTTATATATATGTGTCCGTAAGCACGATAACTCTCGTAAAAAAGGTCTGATCTTAATGAAATTTGGTAAAAATGTGTAAAGTACCATTTATTTGAACGAGTTCGAAAACCAGATTAATCGCACCATCCAAAGGGGGGTTTTTGGGGGTTTTGTACCCCAAAAATGTGTTTTTTGGGGTTTTCACGTTTAATTTTAATTTAAATCAAATTTTAATTTATACCATTGAATTAAGCTTAAAAAAACAAACAATTTGGTATTTTGATCATTGATCTACGTCAATTGGTTACCGAGATATTGAAAGTGCTAAACACAGTACGTTGTCTAATGTTATTCTAATGGAGAAAAAGAAAAATTGTATATCTCGCTTATTTATGAACATAAACTGGCGAAATTTGGTATATGGCTTGATCTGGTTATGGTTTATTGTTGTTTGCACAAAAAAAAAATTTTCACCTATGGCTCCTGTAGCAGCAAACCTAGGTACTTGGTCCCCATGTTATTCTTATGGAAAATACTTAAAATGTTATATATCGCTTATTTATGAATGTATATGGATGAAACTTGGTATGTGACTTCACTAAGTTGAGTTCTATTGATATTTGCATAAAAACCCATTATTTTGTGTGCCTTGTTGCAGCAAACCTGCATACTCATCCCCAATGTTATTCTTATGGAAAATAATTAATATTTTAAATATCTCTTGTTTGTGAATACATTTCTTATGAATCCTGTTAAGTGTTATAATGTATTATGTTATATATTCATTGGAAATTCGCTGAGTATGCAGGTTTGCTGCGACGGGGTATTTAATATTCCTTAGTGAATAATAAAATTAACTGGAATGGGCATATAAAATATTATTGCAAAATGATAGCTAGATATATTTTTTATTTTAGTAAAAGTGAGAACAGGCTGCCCTTCAGATGCATCAAACACTATTAACTATTCATTTTGCAATTTAAATTAATGCATGGTATTGAAATATGGGGATTTACATCAAAGCGTAACATTGAACAACTTTAAAAAGTGATTTACAAGACTGGACTTCACAGAAAGTTTTCGAAAATCATTTAAAGACATGAAACACCTTACCGTTCCATACACTATTATTTTATATTAGTAAATTTCAAGATAAGCAACACAGACTCTAACAAATTTACCATTATAATATTATAACACTAAAGTAAGAAAGACTAGACTTTAACATTGGCAGACATAATCAAAGAGGGCATATAAGCATTGGTATGCTTTAATTTTTTGTCATAAATTTTTGCAACAAGTAGCAAAAAGAAATCAGAGATCTTCTTCTACAAAATTTAAATTTACCATAGCAAAATTACCAATTGACAGAAAATTATATGCTCTTAAAGTGTTTGGGAGATGGGTACTGTGCAGTTGAATGCCGCTTGGTAACTTGTGTGAAGAATTGTAATGATAGTTTTTCGGTTTTAAGACTGGCGAATTAGTGGATACTCTTGTATCAAAAAACCACCTTTTCACTTAACAAATATCTTGTAACTTATACCTTATATCAAATAAGTAAAACCATTTACGATTAAAAATTTTAGGAAAATATACGTGCTATATTGCTACATTTACACTCTTTTACTTGCAAATGAAAAGAATACTTCAAGATTATAAAATATGTTTTTAATAAACAAAGAAGCAATCATAACAAGTATATATATGAAAAACACAGTACATTCACAACAATGCAATTTGGCGATATCTTATATATATATGGCGATAAGTTATGTATGTTCACTGTTAAAATATTAGTATCAGACAAGATACAAAAACAATAAATTCATGTTATTTTTAATTCAAGACGAAGTTTAGTTACAACATAAATAAGGCATTATCAAATAATTCAAGGTTTCGTGTAATATTTTATCTGACATTTCAGATCTTCTTTTTTTAAAGGGAGACGTATGGCTGAGTTTTTATTTGTATGGTACTTCTTTTGTTAGTGGTGTTTAGAATGCAAGACATGAAAATACATATATAAAAATTTGAACGAATGGTGTTATTGGCATCTGGGGACCTCAAAATGAAAAGTTATCATGGTCTCGGGCTTAAGTCTTACAATGAGACCTACGGTAATAGCTTCTTCCCTATAGGGGAAATTCGCTAAAACGAGCAAATTTGATTCACCTTCATTGGTAATCTTTTCTTCAATTATTACATTCCCTGTTTAGCATCCTATCGATCACTATCACTAGCCCGATGAGTTTTTTCCAGGGTGTCAATACCATAGTAGGACAGGATGGATGGATTTTTTCTTAATGAACAATTCTAAACTGTATTTCATCTACGCCCTCAGTTTCTTATAGTGCTTAAGCGCCATAGGTTAAAACGTACATGGTTGAGAGACATAACTACGTAATTAAAACAATCAATAAATTACATTCCAACAAGTTTATTTTTTATGAAACGTTGACAACAGTAAACAAAAATAATACAACTTTTTCATTATAAATTTGCATCATTTATAGGATGTGTGAGATTAATAGGCTGTGCTATATTTTATTGTTTAATACTCTTTATGCTACAACAAAACATTGTGAGGTTAGTAGCTAAGGTGCGTGCCTAAATTCGTTAGACCTAAGTTTTCGGTCTTTCTTATACTCGGGAATTGTACTAGTTCACCAATTTACAAGAAAACTTTGTGCTTTCAGATGCATACATATTTAGGAGCAAAAACGATGTTAAGTCACCTAAGTGTTAAGCAAAATATCATAATAAACAAAAAGTTATTAATAAAATGTAAAGTCTCTTTGTAGCGTATTTCCGAACAAAGACTAAGTAACGTACAGAACAACAGAGCATTTACGAGATAATATTTTTCGAATTGTTGTCTATAGTAAGAATTAATAAAAATGTACACCCAATTTAAATCAGGACCAACACACCATCAGGGTGTTCAGAAAGGGGCATTACAAACTTCAAGATCTAGTGGTACCTATCTATTTTAAAAAAGATATATATATATATATATATATATATATACCAAAAAATTAATATCTTAAGAATTCTTTAAGCTACAGAAACTATACTTTGCACATGCATTAAATAATTAAAGAAGGAAATAACAGCTAATTATTACCAAACGGTCTTAAAAACTTTAAAAATGTCGTCCGTTTGAATATTTTAAACTCAAATAACAAAAATTAACGTTTTCAAAATTTTACAAACGGAAAAAATTAAACTTATTTATCATAAATCTAATGCTTATTTATTCAACACAATCTTCTAACGCATAAGCGAGAAAATGTACTTTTAAGGTTTGCTTGCATAAGCCAGGGACAATAATTAGTGCAACTGGGTCAGTATCATCAGACTTCTGACAAATATGTACTAACTTTTTTGTATCTTGTAAAGTTGTTATAAAACTATAGTTGTTTTGTTATTTGACTATAAAGTATTAAAACTGGCGCCATTTTTAAAAACATTTTGACGGTTTAGTAGTAATTTTATGTTATTTCTTATTTAATTATTTAACGTACGTGACAATTTTAGTTTCTGTAGCTAAAATAGTTATAGATATATAAACCTTTTTGTAATAAATACAAAATAGTGGCTAGCAGTTAAACGGACATTTTTTCAACCTATGTTTACATAAATTTGTTTGTTCAAATTGATAAGTACGACTAGCCCCCGAAGTTTGTAATGACCCTTTCTGAACATTCTGTATAATCCTATATATCGCATTAAAACGAGTTTAACACATATATTTTACTAAAATAAGAATCTTAAATACCCAACACAGTTACAAAAATATACACAGTTAAACTGTAACAACATGCATTACAAATAAATGTGAACAAATTGGATTGTTATTGTGTGTTGCATACATTACAACTTCATGAAATTGTCAATAAAATTCTGCTTTGTAACAGCAGAAACCTTTTACTGTGTAATATGCTCAAAGGAGTTGTTTTAATACAAAATCAGTTTTATTTATTTATTTTGAACAGTTACCTTACTGATTGCCTATAAGTGTCAATATGTGTATCCTAAACAACTCTCACTATAGTAAAGGCAATCCTTGACACCGGATACAAATATTATGCATACTGTGATGGCAATCATAATTTAATTGCCAGTACCTGGAGGGGCGAGCTTTGCTCGGAGGAAGGCCAGTCAGTTTGTTTAGATGACTTGGAGCATATTTCACTACTTCCCCCTTCTGATAATCCGGTTTGTATAACTCATTTTCCTCTTTTATACATTTGTAAGATCACTCCAATTGTTATTTATAGCTCAATGTCCCTTTACTACTCTATATATGTAATCTTCACCATAGATTAAGCATATTCCTTAGAAGATCACCCATCGTAATGGGACAAGCGTACACGGTCTGCTTGTACGTCCAAGGCGACGGCGGAGCTAGTTCGGAACGTCTACGTTGCCGCACTGCTGTCGCTGCCCTTCCCTTCTCCCCCTTCGCCCGCGCACCCATCCTAACAGCGCCTCCGCTAACCCCTCTTAAATCTCCCATCTCCCAACCCCCAACACACACACTCCAGGGCCAGGGCACCGACCGAAGCCCGTTACCACGTCCCGCCACCGCCAACGTGGTGTACTGCCTGAAACTGCCGCAAGCGTCTTTCGATTTTCATAGGAATGTCATGACCCATTCACATTACAATGTTATATTATTATACGCTAGTTATTAACAGGTGAAGACTGAGAAAGAATATGTTCGACTTTGCCTTATAAATCTGATTAATGATTATATTACTTGTTTTTGAGTTTTCCCAATAAATTGAATTTATTTTTTATATTTTTGTATGTGTTGCGAACCATAAATTTAAACATTCGTAGTTGCAACATATTCCAATAATGAATGCTGTTTTTTTTTTTCAAAGTAAGTGCCGAGTCCAAAGTGGTTGTGAAATCACTGTGATTTATGAAAGTCCAAAATTTATGAAATCTTAATAATCTCAGATGATAATAAATTCACTGTTCCTTAATTATGTCCACATTGTTGTTCACTGTTTCCTGCTTCATTCCTCATAAGTAATAAGCATAATTAGTTGTGGTCCAGAAATGTCAAGAAGTCTTTACCATTTATGAGGAATAAAATACATGAAACACTGAACTGCAATAAGAAAAAAATGAGGAACAGTACAATTTTAACAGGTGATAAAATGCAGGTCAGCTATTAACATTAAAATAAAATGGATTGTAACAATCTTTATGAGATTTAGCGTATTAAAACTACAGTAAGATTAACAATTTCAAAATTAAAATATTAAAACTATTTTTATAACATTTAATTGTTATTCATTAACCTGTTCACATTTATTTGTAATGGTTTATCTTTATTAAAAGTTTGAGGATTGTTAAGCGTAATTCTGAGTTCAATTTTAATCTTTAAATCACCACAACTTTTTCTTTTGTGGACTTATTAATAAATGATTTGTCGTTGGATTTGTATTAAGAATTACTCAATATTTTGCTTCTTGCAACAATTCATTCCAGTTACTAGTTTCATGAAATTTGACTTTACAATTTTCAAATGACTGCCATTTTTTAATTTGATAAGTTTAGAGAAAAATATGTTTGGAAATTTTAGGTATCAACGGTTTAAACACAATGTTTCATACAAATATCTAGTAGGGTTCTTTAAATAATAATTATTTTAAAGAAAATACAAAAAGGTGGATTACGGCTAAACTTAGCTGAAATTGAACCAATTGTAGTAGATAATTATGACTTATTTTCATATGTGGAATCAAATTATGCGAATCACACCACGCTTTTTGTGACAGCCTGTATATATTTTTTGAATTACACATATTTGCCTGATTACAATTAAGTTTATTTTTATTATATAGGTAGTCATGAATTCCTTTCATGAAACGTGACAAAAGTGTTTTTAAATAACCCTTAGGCCTATATACGCCATAACGATTCTAAGCAGATACGTTTACTTGATATTTTGTAATAATCGTTTAAATTTGAGATTTACTCACACATTGTAAAAAAAACACCGATATTTTACACTGTTTTTTTTTCTTATATAAATTTTAAAAAGCAATGTAAAGATTTGAAACTCCGTAATATAAAATTTGACAATATTTCCGTTCATTTGATAGGTCTCTCGTTAAAATCGGAATGGCCGTTTCGTAGGTGTGATACCGTAAACTCGAGTATCCATAATTTGTGCGCGAACAGTTATCACTTTTACGCTAGGGTTGTATTGGTGACCTTGGCGAAGATGAGTCACTCACAGTGTTGGCGGAAAATTCGCGGTCTGAATTTGGCTAAAAATAGCCTTAGACAGGCTGACACCCCTTTCCCAAGGAATACCCCTCTTTCCCCAATTTGATTCCTCACCTACACCACCATTGGGAAAAAGTAATGAAACTGCAAAACAAGTAGGCTATTGTTTTCTTTCAATGCCCAGATCATCTGTTTAAAAGTTTTAAGTAATAAAACTTAACCAAAGCTAGTAATTGTACACAATTATTGACAATATACAAGTCCTTTCAAAATCAGATGGATATCTTAAAATCAGCCACAAAATAAATGTGATACGCTATATCGTAAATAAATATTAGATAACAAAATTGCTTTGAATTGATGAGTAAATCACGTTTCATAATATTTACTGATATTCTTTAATTTCAAACCTGGGTAATTTCTTAATATTTCTCAATTAAGTTCAAAAAGAACATAAATTTTATTTGAACTTTATACAAGTTTTCAAAGTTATTTACTCAAATCACAGAAACTACTTTATTTATTTTAATAATTTTAAATTTTTTGCGGAGTTTTTTTAGCCGGTTAAAGTCCGACAATACTCTCGAATACGGATTTTTGAGTGTCCATGAGGATTTCCTCCCCACCCCAATGAAATTAAAAGGAAAAAATGATAAATTGTAAAAAGAATTAAGAGGGATTTTAATAAGGAAATATTGTATGTTATGAATTCACTGAATCATTGGTAATGAAATATCGGTTATACATACTATACACCTATTACACTAATTTGTAATTATAACTATAAGAGTATTTTCACAAGCGAACGTTTACCAAGGGAGCATTTACCAAGGGAGAAGCCGCTTTACGATTTGACGAAAGGAAGGCACGAAGGCACTGGGGCTGGTGGCTGGCGGACGCCCTGCGAGTGCGAGCGAGCCACGGCACTACGGCAGTGTCGCTTTGGCGGCGCTTATCTTTCTCACTCCCTCTCTCTCTATCGCACAGGTACTCCCGCTCTCTCTCGCACACGGATGTCGTATCCCTTCCTAGCACGCGGATCGTTGGTTCCTCACGTGGCCACGAGCTGCGCCACTGCGCTGATGCCGTCGGCACTAATTCTATGCTAGTACTATAAAATCCCGCAGGAGCACGCCACTGTTCACCCGTCTTCGTCTGATAACTTGCCGATGCAATATCTCCTAAGGAGTATGCTTAATCTATGTCTTCACTCAAATCTTTTAATCTCTGCTCTCAGGAAACCACATGTTAATAATCATAAACAACATGAGTATTACTTTGACAGTTCCCTGGTTGATTATGAACAGATGTTACAATTCTTTTGTTTTGATTTGAAACTCCACAAGCCCAATGTTAATCTTGTTAACTTTTCATTTTAGTTTTTTTACATTATTTGATTTTTCCTGGGGATGAGGCCTGTCTAGAACATATTTTTATCCCGGAAATTAGTTATTTCAAAAATTTGAAGGATATCGTTGAAGCCTTTTTTGAGATCAGTGTCGCAAGCAATCACGCAAACATACAAGCAAAACTTTCTCATATTAGAGACACACTGAAAAAGTGTAATGGCGTTCCAGTGCGTTTCAAGGTAAGCGTTTTAATACCACCTGACACGGCAGAATATCCTGGCACGATTGGCATCGTTTAGGACACTGATCAGCTGCTTTGACAGAAAATATCTTGTTGCATTTACAACAATTCTGGCTACGCAAAGTATGCGTCGACATATGTGTCTTCAAACGTCCTGACTTTGCAAATGATAGATCACAAACAGAACACTTGTAAGGATACTCAGAAGTGTGCGTCAAAGTACGAGTCTTTATTGCTGCTAAGCATTTAGAGGTTCCCTCATACCTTGGACGCTTATAGGGGAACACATATTTGTGGGTCAGAATATGACTCTTTAAGTTTGTTGATGTTCTAAATGATTTATCGCATTTAGGACACTTATGAGGACGCTCTCCTGTATGCGTCAACAAATGACATTTTAAATTCTCTGCCTGATTAAAGGACTTTTCACATTTAGGACAGTGATGAGGTCGCTCTGCTGTATGTGTTAACATATGACGTTTTACACTTTGTGAAAGTGTAAATGTTTTATCACATCTTTGACATTTATAAGGACGCTCACCAGTATGCACTAACATATGATATCTTAATTTAGTTATATAAGTATAGCTTTTTTTGCAGACTGGACATTTATGAGGACGTTCACCAGTATGCTTCAACATGTGAACTTTTAAAGTGCCAAACTGAGTAAAAGATTTATCACATTTTTGACACTTAAAAGGTCGCTCACCTGTATGTGTCAATATGTGATTTTTCAAATTTATTGATTGAGTATAGGATTTATCACATATTTTACACTTATACGGACGCTCGCCAGTATGCAATAACATATGCCTTCTTAATTGACTTGTGTGATTACATTCTTTTTTGCAGATTAGACACTTATAACGATATTCACCAGTATGTGTCAACATATGACTTTTCAGAACACCAGTAAATTTAAAAGACTTCTCACATCGCGAACACTTATGTGGTCGCTCTCCTGAATGCGTCAACATGTGCAATTTCAGATGTCCAGGGAGTTTAAAGGATTTATCACATCTTAGACACTTATGAAGACGTTCACCTGTATGTACCAACTCATGCCGTTTTAAATCCCCTGCCATTTTAAAGGATTTTTCACATCTGGGACACTTATAAGGGCGCTCTTTGGTATTTGTCGACATTGTGTCATGGATATATAGGGGGTTTTTAAGGATTTATTTCATGAACAATGGCACTCTGATTAGTTAAAAGTAGAGTCAACTCCGATTTCCTAATAAACTTTATGGGTTCGGGGAACAACACTAATTTTCAGCTGCACCGTAGCCTACTTAATATTCCATTTCATGTTCATTTTGCATTTTTACGAACATGACGTTCAATAACTAGCTTTACTAAGCATTTACTAGCTTCTATTTCTCTACGAAATATCCTGGCCATAAATTTCTTCTTATCTGAAACAAAACATACAATTTTGTAAAGTTATCTATAATTTTTATATTGTCAAAGTAAACTTTTTGTTGTGGAAATTTAATTCATACTGTAATGACTACAAATATGTTATTCATTAGAAACTAATTCTTATTCTTTTAACGCTTTGTTTATTCATAAAGAATTTGAAATAATTTTACTTACTTTAATGTTTTATTTTAATGTATAAGAACCGTTTTAAGATGGTGGCGAATACAACTTTTATGTAAAATAAAACAATATTTAGAATTACTAACAGTGTTTTTTCAAACTAAAGTATATGGAATTTAAACACATATCAGACGACACCTTGTTTGCTGCAATCTCATAAGGAATAACTGCATACTTAGTTTTTTTTATTAGATTTCAAACACAAGCTTATTCACCACCGTAATAGATAGTTATAAGAATCATGTTAAAAATAGTTTCTTCTATTAGGTTTTTAATTAGAGGTTCTAAAATTTCACAATCGGAAATACTAACAAATGACATTTTAAGTCAAAACAACACTTTATATTTATAACATTATTATTTAAAATAGTATTATATTTCAGCAAACTATGCTGCAATATTAAGGCCATATAAGACTCATCAAGATGGCGGACAGCGTTGGTGCAAGATATATCTAGTGTGGCTTTGGTTGGTGGCAAAGAGTTGGTGGCGAGGGGTTGGTTGGGAGGGGTTGCTGGCGCTAGTGTTGTTTCTTATGGTTCCATTAATCCAATATGGTAGACGTCGTCGGCTGGTCGTCTGCTATTTGAACTTTGCTACATGTACAACACCACTCCACCACTTTGCTAATACTCCTGATGTTTTTATATACTATGTCAGATTCAAAGTTTAGCTGCTTATTTATAAGATTCTCTTTGGTAAAGTTTTCTCTTTAAAAATAGTTAACTCTTCACATGCTGACATGTTTCTTCCTTTTTGACATTGCTTGACGACTGTCATGTTTTCTTATATATTATTTATAGGTGTTATGCAACTTTTGACCTTTCTTATTTCGTTCCATGCATAGATGTGCCTTTAAAATATTGTATTATATTAACATTCAAGGATTGGCCAATGTGGTATTCATCACAGTTCATCACTGAATCCAGTTTCAATCAAAAATGAAATGTTTGCAAACGTACGTTGTAACAAGGCCAACCATACTACAGGCCGGAGCGCTGAGTTCGTGACGTCACTGTCCGAGTCCTACTTGACCGGCAATTCCCGTAAAAAAAGCCGCACGTTGACATACACTGCTATAAACTGGTCTCCTGTCGAATCTGTACATCCTATTGTGATGAAATGTTTAGGTATGGTAGTATTTAAAATAAAACAAAGGTAGGTTTCGAAATAACAGAAATTGTAGTTGGTTTTTATTTTAAAAGCAGAAGCTACGAACGCGTTTTATACAATTAATAGTAACCGATTAATTCAAAATATCTTGCAGAATAATTACTATACAAACTAAAATATCCAATGTTGTTTGTTTTAACTTTAGAATTGCTATGGAGCAAATATATTGGAAATTTTGAAACAACCTCATTAACTATACACGACAAAGGTTTTTGGCATTTTTATAGTTCTCTTAAAGTTTTCTAGTACATGTTTCGGGGCAGAAATTACACAATAATTGTTTTTGCGAACCGGAAAGAAGAAATTGATTCGTAAATCTGCTACTAATAAACCCACCCACCCAAAGCGTGGCTGGATGGCAAAGCGAGACTAGTGTACAAGTTGAACACTAGTGCAATAGTAAAGTGTCCCACCATTTTTCCTTTGATTATTAAACAAATACAGTTTTATCGAAAAATTTGTGAGATAAAAGTTGTAGTTTAACTGATTAGCTACAACTTTTCCGCTGAAGTTTCTTTCTAACGAAAAACAAAAAAAGATTCACGCCTAGTGATTTTTTCGTGTCCCACTATTATAAATCTTATATGCTTGTAATTAACAAAAGTTCAAACATTTGTTTAACTAAATGGTTGTTACACTGTTGGATTCCGTATGGCATGCAGGTATCAAATATATAAGTTGAATTGTAATGCAATTAATATAAAAAGGAAATGAAGACTCCTGGAGAGCGGTTGCGCTCTTCGTGCAATCCGTTCTTCGGGGAAAGCGAGACGAGGGATGCTTAGGTGACCTCTAAGTTTCCCGAAACGGTGACGTGACCCGTCTGGGCGCAAGACACGCGGGCCAGTGCCGAAGTTGTCCGATAAGGGTTCCGGCCTGGTTTTTCCCCGCGGCTCCGTAGGAGGTTTAGTGGGTATACCTCGTAAGAGGGAGTCCCACACTGTTCCTTTGGGTTCGCGCATTAAGCGTTCCTCCTACGTAAAAAAAATATATATAAAAAGGACGAGGAGCATCTGAACGGGATCGAGCTCCAATTATAATAAGGTTGATTAGAACTCGGGATGTGACGTAGTGGCTAAGGGAAGGGGGAAGCATTCCGGCCTGTACTAGAGTTGGCCTTAGTTATCCGTAATTTAACCCTACCACAACGCAACCCACTGCAATAGTTTACTTCCCTAATAAAATTTGCTAGAAATAATTGTACGAACAACACTTTTTTCAAAATTTAAACTTTGATTTAAAAGTAAGTGTCTGAAAAATTGCTATACTGGTGGTATCTAAGTTTAGTTAAAAAAATATAGGATAAAACGCTACATGTATTAAACAATTGTATTAATTCTTTTAAAAACTCCTCGAAATCGATTAATAGGTACTATGCAAATATTATTACACTTCATTAAAAATTTGTAATTACTTGCTTATTTTGACTGAAGTTATTTGCTAATGGTGGGTAAATAGGTCAGCTGACATCGTATTTTATTTTATTTTAATAACTAAACAAAATTAAATATATCTATTGGGTTGACACATGATATTCCATGCAAATATTGTCTTCCAGTCACACAGAAGTTTTTTTTTTTTTTACTTTTAGCGAATTTCCCCTACAGGGAAGAAGCTATCACCGTAGGTCTCATGGTAAGACTTAAGCCCGAGACCATGATAACTTTTCATTTTGAGATCCCTAGATGCCAAAAACACCGTTCGTTCAAATTTATATATATATATTTATATATAAATATATATATATATATATATATATATATATATATATATATATATGTGTGTGTGTGTGTATATGTGTGTGTGTGTGTGTGTGTGTGTGTGTGTGTGTGTGTGTGTGTGTGTGTGTGTGTGTGTGTGTGTGTCCGTAAGCATGATAACTCTCGTAAAAACGGTCTAATCTTAATGAAATTTGGTACAATTGTGCAAAGTACCATTTATTTGAACGAGTTTGAAAACCAAGCGAATCGCACCATCGGAAGTGGGGTTTTTGGGGGGTTTTGTACCCCAAAAATGGGTTTTTGGGGTTTCCACACGTAATTTTTATTTTAATCAAATTTTAGTTTACCATTGAATTCAGCATGAAAAAACAAACAATTTGGTATTTTGATCATTGCTCTACGTCAATTGGTTACTGAGATATTGAAAGTGCTAAACACAGTACGTTGTCTATTGTTATTCTTATGGAGAAAAAGAAAAATGTTATATCTACCTTATTTATGATCATAAACTAACGAAATTTGGTATATGGATTCATCTGGTTGTGATTTATTGTTGTTTGCACAAAACAATTTTTCGCCTATGGTTCCCGTAGCAGCAAACCTAGGTACTCGGTCCCCATGTTATTCTTAAGGAAAATAATTAAAATGTTATATATCGCTTATTTATGAATGTATATGAATGAAACTTGGTATGTGACTTCACTTAGATGAGTTCTATTGATATTTGCACAAAAAACATTATTTGTGTTCCTTGTTGCAGCAAACCTGCGTACACATCCCCAATGTTATTCTTATGGAGAATAATTAATATTTTAAATATCGCTTGTTTGTGAATATTATTCTTATGAATCCTGTCAAGTGGCTTAATGTTTTATGTTGAATATTCATTGGAAATTCGCTGAGCATGCAGGTTTGCTGCAACGGGGGTATGTAGTTAATGGAATGGAGTGACGAAAAAACTATCTGGATTCACGACATTATATTAGTGACGTTCAATGCATTACTCAATACTTTTTAAGGTTTGCAGTTGTGTCGTGTGCCGGAAAAAGGTGGTCTAAAAAAGGTTGGAAACAGTAAATGGAAAATTAAATTATGAGGTTAGAAAGAATTGGAAAAGACAACCATCTCAAATCGCAGATTAAATACCCAATTTCAGTGACTTTTAAAAGTTATGGATGTTTTATTGCCAGTTTCAGAGAAGATTTTCAAACTGCTTTAGTACTTAAAATTTCGTTCTTCCAATGTTTGTTAAATATCATGATGGATCATTACAAACAACTTTATATTATAATAAACGTTTAGAATATGCATAAGAATCCCACTAGCTAACATAAATATATAACTCATGAACCAAATTTAAAAAAAACCAACTAGGAATTTAGGCCTAAATGCAGAGGTTTAGTAGTTTTACTCCAATTATTACCAATAGTCATTATAATCTACAACATATAAACATTAAAACTTAAATGTCCTAGGGGCAATGTTCTAACGGACTTTATAATGTTATTTGATATCTGACAGATGCAGGAGCACAACGAACAATTAAATATACTGTAGGATAGATTTTCCTCAAAACAATACCTTTATTTGGCATCAAAATTTGCGTTTAAATATAAATAGATTTTATGATTAAAATGTCAGAAAGGATATCAATTAAATAAACCTTGAAACTTGAAAAAAAAATTGAATGTCTTAATCGAATTTTGCATTGGATTCAGAATACATACAACATACAAACATGATTTCTGACTTAACGTAACATATACCGGTAACCTCAGATATTGAGCAGTATAAAAGCCAGCTTGGCCTAGCAAGGTTTTAGTAGGAATACTACTTTAAGACAGATTACTTAGCAAAATGATTCAAATATACATAATATTGATACAAAGTATTAGTTCAAAATGCAGAAAACAAATAATATTTGTTTTCTGCATTATGAACTAATGCAGGAAATCCGGTAATGTAGAGTTTATCGGATATTAAACAAATACCCTCATTGGTTTTGGCCGGTCATTTTAAGATTGACCTCATTCCGCTAGGATCCCTAGTAATTAGTAATTACTTTAGTTGGTATGTCATCCGTATTGATCGCTAATGAACTCTAGGTGACATATTTACTGACGTATAAGTTTCCAGAATATTTACCCTTTTAGTATTTTAGTCTGTGGGTCTAGTGGGTCTATCCTTCCAAGATGGTGAGTGGTAGGTCGCCTGATAGTTTGTGGAGGTAACAGACATATTATGAGGTCAATCTTAAAATGACCGGCCAAAACCAATGAGGGTATTTGTTTAATATCCGGTAAACTCTTGGAAGTGGTTTTAAATTGTTCCTTTCATTATTCTATAACTAGTTCAAGAGGAATTTAGCCACGGAAAAGCTATTTTTCGCCATTTCCCACGGCTTTAATATGTACGTATACTATCCATTCTATCTAGGGGACCCGGTGAAATCGCGGGGTAATGGGTGGGGAGATTTCCCGCGTGCAGGGTAAAAAGGGTAATTGATGGGAAGCCGGGGTAATTCGATGTTATGGTGGTGAATTGTGGGTAATATTACAGTGCTGCCTGTCATACACTAATGTATTGTACGTGTACGACAATTTCAGCATGATATACAATAGTTTTGCTAGCATAATGTGAAATGTTGATTGTATACAATAGTTTGGTTTTGATATCAGCAACATTGGTGACCTATATAAATGTTATGATTGTTATTTTAAAACCTCAATCCTCCCTAAACAAGTCGGCTAAGGACATGTGCTATTTATTTTAGATACATATAAAACATATTTTAGTTTCATATTACATTAATATTTATGTAAAGTTATTAATTTGAATGTTACTTCTTTTATTTCTTGACACTTTTGAATGAGGTCTACATTAAATACCTATTACGTATGGGGTTTTGTGCATTAATTAGAACAGCACCATAATTCCTTGTTCAAGCAATACGACCATTAGGCCTACTGTTCTGTTTGGCGCTTCTACGTAAATTTAACAAGTGACATTTTAATTTGATTATTTATTCTTATCGTTATTTTTGTTGTTAACACTTTTTATTTATTCTGGTTAGTACTTCAAATTCTCATCATTTTTAATGTTTATTTGTATTATTGTGTATATTTTTTGTAAAAATTTAGTTCTGTTGCTGGGATTATTATTCTTGTTCAACAGCATAACCTGTCTTGTTTGTGTCAAGGCAACATTTGAAGAACGAATAGTTTTACTACCGATAGTATATATATATAAAGTATTTATTGGCATGAGTGGATGTTAGGTTAGGCTCGGCAGGTTCACCATAGCTTATAAACAAATAGATTGTGAAACATGTACTGGCAACTCCATCCTCATACCCCTAGTTAGGTTAGGCTCGGCAGGTTTTCCATAGCTGTTGAACTAATAGAGAAGGCCTATAAAATAGGTTAATTTATTCTCCTACCCTTAATTAGGTTTGGTTTAGCATAACTTATAAACACATCAAACTGTCATAAGTTAGGCTTACCACTTTGGTCATTACTCTTTAATTTATATGAAGGTAGTAGTGGTGAAATGGCGGTTTAACGCCACTTCCGGCGCTTTTTCCCCATGTTATTCTTATGGGGAGCCGTTTTTGGACCGACGCCAGCTCCCGCCCTACACAAGTTTCCTTGTTAGCCTATACTAACGTCCAACCCTTGCCTATATTAAATATATTTTCCCAATCCCCATCCCTCCTCTATATTTTTTAAAATTAATTTTCAAATTCAGGCTAAAAAACTATCTTTGGTGTTTATGGTCCGATTTGTCTGCAATTTGGATATGTTATTGTCCTAGGCAAGTGTTTTAATAAATTCCACCTACATTTCCCAAATTCACTATTACGGTCAAATTAAAAATATTTTTGAAAAATACTGCCAATTGCCAACTTCTTTATTTACTGTCCGATTTGTTTAAAATTTAGATATGTTATTGTCCTAGGCAAGTGTTTTAATAAATTCCACTTACATATCCCAAATTCACTATTACGGTCAAATTAAAAATTATTTTTGAAAAATACTGCCAATTGCCAACTTCTTTATTTACTGTCCGATTTGTTTAAAATTTAGATATGTTATTGTCCTAGGCAAGTGTTTTAATAAATTCCACTTACATATCCCAAATTCACTATTACGGTCAAATTAAAAAATATTTTTGAAAAATACTGCCAATTGCCAACTTCTTTATTTACTGTCCGATTTGTTTAAAACTTGGATATGTTATTGTCGTAGGCAAGTGTTTTAATAAATTCCACTTACATATCCCAAATTCACTATTACGGTCAAATTAAAAAATATTTTTGAAAAATACTGCCAATTGCCAACTTCTTTATTTACTGTCCGATTTGTCTGCAATTTGGATATGTTATTGTCCTAGGCAAGTGTTTTAATAAACTTCACTTACATATCCCAAATTCACTATTACGGTCAAATTAAAAAATATTTTTGAAAAATACTGCCAATTGCCAACTTCTTTATTTACTGTCCGATTTATTTAAAATTTGGATATGTTATTGTCGTAGGCAAGTGTTTTAATAAATTAGCCTTACATTTCCCAAATTCACTATTACAGTCAAATTAAAAATTATTTTTGAAAAATACTGCCAATTGCCAACTTCTTTATTTACTGTCCGATTTGTTTAAAATTTGGATATGTTATTGTTGTAGGCTAGTGTATATGCACCATCCACATTTTACAAATATTGCGGTTAAATTTTAAAAAAATTTGGAAAAATACTGCCAATTGGCAACTTCTTTATTTATGGTCTGATTTGATTAAAATTTATATATGTCATTATTCTAGGCTAGTGTATATGTACACACCATCCACATTTGACAAATTAACTATAATGGTCAAATTTAAAAAATATTTTGAAAAATATACTAACAATTTCAAACTTCTTTATTTACTGTCTGATTTATTTTCGGATATGTTATAGCTCTTATATAGGTAACAAGACCACACTACCACACGTTCCATTACCCATTTGTCTTTTTGTTTGTTTATTTTGCTGTAATCCCAAAACTGACTTTGCTGTTTATTGTCCGATTTGCCTACACTTTGGATATTGTCCTAAGCATTTATTGTCTGATTTATTTTTGGATATGTTATAGCCCCCAACTATTATATCTAAAATTACAATATTATTTCCACCCATAATACAGTTGATGTGTTGTTTGTTTTGCCGCAACCTAAAAACCAACATTGGTATTTGTGTTTTTACAAAACTATATTTTGCGGTTGGATTAAAAAAAAATAAATGCAAGCTTATTATATTTGCCACAAGCTTATTATATACATCCAGCTGTTATATTTGCCACATTTCCAATATTGTTGTGACCCTCTCAACTACCTCTCATTGTAATATAATAAGTAATATATATCCACATTTATGGTCAGAACTGCCTAAATTTTGGATATGTTTTAAGCCAATGCGATAACAAAAATAAATTTTTAAAACCCAAAACAACTACACACAAAACACTAATCTTTCTTTGTGCTTGTTTGGAGTAGTCTTTATTTTATCCAACTTAATTTTAATTTTGTAGTTAAAATCAAACTTCCCACATTCTAGCTCCCTTTCCAGCCAGTGGTTGGAGATATAAAGGTTACGAATATTTTCAAACAATATATCTTTTTCTTCCCCTATGTTGGACTTGTTTAATAGCGCACCATATTCCAAATCCTCCAGTCTACTACATTCTTTAAATTTAACATTGCCCTTAATATCTTGCATCTCTATGTCTTCTTGTCCATTGTTACGGAAACTTAGGTTTTCTATTTTTGGAAAGGAATTGCCATAAAATGTTGCGGTTCCGTTAGTGTTAAAGCTTGCAAGTGGCTCGTTGGTAGGTAGATAAATAATTTCCAAATCACCACTGTATGGCAACACGCTATAACCTTGCCTATTCTTATTTATCTCTATAAATACAGTTTTACAGACACCTTTAACATAGTATACACCCCTCCGTCCATCCTTTTCTGCCAACACTCCCACAAACTTGTTGTTTACTACAAACGCATACACCATATAATGTCCATAATGCTCTAGATCCTCCCAACGTCGCAGGAAGTAATCTTTTAATTTATTCTCTCTTTCCCTTCTTTCTTGTTCTTTAGCCAACTGTGCTTTGTATTCCTCTGCAACAGTATTTTCCACATATTCCAATTTACGCTTATTACTGTCGATGTCTTCTAATTCCAATTTCCTCTTTTTGGAACAACTCTCTAAGAAAGGCTTGGAAAGTGGCTCTATTTCTTTAATAGTGTATGGGTACAGTTTATTGGTCCGGCTTCTTAAAACGTAGGGAGTAAGGTTAGGACTTTCCACTAAGCCTAATTCTTCTAAATTGATGTGTTTAGGTATAGTGGAGAAAGGTGTATTTGATTTTGTAAAACATGTGCCCCCAGATTTGATGTAACACTTATGCTTTACACTTATGGCATCCTCCTCTATTACCTCTACATAGTTAGTTGGTAAACAGTTAAAGCTAAATGCAGATAGAGCATACTTTATTAACTTTTCCCTTTGTGTACTATCTTTTGGCAGTTTTAGTTGTACTCCAGTTATCTTCTTCGTATTACTATTACCCCAATATGCGTATTGTAATAAATCGTTAAACACTAAACAACAACTGTTTTGTAATGGATTGGCAACTTTCACCCACATCTTATGCAGAGGTACAGCATAGAATGGAGCATTTTGAAAGTACCGTTTGTTGTCTTCTATTAGACTTAAACAATCTCTTAAAGGTTCAAACCCTTTACCAAAACCTCTACAATAGTTATAGATTGCTGCCTCTAACCTTGTTATTCCATTCTCTCTAGCTAGTTTAGACGAGAACGTTTCTTTTAGGTTTACAAAGTTTATTATATGGTTTCCTATACTTTTAATTACTCCAGGACTTGTAATCTGGCATATAAATTTATTATATATTTTTACCCTGCTATTTACATTAAACCATGTTAAACAGTCTTTACTAACATTATCTACAATAACATTATGGGGGTCCATTCGCCCCCCTGGTAGCAAAAGTTAAAGTTTTCTGTAAGATATTGGCACATTTCCTCTTTATTAAATATTCCAGCCAAATCTAGTGTTATATCGAAATCCATAAGATAATACATTTCTTTTTCCAGATCTTGCAGTATCTTTGGAAGATCTTCCAACAAATCCTTAATTTTAACATTTGCAAGCTCTATTTTATAGGGAATTGCTATAGGATCATCATACTTTTGTTTAATTTGGTCAATATCTTTCTTTATTATTTGTAACACACCCTCGCTTTGGGAGAATGGTAGTTTGGCCACAACACCATGTCGAGCTAAAGAGAACTTTTTAAATATTCCTCGTAAGTAGCTATTAAACGAGCCACATATTTCCTTCTTAACTTTAAATTTATTCCGAACGTCCCCAATCACAATCCGTAACATTGGTTATCTTAACTAACATTATGTTATCACAAAACGCATCCGTTATAGATGTTATTTAATTTTGGTTCGCCCTCGCAATAGTTTATATTACCTATGTCTGTAAGAAGGTTATTATTACGTAAGGCGAGCGGTAAGTGTAACATGTAAGTGGACACCCACATGCAAATATGGAATACCCACTATTAATATAATTCCAAATTCGACTAAATAAGTTTATAGTCTCAATATAATTAACATATTAACATTAGTACCCAAATTGTCGAAATTCTATAATTCTATTCTTAGTCCTTGTATTAGGTTTTGTACTATTAAACCCAACATCCTGTGCAGTAGAGTAATATATGTATTTAATACAGATACGCACATTCTACAAGACCTATACATCTGTTGTATAAGCAGCAGAATAGACGTCTCATTGTGTTGTAAAATAAAACATAAATGTGCTGGATACAACCGCCAGATATTAGACAGGAAATGTGTTGGAAGTGTATTGCCAAAGACAAACACCACATAGTGCAGCACGTAATCAATCCATTACTATTTAGACAAAGGTCAGTATTGGTACAACATCCGATATATTAGCGAAACCCACAATCAAACTTGGAAAACAAACAGTAAAAAATTAATATTATAGTAACAGAAATAGTAAGAGTATAAGGACATACTAATATTTAAAGTTTATAAAACAACACAAATGCAGAGACACAATAAATAACACACTCTAACACATTTGGACACAGGCACAGATACTGGTTTACAGCCATTTTACACAACTTTACACGTTCTGTCAACTGACACAAAAATAGTTTGTAAATTGTGTAATAAATACATGTAATATAAACAAATTTAACACAATCATAACATTGTGGACAATGTTATGATTGTGTTAAATTTGTTTATATTACATGTATTTATTACACAATTTACAAACTATTTTTGTGTCAGTTGACAGAACGTGTAAAGTTGTGTAAAATGGCTGTAAACCAGTATCTGTGCCTGTGTCCAAATGTGTTAGAGTGTGTTATTTATTGTGTCTCTGCATTTGTGTTGTTTTATAAACTTTAAATATTAGTATGTCCTTATACTCTTACTATTTCTGTTACTATAATATTAATTTTTTACTGTTTGTTTTCCAAGTTTGATTGTGGGTTTCGCTAATATATCGGATGTTGTACCAATACTGACCTTTGTCTAAATAGTAATAGATTGATTACGTGCTGCACTATGTGGTGTTTGTCTTTGGCAATACACTTCCAACACATTTCCTGTCTAATATCTGGCGGTTGTATCCAGCACATTTATGTTTTATTTTACAACAACACAATGAGACGTCTATTCTGCTGCTTATACAACAGATGTATAGGTCTTGTAGAATGTGCGTATCTGTATTAAATACATATATTACTCTACTGCACAGGATGTTGGGTTTAATAGTACAAAACCTAATACAAGGACTAAGAATAGAATTATAGAATTTCGACAATTTGGGTACTAATGTTAATATGTTAATTATATTGAGACTATAAACTTATTTAGTCGAATTTGGAATTATATTAATAGTGGGTATTCCATATTTGCATGTGGGTGTCCACTTACATGTTACACTTACCGCTCGCCTTACGTAATAATAACCTTCTTACAGACATAGGTAATATAAACTATTGCGAGGGCGAACCAAAATTAAATAACATCTATAACGGATGCGTTTTGTGATAACATAATGTTAGTTAAGATAACCAATGTTACGGATTGTGATTGGGGACGTTCGGAATAAATTTAAAGTTAAGAAGGAAATATGTGGCTCGTTTAATAGCTACTTACGAGGAATATTTAAAAAGTTCTCTTTAGCTCGACATGGTGTTGTGGCCAAACTACCATTCTCCCAAAGCGAGGGTGTGTTACAAATAATAAAGAAAGATATTGACCAAATTAAACAAAAGTATGATGATCCTATAGCAATTCCCTATAAAATAGAGCTTGCAAATGTTAAAATTAAGGATTTGTTGGAAGATCTTCCAAAGATACTGCAAGATCTGGAAAAAGAAATGTATTATCTTATGGATTTCGATATAACACTAGATTTGGCTGGAATATTTAATAAAGAGGAAATGTGCCAATATCTTACAGAAAACTTTAACTTTTGCTACCAGGGGGGCGAATGGACCCCCATAATGTTATTGTAGATAATGTTAGTAAAGACTGTTTAACATGGTTTAATGTAAATAGCAGGGTAAAAATATATAATAAATTTATATGCCAGATTACAAGTCCTGGAGTAATTAAAAGTATAGGAAACCATATAATAAACTTTGTAAACCTAAAAGAAACGTTCTCGTCTAAACTAGCTAGAGAGAATGGAATAACAAGGTTAGAGGCAGCAATCTATAACTATTGTAGAGGTTTTGGTAAAGGGTTTGAACCTTTAAGAGATTGTTTAAGTCTAATAGAAGACAACAAACGGTACTTTCAAAATGCTCCATTCTATGCTGTACCTCTGCATAAGATGTGGGTGAAAGTTGCCAATCCATTACAAAACAGTTGTTGTTTAGTGTTTAACGATTTATTACAATACGCATATTGGGGTAATAGTAATACGAAGAAGATAACTGGAGTACAACTAAAACTGCCAAAAGATAGTACACAAAGGGAAAAGTTAATAAAGTATGCTCTATCTGCATTTAGCTTTAACTGTTTACCAACTAACTATGTAGAGGTAATAGAGGAGGATGCCATAAGTGTAAAGCATAAGTGTTACATCAAATCTGGGGGCACATGTTTTACAAAATCAAATACACCTTTCTCCACTATACCTAAACACATCAATTTAGAAGAATTAGGCTTAGTGGAAAGTCCTAACCTTACTCCCTACGTTTTAAGAAGCCGGACCAATAAACTGTACCCATACACTATTAAAGAAATAGAGCCACTTTCCAAGCCTTTCTTAGAGAGTTGTTCCAAAAAGAGGAAATTGGAATTAGAAGACATCGACAGTAATAAGCGTAAATTGGAATATGTGGAAAATACTGTTGCAGAGGAATACAAAGCACAGTTGGCTAAAGAACAAGAAAGAAGGGAAAGAGAGAATAAATTAAAAGATTACTTCCTGCGACGTTGGGAGGATCTAGAGCATTATGGACATTATATGGTGTATGCGTTTGTAGTAAACAACAAGTTTGTGGGAGTGTTGGCAGAAAAGGATGGACGGAGGGGTGTATACTATGTTAAAGGTGCCTGTAAAACTGTATTTATAGAGATAAATAAGAATAGGCAAGGTTATAGCGTGTTGCCATACAGTGGTGATTTGGAAATTATTTATCTACCTACCAACGAGCCACTTGCAAGCTTTAACACTAACGGAACCGCAACATTTTATGGCAATTCCTTTCCAAAAATAGAAAACCTAAGTTTCCGTAACAATGGACAAGAAGACATAGAGATGCAAGATATTAAGGGCAATGTTAAATTTAAAGAATGTAGTAGACTGGAGGATTTGGAATATGGTGCGCTATTAAACAAGTCCAACATAGGGGAAGAAAAAGATATATTGTTTGAAAATATTCGTAACCTTTATATCACCAACCACTGGCTGGAAAGGGAGCTAGAATGTGGGAAGTTTGATTTTAACTACAAAATTAAAATTAAGTTGGATAAAATAAAGACTACTCCAAACAAGCACAAAGAAAGATTAGTGTTTTGTGTGTAGTTGTTTTGGGTTTTAAAAATTTATTTTTGTTATCGCATTGGCTTAAAACATATCCAAAATTTAGGCAGTTCTGACCATAAATGTGGATATATATTACTTATTATATTACAATGAGAGGTAGTTGAGAGGGTCACAACAATATTGGAAATGTGGCAAATATAACAGCTGGATGTATATAATAAGCTTGTGGCAAATATAATAAGCTTGCATTTATTTTTTTTTTAATCCAACCGCAAAATATAGTTTTGTAAAAACACAAATACCAATGTTGGTTTTTAGGTTGCGGCAAAACAAACAACACATCAACTGTATTATGGGTGGAAATAATATTGTAATTTTAGATATAATAGTTGGGGGCTATAACATATCCAAAAATAAATCAGACAATAAATGCTTAGGACAATATCCAAAGTGTAGGCAAATCGGACAATAAACAGCAAAGTCAGTTTTGGGATTACAGCAAAATAAACAAACAAAAAGACAAATGGGTAATGGAACGTGTGGTAGTGTGGTCTTGTTACCTATATAAGAGCTATAACATATCCGAAAATAAATCAGACAGTAAATAAAGAAGTTTGAAATTGTTAGTATATTTTTCAAAATATTTTTTAAATTTGACCATTATAGTTAATTTGTCAAATGTGGATGGTGTGTACATATACACTAGCCTAGAATAATGACATATATAAATTTTAATCAAATCAGACCATAAATAAAGAAGTTGCCAATTGGCAGTATTTTTCCAAATTTTTTTAAAATTTAACCGCAATATTTGTAAAATGTGGATGGTGCATATACACTAGCCTACAACAATAACATATCCAAATTTTAAACAAATCGGACAGTAAATAAAGAAGTTGGCAATTGGCAGTATTTTTCAAAAATAATTTTTAATTTGACTGTAATAGTGAATTTGGGAAATGTAAGGCTAATTTATTAAAACACTTGCCTACGACAATAACATATCCAAATTTTAAATAAATCGGACAGTAAATAAAGAAGTTGGCAATTGGCAGTATTTTTCAAAAATATTTTTTAATTTGACCGTAATAGTGAATTTGGGATATGTAAGTGAAGTTTATTAAAACACTTGCCTAGGACAATAACATATCCAAATTGCAGACAAATCGGACAGTAAATAAAGAAGTTGGCAATTGGCAGTATTTTTCAAAAATATTTTTTAATTTGACCGTAATAGTGAATTTGGGATATGTAAGTGGAATTTATTAAAACACTTGCCTACGACAATAACATATCCAAGTTTTAAACAAATCGGACAGTAAATAAAGAAGTTGGCAATTGGCAGTATTTTTCAAAAATATTTTTTAATTTGACCGTAATAGTGAATTTGGGATATGTAAGTGGAATTTATTAAAACACTTGCCTAGGACAATAACATATCTAAATTTTAAACAAATCGGACAGTAAATAAAGAAGTTGGCAATTGGCAGTATTTTTCAAAAATAATTTTTAATTTGACCGTAATAGTGAATTTGGGATATGTAAGTGGAATTTATTAAAACACTTGCCTAGGACAATAACATATCCAAATTGAAGACAAATCGGACAGTAAATAAAGAAGTTGGCAATTGGCAGTATTTTTCAAAAATATTTTTAATTTGACCGTAATAGTGAATTTGGGAAATGTAGGTGGAATTTATTAAAACACTTGCCTAGGACAATAACATATCCAAATTGCAGACAAATCGGACCATAAACACCAAAGATAGTTTTTTAGCCTGAATTTGAAAATTAATTTTAAAAAATATAGAGGAGGGATGGGGATTGGGAAAATATATTTAATATAGGCAAGGGTTGGACGTTAGTATAGGCTAACAAGGAAACTTGTGTAGGGCGGGAGCTGGCGTCGGTCCAAAAACGGCTCCCCATAAGAATAACATGGGGAAAAAGCGCCGGAAGTGGCGTTAAACCGCCATTTCACCACTACTGAAGGTGTTTTTAATTTCTTCCTTTCAATATTATTTGACTAGGCCAAAAGGCATTAGCTCATAGAAAAACCATTATTTGCCAATAAGTAAGATGTCAAGATCACTTTAATAAATATTTTCATAAGATATTCATATTTTCCATAAATTAATTCAAAAATTACCCTTGAATTACAAAAATTACCCAAATTAAGGGAAATTACCCTAGATTTCCTAAAATTACCCTTTTTACCCTGCTCGCGGAAAATCTCTCTACCCATTAGTCCGCGATCCCACCGGGTCCCCTAGATAGACTGGATGGTACACGTACATATTAAAGTTATCGGAAATGGCAGAAAATGGATTTTCCGTGGCTAAATTCCTCTTTAACGAGATTTATAATAATGAAAGGACCTATTTAAAACCACTTTTAAAAAATCTAAGAGTTTACCATATAGTAAACAATTACCGCAACAACATTTATTACCCGAAAATTACTCAATTCAAAAACTTAAATGCTCAAATATGAAGACAAGCAAGTCAAATCTTATGTTACGGTTTTACAAAAATTTAAATAGATTCGGATTGTTAGTTGGTAAATGGCATCGGTGATACAACATTATTTAATATTGTTTTCACGGGGAATATATATAAAACCGATATAGTCAAGTGGGGATGTTTTTGTAACTTTGGCAAAGCTATAACTATTGATTAAATTTACACAACTGTTCTAGGTTACAGGAAAATCCATTCGTTTTATTCTTTTAAAATTATGAAATAGAACAAAGTTATGTGTTTTCTTACAAACTTATTTCACCTTAGAACATAATAAAATACCAATATTATTAGAAAGGTGTACGAATAAATTACAGAATCTTACATAGCTCTTTTAACATTACCTTGTTTTTATTGGCAGTAGAACATAACCTCAACTGTTTACGTACAATACAACTTGATCAACCAAGGTTCTTTGGTAACACTATATATTACCTATTCAGAACAAATGTTCATTTTTAACCTGATATAAAACGCAAATCGATTTCATCGTTTATTATTCAAAATACCAATTAAGTTTAACATTACGTTGAAGGTCACGTAACTTTATTTTATTTTAACACAGTACCTATTGTTCCTCGAGTTCATCAATAAAACACTAGCGACTTAAAACTTTATACAGCACTTTCATGTCTGAGTGTAATTTCAGTTTATGTTACAATAAGGTACAGTACAGATCACACAATATCGTGCAACTGGGTATTCTTATTAGGTAAGTTACTTATTTATTTATGCTAACGTAAACGTGGCAACAAATTCAAAGTTCACATAAGGACGATTTTATATTTTTACCAATATTTGTTTTCTTTTGCTAAAATTATTTTGTAAACATGAATTTGATTTTTGAAATTATTGTTTTAAGGGCTAGAAATATAAACGCTAGTATCATTGAAGTAAGATCGTTCATAGAGTGGTTAGGCGATAGGCAAATTGTAGCTGCATTTTCGCAAGTGGAACTAGAGACTAACCACAATACTGCAGCAGTATTTCAATTTCACCTTTTATTAGTAAAAATGGTTAGAGCTACGAATGATGCGTATGGGCAGAGTTGGTGAAGCAATAATATCAACATTGGTTGTATTGAGAGATTGTGACTTATTAGGGGCCTAGTTACCCATAAAAACACAACAGTTCCCGAACACAACATTTACGAACTCTGAATAATAAGGTCAGTTTGTATCACGAAATCTATACATGGACTATCTGATAAAATTAATAGAAAATTAAAATTTCAAATGACAGGCTAGATCATAGAATTGGCTTATACCCTTTAACAGTTCATAATGATAAGTTAGTGAACATTCTAAGCCTACATCATGAGAACAAATCTACAAAAAGTTTGAATATTAACCATAGAGAAAAATAATAATCTGTTAACTAAATAAACAAAGTATATAATACAACTAAAATTACCTTTCAAGTTATATAATAAGTATATTGTGTTTGTATTGATTCAAAGATAACCTCATAAATCCAATCCAAGCGGTAAATAATTTCAGACATTTAAAACAGCAATCAGATAAGAAGTCATTTATAACAAACATTAAACTATCATCCGAAATTGTTACAGGTTCACATTTAAGAACACCCTTCACTAATCACTAACACAACTACTCTGAGATTGAAACCTAAGCGATAAACACTCTTCTCAACTACCGTCGCAGTATCTTATAATATATAGCTGACGAGCAGCTTACGCCAACATTAGCTTGTTAAGAAAAGTATTACCTATAATATATCTGGATAGGAAACTAAACCCTGCGAACGTCCGTGGGAATATATATTAACCTAGGTAAGTAGAAGTCAAGGTTGAGAGTTATTGTCAGTAGTGATGTGACGAGTCGAGTACTTTACTCGTTAAGTATCGAGTCAAGCAGAGTATCGAGTCGACTCGATTCTCATCCTACATTACTCGGGTTGGACCGAACATTTCTCCTACCGGACTCGGTTATTAGTTCACTATTTTTTCGCTAGGCGATTCTTGGCACTGATATCGATTCATGCCAAGTACTCTGGAAATAGATTTGAGAATCGCGACTACGAGTCGACAGTCGACAGCGCTAGACGAGAATTAGAATCAAGTAAAATACTCGAGAACTAGTTTTAAAACCTGCCACGTTATGAGTCGACAGCGCTCAATGTCATTAGACTAGAATCAAGTACTCGACATATAGTTTTAAAAACCGAGTCGACAGAGTTGAATAGAGTCAGACTCGGAATAATCGGAATGAGTCGGTTCTCTTCGGATAACATCGACGTTGCAGACATACGACTATTTATTCTTTTAACCATTTAATTATTATTACTATATTTATAATTATTTATAAACAGAACAAAAGAATCCAAACTCGCTAAAAACACTCGATTGAGATTATGTTAGTATATTGTTTTGATTCAGAGATCCGAGTCGAGTATACCGTGTCCCGTATCTATCCGAGTCCGTCCGTCTGCCCGTCCCGAGTCCGAGTCCATAGTACTTGAGTACTGACTCGAGTCGTCAGGGTATCGAGTACGACTTACTCGAGTAAACTAAATACTCGACTCGTCACATCACTTGTCAGGATTTGAACAGGTGAAGATGCTTAGCAACACTAGGAGGCTGTAGTACACCTATGGTAGATGAATATGGTTGGGTATTGGTTGGCATTGTTGGCATTTGGTTGGCCACAATACAAAGTTGGCCCAACGGTGCGCCAACGGACATTAATTACCGTTGGCCCAAAGATTTGTGCTACTAGGGTATGTTTTCCTTTATTAGATAAATTATCCGTAAATGCAGATATATTATAACATAGAACAGTTTGCAATCGCCCCACCAGACCAGACGTTTATAAAGATTACCTAAATCTGATACATAATATTTAATAGCAACTATTCTGATTGCATCAACACAGGGCTTAAGTTAGTTTAAAACACGAAACGACCTACCTATTACGATATTTTTTTAACTTTTTTAATTTACTATGTGTTTATGTTGAGATTATCTTCGATAAATAATTTAACAATCAAATGGAGAGTAAAATATTAGAACATTGCATTTTGTTTATGTTCCGTCTGTTTGCTATGACACACTTCTTAACAGTCTTCTGTAATGAACTACTCGTTTCAGTGTATATTGTAACAATCAGCATTTTATCATTGGTTTCGGTAAGCCGAATGTTTTAATCAGTTCGTTCCACCTTGAACGAGGGATGTAAATTACCGCTACATTTTGTTAACGGGATCAGTCGTTACGTGACCGACCGGTAACAGGTGACAGTCACCTATTACTTTTGTCACCTAGTTACTATTACTATAATACTATTACTATTACTATTACTTTTGTCACCTACTCGTTACTTCAAAGTTTGGAATGTTACAGATCACTGTTTTATAGGGTGATCGTTACCATCCAGTTTCTTTATGAAACATATTGTGTCTTGAACTTGATTCAACGATAGTGGGAAAACCTTTCTTTGGTTATTGTAAAATCTGCAGAAGTAAATTGTAAGTTTTATATTGGAATAGTACTATTATTTTATAGACATATTGTACATTTTACTGCTGCTCTCTCTCAGATTGCTCGAATAATCTCCAACAATTAACACCAAATGGTTATTAGTTTTATATTTTCTATTACAATATGTTGAATTATATGTAAACATTTGATTTTTACATTAGATACTTTGTGGTAGAAACAAATGTTAAGCAGGTTTGTTATCCACCTATTTATTATGAATTTTAGATTATTATTTAAATATGGTGGCTTATCGCTTTGTGCTCTCAATTAATAGACTGTCCAGTTGCATGATGTGCTTAGATCCGTGTATTTTGTTTACAGTTACATAAACCGACCATCGGATACAGGTAATCTTTAAACTACATGAGATTATACGGACAAAGCAATCGTTAACTTTTAGGTAACTTCCCGTTGATAACTTCTCGTTAACTATGCTGGCCAACACGGATCGCCAACTCGTTGAAATGGAATAATGGAAATTAAATTTTAACTTAATCCCCAAGTTATTTGTTCTTATAATTGACCAATTTAACTAACTTGATTGTACGATAAAGTTCATTGAATTATATCATTAAAGTTATTTTGATAAAGGGAGAAGTTAATAATTCTGTAAGTGTTGCAATCTCAATTAGGTGCTCAAGATGGATTTTCCTTGAGTTATTGTTATTGAGGTTATGTTTGATAGCCAGTACCAAAAAGGTATAGTTTTTAACAATTTAACTATAATTTGCAACACTTATTAAAACATGTTCTTGTTTAGTTAACCGTAAGTATAGATTTATTATGAAAGCACAGGTTTCATGGTTCCTTAGTCATTATATTAAAGGCTAAGCCAAAAACTAAATAACTCGTCCTGGAACTACCCAAGCAGAATAACTTTTACGAAAAACTATTAAACAGTAATTAATTGCAATTAATCCAATCACATTAACAGAGGGCTCAAGTTAATATACAACACGAAACCTCCTACCATAATATATTTTCTATTAAACGTGTATTTCCAAGGTTCGATTTTGGTTATCTCTCTTCAAAGATTTGTAAGTTTTGATACTGAGGCAATTAACTTTTTCTGACCATAGGACGTGTAGCGAAATTGGTCATTAGTTTCTCTCATAATACACTAAACACTGTAGTCATACGGGAAATAACATTTTCCCATGTGAAAAGATGGAAGATTTTCATAAAACGAGAAAAATCACTGGACAATGGGTACTTAAATTGTGCTGAATTTTTCCCTTAACACAAAGATGTAGTTTAAGTGTATGTGTACGTGGGGGTGTGGTTCGCGTATTACATTTGGTTTATGTTTCGTGTATTTGTTGATACAGCGCCTTTTAAACAGACTACTTGTGCTATTGCGAATATTCAAAGAGAGAATCAACTGGATATTTAATTTGGTCTAACATACTTGCTGCACCTAATCAATTTTTATGAATCAGTTATTATTGTTTTTATCTCAAGGTGAATTGATACAATTTATTTATATTTTATTGTTTACATTGTAAATGTATGCTCTTTTATTTTTTCTTATATTTACCGTAAATTCATAGGTCTACCGGTTTCTAACAAAAAATATATCCTACGTCCTCTGGAATATATCTTACGTTCAGTATAGAGGATATTTGAAGGTTCAGAACTTTTAACATGTACAATTAACATTCTTCCATTTGTTTTTGTAAGCTGTATTTTTAACAAAACAAACTGATGTTAGTGTTAGCTGTTCGTTAACCATCTTAAACCTGAAGCGAAGCGAGGGGGAAGGTCTTACTTCGGTTGTTGTATCTTCTGCAGTAGGTTACGAGTTTATGTGATAGCATAGTACTATTATTTTATAGATGTTAATGAGAAACATATTTTAGGAGTAAGTGAAACCTAAGATTAAATAAAATTTCCTCGACAACAGAGTCGAAATGCTTAGATGTTTTTGAGAATGAAACATTGAAATATAAAAATTAATAAACCATGTCTGGATTTACAAGTCATTGCAGCATTTAATATAGGCCCTACGTTGCTTTCTAATGCTAAAGTTTTTTTATGCAATATTAATAAAAATAATAATGATAATATTAATTGTTTCATTCAAGTAGCCTTAAAACGTAGTTACAAACTGCGGTGTAGGAGGTTATGCCAGACGGCAGCGGGAGATAATGGTTTTATAGATAAATAAAAACATTTGTATATTACTTTTTTACCTTTTTTTATGTTTTATACTAAATAGGAACATTATTATATTTTCTGTATATGCATACAGAAGTAATGTTATAATCATCCTTTAGTAAAATTAAAAATGTATCTTGTTCATTAATTATTACACAGAAATTACAATAATTCGAAATAAAAAGTACGAGGTATGCGAATAGTGATTTTACAAGCCAAATAGAGTCGATTCGAGTTTGTTGTAAGAAGTAAATAACTTGGTTTCCTTTTAATTGCCGGCATAACATATTTCGTAAACTATTTCAACAACACATGTAATTTAATTAAGTTAGGCTACCCTCAAATTCGTAAACTTATTTTTATGATTGAAGTTATTTATGCATATGGTAAAACAAATTAATATCAGAAATCCTAAGTGAATTTACCTGAAATTCAAAGTTACTATTATGATTATTTGTTTCTTTTACCACTGATTATAGATTCTAAAGTAACAAGCAGAATAAGCAAATTAAATGCAATATTGCAGTGAAAGCTCACTTTACGAAACCTTTAAAACATAAAATTTGAATAAGGGCATTTTTGCCACTATTTTCTAGCAAAGATATTTGAAGTTAAACATTTTTTATTTTTTATATTATTTATAGTAATTTTTCTGACCTATAGGATAGAAATGTGAACGCTTATATAGTAAATATATATATATATATATATATATATATATATATATTAACTACAACTGATTGTGTTGAAATTGCGTTGGGGAATAGAGATAGGGCCTATTTTGAGGCTAGATATACCTAATTTCACGATACAGGACACTTACCTCAGCTGGCGAAGGTCTAGAAGAGCGATTGTTCCCGCTCTCTTCATTCATCATTCACATTATGTTCATAAGAACACTACAATATAGGCCTTGGCCTAATCAATATTTTAAACGCTAATTTTGGAATAAAAGCAAACAATGGAAACTTCACCGTACCAAATTTAAAATTTGAATCGTGTAAAAAATTATAAAAATGTTCGCCATAATTCTTACATGCGTCTAGAATAAAAAGTATTTAAAAATTCTCGGAGCTTCTTCCCTCTAAAACTTCAGTGTTTATCTTTTGCAGGTGATGATTTAATTTAGTCTGCTGATTGTTTAACCTAATATCTTCTTCGTGTAAGTGGGTTTATGAGTTTTAATTGGTATTACCGCAGACTAAATACTTATGACCTTAGCAAAGTATACACATTGGTTCTAGTTATTATAAAAACTTGGATCTTACAAACCTAACTATCAAATAAGAACATGATCACAAACTATGAGTAATCAACTTTTCATAGCCATTTAAATCGCGTATTTAAGTTGGTTAATATTGCATACAACAAATTTATAAAATATAAATTTGTAAATTACTTACCTGGGCACTATATATATTTATGAACTTATAATCATAATGACACGTTAACATAAGAAAATATTTGGGAAATTATTGCGCTTTCATAAAATAACAAACAAAACTCTATTGTAAACTATTGAATAATAATAAATTGCGAAGTAGTCTAAATAGTCTAAATAATCTTAACAAGTAACTAGCTGTAAATTACCGATAACAATTAATTTCAACCTCAGTTTACGTTTCACCTAGAGGTCCCCACACACACACACACACACACACACACACACACACACACACACACACACACACACACACACACACACACACACACACACACACACACACAAAACTTAAGATAGACTTTGCGGGAAGCTACCAAAGTCTACTACAGTAGAAGCTCGCTACGGCGACCCTCGATAAGACGAAAACCTCGATAATGAGTCTGATTTTCTAATCCCCGCGAATCACCCATAACACTCAATGTTATAAATACCTCTATAACACGACTCCTTTTCAAATAAATACCTCGGTAGCACGTCTTTTTGTCATTTCATATTACTAATAAATAAACCTCTATAGCGCGTCTTTTAAAATAACTGAACCTTTATAGCACGTCTCCCACCTCAATAACACGCTTCTTTGGGTAAGTAAACCTTTATTTCACAACTCAAACCTCAATAGCGCGCCGTTTTCCGTTACGGAACCTTTATAGCACGACTCAACCTTTCTCACGCATAGTTCCCACGGGTAGAATAGATGATTTGAAGTAAACAACATTTTGGGCTCAGGTCTCAACAAGAAAACCCTTTCCCTACCCCCCTTCCTCTTCCGGCCTTTCCTTACCTATCACGGGTCAGATCAGTCGTATCATCATGTTATATGGCAATAATAAAGAAGTTTGTTTTACTTGTACATGTGTTCTTTTATTTATGACTGATTTCTTCTTTATATTAATTCTGTAAGCGAATTGGTCCCATTTAAGTCTTTGATTGGTCCCCACGAAATATCTCGAGCTAGGAAGAAGTTAAGTTAGGTTATGACGATTCATTTTAAAGCTTGAGGGCCAAGGACGGTGGAAAAAATATCAGAAGTGTCAAACATTACGTGGGCTACGCTCCACTGGACTTCAAGGATCCAATTATTTTCTTATGGAAATATCACTACAGTGATTTAATAATAAGCAAAATGAACTAATGATCAGCTGTGATTATCCACTTACACAAACACCATATGTTAGGGGCTATAGCCCCTGTAAGCCACTAGTATACAGTAATGTAGAAATGTTTCATAAAAAATGTGTTTGGTATAGCAAAAAGTCTCTGACCTCAATAGCACGTCTTGTTGTGAAAACCACCTTGATAGCACGACCCTCAATTACAAGTGCACCTCGATAAGAAGACCATTCTAGAGATCCCCTTAAGAGTCGTGTTATCAAGGTTCTACTGTACCGACAAACCCTACCACTTAAATTTGGCTCAGTGGCGATCAAGTCTACCACCGACAAACCCTGCCACATTCCATTCTGCATTATAGGTGGTAGGGTTTGTCGTGACCGGGCCGGACAAAGGCATCCACTTATCAGTCTGGCCCACCAGCGATAAAATCAACCAGCTAAAACCCTACCACATTTTACGCACGACTTTCGCCACGCCGCGCTATAATTTAGACCGTTAAAATAATTTAATAATTGTAAAGATTACATATTACTGTAGGGGAAACATCAGGGATCATTGTTTTGTTAATACCACTTTGACTGAAATCAGAAATAGTCTGAATATAGAGGTACAAAATCGGACCAAACAAGTTAAACAATCACAAACTGACATTTTAAAAATTTAGACTATGCTAGAAGTTGATGACATTTTTAAGTAAATTAACACCTCATCAGAAATAGTTACCAAGGTACTAACATTAGTTTTAACCAAAAGTTTTTAATGGACAACTAGAATTATTTGTATTTTCAGTGAAATATATTTGTTTCTGCTCCTACTAGCGCAGCCCGACTTTCATTGCACGATTTGTTGAGTTTTCTTAGGAGGAAAATCTATTTATTACTGGATTTTTCCTCGTGTACATAATACATTAATTTAACCACCGTTATTTTGTTTTTGAATAACGTTTATTTAATTATATTTGTAATGTTTTGTAGTTGTCAATATTTATTTAAGAAAAATTTAGTCATAACATAATAAATAACTAACACTTTGTAGTATTTCTTACGTTTATAGTATATTTTAGTTATATATCATTTAAAACTTTCTCCAAAAGAACAAAATTATAGTATGCCAATTTGTTGGGCCAAGATGGATATTACATAAATATATACCATACATAACCAGTAAGATACATACCAGTAAGATGGTGTGTAGAACTGTTGTGTAATACCTAAAAATGGGGGATTTTTATATCCTTAAACAGTTAAAAACCTAACATTAGATTTCATTTAGGCAATGGAATCCCCATAACACCACAACATAGTTTTCCCGTGTTTTCAACTGCGATGACAAAATATCGCTATTACATGTACTTGCCTTTATATTATTGATATGACAGATTTTGTATATTTTTTCACTGTGATATATTCGGGTACAAACTTAACGCGACTGAACTAGTTATAAATACCAAACAAGAACATTCCGACGGAAGAAATGTTTATAAATGACTTTAAAATGGGTCCCGTACTAAAAAAGTGGTAGAATTTTTCGCGGTCTGGCCGGACAAAAGCAACCATTTTTCAGTTTGGCCCACCGACGACAATGTCTAGCAGCGACAAAATCTACCACATTCCTTTCTGCATTCCTAGGTGGTGGACTTCGTATTGGCTGGCCCTGTCAAACTCTACCAATTAAAAGTGGCAGGTTTTGGCGCTGGTAGACTTTGTCGTTGGTAGACTTTATTGCGTCCCCAAGTTTACTCATATCTTCAGCTTGAATCACATTCCCTCCATTAAAAATCTCGCTCTATAAGGCATCTTCAATCGACATGACAATATCATCAAGCTTCTGTAGACCTTTGTGATAATTAAATAAATCTGTTAGTCACGATTAATTCAAAACAGTTTATTGTTTGGTGTGTAGTCAATAATACTTTTACAACCCGGAGACTAATCGTAATGCTCGGAAACAATTTAAGTGTTGGTTTGCTTGTGTAGAAATCGACATGTACAACTAAATAATTTTAACACGACAATCATAATTCATTTTCGACCAAGAGTCTGAATGCGTATAACAATATTAAACTAAGTAGCAAATTTTTAATATTATCATTTGGTTTTATACCTCCTGGAGGGGACAGGCAATGCTAATTAATGTTAGAGATTTGTCGACGTAGTTCCTTCATATTCCGCCAAGGATCGCCACGGTTTCGTTCATCATATTTGATAGAAATGTTTTCGTAGGGATTTTAAAATGTTCAAATAAACTTTGCTTGTGATGGTAATAAAAGTAATATTTTGTTTACACGGGTCAGGTACAGTGGACGAGTTACTTGGCCTAATGAGGCCGCAGATCACGTTAGTTATCTTTATATAACACTAGATCGCCGCACTGCTTTGACTAACTCTCTGGCTCCCATAAGTTGTCTCCTCTAGTAGATATAAACCCAATGATTTTGTACAGTAGACCACTACTGAAACTAAGATGAATTTAAAGACACGTCATAAGTTAATATTAATCAATTTTCTTGGGCTACAAAGCTAGCTAAATAAATAAACATACACTCGAAATCCATAACACTCCTTTTGGGGCAGTCGGGTAGTAACAACATAAACTGCATATAAAGTTAGCAGCGTTTTAGCTTACATTTACAGTTTATTTCTTACAATTAGATTATTTTATAACATTTTCATATGACCGTGATGACGGCTTCGAAGTCGAAAAATGTGGGAATTTCAAACATAAAATGTACTTTTTAAACAGGATTCTGCGTTAACAATGCTAGTTAACTACCAACGCAAACATAAATAATTTAATAACACAATTAACTCGACAAATTAAAAGCTAAATACAATAAATCGTTATAGTACATAGTGTTTATTCTCTAAATGTGTTTATCTGTTTTGTTTCAGATTACATAGTTGGCGGATAAAGAATCATACTAAATATGTGAGGGTCGATATATAACCATCTTTGAAAGGACATTCAATCACTCGCAATTAACTACGTATCAAATTACCAACCGGTAGACATTGTAATAGAAACCGGAAGACTTCATTGATAGGTCATACGAACTTAGGTCCTATGCAGTTCATATTTATACTACCAAAATATAAATCTTCAAATAAGTGACAAATAACTTTACAAAACTGTAATGGAAGGCACTAGCGAGCGACAACATAAGTGTTTGGTGTGCAAAAAGGTATTTAAGGATCGACGATATTTGAAGAGACATGAGTTGACGCACATTGGGAAACAACCGTATGGATGCCCACATTGCGAGAAGTCCTTCTCATATTCTAGTGAATTAAAGAGGCATATAATAACGCATACAGGAGAACGACCGTATAAGTGTCAAAATTGCGAGAAAACATTTTCTGAATCTAATAAACTAAAGAAACATATATTGGTGCATACTGGAGAGCGACCTTATAAGTGCCCAATTTGTGAGAAGTCCTTTACTCGATTGGGACATTTAAAGAGACACGTATTAACGCACACTGGAGAGCGGCCTTATAACTGTCCAGTTTGCGAGAAAACCTTTGCTGAATCTAGTACTTTGAAAAGCCATATAATGACGCATACTGGAGAGCGACCTTATAAGTGTCCAACTTGCGAGAAGTCCTTTACTCAAGAAAGTAATTTAAAAAGTCATAGAGTGATCCATACTGAACAGCGGTCTTATAAGTGCCCAATCTGTGAGAAGTCCTCTACTCAATTGCAATCTTTAAAGAGACATGTATTAACGCACACTGGATAGCGGCCTTATAACTGTCCAGTTTGCGAGAAAACCTTTACTGAATCTAGTAATTTGAAAAGCCATATAATGACGCATACTGGAGAGCGGCCTTATAAGTGTCCAAGCTGTGAGAAGTCCTTTACTCAAGTAGGTAATTTAAAAAGCCATCGATTGACCCATACTGGAGAGCGACCTTATAAGTGTCTAATCTGTGAGAAGTCCTTTACTAGATTGGAAAATTTGAAAAATCATGTATTAACGCATACTGGATAGCGGCCTTATAAGTGTCAAGCTTGCGAGAAAACCTTTGCGATATCTCGTAATTTAAAGAGCCATGTAATGCCTCATACTGGAGAGCGACCTTATAAGTGTCCAATCTGTGAGAAATACTTTACTCAAATTGGAGGTTTAAAGTCGCATGTTTTGAAACACACTGGGGAGCAGCATTTAGGGTATCCAATTTGCTAAATGTCATTTGGGAAATTAAGAGAATATCAACGTTTAATTGAGAATAGAGTTCTTAACGTCCAGCGTGTGAGATTATCATTACTACTTTAAGAAGATTTAAATGATTTCTTCTGATAAATAATGTAAAGTGGCCTTGTGAATACTAATTAAAAAAAAAAAAAAAAACTTTCATACAGGCGGAGATATCAAGACTCATATGCAAAACAACTGCAGTGCGACTAAAATCTCTATTAAATTAGATTTACAATGTGACATTTTATGTCTTTAACGATTATATTGCTTAATGGAAGTAGTCCACAATTTACTCAATCAATTTGTTTAAATATTATATTTCTGTTATATTAATCCTCTTGCCTGTCATATGAAACCTATTCAAATATAATTACAAATTAGATTTATAAATTGTAAATAATAATTATAAGATACAGTTTTTTTATTGTTTTTAGGTAATTAACCATTATTCCCTTGTGTAGTTAAAAATAAGTTTTCCAATCTCTACATTTATTTACTAGGTTTGATAATCTAAGTCCTACAGGGAAGGTGTTAACAAACAATTAAATTAAATATGTATCCATTACCTGACTAAATAAGTCGTACATCGATTGTAACTGATACTCATTGAAACTTTTAGAGACAATCTGGTAAAATTCACAGGATATATTGAAATGTTCTGAGAATTTCTCTGTATAACGAATATTTTACTGTGCGTCTGTTAAGACCAATGTCTAGGGTAGTAATATTAAGATTGTTTAAACTGAAAATAAAAATATGTTTAATGTTGTAAAAAAGTGTAAATGATGTAAACATTTTTGTACATGGAATGCAAGGGATTTGGTGTGTTGACTAGCTCGGGTTATACAGTAGTTGAATATAGTTTCCAATTCAAATGAGTTTCATAATACTTTAATGTAAGTAAGTGTTTTCCTACATTCGTAGGGGTATTTACAGTTTCTTTTTTAATATTGGCACCGTATTGCATGGCATTTAAGTGAATATTGTTAATATGTTTCACGTTTGATATTACTGTATCTAGATTACCGCAAAGGATACACGTTAAAAAATAAATTGGTAGGCTATTAAAATTTAGATTTAATGTAATTTACCCACCTAAGTCTTCAGTATTTCAAAACTAATATGCTTTGAATTAGATACAGTATGCTTGCTTCTATCGCTTGCGGCCCCGCCCCCAGGCCCTTGTTAGGGGTTTCTAAAAAATGTTAAACGGCAAAAGGTGTGCAGTTTTTACCAAAACTACCAGGAAATGCTAAACCCATTACAACAATTTAGAGATTTTATTGTTTTAATGGGTATATAAAACTAGTCATATGAGTGCTGATGAATCCTACTTGGTATGTAGAGTTGTTGTCTGTAAATAACAGGCAAATATAAATCGAGAGCTTAAAGGAAATTAAAATTTGTGGCAGATATTTGTGGTAGGTCCTGCAGGTAAAGTTCATTTTGATTTATGAAATAGCTAAACGATGGAACCATAATTTACAAATTTAAATATTATATTCGTTGATAAGTGTTCTGAAAGTGATATGGCAAAATGTATATGGGATTTTATCCTATGTGGGAGCGTAACCGCCCTAGTGGAAATGATCAATAGAAATCAATAGAAATATTTTTAGTGATACGTAGTGATATCAATACGTAATTGGATCAATACGTATCACTAGACATCAATACGTATCACTAGAGATCAATAGAAAATTGTTTCTATTGATTTCTAGTGATACGTATTGATCTCTATTGATACGTAGTGATATCACTACGTAATTGGATCACTAGACATCAATATGTATCACTAGACATCAATACGTATCAATAGACATCAATAAGAAATTCTATTGAGTCTTTAACTGGTATTTTGTAATTAAAACAAAACAAATCAATGGTACTAACAGGTATATTCCAAAAAATTAAACAGTAAATTTATGACCTAGGACTAATTTACCTACTTACTTGTTGAAACAATTTTTTTTAAATGCAACAAAATAACACTAAAATCAGGGCCTTTATTAACATGCTTGTTCACATAAGTAAAATACACAGCCAACACTAAAATTTGGGCCTATATACTATTCACTCATTTCCTTGATCTTGTTGTTTAGTGTGGCAATTTTCTGAGTGATGTACTAGCTGATACTGCCACTTCCAAGCACAATTTCTTTCTTTGCTGTGTTAGGATTTTCCTCCAGGATTCTTTCTTTGACAATTTCTGTGAACAAATAATCATGCAAATAAGTTACGTGGTATAGTGTGTATAGTCAATGGTAATACTTAAATCACTTAGTATGTTTATGCCTGGCCCTATCTAATCATTCTATAGTAAGAAATAATTCAACAAGGTTATTTAATATAAAATAATCCCAAATTTAGTTTTATTAGGATCCATTGCCGGCCAGTACATGAGCTTGACAATTATTTTGGATATTACTGTTGATGAATTGACATATTTTTAATGGTATTATTGATCATACATATTTCGTATAGTGTAATAGCAGCAAAAAATTATATTTTTCTACTTTATACTTATTCTACTTTAGTCAAATACAATTGACAAAAATGAACTTTAAAAGTTTAAATTTTGTTCATTATTTCTACTGTAGTTAGTCTATGGTATGCCTAGTAACCAAGACGGTCTATTAGTTATACTCTGGAGGCAACACCAATGAAAGAATTGCGAGCCGTTCTCTACCAAGTATTTTTAAGGCAAACAACTACTCGCTAAAATCAAACAAGTTAACAAAGTGAATCGAAGGGAACTTGAAAATGACTACAAATTAAAAAATTTATTTGTTATTTTGTTTAGTTTAACATATTTCATGGCTAGATATAGATACATAAATTAATCAAACCAAATTAATTTGTCTGGACTTTGTTTACTTTTATATCCAGAGATTTGCAAGTGTATATTAACTTCTAAGCATAAAAAATACAATTAAATCGGTTCAAACAATGATAAATTTGCCTCACCAGTATACCAGTCTAACAAAATCACCAGCTCTCTTTTTCGACGAACATCGTCAAGCGGTGTTTTCTCCAGTATTTTCATTAGACCTCCTTGCTATGTATTAACAGTTCGTTAGCTAGCTTAATCCTGCTGGAAATGAAAACTGGAGAAATTTATTCCTGGGGGTGACAGTTGAACTACGTTTTTTATTCACTATATTTTTAATTGATTTGATAGGAAACTAAGGTGGGCCTATCTATTTATACAACTAAAATATGTTATAGGTATTCGAAATGAAATATAAATGAATTTTAGTCCTAAGACTTACGCTATTATATTTGGCGAAGGGATTGAGGTTATGATTGTCTACTAACATATTAAGTAAGGTAAGTTATTATGTTTTAATATTTTTAAGTTGTCAGTAAACAATAATAGACCATTACAGTTCACTTACGAAAATTTGGGTTACAATTAAAAGTCTTTGTGTACTTCAATATGGTCTCAATACCACTATTTTAGCGCACCTAGGCTAGGTTAGACGGCGGCTTGGTTTGGATAATTTGATCATAAATATGTAAGATAAACTAACCTAGCACCTAGCCTAGCTCAGCGAATTATAATATTCTTTATTCCTCCCTTAGGTTGTACAATCAAGGTAACTATCAGTTGTTCCATGCTGTTTAAATACACCACAGACTGAATTGGTTTGTAATAAAACTGTATGACCAAACCAGGCAGTATCTAAATTAATATGCACCGTTAAATTTGGAATCGTAACATTTAAATTTCCTTAGAATTACAATACAATATAACGTAGTTGAAATATTTAAGTTGTTTTCAAATTTAATTTAAGGTTCTTATTTGTCGGCTACTTATTGACTAACTGTTCCATTTACGGTAACCATGTGTTTTTTGTTTTTTTTTCTATTAGTGGTATATATGTTTGAAACAAAAACAACTTAGACCCTGCTGAAAGATAATTTCTTTTGTAAAATAACCCAATGGTAACAAAAAGTATGCGGAATTTTACCCTAAAACAAGGATTCAACCCTAAAAAGGGGGAATCTTCCAAAAAGGGGTAATTGTCCTAAATAATCTTAATTGTATCCATTCAAGCCTACTTACTGTTCATCAGAAGTACCTAATAATAATATTTGTGGTTGTATTTTAATGAAACTAAATAGCATTTTTTGTTATATTCTAATTGTTTCCAATGATAAGAAGGGCCAGTCATAAAAATACCAAGTGATTGAATAGTACAACATTTTAACAGTTATACTCTCTCTATTCAGTTAGTCACATGTACCGTTTAAATAACACTACCCTTTCTTATTAAATGTTTAATCTATTTTTCTGTAAATTGCTGGCTAAATTTCATCTTCTAATTGCATAATAGAGAACGAACGTTTATTTCTATGATACTTAGTTTTGTTTATCTGGAAGTGGAGTGATAGGAAGTGGCTATAAGCAGTTCGTTAGCTAACCAGAATCTGATATAATTTAAGAGATGGATGTAATAAGTACGTATCCTGAGTGAAAGTTGACCTGTGTAATTTTAGCAACGATCCTTTTTACTAAATGGAAATGCAACTAAATTAAGTCTCTAAGATCATATGCTACATTTTAACACTTATAAGAACTGAAAATTTACACTGATAATTTTTAGTCCAATAACAAATTATGTTTTGTAATGGGACTGAGGTTATGTTTGTTAAACAACATAACAAAGTATTTAACAAGGTAATGATTAATATTATGTGATAATTTAATTTAAGTCTGTTCCACACTTCTCGCGAGTACGCCGAAATATTTGGCTGAACATCGAGTGATCGGAGTTTTCCCGAGAAGTGAAGTTAGTCTGGTATTATGGAGTAGGCCTATGTTTTCCTTGGCATTACTTATCTGAGTTACTTTGGCAACTATGCATTTAATTGATTGGATAGGAAATGCAATTTATATCTATAAATTACTACTCAAAATACGTTAACGGAAGATAATTAGAAATGACTTTTATTTCAAGGACGTAGCCGGTTGCGCTAGGTATAGGGATTGAGGTTATGTTTGTTACGAACACAAAACAGTTAACAAGTTAATGTTTAATACTCTGTAGTAATTTTGTTTAGGCCAAACCTTATGTTAGTTTTTTAATCCTTTAAACTTATTTACTGAAATAATAACGTTGCAGTTGATTAATATAAGTCAGAATTCAAATTCAAATATGTCTATTTAAACACAGGTTACCTATAATATTTTACAACACCTATAAAAATAAATTTTGTAGTGCTCTGACGTCTATGCCGTATATGACAAAAGCATAAGTGAACTGTCAAAGTTATCTTTAAGGGTGTTTCAATTAGTTTTTAAATATTGACGTAATAATTTATCGTCTAAATATCGATGTATGTGAAGATTTGAATACATGCATATCACAGAAATTCACTCATTTATTATTTCAAAATCTAATACGTCTTCGTATAATTGGATATAATTAATTTTAACTGTTGTCAAGACCGGATTTTGGCATTTGCAATATGTGCAACTGCACAGAGTGGAAAATTTGGTGGCAAATTTGCAAAAATATACTTAGTGATACAACCAGTGGTGATATTTCGATATTGCTACGAGTGAAAATAAATAAACGGCGTCATTGTTCGGATTGTGCATAAAAGGGCACAGTGGCTCTGTGCTAAACTCCACTCTCCGCTTATAACAGTGCAAACAAAGTACAAGACTAGCTTAACAATCCTATCTCTGTTCTGCCGCTCTGCCGTTCCATCAGTCCATCACTGTCGTCGTGATGAGTCATTGCGGCTTATGCGCAAGCCATAGTCCATAATCTAGTAATTTTTTCTCGGCCCTGATGGGCACTGCGCTTTGAAGAGAGACGGAAACACAGGAATGCTTCCTAAGTCTGACTCGTTTCTCTTCGGCCATCTCAGAACGTTTTTTCAGAATGGAAGCGCGGCATTCCGAATCATTTGTTTCTCTTCGGATATTCGTAAGCGCGGTGCCTGACAGGGCCGAGACATATGTCTATCTACTCGCTCTCGCTGCCCGTCAGTTAAGTTTCCTACTAGCTGTGGCTGTGAAAACATTGGGTTGCTCGCGCATCTGTTTGCCGCTTGAAGTTTTTATTGTCGACTACCATTATTAATAACCAAGTAGTTCTATTGGTAACACTGGAGAAAACACTGATGAACAGAATTGCGAGCCGTTCTTTGCCAAATGTTGGTGAGGCAAAGAACTACTTGCTGAAATCTAACGAGTCGACAATTGACTAAAACAAATATCTACTCATGATTTGAATTTGTATTTGTTTATCTGCCCATAATTTGTCATATTTCACGACAGTATTAGATGTATAAATCAAACGAAAAATAAATTTGTTCCAACTTTAATTAATTTTATACCAGTGATTTACATGAGTAGATTTACTTATAGGAATAAAAACCACCAATTAGGATAGTTCAAAGAACGAGAAATTTGCCTCGCCAGAGTACCAACCTGACATAAACACCTGCTCGCGTTTTCAACAAAAATAGTGAAGCATTGTTACCTCCAGCTATACTATAAACCTCCTTGTTATTAACGACTGTGACTGTTAGTGTTTGTTTTAACATGATCTAGTGTGAAACGTAAAACAAGTGTGTAGGATTTGGGGGGGGGGCAATATAGGAGGGGGGAGGTGGTGGCAGTGTTAATTTTGCACAGGGGCGGCAAACATCTAAATCCGGCTCTGACTATTGTATATGTGATTTACAGTTGCTTTCTAATGTAATGTGGTATGTAGTGCCTATCAACAATCATGACGATAGTTGCGTTATCGAGCGATATAATGCAATTAGTGCTTAAGTTAATAAAATAACGTATATTTTAAGACTAAAGACTATGACTATTAATAATTCTAATCACGCTAAACAGTTAAAAGCTGCTACAAACATGAAGTTCTAAAAACCATGGAAATCTTTGTTCAGTGACAAGTGCACAAAGTATATTAAGTTATTTGACAACCATAAATAAAGTTTCAGTAATTGTTTTTTAAAGCGATCCATGGCAATGTAATAAAAATCACAATTTTCGTAATTAAATAAAAATTGTAATTATTATGTTTGTCATTTAATAATGAATTTTAATGTTTTAAATTTACGTCTACGATATTTTGGTTAAGTATAGAGAGAAACTCGGGAGATATTATAGAGTTCGTTGTTATAGATATTCTTTGCTGAAAAATGCTGTCACTAGGGTCCACGTTATGATTTTATTTTTTATTTTTTGTCATGTCATAAATCTAATGAATTTATTATTTATAAACTGATTTCATTTGCAAAAATTGTGCAATTTCAGATACTTAATGTATAAAAATTATTATATTATTCTTATAATCTTAATTTCAAATGTGTTTGGCAGTACATTAATTGTTTCTTAATTGCACTACGTTTGTTTTTTCATTGAAATTTAACTTTAAATGTTTCTTTGTTCAAATTTAAATTTCAAGACCAGACGATGTATTCTTCTTGGTTGACTCGTTCAGACTCTTTCTTGGTTAACGAGCGGATAATGTGAGCCCATGAATGTTCAGTGTTAATTCTGATACCATGTGAAAATTATAGTGCTATCCTATACAAACACGCGCATTTATGGGCTTTTAAGTGTTTAAGTAAGAATTTATCGTTTGATTATTATAAAATAAAATAAAATATAGTGTACGGTGTGTGTTTGCTGTTGATGGTGTTCATGGTTAACTCCAAAACTCTATAATTCGTTTACGGTCTAATTACACAATTTTAGTTTTTTTGGTATTTTAACTTTTATTATTTAATTGGTAACAGAAAAATGCAAGTAATACTAATTATCATTGCTGTTATATTCAGAATATTAAACCTACATTTTAAAAATAACAGGGCCTGTTAAAAAATGAGAGCATCAGATGTTGTTCAAAAGTAATTCGTTTGTATTTAATTCTACGGATTAGGCGTAAAAGTAAGTCTTAAGGTGAACGCATACGTATCTTGATTCGTTTAGATGATTTGGCACTATTGGTCCGGTCGAAGCTAGTGGCAGTACGCGAATTTAGAGCTGGCTTTGTCGAGTTGTTTTAAATTCTGGGATCGATTACAGTTTTATCGTGGTATTTAGACTTTGCTTTCTGGTAAATATTCTACTTTTTCCAATGAATTATATTGGTAGGTAATGCTCCCGATTACCTGTTTAGTTAATATTTGTCGATAGGCTAGGGTCAAAAACCTAATTAAATCTTTTTTTTGCAAACTAATTTTAAATTGAATATTCCGAAAATATAGTCTTAGGCCGGTGGCACACGGGCGCTGCTGACGTCCGACGTAACGTCCGGTGGCATCGTTCCTGAATGTCACTATCGGAACGTTACAATGACAGTTTAGATTACACGATGGCACACGAAGTGGTTATTAGTCTCATGTCGTTCAAATTATGTGAGTAGAGCGTGACCAAAGTTGTAATTTTAAACATTTGAATTAATAATTGTCCTTTTGAAACACGCCATTACCAAATTGAACTATTAAAATTTGGCTCTCCACATACTACAATTAATGGGATCTCTGTATTATATTGTTTGTAACAATATTTTTTGTATATTGTCTAATAAAAATACAATAATGGCGCCAATAAAGACAGTGATGCTGCGTAGGGAGTTTTGTATACGTTTTATAATCTCATAAAAGAGGACCTAAATACGTTTTTAACTACAATTCATTTTACCTCTCCCTTATGAACATACATAATATTAATCGTTGCATTTCCAAATGAGTTGGTGACACAAAGGCAGATTAAAAATGCGTAATACTTTTCCAATGCATCACTAAAGCCATGGAGATCTATAGGAGTATGTGGTGAATTATAGACGTGGCAAGGAATCCTTGAATCTTGAATTATGGGCAATTTTTCTACAATTAAGTCGACTTAATTCTAATATCGTATGGAACGGGCTCATCCTATGTCATATGAAGGCCTGTGGGGCGAAGCCATGGTAGGTCAATGTCTTTCAAACTCCAAAATGTAGATCTCGACATCTAGAGGGTAACAGCTTTCGACTGATACCAAATATTTATATAAAATAATATTTTTATGTGTAAATTTCCGAACTAAAATAAACAAATTCTTATAGTATTATATATATTATTAATTTGTTTATGTATAAAATAACATTTATAATCGCCTCACAAAGGTCAGGTTTTGTTTCTATACCGGTACTGTAAATATTAAATGATTGTAACGTGTAATTTTTATCTAGTTATAATTCGAGTTTACCTTTGAATAATTACCTTTGAATAATTAGAGTAATTTAAGCAAACTTAAACTAATTCTAATTGCAAATACAGTACATTGTTGTTGATTCAGAATTATTATTACTGTAAGGCAAAATATTACATTCAACAATTTGTTCAAACTTATTAATATTTACTTACTAATAAAATCATACAACTTTCTATTGTATGTTTTTATAAGTTTTGGTATAAAAGTTTTATTGTACTGACTATTAATTCGGAGCTCACTGCCTTGTATAGTTGCAAAATGTCGTAATAAACAGTTTTGCCACAATTTACGGGTACTTGCCAAACTGCGGCATACTCAGCTCTAAAGAATTTTTATGGAGTTTAGATTAAATATTATATCTCTTTTGTATATGAATATTTGTTGATAGAATGTGGCAAGTACCTTTATGTGGTAGTTAGGTACTTATACTATATGCATTTGAATTTCGCGGAGTAGGCTATGCAGGTTAGCTGTGACATGGGTATTTAACGTCTGTTATTATTAGGAACGCAGCTTCAAGATATAATAACAAATCCAAGTAAAATTATTTTCATAGCTATTTTACCATTGTATAAATAAATATTCTTGTACAACAAACTAAAATCTTAAACACAGAAAATATGTTAGTAAAGGAATTCCTTAGCGGGACTTTCAAGGACAGGGATTCAAGGTTGTGTTCCAATTCCCATCAATAAGAATTATATACGGTAGCGTTAGGCCTTCTAATTAGTTTCACTTTCATGGTTTTTTCATTTTTACTTATGGCCCCGAAATGAATAAGCTAATATTTTTTATAAAGTATTTAGTTTTATTGTTGGAATATAAATAACTCTCTGTTTCCAATCCTTGATATGATAGCTAACACCCCAGCTTACAGTGAGATCAGTGACGTAGTTTTAATAACCCTCAACACAATTATAACCAATGACGGGTAATACTTACTAAACAATTTTCATTTAATAATTTCGCAACATTTTATCACCAAGGTTGTAGAGCTTTAGCCCTGGTATGGTTATTCCTATAATATAAATGTTCGCATCAGAGATGTCTTATATTATTTAATTTATTTCTGCTTAGTTATTTACATTTTATTTTAATAAGTGTAAACAATAACACAACAGTATATCCACAGAATACACTTATGTAGCCTATTTATATCTCATTTCAGATCAGAGGATATCAACGTAGTAATGGTTTATGTTGCGACATTTATATAAAACAGCATTGATGAAAGTCTCAAAAGAAATTAACATAAAAAGGAGGGCTGCAGATACATTACTAATCTTCACACATGATCTTACATTTAAAAATAACTCTACAAGAACAGAAGATATGAATTCTTAAGGGTCCATTAGTAAACAGCTTAAGAGTCCTACTTGCGACGAATCAATGGAAAACAAAAGTTGTGTAAAAATACATTTAAGGGCACATATAGGTGAGCGCCCCTTCAGTTGTCCAAGATGTGAGAAGACCTTTACACAGTCATGCAACTTAAAGACTCATATGCTGACACATACTGGAGAGCGCCTCTTCAATTGTCCAAGATGTGAGAAATCCTATACACAGTCATCCAGCTTGAAGGCTCATATTCTGACACATACTGGAGAGCGCCCCTTCAATTGTCCAAGATGTGAGAAGACCTTTTCACTGTTCTATAATTTAAAGACACATATGCTGACACACACTGGTGAGCGTCCCTTCAATTGTCCAAGATGTGAGAAATCCTTTACACAGTCATGCAACTTAAGGACTCATGCTGACACATACTGGTGAGCGCCCCTACAGTTGCCCAAGATGTAAGAAATCCTTTGCTCAGTTACATAATTTAAAGTCTCATATGCTGACACATACTGGTGAGTGTCCCTACAATTGCCCAAGATGTAAGAAATCCTTTGCTCAGTTACATAATTTAAAGACTCATATGCTGACACATACTTGTGAGGGCCCCTTTAATTATTCAAGTTGTGATAAATCATTTAAACGCTCAACGACCTTGAGAATCCACATGTTAAAACATACTGATGAGCACTTACAGAAGTGTGTTTTATGCAAGAAACCTCTTACTGTAGTACCAGATGAATGCTATCCTAACCATCAGTGTCAATCGTGTCAGAAGGTTTTAGCGTGTTATGTTCTTTTAAAGCGCATTACTAAAATTTACCAATGAACGTCACGGGCTTTCAAAAGCTAATATTAGCCTAGTTATTTTTAAAATTTAACTGCTTAGAGTTACAGATGATTTTCTCCCATAGGTAACCTATGACAGCTCAAATCAGAAAACAAGGTGTCTTCTGTGTCAATAATTCGTTTTGATCGGTACATTTATGCACTAGAGATTTTCTAATTGATAACATTGGTATGTCGCTGTAATTTAGAATTGTATTCGTAACCTTAAGTAACAAAATCATTTCTCAGTGTTTATTTTGACCTTTTTTGTTATGTGTTGCTGTGGTTACAAAATCATTTTAAACGGATGTTTCATAAAGTTGTGGAAATAAATGTTTAACTACTTATTCGCTAATTCGTTCATTGCAACTCTCTGCCTAGGATACTTAATATACCATTACTATATTTTGTTCAACTCAATATCATTGTTATCTTTGTAATACTGAGTCGCAATAGTAGAAAAGAGTGTCTTTTTACAAAAAAAAACCTAGGTGCCACCTCCAGCTCAGTGGCATAATATGTTTTAATTTTAGGAGCAAGAATTAATACTGATGTTTCATTTTGATGCCATATCTGTTTTGTATGTGTATAAAGAGATCATTTAAACCACGTGCCACTGCAGGCTGCTGTTAAACTTACTTCGAAGGGCGAGCATGTATTGGGGCATATTGTACGAAAACATTTTGCGATACGTTACTATTGCCGTTGACTTATAATGTAAATGATTAGTTCATGTTGTTTAGTAATAATGATATAAAGCATATAGCCTAGTTCCTGATGTGACGTTATATTCCGTAACTAACTCTTAGATATTACATTTGTACTGTAAATAGCCTTTTAATACATTTTAGAAGCTCAAAGATATCTCTGAGAATCAAAATACATCGTTTTATTTAATCAAAAACATGTAACTGGGAGAAGTAGCCAAAACATTGTTCAGATTATTTACAAAACTTTAGAGTTTACAACTGACTATCTCTCCAAACCTAAAGTATGGGACATAATAGCGCAAGCTCAGGAGAGAACCTGAACTGTAATGAGTTATAAAATGGACGAGCCCGAAGATCTGGTTACGTCAGTAATATATGATAACAATTAGCAATGCGAACGTGAAGACAGGCAAAGGATAAACTTCGATGACTTAATAAATAACTGAATGAAGAATTAAGGCAATACTTCCATTTAAATTAATACATGTTTGAGTATACGAACTATTTATGTGTCCAGTTAAAACGAGTGTTTTGCACATATTGATTTGAAAATTATATATCCTTGAACGTGTAGATAAAATATTTTTCTATTATGTCTAAAGTACGTTTGTAGTAGCTTTAGCCAGTTTATATTATTAAACATTTTGTTGTTATAATTAATGCAGTCGAGACTGCACAGCACTGCGAATTGCTTGCAATTTGCAAACCATTTTGACAGTTTTATCTTGTATATTCATTTACTTGCGCTTCGTAAACGATTTGAATAGGAGAAATAAACGCAGGCTTTTACACTATGAAATGTCTCTGAGATTTTTTTTAAAACATATATTTTTACTATATATATATATATATATGTACATAGTTTTTTGCATTGTGGTAGTTTATACATACATTGAATAAATCTATTCAATTTTATATTTGTTGGCTAAATGCTCTTTTTTTTAATAAGTACTTCAATTACTGTGGAATATCTTTTAAATTTCTTGTATCTCGTTATGGATGTTTTATAAATATACAATGTTAAGTCCTAAGTCGGTTTACTTTCTTTTACGACCCTGATGGTGATAATATTCATTCATACTGTAAAACCTTTAGCTGTTATCAAAGATGAGTTTATTATATTATTCTGTTTTCCAATTAAGTAAATATTTCGATCTAATTATAAATTAAAATATATACGTACTTGAACGTAAAAAGAAACTGGTAAGATGTCATCTGACAGCTTCGTCTCACCTTCTAACCCAGGTAGAAAAAATAAGGCAAGCATGCCTAAAACTTTCCACGACACACTTAAACATTTGCTACAAGTTTTCCGTGACAAGCAACCAAACTTTTGAAAAGTGCGAGGCAAGCTTTCTAGTTTCCTCCTTCAAAACTTTTCACAAGTTTTTCAAGCAAGCTTTTAGAATACTTTGGTAAAAACACGTTAAGAAAACTTTCCTGGTAAGTTTGTGCCAAACTGTCCTGGTAAGCTTTTGACAAACTCGCCTGGTAAGTTTATGGAATACCTTAATACAAACCTGAATGACAGAGAAATTTGTATTTTTGTACAAATAGTGCACAAAACTGTTCTTTAATGAATGAATATGCTTTTCATTAGTTGAGATACCTGAATGAGTAATTTGTATACTTATAGATCAAAATGTTCCCATTACAACAAACATTAAAAAATCTCTGTAATTTTAATTACTGTGCATGAACTTTTATGAAATCACTGAATTTCAATTTGTGCTCTTAGCAATAAATCAAATCTACCAAACAAGACAACTGCTATTAAACAGTTAGTATAATGTTTTATAATGACCCATACTTCCTTTGCAATAATGATTGGTTTTGGTCTTCTATCACACAAATTGCTTAGTTAATTATTATTTTTAGAAAATACTTAGGCCTATTGGCTGAACTTCTTCTATTAGTATTTAACACAACATTCTCAAAAACTGCATTGAAAACAATTATAGTGGTTTATATTGTTGTTACTATTAATGGTATTAATTTATAGACTATTAAAAGCTTTCATAATTAAACTGATTAAATAATGTTTTCTTTTTAAAATTCACTAGTCGCCTGAAATTCATTTGGTTCCCCTATGAAAACTTTCGATCAGATCTGATCAGACCTGACGAAAATCTGATCAGGTCTGATCAGTTCTGGTCAGACCTGATCAGGTCTGTTCCTGAATTCAATCAGGTCTGATCAGACCTGATCAAGTCTGTTCCTGAATCCAATCAGGTCTGATCAGACCTGATATGAGCCCGATCAGCTCTGATCGGATCTGATCAGGTTTGATCCTGAACCTGAAATTCAAGTCTTAAGGTGCTGAAATCATAGTTATGAAGTCTGAATCAGGGGTTAAACTTTGATCAGACTGTCTGATCAAAGTTTAACCTCTTCAGGACGTATTATCAATCAATTCAGAAACGGTTAGGAATTTTTTGACCAACAAGCCGGATATTACAAGTCACCATATCCGAAGTCACCGATCACCAAATCTTGAAATGCAAGAACGGTATATTTTGAGTTTTGCTTTTATTTAATAAACTAGCCAAACATTGATAATAGCAACATTAAATAAGAATACCCCTGTCGCAGTAAACCTGCGTACTAGGCAAATTTCCAATACATATATATATATATATATATATATATATATATATATATATATATATATATATATATATATATATATATATATATTAGTAACACATTAAGCCACTTACCATGATATTGTAAATATAATCACAAATAAAGTAATATTAATTATTCTCTATAAGAATAACATTGGGGATGAGTACGCAGGATTACTGCGACAAGGAACATAAAATAATGAGTTTTTGTGAAAATATTAATAGAACCCATCTAGGTGAAGTCACTTACCAAGTTTCATCCATAAACAACATGGTCTCGAGCTTGTCTTAGCATAGCTTACCACTACAGTAATAGCTACTTCCCTAGGGGAGATTCGCTAAAAAAGATTCTACGTAGAATTTTTACCGTTTTAGTTAATTTCCCCTATAGGGAAGAAGCTATTACCGTAGTCGGCATGGTAAGACCTAGGCCCGGGACCATGATAAATTTTCGTTTTGAGGTCCCCAGACCCCAAAAACATCATTCGTTAGAAACTGTATATATATATTTATATATAAATCTCATACAGTATTTGGCTGCCTTTCATGGTGAAAACCGCATTTAACATGGCGGCCGGTGCACTTGGCTGCCGTATCCGGCCGCCAAATGCACATCACATGTTAAATCAACTGAGGAAGCCGGCAGGAAGAAATCCTGAACATTTAAAGAGGCAGCCAAATAACGTATTTTTGATAGGTGTATGACAAAATGTAGTTCGCCATTCTACCACATGGAACGCTGCTGCTTTTAAAGGATACACCACGAGTATGTTCCTATAAATAATTGCCGTGGACTCGGCAGCCTAAAAGTGGCAACATTGTTAAGATGAATACGCATCCCGATTATAAATTTTTGCCGCGCAAGTGGCAGCCAAAACAAATCTTGCCTGACTCACTTGCAGATGTTCAAAGATTGTTATCTTCCATCATAATTTTCTCTACTCACTCGAGACCCGGGATATTTCCGAGCCTGCATACTTCCCGTCCGCTTGACTGTGAATCGGTTAGACCACTCAACGCTTTCCAAATAAATCATACATTTGCATGTTCTTATTGCTCACACAGTGAGAGTCAACAAATTCGATCAGTTTGATTATTTTCCTTGATTATGTTCTGTTGAAATCAATATAAGTTGAACGTATTTGCTCCAAATCGTTTGAGTTTCCGACTAAACCTGATTCATTTGTATCGGTAATGTAGATTCACCATTCACATTTTTAGGTACAATACCGTTTACTTCAATTTGTAACAACTATATTACTATAAGCGATTTATACACGAACATTCTACAGTAATATAACGATTTATGTTCTGTTGAAATTAATAATAACCTTGGAACAAATTAGATATACGAGGTGTAACTAAAATGTAGCACTGGCTATATGTTTTAAGATTCTACACCCAAATATAATAAATGTGGAGGATAATGAAATGTATTTGAAAATATTCTACATGATAATACAGAATTAAAAAAACCTATCAAATAATTGATATGTTGAGGGCCAATCCTTTACTCTGATATGAGCAATGTCTGTCTGTCTGCAAAATTTATCTCGGAATCCAGCTGAACAATTTGTTCAAACATTGGAATTAGATTCGTTTGGACCTAAAAGTACGATTGGTAAAAACCTCAGCCCCATGGAAATTCATATTTGGTTAAATATCTCATTTGAAAATGGAAAATTGTAATATTGGATTTATGGAGTTTCAAATAAAAAGAAAAGAATCATAACAGCTGGGAATAAATTAACCAGTAAACTGTCAAAGTAGCAGTTAAATAAGGTAAAGTATCAACACATGATTTCTTGAAAACAGTGACCAGACCCATTGAATTAAGATTGTTTATAGACATATGTTTCACCTACGAAACTAATCAAATATCAACGAGCATAACTCGGTGTCCCCGGTCCTAAATTGTCTCTGTTTATATGTATAATAAGCAGGCCTGTCCAATAGTTAGTGCGTAGAAATACTTACTTCGATATGGGATAACTGATTAAACTAACGTTTTTGTTTGTAAAAATATATAATTAAACCTAATTTTGAAATAACGGTAATAAAAACTTGATTGTGTAAGGGAAAACTAATTAGTTTAGTTATAACATTTACAGGACATCTTAACTATTCAGTATAGTTGTACTCTTGAATCTAAAATGTGTTTGAGTTTTTTCTTATTTTCCATATAGGGCTTACGAAGTTGTATAACTAATAGTGGAGACTGATATTTTCAACATTTTCTGCAACCGCTATTCATGTTATGCTTGAGCATAATGTACTGCTACTACGATGTATTATATTTTATTTTCTCTTAATTTTTGTTTACATTCCACTAACTAAGCAATGATGATAATAGTTTTCATTATATAGTATTCAGCACGATTTGTATTTACATATCACGGCTGCAAATAGTAAAGCAAGTGCAGTAAGAAAAGGCAAATTCCCGGACAAGGCAAATGGCCGAGATGCAGTCACTATCACCACCACCATAAACTACCTTCGAGTATCAAAGATGAGAGAGAGGTTTATGGCCTTAAAATAAACCACTGAAGTGTCACAAACGTGGCAGACCGGACTCAGGTAGGTGCCCGTTTGTACAAGGAGGGGGCATGTGCCACTGAGACCAGGGACCTGACTGACGCGACGTCCTCGCCTACACTCTACCTTGTGCATACCGCATACTACACCTGCACAGGTGGATGGTGTCAATTTGAAGAGAGTCAATTTTTGCTCTTGAGGTGTAAATGGTTAGAACAACTTTTTCAATTGTTTAATAACTCTGATCATTACCTTATTACGTGTTGTTATTACTAAGGGATGTGTGAGAAAATTTCTTACAAGAAATTCCATTACGGTAAATGTATATACGAGGTAATACGAGGCAATCAATCGACTTCAATAAAACATGAGAAAGTTATCAGGCGCAATTTAAAATCTTAAATAAAATGAGATTTTCACATTTGGCCTTTACAATAATTTACGTTCCAAATAAACATACAGCGAAGAAGAAGCACAAAAAGGCCTATACATTTATTTAATTTTAAGACTTTTTTCATGAAATCCCGTCATTTTTAAAGTCCTAGTAATGCTTTTTCTGTTTTAACGACAACCTTAGACCGTATAGCCGCAGAGAAGTAACATATTACTTCTCTGTGGAGTAGCAAATTTGGTAATAGCTACATTTAGGCTATTTTAAATCAATAACCTTATTTTGTTGTCTCTTGTTATTCGAATTTTGCCCCATTATTGTTCGTAGTTCCAATTTTAATCTTATGGGAAATATATAATGATACAGTGATATAATGATATTAAATATAGTGTGTGATTACCATGGTAATGGTAAGTAAAATGTAAGTTGGTTTTATAACTACATTACAACCCCCTTCGGAGGACAGGATACCAGCTAGTAAATAATAGAAGAAGTAAATTACTATATTATAAGTGGCATAAAGGGCCATCGTAGGTCCCGGCCATGGCCCCAAACCTTGCTCTAATATTCTGCCTCGTCTGATTTGTTTACTCTTTACATGCTAATGAAAGTAAAACAATATAAGTAGGAACACGTGTCAGTTCGTAAGTAACATAGACATTTAGGCGGACTTAGTAACATGTTATAATATAAATAAAGCAGACGTTTTTAAATCCCCATGCTTCTCTTATGGGGGATGGTTTACATGATTTCTAGTTTGCTAATAACTGTTTAGAAATGCTGCTATTTTTCCCGAGTCCCTGGGATCGAAATCTTTAATTTGAGCCATCTTCGATCACCCTCCAATTTGCAAAACTCCAACAATTTTGACCTACAAGTTTCGCTTACAGAATTACATATACAGATTACTTTTATCATACATGGTCGATAAGACTATTTAGTTTAGGCGCTACAAACCTTGCCAGATAATGTCTAATTTGAAAACTTTGAAGTCACTTGATTGCTCATTGGTTCAAGAGGAACAATCCCAAGTTTCGTTCACGATTTTTGGAAAAAAATCAAACTAGACCAATAAAATTTATATACCACTCCCTAAAAATACTAATAAATAATTTACAAAAACAGTTAAAATTATTTGTTTGATATTCTTTGTGCTAGCGCAACCTACATTGGTAATATGATTATAGGTAATATGATAATTTATTTATTTTATGATTAGGATACGGACTCCATTAACCTCTTAGCAAAAACAAAGAAAGTTTTAAAGTGTATTTCTTGCACTTTTAATGGTCTTCGTTCAAAGATCTAATCAAGGGGAAGTTGGATTTGCCCCCTTTGTAAGGAGGCAAATCTGAGCAGTTTTAATAACAAAATCAATAAACTTTTAGCTGGCATTAGATTAAATAAACATAGAGAGGTCTAGTTTGCGGCATTCATTTTATTTCTTTTTTCTCTTTAATATGATATGCAACGTGTTAGGGGTTGCAATAACGCAACGTGTTATTTTTGCAATAACAGTTCATTATTGATGCAGTCATATGACTTGGATAAATCACAGAACATAGCAGCTGCATCCATCCGAGGCTGACAGGGTCCTATTTATAAAATCTGAAAATTTTGTTTGTGTATTCGTGTTTTTTCTGAAACCAAATTGATTTTGATAGAAGAAAGAGCTTTTTCAAGATATTGACTTAGGCTATCATACATGACTCTTTCAATGATTTTTGATATAAACAGGTCGATAGTTATTTAATTTGGAACCCTTTTTATAAATTGGAATAAATTTCCCAAATTTTAATTTTTCTGGGAAGACACCATTGCTAATGGAAAGGCTGGTAATGTTTCTCACAACAGGTGCCAAAAATATGGCATTGAGTTTTTATTTTAAACTAATTCTAGTCTGGTTAATCGAAGGTGAAGTATAATTAATTGACTGTAAGCATGCTTAAAATTGTATCATAAAATTTAATGAATGTTCCATATGAGTTACACGAAAAATACATTAATGGTTTACGCCCTGTTTAATAGTGATTTTTAACAAATATTGTCTGTACAATGGAATTATTTCCACAAAGACTATCCGTGTGCGTGTGGGAATTCACATAAGCCCTCTTACAATCAAAACTTAAAACCCTTAATATATAATTCTGTAAGCGAAATTTTGAGGTCAAAATTGTGGAAGTTTGACAAATTGCAGGATGATGGGAGACGGCTCAAATTAAAGGTCTTGATCACGGAAACTCGGGAAAAATAACAGTATTTCTAAAACGTTACCAGCAAACGATAAAATACGTAAATACCCCCCATGAGAAAATCATGCGGATTTAAAAACGTCTGCTTTGTTTATATTAATAAATGGTTGTCTTTGTTTACGAACTAACATGTGACCCTTCTTAATCCGCGTTTACACTATACAACTTTTATTATAAACTTGTACAACCAATTACAGTAATCGATTTGAACATGTTTAAGAATGCAATGAAAAATATTAAACAAAGTTGTACAACAAGCGTGTTTTACAACCAAAAATTGTGTTTTACAACAGGTTGCAGATTTGCCGACCGGAATTGGGAAAGATCAAAGGAAATTTGTGTTTTACAAACCTAATATATATGTTTTTGCACTCTAGCGGTCGCATTTTTTGTCCGATTTACTTCAAATTTGGTAGGAAAATTCCTTTCTATAATCCGTTGGACACGTTCGTTGGGCAAAACAATCGGAAAACTGTAACCCCCTTTATTAGGGATTAATCTTTCAAATTTTGTGTTTTTGGCCCAAAAAAGGTCAGTAAACCCCCGGATTTAAAATGTATACATTGAATAAGATGGAGATTAGTGAGGCGAAATTTTTGAGCTATCACATCATTCTAGCACAAATATTTATCGAGTTATTAAAGAAAATGTATATCGACTAAACACAGTACGTTGTCTTATGGGGGTTTTACAGTAGAAAATCCTGTTATTCATTTGTTGGTGTATTTTAATCATCCACAGCCACCTCAAGCCTGACTGAACCTTCTCCTAACCTTCTAATGAGCAAAATTGTATTCCTAGCATTGCAGGTAAATGGAACCAGGAGCATCAGAAAATAAAAAAACAATGTTTTCAGATTTTGATAAAATTTGGTAAAATCAATGTTTTTACACTGGTTTTGATTTTTAAAAGTTTTTGACGTGGAAATTCACTTCCCTCACGTTAGCGTGTTCCCTGTGAGCTCGTTGTATTTTACAATGATTTTTCAAATTTTGTCCCAAATAAAAGCGTCCTCCACTCGTCGCTTGAAACAATCATGGCGACTTTAGTTTTTTGGGCGGGCTTGTGATTGGAACATGTTCGATAGTTTGTTAGTGTATAAAATTAATGTTGTACGACAAAAGTTTTATAAACACAAGTTCAAGTTTAATAAAACCAAATTTGTATTAAACATGTTTGACAAACAAAAGTTTATAAAACATGTTTTATAGTGTAAATGCGGCTTTATATTTTTTATTTTCCTCAGCATTTAAAGAGTAATAAAATCAAATTAGGCATATATTGGAGAAAGGTTAGGGGCAATGGCCCCTTCAAGCCACTAGTATGTTATAATTCAATGAAAACGAATAAGCTATACTTTGGAATGAAAAAAGTATCAACAACATACTCTTTCGTAATTTGAACAACACAAATAAGGAAAGTATACATGATAAGCATTGAAAACAAGCAAACTACCACAGGACAGTGTTTAATCTTATTAAAATAAACTTAGCCAACAAGTGTTTAGTAATTGCAATTAGTTTAGTAATTTATTTATAATAAATTAAAATGGCGGGAATTATATGTTTGAAAAACTCGACAAGTTTTGACTTGAGATAATAATCACTATAGTCTATAGCAGAACCACTTAATTCAACTACAATCTCTCTTAATCTTGTAGTGAATACTGGCACTCATTGTCATTTCCAAGGTAATTTGTATGCAGATTAAATAAATTTACAGACTCGGATGATAATGACCGTCCCAGCGAGCAAAGAATATAAATAGAGGGGCTACGTTTATCCAACAAGCATTATGGGAAGTGAAGCCAATTCCCTACCGCTCTTGCGGGCAAGTCCCGGGAACTGCTGCACACAGCTGCAGAAAACCAAATATACGATGATTAGACACACTTATAGTAGATAATATTTGTTAGTACGCCTCAATTTTGATAAGCTTAAAAATTTTAAATCTATTCTATTGTATTTTTAATAACTAATAATATTTGAAGAAATTATTAATTTAACTATTAAAACATGGAAAAGTGAGGAATAGAGGAATATTTTTATTGTTTGGTCAGTAAAGTTTTGTAAGCGACAAAGTTTGAGAGCTTGAGTTAAATCATAACATATATTTTTTCGACAAATTTACGATCAGTGGAAAAAAATCAGTTTGAAGAGGTAGCAACAATTGTGTTGCGGCGACACTCGGGCGCTGCCACTACAAACTGCCGCGTGTCACCTTGGCCCATGCTTTTCGACGTAAACACAACACAATGCAATGTGCTCTCTCTGTCATTCATTAGTGTAAGTGGATGATTAGGAGTGTTATATGAATGATTGACTTTGACATGATGTTTATTCTTTATGAATGGGTTTATTTATCCCTATCGCTCTGGTCTGTAGGACAATAAAATGTCTTAGGAAATACTGTCCATCCGAAAATTACATTAGTGTTAGAATTGTCAAGCAACATAAGAGAATTGAATACTTACTTGCTTAAATACTTGGGGTTTCCAACTGGTATTGTCAATATTTGGGCAAGCCATTGGTTAACGAGTTTTAAAATATGTTTCTTTAATAGTACAAGTCTTAATTGCCATAATTTTAATTTAAGGTTTATAATTAGATTAGACTGTAAGCGAATAGCATTAGATTATACAAGCTTGATCCGGACAGTCAACATTGTATTGTATGCAACTGTATGCTCAAGACGTGCGAGACTCAGATGACTCACCGCTCTCCCATCCACTGATTGGGGCACACCACCGATATTAAGTAATCATCTGATGTAAACAAACTTCCTCAATACGATTAAAATGGGAACTTTAAGAACCACTGGGGCAAAGCCCATTAACGATATGTTCGTTTAGATTGGTGATGACATTCCTAGGCAAAATTACCTGTCATTTAAAAAAGAATCATGCAAATCGACCCAGTAGAACGGTTAGTGTCGCTGAATTTAGTTTTTAATATATGAGCTAACAGGTCGGCTAACACTCTATTTTAATTCGTTAACTAAAAAAAAAACTAAATACATTTAATGTGTTCGTACAAGGCATGCAATGCATATATTGTCTTCCAGTTACACAGAAGTTTATTTAATTTTTTTATGAAATCGAGTGAAGAATAAACTTCCTGGATTTACTACAGTATATTAGTGACGTTCACTGCATTACTAAACACTCAATAGTTATTCAGGCAAGCAATTGTGTCATGTGCCAGAAAAGGTGGTCTAAAAGAGGTTGGAAACATTAATAGCAACGTAAATTATGAGGTTAGGAAGAACTGGAATTGCCAAAAATCCCAAATGGCAGTTTAAATACCTAGTTTTACTGACTATTTAAAGTTATGGATGTTTTATTGTCTGTTTCAGAGAAGATTTTCAAACTGCTGCAGTATTAATATGTCGTTCTTCTTATGTTAATTAACTATGATGAAGAACTATTACACACATATTAATATTTTTTTGTAACGTTTAGATATATAAAATTCTTACTAGGTAACATAACTAATGAACCAACTTAAAAAATGAGGAATTTAGGCCTAAATGCATAGGTTTAATAGTGTTACTCAAATTATTACCGATAGTCATTATAACCTACAACACATAAATATTAAATTTTAAATGTCCAAGGGGCAATGTTCTTAAGAACTTTATAAAGTTGTTTGAAATCTGACAGATGTAGGACCACAACGAACAATTAAATTTGCTGTAGGATAGATTTTCCCCAAAACAATACCTTTATTCGGCACAGAAATTTGTGTTTTAAATATAAATAGTTGTTATAATTTAAATTTCAGAAATGCTATTAATTAAATAAACCGACTTGGAAAAAAATAATCTTATCAATCTACCTTTACCGGTGAATTAAATAACAACATAGTGTATCATATCAGTAGGAGACCCAATGATTGAGCAAGCCAATCAGAAGCCAGCATTTTTGTCACGTGACTCGTGACGTCATCAGGCTCCGCCCCCAAGATGGCTGTGCCCATGTCGGCTTCACTTTTCCCGCCAAATTTTCTAACCTAACTTTTTTTCCCCGCCAGATTTCCTAACCTCACTTTTTCCCGCCAGAGTTCCCTCCAGATTTTTTTCGGTAGTGTTGCCAACTTAGCAGTGCTGCCAACCTACGGCTATTATATGCTCTACATTATTATATATATATATATATATGCTCCACGGTTAGACTATTATATGTATATATGCTCTATGCTATTATACTATCTATGGCTCCACTATTATATATGCTCTATGCTATTATACTATCATATTCTCTACCATTATATATGATCTACGGCTACTGGTTTATACGGTTATTACTATACTCTATGGAACATACACTCTATGCTATTATATGATACATAATTATTTATATACTCTATGGCTGTATTCTTTATGGCTACATTACATGTATATGCTCTATGGCTAAGGGGATTTCTTTTGAACTTAAAAATTAAATTTTTCTATTGTAAGCTGATTATGACCCATGTTTCCACACCACCCAGGGGGTAGGGTCTCGGCGCGTTTTTTATTAAAGTGAGTATCCCCAGTAGGCCTATTCTCACTGTTTTTAACCACTGCCCCAACCAACGCAGTGATTCGTGGCAGCCACTCCATTACAAAAATGCTGCCTCCGGCAAATATATTTTTCTCTGTTTATCCCAGAAGGCTATTTACGAAGACTGTGTCCGTTCATTTTAGCCTAGAAAATAGACAGAGAATTTTAATTTTTAATATTTTTGTTTGTTTTTTAATTTCTATACTTTTTTGTTGAGCCTTTCAATTCGCATTTCCCTGACAGTCGGAGGATTACAACAAACGGTTTCACGGTTTTTTAGGCCAACCTCCCCACACCCCTGGACTTACAAAGGGTTTAGCCCTGCCTGCTGGTGAGCGACTGCCGGGCCTTATTTTTATTAGGCCCCACTCGAAAATATTTTTCGAGCGTAGTACTGTGCGGACCTCAAGGCGCAAGTTTCGTTTTTATTTTTATGTATAATGCAGGCTACTGTAAAATCATCATCATCTATATACAAACTTTCATTTATTTCTTTAACATTAGAATGAAATGCCCGAAGGAATTGAGCCTTCTCCAGGCCTTTTGTGTGTATGGCCTCGAAGGGTTTACACAGTGAGCGTAAAAGCTCTTCGCTGTAATGTACCTCACCTTCATCCCACTTTATGTGGTGAAAGTGACGAGTCAGCCAGCGGGCTGTTCTTTTCATCTTGCTATTCAAAAAATTAAAACAGTAAGGAGGTCGGAATACTAGCTGAGTTCTGTAAGACTTTCCGACTATAGCAAACTCCTTTACAATAAATTTATTATTATTGTCTTTGAATCCGTGGAACTCAACTACAGCTTCCATAGTGAGACTTCGCTAAAAAGACGGTCAGCTACTTGAGATGGTAGTTGATCAGTACGAGTTTCAGCGTCCGATAAAACTTGACCAATAAAAACTTTAATAATATCCTCCAAGTATAACAATTCCAATAGAGAGCGGCCAATTAAAGGAATATTAATTACAAGCTGATTCCACTCGTTTCGATTGAGACCGAGCGTGTGTTCACCATCAGAGATACAAGCGTACTGTTGACCAAAGATACTGTTAACTTTAATTTCTGCCCCCGTATCGGTATTCACAAAACATTGATGCTTGCCTTCGAAAGCTAAAGTAATTTCATTGAACCTGTCAACCAGCTGACAGTAAGAATCGTAAGACCAAAATACAACACCTTTCCTCCCCTTAATTAATACTCCGAGGCTGTTGTCCCTGTTTTTAAAAATACCCGATACTACGCACTTGGTGAGCTCAGGGTCCAAGAAGTGAACTGACTTTAGAAAAACGCCGGTCATTAAATTTATAGGCTCTGTACCCTTAGGAATGGGTATAGCTTGCGTACTTACCTCCGTCTCGGCTGATGTCATCTCTGCTACTGATGCTCCGTTGATAAACACCCAACCTCATATACCCTATCCCCTTTATCTCCGTTCCCCTCCCCCTCCTCCTCAGAATCTGAAGAGGATTCTTCACATCCACTGTTGTCAAAATCTGTACGCCATTTTACTATAATGCTATCGATCCCACGCATTAATTTAAACTCCTTTTCAACACTAGCAAACTTGTAACTGTCTACGTAATCTGTTTTCATCAAAACCTTCTTGTAGTAATATTCAATTTTAACCCAACCGTAGTAACCCATGTTTACTCACTGACTGTTCACCTCAGACTAACAAAATCTCTTAACCCACAACATCTATACCCTCCTCATCATCATCACTGCTAAAGTCTCCGTCGTCTCTGAGTTTAACAACTACGGTGGTGGTACCCTCAGGAATATCAGATATTTCCTGCTCGCAGTATATCTTGTAACAATCCAATTTTGCTGTACCTATTAAAACATTATCGGCGTTATAAAACTGAATAATAACCCACTCGCCCATGTTTACTGGCTGAGTGCTAGCAAGAGACTAAAGTAATATTACTCTGAAAATTAGATGTATCTTTTACCCCTTTGTTAACACTACACCGGAAGTAGTTGGGACCCAAAATGGGTCCCAACTGATAAGGATTCTAAGTGATGGACCGGGCTACACGCCGTGTCCACTGGTTTTGAAGTACAACGGATATTTTGTCATCGGTACATTTAATTCTTCTCAAAAACCTGGCCCTATCCCTTGGTAACTGTCCCCAATCTGATTTTCTATCTTCAGCTGGTAAACTGTATATTTTTGTAACTACCGGGCTGGAGAAACTAACTCGATATTTTCCTGACATCTCCCGTGATCGGTGTGTATGTGTAGTGACAGTCGTGAATTATGAGACAGTATGCCCAATTATTGGCTGGGATGGGATTTTTAGTCTGAATCTCAAGCCTTACATCTACGGGGCCGGTCTTAATAGTATCGTCCTGTTTTGAACAGTCAATTACATACAGAGGACACTTCGTTTTAAAATCATCAAAATTTAATATCGGTGAGCCAATTCTGCCGTAATACGAGTTTTGTAAGTTCTTATACATATCATAAAACAAGGTGGTGTTCCCACGAAGGTTATCGTACGGATAGAAACTTGAGTTTAAATACAGTTTAACATCAAGCAAATCACAGGCGTCGAACCGTGACATATCCTTTGTTAAGTCATTCTTTCTGCCTGTCTGGAAGGCCAGAACAACGTACCGGGGTTTTTATGTTTGGTTAGATGTTTTAAGTGTCCAAGATAATGTGTCTGTACTAGGGAGGTTCGGGTATTCAATCATTTCCCATTGACGGAAAGGAAGATGTATTGCGGGGTCTTTTTCAATAAAGTTGTATAATTTTAGTTTTTCAGTGTCGTTTACTGTAACGTGAGGTACTCGCCAGTAGATTTTGTCAATTGTTAATGTTAAAGTCCCAGCAGCTATTTTTACAGCGTTACTATCCGTACCCGAACGTAATAGTATCAGTTCCTGTTTAACATTTACCAACACCCGCCTGTAGTCTTCAGCGAAACCTAGCAAGAGTTTTAGAGGGATTGAATATACAAAATCTGTCACTTTTTCAGTACTACCAGGGCCAAGCCAGCAAGCGACCTTTAGAGCATTTTTCTCTTCGTCCCGAATTGAAAGAATATTTTTTAAAGTAGCACTAATACCGACATTTTTCGTTCTGTCAATTTCCTTGCCACAAATCTCGTAGCGGATTTCTTCAAACAAGAAAGACATGGCATTATTAATAAAGGAAACATCCTGAGGAGTCCCGTCTGCTTTTGTAGCGTTGGTCTTGCCGTGAATCACGATAAAGCTTTCAAAAGGGGCAGTTATTATATCCTGCTGTAATAACGGTATTCTTATTTCATCATTATTGTTATAAGTAGTGGACACGTATGGTTGATGTGTGTGAAACTCCATCCCTGTTATTAAGTCATCATACTCAGCGTGGCTGTCTATCGCCAATAGCGCCATTCTGTATTACCTTAAAACCGAGAGAGCGAAGAAACGTTATATTTTTACAAGTTGACACCTTGGCTTTCTGAACACTACTGACTTGTTGCCCTCCTGGTATATGCCTAAATAGTAGCCCCATTACTGCGCCTGAGATGTAGTCTCACCGATATCCTTTCTCCGCGAAAGTTAACAAGATTACCGTTTTGGTCTCTTAGAGACACTGTCAAGTTGTTGATCCTTTGACTGATCACCGGTAAGTAAATGACATTCCTCGGTAATTCTATTATTTTATAGCCCGGTGGTTCAGCCGGGTAGAACTCGTGTATGACATGGCCCTCAACCCCGTTCAAGTATGACCCACGTGTGACATTACATTCCACCCGTATAGAGTTAACTTTTATTATATCTACAGGCAGTTCCGATACATACTCATTTTTGGCCCCGTATATTTGTTTTTTTGTAGCCCAAGAGTGTTCCCAATGAATGTTCTTTAGTAAAGTCAATTTTCTCAGAACAACATATCGTAGCTTTCAAAGTGTTATTATTAGGTTTCAAAGTAAATTGTACTTCTTTTGGCAGTTGCGATTGTATATATTTTTCAATGTCCTCAATTTCGTAAGACCCTTCAGGGATTGTAATACTTTTATCATCACCGTAGTAAAACGTATCATTTATGTCTTTTTCAATGTTCGGTATAGAGTTATAAGTGGTCAGTTCAATTAAACCAAGTTCCCATGTACCCTCGCTAACATCAATAGGAAACGCTAGCTCGTGGGATAGAACACTAGTTACCCCTGTTAGACAGAACATTACTACAGAGAAACTTTAAACACAAATGGCCACAAACAACTGAGTCGAAATTCTGTTGTCTCTCGTAGTTATAGTACATCTCACATTCACCCAAGTACTTAGAAATTTCCGGTGGTGGTCTTAGGTTTCCAAAACTGTCATAATAATAGACCTTTTTATCAATCTTCCTGTAACATACCCAGTGCGTGCCTGGACCGGTTGTACTGTCCAAGTTTACTATAGCAGATTCGTACTTTCTCGGGCGTTTTGGTAGTCCGTCTCTCATGTAAACCCCTCTAAAAAGTTTGGAATTTTTAACAACTTTGCATATTTAATCAAATCGTAATTTGTAAGCGGTTTTATCGGTATCGAGATGCTTTTTTTCTTCTTTAATATGCCCCTTTTCTTTCTTGTGCCTGCGCCCGCCTTTGTACCCGACCCTTCCTTTCTATAGGGTCTAAGGTACAATCCTTTACCTTTTGGAGGCGGACGTTTCTTCTTACGGCCTCCCCCCAATTTTGATTTTGCTTTCATGGCTGTTGTGACTACCCAAGCAGCGGCTTTCTCACCAACACTAGCGTTACTGGACTTGAATCTTTGCCAAGCGCGTTCCGCCAACTCCTTGTCCGCTTGCCTTCGCCGCTCGCTGTCGGAATACCGGGAGTATGCTATGTCGTGGACCTTACAGGCCGCGTCTAGCCTGTTTATTCCTTTGTCACCTCTAGCCAATCTCTCTTTTAACTTCGTGCCAGGTCCGCAGTACTGATAACCAGGAATATGCAGTTCAAGAGTTAGTAAATCTATAGCTTTGTTCAGCACCGATGAAACAATACCTCCACCTCGTACAAGCGCTAGCTTGCGTCTGAGAGTTTTCCTTCTTGTGTTAGCCATTTATTGCAAGCGCTAGTATCATCCGTTGTAATGTCGTTGCACTCCAACACATTAATGTTAGTTATAAAGTAAACTTGCCCCTTTTATACATAAACTGGCTCGGAGTTAGCTGAGGAGATTGGGGAAAAGAACAGTATCATCAAGTATCGCCGTTGGTTCAAGACGAAAATTCTCTTTAATTTGTTTCAAAAGAAGCTCCACTCAGTCCCTCTTCAGTCATAAAGAGATCATAAGTATCAGGCGGAAGAGGTTTGACGTCTTCTTCTTCAGGCTCTTCACCACCTTCCAACCCGTCAGCAAACAAAACTTCCCAGTCTAAGTATTCGTTTTCACCCGGCGTGGGTAGAATGGTAGACCTCCCAGTTTGTTTTTTGTTAATATAATTAAAGAGCATTGTACCAAATTTGTTCAACCGTTTCTCGTGAAAATCTTTATTACTAGTTATTAGACCTTCATACTTCACCAGTCGGGACTTAATACTCGTTAAATCCGAACGCAATTGGTCTAGGCTAGTGGTTATAGGTCCAATCTTTGATTCACAAGTGTTTTCCACATATTCCTTTGTCACTGCATCGCTGGGGTCTGTTGGTAAAGCTTAATTATTTATTCGTTTATTGTTAGCGTCATAATTATCTTTGGAGATAGTCATACTCAGTTTTTTTAGTGTGCCCAAGTTAACTGCGTCTGAGGAATCTACAGGGTTAGCTACACTCCATAGTCTTTTGTTCTGCATATTGAACCTCTGAACGTCAGAAGGTATAGATTTATGGTCAACATAATTCTTTGTAGCAGCGTCTAGTGGTTGTACCGGTGTAGCCAATTTACATAACCGTTTATTTTGCATATCATAGTCACCGTCCGGCGTCAAGTTAAAGCCATCGCCATTGGGGCCCTTGACGGCCTCATCTCGGGATTTCCGGCTACCACGTCCAAACTTGTCAATCGTCATTTTAATAATGCTTTAAACCTACTGTTACCAGCTCCTTTTATGTAACCAGTCTCCCTTAGTTCCTCCACGATACTCAGTATTTCACTGCCATGGACTCTGTTTCCAGTCTCTGTTGACATGGCTATGTGTCGTAATCTGTCCACCAATTCGTTGGCGTCGTCCCAGTGTATTATATCACGGGACTTTGCATTCTTCCACGCTAGACCTTTGCCCACTCTGGCCGGGAATAGGTCTTTTATAATTCTTCTTTACTTTAGATTGTTGTCCCTTTGAATTTGATTGTGGAATTTGTAGCCTCTCTTGTGAGCGTTGGTAGCGATAATAATACTCTTATAGGTCTTAAGATCGTCTTCATCGTATATATCCTCGTCAGGGGTTCTCTTAAATTTGAGCTCATACAAACCTTCAGTAGGACTATATCTTGTGTTGTTTATTAGAATAGTTCCATCGTTGTCAAATCTAACACCTTATCTCCCATCATTAAAGTACTGCCTTCGTATCTAGGACCGTAGTCATGATCAATAACTCGGACCTTACCGCTAGCATCTTTTAAAATAAGTGTCATATACCTCACCGTCAAGGGGTTACTAAACTGACTTTCCATATATTGGGACGCTGTTTCCAGTCCCGAAGGGGTCGATACAATTTGCTTTAACCCGCTGGTTTCAGGTGTTGATACACTCTGCGGAATGAATTCAGCTTCTCCTTCATCATCATCATCTGTCGTATTGTAGTCCATTGGTTCTTCTTTAAAGGTTTCGGGTTCTGTTTTTATGTTGGGGCTAACTCTTGTTGTTTTTCTAAGTTCTTGGATGATTGGTTTATACTGTTTCTCAAGCATAATATCACTTTCCTCGGATCCTTCCTTAAACATTTTATACTTTCTCTTAATAGCATTACGTAGCTCTATGAGTCGGTTTGTCATTTGCTGTTTACTGCTTCGCTTCATAGTCATAAATGATAGATTTAAATTAGCGCATCTAGATTTAAGGCATTTCGACTTGTCTAAAAAACAGGGCACGCCTCTTATGCCTCCTTATGTACTCGATAAAATCCAACAGTGAAATACCAGCGCTAAAGTCCATACCTCTGTAGTACCTCTGTTCTCTAGCATTGAACCTGAGGATCACATAACGACCGGTAAAACTCCTGAATACAAAAGTACGTTTCCACCCGTCTCTCCATTCAGGTATTTCTGCCACGGTGTATGTATCACTTTCAATTGTTTTTTGCATGAATCCCTTGAGTAGCTCCATAGGTCTAGGTTCGTTAGGGGTTGCAGTAAATAAGAATTTAAAAGCCAGAATTCATCAGGATTAGCCTCTGTAAACGCTTTCCATTGGTCAAATAGCACTCTGTTTGTTACACTGTACACACCGTTGTTTAGACTTATACCGAATCTCTCGCACTGTAACGGGAGTGTGGGCAAGGCCAGTTTGAGAAACTCTGTAGTATACAATCCCTGGCACAAATTATTAACCCCGTTATAAGGTTTATTTCTACTTCCCCCTGGTATACTGTCAGGAACTTTTGCGTATCCAACGTTATAACTAATATCGATATGACATTTTAACCTTAAAGCTCTTTTATAGACTGTCATCGGTGATCTTATAGGAATACTGCGTTCTGTCAGGAGTATACATCGTTTAGCGAAGGGAATCTTACACCCGTATTCTAGCATTTCATTACAGATTTGTGTGAAATTAACACTACCGTGAAGGTTACGTAAAGGCAATACTTTACCAACAAATTCGGGGAACGGCCTGAATCTAGATATCATGTTTTGAGGGTCTCGCACGGTACAGTTGTACATATCTTCGTGATATATTACAAGTTCCAACGGTACGTTATTTTTTTCACACTTGTTCATAAAACTAAGCCAAGTATCTCGGTTATAAGTTCTATCACTCGCTGAAATCATTAGCAGAATTACTGGCGGTATCACAGCGGATCTTTTTAGTTTTTTATGTCTCCAACATCTTTTGTTAAACTGGTACCCATGAGGGTCTTTCTTACTGCAGTAGTTTCCACAGAATTTATTCTTGTCCTTGTAATAAAAAGAACACAGGTTTGACTTGACAATACGCTGTCTTGTGTTGAAGCCTCTTAAATCGTTGTACGTGTAGATGCGCACCATTATAGCTCTGTTACAAAACTGTCCATACCTACTCTGTACCTTCCCTTATAAGGATCTAGAGTCTTGTCAATCACAAGGAATCCAAAGTTATCTCGCCACGCTTGAGCGCACAACTCTCTAAATTTGTCAAATGACATGTCGGTAGTGACATGATCACTGTACACATGCCTTAGATTCATATCGTCTTGTTTGAATAAAATAACAAAGTTACAGTTGTCCCTCACCAGTTGCTTGGGTATAGCGCTGTATGTTTGCCCTAAATAAAATGTATCTATATTTTTAAGTCTACCCATAGTGAAATAACTGCGTATATTGTCATGTTTTTCGCAGGAAATATCGTCAAAGATCATTATAGAGTTTGGTTTAGCTTCATTTGGGTGTACAACTGGACCGTTGTCATCATACGCGAAATAACCGACCTCCTTAGGCATTACCTTCTTTAGAAATTCGTACTTTGGCTGATGGAGGGACTTTGAAAAAACATAGACATTTTCAAACCTTAACCCATTCTGATCAAATAATAAATTAAATAAAACGTTGGTCTTCCCAGAGGAACTTGGCCCGCATATTATACAACGTATTGAATCAGGTAATAAAATACCGTGATTGTTCTTTTTAACCATGCCCGACCCGATATATTCATCAAAGTTTTGGACGGGAAGCTCGACTTCCTGCTTCTCAACCCGCATCCTGACTGATTACTCACTACTGATTACAACCGATATATACTTCCCGGACGTGGTCTTGATAAGCACATACCGAGCGGATGCAGCGGCCAACCGCTATCACACCAAGTCCTTGGCGTCAATCCAACTGTCATGGCTGCTATCATATCCCTTCCAGCGTACAAATAGTCTGTCTCCTTTCCTTTTTAAAACTCTTTCAACTAAATAAATGTCACCGGTTTCTGACTTGCTAATTTCTTCTGCATAAAACCCGCCTTTTAATATTTCCCCTCTGTTGTCTTGTAATATGTATGTTACTGGTCTTGTTGGTTTAATCGCGTATACTGTAAACGTCTCATTTGTCCAATTTGGCAAATAGCCTTTTTTAAACACTCTTTTAGCTTTACTGATTCTAACACTGTCACCTAATTTTAATTTTTGCTTAAGGATTTTATGTTTGGGTTTTTTAACTTTATTTATTTTATTTGGAATGTCTTTGACATGTTTCTGTCTCACATCCTTGGGTTTCATACCTATAGTCCTGTGCTTTGTGTTGTTGTAAGATTTTATGATTTCTGGCAATAGACTTACCCACTCATAACTACCTCTGGCAGTAAATAACTTGTACATTTTTGTCTTAATCGTTCTGTTCAGTCTTTCTACAATACTAGCCTTAAGTTCAGAAAATGTATGGTAATGGTTGATTTTGTATTTCTTCATTAAAGCGTTTACATGTTTATTGAAAAAGTCGGTACCCTGGTCTGTGTGAATGTTTTTCATTTTATATTTAGCTAAGATAGGAGCGAGTGCCTTTGCCACTTCTGGCCCTGACTTGTCTTTTAGAGGTACGGCAAAAGCTAGTTTTGACAAACAGTTAATCATGGTAAGAATATATTTGTAGCCTTTGTTAGTTTTCGCATAAGGCTTCATTTCAACGAGATCAGCCTGGTAAAGGTCCCTTAAACCCTTAAGGGTGACTTTACGCCTGGAATAATTGATCCTGGCCGGTCTGTGCAGATCCTCAGCTATAGCTGTCTTACCGTCCATTTTACTAATGATAACTTTATTCTGAGGACACTAGTTTTATACTTACATCAGTGATTCTCATTATATAAATAAATACAAGGCTGGTAACAAATATAGCAAAGACAAATAGCTTGTCCGCTAAAGAGCTTATCAGACACCACGCCATACTTTCTCTTGATAACCCTCACCGCAGTAACGCTCGGTCAGTACTGAGTGAAATGTCTATCATGTTGGTGCCTCCTAGACACCCGGTGTACGCTGTGTTCGACCCCGTATACTCCTCCATACTTTCTTATGGAGGGCAATACTTCTTCGAAAACCCAGTACTTGAAATATTTAGCAATTGGTAGTTTGGAGGAAAATATCAATTCACACAAGCCGGGCTCGCATATGAAAATAACCTTAAAATCATTGTAGGATAGGTCTACCCCACTTTGGGGTAGACCTACTTCTAGTTGAGTTTTCTTATATTTTTCACTTACATGCGTTGAAAGAGCTTTATGTAACTTAGAGTATCCCAGTATTTTTGCGACATCTTTTCCTTTGAACCAAGGATTGACTAAGTATCTGTTTGCTTGAGTGGGGTTTGAGACCACCCGTGCATGTGCACCCAGGTTAAACATTATTCCGTGCGTGAGCCAATCCAGATTACCTGGTTGACGCTCAGTACGAACTAATGCCCTCTCCCTTTTTAGCAAACAAAGGATAGAGTATTTTTTAAAAGATAAACGATGGCTCCTCCACCGCCATGGCCCGTGGAGGCCTTCCGAAAGTAAACTAACTGCCTCCCCCGTTTTTCTTTTTGTATTTTACTTTTTAATTTTACAAGTCCCCACCGTACGGACTATTCCAAGGAGTAGCCTAGGTGTTAGCTAGACTGCTCGATGTACAAAGTCCTTCATTCACTCCGGGCAGTTCCAAGGAGTAGCATAGGTGTTAGCTAGACGCCTCAAAGTACAAGACCCCCTTTCAGGTTTACGGGGCTTTTTGTCACCCGCGCCAGTGACCTTCATTCAGGTTTACGGGGCTTTTCGTCACCCACGCCAGGGACCTTCATTCACACACACTCACACACACACACACACACACACACACACACACGCACACATACATACAGTGGGATCTTATGCATTGTCCAAGACATGCTCAACTATATTTACAAAATTGTGAGAAGTTAGGATATTGTTGTATGAAGAGTCAAAGTGCATACCATAACTCTTCATTACTTCTTTAGCTTTATTTACAGCATTTATCCCGTTGGGGACAGATCATTTTATAAAGCAAGGTACAAAACCTTCCTTCTTTGCTTTATTTAAAGCTTTGTTAAATTTTCTTTTTTGTATGCGAATACATTTGTACTGGCAGACTCCGTACAGCTCCAGAAGAGTTTCTTTAATAAGGACACATAAAACATGTTTAAGTCCATCGTCGTCTGACATCACAGCAACCTTCGGTGCCTGTTCAGTCAGCAACTCATTCAGTGACTGGTTTTCTTTACACATTATATCGTTTGTAGTTTTAAATTCTGAGTTAATTTGAGCTAGCTTTTGGTTGTTTTCCAGAGACCTAGTAATTTCAGCCAAGAGTTAAGAGTTTTGATTCTTTAACTGATTATTTTCATGTTTGATTTTATACACTCCATACTTTCTAATGGAAGGTAACACATCTTCAAAAACCCAGTCTTGGAATTTCTCAGTAATGGGCAATTTGGATTTCATAATTAGCGAATAAATACCTAGTTCGTTGATGTAAACTGTATGAGATTTATAATTGAAAGGGAGTCCCGAATCAGGACTCCCTTGAGGCTGGGTGGGGAAGGGGATTTTGCCTAGTATTTCTGGTGTTTTTTTGCGGTGTTTTTCTCTTACATGATCGTATATAGCTTTTCGTGGTCTAATATAACCCAAGATTTTAGCAACATCTTTTCCTTTAAACCAAGTATTATTTTCGCTATAAAACAGGACAGCAACGGCCTGGTTATTAAATATATAAGAAGTTAAGTGAGACATTTTATATCAAGTATTGTGCAATAGTACAGATCAGAGCTACGTAAGGACACGTCTTACCTCGGCAGGAGCAGCGGCAAAAGTGACCGAGGCAGAGCAATTCGCGGGAGGGAAAGTATGACTCATTATGGGTTAGGGGGGCGTTTCGCCCCCCTTGCACTTCCGGTGTTGTTTTACTCAAGTCTTTGAATTTTGTAGCCGTAAGGCAGGGTGTCGTACTCTCCCTCAAACTTCCTCTTTGGTCCAGTAATTTTGAAAACTTTAGTTTCGCTTACAGTTACAATATCGCGGTCTTTAGTGCTCCTGATTCTAGATTCGTTAATTTCCAGTTTTTCTACACTTTCACTAAGGACCATTTGTTTCAGAGCTTCAAAGTTTAAAGTTTCGGAAGTCTTCATATTGAGGGTGAGGCCCTTGATTTTGCACACAGTTTGTAGTTTTTGTTTTTTGGTTGACCAGACAAGGTACGCGTAAGTTTTTGGTCCCCCAGAAACGAACTCTACGATGAAAGAGCCAGACCCGTAATCACCTGCCAATTCATCTGTCATTTCCCCGAGGTAATCTCCCGTAGGAACCTTATACAAACCTCCCTTATAAATGTAGAGAACCGAGTCGGTGTCGTAGTAGAGGACCTGACCTCCCAGGGCCTCCAGATGTTCATAGAGTTTAAGTCTCGCTTGGGCTGTAGTGTAGGCAGCGATCACAACATTCACGTTTCGCAGGGGCTCCCCTACTTCCTCCAGGTACTCCCAGCTAACTACTACAACCTCCTCATTAACAGTCTGGATCCTATTGACTTGTATTTCTGGGCTTGTCAGCATTTTAAAGAGAGTCTTTGAGTCTCTGAAAATCATGGCCTTGGTTTGGTTCTCCCGCTGCCCGAATTTTCCCCAAAATGAATTTAACATTAATTTAGCCAATCGTCTCAAACCCCCGTTTTTACAAATTTTGTCTTTTTCTAATTTGATTCCTTCATGATTGAAGTAGTCCCGCACGTACCGGTCTTTGTCTTCCTCAGTTTCACACCAGCTAGGATAGCCTGAGGCTTCCTACTTCATTTTCAAGAATTTATTGATAAAATCGGTGAAAAGCCCCCCTTTTTCATAAGTGGCTACCTCGTACTCCCACAGCTCGTACATGTCCAACACAACGTAACCTTTCTCTACAGCCTTCCTCACCTCGTCCATAGTCCATGTCCCTACCAACGCCCTTTCCTCACTCTCATGATCGCAATCCCCTTGATTTTGAGTTTCCCCACAAGTCCTACACAAGGCAAACATGAGTTTCTTGTTCATTTTGGCTGGGAGTACCGGGTGGTAGAGATCCCGAGGCGGCAGGACTTTACACTTGAGCAGCCCATCTACACCAAGCCCTCTCTGTCTGCACTCCCTGTCACCCACGTAAATCGTAGGATGACCAAGGGGATACTTACCGTACTTACACACATACGGATAGAGAGAGCACACGTCCACATACTCGATTTGTTCTCCCCCTTCACATTTGTGGTAAGTCTTGGAGTTGCCCGTTCTGCCCCCAAAGAAAGCTTGTCTAGGGTCTAGAGGAAGGGTGTTCAATATGGGGAGAGAGTCCAAGTGTGTGAGCTTTTGTTCCTTCTTTACTTTACGAAACTCACACTCCCACATTTCCACAACATCATAATCGTTAAATTTTGCCATTTTGGACTTGGTTCTCTCGTATCTCAAGTGAAGTGAGTCCGAGGGATCCTCCTTCAGAGGAGCCTCTCGATTGTAAGGGAAGCATTTGGGGCAGCCGTGCCAGTAGCACCCGTGAAACTCATAGATGTTTTCCCCGTCAAACCCATCTACTTTCATCCCGTTAATCTTTACTTCTTTACCTCGGCCCGCATGCTCAATCCTCACTTCACGCTTCTCTTCGTCCCAGCTGAGCCACTGAATAGCAATAGCTGATTGGTTATCCACTAAACGGTAGCCGTTCTTTGGGATGAGGCCGATCGTGTTTGGTTTTAAAAAGTTGCGGCGGAAGGCCAAGTTGCAGGCGCTAGCGATCGTTACAGCCTCTAGGAAAGGATCGACATTACACTCTTTGAGGAATATCGATCTGAACTTAAGACAGGCCTGAGCTAGGATCTCTACATCAGAGATGCAGTACTCTAAGATTTCCTTTTTAAAGTCAAAAACGTAGTTTTCAGCCACTCTCGCATCGTACCAGCTTTCAAAGGCCTTGTGGGACTTTTCAAACATTGATCCCGGGCAATAGAACTTTTTGTCGGGCATAGGGCCTACATAATCTTGGTTTGCCAGAGTGTTAAACAAGTGGGGAAAGTAGCCCTTCTTTCTCTCGGGAGGCAGATCGAAGGCTTGAGGGAGCGCTGCGAGGGCCATGGGGAAATAGTTGAGTGAGTCCACAAACCTCACGTTGTCCATTTCCATGAGAATAATTTTGGTTCCCCTCATGACCAGATCTGGTGTGAATTTAGTTTGTTCCAACACATACTTTAACAAAAACTGAAAATCAAAGCCTTGGCCATTGTGGGCGATCACACAGACATTTTTGAACTGTTTCCTGACTTCCATGACATAATCCATGAAATCTTTAACCGGGTCAGAGTTGAAGACTCTCGTACGGTTTCTACATGTCATACAAAATCTAGACTCTATACAATTAAAGCAAAACTGTTGAGAAACGCACAAGTTTACTTTATGTAATTTTTGCTCGGGGTCAGAGGGGAGAGACTCGTCTTGGCGAGTCTCTAGATTAAAGAAAATGAATAGGTAGTCCTTGCGTTTAGGCTTGCCCTCGTCTCGCTGCATGAAACATTTATGATTAGGATCCTGGAAGGATCCACAAGGTTTGCAATAGACTTCACCGCACTGGTGGGGTGTGGATCTGTCTCTAATTCAAATTAATTTCCCACAATCAAGGCATTTTTTAACTGACTTACATTTATAAACTTGGTGAGCAGTGAAACACCGCTGATTCCGCAAAGTCATGTTACATTTTGGACAAACTATTCCCCCATGTTCCTCTTTACAGGGAGGTGAGATGGTCTGACATTGAGGACAGATATTTGAGCATCGATGCTCACGCTTGTGATCGTAGGGGACGTGGCAGGCTTCGCAGAAATAAGCGCAGGTGAAAGCGGCAGTCAGACTAGTGATTACGTTATAGTGGCCGTTATGAAAGAGCAAGTTAATTTTTAATTTTGGATTTTCTACACGTCCCTCAAAATAAACATCCCGGCCTTTATTGTCATAATTGAACACGGTGATTTTGAACCCTTTCAGCAAGTCTTGAAACTTCTCAAGTTCAGGGATTCCAGCGCCATCCTCGGACATCTCTACTCTAGCCCGCCGAATAAGTTCCTGAGCCCTAACGGTTTGCCTTTTTTTATCATCTTGCCGAATTGACTTGTACTGAGGATCTTTTGTAACATGAGCGATACCTACAACCAAGGCCCTAGCCAAACACAAGTTATCTTTGTTGTTAATAACAACAATTCCTCTTCTCGCCTTACACTCCTCATCAAAGCTGTTGTACAGGCCAGGTCTTACCCTCCCATTACGGCCGGAACCTACAGGGAGATTAACTCGGGTACATTCCACTTTGAAAGTGTCAGTGGACTTGATGGATTCAGAATTTGATTTAACGATCCCCACAAAAATTTGCCAAAGGATGTCTTCATTAATTTCAACAACACCGGCCATTACTACTTAAGTCAAAATAAATGTTAAATAATAAATCAAAACAATAAAGTGAGGCTAGGGAAAAGTGAGGTTATGTAAAACCTCGACTTGAGTAAATACAACACTAGGGCTAGAAAATTAAACTAATAAAGTGAGGTTATGTTAAACGCGCAAAAGAAGGGTTATGTCTGACTCTCAAAAGTGAGGTTATGTTAAGCAAAAGTGAGGTTATATAAAACCTCGACTTGAGTAAATGAAAAACTGAAATTAAACTAATATTAGACTCAAAGAGTGATGTTATATTAGACATGCAAAATAGGGTTATGTAATGCAATAAATTTGAGGTTAGCCCCGGTACACTAAATAAAATATAATACGCGTTAAATACTAACGGTAAATTATAGCTAGCACTTACTGCAATTGCACAATACTATCAAAAACTCACTATACCACAATATCAAAGAACAGAGCAGCGCAGAGACCTCTGACCAACACGAAAGCCGGGAACAGAGTGAACGAGGCAAGCCGGCAGCGGTGGAGGTATATGGATGGACCAATCAGAGCGCAGGACGCCTAATTACAGCCAATGGGGTGCGAGCTTATTCCGGCCAATCGCAGAGCAATATTTTAACAGGTTGAAACTGGATATTTTAGCTGACTAACGATGTTTGATGAGTACGGCACAGAGTAAGAAGAAGAAGAAGAGGGAGGCAAGGAGGAAGAAGATGATATATTATTATATAAATAATAAATGGTGTAGCTATAGAGTATATGTATAATTATGTATCATATAATAGCATAGAGTGTATGTTTCATAGAGTATAGTAATAACCGTATAAACCAGTAGCCGTAGATCATATATAATGGTAGAGAATATGATAGTATAATATATAATAGCATACAGCATATATAATAGTGGAGCCATAGATAGTATAATAGCATAGAGCATATATACATATAATAGTCTAACCGTAGAGCATATATATATATATATATATATATATATATATATATATATAATAATGTAGAGCATATACTAGCCGTAGGTTGGCAGCACTGCTAAGTTGACAACACTACCGAAAAAATCTGGAGGGAACGTGGTGGCGGGAAAGTGAGGTTAGGAAATCTGGCGGGAAAAGTGAGGTTAGGAAATCTGGCGGGAAAATTTGGCGGGAAAAGTGAAGCCGACATGGGCGCAGCCATCTTGGGGGCGGAGCCTGATGACGTCACGAGTCACGTGACCAAAATGCTGGCTTCTGATTGGCTTGCTCAATCATTGGGTCTCCTACTCATATCGGACTTAACGTAATATAACCTCAAATATTGAGCAGTTTAAAAGCCTGCTTGGCCAAGCAAGGTTTATTAGGCCCACTACTTGAAGACAGATTACTTAGCTCAATGATTCAAATAAACATAATATTGTTAGAAAGTGTTAGTTCATAAAGCAGAAAACCAAAATTATCAGGCGACCTACCATTCACCATTTTGGAAGAATAGGCGAAAACACTAGAAGGCTAAAAGGAAGGGTAGGCTTGAAACTTATACGTCAGTAAATTTGTCGCCTAGAGCTCACTAACGATCAATACGGATGACATACCAACTAAAGTAATTACTAGTTACTAGGGATCCTAGCGGAATGAGGTGAAACAAAATTACCGGCCACAACTAACAACTAATTAACTTATCAACATTAATTTTGACAAACTTAAGCAACATCGTCAAGATATCTGTTTACATGTTTGAATGGTATATAGTGTATTCATTAACTAGTTATTAATTATAAAGTTGTTTACCCTCTAGTTAATTCTGGGCAATTTGTTGAAAAAGGTTGTTTGTCATCAAAATAGTGGGCGGATTTCGCACCAAGAGTGTAACTAAAAACACATTTTCAACATTAATTGTGCCCAACTTAATCAAAAGCGTCAAGATATCTGTTTCCATTTCCAAATAGTATATAGTGTATTCATTAACTTGTTATTAGTTAGAAAGTTGTATACCCTGTAGTTGGCTTATCTCTGGATAAGCCGTTGAAAAGCATTGTTTTTCATCAAGATAGCGGACGGATTATTAGATAAGTTAGCGGGCGGATACTTTTATTTAACAATAAACTAGCAGGGGTCCCGTTTTCCGCTCGGGCATCTCGCAGGCACAGAGTCAGATGTTTTGTTTTACATTATAATCACCTGATTGACTAAATAAAATATAACTGCCCACAAGGCACATAATAAAGATACAAATTATCTTAGCGTGTTTATTTTTCCAGATTATTTTTCTGTTTTAACCGAGTTGTAGAAGGGTCCTGTTATTTTCCCTATGCGTGGTCCCGTGGTGCTTGTTTGATGAAAGGTGTGTTGACCCTTGCAAAATCTTTGAGCGGTCACATTCCTTTCATTCCTAGAGACAAACATTACAAATACTAGTAAAAACCGAATATCCGGTAATTATAATGTAGTTTTTATATTTCTTAACCCATACTCTTAAGTTTTTAAGAAGTAGACTATTGTAATAAAGTTCAAACTTTGAATTTTGATATATATTTAATTATTTTTTGAATATATATTATTAAACCAGTTAACATAATAAGGGTATTTAAATTAATTAATATAATACAGTGCAGGTAATGGAAGGAGGGGAGTTGATTAATATTGCTACATTATTGGAAAACATGTACAAAAAGGGTCAAGTCGTAAACTATTGATTTACAACCACCAGGTTGTCAGCTGCAACTCGTCAGCTAACTTGAGTCTGGTAACCTTTTTTACTAATAAAAGATGAAATCGAAATACTGCTGCAATGTTGTAGTTAGTATAATATGGTTCCAGATTAAAATATTAACCTCAAGAAATACAACACAATGCAATGTGCTCTCTCTGTCATTCATTAGTGTAAGTGGATGATTAGGAGTGTTATATGAATGATTGACTACCTCCTATTGAGCAGTTTAAAAGCCTGCTTGGCCAAGCAAGGTTTATTAGGCCCACTACTTGAAGACAGATTACTTAGCTCAATGATTCAAATAAACATAATATTGTTAGTAAGTGTTAGTTCATAAAGCAGAAAACTAATATGTCTGTTACCTCCAAAATTATCAGGCGACCTACCATTCACCATTTTGGAAGAATAGGCGAAAACACTAGGAGGCTAAAAGGAAGGGTAGGCTTGAAACTACCCTAAAATATAACTGAATAAAGATACAAATTATCTTTATTCAGTTACAAGCTTGTAACAACCTAAAACAGGCGCCATACAAACTTCTTAATGGTAAGGTAACCGGTATTGCTTTGTGGTTGCTAAATGAGTCGATGTTATTATTATAGGCTTAAAATGGTTACAATTATAAACCTGAAACAACTTATTGAGGATCGTTGTTGTCTTTGAATGCATAACTTTCGAAAATGCAGCTAAAATTTGCCTACTTATCACTTAACCACTCTATCGGCGATCTTACTTCGATGATGCTAGCGGTTATATTCTTTCTGTATATTTAGTTTGATAATTAATCCAAACAAAATTTAACGACTTAAAACAATAAATTCAAAATACAACTTTATGTTTACAAAAGAATTTTAGAAAACAAAAAAAAACAGATAGAGGAATAAACTTTAAAATCGACCTTATTTAAACTGTGCATATAATGCCACAATCACATTAGCATAACTAAATATAAGTCATAACAATATCCAGTTGCACGATGTTGTGTGATCTGTACATTATTTAAACAAAAACTGAAATTACACTCATAAATAAAAGTTCTGTACAACGATTTCAGTCGTTAGTGGTTTTATTGATGTAAGCTTTTCGTTAACTATACCGGAGCTTGGACTAGAGGTCCGAGGATCAAAAGGTGCAGTGTTAAAATAAAATAATGTAAAATAATGCTTGAACCTAATGTTAAACGATAATTGTAATTTCGAATAGTAAAAGATGAAACCGATTAGCGTTTTATATTAAGTTCAAAATGAAAAGTTAACCTGATTAAGTAATATAGGCCTACATTATCACCAAAGAACCTTGGTTTATCAAGTTGTATTTTACGCAAACAGTTGAGGTTATGTTCTACTGCCAATAATCAGGTAATGTTAAGAGTTATGTAAGATTTTGTAACTTATTTATTCGTACACTTTTTTGATAATAATGGTATTTTATTATATTCCAAGGTTAAATGAGTAAGTCACATAAACATTTAACTTTGTTCTATTTCATGATTTTAACTAGCTAAAACAAATTTATTTCCCTATAAACTAGAACAGTTGTGTAAATATCATCAATAGTTATAGCTTTACCAAAAAAACGAAAACATCTCCACCAGAATATATCGGTTTTATATAAATTGCCCGCTACAACACTATTAAATAATGTTGTTATATCACCGATTCTATTTTACCAACAACAAATCCGACTCTATTTCCATTTGTTTAACACCATAACAAGGTTTAATTTGCTTGGCTTCACATTTAAGCATTTAAGTTACTGGATTGGGTAACTTTCAGATAATACATGTTGTTGCTAGTGGTGAAGCTCTATAATTATATTCAATGAATATGCTGTCGGGATTGTCTAAGTATTTTAACTCATTGGTTGTGGCCGGAAATTTTAAGTTTAACCTCATTCCGCTAGGATCCGCTAGTTAATTAGCAATCTCTTTAGTTGGTATGTCATCCGTATCGATCGCTAGTGAGCTCAAAGTTACATATTTTTCTAATTTTCAAGACTATCTACCATTTTAGTCTATGGGTCTATTCTCCCAATATGGTGAATGGTAGGTCGTCTGATAATTTGTGGATGTAACAGACATATTTTTTATCTGCTTTATGAACTAATACTTTGTATAAATATTATGTATATTTGAATCATTGTGCTATTTAATCTGCCTTAACCCTAGCAGTAGTGGACCTACTAAAACTGGCTTGGCCAAACTGGCTTTTAACTGATCAATATTTGAGGTTAGGCTACGTTAATTCAGAAATCATATTCGTATGTTTTTTGTATGTAAATCCTACGTAAAAGTCGATTATTACGTTTCGTTTTATCAAGTCGTTAATTTAATGTGTAGTAGCCTTTCTAAAATTTAAATTAAAAAATCTATTTATATATTAAAAACTCAAATTTTGGTGTCAAATAAAGGCATTGTTTTGAGGAAAATCTATGTATTTAGTTTCCACAGTAGATTTCCCAATCCGGAAATGAATAATAATATATTTTAAGCATTATCGTTGTTAGCTTTTCGTTGACTATACCTGATTCCCGTATTGAACCATTGCTAATGCAGAGGGACGATCCCGATGCGTTGTAAAAGTTATGTTTTGTTGCTCTGATTATTGATGTACCGGTACACATAATACTTGTAAACGGATCAGTAATAAAGTTATTGAAATACCATCATAATATTTTAAGACAGCAATAACCAGAAAAGGCAATTGCTTATTTGAGTAGCCATCACGTAAACTGCATACGACTCGATTGATTGAGGTTATTTTTAACAAATACAACAAAAGGTATGTATCATTATTCTGTGTTAAGTCATACGCCACGTTATTATGCTGGCTCTCCTTTGTTAGTACTGTTATTGGTTGTGATAGTTCACCTTATATTTTACATTATAGGCTTAAAGAGGTTTATAAATCTTTTGGAAACGTATCTACTGCAAACCTAGTATTCCTAGGTTACTATAAGCCAATATTTTCAATTTTAATTTACAAGCAGATTAGGAATTAGTTAATCTAACTTAATTCTGCCTAGAAACTTTTGTAGGACTAAGAATAGTTGGTGATTTTTCCGTTCCTCTGTGAACGGAAAAATCACCAACTATTCTTAGTCCTACAAAAGTTTCTAGACAGAATTAAGTTAGATTAACTAATTCCTAAACGAACTAATTAACTAATTCTTTAAACGAACATGTAATGATTTCTTTGATTACTTTTTAATTATCCTAAGAGTGATTTGCTACTATATCTCGTAACTTTATTACGTATTTTAAAATCCACTGTCTTGGTGGCATTGTGGGACTCCGGGGTGATAAGTGGGGAGTTTTCGAAAGAGGGAGTAATATTGATATGTCGTAGGAGTCTGAAAATAACTTACAAGTAGCTTAAAATGCATAATAAATACATTTATTAATATAAAAAGTTGTTTTGCTAATAAACATCGAACAAGGTATCTTTTAATAAGTATTCTAATATATTTTAGTTCCACAATGATAAACCTGAAACAACTTATTGAGGATCGTTGTTTGAATTAATATTGGCCGTTGTTTTAATAGGGAAATCAGACATGAAAAATAAATTTTTTGAAGCAATTTTCAGAATATTTGATTTCTTGAAACTACAATACACATATTCTTTATGAAGGTATGTGCTACATTGCCTGAACCTCTCAAAAATGTCAAATAAGAAAGATAAATCAAATACATTTTCTAAAAATTTGTTCAGTGCCGAATCGACATCAATCAATAATACAAATACTATTTTTTTATTCTTTTCGTTTAACCTGAATCTAATGGTGTAAAATAAAAGTAAGTCTCCACACGACCTACTAAACTCCCTTTCATAATATTTCCTCCACTCCTCCGAAAGCTAGTATTTATTATAAAGTAAAATTTCCACAGTGTGATAAGATTATCAGAAAATTTGATATAAGCTATCACTTAAAAACTCACATGGAAAACGTTCAACCTTAACTAGTTTCCACTCATGGTTATTAATAATAACGATAACTTTCCAGAAACCGATCAACCTATTGATTTATAAAAACCTAGTACAAATTGGGTTAACAGATTTAACGGGATCTACCAAATTTGATTCCAATTGGACAGTTACCAAATAAAGTTAATAGTATAGAAAATGAAAGGAGGCCTTCTGTAATACAGTATGTACAGTATGTATGGCTTGACCCTCGACTGTTATTAATCAAACCTCTAGAATAAAGGCAAGTAATGAGCTATAATATTACTAGCCTTTAAATGATGACATTGAGTAAGATTTTCTCAATGAGATAAATTGATAAGAAAATCCAAGTTAGTTTCAAATCGAGATGTTATTATTTATGATAACGAGGACAAACCATCTCCAACAAAACGACCGCGACTTGATATTCAACCAACACAGAAAGACAGAACAGTTTTTAATACTTCACACGGTGCAGCTTTTTTAACCATGAACGCCATTGTTAATCTTATAAATAAACCATTTACATCTATACCTCCACCAAACGAATCAGAAATCGAGTTGTCAATCTCGGTCACTGGCATCCCGACAAGTCCCGGTACTGGTAGTCCCGGAACTGGTAGCAGACTCAGAAGTCTGGAGTCTGCTACACTGACTCTGGAATCTGCTAAATAAAAGAAGGCTTAAAATTTTTTGAACTTGACTGAATAGAAGCACGCAGAATGAAAATTGGTCGTAAACTTAAAATACAAAACGTAGACCAAAAAGAAATTAAAACCGCTTTAAGTTGGCTGGGCAGTTATTACGCAGAACAAATGTTGTATAGTACAAGCTAGATTTATATAATCTTATAGTAAACTATAGTTATAAAAGTTTAAACATAAATTAGCTCGGGAAAAGACGTTATAAAGTATTTTTACAGAAGTAAAAACAAAGCTAGTGGTTTATACTTTCACCAACAACAGCTGACTTTGGGGTGAAAAGGTAAACCGCAATGGAAAATATTTTTGTAAACAATTCACAGAGAACAATGGTTTTCAGCAAACAAATAATCGAAAATGTGTTTGATATAAGAGTTGTATTTTTAAATTCAAAATTTATCCTCACTTTTATTTATAACGATTTAAATTGTATTTTCTAAAAATGTGTTGTTAAGGAAAACGGCTTGACATCGGTTGCAGACTATATAATTTTATAGTCTGTCGTCAGTTATGATGCAATGGGAACGGAGGGGCAGAGGGGAAAATGGTGGCCACCATGTAGGCATTACATTTCTTGGAGATTAACATATGTATGAGAGCTGAAGATGCTCGATGGGTTTATTATATCTATATATCAACTTTTCGTTAACTATCTTGGAACTCGTAAACGGGGAACAAATTAAATGGATGCAGTGTTAAAATATAATATTATTTTGTAACGTCTAACTGTATGCCTAAAAACATGTTCTAGAGTAGGGCTAGTAATAAAATTGAATAACACATTATTAGTTAAAATATAATCTGAATTGGGAGTAGAAAATCACACACAGTATCACAGTAGAATGTTGTGTGTTCAAGTTATATATTACTTGAATGGTTGAGGTTATGTTTAAGAGATAATATAAGTCAGGTAAAGATACTTTTTATAAAACTTGTAAATGTTCAGCAACATAAATTTAGAATTTCAGCAACAGTTACAGGCTTTGCCCAAGATACAAAAACATCCCAAGCATACTACATCGGTTTTATATAGATTTGCCGACACGGTGGCCACAACACTAATTACCGTAATGTTAAATCACCGATGCCATTCCATCGGTGTAGTTACAACCGTACAATGTTAAAACCATCTGAATAATTTCCCATTTTTACAACGTAATTAGGTTTTATTTGATTGGCTTCATACTTGAGCATTTAAGTTCTTGAACTGAGTAACTTCCTTAGTAATATACGTTGTTTTTAGTGATAAAGCTCTATATTTATGTTTAATGAACATGGTGTCGCGTATGTGCGGAGATTTGGTCGTTGCGCCCTAGCTCATTCCGCCAGGCTCCGTAGTACCTAACTAATGTAGTTAGTTTGTTAACCGTCTAGATTTTGTGATACAAACTGACGCAATCATCAAGTGTTTGTAAATTATGTGTTCTGGAACTGTTTTGTTTTGATGGGTCATAATTCCAGAATACAACCAATGTTAAATATGATTGCTACACCAACTCTGCCCATACGCAGTATTAGTATTTCTAACTTTTTTTACTAATGAAAGTTGAAAATGATTTACTGCTGAAATATTGTAAATAGTCTATGGTCTCACTTAAAAAAATGCAGCATCAAATTGCCAATCTCCTAACCACTCTGTGGATGGTTAATATGATTTTTCTTTAACGATGCTGGCGATTATATTTATATCTGTGTATTTAGTTAATAATTTACTCAAACTAATAGTATTCGGTGAAAAAATACATTATAAATGTAACTGCATGTTTACAAAAGAATTTTAGCAAAAGAGAAACAAATATAAGTAGGACTATAAAATCTTCATTATTTGAACTTTGAATTTGCTGCCACGTTCACGTAACTAAATTGAACATAAATAATAATAATTTCCGGTTGCACGATGTTGTGTAATCTGTACCTTATTTTAACATAAACAAAACTACACTCATAAATAAAAGTACAAAGTTTTCAGTCCCTAGTGTTTTATAAATGTAAACTTTTCGTTAACTAAATCTAAAATAAATAAATAAATAAATAAATAAGGTCTTTATTTGGCAAGCGTTAATCAAAGTACAAACTCTGTTTTTCATTACAACTTTTGTCAGAAAAGAAAAGAAAATAACATTACATTCGATAAAAACAAAACGAAAAATAAAAAGTAAATATCCAGGTCAGACGAACACTTCCTTTACATATTCCTTAAACCTAAAATAACTGCACTCTTTTAAGGTGGATGGCAAAGCATTGTACTTTTTTGGGCCAAAGTACCTAAACCCTTTTTTCCCGGTTTCCAGTTTTGTCTTTGGCAGGTGCAATAGGCTGTCCTGTCGGGTACTACGCTCTTTAATTTCGTGCCTAAAGACCAACTTCCTCCTAAGGTACTCAGGTTTTCCCGTCTGTAGAACTTTGTGAATCAAGTTGACAGTTTGCATATCGGAGGTGCCCATAATTGACAACACCTTGGAGTTCAATCTGTACTTACTAATGTGATCAAATTTTTTCAGGTTATAGACAAATCTAAGCACTCTTTTCTGCAGCCGGGAAAGGATCGTCAAATTTTCCTGAGTAAGGCAACAGGCAAAAGCAGGAAGAGCATAGTATATTACAGGAAAAATGGTTGAACGGACAATTTCCAGCTTAGAAAGTTCTGGCAAAATTGAGCTTAATCTGCGAAGGGTTTTCAAACGGATTGTTACTGTTTTACAAATAGCTTTTACATGTTTAGAAAAATCAAGTTGGGAATCAAGAGTAACACCAAGAATCTTAAGAATATTACTTGAAGTCAGTGGTTGGCCGTCAACAAAGATACACTGCTCAACACAACTATTTGTTGATTGAGCACCAGAAGATGACCTATCTACTAACAAGACGGAACATTTACTGGAGTTCAATAGAAAACCATGATCGTCCGACCATCTATTTACACTCTCTAAATCAGTGTTGATACAACGGACAGCTTCAGCTGCTTCTGAGGGCTTAAAAGAAATTAGCAGTTGAGAATCATCCGCATAAGAATGTAAAGCACAGTGGCTCAAATGATCTTTCAAATCTGCTGTGTATATAAGGAAGAGAATCGGTCCCAAGCAACTGCCTTGAGGAACACCGACAAACCTAGAAAGTGCTGACGAGAACTGCCCGTTAACCTTTGTACGTTGAGTACGACCGGTCAAGTATGATGAAAACCACTTAACTGAGATATCATCAAACTGATAAAATCTTAGCTTTGCAAGCAGCAAATCGAAATTCACCGAATCAAAAGCCTGGGAGAAGTCAAGAGAAGTCATCACACTCTCTAAGCCCTTATCTTTTGCTGCGATAATTTCATCAATAACATTAAAGAGTGCTGAGCAAGTGCTAAACCCCTGCCTAAATCCTGACTGTGTTTCAGGAAGCAATCCTTCGGATTCTAAATGAGAGACTAATTGCTCTGCCACAGCCTTTTCCAGTATTTTGGAGATGACGGGGAGGATTGAAATAGGTCGGAAGTCAGAAACCAAAGAAGGGTTCAGGGTTTTAGGGAGAGGAACTACCACGCTCTGCTTCCAACTAGAAGGAAAATTGCCAGTGTTCAGTGATGCATTGATCAGGTGAGTAACTGCTCCAATACAGAAAGGGCTTAATCCTCTGAGCATTTTTATGGCTATTCCATCCACGCCAAATGCAGTACTTGTGATACTGTTCATTAACTCCTTTACCTTACTTTCTGATACAGAAGAAAAAGTGAAAGGTGATTTTATCCCTGCACATTTATTTCTGTTAAAGAATCTTATTTTTTCTGTGTTTGCAGTCTTGCTACAACCCATAGTTGAGAAGTAATTGTTTAAATCTTCTAGTCCAATTGAATGGTCTTTTGCTTCAACTGAACTCATTACGCCACCAGCTCGTAAAGTAGCCCAGAAGGTCTTAGGGTTTTTTGTGTCCAGATTCTCAGCAAAATACTTTCTCTTTGCTGATCGTATGGCCACATTTAGTGCATTGCGAGCCCTGCAGTAAGCATTTCTTGAAGCCTGTGCTTTCAGAGACAGGTAGTCATTTTTACATTTGTTCTTTTTCCTTGTGAGATACTTTATATTTGAGTCTCTCCAAGGAGATTTCTTTCTCGTTATTCTTTTTCTCACCATAGGGGCACATTCATCATACACTTGAATTATATTTGTAGTTATTGCATTGGCGATATCGTTAACGTTTTGCTGTGTCATTATGATATCCCAGTGTATGTTAGTAGCAACGTCAAGAAACTTATCGCCATCAAAATCTCTGAAATTTCGATATGCTTGGACACGAGAGACAATAGGAGCTGTGTTCAAATACAATAAATGTTTGTGACCTTAAACCTAATGTTAAACTATAATTGGTATTTTTAATAATAGAATATGAAATCGACTAGCGTTTTATATTAATTTAAAAATTAAATATCAATCTGAACAGGTTATATGTAGTATCACCAACGAACCTTGGTTGATCAAGTTGTAATGTACGTAAACAGTTGAGGTTATGTTCTACTGCCAATAAAATTAGGTAAAGTTATGAACTATGTAAAATTCTGTAATTTATTTATTCATACGCATTTTTTATAATATTGGTATTTTATTATGGTCTACAGTTAAATAAGTATGTAACGTAAACGCTTAGCTTTGTTTTATTTCATGAATTAATCAGGCTAAAACTAATGAGTTTTCCTCTAACCTAGAACAGTCAGTTTCAGCAATATTTAGGCTTACAGGCTTTGCTAAAGATACAAAACCATCCCCACCAGACTACATCGGTGTGATAATCATTTCCCATCACAACTTTAACCAATGTTGAATCATCGACAAAATTCCAGAAACATACCACCAGAATCAATTAAAATTCTTTTAACGCTATAATTAGGTAAGATTTCTTGGCTTCATATTTGAGCATTTAAATTCTTAAATTGAGTAAATTCCTTGTAATACATGTTGTTGCTTGTGGTAAGATCTATAATTATGTTTAGTTTAATAAATGTGTCAGCATGAATATCCGTAGCTTTGTTCGTTACGGCCAGTCATATTAAGTTTAGCCTCATTCCGCTAGGATCCCTTTTAATTGCCTTCGTTAATCTGTCAACCGTGTTGGCTACTAATCAGCTCTAGCTGACACTTTTACTCACGTTTATACGTTTCAAGACTTACCACCGTTTCAGTATTTTAGTCCATGGGTCTATCCGTTCATGGTGGTGTATAGTAAGTAGTATGATAATTTGTGGGAAGTGTCATACTTCATTATTGATTATTTTTTGCATAGTGAACTTTACTTAGTATTAATTAGCCTACTATGTATATTTTGAAGAATGGAGGGAAGAATGCGGACCCCCTGTTTGAAAGCCTCATCCCAGCTGTCACAGGGGCACGAGAGTTGGCCCTCTGAAGGGTCGATTCGGCTGCCGTCCCATCCCACCCTTTCCTTTTCTGCTATATCCTATATTTCTGGTAACCTGGGCAATATTCCCGCTTGTGGAAGACATGACTATCAGCTATGCTGGGGTTTCCTAATCCGCAACAATGATGATGATGATGATGATGATTATCAATTACCTTATAGAAGAAACGTTTTTTAATATAATTCTTAAAAGTATGCATTGTGGTGGTGATTAAGCTTACGCTTTCTATATAATGTAAACAAAATTAACCACGCAGTTATTCCTTATCCGATTGCAGCAAAGAAGGCATCGTCTGATTTGTGTTTAAATTTCATACATTTTAGTTTGAGAACATAATTTTAGTTATTCAAAATATCTGTTATAAAAATGTACATAAAAGTTTTAAAAGGTACCGTATTCAAGTGGTTTATATGCAATTAAAGGAAACTTTAAATACATAACGAATATTTTAAGTATCTCACCTTATCAACAAACTAATCGTGTTAATGGTCTATTTTTTAGATATTACAATATAAATGAAACACAACTTTTACAAAACGTTTACTTTGATGAAAAACATCAAATTATAGATAGCTTTACAAAATACTACAGTGAAAGTATGTTTTGTTTCAGATCAGATGACATTGGTGACGGGTGGGGATATTTCGTAGTGAAATAGAGGCTCTTATTAAAGCTACTTATTAAAATTAATTTTCATCAAAATGCCGAACAAAAGTGAAATGATCTTTTAAGAATAGGGGCAGCTGAGAATATGTATTGTTGCTCGATCCCAAAAATAAAAATGGAAATACAGAGTTGAAGATTTATTTGATAACTAACATAAGCGCCATTTTTAATATAAGAAATATTTAAAAACTCAACTATGTCGACGAATACCAGCGAGCACCCTCATAAGTGTCTAACATGTGAGAAGACATTTAAACGGTCTGGGCACCTGAAGGTTCACCAGTTGACACATGCAAAAGAGCATCCTCATAACTGTCCAGTCTGCAATAAAAGCTGTATTCACAAATGTAATTTAAGAGATCATTTGTTATCGCATACTGGTGAACGCCCTTACAAATGTCCACAATGTGATAAATCCTATGTACAGTCGGTGAACTTAAAACGTCACATGTTTACACATACTGGTGAGAGTCCTTATAAATGTCCACAATGTGATAAATCCTATATACAGTCAGTGAACTTAAAACGTCACATGTTTACACATACTGATGAGCGTCCTTATAAATGCCCAAAATGTGATAAATCATTTACACAGGCAGTAATTTTGGAAAGTCATATGTTCACACATTCTAGTGAACTTCCACATAAATGTCCTATCTGTAAAAAAGGCTTCAGTCGTATTCCTTTTTTGAGAAATCATATTTTATTCCATACTGGTGAGCGCCCTTTCAAGTGTCCAACATGTGATAAATGCTTTAGACTGTCGGGGAGTGTAAAGCGTCATATGTTGACGCATACAGGGGAGCGTCTACATAAGTGTAAAAAATGTGAAAAATCCTTTCCACAACGAGTGCATTTAAAGTGTCATATGTTGACACATACTGGTGAACGCCCTCATAACTGTCCAGTCTGTAAAAAAGCGTTTACTAACAAAAGTCTTTTAAGAGAACATCTGTTATTGCATACTGGTGAGCGTCCTTTCAAGTGTCTAACATGTGATAAATCCTTTACACTGTTGGAGAGGGTAAAGCGTCATTTGTTGACGCATACAGGGGAGCGTCCACATAAGTGTCAAATTTGTGATAAATCCTTTGCAAAAAAAGGAAATTTAAAGTGTCATATGTTGACACATACTGGTGAACGCCCTCATAACTGTCCAGTCTGTAAAAAAGCATTTACTACCAAAAGTCATTTAAGAGAACATGTGTTATTGCATACTGGTGAGCGTCCTTTTAAGTGTCCAAGCTGTATAAATCTTTTATTCTGTCAGGACATTTAAAAAATCACATGTTCATACATACTAGTGTACGTCCTCATAAGTGTCAAAAATGTGATAAATCATTTACACAGTCTGGGCATCTAAAATATCATTTGTTGAAACATTCTGGTGAACGTCCTTATATGTGTCTAAGATGTAACAAATTATTTACTCTATCAGGACATTTAAAGAGTCACATGGTCACACATACCGGTGAACGTATTCATGAGTGCCCCATATGTGATAAATCCTTTACTGTGTCACAGAATTTAAAACGCCATATGTTATCGCATACTGGTAACCGACCTCATAAGTGTCCAAGATGTGTTAAAGCCTTTACCCGATTAGAAAGCTTAAGACGTCATATGTTGACACATACTGGTGAACGTCCTCATAAGTGTCCAAGCTGTGATAAAGCATTTAAAACATCTAGAAACTTAAAGAATCATATTCTGACCCACAAAGATGTTTGCCCTTATAAGCGTCCAAGACGTGAGGAATCCTCTGAAAGCTTAGGAGCATTAAAGAATACTGATGAGTGTGATTATAAGTGTACTGTTTGAAGTCCTTCACCACATCAGGACATTTGAAGACACATATGACGATACATATGCTTAAGCGTCATCAGAATTGTTGTAAATGCAACAAACCCTTTCCTCTCAAAGCAGCGGATCAGTGTCCTAAGCTGTGCCAATCGTGCCAGGACATTCTACCGTATCAGGTGGTAATATAACGCTTACGTTGAATCCTTATCCATTGTAACACCCTTATCCTTCATCATGGTTCGTAAATGTTCAGGGTAAAAAATTGTATGTATGACAACCGTATTTCGTACAATACTGTGTGCATAATATTTATATATGACATTCATCCGTATGCCTTTACGAACATTGGAGTTTTATAAAACGCTATATTGACACATATAGTAGCATAGTATTAATTAGCTGTATTAATTAGCATAGTAGCTGTTTAAAATAAATTGATATAACTGATTTAGTATTGACAAAACCGTTTTGAGATTCATACACAGTTAATGGTTGCTGCTGATTTAAAGCAAAATATCATTGATGATTGCAGAATGCCGTAGTTTATGCAACAAACAATATCAATCCAATGTGTACACATTTACAATGCATGCCATTAAAATGTAACAGAGTATTTTTTTATTTACAGGGTATTTAAGATTCTAATTTTATTAGTTTTTATTTATTTTGATACAACTCGAATTTTATTTGTTACATAGTATTATTTATATTGAGTAGGTCGAGATTTTAAATTGCGTGAAAATAATTATTTTTATTTCAAGTGAAAGTTTCAAAAATGTACATATCTTTAAGCCTTCTTAATCTTCGAGTTAGTAAGTCTTTGTTCGTAAATACACTGCAAAGACAATGTATATGTCTTTATTACCGTTTCGTTCATCAAGTAATTTTGATTAATTACTAATTTATAAGTGTTTACAAATCTAAATTAAGTTAAAGTTATAAGAGTTTCTTGAATTATATATATATATATATATATATATATATATATATATATATATATATTCTTTATCAATAGATAAAGAAACAATAATTTGACGTTACTCAGGAAAAACTGAGTAAATTAAAAATCGGGTAAATCAATATGCAGTAAATGTAGTATTTTGGATTTACATTATACAGCAATATTTGCTTTTGAACTATTAAAATTCCCAAACATATTGCAAAAAAAACACCAAACATATTACGAATCCAGGCATGAATTTAGCTACTAATCTAGAAAGATTTTTTCGTATCACTAAAAGTATTCAAGAATAAAATTTAGTATAGCCTATTAAAAAAAGATAAGCTGATGAACTGCGATGATTAATAGATCAGCTAATCCATACATTTTAATACAAGATTTTTAACCATATCTATGCATGGAACAAAACCAGAACGATCAAATATTGCATCACACCTAATTGAAAACAATCACAGCCTAGATGATATAGAAGAAAACATGACAGTCGTCAAGCTTGGTCAAAAAGAAAGGAATATGTCAGCATAGGAATAGTTAATTATTTTTAAAGAGAAAATATGTAACCAAGAAAATATTATAAATGAGCAGCTAAAATATGAATCTGGCGTATTAACTATATAAAAAATAAAAAAAAACATATAGCACAGTTTAGATAGCATACAACCAGCCGACGACGTCCACCATATGGATTAATGGAATCATGGGAAACGACACTAGCACCACCAACCCCTCGCCAACAACTATTTCCCCAAACACTGTCCGCCATCTTTATTCGAGCGTCAGAAGTCCTAAAGATGAGTTTTATTTCGTAATTCCAATTTTGTGGAGTAATTTTACAACTCTTAATCAAACTATTAATAAACTATAAATAGAAGAAACTATTTAAACATAATTCCTAATATTTTTTATAAGTGAATACGTTTTTTTATATATTTATAATGTAAACTAATTACACAGTTTAATTCTATCCGATTGCAGAAAACAATTTGTGTATTTCACATATTTTGGTTGAGAAAACCCTTTTAGTAACTCAATATACTGTATTATATTACACATACAGATTTTAATTGCCACCATCTTCAAACGAATCATATACAATTAAAGAAAACATTAAAGAAAGAAAATATTTCCCAAGTATTACTTTATCAAGAAGCATATCGTTAAAAGAATAATAATTAGTTGCTAATGAAAAACTCATTTATAGATATTACAATATTAATTACATTTCTACAAACAAACAAAAATATTTACTGTAGTAAAACACAAATTATAGATAGCATTCCAAAATTTGTTTCAGATAACATTACATTTATGGCCAGGACTTTTCTTTAAAAAAATAGAAGCTAGTACAAGCTTAGTAAAGTTTGTTATTAAAAGCCATGTTCGTCAAATTTCAAAATGAAAATCAGAGTGAATTTATAGTACTGGTGCAGTTGACAATTAGTATTGTTGCCCAAATCCAAATATTTAAATGGGAATATAATGTTCGGAGTCGAGAGAACCGTTGTTAATCAAATGAATAGTTAAACATTCACGACACAATGTCATTAAATACCAGAGAGCGTCCTCATAAGTGTCCAAGATGGGATAATTCATTTACTCATTCAAGAAGTTTGAAGGAACATATTTCGACGCATACTTTTAAGCGTTGTCAGAATTGTTTTAACTGCAACAAAGCCTTTCCTGTCAAAGCAGCTAATCAATGTCTTAAAAAATGCCAATCGTGCCAGGATATTCTGCCGTGTCAGGTTGTATTAAAACGCATGCCTTGAAACACATTGTAACCTAATCACACTTCGTATTATACGTTTTGTGTAAAATAATTGTGTCTTTTACAATCTATATTGATCAATACTGTGTAGGCCTACATTATATTTGTATCAAGAAATGCCCTTACGAGTAGGAGTGTTATTAAATCATATATTTACACGTAGTAGGGTAGCTGTATAAAATAAATTAATATAACTGGTGTATTACTGAAACAAGGCTTTCGAGTATCTTACCAACCTAATCAGGATTTAATTGATAAATGCAGGAAACCTAATGTATGCAACATATAACAATCAATCTATTGCCTAGTTTTACACTCCATGTTGTTACAGATTAACGGTGAATATTCTGTTATTGTAGTAGGTTTTATTGATTCGCATTTTACTACATTTTTTTATATACTATTTTTTTTATACAATTTGTAATTTTATGGGTTTTATAGTATTAAATATATATTGAGTAGGTTTAGTTATAATATATATAGAACTATTGTATAATCATTTAATTATTTCTTATTACGAGTGAAAGACTCATAAATGTATATTTCGCACCTCTGTAAATGCTCTGATGCTTCTTCGCATTATTAGTCTTTGTTCTTAAATTCATTACAACAATAAATTTTAAATACAATTTATAATAAATTACTACTTATTTGTTTGTTTATATATTTCAATAAATTCGAATTTAGAGCTGTTTACCAATTGTAAGTATTAAAATTATATTACAGAAATGTTATGACATTTGTAATGTCTTATTTGGCGTAGTATTAACATAATTGCTATTTTTATGAATATTACATTTTCATATAACAGGTTAATTGGAGTAAACCAAAGCTGTGGATAATCTTACAAACATAAAAGTTTCTTGAATTACATAAACAGGGATCGCTTAAAAAACCTTTTAATTATTATTTTAATCATTAAATAATGTTTTGGTACAAAAACTTAGAAACAATTATTTAACGTTACTGTGGAATACTAAGTAACTTAGGACAAATACATTTCCTTGTGATTTGGTAAACTATTATAATGTCCAAGTATAAGAACTTTGTACACATTTAGGCTGCAACCGCAGCTACTAACATAGGAAGGTTTGGTTGTAGCACAAAGAGTAATAACAAATAAAATATAGCATAGCCTATTATTCTCACACATCCTTAAATTGTTGCTAATTTGATATAGACAAGTTGTAGATATTAATTTTGTATTACTGCTATAGGGTGTTATCAAAGTTCCATAAAAATAAAGTTGTTGGAGTGTAATTTATTGTTTTGTTTTATTTGCCTGGTTATGTATCTCGACCACGTAGCTATGACGTTACACACTATAATATACTGAGGAAGTAATTTAAATAGAGTTTAAAATTTCTCCTTGAGAATAAGTCCTTTAATCCAGTCCTAATAAGGTGTTGACACCCTGGAAGAAAGCTCACCGAGTTAGTGGTACAAAAAATCAGGTCTTAGTACCGTACGTATATATATAGTAGTCAAAGTGATAGGACCCAAAAAGGTATAATTTTCTTGCCGGCCTGAAACTTATACAGCTGAATAAGATGTCCCAAAGGATGACAAAAATGCATATTATAAACTTGTAAACTGGAGTTTAACAAGATGGCGGCCATTCAAAGATGGCGGATTTACTTTTTTAATAAATTAGTCATATCTCGGTTGTTTTTTATCCAAATTTGCCAACTATTTTTTTGTTGAATAGATAATTGTATTTTACAAATAAAGTTTTCTGACAATATTATCTGTGTATGGCTTGGTTTTCTGTTTATTTAATAAAATATGTAAGAATTACAGGGCATTAATTGCTTTAATCCTGTATATCTCCTAAACTATACATTTCAGTTGAAATACACTAATTATATAAAAGATAGAAAATATTATAAGCTTTACAATGGTATATGACATAAGGGGATTTAAAATACATATGCAAATATAAGAGGTGCAGAACTGCTGGAGGGCAGCGCTCGGTGCGATGTGGTGACGCGGGCCAGCCTCAGCATAGTCCGAGGCCTTATAGGCCGAAAATATTTCACTTCTGGCTACCGGTACCACATTTTGCTCGTTGTTTCTTCATCTAATTAACTTTTAAAATCCGCTGGGAGACACTCTCTCAGAGCTGCCTAAACCCCTGTGTTGTCATTAAGATGGCGGATCGGAAACTATACAGGGTTTGCTTTAAACGTTTGTAACTCCTTTACCTGGTGCTTGATTTTAACATTAAAGATGTCATTTTAAAGAACATAACCTATTTAAAATTCACCGTTATTATCAAGATCGTTAAGTATTTATTAGTCTGTTTGTTCAAGTGTTAATTCTACAAAATTTAGATTTGTTTCAAATTATTAAAAAAAAAACGCTATTACTGTACTCGGTACGGTAAGACTTGGACCCGTGACTATAATAATTTTACTTAAAATTGGTTTATATACCTGAATTTAAGTAATCCAATTTGTTGCTTCATGCAACCAGTTTCAACTCCTTGGAGTCATTATCAGGCCGTTGGTACAAGGATAAAACAACCTCTTCATTTGATGGTCGTCATGACGTTCATCACACAAACGATAACACATACGGACAAAGGACACGAACATTTAAAAACACTAAACACAAAAGGGGGGTGCGATGCGTACCGGGCGGAAGTGAAGTCTAGCCAATATTTCACATTTGGCTATCGGTACAAAATTTTGCTCGTTGTTTCTTCAAGTAATTAATGGTGGAATGGTGCCCCCTTTTGTGTTTAGTGTTTTTTAAATGTCCTTGTCCGTTGTCTGTTCGATGTCCGTATGCGTTTTCGTTTGTGTGATGAACGTCATGATGACCTTCAAATGAAGAGATTGTTTTTTCCTTGTACCAACGGATGATGATGACTCCACGGAGTTGAAACCGGTTGCATGAAGCAACAAATTGGATTACTTAAATGCAGGTATATAAACCACTTTTAAGAATTATACAGTAATCCGGAGGCTAAAATCCATCAATAAAATAACTTTACGTTCAAACCAACCTAGCTACAATAAATATATTTTTTTAGAACTTGTATATGTATAATTTTGTATATTACCCTTTTGTAAATGTACAGATTTTTTTAGATTCGAGACCGTTTACACTGAAACTTTTTAAGTAACCCTTCGATTTTGAATAAATTTATTGTGAGTACGTGAGACAGTATTTACTTTCTTGAGTTCGAAAACCAGAGAAATTGGATGAAGGGAAAACTTCATGGTGTTTGAATTAGATTAACAAATAACATTTTTAGATTGTTCTTATACAAGTTTTTTTATATGCACAATTTTTTCTTTGAAACAGGACATTAAAAACTAAACAATTTGGTATTTTGAATTATTTTATTATGGTGCGGAGAAAATCTAGAAAACCTATTCTTCATATTAATTTTATGGGGAATAGGTATAAAGCGTTTTTACAACAAGTACTGTATTAATGAAAACTTAACATTTGATTTTACTAACTAATTTAGCTGGAAAGAGCAATTATTTTGCATTTTAAATGTTTTTTTTATTTGGTTATTATAAGTATGTACCTCACTACCACAACTAAAGTCTTGCCAAGGGCCATTAACATTATTCATAAATAAGCTAGATAAAACAACTTGTTTATTCTCCTAGGGTAAACATAAGGGCTGAGCTTGTAGATTTACTATATAAGAGAGTACAAATTATAATTTTTTATGCAACTATTATTAGACCACAACTTCATCAAAAATGCCAAGTTTCATCAAAATTTATTTAGATACAAAAAATATATAACATGTTATATATACTCCATAGAAATAACATTATACACCGTACTGTGTTTAGCACTTTCGATAACTCGGAAACGGATTGACATAAAACCAAAATTTAAAAATCAAAATATTTGATTTGTTATAATAAAATTCGTTTAATGTCAATCCGTAAAATCTAAAGGATATTTTAAATATTTAAAACTCAGTAAAAACCTCTTCCCTTGATCCAATTTAGGTTTTCGAACTCAATACAGAATGTACTGTCTCGCATATTCATACTACATGAGTAGGGGTGCTCCCTACTTACATGTATTCAAAATCGAAGGGTTTCTTACAAAGTTTCAGTGGAAACGGTTTTGTACCTAAAAAACTGTACATTTACAAAAGGGCTATATTCAAAATTATACATAAACATGTTCTAACAAAAATTATATTTATTGTAGCTAGGTTGGTTGAACGTGAAGTTATTATGGTTACGGGTCCAAGTCTTACCGTAACGACTACAGTATAGCGTTTTTTTTTCAGAGTAATTCGAAAGAAATCTGAATTTTTTTGTATTAACACACTTGAACAAACGAATTAAAAAATATTTAACGATATTGATAATAACGGTGAATGTTAAATAGATTATGTTTTTTTAAATGACACCTGAAATGACAAAATCAAGCAACAGGTAAAGGAGTTACAAACGTTTAAAGCAAACCCTGTATAGTTTCCGATCCGACATCTTGATGACAACACAGGGGGTTAGGCAGCTCTGAGAGAGTGTCTCCCAGCGGATTTTAAAAGTTAATTAGATGAAGAAACAACGAGCAAAATGTGGTACCGGTAGCCAGAAGTGAAATATTTTCGGCCTATAAGGCCTCGGAATATGCTGAGGCTGGCCCGCGTCACCACATCGCACCGAGATCTGCCATCCAGCAGTTCTGCACCTCTTTTATTTGCATATGTATTTTAAATTCCCTTATGTTATATACCATTTTAAAGCTTATAATAGTTTCTATCTTTTATATAATTAGTGTATTTCAACTGAAATGTATAGTTTAGGAGATATACAGGATTAAAGCAATTAATGCCCTGTAATTCTTATATATTTTATTAAATAAACAGAAAACTAAGCCATACACAGATAATATTGTCAGAAAACTTTATTTGTAAAATAAAATTATCTAGTCAACAAAAAAAGAGTTGGCAAATTTGGATAAAGAACAACCGAGATATGACTAATTTATTAAAAAAGTAAATCCGCCATCTTTGAATGGCCACCATGTTGTTAAACTCCAGTTTTCAAGTTTATAATATGCATTTTTGTCATCCTTTGGGACATCTAATTCAGCTGTATAAGTTTCAGGCCGGCAAGAAAATTATACCTTTTTGGGTCCTATCACTTCGACTATAGGGTGTTTACCACGGATTTATGTAACAATTAAAGAAAAGTTTATTTACAAATGTGAATAAAATTGTTTTAGTTTTTCATTTGCCATGTTTCAAAACATGACTTTCTACATAATAACTAATAAAACGAGTTCGCACGCAGCACGCTGACGTGAGGGAAGTGAATTTCCACATAAAAACTTTTAAAACTCAAACTCAGTGTAAAAACATACATTTGTCAAATTTTTATTGAAATCTGAAAACATTGATTTTTTGGCTGTTCTGATACTCCTGGTTTTATTTACTTGCAAAGCTGGGAATACAATTTTGAGCATTATAAGGTTAGGAGACGGTCCATACAGGCTTGAAAGTAGGCATGAGGTTGCTGGGAATAATAAAAGTACTTTAACAAAGGAATAACAGGCTTTTCTAGTGTAAAACCCCCATAAGACAACGTACTGTGTAAATCGGACAAAAAATGCGACCGCTAGAGTGCATACACATATATATAAAATTTTGAACGACCCCCCAAAACCTGTTCAGGGGGTCACGTTAGGAACTTCTATGGTGGTCCCGGGCTTAAGTTTCACCGTGCGGGTCATGCTAATAGTTCACTTTCCAAAGGAAATTCACTAATAACTACCTTACAAAGTGCAAACTCTGCTATATAACTGTCATTGACAAATATATAGGAATATGTTAAGTAAATGCTATATGTAAAATAATATTTAGGTTATGATTAAAACTCACTATACATAATTTTTCTTATTAATTTTACTAAATATAAAACTAAACAAGAAACTAAACTAGAAACTCTAAACATAAAATTATTTACTCTCACAGGTGAAAAAATTCACTTAGAATGCCCTTCATATAAGAAATTATTTTTAAATAATTGAAATTTGAGGAAACACGCGATGACTTATACTGATAAATAGCTCTTCTACTTTGATCACATGTTTTCATCAGTAAGTCAATTAAGACAGAAAATTTATCTCTGTAAAGTTGTTACAGTGTTACAGGAACGGTACAGTGTTATCCTGATGAGTTCAGAAGATTTCATCGAAACATACTAAAAACGTTCACACAAACAATAGTTTGAAGAATCAAATTGCAATCTCCCAATAGAAAAACCCGTAAGTATAGTGAAAAAGCGATAGGCCTACTGTAGGTAAGTAGAGATTTAACGAAATGTTAAACAAACTTTCAAATTAGTCACTCTAGTTGTGTTTGATTATTTATGTTAGTCGATTGACAATATTTTGTTTCATGGGGCAATATTCCAAACCGTGACGGGCTGCACCGAGTCCTCAGCTGTTTCCAAGATTTTTTTTATATTTTAACTTTTATTGATATCGATTAATAGTTCCCGTCAGGGGTAATCGGCTTTCGACTACGGAAGAACCCTCTCTGGCTTGTCTAGGGGATGGCTGTCATACCCAGGGTACCCTAGCAAAACTGAGATTTCTAAGACCTTCCTTCAACATTTAGGTCTTAGCTCGCAGTATTCTTAATTCTTTTCTAGGCTACTTTCAAACCCTGTTCTTTTTCTTTGACCCCTTTCGGGTGTCTTTTACTTTTTCTGTCTTCCGGTTGGCCCCTGGCTCCCTGGGAGTGCTCCTTAACCAGTCCGGTTTGTTACTGGGCTCGAGCGGGGGCTGTTGTGAGCTTGCTATCCTGTGAGGAGAGTAGCTGAAGCTAGCCACTTCACCCCCTGATCAGCGAGTGCAACATGGATGCATGGTGTCCGACTAGCATTGCCAGGGGTGACCCCAGTAAGGTAAGGTTTCCGGTGCCGGGAAAACGGAGGTCGGTCTCAGGGAACTGGGGCGACGGCCCTGAGGCCGTCATGACCCGTTCCTGGCTACTCCTTGCTGCCCCATGCCGTACGATGTGCTAGCGACTAAAACGGATGAATACCATCGCCAATTAAGTGAGCAGAGAACCGAACCGGGCAAAGAAGTTAACGCAAATCCACATTTGCTATGCGTTCTGCAATCACAGCGTAGCGCAGCCTGGCAAGCAGCTGGCCTGCGCCTAAAGGACCTGGGCTAGAAAGAGGACAAGGCCATGGACAATTTACAACTGATGAGAAGCGCGGCTGAAGAGTCAAGAGTATGCTGAAAAGTTACCGGCCTTGGATACAAGGACGCTTGTTAAAGGATGCCGTCATTGCGGCCTGTGCATCAGGCAAACGGGAGTGGAGCCCCAGTGAGAGCTCTAGTGACCAGCCAAAGGCGGCTGACAAGAAGAACAAAAAAGAAGAAAAGAAAAGGTGAAAGAACCGTGGCGGAGGCTCCTCCGGCGATAGCGGTGACTGAACCTTGCCCGGGTGCCCTAAATATTGATGAAGAGAGCGCCATCGAAGAAAAGGAAGTAGTTCCTTTATCTCAGTAATGCGGACCTCAGCACGCTAGATCAGTAGAACGGTTCTCTCTCCCCGAAGTAATGTGACAAACGATTCCAGGTAAAGAAAAGTGTGGCATGAGGGGTGGGTTTACATAATAGCTTCAGATGGGTTAAGATTTAAACAAACCAGAGTGTGAGTAAACATATCATGTCATTACATAAAATCCAAGCAACATTTATTGTTGATTGTACCCACATTGTACCCAATCGTACGAGGGGAATAGATGTGAGAGATTTTCACTATCACTCTCGCACTACTTCCCCTACATGCCAAGCACTATGAACAGACCTGTACCTTAGCCACCTTTACCTGAGTTGTATTATTCATTTTTGTGTCGTGACGGTCACGTAAGTTGTCCTCTCAACCCGCGTGAAGGCCCTTAACTAGAAAGTAATACTTTCTGCACTTTATAAGTAAGGTTAAATGTATTTTTCGGTTGTGCCTTTATCGCGATAAAAGTGAACGAAATAATAAAAAGACTAAAACAATGTAGTTGGACCAAATTAAATACCACGATTTAACCCCCATAATGACGATAGTAGGCTTAAAACTTTCGCCTCTCTAATTCCCATCTTTTTAAATGCATTAATTTTACATCTGGGGCTTTTCTGACCCTTTTAGGGCTCAAAAACTCAAAATTTGAAACAACCGAAAATTCAGTCTGGTTATATAAGTAATGTGTGAGAACGGCTAATACCTCTCAAACCGCCTTTTGAAATACACGGGGGTGATATGGATGTTCCGTTCTGTACGGTGAATATTGAACAGAAAATACGAGTTTTTACAAGAAATGCAGCATCATTAAAGTAAACTGCCGCAACAAACAAGACAAACAATCATTCTCGTTAGGCATGCTGATTACAAATACCCCGTAGCAGCAAACCTGTGTAATCCATGAATTTCCAATGCATATATATGTGTATCTTAATATAACATAACGCCACACACCAAGTTTCATAAATATACATTCATAATTAAACGATTTATGGCATTTTAATTATTCTCCATAAGAATAACATGGCGGCTGAGTATGCAGGTTTGCTGAAGCAAGGAAACAAAAAATGGGGTTTTATACAAATATCAATATAACTCAACTAGGTAAAGCCACAAACCAAATTGTATTAATTTATGTTCATAATTAAGGGAGATAACACGTTACTTATTCTCCATAAGAATAACATGGGGCTGAGTACGCAGGTTTGCTGCTACGGGAACTATCGGCTAAAAAATGTTTTTCGTGCAAATATCAATAGATCACAACGATATGAAGCAATATACCAAGTTTCATCAGGATAAGTTGATAAATAAACAAGATATACTATTTTTCTTATTCTCCATAAGAATAACATTGGACAACGTACTGTATTTAGCACTTTAAATATCTCTGTAACGATTTGACGTAGAGCAATGATCAAAACACCAAATTGTGCGTCTTTTTAAACTGATTCCATTGGAAAAAACTAAAATTAGATTTTTTCAAAAATAATATGTAAAAAACTCAAAAAAACCTTTGTGGAGGTAAAAAACCACACCAAAATACCCTTTAGGATAGGTCTATCTGTCTGGTTTTTGAACCTAAAGTCATAAATGCTGCTTTACACGTTTATACCAAATTTCGTCAAAATCGGATAATTTTTACGATAGTTATCGTGCTCGCGGACACACACACACACACACACACACACACACACACACACACACACACACACACACACACACACACACACACACACACACACACACACAACACACACACACATATATATATATATATATATATATATATATATGATATTTATAATATATATATATATATATATATATAATATATATATATTTATATATATATATATATATATATATATATATATATATATATGTATGTATGTGTGTCCGTAAGCACGATAACTCTCGTAAAAAAGCTCAGATCTTAATGAAATTTGGTACATATATGTAAAGTACCATTTATTTGAACGAGTTCGAAAACCAGACAAATCGCACCATCCGAAGGGGGTTTTTGTACCCCAACTAAGTTTTTTTTTCTTTTAGTGTTCACAGGTAATTGTTATTTAAATCGAATTTTAATCTATACCATTGAATTCAACTTAAAAAAAACAAACAATTTGGTATTTAGATCATTGCTCTACCTCAGTTGGTTACTCAGATATTCAAAGTGCTAAACACAGTACATTGTCCAATTTTACTCTTATGGAGAAAAAGAACATTTTTATATCTCTTTTATTTATGAACATAAACTGACGAAACTTGATATATCGATTCATCTGATTGTGGTTTGTTGTTGTTTGAACAAAAAACCAATTTGTCGCCTATGGTTCCCGTAGCAGCAAACCTAGGTACTCGGTCCCCATGTTATTCTTATGGAGAATAATAAAAATGTTATATATCGCTTATTTATGAATGAATATGGATGAAACTTGGTATGTGACTTCACTTAGATGATTTATGTTGATATTTGCATCAAAACCCATTATTTTGTGTTCCTTGTTGCAGCAAACCTGCGTACTCATCCCTGATGTTATTCTTATGGATAATAATGAATATTTTAAATATCACTTATTTATGCATATATTTCTTATGAATTCTGGTAAGAGGCTTAATGTGTTATAAAGACATATATGTTCATTTGAAATTCGCTGAGGACGCAGGTTTGCTACGATATGGGTATTATTAAAATGTTATAAGAGATAAATTCAAATACAGCTTGAGTAATATGTAATAAGTTACCTATAATAAATACAATAGTTAATAAAATACTAAAGTCAGAGAATGTTTAATATTGATATTTGACCTTTTTACATCGGGCTGAATTTTTTTGTTATTATTAGGGCCTATGAATATTTGTATATCTCCATTGTAGATTAATATATCCCATTCATATTATAATCAGCGAATTAGAATGATAGATCATTCTTATAAACGTAAATTGTTAACTCTTCGTTAACACTCTGATACAAATATTCACCAGTACACGAATACCAATATCGCTCTTAGTTTCCCGGGCCATTGAGGTAAACCATTTTTCTCCTCCTCTCCTATAGCCGGTGGAGTGTGTTGAAAGTTTTAACTGGCAAACAATTTCCCGCTTGCCTGAAGCACCGTCCGCAAGGACGGCATCCTCTAACAGGCGTCCCTCTATCCGCGATCGGTCCCTTTTTTGGCATGCTCTTGCCTCTTCAGTTGAGGTTCTGGCCTGTTAGAGGTAGTCCTGATCCTTACGCTCGACGGGGTTGGAGATACCGTCCTTCCCTACATAGCATTGAATATCAATTTGACTTCAAATAAACGTTCAAAATACCAAATCAATGTCAAATCAACTTTTTTATATTTGTTTTACGTTCGTATGTATTCAAAGTGTTAAATCTAAAACTTTGCCAACATTTAATAATCTTATGAATTAGCTATTCACAAATGAAAAAGATATTTTTCCCCTCCATGGAGCCTCCTCTATGGATTGGGTTCTAAATATTGTTGTTATTTGACTTGCTTATAACGCAAAGTGTACAAAATATAAAACGTGTGTGCATGCTCAGCTGATGTGAATATATGCGTTCGCCCGCAAGCACTATCGACGTCACGCTAAAACACTGAACTTAAGTTATGCATGCTCAGCTGATGTGACGTAGCCTATATGCGTTCTCCCGCAAGCACTATCGACGTCACGCTAAAACACTAAACTTAAGTTATGCATGCTCAGCTGATGTGACGTAGCCTATATGCGTTCGCCCGCAAGCACTATCGACGTCACGCTAAAACACTAAACTTAAGTTATGCATGCTCAGCTAATGTGACGTATATGGGTTCGCCCGCAAGCAATATCGATGTCACGCTAAAACACTAAACTTAAGTTATGCATGCTCAGCTGATGTGACGGATATGCGTTCGCCCGCAAGCACTATCGACGTCACGCAAAAACCCTAAACTTGAGTTATAAAGTTATGGGTTCATAAACAATCCAATATATTGAATCGACATAATTGTTTAATACAAAAATTACAAACAAATAGTTGTCAAAAAAATGAGTTGTCTTGGTTTGCAGTGTTATAGGCTGCAAACATAATTCGAATGTTAAGATTGGACTATAGCCAATGTTGGTTTTAGTTGGAAATTTATCTTAGAACACGGTTTGAAGGTAAGTTTTCAGTCCAAACGGAAAGGTTTTAGGTAATATGCTTTTAATAATGACAATTTATGTTCATTTATAGTCTACGAGCTCATAAATAAACAAATCTTCTTATGTATTGAGACAGCATTACAAACTGTAATGAAAAGAAAAGAACTAATGAAAAATATACTTCAATTTAGATACTACAGAGACAAAGTTGAAAGGAGGATGTAGAATAAACAAAGGCTCAGATTTAACTATATTAAAAATTTAAGATAGTTACCAGTAGTATAGTGTGACAATAGTCAAAAAGGTTTTAACATCTTGATTTGGAATTGTAATTCCATAAAAGGAGCTTATAAATTGATCCGATAAATAATTGCAAACAGTAAAATCAATGGTCAGATAGAGTATTTAAGATTGTTATCGAAACAAATAAGAGTATACTTCCAACAAAACTGTTACATCTACCCAAGTAGCATAAAAATTGTTTAAAAACAATTTCAAAATATTTTAAAATTGTTTAAAAATTGTTTTAATATTAGTCAAACTTGGTATTTTTTCCATTATTGAAACAAGTTTCAAACAACTTTAAAATGTTAAAGAAATCATTTTAAAATATTTCAAAATTGTTGTGAAATTGTTTTAATAAAAGTCAAACTTGGTATTTTTCCCAATATTAAAACAAGTTTTAAAACAATTTTAAAATGTTTCAAAATTGTTGTGAAATTGTTTTAATAGAAGTCAAACTTGGTATTTTCCCCAATATTAAAACAAGTTTTAAAACAATTTTAAAATGTTAAAGAAATTGTTTTAAAATGTTTCAAAATTGTTGTGAAATTGTTTTAATAGAAGTCAAACTTGGTATTTTTCCCAATATTAAAACAAGTTTTAAACAACTTTAAAATGTTAAAGAAATCATTTTAAAATATTTCAAAATTGTTGTGAAACTGTTTTAATATAAGTCAAACCTGGTATTGTTTTCAATATTAAAACAATTTTAAATTATTTCAAAATGATGATTTATTCTTAAATTATCTGTGCAAAATTAACAAGCTGACTTTTAAAAATAGTTTAAAATTAGTTTACAAAATTTAAATTTAAACTGTTTTTCTTATATATTTTAATTCATTAAAACTTGTTTGTAAAATATTTATACATTAAGAATTCTGGATAAAAAATATATCCAATTAAAATTTTAAACGTTTTATTGAAAAATATAAATTGTAACAATTATTAAATCTATAATATCAGTCTTAATCCTCTTTCAAAATTATCTTCCACTAATTAGGTTTCTTCCTCGCCACTGATGTGTTCAGCATGGATTGTTCTGCAACAAAAATGTGTGGTATAGTAAATAAATCTAAAATATAACGACAATCACAGTTTTTAACAATGGTTTTTGTCCGCACATCTCAACCAAGCATCGTAACTATCTGTAATCCAATGCTTACATCAATAACCCATGAACTAATGAAAACCCATAACCAAAGAATAACAATGTTTGTACTTTAATTTCTAACTTTAAGCCTGTACATTCTACGTATTAATATATTTGGAAAAACTAGTCACAGAAAATACAGCGGCATATGGACTTTGAATCTCTTACGGCTTGCTGCAACATCAATTATCGTTTGCGACGTCCATTTTTGGCTTTCTTTCATCGAAAAGCTACTATATCAGATTATAAAAAAATGTTAAGTTGAAACACATTCACACGGATAATAAAAATGGTGATGGCTGTTAGATCCTAAACTTTTTATGAATAATATCCATTATTGGGGGGGAAGGGGGGAGTAAATCCCTTTAGGGAGCATTGTATATCCAGTAATGGAATAATATCATAATCATCCACTGTTTTAGCCCCTGAGCTGTGCGTATTATGTATTATCCCAGAGTTTTGAAAATTAGTAGGATTGTTTATTACCCCCTTCTGCACATCATACTTAAAGTCCACGAGCGAGGATGGTGAGCGGGTGGTGGGGAAGCCTCTTATGGGGAAATTTTATGGTGAAATTTGGAAATTCCATGATTTTTGTTCACATTTCCTTATTTATTAGTTTTAGCCAATTGTCCTAGATAAATAATTGGAGATAATTAAATTTCCTATTTTGTCATAGGATTAACGGTTAAAAACTTATAGGCTGTACAAGCTGTAGAAATTACCAGCCAAAAGGCTTTTTGGATGTTTCTCCTTATTCTCGGTAAATATACCTTCAACCTGGGCACAACCACAACAGAAGCATATGGAAGAGTTTGTGAATGAGAAATTTCTCTATAACATACACAAACTCAGACAAGACAAGACAATAGGAACACTTAAAATTCCATTAAAAATGATGGCGGCTGAAATATGGTGCTTAAGTACAAAATATAGTAGCTCTTTATAGTATAGTCTTTAGCAACCATTGGATAAGCTACTAAGGAGTATTTTTTATCGTGTAGGCTTCCACGGTCCGAAGATACAGTCATGAAGTTAATTTCCGGGTTAGTCCGGTAGATGTCGAAGAAGTTGGTGGCCGATGTTTCGGATATAATTACAATATCACTGGCGACGTGAATTAGTAGCGAAAGTGTACTAAACACTCACTAATTGACTGGCACACTCGTCCGACTCTTCCGCTTATATAGGTGCCGCGGCCGTAGGTTGTAAACAGACCTGATCTCGGTCGTCGACTACCGACTATTTTACATGCCTTTAAGAAACAAGAATTAATTTAAAACTCAAATTGATACTAGAAATGATAGGAATAGAAAACAACAAAAATATTAAAAACGCTGTTTTAGCATATTTAAGAGGTAAAACTGATAGAATTGGCACAGTACTTAAAAAAAATAAATCACAACAATATTCAAACCTTACAAGAAAACAAAACAGTTTCTTCGGCCTGTCAAGGATAAAATTCATTTGCAGACACCAGGGGTTTATCATATAGAGTGCAGCTGTGGAATGAGTTACATTACAGAAAGCCGCAGAGTAATTTCTACTAGACTAAAAGAACACATAAGGAACACCAAGAATGGAGATACCGAGATGTCAGCCGTAGCTAAACATTCGTATGAGATTAAACATCTAGGCCTAATAAACTCTGAGAATATTAAAGTACTAGCAGCGATTGAAGACAACTATAAACAAAAAATACGTTAGGTCTGTTTACAACCTACGGCCGTGGCACGTAAGCGGGACTATATAAGCAGGATAGTCGGACGAGCGCAGCAGTCAATGAGTGAGCGTTTAGTAGGTTTTCGCTAATAATTCACGTCGCCCTGACGATGTATATTGTAATATATCCGAAACGTCGGCCAAAAACTTCGTCGACATCTACACGGACCAACCAGGAAATGAACTTCATAAATACTAAGGAATATGTTTAATCTATGATAATACTGACCTAATCATAACATTTAATCCACATGAATCTCAAAAAATGTAAACAAAACAAGAGAATTGTCTGTAGGCCTATTTTAATTAGATATGTTTTGGTATTTTTTGTTATTTTGATGTTTCATACACCAGAGAAGCCGGAAAACACCTTATTAGCTTAATTTCTGATTGTCTCCAGGTGACTTTTATATATACTGTACCCGAATTGTTTAAAAGGAGTTGATTGATTTACATATTTTTCACTGTAATGCAGGCCATTTCAAATCACCCAATATAAATACAATTTTCGCTCAACATTTTTTATTTTCCTGATTTTTCTATCAAGAGTTCTTTATAGGTAGATAAACACAAAACACAGTACCTATGAAAAAATGTATAGGCCTATACCATAATTTTGTTTGGCAGCCATTTTTAAAATGGTGGTTGAGCAAATTTTCATAAAAAACATGGTTTGCGGAAAGTTTAATTGCCAAGCCATTTTAAAAGATATCAGAATAATTCAAAAACCACTCTGTTCAGCATACAATGGACTTCAAGTACACATTACTTTAATTATTCTTTAATACTAGAGAGTTAGTCAAACTCTCTCTGTAAAAGATTTGAAAAAAGTCGTCAACCGTTACTTTTTAAAACCATAAAATTTTATGAAGGAAAAGGGACTCACTGATAATTTTTAATTTCTGTGTTGAATACTTTTAGGACTATGTGCAGTATAAATTTTAGTCCTGAGATGCACTCCTTTTACTTTCTCCCCCTATACATAGTATATGGAGAAAGTATTGTTTTCGTAAAAATTGTCGAATTTGAGTTGTTAGTGGAAATATTCGTTTTGGTGCTCCCTGAACCCAAAAAAAATGTTTTTTACGTGATGTGTGTGTGTGTGTGTGTGTGTGTGTGTGTGTCTGTGTGGATGTGTACAGAGGTAGAGCCCTAACCTATGGGCCGATTTTTATGAAATTTGGTATGTTGGTACTAATCCACGATATCTCCAGGCGTTTTTTTTCATTTTTTTGAATTTTTGATTTTTAAGGGTAATTATCCCCCAAAAGCCGCCAAAAAACATGAAAAATCCATATTTCTCAAAAACGGCTCTAACGATTTTGATTAAACTTTAGTGGTTTGTAGAACTTTAGGTTTCCAACAAAATTACACCACCCGAATTTCTGGAAAACTTCGGGTTCAGAAATTACAGGACTTAAAACATCCAAAATTCAGTTTTTTGGATTTTTCATAAAAAATCATAAATGTTAAAAAAGATTACTATTCACCATTAAAAAGAGCTCAAAAAACTAAATAAATTGGTATTTTAAATTACTATTCTACGATTGCTAGTTGAGGAGAAAATTGAAATTTTCATTTAGCGGTAAACGCAGTACGTTGTCCAATGTTATTCTTATGGGGAATACAAAAATAACTATTTCTCTCTTATTTACCGATCAATTTCATTAAAATTTGATATGCAGGTCAAGTTAGCATTGAACAACAGATGATGTTCGAAATGTGTTGCTATTTAACCCTGGGGGGGCAAGGGGGCATTTCCCCTCTCAAAACCACTGTGTGTAGCAACGGACTCTATATAGTGCCTCCCAAAAAGGGATTTGGGTGGATATTTCTGAAAATAACTATTTTAGAAAATTTTCTGTACATTTATCTATACTTCATATTCTATATTTAGTAAATAACAAATGTTTTTGTCATTAAAGTTTGGCTTAAAGGGAGAAAGTATGTATCAGTTTCCTGATACCGTTTATTTACTGTAGCTTTTCAAAAATGGACGAAAACAAAAAATGTAAGTTTTCTTACAATACCGGTACCGGTATCTGAAAAGGGACTGAATGAAATAAAGTGAAAATGTTACTGAATGTTCTTTACACAAATAGGAATACCTCATAAAAAAATTATGACTGAGACTCAAATATATTTTACTCATGATATAATCAAGCCGTTGTGTGCTAACTTGTCAGTGAACTGTCGTGTACAAATGCAGCGTTTTTACTGAAATTCATTGCTTTATTTCTCAAAATATGGTTAGGTCTCAGTCATAATTTTTGTATGAGATATTCCTATTTGTGTGAAGAACATTCAGTAAAATTTTAATATTAAAAAAAATAAAATTATCATCATTGCACAGTGGTAAGACTATTAGGCCTACTCAAAATAAACATATAGGATACTTGTATAATCCTGACTCCCCCACTGCCATGACTTAAAATTTAAACCCCTTCTCAAAATACGGTACCTTACAAATTGATCGATGCTGGGCAGTCATTATCCAACGGTAAGCTCCTGGGTCTGTCAGGCTTACTTGTTGTGACGAGTGAAAGTGTTCCGATATAAGTTTCATCTGAAATAGATAAACAAGTGGTAATTAACTGTACATTTATCCGGATGTTTAAAATGTTGAGGTTTCTGTTGGTAGATTCAAATGTGCCTAAGCCTACATTATACATAGTTATTAGGTACACATACATATATATACATATTGTTAGTACCGTACTATGTGTAACTTAAGAATTCCTCAACAAAAAAGCTTATCTTTAAAAAATAGTTTGAAGTTTTAAAAGTTATTTCACAAAATAGTTGTGTTTTAGGTGTATAAATATAAAGTAAGTTACTGTATTATAACACTCTATTTATGTATTAAACTTAGATATTATTAGTATTTGAATAACGGGTATGGATTCATAAGTGGTTTGATTATTTTCAACCCATATTTTTTGGTACCGGTACTATAAATATTTTATCCGAATGCGACGTTACTATCGAAACAATGTTTAAAAATGGCAATTGCTACATTAGTTAGCCTTTATCAATAATGAATTTTCAGCAGTTAAAAGCTGTTAGGCCTATAGTTTTAACAGAAATATATGCAACAGCACGCTGTGCTGTTAAAATAAGGTTATGTTAGTCGTGTAACATACTTAACACTTTTAACCTAACCACCTAAGCGCCCTGTACAACAAGTGGTAGCCCACACAAATCAATAATATTTTATCATTTGCTGTACTCTTACCTTTTACTCTTAGGAAAAAACATCGATACATAAGAAATAGGTAGGGCTATAGAAAAAAACAGTGGCTTGAAACTCATTCTAATGTAGTTTTAATACAGAATAAAAAAAGTGTTGAAAATAATTTAACCGCTTAATTAATACCAATTAAAAACCCTACCATAATTAACCCTTCGATGTATTCATTCATAACTGTTGTAACCACACAAAAATGATATGTAACTAGTAACCTATTTTAACTACGTGTACCGGTAGGCAGTCCTAGTTGTAAGTTAGTAACTTAAGTGTTAAGGTAGTGAAAGAAACCTGAATAATTGCACTTCAAAGCATGGACTGATTATGGATTAACCAAAATTAATTGCTACCTGCATGTTCTTTGAGTTTTAAAGTAACTTAGGCCTATATACAATTTTACAAATATCTCTGACTTGTAGTAAATAGGCCAAGTTATTTGATTCTTAATTATGAATATGGGCATATTTAGCTTCAAATAACTTTATTCAATTAAGTTTGTGACTGCCGTGTGAAATTAGGAAATAAGAACAAGTTGGAAAGCTTTAAAATAGTTGTAAAGTTAACTAACCATAACCTAGCCATGGTTTAAGCCAAAGAAAAGTGAACTAATGCAGGGTCCAGTTGAATATTGACAATACAAATAAGTATTAAAACTAATTATAACTATTATAAAACTGTTTACTGTATTTACCTTTATCCATCGTTATGAACACTTCCAAAACAGATTTCTTGAGTACTTTCATATCGGCCGAAAGAACATAAACAAATCTAGAAAATAAAGGCAAAATGGCGGCGAGTTAGTTGACAGTTGAACAATACGTTTCATAAACGTCCGCTGTCACGTGATCTGTGGGGAGCGCGACGAGCGCTGTTTAACTGAAAGTGCTTTCAATTGTAACACACTCCTATTCAAACTTGTTTAATATAAGTTTTTTAACTTTTATCGTAATGTATATATAATCAAGTTTAAAATCGCAATTAACTCGTATTAAAATAAGGGTAATATAAGTCGTTTAACTGTTTGTTGAAATTGTTTCAAAACAACTTTTTATAATTGATATAAACACGTTTTAAAACAAGTTTAATAATGCAACTATTTTAACTATTAAAGACATTTTTTTCAATTCAACTTTACAATTGTTAAAAACTCTTATTACAAAAAAGTTTAATATGAGTCTTCTAACTATTACAGAAATTGTTTCAAATCAACTTTTCAATTGTTATAAACTCGTATTGAAACAAGTTTAATATAAGTCTTTTAACTGTTATTGACATTGTTTCAAAACAACTTTAAAATTATTATAAAGTTGTATTAAAAAAAGTTTAATAAAATTCTTTTGGCTGTTTTTGAAATTGTTTCAAAACAACTTTAAAATTATTATAAAGTTGTATTAAAACAAGTTTAATATAAGTCTTTTAACTGTTTTTGAAATTGTATCAAAAAAACTTTAAAATTATTATAAAGTTGTATTAAAATAAGTTTAATATAAGTCTTTTAACGGTTTTTGAAATTGTTTCAAAACAACTTTAAAATTATTATAAAGTTGTATTAAAACAAGTTTAATATAAGTCTTTTAACTGATATTAAAATTGTTTCAAAACTACATTAAAACTGTTATAAACTAATATTAAAATTTATTTTAATATCAGACATTACAACTAATATCAAAACAATTTTAAAGTTGTTTTGAGTTTGTATTAAAGTTGTTTTAATATAAAACTTATATCAAAATATATTGAAATTGTTTTAAAACAATTTTAGGACCGTTTTCAACAATTTTTATGCTACTTGGGTAATATCAGCCGGAATGGGCAGTTATCGGAACGGTAAACCAATGAACCCAACCGATAGTGGTCCTCATCTCCGCAACCAAGAAGAAAACAGTAATATTATATTGCCTCGTGATACTACATTGCATGGTAAGAGGTAAGACGAGGTTTTCTCACAAGTTGGACGGTTGTAAAATAGTTCACTCCTACGTTTATGTGGTGATTGTGTACATTTTTGTCCCTTACAGGGTATCAGAGGTGTCACTGTACGCCATTACAGTACGATAATTAATTTTTTTGCAACGATGTTCAAGCTACTTCTCTTATAAACAAAGGGCTATATCCATATGAGTCATAAAACCTTTCTTTAAGTAGTCCAACATTAAAAAATATATTGTAATTCGATCGCTTACAAGGCCGCTTTTCTAGTATATGTCAACAAGTCGTATGTCTCCTTAATTGGTCGCATAGGTAATGGGTTTTTGTATGCTGGATATTTATGTGGATCATCTTTATGTGTTAACATATGTAACCTTAATTTTACCATTTAATTTGATTACTTCTCGAGAACGAAACACCCATAATACGTTAGCGTAAGAGCCGTTATAGCTAAATAGATTTTCAAATGTTAATACCTATAAGGCCAGCCTCCAGTTGGCGTTATTACATGACTATTCAAATTGTCGAAGTGTGGCTAAAAGACCTCTCACAAGCTGGACATTTATTAGCCGACCCCAGTGAGCGTTTACGGACGTCTCTTTAAATTTCCCTCCTCTCACAAGCAAACCCTTTTAATGTCACCCTCCATCTCGCCAGTATGTGTTACATATGTATTTTTAAATTTCCCGACATACGCAAATCGAACAGTTATAAGGTCTTTCTCCAATATTCATAAAAAGATGCATCTTTAAAACTTGTATGTGAGTAAAAGACTTCTCACAAATTGAAAATGTATAGGGTCGGTCTCCTGTATGCGTTATTACATGGTTCTTATAGCTCTAACTAGCAGGCTATAATATTTCTTGAGGTTAAGAAGTGGTTATTTAAAATAAAAATGAAATAAATAAAAACTTCTTGTATTTATTTAAACAAACAAATTAAAATTCATTATTGTAAAATAAAATAATTTAAAATTTAAAATAAAATTAAAACTAGGTTTTGCTTATCACTTCAATATTTCAAAATAAAAGTAAACTTCGATTTTTGATATTACTGAACTTTAATTATATAATTCTTTTTTCTGTACTTTAACAGTCTGGTTTTAGTCTATCTTCAACCCAATATTGGAAACGCTTGAACCCTTAAAAAAATTGTTTTACAGACTGATTCCCTTTTTGAAAAACAACAAAATGAGAAATGGAGCAATGATTTGAATTAAGACTCCAAATTTTAAAACAACTTTTGAACCTTCCAATCTGAAGAAATTCACGTCTCGTTTGGTGGACTAGCGACAAACTTCCGACACCAGAAATGTACTAAAATGCCACAGTCGCCCAGCGAGCGTGAATATATAAGCTTTGGACGGAAGGTTCTCGAAACCAAGACCGCAGGCCGTCACGTGACTCGGCTCCTGTCCCTTCAGACCAAGCAACAATCCAACTTCTTTCCGACAACCCCGGACAAGAAAATCGCGAGTTTGCCCAGACCTGCAAAACCAAGTAGCACCAGCAATTCTTATTTGCAATTGTCAGCAATTATTCACAAAACTTCTTTTATATTATATTAATGATTTCCAAAGGCGTGTGAACTCCGAATTTCTCTACTATATTACTGCTTCATATCTCGCTGCGAGATCGTGGTAACGTAGCAGCCATATGGAGCTCACACTGATTTCGCTGCGAACTCCCTTGAATCACACCATTTGTTCCCTGGCTGCTTCATCGCGCTCGCGCGAGATCGCAGCGATCTCGCCGATGAAAATCGCACTTGTGAGCCGAGCCTAAGGGTTGAGTATTTTTATTCCTAACATAATGTATAATACAGTAGTACAGAGGCAACACTTTATGACTGGTAGGTGACGTACGGTAGGATTTTGGTGGAGGGCGAGGGTTAACGATGGCGCTGGCGGCCCCCCGACCACTCCTCATCATCCAAAATCTTCTCCACATAGCTTTGACATAAGAATGACACGTTCTCACCTCACTCCCTCACTTGTTGCGTTTGCGTTCTTTCTGGTTCCGTGAGATACTGATAATCTAAAATGAAAAGCTATGGGATTCATTCAGCTCAGAGACTTGTGTAATTCAAAATTTTTATTTACTATATTATAGTCCTAGAAATGTTCCCGATTGCGATATTCCACGCCATAGGCGTAATTCGGGGATGCGAGTTGCCTCCCAAACATTTTTGAGAACATATGATTGTAATATATGAAAAGTCACAATAATCACGATCACGACCATGTTTGCCCCTCCAATTAAAATACAGAAATTACGCTTATGTTCCGCGGCACTAAAATGTTTTGACAATAACAAAAAAAACACCACTCAAAACCCCAAATAATTTTAAAAAATCTAAATATTTAAAAACAACAAATGAACTCACTTGTAGTCGACATATCACAATACACTGCGTATAAAAAACAATGATGTGTTTCTTTAAGAAAAACAATAATGAAAACAACCCTCAAAACTGAGTAGGAAGGGGGAAGTACATACCGATAAAAGTACACCGCTGTTCAGAGGGTGGGAAATATTTCGTCCGGGGGAACCAAAACTATCATCAAAACCAACCAAGATTCTTACGGTTTCGGGAATCTTAGAGGCTGAAGTTTGCGATGAAAACGGCAAAGTTTGTTATTAGAATCATTTTTGTTTTTGACAAAAATAATGTTTACTGAATGTAATTATAGTTTTTTTTTTATTACGTGTTTTTTCAGTTATACAGACACTATCTTCGAGTATTTAATCTTTAAGGTTTTGTGTAGCTATAGAGCTTAATTTTTTAATTCTTTTTAATTCTCTGACAATATTGAATCATGTCATCGATAATTGTTTGGATCACTTTAGTTTAATACCAGTGACTCTAAAAACTCAATTTGGGTGTAAACATATTTTTTATTAATACCAAATTCTGATATCCTATACTGCCGTAACTTATTTTTGATAAACTATATTATTCAAAATAAACTAAAGGAGTGAACCTTAACAGTAACGATCGAAGGGGGTGCCAAAATTTTAAAAGGGCACATCATGTTTTCCCCCTTGTTATGTATAATAACAATATTAAACTTAAATAGTTGCAACTTCAATTAAAGATGAAATCACGTTTCAATACCCTCCAATCCTCAAACCATATCTTTTCTCATCTAGGAAGTAGTTTAAAATAATCGACGAGGGTGGATTAAAACAATTTTAGTTAAAACGTGTTAATTGCTATTTTAACATTGCAATTTTCTTGCATTGTATTTTTTATTCACCCTCTCAATACCAATCAGAATGCCCTGAAGTTGTCACATAACGATAGAGGTCAAAACAACTTCTCGATTTGAAATAGAGAGGAGTGCAAGTTGTGTTATCTGATACGTAAATTTACTCGTATAATGAAGGTCATGGTGAATACACAACTTTCTTCCCAATAACACCTTTCTACAACTTACAATATTAGTATTAGTACTGTATGCAATAAATTTACAAATACTTTATCTTGCGCTACGGACTCCTCCCCCACTCCGCACCTCGCGACACATCATGAGCGCCAAGCGCCGCCCCCCCAAAAGCCCCGCGCCCCGCGCACCAAGTGCTGGAGCACGGCTCGCACTGCCCTAGAGCCGGTACTAATAACTTGAGAATGAATGCACCAAATTGATTAATTGTTGTTGTTATGTTCGTTAGTGTCAGGAAATGGTTCTAAAATAAAATAAAATAAATAAAAGAAAATATTTAATCCAAGGGCTCTGGCCCACTGGCCTTCAAAGCTCCTATTGATTTTAACAAAGTTAAGTTAGTTACACCAAACAGCTGTTAACGAGGATTATATATAAATATACCTGAAATGTATAAACATATATGTTCATTATAGAAATAACGAAACTACCTGAATGGGAATTCTCATTATGGAAATATAAAAAAACTACTTGCCAACTCAAAATAATTTTTTTTATATGTGAGTGTCCGTAGCGAACGAGCTCATATGGAAAATGAACGAGTATTTGACATAAAACAAATTCAATTACATTAGGACAGGACAATGTCTGTCAGACCAGCTAGTTATGCAATGTTTTGCCTTCATTGACTGGACTAAATGGGTACTACATGTTGCTTACTATGCATCAGCTTGCTACATAGGGAGATAAAAGAATATGCCATCCCTGAAAAAACTACTTCTTGTCATCAGCCAATAGTTAGATAAGGCGGGGCTTTCAGATGCCCAGGTAAAGAACGGGACGCCAGCTAGTCGTTTACACATTGTTGCTCACATGTTATGTTAATTCATACTGTAATAAGATCTGCAACATAATTATTAGTAATTCAGAATTAAAATACCCCCGTAGCAGCAAACCTTTGTACTCAGCGAATTTCCAACGTATATATATATATATATATATATATATATATATATATATGTGTATCTTAATACCTCATAAAGCCACATACCAAGTTTCATCAATATACTTTCATAAATAAACGATTTATAACATTTTAATTATTCTCCATAAGAACAACATGGCGGCTGAGTATGCAGGTTTACTGAAACAAGGAACACAAAAATGGGGTTTTATTCAAATACCAATATAACTCGAGAAGGTAAAGCCATATACCAAATTGTAACCATTTATGTTCATAATTAAGGGAGATAACACGTTGTTACATATTCTCCATAAGAATAACATGGGAGCTGAGTACGCAAGTTTGCTGCTACGGGAACTATCAGCCAAAAATTTTTTTAGTGCAAATATCAATAGACCACAACTATATGAAGCAGTATACCAAGTTTCATCAGGATAAATTGATAAATAAGCGAGATATACAATTTTCCTTATTCTCCATAAGAATAACATTGGACAACGTATTGTGTTTAGCACTTTCAATATCTCTGTGTAACCATTTGACGTAGAGCAATGATCAAAACACCAAATTGTGCGTCTGTTTAAGCTGATTCCATTAGAAAAAAAATAACATTTGACTATTTCAAAAACGATATGTACAAAACTCAAAAAACATATTTTTTGGGCACAAAACCCTCCAAAATACCCATTCGGATAGGTCGACCGTCTGGTTATCGAACTTAAAGTCATAAATGCTGCTTTACATGTTTTTAAACAAATTTCATCAGAATAGGATAATTTTACGAGAGTTATCGTGCTCACGGACACACACACACACACACACACACACACTTATATATATATATATATATATATAATATATACATATATACACACACACAGTATCGAACGAATGGTGTTTTTGGGGTCTGGGGACCTCAAAACGAAAAGTTATCATGGTCCCGGGCCTAGGTCTTACCATGCCGACTACGGTAATAGCTTCTTCCCTATAGGGGAAATTCGCTAAAATAAACAACGAAATTATATTTCTAAATGACATTGCACTTTTTGGTGAGGGAATGCAATTCTTCTGTTGTTACTTACTAGGCAACAATCTCCATTGATGATTGAATGACGAGAAGTCGTTGACAGGTACACAAAACACACACACATTCACAAACATGTACGAAAGTTACATTCAAAACACCGAGCGGACTTCACACATTTACACATCCGACGTTTCGCGGAACCAAAAAAAGTCCTGCGTTATCAAGTGTCGATTTTACCACGATGAGATGTTCGTTCGCGTATAAGGCTTGAACTACGTCCTTATCCGGTGGTAGTCGGGATTAGACGTTCAAGCCGTATATGCGACCGAACATCTCGTCGTGGTAAAATCGACACTTGAAAACGCTGGACTCTTTTTGGTACCGCGAAACGTCGTGTGTGTAGCTGTGTGAAGTCCGCTCGGTATTTTAAATGTAATCTTCGTACATGTTTGTTAATGTGTTTGTGTTTTGTGTACCTGACAACGACTTCACGTCATTCAATCATCAAGTGTTGCCTAATAAGTAACAACAGAAGAACCGTAATTATAGTGGTGTAAAGTGACGTAATATGTAATAAATATGACCCTCTGGAACTCGAATAAATGCAAACACAAAACATGTTATTCTATATTTATTTGTAAAACAAAACCATAATAATAAGATGCAACAAAAGCCTAAACTTATTCCACAAAAATAATTCGGTGTCTATATAACAAATGCAAAATATGACACATTCATTTAAGTTACATACTCAATAACAAAATATACAACTTAGAATTTTGAGCAAAGAAAAAAGAAAACAGTTAAAGTTAAACAAGATTCTTGTTATCTTAAAAACAAACTTACGGAAACTTTAAGAAATAAAACTAGTTTAAGTCCATTCTATAATAATCGTATATAAAGAGCATGTAAAATATACAAGATAAGATTTCCAAAATTTTTACACGTACATTGAACAACTTATTTAGTTGATATAATTTCATTTCAGTATTTAAATTTCATCAGTAACAGCATATTTTAAACAATATTTTTAACTAACGAGACCAATTTGGTTCAATTATAAGTAAACGGTACTAGCAGTTCAAAATTATTCCGTGATGTAAATTAAAACACGTCTTGCTAAACTTGGAAATATGAAGACAAAGGCAAATTAATAAAGCATCCTATGCAAAATTACATATTAGGAGTGATGTTTATTCATAGTATATAGAATCTCTCACATCTTGGACAATTGAAAGGGAGCTCACCGGTATATCTGTCCGGAAATGAGCCTTTAAGTGACATGCCATTGTAAAGGAATTCTCAAATGATTGACACTTGAAAGAGCACTAACCCTTATGTGTCAGAAAATGAGTATTTAAGTTACATGACTTTGTAAATGATTTCTAAGAACTTGGAAACTGGTAGGGGCGCTCACCAGTGTGTGTTAGCATATGTCTCATTAAGAGACTTGACCGTGTAAAAGATTTCTCACATGTTGGACAATTGAAGGGGCGCTCACCAGTATGTAACAGCATATGTCTCTTTAAGTGACTTAACACTGTAAAGGATTTCTCACATCTTGGACAATTGAAGGGGCGCTCACCAGTATGTAACAGCATATGTCTCTTTAAGTGACTTAACACTGTAAAGGATTTCTCACATCTTGGACAATTGAAGGGGCGCTCACCAGTATGTGACAGCACATGAGTCTTTAAGTGACTTAACACTGTAAAGGATTTCTCACATATTGGACAAGTGAAGGGGCGCTCACCAGTATGTGTCAGCATATGTTTCTTTAAGTAACATGACTGTGTAAAAGATTTCTCACATTTTGGACAATCGAAGGGGCGCTCACCAGTATGTGAGAGCACATGAGTCTTTAAGTGACTTAACACTGTAAAGGATTTCTCACATATTGGACAATTGAAGGGGCGCTCACCAGTATGTGAGAGCACATGAGTCTTTAAGTGACTTAACAGTGTAAAGGATTTCTCACTTATTGGACAATTGAAGGGGCGCTCACCAGTATGTGTCAGCATATGTCTCTTTAAGTTACATGACTGTGTAAAAGATCTCTCACATGTTGGACAATTGAAGGGGCGCTCAGCAGTATGTGAGAGCACATGAGTCTTTAAGTGACTTAACACTGTAAAGGATTTCTCACATCTTGGACACTGGTAGGGGCACTTGCCCTTATGTGTCCGTATATGTTTTTTTTTTACTTTTTTTGTTTTTTATGGATTTGTCACAAGTAGGACATTTAACCTCTTTATTATTGTGCTTTGACCCATGAGAATTCATATTTATGTTTTTTGGGTTATTTTAATGTAAGATCCTGTATGACGTTTACTAATATATATGCAGCCCTCCTTTGTTATGTTTCTTGTTTGAGTTTTTCATCTATTCCGTTTTCTATATTTACCGGAACATAAATCATTGCTAACGTTGATATTCTCTGATCTGGAATGAGACATAAATAGGCTACAGAAGTATTTATTGAATACATACTGTTGGGTTATTGTTGAAACTTATTATAATATAATGAAAATAACTAAGTTAAAATAATAAAATAAAGTTTACGCTTAAAAGGTTGAATTACAGTAAGATTAATTAAACTGAAGGATCACTGTTCCTCCACTTGTATCAATAGGTTTACTTAAATTTAATTAAAACGTTAGCGAATAAGGCAACTAAAACATTTATTGGGCTGTATACCAGGTTGCTAAACGATTTAATGAACATTATTAGATCTGTTTTATTCAGTCGTCTGTGTGTTATTAAGTCGTCGTCGTCATATTTACTGAAGCTACTACATAAAGCCACTTATTAAATGCTTTATTTACTTATTTCAATAGACATTGATTTTTTCCAAAAATTTTAATATAACTAAGAGAGATTTAACATTTTATTTAATATCCATATGAATACTTTAGGCCTGAGTTGCAGGTTTGCCGCAGTGCGGCAGATACTTATGAATTGTATCAATACTCTTAGCGACATTCCATAACTATACAAAGCAGTGAAGTTAGAAGTAATACTAGTAAAAATAACTGTTTATACTAAAACACATAAAAAGAATAATTTTAGTTGTATAATATGATTAAGTAAATATTAATAAGTTATAAACCAATTTATTGTGAAATCTTATGCCTTAGTTATAATAGCTGTAGTTCATCAATAATTTATTGTTTGCATGTATAATTAGTTTAGGTTTATTTATGTCACTCTAATAACTAAAAAGGTTTCCTAAAACTAGTTACAAATTACACATTAATCATTTAGGCCTACGGTATACTAATAAAACTCGAACTTCGTAACGTGATTATAAATGCCAAATTGAACATAACAAAATTAAATAAAAGATATCGTGTTATTTTATTTTTTACAAATATTAAAAAGTATAAGACAAACTAGTCTCACAACACTATAACATATATTTACACTTATTCTGACCTTTCATACAAGACGCTAATTGTACGGCCAAATAAGGTAGAATGTAATCGATTTCAACCAGTTACACCGGTCATCATCAGGCCTAATCAGAGAGTGACAGAAGCAAAATGGCGAACTGGTTGAAATCGACTGGTTGAAGTATATTGGCTTTGTATACTTTGCGTATTTTAACCGTAACAGAGTGTGTATCTTGTAGTGCTGTTAGACATAGATTACCTAATCCTATTTATTTTGAACAACACATATCATGGTACTCATAGGCCAGGGAAATCAGGGTAAATAACTTGAAAAAAAAAAATTGTAAGAAGAAATATTTTTGCTGGAAAATGTTACGTGACGTCCCTTTGTTCAAAAACTAAGTTTTCTAATTCGACTGAAGTATGTTTGCTCCGATTTGGATTTTCCACAATTTGAAATAGAAATGTACCGTATGATACTATTTATAAAAATACTCAAAAATAGTAAAGTTTATGTTCAATTTCGACATAATTTCTTATCAACCTTGGTTACCTTGTAATAAATACAAGGAAAACAAGTTATTGGCAAAAATTCGAGTACTAACTAGTACTAACCTAGTATTAACTTGTGGTATAGTTGAAATTTTCATTTTTGCACATGGCCAGGCTGGCACTTCCGGCCCCCGCCATCTGTTTTGCTTAACAGCTTGGTAACGGTGAGGGTACTACCTAGTACTAACCTAGTATTAACCTAGTAATTACCTAGTAATTTTTATCCACACCTCGTGGTATGGTTGAAATTTTCATTTTCGCACATGGTCGGGCTAGTATTTTCCTGTCCTGGCCGTAGTTTTTGTTAATAACTCTGTTATGCTTAGGGTACTAACCTTCATATTCAAGTACTAACTAGTAGTAACCTAGTACTACTAGGTATAGTTAAAATTTTTAATTTCAAATATGGCCGGGCCAGCGAAATGGACATAATGTATGATACTATTTATAAAACTACACAAAAATAGTATAGTTTGTGATCAATTTCGACATAATTTCGTGTCGATCTTGGTTACCTTGTCATAAATACAAGAAACAAATGAATTGTCTAAATTATATAAAAATTTTATAAATTAACACCCTAAACGCTGTTTTTAGTAAATTTACCGAATAGGGAAGAGCTATTACCGTAGGTTTCATGGTAAGACTTAAGCCCGAGACTATGATAACTTTTTGTTTTAAGGTCCCGAAATGCTACAAACACTATTCGTTAAAATGTCTTTATGTGTGTGCATAAATAGACATATATGTTTCCGTTAACTCGATAACTTAAAAAAAATCCAATTTCGATGAAAATTGGCACTAACGGGCAAAGCAAAATTCATGACTTTTAAGTTCGAAAACCAGAAAGATCGGATGTTGGAAAGGGGTTTTATGGGGGTTCAACATTTTCAAAAATCTGTTTTATGCATTTTTCACCCTAAAATATTTTAAACATTAAATTTTGGTTCAACTATTTTTTATAGCTTAAAATAATTATACAGTATTTTGAATCATTAACATATGGTAAGTGGTTGCGGAGACATATTGATATTTCAAAATGTATTTTTTTTATTGTCCCTGTAGCAGAAAACCTGCATACTCAGCCTAATGCAATTCTTATGGACAATAAGTAAAGTTTTACATATCCCTTAATTATGAACATAAATTATTAAATCTTGGTATATAGCTTCACCTGGTTCAGTAACATTGATAATTGCATAACCACAGTTCTTACATTTATTCTACTTTAATAACACTAACATTGGACCATTAATTAGATTAACTTCATTGGTTATCTGGCACGTACAAATTTGCAATTGGTCATATGATTAAAATTACTAACTATTACAAATAAATAGTAAACATTTTTAATATCTAGTTTTCAAAAACGTATTAGAATGCATATACAAATATAATTTTAACATGGTAGAAGACAACCTATTATCACTAAACATCGGCTCATTTTAACTGCTCGTTAACTAAAAAGAGTTGGAAGAATACATCATTTGGTTTTGATCACTTCAAACAAAATTATGTGCTATTTGTAAGTAATTTTAATAGGCACAGGGACTGTAGTTTACGTTTGAGGAAGGGTTTGTTATAAAGGAGGAAAGGTTTTCGGTTATGTCATATTCAATACATTATTATATCATAAATGTATTTATGAGTATGTACATTTGCGATTCAAGGAACCACAAAATGTCTATTGTACAAAAAAATAAATATACCATCATTTACTTATTTCAAAAGACATTGATATTTTTCCAAACATTTAAAGTTAAATTACTTGAAGAAACACATCTAGTGCGTACATTAATTTACTGCTAAAAACATGAATCATGTTTCGACATGAAGTATCTGAAAATTAACGATTTTGGCTTACCACATGGGTTTACATACTAATAGGTTAATTAGAGTTGTGGTATGAAAAGAGGCATAACATGAAACCTAATGACAAACATATTTCAACAAATAATAGGTCTATTCATATTTACCTGCCAACTATATAATATGTACAGAGTTTCTCTCTTTAACAAACTAAAGTATTGTAACGCAATTTCCAACGGTAACATTAATTATTTTATTTGTTTGATTTGTCTAAAACTGCCATTGATCCTTAAAGAACTATATCTCAGTATTGGTGGTTGTAAAATAACGTATTATACTTTGCACACGTCACTGAAAGGTTTCCACGGCACGCACCACCTTATGTTTGGAGCAACTTGTAGCCGTATAGGTTAGAATCAATAGGAGTCTGAAACAAATAGGATGTACTTCACTTAATTAATTTAATCATCATTGCTCAACGCGATAACGACGCTATTTTTCATAGATGGGCATATTTACATTTTTATTCCCTCTAGTATGAATAAACTGCAATGTTATTATTTCATTAAATACTGTTTAAAATTGTTTACAAATAAAACAACCGATCATAAGGATTGGCCTAATCAAAACTACTCAAAAGTTTTAAACATTACCTTGTTAAAATTGTTATGTTAGTTAACAAACATATAACGGAAACCCCCATATCTAGCGCCTATGGCTAAGTCCTTAGAATACAAATAATCAATAATTATCTTCCATTACAGTATTTAAGTATTTTTTCATAGCCATAAATTGCATTTTCCATCCAATCAACTAACCGTATAGCTGCTAAATAACTCAGATAAACGATCACAGGGGAAACATACTTCATAATATCAGACAAACGACACAACTCGGAACACTCTGATTAATCGGAGTTCAGCCAGTCATGCGTATTCACGAGAAGTGTAGACGGGCTTAAATTGAATGAAGATAACGTATTAAACATTACCTTGTTAATTACATTGTTATGTTGGTTAACTACTATAACCTCAATTCTATTACAAAATACAATCAGTCATTGGATTAAAAATCATCCGCGTTAATTTGTATTTCATATAGCATGTCGGAATTTAGAGTAGTAGCATCTTAATGTACACTTACAAATGTAGTTGCCTTTCCAATCAGTAAAACGTGTTGATGCTGTACTAACGCAGATCATATCAGGATACGTACTTATTACCTCTATTCCTTGGACTATATCAATATCAGATTCGGGTTAGCTAACGATCAGTTAATAGCCACTATTATATATTTTGACATAAATATGACATGCCATTAAAGAAACTACAAATTGGGACCCTCCAGGGTTAAAACTTTGTGATTAAACTACGCTGAACCAAAAGGCACATATTTCACACACACCACATGATTATGTGACATGTTTGCGATAAATGTGTAACCAAAGGAACCCAATGTTTGGAATGGTAAGAGCACTTAAAGGAAGCAGTTCTGAGAGCTAACTAAATGTTGGGTAAGCATTTTAAATGAGGAAAAACTCCACTTCAAGATTTAAATGGTTAAAAAAAATGCATGCTCGGCTTGGAACGATAGATTTGACGAATTTATAAGATTATAAATTAACAAATGTAAAGTAATTATAACTCTCTGGTGTGAACATTATGTTTGAACTTTAAAAATGGAATAAATTATGCGGAGATTGTAAGAACAATCTTTTACTTGAACACAATCATGCAGTTAGGATCGGTGACAAAACTAGAACTTTAATCAACTAATGTTTTTAATAATTGTTAACTAACTGATCTAATTATCTAATCTAATTATCTACGATCTACGGTTGATATAAATAGTATTATATCAGTTTTAGCACCAATCCACCAGCATCGCTAGTAGTTTGCTTTTAGCTAGGCTATCTACCAGATAGATCGCTTGTGAGTTCTGTTTGACTTATGTGTTTAACGACTGCCTACTCTTATTATTTTGACTGTAACCTTGGGAACCCCGCAAGAGAAGGTGTTAGCAGCTTCAAGATTACGATAAAGGCATACGATACACACAAAAAAAGTTGTGTAAAAATCCCGTTAACCTAATATATATATTATTGTTCTTACCAACGTTGCATAATTTATTCCATTTTAAAGTTCAAACAAAATGTTCACTCCTGGAATCAGGGCCGGATTTAAGCATAGGATACATAGGCGCACACTTAGGGGCCCGCGCCACTCAGAACCACACACAAAAGTCTCATACAAGCACAAAAAGTCAACAACTTGAATCTGGGCATCAACAAGGGGCCTCACCATAGGTTAAGCCTAGGGGCCCGCGGGTCCTAAATCCGGCGCTGTTTACGATAAAGCCATATGATGCAATAAAAAAAGGTTGTGTCCAAAACCCGCGAATCTAACCAATAGCGCACTGGATATATATATAAATGTATCCAAGGATTTGTTGTTGTCATAATAAACGGATGAATAAAATAGCAATATGTTAGATTGTTAATTTGTGCATATTATGTATGATGCACAAATACAAACAAAATATGCATAGGAGATATATTTATAAGAATGATTTAATCTATAATTTCATTGTTTTATTTATTTATTTTAGTTTTATTTGTAAAGCTTTTCGTAAATAGAAATTTTTATCCAACGCGGAAATAAAAAATTGAAATTTTAAATAACTAGGCCTGCCGAATATCAATTAAAAGAATAAGTTGATTTACTATACTTGTTGTTAACCTTAAAGCTGTGAAAATTCACTGACTAAATAATAATTTGTATATCAACATCTCGTTAACTATCTCGGAGACAAAGGCCAACTCGAAGCGTTAATCTGAAATCTGAGGATTAAGTTGTTGCTATTTTAGTTACATTTATTCATAATACTGCTAACAAATATTGTTTAATTTTTTACTCCTATCATAAATTTAATTTACTTAATCGTTTTTGCAGGGAATAAGTAGGTTAATTTGTTGCCTTAACTAATATAACCTAATTGTGTGTTGTATTACGTGTTGTTTGCATTATACAAACATATATGGTTAAATCATCTATGTTAATACTATACATCTATGTAAATCATCAATGTCTATTGTATGTAAATGTTTATTTTACTGAAAATAATATTTATTTACTTGTTTTACAGTCCAATTAATTATTATTAAATAACAGCTTTTCGTTAGCTACGACAGTACACGTTGGGACAACATGCTAACATGCAGTAATAGAAATGAGCACTGGTGAGAATGATTTGTATTAGTGTCCTTGGGCAAAAATAAACTTAAAATTTATTTGAAGAATTTGAGTAATAATATATATATTTAGGTGATTTTATAGTTTGTATATAAATGAGTGAAATTGAAAAATAAACTGATCTATTCAAAACGTTAGGTATTCAAGATACATTTTCCTTGAATGATTGAGGTTAAGTTTGGTCCTTAAAACCAAAAAGGTAATGTTCATAGATCTGTATTATATTGACTTAGCATATACGTTTATATTTTATAGGAACTGTTAGTATTTTAATATGCCTAAATTCCAAGAAACTTGAACACTTATGTAAAGGTCAGCTAACGTTATGTGCTTTGATAGGCCACATTGGCGTCTCACTAGCCTAACGGTCAGCGTCTTGGACTTCGGTTCATCGGTTCAAGGTAAAGAACATGTCTCATAAACTAGAATCACACAAGTATATAAAATCCTTTAGAAATGTGCAATGGTATTGTGTAAGCGTTTTTGTAACGTAATTCATAGAAACAATGCCCCGTAGCCGTATATCTTCTTCGCCTTGTTTTGTGTGATATATGATGCTAACCTGTAATATACTGATTTTGCATGATGACTCACTTATATGTATTTAAATATAGTGAAGCCAAAGCTGGTGCACCTACGAGTGTTGTTGCAGACATCACACCCAAATGAAAAATATCAAACAAGACTCAATTACTTACGTGTTATCAACTATACTATCACGTGATTTGTAACTATACATTGATGATGCACAAATAAATACAAAATATACATAGGATATATATTTATAAGTATGATTTACTCTACAATTTCATTGTTTTGTTTTGTTTATTTTAGTTTAATTTGCAAAGCTTTTCGTAAATACACAGTTTTGTCAAACGCGGAAATTAAAATTGAAAGTTTAAATGACTAGGCCTTCCGAATATCAATTAAAAGAATAAGTCGATTTACTATACTTGTTGTTAACCTTAAAACTGTGAAAATTCACTGACTAAATAACAATTTGTATATCAACTTCTCGTTAACTATCCTGGAGACAAAGGCCAACTCAAAGAGTTAATCTGAAATCTCAAGATATCATTATTTGTGTCCTTGGGTTAGTATAAACTTTTGTTTTAATTTTGAGTTTGCGTTTTTAATATGTATTTAAGTGATTTTTGGTTAAATTAAGTGTTTTTTAGGTGAATATGTAGTCGAGAATAATGCATTTCTAGCCAAAATTAGGTGTTCAAGATTCATTTTCCTTGAGTGATTGAGGTTATGTTAGGTCCCCAAAACAAAAAAGGTAATGTTCTTAGCTCTTAACACTAACATATCGCATTAGTTTATTTGTTTATCATTTATGGTATCCGTTATAGTGTTATCAGGCCTATATTTTAATAACCGGGTACATTTTAGTAAAGCTCAACAATCGTCATTAGCTAAGGCAAGCCTAGGATAGCCAAAAACGCGATTCCAAAGTGCGCATACACTCCGCACCCTACGTATTTCTCTACTCCTCCCCACGTATTATTACTGGATAACATAAATTCCCTTACTAACATAAATTACCTTACTAACATAAATGCATCCATTAATACATATATGTTCGCATTTGTTAACAACGTGTTAAATATACCCTTATAAATTGTACAAACACTGTTAAAACGCTTAAATCTCCAAGAAAAAGTATATTTAGTCCCTATTTTCCATCCATTCTCTCCATTTCCTCATCTCGCCTCTGAGAATAATAATATGTAATCTGCAGTTTATGTACAACCGCAATTATCGCGGAGAAATGTAAAATGTGTTCTTATACCCCTAATTTATAAACATGTTATTATACTTTAGGTAATAAATAAGGATATTTTAATATATTTACAATATAATTAAATATTTGAATGACAAACCGTGGCTTATTCAAGTGTATTACAAATGTCGTATGACAAATAAACATAACCTAGTTAGGCAGTTTACTCTTGATTAATTCTGTCATTTCCTTCTAACAGAAAAATTGGACATAATTTATTGTAAACTCGCTTATTTTCAGTAAATATCGTTTTGCCTGGTAAATAGAAATGAGTGAGTTGGTGGGTGATTCCTTAAACAATATTCCTATATAGTAAATCTATCAATGTTAAATATAAATATTAGTTCAAAATACTAACATAAGAATTGTATATTGAGATGTTATTGACTAAACACTTGCCTAAATAATATCTGTACAGTATTTATCTCATGTATATTTTGTCCAGGGGAACACTCGCTTTATATTAGGTCGTTAGTTTACAAGATGTTATTATATTTAATTTGATGTATTCAGCCGTATGAGAGCAACTGGAGTGGGGGCTGTTCACCATCTCTCTTGCTCACTCTCCCCCACACGCCACGGACACTGATATGATCTGCCAAGTTACTCATTATTGCATTTGTTTCAAATGTCGGTACCTTACCAACGCTTTCTATCATTGTCTTTCTGAACTACTTGGACTGTCGCGCATGCGCAGAGAGGGTCTGTTTTAGGTTTAGTTTGTTGTTCCAACTATCAACCGGTTAAGAATCCTATGATATAATATGAGTAAAGTTTGATTGCTTGCTTGTAATTATGATCTAAAAAATGGAGCCAACGATTGTCTTTAAATGTTTGAAATATCCCTAATATTTAATTTTAATACATATAACTAATATAAGGGAAATAATAAGTTTTAGACATAGGTTTCTAAAAACACACTCTTTCTCTAGACATAGGAAAATCGAAAAAAAACTAATATTAAAAGTAAAAAAATAACATTGGGCTCATGGAGTTTAAAATCAAAATCAAATAATCATAACAGTTGTTTTTAATAATCAATCAGCGAACTGTCAATGTAGAAAATACTATTGTAGTGTTCATTAATATGTGATTCCTGAGAGCAGTAACTAAACCCTTTCCTGAGGGAAGATTACAATATAAGAGTTGTTATATCCAAAATGAATCAAAGGGACACTGAACTATATTAACAACTGGAGTGACCTTAAACATGCAAATAAATTCAAATAAGTAAATGGGACAATACAACTAGATATACTAATTTAAACAATCCCAGATCAGAGCAACTATATTATCAGTACTGAAGAAGACACAACTACGTAACTAGGGACTAGGGGAAGTTCAACTTATAATTTATAGATAATCAACTTGAAATGTATTAATTCAAATTAACGAAGGTAAAGTAAAGAAATATTTGTGATGAATTAAAAGTGTGTTATAGCCAAATGAGGGAATAGACTACGGAGTGACGAATCGATTACATAAAATTTAGAATCTCCAATTATTTAATACTAATGCTTAATACGTAATGCTTGCCAACTCATTAAATCCCCCAAAGGTATTCTTTTAATACACATGTCACCCCCGACGGACACGCACTCTCGATCGACGCGACCAAGATTGTCTTTACTTTACACTTTCTTTTTGTTACTACACACTGTCGTCAACCTATCTTCTGAACGGCGTCCTATCCTTGTCACTAGACTTGGTTGTTCCCGCGATGCCCCTTGCTGAGGTATTTCTGGTGTTTAGTTGTCTTCGATTGTTTCAGCTCTAATTCTATTCTGGATTTATAAATCAATATTCATCCTGTAGCTACACCTCCCCTTGTTTAGCGTCCGACGTAAGGGAGGACAAGGCGAAAAATCTATGAAACGAAGGTTGTTTTTAGAAAGGTAGTTTCCTGTCGAAGTTCTGAAGTTGAATGAAGTCGGCTACTACAAGTTGATCAGGCCTCAAAAAGTCTTCTCACCTGAGAACTCTCAGCCAACCGTTTCAGGGTTCTCACCAGACCAGACCAACAACCTTGAAGGTACCAGGAATAAATCCCCATTGGCATTCGCCCTAGAGAGCAATTCCCTACTTTGGTGGTTTCGAGCTATTACTAAGTTTACAGAAATGGTGGACAGTAGAGATGTATTTTTTAAATTGAATTATCAGCCATTTCTAAGTAGTTTGTCGATCTATTCCTTGATGACGAGTATTGTTGTTTTGTAGTTTATCATAAATCATCAGTATTTTGTTCGATAATCAATGATTGGAGGGAATGAGCCGCAGCTGTAGTGATGCAGAAGATCAGCTGTAGGTAGGGACACGACCAGCCGCACGTATAGTGGTGTTGGCGATGCTCACGTTGTTGTGATGATTCAGCATTGTAGTGGCGGGTGCATGGCCGGTATCGACGTTCGCTGCTGTGGAGTGTCGTAAATAGCTGAAAACACAATCTTAAAATTCTTTCTTCGCGGTTCTCTGATCTGGTCATGTTTTATTTATATGTAATAAAATATTAGAACAGGAGTTTGGCTTAATAAGGCAATAATAAATTATTCCATAATATCTGTTTTAATGTTGGTACTAAGTTGAAGGTCTACTATAGTTAAATTCCCTTTTTTCTACTCTAAAGTTATAGTTAATACTTTCTTATGATACTTTACAATATTTTACTCTTTCATGTTGCTTTACGCTTTCTTTGTGAGTAACATTATTACTATTAAGAGTGACCTTAAAGATGCCAAACACACATACATATATATATGTGTGTGTGTGTGTGTGTTTGGGTGTGAATGTCCATGAGCTCGATAAGTCTCGAAAAAAAGTTCCGATTTTTATGAAATTTGGTACCATTATTTATAACTTTAAGTTTGAAAAACAGACAGATCGATCCATCCAAAGTGGTATGCGAGGGGGTTTATACCCCAAAATGTTTTTTTTTTTAGATTTCTCTCAGTAAACACACACAATTTGGTCTTTTGATCATTTCTCTACGTCAACTGGTTACAGAGATAGCCTATTGAAAGTGTACAGACACAGTACGTTGTCTAATGTTATTCTTAAGGAGAATATAAACATTTTGTATCTCGCTTATTAATGAACGTATACTAACGAAACTTGGCTTAATCTGGTTGAATTATTGTTATTTGCACAAAAAGATTTCACCGAGATTCCCGCTGCAGCAAACTTGCGCACTCAGCCCCATGTTATTCTTATGGAGGATAAGTAAAATGTAATGACTTCCTTAATTATGAACATAAATTAATAAAACTTGGTACCTATGTGATTTCACCTTAATGAGTTATGTTGATATTTGCATAAAACCCATATGTTGGGTTCCTTGTTGCAGAAAACCTGATTACTCAGCCCCATGTTATTCTTATGGCGAATAATTAAAATGTCATATATTTATTGTTTATGAATGTATATTGATAAAAATAGGTATGTGGCTTCACTTAGTTGAATTATATTTATATTTAAATTAAAACCAATTGTTTCAGCAAACCTACCTACTCATCCCCAATTATATTCTTATGGAGAATAATTAAAATTGTATATATCGCTTATTTGTGAATAGATATGTTTTTATGAGACTTGGTATGCGGCTTTATGTGATACTAAGTCATATATTATGCATAGGAAATTTGCTGATTACGCAGATTTGCTGCAACTAGGGTATTTTTATTTTAGTTTAATTTGTGAAACTTCTTGCAGGCACACAATGTCGTCAAACTCGGGAGCTAAAATTGAAGATTTAAATAATTGGTCATGCTTAGGTGCAATCAAAAGTGTAAAAATATGAACTAGCTTACCAGTATATTTTACCAGAAAAAAGGTTTAAAAGATATATAAACAGTGTGAGGGGGTCAAGCGTAGCAAACGAAAGTAGTGCAATAATTATATAAATATAACAAACAGTATACGTTAGCGTAACTCAATATGGCACAAACAAAATTGGTTGTCAACACTTAAAAGTTAAGTTGGTAACATAGTACAAATATAGGTCAGAAAGTAATTTTAGGAGGGGAGGGGTGGGGGTAGGAGATGGGTAGGGGTGTGACGTCAGGGGTCAAAAGTCGAAAAGCACTGGGGGGTGGGCTATGGTAGTGCCGGATTAAAACTTGTCTTTTATAAAACCCTGTCCTGACATTAACGAATATACCGGGAACAAAAAAATTATTGAATTTGGTGCACTCATTCTCAAGTTATGGCGTGACATGGGGAAATAGGGATTAATTTTGGTATATTAAGATTCTATTGGCCATAAGACTACTGCTAATTTTTATACTAACAATAATTTTATTTAATATACATTATAATTGTTCTTTAACAATTAATTAGCTTGTACAGATAGATATAACTGTAAAGTTAAGTTTTTGTTTTTTTGTTTCCCTAACATAATCATTTCATAAAATTATTTTCTTTCAGAGAATTTTGTTGACGAAAATTCTGGTTGCTTTATACAGAAGTGAGGAAACTGATTGAAATTAAATATTGGATTCTATCGTATTCTGTGTTTGTTGAAAGAAGAATTAATAAACCTGAAAGAGAAATTTAATAGACAACTTCAAAAATTACTTTATTGTGAAATCTACCAGAAAAAACTAAATATTGTGGATGTTTTAAAATATCTTTCTTACCTTATTTGTGGAATCGTCATTATATTACAATTAAATAACACTTTGAAGATGAGATATTCATTAACTAAGTATAAGCGTATTGTAGATTGCTAATGAATAGTCCAATTGTTCATCATCTTAATTGTGTCACGTGATTTGTAAAGTATGGTTAGTTACACTTAAATTGTCCTATGAATTTGTTTGTGTGTGTTTAAAATAAGACTTTGTTTTTTAAGATGTATAAAAGGCAATTTTCATAATCGCCCAAACTGTTGTATGAATTAAAACATAAACGTTTAAGATATAATAAAGAAAAAACTATGGATAACACGGTTGACCGCAAAAAAAAATGCTCAGTTTGTGAAAAATCCTTTAAACAGTCTGGGGATCTGAAAAGACATATCTTGACACATACAGGTAAGCGTCCTCATGAGTGTCCAGTATGTGAAAAGACCTTTACGCAGTTAGGTAATCTAAAATCACATGTGCTGTCACATACGGGTGAGCGTCCTTACAAATGTACCATATGTGAAACATCCTTCGTACAATCTTCGGAGATAAAAAGGCATATGTTGATACATACGGGTGAGCGTCCTCATAAATGCCCATCATGTGGAAACACTTTTGCTCAGGCGGCTACTTTAAAAACGCACATGATGACACATACAGGTGAGCGTCCTCATAAATGCCCATCATGTGGAAAAAACTTTTCTCGGTCGGAACATTTAAAATTGCACATATTGACACATACAGGTGAGTGTCCTCATAAATGCCTGAGGTGTGAAAAATCCTTTAAACAGTCTGGAGTTTTGAAGAGACATATGTTGACACATACAGGTGAGCGTCCTCATAAGTGCCCGATCTGTGAAAAGTCATTTTCACAGCTGGGCAATTTAAAAAAGCATGTGTTGTCACATACGGGTGAGCGTCCTTACAGATGTTCTATATGTGAAAAATCTTGTGTACAGTATTGGGATTTAAAAATGCACATTTTGACACATACTGGTGAGCGTCCTCATAAGTGCCCATCATGTAAAAAATCTTTTGCTCATAAATGTAATCTAAAAACGCACACATTGATACATACTAGTAGGCAATCCCATAAATATTAAATGTATGTGGAATTCTTCACGCTTTCAAGAAACCTATAGTGGCATATTTAGACTCATACAAGTGCGAACGTCCTCAAAAATATGCAATGGATATCCAAACCTCGGCTAACTACTTAAAGAACATACATTTGTTATATGAGCGTCCTTAAGAGTGGAGAATATATGATAATTCTAATAAACAATTAGGGAATCTAAAAACGATCTTTTTCTAATAGGTTCCAATGCGTTCCTTCATAAGTGCATAAGATGTGAGAAAAACTTAAAAGTTTGATGTTATAATTGTTAACGATAAGTGAACACAAAAACACTGTATTTTGAGTAAAACTGTGTATTAAAATACAGTCTGTAGATATTTAGTATTGGATTTTTCTGTCCTATTTTGTATGTAGTGTGCCAGTTTTGTATGTGTTCGTGTACTTCCCATAGCTGCATGCTTAGTATTGAAGATGGTTTAGGTCTCAAACTTGCATATTATCTATTTTATTGCGATTAAATTGTTTACTGTAAATTTTGTTCAAATTTTATAATTTTCTATGGGTTAAAAAAATGGTTATTAGAATCATATATCTGTTATTGTAAAATATTATTTGAAAACATTATACAATTAAATTAGAGACAGATCATATCAAATGAGACTAGGGGGTGTTATTAAGTAGTCAAATATGATAGTATTGTAGCTTCAAAACTGGTTGAAGAAACATAGTTAACATTTTAACTGTTAATGCAATGTGCTTATGTATATACAATCATGCAATGTTCGTAGTAAGCGGTAAAAATAATGTTGTTTGAAGTTGTGTTGAATTTGTAATGATAGTGTTGTATTCTCATGGAAGCTAAATTGTTTTCTTTCTCTTGTATTCTTACCTGTGAATGTATGTTTTCTAATAAAACAAAAATACATTCCCTACTTTAATTATTCATCATTTAACTGACCCTATCACTCAATAGCTTGTTCTTATTGTTGAAACAGAATATCTATGCAAAAATGCAAGTTTTTAGAAATTTAATTTGTAATTATTAATTCTTTGATATTAGCTCATTCAGTTTGTTATTTACAGTATTTCTCTTGACATAATTGATGTTATTGTTGCAACAGTAGAGGGTTAGGGAAACTCAGCGCAGAACACCTCCCCCCGATCTTTATGATCCCCCCCCGATTTTATGTGTTTGCCCCCCCCGATTTTATATGATGGAGCCCACTCCCCCAGTCTCCCACCTTGAGACACCACAGGTCATCATCCCACGTGTCAGCATTACAATTCCAGGAAGTTTGTTGCTGATCTGAAAGTAGCGGGGTTATTTACGTTCTCGTTGCCCCCCTTCCCATCACTGGCGGCTTGAAGTAGCAAACCGACTCATTGCGTCCCCCCATCTTGGATCTCTCCCCCCACTCTTTGATGTCTCCCCCCCATCATTGATTCTCCAACCCCTCTTAACTTTTTCCCTTATTTTTCATTATGTTACAACCTGACTCCGCCCCCCACCCCTGACATCGCCACCGCTCCCCACCCTTCCTTCGCTGTTGTATTGCAAGTTGCATCTTAGAAAAATTATAGGGAAAAATTTCAAAGTTAACTATATTGATAACAAATCATCCAAATTGAATAAAACTCGGTATCTAAACTCATGTTAACGTAATCTTTCATTTGCCACAAACATTAAGTGTAAAATAAACAAATGACATTACCACATGGAAATATGTTTTTTTTTTAAATTGTTTATATCTCGATATCGGTGCGTCCTACGCCACTTTTGACAAAGAAACCAATCGACCACTGGATAGGGTTAATTAGTATGGTCAGACTGATAAAGGACCGGCAGTCAGAACTTCTACATTCATATCCACGATACTGCACCGATAAGAAGACTGAACTTACACCTACACCGCTTGATCGATACGGAGTAATACAACGAGGGAAAATATCAAACCCATCTATTTTATAAATATTATTCTCATGGCTCATAACCCATATCTCTGTCAGTAATATATCACACAATTGTATTGGTTGAAAGTTACCGTTACTTCAGACATATCCCGTAGGCCTAATTTTGTATAGGCCTAGATATTCTTTTACGTGATAAAATAGGCTCAAAACCAAATCTCTACAAATATTAACTCTAGGATTCTTAAACTTAATGGGTTTTGTTTTTTTCTGAATTTAACATGATAGAGTTATCAACAAAATATTTTATTACCATTTAAATCAAGATCAGTTAGTACCGGTTTCAGTCCTAAGCGCCTACTTTCAAGTCTGTATGAACTATATAGCCTACATGATGTTGGCACCAGCATAGTGTAACAATTTGCTTTTTAACATTAAATTAGAAGTCATTTACATACACATTAATTAAGATAGGAGAGAGAATACTTACATAAACCAATCCACAGTTTTATGTAGATCCATTACTGACGACATTACCAATGCTAACATGCTACCTCCTATCACTAAACTATCTCCTAACAACTCTAACAGCCCTCCACCAATACCAATTTTACTTAATTTACTAATCAATATTTAATAATCGACCAGATCAAAGGCTATTGTCAGTTCAGTAGCTACAGCAATCACAAACGGAATTTGTTTTCATTCAAAGCTTTGTTTAGATCACCTACTACTAAGGTTTCTAAGAGATCTATGGTTAAAGTAGGCTATTTGGCATAAAACCAATCTGTGATTTATAATTGTATTTTGTTTACTGTACATATTTTGGCCATAAAAATACAGTACGATACACATAGTTCTTTTTTTCTCATCCCTTTTATCGCAATCTTTTACCAGAGTTTCATTCACCTTCACCCAATTTCATCCAATATAGGAAAGAAGGTAAAGCCTATTATACAATAAAGCAACGAAAGACTGTGTGAAATCAAACTGAAATTTGAACTTTAAAATATTTTAAACCATACAAATTGTCTTAACTTTTACCTTCGCATTTTATCATCGCCATAACATAACCACTCCCATTTACGTTTTGTTGAACTGTGTAATTGGTCTTTAATCATGTTTTTTTATCTATATCTAGAAACACGAAAAACCGATCATTCCCCAGGCCAAACCACACACCTAAAACTATGAAATTTGGCACGTATACTCTTTCCATAACGTAAGTAACCACTAAGAAAGGATTTTAAGAAAATCCTGTGGTGTCCGCCCCATGGGGAGTCAAAGTTCCAATAATGTGTTATTCTTATGGACAATTAATAAATATGAAAAACCGATCATACTCAGGCCAAACCTCTACACCTATAACCACGAGATATTGCACGTATACTCTTTGCATAAAGTAGATAACCACTAAGAAATGATTTTAAGAAATTCCTATAAGGCTCCATCCTATGGGGAGCCAAAGTTCCAATCCTGGGGTTTCCTTATGGGCAATTAATAAATATGAAAAACCGATTATCCCCCAGGTCAAACCTCTACACTTACAACCACGAAATTCGGAGTGTATACACTTTCCATAACATAGGTAACCACTAAGAAAGAATTTTAGGTTATTTCCATGGGGCTCCGCCTCACGGGGAGTCAAATTTCCAATAACGTTTTATTATTATGATACATATTAGTTCCTCGGGTTAATCACAGAATGCAGAATGCAGCACACAAAATTGTTGTATTCCCGGGTGAAACCGGGTACAATGGCAGCTAGTTACTCATATTCGAATCGCACTTTAGAAAATGTAATGGCTATCATCATCGCAGTTTACTAAAAGCTGTTGATTATTCAATTTACGCAAAACTATAAAACTGCCTAAACTGCAATAAGGTTATACACATCGCCACTACACACTATTATTATATAGGATTATATATAATATTTTGTTTTGTGTTTATTTTATAAGTTAGCCAAGCGTTGATAGTAGCAACATTAAATAAGTTGATTAAGTAGGATGTTTACTGTTTTATATAAAACCTTTACCAATCGCTGTATATGTAATTTTATTTACCTACGTAGTCTACTTTTTTAGGATGTATTTTTACATTTAAAAGTAATAAATAACATTGATTTAGAATTTAAAATTGTTTTTCTTAGGACGTATAAAGTACTAAGCAGTTTTATTCTAAGTTCAGAAAAATAATCAGTGCTGATCAGGAATAGCATCAGAACTGATCGGGAATACTAATCAGAACTGATCATTTCTGATTGGTATTCCTTATCTGTTCTGATTAATTTTTTGATCAGACCTGATGGAAAATATTCATGGGGTAACAAAGCAATTGTCATTCGAATTTAAACAAGGACGTTTATTGGATCAAATGTAATGAGGAAGTCATAAATATTTTAATATTCTCAACATTTTTAAACGTAATAGCATTATTTAAGCATTTAAATTCTAAAATTATTAGCAATTATGTTTGTTTTAGTAACCACGCCAATTGTAATCTCGAAGATAGATAACTTCACAGTGTGATTACTATGAAAATCAAAACCCAATCCGGTCGAATATATTTAGATCGCCCTATTAATTTAGCATCGTTATCGGTGACGCAACATATTTTACAGTTACCTCCTTGGTCGAATCAATTAGCTCTATTGAATATGGACTCACTATAATATACGGTTAGCAAAGCGTGTTGTTGTTAAAACCAATTTTTGCTCGGTTATGTTGGCATTAATTCTTGGGGGATGATGTCAAAATCTCCTAACTGATTTAATGAAACAATTTTGATATTAAAGTTATCGTATATTAATATCTTAATTATTTCCGGTATGTGTTTTTGTGATGGTACTCATATTATAATAACTTAATTCGTTTCTCATCACTAGTATAAATCAAATTCCAATTATATTCCAAAAAGTATATTACTTTTTCAAATATTTTGAACTACGCTGAAGATGAGTTCAGAATTGAACTTGAAAAATACATTTTGTAATATAATTGGTATGTTATTTATATGAGTGTTCAGAAACGAATTAACTTATGATAATATTAATATATTGTTGCATGTTAGGTGAAACTTGATGTTAAACTAAACTTTATAATCTTGAGACATATTTCAGACGGAATTTGGTTGTTTTATTTTGAAGCAAAGTTATTATTTGAGTTAAATTAAAAAAAACCTTGTAATTTGGTTTAAGAAATAATATTGTAATCAACGTCGAATGACTGCGTCCCAATCAGCGGGCACAGAATAATACCCAACAACAAGTTGACACCACAACAGACCAAAATACGAAATACGACGACACGTTTTTAAAAGGTTATTTGCAAGAGAGAAGTAACTCCTGTTAATATTTAACTCATTGGTCAAAAGTAACTTTTTTCTTCACTCAAAGTGTCTTTCCCTACCCATTTTTAATATTCCTTAGTGAATAATAAAATTAACTGGAATGGGCATATAAAATATTATTGCAAAATGTTAGCTAGATATATTTCTTATTTTACTAAAAGTGAGAACAGGCTGCCCTTCAGATGCATCAAACACTATTAACTATTCATTTTGCAATTTAAATTAACGCATTGTATTGAAATATGGGGATTTACATCAAAGCGTAACATTAAACAACTTTAAAAAGTGATTTACAAGACTGGACTTTACAGAAAGTTTTCAAAAATCATTTAAAGACTTGCAACACCTTACCGTTCCATACACTATTATTTTATATTAGTAAATTTCAAGATAAGCAACACAGACTATAACAAATTTACCATTATAATATTATAACACTAAAGTAAGAAAGACTAGACTTTAACATTGGCAGACATAATCAAAGAGGGCATATAAGCATTGGTATGCTTTAATTTTTTTAATTTTTTTGCTTTAAAATGGATTGTAACCATCTTTATGAGATTTAGCGTATTAAAACTACAGTAAGATTAACAATTTCAAAATTAAAATATTAAAACAATTTTTATAACATTTAATTGTTATTCATTAACCTGTTCAAATTTTTTTGTAATGGTTTATCTTTATTAAAAGTTTGAGGATTGTTAAGCGTAATTCTGAGTTCAATTTTAATCTTTAAAAACACCACAACTTCTTCTTTTGTGGACTGATTAATAAATGAGGTGTCGTTGGATCTGTATTAAGAATTCCTCAATATTTTGCTTCTTGCAACATTTCATTCCAGTTACTTGTTTCATGAAATTTGACTTTAAAATTTTCAAATGACTGCCATTTTTTAATTTGATAAGTTTAGAGAAAAATATGTTTGGAAATTTTAGGTATCAACGGTTTAAATACAATGTTTCATACAAATATCTAGTAGGGTTCTTTAAATAATAATTATTTTAAAGAAAATACAAAATGGTGGATTACGGCTAAACTTAGCTGAAATTGAACCAATTGTAGTAGATAATTTTGTTTATTTTCATACGTGGAATCAAATTCTGCGAATCACACCACGCTTTTTTGTGCCACCCTGTATATATTTTTTGAATTACACATATTTGCCTGATTACAATTAAGTTTATTTTGATTATATAGGTAGTCATGAATTCCTTTCATGAAACGTGACAAAAGTGTTTTTAAATAACCCTTAGGCCTATATACGCCATAACAATTCTAAGCAGATACGTTTACTTGATATTTTGTAATAATCGTTTAAATTTGAGATTTACTCACACATTGTAAAAAAACATCGATATTTTACACTGTTTTTCCTTATATAAATGTTAAAAAGCAATGTAAAGATTTGAAACTCCGTAATATAAAATTTGACAATATTTCCGTTCATTTGATAGGTCTCTCGTTAAAATCGGACTGGCCGTTTCGTAGGTGTGATACCGTAAACTCGAGTATCCATAATTTGTGCGCGAACAGTTATCACTTTTACGCTAGGGTTGTAGTGGTGACCTTGGCGAAGATGAGTCACTCACAGTGTTGGCGGGAAATTCGCGGTCTGAATTTGGCTAAAAATAGCCTTAGACAAGCTGACACCCCTTTCCCAAGGAATACCCTTCTTTCCCCAATTTGATTCCTCACCTACACCACCATTGGGAAAAAGTAATGGAACTGCAAAACAAGTAGGCTATTGTTTTCTTTCAATGCCCAGATCATTTGTTTAAAAGTTTTAAGTAATAAACTTAACCAAAGCTAGTAATCGTACAAAATTATTAACAATGTACAAGTCCTTTCAAAATCAGATGGATATCTTAAAATCAGCCACAAAATCAATGTGATACGCTATATCGTAAATAAATATTAGATAACAACATTGCTTTGAATTGATGAGTAAATCACGTTTCATAATATTTACTGATATTCTTTAATTTCAAACCTGGGTAATTTCTTAATGTTTCTCGATTAAGTTCAAAAAGAACATAAATTTTATTTGAACTTTATAAAGGTTTTCAAAGTTAATTACTCAAATCACAGAAATTACATTATTTATTTTAATAATTTTAAATTTTTCACGGAGTTTTTTTAGCCGGTTAAAGTCCGACACTACTCTCGAATACGGATTTTTGAGTGTCCATGAGGATTTCATCTCCGCCCCAACGAAATTAAAAGGAAAAAAATAATAAATTGTGAAAAATAATTAAGAGGGATTTTAATAAGGAAATATTGTATGTTATGAATTCACTGAATCATTGGTAATGAAATATCGGTTATACAAACTATACACCTATTACACTAATTTGTAATTATAACTGTAAGAGTATTTTCACAAGCGAACGTAGAACGTTTATCAAGGGAGAAGCCGCTTTACGATTTGACGAAAGGAAAGCACGAAGGCACTAGGGCTGGTGGCTGGCGGACGCCCTGCGAACGAGCCACGGCACTACGGCAGTGTCGCATCGGCGGCGCTTATCTTTCTCACTCCCTCTCTCTCTATCGCACAGGTACTCCCGCTCTCTCTCGCACACGGATGTCGTATCCCTTCCTAGCCTGCGGATTGTTGGTTCCTCACGTGGCCACGAGCTGCGCCACTGCGCTGATGCCGTCGGCACTAATTCTATGCTAGTACTATAAAATCCCGCAGGAGCACGCCACTGTTCACCCGTCTTCGTCTGATAACTTGCCGATGCAATATCTCCTAAGGAGTATGCTTAATCTATGTCTTCACTCAAATCTTTTAATCTCTGCTCTAAGGAAACCACATGTTAATAATCATAAAGAACATGAGTATTACTTTGACAGTTCCCTGGTTGATTATGAACAGATGTTACAATTCTTTTGTTTTGATTTGAAACTCCATAAGCCCAATGTTAATCTTGTTAACTTTTCATTTTAGTTTTTTTACATTATTTGATTTTTCTTGGGGATGAGGCCTGTCTGGAACATATTTTTATCCCGGAAATTAGTTATTTCGAAAATTTGAAGGAAATTTTTGAAGCCGTTTTTGAGATCAGTGTCGCAAGCAATCACGCAAACATACAAGCAAAACTTACTCATATTAGAGACACACTGAAAAAGTGTAATGGCGTTCCAGTGCGTTTCAAGGTAAGCGTTTTAATACCACCTGACACGGCAGAATATCCTGGCACGATTGGCATCGTTTAGGACACTGATCAGCTGCTTTGACAGAAAATATCTTGTTGCATTTACAACAATTCTGGCTACGCAAAGTATGCGTCGACATATGTGTCTTCAAACGTCCTGACTCTGCAAATGATAGATCACAAACAGAACACTTATAAGGATACTCAGTAGTGGGCGTCAAAATACGAGTCTTTATTGCTGCTAAGCATTTAGAGGTTCCCTCATACCTTGGACGCTTATAGGGGAACACATATTTGTGGGTCAGAATATGACTCTTTAAGTTTGTTGATGTTCTAAATGATTTATCGCATTTAGGACACTTATGAGGACGCTCTCCTGTATGCGTCAACAAATGACATTTTAAATTCTCTGCCTGATTAAAGGACTTTTCACATTTAGGACAGTGATGAGGTCGCTCTGCTGTATGTGTTAACATATGACGTTTTACACTTTGTGAAAGTGTAAATGTTTTATCACATCTTTGACATTTATAAGGACGCTCACCAGTATGCACTAACATATGATATCTTAATTTAGTTATATAAATATAGCTTTTTTTGCAGACTGGACATTTATGAGGACGTTCACCAGTATGCTTCAACATGTGAACTTTTAAAGTGCCAAACTGAGTAAAAGATTTATCACATTTTTGACACTTAAAAGGTCGCTCACCTGTATGTGTCAATATGTGATTTTTCAAATTTATTGATTGAGTATAGGATTTATCACATATTTTACACTTATACGGACGCTCGCCAGTATGCAATAACATATGCCTTCTTAATTGACTTGTGTGATTACATTCTTTTTTGCAGATTAGACACTTATAACGATATTCACCAGTATGTGTCAACATATGACTTTTCAGAACACCAGTAAATTTAAAAGACTTCTCACATCGCGAACACTTATGTGGTCGCTCTCCTGAATGCGTCAACATGTGCAATTTCAGATGTCCAGGGAGTTTAAAGGATTTATCACATCTTAGACACTTATGAAGACGTTCACCTGTATGTACCAACTCATGCCGTTTTAAATCCCCTGCCATTTTAAAGGATTTTTCACATCTGGGACACTTATAAGGGCGCTCTTTGGTATTTGTCGACATTGTGTCATGGATACATAGGGGGTTTTTAAGGATTTATTTCATGAACAATGGCACTCTGATTAGTTAAAAGTAGAGTCAACTCCGATTTCCTAATAAACTTTATGGGTTCGGGGAACAACACTAATTTTCAGCTGCACCGTAGCCTACTTAATATTCCATTTCATGTTCATTTTTTGCATTTTTACGAACATGACGTTCAATAACTAGCTTTACTAAGCATTTACTAGCTTCTATTTCTCTACGAAATATCCTGGCCATAAATTTCTTCTTATCTGAAACAAAACATACAATTTTGTAAAGTTATCTATAATTTTTATATTGTCAAATTAAACTTTTTGTTGTGGAAATTTAATTCATACTGTAATGACTACAAATATGTTATTCATTAGAAACTAATTCTTATTCTTTTAACGCTTTGTTTATTCATAAAGAATTTGAAATAATTTTACTTACTTTAATGTTTTATTTTAATGTATAAGAACCGTTTTAAGATGGTGGCGAATACAACTTTTATGTAAAATAAAACAATATTTAGAATTACTAACAGTGTTTTTTCAAACTAAAGTATATGGAATTTAAACACATATCAGACGACACCTTGTTTGCTGCAATCTCATAAGGAATAACTGCATACTTAGTTTTTTTTTATTAGATTTCAAACACAAGCTTATTCACCACCGTAATAGATAGTTATAAGAATCATGTTAAAAATAGTTTCTTCTATTAGGTTTTTAATTAGAGGTTCTAAAATTTCACAATCGGAAATACTAACAAATGACATTTTAAGTCAAAACAACACTTTATATTTATAACATTATTATTTAAAATAGTATTGTATTTCAGCAAACTATGCTGCAATATTAAGGCCATATAAGACTCATCAAGATGGCGGACAGCGTTGGTGCAAGATATATCTAGTGTGGCTTTGGTTGGTGGCAAAGAGTTGGTGGCGAGGGGTTGGTTGGGAGGGGTTGCTGGCGCTAGTGTTGTTTCTTATGGTTCCATTAATCCAATATGGTAGACGTCGTCGGCTGGTCGTCTGCTATTTGAACTTTGCTACATGTACAACACCACTCCACCACTTTGCTAATACTCCTGATGTTTTTATATACTATGTCAGATTCAAAGTTTAGCTGCTTATTTATAAGATTCTCTTTGGTAAAGTTTTCTCTTTAAAAATAGTTAACTCTTCACATGCTGACATGTTTCTTCCTTTTTGACATTGCTTGACGACTGTCATGTTTTCTTATATATTATTTATAGGTGTTATGCAACTTTTGACCTTTCTTATTTCGTTCCATGCATAGATGTGCCTTTAAAATATTGTATTATATTAACATTCAAGGATTGGCCAATGTGGTATTCATCACAGTTCATCACTGAATCCAGTTTCAATCAAAAATGAAATGTTTGCCAACGTACGTTGTAACAAGGCCAACCATACTACAGGCCGGAGCGCTGAGTTCGTGACGTCACTGTCCGAGTCCTACTTGACCGGCAATTCCCGTAAAAAAAGCCGCACGTTGACATACACTGCTATAAACTGGTCTCCTGTCGAATCTGTACATCCTATTGTGATGAAATGTTTAGGTATGGTAGTATTTAAAATAAAACAAAGGTAGGTTTCGAAATAACAGAAATTGCAGTTGGTTTTTATTTTAAAAGCAGAAGCTACGAACGCGTTTTATACAATTAATAGTAACCGATTAATTCAAAATATCTTGCAGAATAATTACTATACAAACTAAAATATCCAATGTTGTTTGTTTTAACTTTAGAATTGCTATGGAGCAAATATATTGGACATTTTGAAACAACCTCATAAACTATACACGACAAAGGTTTTTGGCATTTTTATAGTTCTCTTAAAGTTTTCTAGTACATGTTTCGGGGCAGAAATTACACAATAATTGTTTTTGCGAACCGGAAAGAAGAAATTGATTCGTAAATCTGCTAATAATAAACCCACCCACCCAAAGCGTGGCTGGATGGCAGTAGTGTGGGTTTGCGGGTTTTGCGCCGGAAGTGACGTCATCCGGTCACGTGACCGGAAGTGCTGAGTCATGAAAGATGTTATCTGGGGCTGAGCCAGTGACGTAGGCGGTTTTGTGACGAAATGAGTAAAAGTTCAAAGTTCAAGGTCACGGGGAGGTAATTTTAAAAAAGTACTACCTCGCACGCGTAAAATCCGATTGTGATTCGATAGTTTTAATTCGATAAAATATCGAATGAAAATTATCGAATGAAGCAATCGAATGATACGAGTGCGAGGGTGATTCGATAGTTAATCGATAATAGATATCGAATGATACGAGTGCGAGGTAGTACTGTTACAAATATTACTTTATTTTATTTACAATAATTCATGTTTACAATAGTTCCCCGTTGTTCGTTGTCATCGATGTTGATGATCCCGACGAGTCGCGGTCATCGTGTGTTTTCCTGAAGAAAGAAGGTAGATACTTTGATCCCTGCGCAGAGTCCATGTTGTGTTTTCGTCACCTATCCGTTCTGATCGGTGTTTGCATTTCATTGCTGTCAGGTGGAAATACTACCTGACGGCAATGAAGTAGAAACATCTATCAGATCTCGAGTGACATGATATTATTATTTTGTGAAGAGCGTCTCGGAGAGCTCGATGTTCACCGGTCGAGAGCCGGAGGTGAACTGTCTATTCGCTAGCTAGCGTTCTGGTATCAAACAAAAATGGTGGGGGGTAAAAGTGAGGTGGGGCGGAGCAGATGGCGGACGTCGGATGGCAGGTGGCAAGTGCGCGGCAGATGGCAGCTGGCGCGGGGAGGAAGACTTTGAATAAACTATCCATCAAGGATAATGTAATTGCTTCTGTATCAGAGGATGTTGTGGTAGACACTTCTTGTACTTGTATTTGATCAGTCGTTTCATTAGTGTCAGCTTCGTAAATATTAAAATATAAAGATGTGGAAGAAACATTATTGTATTGTATTTGTGAATCAAAGTGTACCGCGCAAGAGCTGGGCGTATAGTGATATATCGTCTGCGTGTAGGTTAGGTACTCGGCCCTTCCCCCACCACACCAGTCCCCCCACCAAGCTTTACATCGCATAATAACTTGTTTACATGTGTTAGTTAGGGTTTAGCTCTTAGACTGTTAAGACCTTAGCTCCGTAACTGAAAACCTCAATAATGTTTGCTCAACGCTGTATAATTATAACAGTTAGTGTTCTATTCGTTACGAACGAACACAATAAGCTGGACCGACTTATAATTTATACTAAATCATATATTATATTACTGCCGAGAATGTGACTTAGCAACAAACAATAATACAATATTTTACACAATTAAAAATCAAAATAAATACTGTAAATATTACTCACAATAATATTAATTATTTCAATCTTTGAGATTTATGTTATAATAGTTATTACTAATTTTCCGATGTCAAATAATAGCAGGTTACCAATTCTGTGACTACATGTTGTACTTTAAACCAAAAATAAAGAAGTTATTTAGGTCTGTGCTTGAAAATAGTTGTTCTTTGCAAATTGCCCAAGTCCCCAAGGCTATCCAAACAATTTCCAAAACGGGGAACAGCGCAGTAAGTACTTCTCACTTGAATTATAAAGTGTTCTATTCCCCGCTCTGTATTAAAGGAAGACAATCATAATCAATTAATTTAACAAGTCCCATTTAAAACCTACACATAGGCAGTGGTCAAACTCAGTTGAGAGAAACGACTCGCGACTTTTACGATAATACGTAAAACTCTTTATTTCAATGATTAGGTTAGAGGTTACGAACGAACACAATAAGCTGGACCGACTTATAATTTATACTAAATCATATATTATATTACTGCCGAGAATGTGACTTAGCAACAAACAATAATACAATATTTTACACAATTAAAAATCAAAATAAATACTGTAAATATTACTCACAATAATATTAATTATTTCAATCTTCGAGATTGATGTTATAATAGTTATTACTAATTTTCCGATGTCAAATAATAGCAGATTACCAATTCTGTGACTAGTGGCGCAACCTGTCAGTGTCAGGTTAAACCACGTACTGCTTTACCGACTTGGATGACATGATGCGGGTTGCTCTAGCGGTCGTGGGCGGAACTACTTGATAGAAAGGTTATATAAAGAATAAAAAATATACTGAGCTTAGCAATAATTTAATCAGGTTTTTTTTTTTTAGTTCTCGTCATCTTACGTAAATTTTAAATTGATTAGGTCTAACTCACCTTATAATTAACGAAAGAAGTAAATAAACAAATATTTTTTCGCAACGAACTGATTCTAAAACATTTTCTGTGTAGGTTAAGTAGTTTGAACGTAAAACGTTTTATTGGGGGTCTAAATCAATTAAAATTACTATTTATTTAAGAAACAAATTGTAACTTAATAAAAGGTTTACAAAATGATCAGCGCAACGAACTGATTCTAAAACATTTTCTGTGTAGGTTAAGTAGTTTGAACGTAAAACGTTTTATTGGGGGTCTAAATCAATTAAAATTACTATTTATTTAAGAAACAAATTGTAACTTAATAAAAGGTTTACAAAATGATCAGAAACGTTAAATATTATTACAAATTGTCTATAATATTAAAATAGCTATTTTTAATATGCATGTACCCATAAAATACATGTTAATCTTAATACTATATGTATAGTTCAATATGGTCACATGTATTGTAGTTTCAAATCTTTGCTTAAGACTGTTAATGTTCACACCTATGTACAATCGTAGGTAAACAATAAATTAAGCCATAAATAAATTTCGAAAAATCCCGTGATAAAGGATAGAACAATAGACTTATGGGAGAAACAGATGACTGGAGCTTCTCCTTTAAGCAGGAAACCCATTATGTCGGCACGACACGGCACAGCACAGCACAGGCACACTTTACATAGGGGTTAACCCATTAGTAACGGCCACGACCGCCCAGTAACGTCCCCGTCCCGTTACTACAACCTGGCACGAGGACATGAAATCGACCAAACGTAAAGAATATTTAAACAAGCGTATTCTACTATATATGTAAAGTCAATGAATATTACAAATATACCCCTGTCGCAGCAAACCTGCATACTCAGCGAATTTCCAATGGAGATATAAATGTCTTAATACTACATAAAGCCACTTATTAAGTTTCATAAAAATATATTCACAAATAAGCGATATATACAATTTTAATTATTCTCCATAAGAATAAAATTGAGGCTGAGTACGCAGGTTTGCTGCATCAACGAACACAAATGGGTTTTTATCCTAATATCAATATAAATGAACTAGGTGAAGTCATATACTAGTTTGTATTAATTTATGTTCATAATTAAGGGAGACATAGCATTTAATTATTATCCATAAGAATAACATGGGGCTGAGTACGCAGGTTTGCTGCTACGAGAGCCTTTAGCAAAAAAAAAAAAAACTTTTTTTTTGAGCAAATATCAATAGACCACAACCAGATGAAGCCTTATACCAAGTTTCATTAGTATACGTTCATAAATAAGCGAGATATAAAATTTGTCTTTTCCTCCATAAGAATAACATTAGACAACGTACTGTGTTTAGCACTTTCAATATCTCGGTAACCAATTGACGTATAGAAATGATCAAAATACCTAATTGTGTGTTTTTTAAAGCTAAATTGTAAAAACTAAAATTTGACTATTTTAAAAATGTTATGTAAAAAATTCAAAAAACCCATTTTAGGGGTACAAAACCCCCAAAAATACCCCTTCGGATGGAGCGATCTGGCTGGTTTTCGAACTTAAAAGTCATAAATGTTGCTTTACACGTTTATACCAAATTTCATTAAAATCGGATTATTTTTACGAGTTATCGGGCTCACGGACACACACACATATATATATATATATATATATATATATATATATTTATTTATTTATTTATACGTATAAAAATACAGTTTCGAACGAATGGTGTTTTTGGGGTCTGGGGACCTCAAACAAAAAGTTATCATGGTCCCGGGCCTAGGTCTTACCGTGCCGACTACGGTAATAGCTTCTTCCCTATAGTGGAAATTCGCTAACAACAATAAATAAGTATGCAATGATATGTTTATTTCATGTCTAATACAATATTTATAAAATATGATTTGTTTAAATAATTACAGATCATCTTAATCCGCGATTGTCTATAACATTACTACATGCTATTAGAGGCACGTAACACACCATTTTTATTTTATTTTATTGGAACCATTTTGTTTAAACTGTATGTTCCTAGAACTATTTTTAAGTCCAACAAACCTTACATTAAAGGCATGTTTCGTGTATTCTGCTTCAAAATATATCATAATAAATTATCATGGTAGTTATTTTTTCAATTACAACCACAGTACATTGGGCAGTTATCGTCCTTTGCATAATGTCATTTCGTAACCCTTGATTCTCCATTTGAAGAAAAAGGCCAGTAAAAGATATGTCAGCTTTGTACTATAAATATTCATACGACCCTCGTCCTCGAGATGCACAGACGTGCTTAAATCTATTTTATCATCTCAAGACTTGTATTTGCCCTCATTTTTATCAAGAGTTTCGTTATTTCAGTTCATTACTCCAAATAAAAGATGCATTTTTTTGAACGAAGGCATTTTCCCTGATAACCCAGACGCCCTAGAAAATAAGTTTACCAGCCAATTAGGATTATTACAAAACGAGACCAGCTTTAAGATAACCTCGACCGTTGTTTTGCAGTGACATTGTTATAAAAATTGCACTTTGCTCACCAGAGGGTCAAGGAAGCTACTTATTGAAAAACTTACCCCGTTTCCTTCGAGATTAAATTATTCAAATCAAACGATAATTTTGTTGTCTCATGTGATTATTTGAAACTAGAAGTTAATTGGGAGCAGTAGTGCATGTGTCAAACACGATAAATTAGTTTGTTAAATTAAATCAGTGAGTTTTTTATCAGCAGCAGACAAATTTAGGGAAATAAAGCGTTTAAAAAGATATGTTGTCGTAACTATTGTTAGCAAAGGTTTTATTGAAAAGCTTTATAATATTTTACCTCTGATTGTTTTACATGTATAGTTTTACACGTTTGCAGCATATTTACCTTTCGTTCATATATGGGTGACCTCAAAACTACCTGATACGGTAGTAACGTTGTAGTATTGTACAATGCATAAAAGGACAAACAGAAGACAGACATACATCTGATTTTTTATATATTTAGACGATAAAGATAGGATCGATATGTGAGATTTCAAATCTGTAGGCTTTATCGTTATGGAATTTCGTGATAGGTCAGTCAGTGTATTTGGATTGTATATATTAAGGTTAATAGTTAGTAATTATATCTATTATAACAGTGTGGTCATTTTGTTTGGACCACCATTGGAATATACAATGGTGCCTCAATGATTTCATGATACAGCACCGATTGAAACCAGTATGTATTTAGATGATATTTTTTAGGTTAGTTAAGCTTTATTTTGTTCCGTTTGTGTATTTTGCTTTTTTGTTAAATAAATAGTAAACAACAACGATTAAAAGAGTTTTTTTTTTTTTTTGCCAATCTATCACAGTTCTGGATTATAATTTCCAATGTTAGGTAAGATTATGATTCTAGTAAATTTTATAATTTGTTCAATGTTTCATGCAAAAACTTTATTTATTATTATTATATTTCGTTTTGAAAAACTAATAATATAATTTAAATTTAATAGCAGTAAACGTTATAAATCAAATAAACTATACACGTTTTTAAAACTTGTTTTTATATATTGTAAATTAATTAGTTAAGCTATTTAGAACCTGTTACAGTCAGGGCGCAACCTCAGTACCGTATAGCGTCTTATGGGATATTGACAACGCGAGCTCAGTTAAATGAGGTTTACAGCCAAGGGATATTTTTATTGGCAATATTTATATATAACCTTTATTTTGATCGAAAAACAAAATTTACCACTCCATGGCCGCCATATCTGATTTACTCGATACATTCATCAATGTTTGACACATATTTTAGTATTACTTACTTCACTCATCAAGGTGCCTCTTTGGCCCTAGCTGCTTGCTAAGAAATATACCGTGTTCCGCACCCCGAAAATTCAAACAGCTAATCTTGATTTGTATTAGTTCCACGGGCTAACCACAGATTGAAGCACACAACTATCATAGTTTACGGGGAAACCGCAACAGGTCGGCTAGTTAATTATACAATATATTTATTTTAATTACCTACTTAAGTCATCCGATCAAACAACAATAACACACACAACTATACATGTTGTTTTTTGTTACTTATAATTTGCGATAATAACTACCTTCGTTATGATCTCTGTACGGATAAACGCAAGCTCATAATTTTCATTAGTCTTGTCCCCCAGCTTTGCTATCTATATATTGATAGGGCAAGGTTATCCTTTGCGACCTGCTTTACTTTGTCTGGCACCTCATTCCAGCTTTGGTTCTCAGCCAGTATACACGTGCTCTATTCATTTTCCCTTCCATCCAACAACACCATGTCTTCTCCTCTGACTCCCGAAAAACTTCAACGTTTGAAGGAGTCCTTGAAGAAGTCGACGGAAAGAAGAAGCGGATTTAAGAAACCTTCAGCTTTTAAGTCTGCTCTTAGACGTGATTTTCGGTGTCATCCATTATATTTTCACCAGCGACCCTCAACTCAGCCTCAGCCTTCTACGTCCACAGCTCGACCTTCAACACCACCACTAACTGTAGATGAGGTGATGGAGCGGACAAGAGTGATGGGGATCAATGATTTGGTGACGCCGATCGACACCTCCAAGGCCGAGTTCCGGAATCTGAAGAGGATGACGGAGTACAAGTTTGTGGCTAGGAACGGGGACCACGTGTTCCTCTTCCAACACACCGACCACTACGTCGAGGTGCGTCTGCCGCAGACTTGTCCACCACCACCCCCTCTGATAAACGACACCCAGGAGTTGTACTTCATGAGACAAGATGGGAGGGTAAAGTGGGTTTTAAAAAATAAAGTTTAAATTAAGCAGCGATCCTCAGCACGCAAACGGTCCTTTTTAGGACCGTAAATTTTATAATTTGTTGAATGTTTCATGCAAAAACTTTATTTATTATTATTATATTTCGTTTTGAAAAACTAATAATATAATTTAAATTTAATAGCAGTAAACGTTATAAATCAAATAAACTATACACGTTTTTAAAACTTGTTTTTATATATTGTAAATTAATTAGTTAAGCTATTTAGAACCTGTTACAGTCAGGGCGCAACCTCAGTACCGTATAGCGTCTTATGGGATATTGACAACGCGAGCTCAGTTAAATGAGGTTTACAGCCAAGGGATATTTTTATTGGCAATATTTATATATAACCTTTATTTTGATCGAAAAACAAAATTTACCACTCCATGGCCGCCATATCTGATTTACTCGATACATTCATCAATGTTTGACACATATTTTAGTATTACTTACTTCACTCATCAAGGTGCCTCTTTGGCCCTAGCTGCTTGCTAAGAAATATACCGTGTTCCGCACCCCGAAATTCAAACAGCTAATCTTGATTTGTATTAGTTCCACGGGCTAACCACAGATTGAAGCACACAACTATCATAGTTTACGGGGAAACCGCAACAGGTCGGCTAGTTAATTATACAATATATTTATTTTAATTACCTACTTAAGTCATCCGATCAAACAATAATAACACACACAACTATACATGTTGTTTTTTGTTACTTATAATTTGCGATAATAACTACCTTCGTTATGATCTCTGTACGGATAAACGCAAGCTCATAATTTTCATTAGTCTTGTCCAGTACCCAATTTACTAATAAAACAATAACAAATATATCGTGCATTGTTAAATACCTACAGACACCAAACCTCTACGTGGTGCTGAGTAAAACTCTGGAATAAATTCAATCCCATCAGTGGTATTGGCAGCCGGTTATGATTTTTTATGATGTATCACTTTATCGATCCTGGCGGTTATTCAAACAATTTCCAAAACGGGGAACAGCGCAGTAAGTACTTCTCACTTGAATTATAAAGTGTTCTATTCCCCGCTCTGTATTAAAGGAAGACAATCATAATCAATTAATTTAACAAGTCCCATTTAAAACCTACACATAGGCAGTGGTCAAACTCAGTTGAGAGAAACGACTCGCGACTTTTACGATAATACGTAAAACTCTTTATTTCAATGATTAGGTTAGAGGTTACGAACGAACACAATAAGCTGGACCGACTTATAATTTATACTAAATCATATATTATATTACTGCCGAGAATGTGACTTAGCAACAAACAATAATACAATATTTTACACAATTAAAAATCAAAATAAATACTGTAAATATTACTCACAATAATATTAATTATTTCAATCTTCGAGATTGATGTTATAATAGTTATTACTAATTTTCCGATGTCAAATAATAGCAGGTTACCAATTCTGTGACTTGAAGTGTAAACTCACGGTGAAAGTGTTACATGTTAGTTGGTCCTTTTGCAAAAGAAATTTCTGCACAATAACTAAGTATACAAAATTATTGGTTTTTAATGCATACTTTTGAAAGAGTTTAAATAGAGTAGAGATAATTGAAACTTGAGATTCGTAATCAAATGAAATATGAAAAGCGGTAAAAAACCTGCTCATGTTTATAATTGACAGCTTTTCCTGATGGAGGTTTTGATTGCATTTTAATGAGCTCTTAGACGAAGTGGGGGTGAATGATAAACCTCTTCCTCTTATCATTCTCAACCGAAACATGGACCGGTACAGTTGTAATATCTGCGCTAAAAGCTTTCCTCGTCGATGCGGGGTTAATCGGCACATGCGCGAACAACACACAGCATGTGATCCTGTTGTTTGCCCTTTCTGCGGAGTTCATTTTCGCAGAGAGGAAAAGTTGGACAGACACATTCGGTGTGGCGCTTGCCGTGGGGAACGACCGCAGCCTTTACCCCCGAGTGGAGCACGGCCGCAGCTTGGCAACTTGCAACGTCCGCAGCCTTCACCCCCGAGTGGAGCACGACCGCAGCTTGGCAACTTGCAACGTCCGCAGCCTTCACCCCCGAGTGGAGCACGACCGCAGCTTGGCAACTTCCAAAAACAGTCAAGATCGTGTCCCAGAGATGCATCGCCTCCACCTTCACCTCCGAGATGTGCACGTGTGCAACGTCCAATTGGTAATACTTAATAGTAATAATAGTATTAAAAAAAAAAAGAATTATAGGGATACAGGAAAAAGTTGTATTTCTAAAAAAAAAAAAAGTTATTTGTCAGCCATTTAAATATTTCAAAGACAAATTCCATGAAAACTAGCAACTGAAACAAAATTTTACAAGACATACAATTTAAAGCACTGTGTACTCCAAATCCAATGATATTTTTTTACCGTAAAAATCGGTTAATAAACAAAAAAAGTTATGACAATTTTTTATAATACATTTCAAAATGTCGGCCATATACAAATTTTCAAAGTCAAATTCCTTAGTTCATTTGACCAAGTCCTTTTAAATTTTGTTTTAGTTGCTGGTTTTCTAGGAATTTGACTTTAAAATGTGTATATGGCAGCCATTTTAAACAAAATTACCATAAATTTTTATTTATTATCCGGTGTCACCCTGCGGTGATATCGCATTTTTGTGACACCCTGTATATATATATATATATATATATATATATATATATATATTTGAACGAATAGTGTTTTCAGCATCTGGGGACCTCAAAACAAAAAGTTATCATAGTCTCGGGGTCTAAGTCTTACCATGCCACCTACGTATAGGGGAGATTCGCTACAATTATATAAGTAGAAACACACGTCAGTTAATCTAAAATACCCCCGTAGCAGCAAACCTGCGTACTCAGCGAATTTCCAATGCATATTTATGTATCATAATACCACATAAAGCCATATACCAAGTTTAATCAATATAAATTCATGAATAAACGATTTATGACATTTTAATTATTCTCCATAAGAATAACATGGCAGCTGAGTACATGGCAGCAGGTTTGCTGAAGCAAAGAACACAACAAAAAAAAAATAGGGGTTTATACAAATATCAATATAACTCATGTAGGTAAAGCCACATACCAAATTTCATTAATTTATTTTCATAATGAAGGCAGATAACACGTTACTTATTCTCCATAAGAATAACATAGGGCTGAGTACGCAGGTTTGCTGCTACGGTAGCCTTGGGTAAAAAATTGTCTTTTTGAGCAAACACCAATGGTTCACAACCAGATGAAGCCGTATACCAAGTTTTGTCAGTATACGTTCATAAATAAGCAAGATATAAAATTTTGATTTTTCTCCATAAGAATAACATTAGACAACGTACTGTGTTTAGCACTTTCAATATCTTAGTAACCAATTGACGTAGAGAAATGATCAAAATACCAAATTGTGTGTTTTTTTTTTAAGCTGAATCCAATGGAAAAAAAAATAAAATTTGACTATTTCCAAAATTATATATATATATAAAAAAAATTCGAAAAACCCATTTTTGGGGTACAAAACCCCCATATACAGTTTCGAACGAATGGTGTTTTTGGGGTCTGGGGACCTCAAAACGAAAAGTTATCATGGTCCCAGGCCTAGGTCTTACCATGCCGACTACGGTAATAGCTTCTTCTCTATAGGGGAAATTCGCTAAAAGTATAGACTTAATCACATGTTTTAATGTAAACAAAGCAGACAACTTTTTTTGAAATTTGGAGCAAATGTGGAGAGTAACATTTATGACTTTAGGTTCGAAAATCATATCAATCAAAAATCTGTTTTTTTTTTTTCTTTGCAAATTTGACCCAGAAATGTTAAAAACATTCAATATCAATATTAATTATCTCTTTCAATCAGTTTTAGTTACAACTTAAACTTAGTAATTTATATCAGAATTCAACTTTGTCTAATAATTCATCCATGCTATAGGATACATTCGTAAAGTCCCTGTTGCAGAGATGTTCAAAGTTATGGAGAATAAATAAAATTCTACATCTCGATTATTTATGAAACTTTATCTTTCTCGTTGCAGCAAACCTGCGTCCTCAATCCTAATGTTATTCTTATGGAGAATAAAATAAAATGCTATATATCACTTATTTATGGATGTATATTTGTGAAACTTGGTAAATAGCTCTATATAAGCATTGGAAATTCGCTGAGTACGCAGGTTTGCTGCGACGGGGGTATTTAATTTTCCCTCAACATGTAAATAGTAAAGCAAAAAATACTGTATTAATATTTGTGTCTTCTCTTTCTTTTTTAGCAGTTGTAAGACCTATACCTCGGGATGATCCGGCTGTGGTGGATGCCCCCGAGGTAATTGACTTAACGGTCGATTAGAAGATCGCAAGAGAAACCAACTGCAGACGGCTGACAATGGTCATACCACGGATTATTCAAAGTAAGCAGCTGGTTTTGTAAGTTGTAGGAGCAATATTTTGATAAATACATATCTAATGGTACATTGTAATCGATTTCGATTTGTCACACCGTTCATCTGCCCGCGGCGCAGCGTTCGTTCGTTTACACGCTTCTGTACATCTTAGTAATTAATGAAAATGGAATGAAACTTGATGTTGTATACGAAAAACTACTGAACCGACTGGGTTGAAACTTTACACAAATGTAGATCTTGAAGTGTAAACTCACGGTGATATTATTATAATATAAAACATGAATCAATTTTATGACGCAGCATTTTAATATATTTTTTCAACTTTCTACGATGGTCAACAATGGCATGACATCTTGCAAACCTGCATAGCAATGAGCAAACTGTAGAAGTAAGACTCTTAAAATCTACATCATTTAATGCATACAAAGCAATAAACCATACGTTTATTATATTTAGATTATGCCTACTCATTGGCTAGTAGTTTCTACTGTTGCATTGTAAAAATAACAGGAGACAAAGGTCACTGATAATCCCCTTTAAAAGCGTCTAAGCGTAAGTTGCTATTGAGTCTCTTCAGACATACGATGGCCTTTACACTCTGATAAGAGACACGCCTCTTACACCACATGACTGATCTTTGCAAGGCCCGGTACTGGGTTGTCTACCACGTTTAGAAGTTAGCAGTTCGGTAAAATTAGGCCCGTTATGTTAACAAATATGTAATAACTTTGAAATAAATCCAGATTTAAATTGATTTTGCATTAAATTAAGTATATGTATATGTATGTTTATTTATTATGTATGAAAGTCCTTCAGCAGCAAACACTTTTAACTTGTTTAATGAATTGTAAGTCACTATCAGCTGTTGTCAATGTATCGATGTTCCAGATAGTATGTTCAGTAATTACTTGTTTGAAAGCAATTTAATACAAAATAAAAATAAACAAACCAACTTAAACATCTTTGTGAATTTCAAAGCAAAATTATTTAACTTTATTTTCTACACTTTCGTAGCCAACTAATGCCTTAAAATATTGGTGGATTAATTATTCTGAACATGATTGCCTAAACTGGACTAACTAACGTAATATTTTAAGAAGATGCCCAATAAACACACTATAACGTTGTTACTATTGTCCCTTGTCCTCTTATCCCCGTCTGTGAGGGGAGTTGATCCTTCAATTAAGGGTAGAAGACATCCTTCGTCAGCGAATAGCGGCTTAGCAAACCCAATTACTTTTATCATCTCATCTACTCGTAACATGTGCGGTATTTGTTGTTTTCATTACACAATGCTACTTAGTAAGAAGTTTAAATCTACCTTTATATTTGGTTTTAATTGCAAAGTTGTTTATAAAAAGTTACATTTAAAGGCTTTTGACGAGTATAAGTTCCATATTTGTGTTGCGGATCATAATTTTCGAACTAATAACAAAATATAACTCTATACTGTTATTTTCAAAAATCACCCCATCTAATTTTGTTAATAACTTTAATTTTCTTAAAAAAGACAATTAAATAATTTTAATAAGAAAAAATGTTTTACAAAAATACCACAATAATTCAACCATCTTTTGTTCAGTAAAATATAAGCAATATTTTGATAAATACATATCTAATGGTACATTGTAATCGATTTCGTTTTGTCACACCGTTCATCTGCCCGCGGCGCAGCGTTCGTTCGTTTACACGCTTCTGTACATCTTAGTAATTAATGAAAATGGAATAAAACTTATGTATTTCAATTTTTTTTTTTCTGCATGTATATAGTACAAATATACAGTATGAATATATTCCAGATCAAAATTTTATATATATATAGATATGAAATGTTTAATAATTAGAACATTAGAGAGTTAGAAGTCGGTTGTAGCTTGTCAACCAATCAGTGCTGACCTACAGCGGCAAGCCGGCCGGTGCATAACTATTATCACTTAACGACCCAGCGAACGATGATAGGGAATTATCCGTTGCATATTCTGTATGATCTGCATGAGTGCATACTTTATTTACTTTTGAACTCTAATAATCTATACCTATAAAAGGCGAAGCCCTCACTGACTCACTCATCACAAATTCTCCTACTTCCCATTTACCAAGTGAGTTAAAAAACAAGCAAATCCTTTCTCCAGCTCGATGTTCACCGGTCGAGAGCCGGAGGGCTACAATTTTGCTTGTTTCTATCAGATCTTCTCTTTTTAAATTCTCAGTTAATTTCATTAGGCTAGAAGGCATAGATCGAAACGAATCAATAAACCTAAGTTTTATTTTGCCAACCTTTTTAGAGAAGCTTATAAATTTTTCCATTGTTGTTGCTAAAACATCTATTGCCCCATCATCTCTTCCTAACTCCGGGATTATGAAATGAGAGTCATATCCGCTAAGGTTATGTAGAACAACGGGTATAAAAGATGGCACTTTGTAATTTAAGTTGCAAGCGTTACAGGCTCCTGTAAGATGGTCGTGATCGCGCACTTTAACGTTATCTGGTGTAAATAGGTTATTACACAGATAACATGTTGTTGCCAAATTGTGATGTTGAAGTTGGTGTTCTTCCATAGGTTGCATCGGTATTTTAATTTTGTAGAGTTCTTCAACCTTAGAGACAATGTAATACAAATCATCTACAAAGTGTTTCACTGCTTGTTCACCGCGATAAATCTTCGGAGCAGATGTTAGTCCAAATTCTTGAAGATGTTCTTCAGACATCTTCCAATATCTTACCAAACAAAGATTTTTTTCTAAGTCCCGAAGTGGGTCAAGGTCATCTGAACATGTTGCCAAAACGGGGAATAGAGCAGTATGTGATTCCCACTTGGACCACAAACTGCTCTATTCCCCGCTCTGTATTAGGGAAGTGAATTTTGAAGAAAGGTCACAGTTATAGGCAATAAACCTGATAACAGAACCTTTTATTAATTTATCCAAACAAAAGGAAGTTACAGATAGTTTGCAGGGAGTATTTGCAAAAGTTTCTCGAGGGTAAGATGGGTAATGTCAACCGGTTTGCGCGCCGTATTGACATAAGGTCGGTTTGCGCGCCATACCTTTTTGTAAGGGGTTAGGAAAAGGATGAGAAACATACTGATCAGTTAAAGTTAATTTTCCAAAGACCAACCAAGGTCGGTTTTACAAAGGTTAACAACATCCTGAAACCCAGTCGGACGTTGGTCTGTAACGGGCGCCAGGCAACTGCGAACCAAAGTTTTGACCAAGATCAGTTTTAAAGCGTGAAAGAAAAGTACATATTTCATTAGTAAATAAAACACTTCAAAGACCAACACCACAAATAATTACAAACACCAACACTAACAAACGATATGGTCAGTTTACAACAGTCGCGCACTCTGAAACCGCAAGGACGTTCATCACTGTGTAGGCGTCAGAGTACTACGAACCGAAGTACAATAATACCTGACCAAGGTCCCCTTAAGTTTATTTCCCTGAAGATGTATTCCCCCCAAGATAAGCAAAATGATCAGTTAACAACAGTCGTGCACTCTGAAACCGCAAGGACGTTCATCACTGTGTAGGCGCCAGAGTACTACGAACCGAAGTACAATAATCACCTGACCAAGATCCCCTTAGATTTAACCAAGATAAGCAAACTAACTGAATCTGTTTCTCGTAAGTGAGGGCTAAGATAGGGAAAAAAAGTCATCCGGTTTTCATGCCGTAATGACTCAAGGTCGGTTTTCGTGCCGTACCTTTTTTTGTAAGGGGTTAGGAAAGGTGTTTATTTGAGAAACATAATCCCCCCTGAGATATTTAAAGACATAAGGTCGGTTTTCGTGCCATACCTTTTTGAATGGGAGCGTGAAAGAAAAGTACATATTTCATTAGTAAATAAAAACACTTCAAAGACACTTTAAAACCAACACCAAACTAACTACAGTTAAACTAACTACATTACCTAGCAGCAAACTACAAGCGTTATCTAACATGCTTAAACAAACTAACTAAACATGCAAGGGCGCGGATCTCTTAATTGCGCGTCGGGCCCAACGCACACTTAACAGACCTACGCTGCAGCAGGCACTGCAACCCAGTGGGACGTTCATCGCAACGGGCGGCAGGCTACTGCGAAGAGACGCTCGAAATCTCGGGTTATATAGACGGAGAATGGGAAATCGGGATATTAAGGGGAAAGCGGGATAAGGGATAACCCTGCTTCGTTGCGGGATTTTATCCCGCACTTCCAAGAACATTTTTCCCTCGACCTTGAAATAAAGTATATTGTGAATAATAAACACAGTAATTAGTTTACTTTTAATCTGTCTTAAATACTTCTTTTGTTTGTTAACAAATTACATTCTCGACGTGGGGAACGACCGCAGCCTTCACCCCCGAGTGGAGCACGGCCGCAGCTTGGCAACTTGCAACGTCCGCAGCCTTCACCCCCGAGTGGAGCACGACCGCAGCTTGGCAACTTGCAACGTCCGCAGCCTTCACCCCCGAGTGGAACACGACCGCAGCTTGGCAACTTCCAACAACAGTCAAGATCGTGTCCCAGAGATGCATCGCCTCCACCTTCACCTCCGAGATGTGCACGTGTGCAACGTCCAATTGGTAATACTTAATAGTAATAATAGTATTAAAAAAAAAAAAAAAAAGAATTATAGGGATACAGGAAAAAGTTGTATTTCTAAAAAAAAAAAAAAGTTATTTGTCAGCCATTTAAATATTTCAAAGACAAATTCCATGAAAACTAGCAACTGAAACAAAATTTTACAAGACATACAATTTAAAGCACTGTGTACTCCAAATCCAATGATATTTTTTTACCGTAAAAATCGGTTAATAAACAAAAAAAGTTATGACAATTTTTTATAATACATTTCAAAATGTCGGCCATATACAAATTTTCAAAGTCAAATTCCTTAGTTCATTTGACCAAGTCCTTTTAAATTTTATGTCTTGTAAAATTTTATGTCTATTACGCAGGTTTGCTGCTACGGTAGCCTTGGGTAAAAAATTGTCTTTTTGAGCAAACACCAATGGTCCACAACCAGATGAAGCCGTATACCAAGTTTTGTCAGTATACGTTCATAAATAAGCAAGATATAAAATTTTGATTTTTCTCCATAAGAATAACATTAGACAACGTACTGTGTTTAGCACTTTCAATATCTTGGTAACCAATTGACGTAGAGAAATGATCAAAATACCAAATTGTGTGTTTTTTTTTTAAGCTGAATCCAATGGAAAAAAAAATAAAATTTGACTATTTCCAAAATTATATATATATATAAAAAATTCGAAAAACCCATTTTTGGGGGTACAAAACCCCCATATACAGTTTCGAACGAATGGTGTTTTTGAGGTCTGGGGACCTCAAAACGAAAAGTTATCATGGCCCCAGGCCTAGGTCTTACCATGCCGACTACGGTAATAGCTTCTTCCCTATAGGGGAAATTCGCTAAAAGTATAGACTTAATCACATGTTTTAATGTAAACAAAGCAGACAACTTTTTTTGAAATTTGGAGCAAATGTGGAGAGTAACATTTATGACTTTAGGTTCGAAAATCATATCAATCAAAAATCTGTTTTTTTTTTCTTTGCAAATTTGACCCAGAAATGTTAAAAACATTCAATATCAATATTAATTATCTCTTTCAATCAGTTTTAGTTACAACTTAAACTTAGTAATTTATATCAGAATTCAACTTTGTCTAATAATTCATCCATGGTATAGGATACATTCGTAAAGTCCCTGTTGCAGAGATGTTCAAAGTTGTAAACACAGTACGTTGTCCAATGTTATCCTCATGGAGAATAAATAAAATTCTACATCTCGATTATTTATGAAACTTTATCTTTCTCGTTGCAGCAAACCTGCGTCCTCAATCCTAATGTTATTCTTATGGATAATAAAATAAAATGCTATATATCACTTATTTATGGATGTATATTTGTGAAACTTGGTAAATAGCTCTATATAAGCATTGGAAATTCGCTGAGTACGCAGGTTTGCTGCGACGGGGGTATTTAATTTTCCCTCAACATGTAAATAGTAAAGCAAAAAAATACTGTATTAATATTTGTGTCTTCTCTTTCTTTTTTTTTTTAGCAGTTGTAAGACCTATACCTCGGGATGATCCGGCTGTGGTGGATGCCCCCGAGGTAATTGACTTAACGGTCGATTAGAAGATCGCAAGAGAAACCAACTGCAGACGGCTGACAATGGTCATACCACGGATTATTCAAAGTAAGCAGCTAAATACATATCTAATGGTACATTGTAATCGATTTCGATTTGTCACACCGTTCATCTGCCCGCGGCGCAGCGTTCGTTCGTTTACACGCTTCTGTACATCTTAGTAATTAATGAAAATGGAATGAAACTTGATGTTGTATACAAAAAACTACTGAACCGACTGGGTTGAAACTTTACACAAATGTAGATCTTGAAGTGTAAACTCACGGTGATATTATTATAATATAAAACATGAATCAATTTTATGACGCAGCATTTTAATATATTTTTTCAACTTTCTACGATGGTCAACAATGGCATGACATTTTTCTTCAAATGGAGAATCAAGGGTTACGAAATGACATTATGCAAAGGACGATAACTGCCCAATGTACTGTGGTTGTAATTGAAAAAATAACTACCATGATAATTTATTATGATATATTTTGAAGCAGAATACACGAAACATGCCTTTAATGTAAGGTTTGTTGGACTTAAAAATAGTTCTAGGAACATACAGTTTAAACAAAATGGTTCCAATAAAATAAAATAAAAATGGTGTGTTACGTGCCTCTAATAGCATGTAGTAATGTTATAGACAATCGCGGATTAAGATGATCTGTAATTATTTAAACAAATCATATTTTATAAATATTGTATTAGACATGAAATAAACATATCTTTGCATACTTATTTATTGTTGTTAGCGAATTTCCACTATAGGGAAGAAGCTATTACCGTAGTCGGCACGGTAAGACCTAGGCCCGGGACCATGATAACTTTTTGTTTGAGGTCCCCAGACCCCAAAAACACCATTCGTTCGAAACTGTATTTTTATACGTATAAATAAATAAATAATATATATATATATATATATGTGTGTGTCCGTGAGCCCGATATCTCGTAAAAATAATCCGATTTTAATGAAATTTGGTATAAACGTGTAAAGCAACATTTATGACTTTTAAGTTCGAAAACCAGCCAGATCGCTCCATCCGAAGGGGTATTTTTGGGGGTTTTGTACCCCTAAAATGGGTTTTTTGAATTTTTTACATAACATTTTTAAAATAGTCAAATTTTAGTTTTTACAATTTAGCTTTAAAAAACACACAATTAGGTATTTTGATCATTTCTATACGTCAATTGGTTACCGAGATATTGAAAGTGCTAAACACAGTACGTTGTCTAATGTTATTCTTATGGAGGAAAAGACAAATTTTATATCTCGCTTATTTATGAACGTATACTAATGAAACTTGGTATAAGGCTTCATCTGGTTGTGGTCTATTGATATTTGCTCAAAAAAAAAAGTTTTTTTTTTTTTGCTAAAGGCTCCCGTAGCAGCAAACCTGCGTACTCAGCCCCATGTTATTCTTATGGATAATAATTAAATGCTATGTCTCCCTTAATTATGAACATAAATTAATACAAACTAGTATATGACTTCACCTAGTTCATTTATATTGATATTAGGATAAAAACCCATTTGTGTTCGTTGATGCAGCAAACCTGCGTACTCAGCCTCAATGTTATTCTTATGGAGAATAATTAAAATTGTATATATCGCTTATTTGTGAATATATTTTTATGAAACTTGGTAAGTGGCTTTATGTAGTATTAAGACATTTATATCTCCATTGGAAATTCGCTGAGTATGCAGGTTTGCTGCGACAGGGGTATATTTGTAATATTCATTGACTTTACATATATAGTAGAATACGCTTGTTTAAATATTCTTTACGTTTGGTCGATTTCATGTCCTCGTGCCAGGTTGTAGTAACGGGACGGGGACGTTACTGGGCGGTCGTGGCCGTTACTAATGGGTTAACCCCTATGTAAAGTGTGCCTGTGCTGTGCTGTGCCGTGCCGTGCCGACATAATGGGTTTCCTGCTTAAAGGAGAAGCTCCAGTCATCTGTTTCTCCCATAAGTCTATTGTTCTATCCTTTATCACGGGATTTTTCGAAATTTATTTATGGCTTAATTTATTGTTTACCTACGATTGTACATAGGTGTGAACATTAACAGTCTTAAGCAAAGATTTGAAACTACAATACATGTGACCATATTGAACTATACATATAGTATTAAGATTAACATGTATTTTATGGGTACATGCATATTAAAAATAGCTATTTTAATATTATAGACAATTTGTAATAATATTTAACGTTTCTGATCATTTTGTAAACCTTTTATTAAGTTACAATTTGTTTCTTAAATAAATAGTAATTTTAATTGATTTAGACCCCCAATAAAACGTTTTACGTTCAAACTACTTAACCTACACAGAAAATGTTTTAGAATCAGTTCGTTGCGCTGATCATTTTGTAAACCTTTTATTAAGTTACAATTTGTTTCTTAAATAAATAGTAATTTTAATTGATTTAGACCCCCAATAAAACGTTTTACGTTCAAACTACTTAACCTACACAGAAAATGTTTTAGAATCAGTTCGTTGCGAAAAAATATTTGTTTATTTACTTCTTTCGTTAATTATAAGGTGAGTTAGACCTAATCAATTTAAAATTTACGTAAGATGACGAGAACTAAAAAAAAAAAAACCTGATTAAATTATTGCTAAGCTCAGTATATTTTTTATTCTTTATATAACCTTTCTATCAAGTAGTTCCGCCCACGACCGCTAGAGCAACCCGCATCATGTCATCCAAGTCGGTAAAGCAGTACGTGGTTTAACCTGACACTGACAGGTTGCGCCACTAGTCACAGAATTGGTAATCTGCTATTATTTGACATCGGAAAATTAGTAATAACTATTATAACATCAATCTCGAAGATTGAAATAATTAATATTATTGTGAGTAATATTTACAGTATTTATTTTGATTTTTAATTGTGTAAAATATTGTATTATTGTTTGTTGCTAAGTCACATTCTCGGCAGTAATATAATATATGATTTAGTATAAATTATAAGTCGGTCCAGCTTATTGTGTTCGTTCGTAACCTCTAACCTAATCATTGAAATAAAGAGTTTTACGTATTATCGTAAAAGTCGCGAGTCGTTTCTCTCAACTGAGTTTGACCACTGCCTATGTGTAGGTTTTAAATGGGACTTGTTAAATTAATTGATTATGATTGTCTTCCTTTAATACAGAGCGGGGAATAGAACACTTTATAATTCAAGTGAGAAGTACTTACTGCGCTGTTCCCCGTTTTGGAAATTGTTTGGATAGCCATGGGGACTTGGGCAATTTGCAAAGAACAACTATTTTCAAGCACAGACCTAAATAACTTCTTTATTTTTGGTTTAAAGTACAACATGTAGTCACAGAATTGGTAACCTGCTATTATTTGACATCGGAAAATTAGTAATAACTATTATAACATAAATCTCAAAGATTGAAATAATTAATATTATTGTGAGTAATATTTACAGTATTTATTTTGATTTTTAATTGTGTAAAATATTGTATTATTGTTTGTTGCTAAGTCACATTCTCGGCAGTAATATAATATATGATTTAGTATAAATTATAAGTCGGTCCAGCTTATTGTGTTCGTTCGTAACGAATAGAACACTAACTGTTATAATTATACAGCGTTGAGCAAACATTATTGAGGTTTTCAGTTACGGAGCTAAGGTCTTAACAGTCTAAGAGCTAAACCCTAACTAACACATGTAAACAAGTTATTATGCGATGTAAAGCTTGGTGGGGGGACTGGTGTGGTGGGGGAAGGGCCGAGTACCTAACCTACACGCAGACGATATATCACTATACGCCCAGCTCTTGCGCGGTACACTTTGATTCACAAATACAATACAATAATGTTTCTTCCACATCTTTATATTTTAATATTTACGAAGCTGACACTAATGAAACGACTGATCAAATACAAGTACAAGAAGTGTCTACCACAACATCCTCTGATACAGAAGCAATTACATTATCCTTGATGGATAGTTTATTCAAAGTCTTCCTCCCCGCGCCAGCTGCCATCTGCCGCGCACTTGCCACCTGCCATCCGACGTCCGCCATCTGCTCCGCCCCACCTCACTTTTACCCCCCACCATTTTTGTTTGATACCAGAACGCTAGCTAGCGAATAGACAGTTCACCTCCGGCTCTCGACCGGTGAACATCGAGCTCTCCGAGACGCTCTTCACAAAATAATAATATCATGTCACTCGAGATCTGATAGATGTTTCTACTTCATTGCCGTCAGGTAGTATTTCCACCTGACAGCAATGAAATGCAAACACCGATCAGAACGGATAGGTGACGAAAACACAACATGGACTCTGCGCAGGGATCAAAGTATCTACCTTCTTTCTTCAGGAAAACACACGATGACCGCGACTCGTCGGGATCATCAACATCGATGACAACGAACAACGGGGAACTATTGTAAACATGAATTATTGTAAATAAAATAAAGTAATATTTGTAACAGTACTACCTCGCACTCGTATCATTCGATATCTATTATCGATTAACTATCGAATCACCCTCGCACTCGTATCATTCGATTGCTTCATTCGATAATTTTCATTCGATATTTTATCGAATTAAAACTATCGAATCACAATCGGATTTTACGCGTGCGAGGTAGTACTTTTTTAAAATTACCTCCCCGTGACCTTGAAATTTGAACTTTTACTGATTTCGTCACAAAACCGCCTACGTCACTGGCTCAGCCCCAGATAACATCTTTCATGACTCAGCACTTCCGGTCACGTGACCGGATGACGTCACTTCCGGCGCAAAACCCGCAAACCCACACTACTGATGGCAAAGCGAGACTAGTGTACAAGTTGAACACTAGTGCAATAGTAAAGTGTACCACCATTTTTCCTTTGATTATTAAACAAATACAAAGTTTTATCGAAAAATTTGTGAGATAAAAGTTGTAGTTTAACTGATTAGCTACAACTTTTCCGCTGAAGTTTCTTTCTAACGAAAAACAAAAAAAGATTCACGCCTAGTGATTTTTTCGTGTCCCACTATTATAAATCTTATATGCTTGTAATTAACAAAAGTTCAAACATTTGTTTAACTAAATGGTTGTTACACTGTTGGATTCCGTATGGCATGCAGGTATCAAATATATAAGTTGAATTGTAATGCAATTAATATAAAAAGGAAATGAAGACTCCTGGAGAGCGGTTGCGCTCTTCGTGCAATCCGTTCTTCGGGGAAAGCGAGACGAGGGATGCTTAGGTGACCTCTAAGTTTCCCGAAACGGTGACGTGACCCGTCTGGGCGCAAGACACGCGGGCCAGTGCCGAAGTTGTCCGATAAGGGTTCCGGCCTGGTTTTTCCCCGCGGCTCCGTAGGAGGTTTAGTGGGTATACCTCGTAAGAGGGAGTCCCACACTGTTCCTTTGGGTTCGCGCATTAAGCGTTCCTCCTACGTAAAAAAAATATATATAAAAAGGACGAGGAGCATCTGAACGGGATCGAGCTCCAATTATAATAAGGTTGATTAGAACTCGGGATGTGACGTAGTGGCTAAGGGAAGGGGGAAGCATTCCGGCCTGTACTAGAGTTGGCCTTAGTTATCCGTAATTTAACCCTACCACAACGCAACCCACTGCAATAGTTTACTTCCCTAATAAAATTTGCTAGAAATAATTGTACGAACAACACTTTTTTCAAAATTTAAACTTTGATTTAAAAGTAAGTGTCTGAAAAATTGCTATACTGGTGGTATCTAAGTTTAGTTAAAAAAATATAGGATAAAACGCTACATGTATTAAACAATTGTATTAATTCTTTTAAAAACTCCTCGAAATCGATTAATAGGTACTATGCAAATATTATTACACTTCATTAAAAATTTGTAATTACTTGCTTATTTTGACTGAAGTTATTTGCTAATGGTGGGTAAATAGGTCAGCTGACATCGTATTTTATTTTATTTTAATAACTAAACAAAATTAAATATATCTATTGGGTTGACACATGATATTCCATGCATATATTGTCTTCCAGTCACACAGAAGTTTTTTTTTTTTTTACTTTTAGCGAATTTCCCCTACAGGGAAGAAGCTATCACCGTAGGTCTCATGGTAAGACTTAAGCCCGAGACCATGATAACTTTTCATTTTGAGATCCCTAGATGCCAAAAACACCGTTCGTTCAAATTTATATATATATATTTATATATATATATATATATATGTGTGTGTGTGTGTATATGTGTGTGTGTGTGTGTGTGTGTGTGTGTGTGTGTGTGTGTGTGTGTGTGTGTGTGTGTGTCCGTAAGCATGATAACTCTCGTAAAAACGGTCTAATCTTAATGAAATTTGGTACAATTGTGCAAAGTACCATTTATTTGAACGAGTTTGAAAACCAAGCGAATCGCACCATCGGAAGTGGGGTTTTTGGGGGGTTTTGTACCCCAAAAATGGGTTTTTGGGGTTTCCACACGTAATTTTTATTTTAATCAAATTTTAGTTTACCATTGAATTCAGCATGAAAAAACAAACAATTTGGTATTTTGATCATTGCTCTACATCAATTGGTTACTGAGATATTGAAAGTGCTAAACACAGTACGTTGTCTATTGTTATTCTTATGGAGAAAAAGAAAAATGTTATATCTACCTTATTTATGATCATAAACTAACGAAATTTGGTATATGGATTCATCTGGTTGTGATTTATTGTTGTTTGCACAAAACAATTTTTCGCCTATGGTTCCCGTAGCAGCAAACCTAGGTACTCGGTCCCCATGTTATTCTTAAGGAAAATAATTAAAATGTTATATATCGCTTATTTATGAATGTATATGAATGAAACTTGGTATGTGACTTCACTTAGATGAGTTCTATTGATATTTGCACAAAAAACATTATTTGTGTTCCTTGTTGCAGCAAACCTGCGTACACATCCCCAATGTTATTCTTATGGAGAATAATTAATATTTTAAATATCGCTTGTTTGTGAATATTATTCTTATGAATCCTGTCAAGTGGCTTAATGTTTTATGTTGAATATTCATTGGAAATTCGCTGAGCATGCAGGTTTGCTGCAACGGGGGTATGTAGTTAATGGAATGGAGTGACGAAAAAACTATCTGGATTCACGACATTATATTAGTGACGTTCAATGCATTACTCAATACTTTTTAAGGTTTGCAGTTGTATCGTGTGCCGGAAAAAGGTGGTCTAAAAAAGGTTGGAAACAGTAAATGGAAAATTAAATTATGAGGTTAGAAAGAATTGGAAAAGACAACCATCTCAAATCGCAGATTAAATACCCAATTTCAGTGACTTTTAAAAGTTATGGATGTTTTATTGCCAGTTTCAGAGAATATTTTCAAACTGCTTTAGTACTTAAAATTTCGTTCTTCCAATGTTTGTTAAATATCATGATGGATCATTACAAACAACTTTATATTATAATAAACGTTTAGAATATGCATAAGAATCCCACTAGCTAACATAAATATATAACTCATGAACCAAATTTAAAAAAAACCAACTAGGAATTTAGGCCTAAATGCAGAGGTTTAGTAGTTTTACTCCAATTATTACCAATAGTCATTATAATCTACAACATATAAACATTAAAACTTAAATGTCCTAGGGGCAATGTTCTAACGGACTTTATAATGTTATTTGATATCTGACAGATGCAGGAGCACAACGAACAATTAAATATACTGTAGGATAGATTTTCCTCAAAACAATACCTTTATTTGGCATCAAAATTTGCGTTTAAATATAAATAGATTTTATGATTAAAATGTCAGAAAGGATATCAATTAAATAAACCTTGAAACTTGAAAAAAAAAATTAAATGTCTTAATCGAATTTTGCATTGGATTCAGAATACATACAACATACGAACATGATTTCTGACTTAACGTAACATATACCGGTAACCTCAGATATTGAGCAGTATAAAAGCCAGCTTGGCCTAGCAAGGTTTTAGTAGGAATACTACTTTAAGACAGATTACTTAGCAAAATGATTCAAATATACATAATATTGATACAAAGTATTAGTTCATAATGCAGAAAACAAATAATATTTGTTTTCTGCATTATGAACTAATGCAGGAAATCCGGTAATGTAGAGTTTATCGGATATTAAACAAATACCCTCATTGGTTTTGGCCGGTCATTTTAAGATTGACCTCATTCCGCTAGGATCCCTAGTAATTAGTAATTACTTTAGTTGGTATGTCATCCATATTGATCGCTAATGAACTCTAGGTGACATATTTACTGACGTATAAGTTTCCAGAATATTTACCCTTTTAGTATTTTAGTCTGTGGGTCTAGTGGGTCTATCCTTCCAAGATGGTGAGTGGTAGGTCGCCTGATAGTTTGTGGAGGTAACAGACATATTATGAGGTCAATCTTAAAATGACCGGCCAAAACCAATGAGGGTATTTGTTTAATATCCGGTAAACTCTTGGAAGTGGTTTTAAATTGTTCCTTTCATTATTCTATAACTAGTTCAAGAGGAATTTAGCCGCGGAAAAGCTATTTTTCGCCATTTCCCACGGCTTTAATATGTACGTATACTATCCATTCTATCTAGGGGACCCGGTGAAATCGCGGGGTAATGGGTGGGGAGATTTCCCGCGTGCAGGGTAAAAAGGGTAATTGATGGGAAGCCGGGGTAATTCGATGTTATGGTGGTGAATTGTGGGTAATATTACAGTGCTGCCTGTCATACACTAATGTATTGTACGTGTACGACAATTTCAGCATGATATACAATAGTTTTGCTAGCATGATGTGAAATGTTGATTGTATACAATAGTTTGGTTTTGATATCAGCAACATTGGTGACCTATATAAATGTTATGATTGTTATTTTAAAACCTCAATCCTGCCTAAACAAGTCGGCTAAGGACATGTGCTATTTATTTTAGATACATATAAAACATATTTTAGTTTCATATTACATTAATATTTATGTAAAGTTATTAATTTGAATGTTACTTCTTTTATTTCTTGACACTTTTGAATGAGGTCTACATTAAATACCTATTACGTATGGGGTTTTGTGCATTAATTAGAACAGCACCATAATTCCTTGTTCAAGCAATACGACCATTAGGCCTACTGTTCTGTTTGGCGCTTCTACGTAAATTTAACAAGTGACATTTTAATTTGATTATTTATTCTTATCGTTATTTTTGTTGTTAACACTTTTTATTTATTCTGGTTAGTACTTCAAATTCTCATCATTTTTAATGTTTATTTGTATTATTGTGTATATTTTTTGTAAAAATTTAGTTCTGTTGCTGGGATTATTATTCTTGTTCAACAGCATAACCTGTCTTGTTTGTGTCAAGGCAACATTTGAAGAACGAATAGTTTTACTACCGATAGTATATATATATAAAGTATTTATTGGCATGAGTGGATGTTAGGTTAGGCTCGGCAGGTTCACCATAGCTTATAAACAAATAGATTGTGAAACATGTACTGGCAACTCCATCCTCATACCCCTAGTTAGGTTAGGCTCGGCAGGTTTTCCATAGCTGTTGAACTAATAGAGAAGGCCTATAAAATAGGTTAATTTATTCTCCTACCCTTAATTAGGTTTGGTTAGCATAACTTATAAACACATCAAACTGTCATAAGTTAGGCTTACCACTTTGGTCATTACTCTTTAATTTATATGAAGGTGTTTTTAATTTCTTCCTTTCAATATTATTTGACTAGGCCAAAAGGCATTAGCTCATAGAAAAACCATTATTTGCCAATAAGTAAGATGTCAAGATCACTTTAATAAATATTTTCATAAGATATTCATATTTTCCATAAATTAATTCAAAAATTACCCTTGAATTACAAAAATTACCCAAATTAAGGGAAATTACCCTAGATTTCCTAAAATTACCCTTTTTACCCTGCTCGCGGAAAATCTCTCTACCCATTAGTCCGCGATCCCACCGGGTCCCCTAGATAGACTGGATGGTACACGTACATATTAAAGTTATCGGAAATGGCAGAAAATGGATTTTCCGTGGCTAAATTCCTCTTTAACGAGATTTATAATAATGAAAGGACCTATTTAAAACCACTTTTAAAAAATCTAAGAGTTTACCATATAGTAAACAATTACCGCAACAACATTTATTACCCGAAAATTACTCAATTCAAAAACTTAAATGCTCAAATATGAAGACAAGCAAGTCAAATCTTATGTTACGGTTTTACAAAAATTTAAATAGATTCGGATTGTTAGTTGGTAAATGGCATCGGTGATACAACATTATTTAATATTGTTTTCACGGGGAATATATATAAAACCGATATAGTCAAGTGGGGATGTTTTTGTAACTTTGGCAAAGCTATAACTATTGATTAAATTTACACAACTGTTCTAGGTTACAGGAAAATCCATTCGTTTTATTCTTTTAAAATTATGAAATAGAACAAAGTTATGTGTTTTCTTACAAACTTATTTCACCTTAGAACATAATAAAATACCAATATTATTAGAAAGGTGTACGAATAAATTACAGAATCTTACATAGCTCTTTTAACATTACCTTGTTTTTATTGGCAGTAGAACATAACCTCAACTGTTTACGTACAATACAACTTGATCAACCAAGGTTCTTTGGTAACACTATATATTACCTATTCAGAACAAATGTTCATTTTTAACCTGATATAAAACGCAAATCGATTTCATCGTTTATTATTCAAAATACCAATTAAGTTTAACATTACGTTGAAGGTCACGTAACTTTATTTTATTTTAACACAGTACCTATTGTTCCTCGAGTTCATCAATAAAACACTAGCGACTTAAAACATTATACAGCACTTTCATGTCTGAGTGTAATTTCAGTTTATGTTACAATAAGGTACAGTACAGATCACACAATATCGTGCAACTGGGTATTCTTATTAGGTAAGTTACTTATTTATTTATGCTAACGTAAACGTGGCAACAAATTCAAAGTTCACATAAGGACGATTTTATATTTTTACCAATATTTGTTTTCTTTTGCTAAAATTATTTTGTAAACATGAATTTGATTTTTGAAATTATTGTTTTAAGGGCTAGAAATATAAACGCTAGTATCATTGAAGTAAGATCGTTCATAGAGTGGTTAGGCGATAGGCAAATTGTAGCTGCATTTTCGCAAGTGGAACTAGAGACTAACCACAATACTGCAGCAGTATTTCAATTTCACCTTTTATTAGTAAAAATGGTTAGAGCTACGAATGATGCGTATGGGCAGAGTTGGTGAAGCAATAATATCAACATTGGTTGTATTTAGAGATTGTGACTTATTAGGGGCCTAGTTACCCATAAAAACACAACAGTTCCCGAACACAACAATTACGAACTCTGAATAATAAGGTCAGTTTGTATCACGAAATCTATACATGGACTATCTGATAAAATTAATAGAAAATTAAAATTTCAAATGACAGGCTAGATCATAGAATTGGCTTATACCCTTTAACAGTTCATAATGATAAGTTAGTGAACATTCTAAGCCTACATCATGAGAACAAATCTACAAAAAGTTTGAATATTAACCATAGAGAAAAATAATAATCTGTTAACTAAATAAACAAAGTATATAATACAACTAAAATTACCTTTCAAGTTATATAATAAGTATATTGTGTTTGTATTGATTCAAACATAACCTCATAAATCCAATCCAAGCGGTAAATAATTTCAGACATTTAAAACAGCAATCAGATAAGAAGTCATTTATAACAAACATTAAACTATCATCCGAAATTGTTACAGGTTCACATTTAAGAACACCCTTCACTAATCACTAACACAACTACTCTGAGATTGAAACCTAAGCGATAAACACTCTTCTCAACTACCGTCGCAGTATCTTATAATATATAGCTGACGAGCAGCTTACGCCAACATTAGCTTGTTAAGAAAAGTATTACCTATAATATATCTGGATAGGAAACTAAACCCTGCGAACGTCCGTGGGAATATATATTAACCTAGGTATGTAGAAGTCAAGGTTGAGAGTTATTGCATAGATTAAGCATACTCCTTAGGAGATCACCCATCGTAATGGGACAAGCGTACACGGTCTGCTTGTACGTCCAAGGCGACGGCGGAGCTAGTTCGGAACGTCTACGCTGCCGCGCTGCTGTCGCTGCCCTTCCCCTCTCCCCTTCGGCCGCGCGCCCATCCTGACAGCCCCTCCGCTAACCCCTCTTAAATCTCCCATCTCCCAACCCCCAACACACACACTCCGCTGAGGGCACCGACCGAAGCCCGTTACCACGTCCCGCCACCGCCAACGGCCGAGGCGCCTCGCCGAGGTGGTGTACTGCCTGAAACTGCCGCAAGCGTCTTTCGATTTTCATAGGAATGTCATGACCCATTCACATTACAATGTTATATTATTATACGCTAGTTATTAACAGGTGAAGACTGAGAAAGAATATGTTCGACCTTGCCTTATAAATATGATTAATGATTATATTAATTGTTTTTGAGTTTTCCCAATAAATTTAATTTATTTTTTATATTTTGCGAACCATAAATTTAAACTTTGGTAGTTGCAACATATTTTAATAATGGATGCTGTTTTTTTTTTCAAAGCAAGTACCGAGTCCAATGTGGTTGTGAAATCACTGTGATTTATGAAAGTCCAAAATTCATGAAATCTTAATAATCTCAGATGATAATAAATTCACTGTTCCTTAATTATGTCCGCATTGTTGTTCACTGTTTCCTGCTTCATTCCTCATAAGCAATAAGCATAAATTAGTTGTGGTCCAGAAATGTCAAGAAGTCTTTACCATTTATCAGGGGCGGAAAATACGACCGCAAAGTTTGTTATCGGCTGAAAATTGAGTACCAACCTTATTTAATGCCGGAAATGTACTTAATCGCTCAAAAACGGCAATCGGACCGCATTTTATCGGTAAAAAACAAAGCCGGGTCGTGTTTTATATACAAAAGCGAAGTCCGAAACGCATTTTACCGGGCAAAATCAGATATTTGGCCGTGTTTTATCGGTAAAAACATAAATTTTGCCACAACTTGGTGGTAAAAAACTCTTCACTCAAAAACACCAAAATGAGTGAATTTTTTAAGTATAATGGAATGGACCACGTTTTATTGGCCTCAAGTGGCAAGCGAGCCGCATATTATCCACGGAAATAGCAATATAGGCTTGTTTTAGCGCCCGAAAAAAGCAATTGACCGACAAACCCCTTTTGCGATTTGTAGGGCAAAAACATTGACCTCAAAACATTTAAGGGCCGCATTTTATCGGCCGAAAAAGTCTGCGTTTTACAGAAAAAAATTGTTTAAACAAAATAGGCAATTCCACTTCATTCTATTTGCCGAAAACAACCGTTTTCCTAGCATTTTAAAGTCCGAAATCGACGGTCGCAACTTGTTTATTGACCGAAAATGACGACCGAGCTTCAATATATGCCAAAAATCACAATCTAACCGTGATTTATCATAAAAATTGGCAATCGGACCACATTTCCCCAACGAAAAATAAAGCCGGATTCCGTTTTATATTCGTTACACTATTCGTTCAAATTTATATATATGTATATATATGTATATATATATATATGTGTGTGTGTGTCCGTGAATGCGATAACTTGAGTAAAATACGTCCGATTTCGATGAAATTTGGCTCAAATGTGTAAAGTGACATTTATGACTTTAAGTTCGAAAACCAGAAAAATCGGGCCATGGGAAGGGGGGTTTATGGGGGTTTTAAATTTTCCAAAAATCAGTTTTATGCATTTTTTACCCTTAAAAGTTTTAAAACACTTAATTTTGGTTTAGACCATGTTATAGAGCTTAAAAAACAAATAATATGGTATTTTGAATTATTAAGCTAGGTTAAGTGGTTGCGGAGAAAATCCAAAAAAACCTGCTCATAAAATCTCCTATGTTAATCTTATGGGAAAAAGGTTTTTGGCTTTTCCTAAGTTAATTTTAATGTAAACTTCACATTTGCTTTTACCAATCAACTCAGCTCCACAAAACAATCATTTTGGTGTTTAAATTGTGATTCTACGTCCAACCGTTGCAGAGATATTCAAAGTGCTAAACACAGTACGTTGTCCAATGTTATCCTTATGGAGAATAAATAAAATTTGATATCTCCATTATTAATGAATGTATATTGATGAAACTTGGCACGTGGGGTCACGTAGTACTAGTATATTGATATTGGCTCAAACAATTTTTTTTTTTAATCATCCCAGTAGCAGCGAACCTGCGTACTCAGCCCCATGTTATTCGTATGGAGAATAAGTAAAATGTAATGACTCCCTTAATTATGAACATAAATTAATAAAACTTGGTATGTGGCTTCACCTTGTTGAGTTATATTGATATTTGCATAAAACCCCATTTTTTTAGTTCCTTGTTGCAGCAAACCTGCTTACTCATCTCCCATGTTATTCTTATGGAGAATAATTAAAATGTTATATAGTGCTTACTTATGATTGAATATTGATTAAACTTGGTATGTGGCTTTTTTATGTGTTTCACCTAGTTACATTATATTTATATTTGCATAAAAACCAATTGTTTGTGTTCCTTGTTTCAGCAAACCTATGTACTCATCACCAATGCTATTCTTATGGAGAATAATTAAAATTGTATATATCGCTTATATATGAATATATTTTTATGAAACTTGGTATGCGGCTTTATATGGTATTAAGACATATATTATGCATTGGGAATTCGCTGAGTACGCAGGTTTGCTGCGACTGGGGTATTTTACGAATACAGTCGGCGATTCGACCCCGATCTATCACCAAAGAACGCCTATTTTTCCGCATCGGATGGATCAAAAACAGGAATTTACTTACATTTAATGGCCCGAAATGACGATCGGCAACGTTTTTTATTGTCTGAAAATGTCAACCAAAACTTGTCTTATTGACTGGGAACGATAGCGAGGTAGAAAACATGTCGGGATAGACCATGCTCGCGCCCATAGTCGGGATAGACCAAAATTCGGTCCGGCTGTGCTCAAGGTCACATCTCAAAGTGTAGGATTCGGCGGTCGCAGCCGCAGTGCTCAGTACAGCGTCTTATGGGTTATTGGCGACGCGTCCTCAGTTAAATGAGGTTTACGGCGCAAGAGATTTTTTTATAGTAAAATGGTTTTTGGAATCGAATTACTGAATAAATTCTTTATCTTTTGGTACTAAATTAAAATGTATTTAACCTCTAATTATGACGTAAAAACACGTGTAAGTTTCAATATTAGCATACAAATCTCGATGTTCACGTACTCAACCTGGATTTTCATAGAAATTAATTAATTAACGACTCAATGACTCCCATATTTTATTTACTCGATACATGAGTCAACTCTTTTCGTGAAAATAACTATATAATAACAATTGTACGGCTTTTAAAGAGGCTTAGTTTTGAATTTTGACACAACAAATTTGATTCCATACCATCGCATTTATAGCTTTGGTAGAAAAGTTTATTCAAAATTAAGTATCTTTCGTATTCGAGTTCCTTGACATGTTCATCAACTTTTAACGCCAATATGATTTTTATAGGATTGGTTATTACAGTATTGGCTGATGTAGAGGCTTAGTTCTGAGTTTCGACGTAAAACCATAAGTTCATTCATAATTTTGATTAAATATTTAGCTCTCCATGGTTTTTACCTCCCTGGGGAACGACCACCGAGCCGCATGAACGAGAATGGCCGAAAAAGACGTTTTAAAACTAAATTAACGAATTTTCACCGAAATTCCTGTAAAATTATCCGATTTTCCAGGAATTTCCGGTCTGTGAACTCTCTGTAGTAGTATTACAGAAGGCATATGAATCTGACTGACGACGCATCAATCAGACGACAAGTCGAGATGATGCTGCCGGGCAGACGTAGCACTGAAATTGAACCAATTGTAGATAATTTTGACTTATTTTCATATGTGGAATCAAATTCTGCGAATCACACCACGCTTTTTTGTGACACCCTGTATATATTTTTTTAATTACACATATTTGCCTGATTAAAATTAAGTTTATTTTTATTATATAGGTAGTCATGAATTCCTTTCATGAAACGTGACAAAAGTGTTTTTAAATAACCCTTAGGCCTATATATGCCATAACAATTTTAAGCAGATACGTTTACTTGATATTTTGTAATAATCGTTTAAATTTGAGATTTACTCACACATTGTAAAAAAACACCGATATTTTGCACTGTTTTTCCTTATATAAATTTAAAAAAGCAATGTAAAGATTTGAAACTCCGTAATATAAAATTTGACAATATTTCCGTTCATTTGATAGGTCTCTCGTTAAAATCGGACTGGCCGTTTCGTAGGTGTTATAACGTAAATGTATCTTAAAATCAGCCACAAAATCAATGTGATACGCTATATCGTAAATAAATATTAGATAACAACCTTGCTTTGAATTGATGAGTAAATCACGTTTCATAATAATTACTGATATTCTTTAATTTCAAACCTGTATAATTTCTTAATGTTTCTCAATTTTTTTCAAAAAGAACATAAATTTTATTTGAACTTAATAAAGGTTTTCAAAGTTAATTACTCAAATCACAGAAATTACTTATTTATTTTAATAATTTTAAATTTTTCGCGGAGTTTTTTTAGCCGGTAAAAGTCCGGCACTACTCTCGAATACGGATTTTTGAGTGTCCATGAGGATTTACTCTCCGCCCCGACGAAATTAAAAGGAAAAAATAATAAATTGTGAAAAAGAATCAAGTGGGATTTTAATAAGGAAATATTGTTTGTTATGAATTCACTGAATCATTGGTAATGAAATATCGGTTATACATACTATACACCTATTACACTAATTTGTAATTATAACTGTAAGAGTATTTTCACAAGCGAACGTAGAACATTTATCAAGGAAGAAGCCGCTTTACGATTTGACGAAAGGAAGGCACGAAGGCGAAGGCACTGGGGCTGGTGGCTGGCGGACGCCCTGCGAGTGCGAGCGAGCCACGGCACTAGGGCAGTGTCCCGTCGGCAGCGCCTATCTTTCTCACTCCCTCTCTCTCTATCGCACAAGTACTCCCGCACTCTCTCGCACACGGATGTCGTTTCCCCTCCTAGCCCGCGGATCGTTGGTTCCTCACGTGGCCACGAGCTGCGCCACTGCGCTGATACCGTCGGCACTAATTCTATGCTAGTACTAGAAAATCCCGTAGGAGCACGCCACTGTTCACCCGTCTTCGTCTGACAACTTGCCCATGCAATATCTCCTAAGGAGTATGCTTAATCTATGGTTATTGTCAGTAGTGATGTGACGAGTCGAGTACTTTACTCGTTAAGTATCGAGTCAAGCAGAGTATCGAGTCGACTCGATTCTCATCCTACATTACTCGGGTTGGACCGAACATTTCTCCTACCGGACTCGGTTATTAGTTCACTATTTTTTCGCTAGGCGATTCTTGGCACTGATATCGATTCATGCCAAGTACTCTGGAAATAGATTTGAGAATCGCGACTACGAGTCGACAGTCGACAGCGCTAGACGAGAATTAGAATCAAGTAAAATACTCGAGAACTAGTTTTAAAACCTGCCACGTTATGAGTCGACAGCGCTCAATGTCATTAGACAAGAATCAAGTACTCGACATATAGTTTTAAAAACCGAGTCGACAGAGTTGAATAGAGTCAGACTCGGAATAATCGGAATGAGTCGGTTCTCTTCGGATAACTTCGACGTTGCAGACATACGACTATTTATTCTTTTAACCATTTAATTATTATTACTATATTTATAATTATTTATAAACAGAACAAACCCATATAGCACAAGTACATCAATTTGACGTAAAATTGATGTAAAAAATGTCAATGTCATTGATATTGTTGATGTCATATTGACATCAAATGTCGTCAAAATGACGTCAATTTGACGTCAATTGGAATTAAAAAGGGCACTCAATTTTACGTAAAAATGACGTAAAAAACAGATCAAACATGACATCATATTGCCATCAAATTGATATCAAACAAGCAGTATAGAAAAGAAAAAATTGATGTAAAATGTACGTCAATATGATGTCAAATGTACGTCAATATGATGTCAAATGTACGTCAATATGATGTCAAATGTACGTCAATATGATGTCAAATGTATATCAATAGGATGTAAAAAATTTCTTAATATTGTGCTGTAAGTTATTTAAATAAAATGTTGTTTTCTACCAGGATATGCACAGAATTGTTTTGTTTCTCAAAATAGGTTGTTTTGAGAATTTCGTTCTGTCTTAAATATCAATATGTTTTGCGTTTAAGATCAAAATTAAAATTATCAGACATGTGAAGCCGACCTCAAAGAGACTAAATTTATTTTTATAAAAACTTCAGTATTAAAAATGGCAGTGTATCAAGGTGCCAATATCTGTGAATGTATACAAAGCATTTTGATTTATATAATTTAGTGACTACAATTTTAACTAATTACCAAAACAATAAATCATACCTATTTAAATTTCATATAATATTTAAACAAATTTTTGCCATTCATGAGATAAATACTTTACAAAAGGTTGCATATTTTTTGCTCCTTAGTTTTGTAATAGTTTTTTTTTTTAATTAGGCCTAAAGCATAAGTAGGAAAATAAATAGGCCTACAAAAATGTTTTTTCAGCAATTTTTATATTAGTACTTAATTACACTTTTTTAAACTTAATTTGAATCTTCTTGTTTTCCTCCTTGTGCTGCTTGCAATCTGCAACACACAATAAACAAGAATAACTTATAGGTAATAATGCCCACTTTAGTATTTTGGGCGCAAACATATTTAAGGCCTTTAGCCCAGACTTAGCTTTTGATCTGGAAAAACTTGTTTATAAGTAGGCTAATTTTATATTCTTTTTAAAAAAGCTATTGTCTAATATGTACCGGTAGAGGATTATTTAAAATTATAGGAGCGCCGGATTGGAACAGTCAGGACATAGCGCAGTAAAAATGTTTGGCGGGGAACTGGCACTGCCCCCACCCCGCAGCCGCGAGTACTACACCAGGAAGCCATGCCCTTGTCCCCAGTCCATACATAAAAACAGCAGTTCTGCCAACTGACATAAACATTAGAATTGTTGTATACTCCTAAAATACAAAAATTTCAAACCACGAATCCTGTAATTTCCTGAATCTTATATATTAATACGCCAAAAAAGGCGCTTTTATGGTTAGGAAAACTTCTCCGTTGTTTCTTGACCAATTTAATGTTTGAAGTGTCAAAGAATTCGACTCAGTTCGTAGTTTTGCAATTAGGTTTTTAATTTTCAATATCTTTATTCTCAAGGGTACGGGCTGCCCTCAAAGTTGGTTTTTTGCTCATAAGATTAATATGGGGAATACATTTATTTGAATTGCAGCTGTTAACACATTATGGACAGGTTATTAGCAATACCAGATGTTCCAGGTAAGGAATGTCTATCTATATAAATAAAATAGGTTTGATCTCACATCTCTTTGAGCAGTAAAATGTTGTATGCAGCGGAGATATTTAAATATGTGTTAACATTTGTTTTTCTGTCTATCTGTTTATAAGCCATATTTGTTGTGCGTTTCACAAAAAAAGACTGAATGAAATAAAAAATTTTCGTGTGGAGGAGGAAACGTTTTGGCTAAAAACTTAAACAGCGCGCCGCGGCGGTTAGGTTAGGTTACTATAATCTCCATACATAACACAGTTGTTTCTGAGGGTCCCATAATTTTACGCTGGATGCTGGAAGTTGACAGAACTGCTGATTTTATGTATGGAGTGGGAACGAGGGCATGGCTCCCTGTTGTAGTACTCGCGGCTGGGAGGTGGGGGGACAGCGCCAGTTCCCAGCCACACATTATTACTTTGCGAGGACGGCGCTGCGGGAGGTCCTTACTGTTCCATTTCTATCGTCTAAAAATTACTTGTTACCGGTATCTAAAGGTTAAAAGTCAGCCACACAATAAGTTGATAAGATACCGGTAATATTATTCAGATTAACTACGGTATATAAAGCGAGCTTAGATTTGTGACCATTATCTTATATTAACCCATCCCACCAAATAAATTTAATATAGTTTAAGGTTTACCAAATTATATAGGCTACTTGCAGTCAATTTTCAAAAATAAAACGATTACAGCAGTTTTTTACTTTTGATTTATTGCTCCTTCAGTATTGTTGGGTAAAACAACCTAGAAAATCCAAAAACCACTAGCAAGTGAATTATTGCTCGTTGCAGGATTTTAAACCAGCCTATGTTCAAAATTGCTTTGCCATTTAAAATTTAGCCCCAAACTTCAGTTATAATTCTGCTTGCGGCCTCGGCATGTTCCATGTATAGCTTAAAATGTTATTCACTCACAATGTTAAATAAAAAATAAGTTACAAACCACACACAAAAGCCGGTCCAAAATAGTGATTTGAAAGTATAACTAAACAAATCCAGCAGTGACAAACCCTGATGTTCTTATATTAACATTGGTCTCAAGTCTTAATTAGGCTAATTTTACTTTAAATTTCATCAAGGACATGATTTGCGTACTGTTGGGATACAGCTTGGTATATTTATTGGAGCAAGTGACTTTGGTCCATGAGTCGAATCCCACTGATCAACAATGGCATTTATTTAACTGAAAATACCCCAGTGGTAATACAATCCAGAACCCGTGTTTTAAGCTGGTCCAACTTTCTAGAAAACAAAAATGGATAGGTCTCTGAAATGAGGGCGAGGACAATCACTGCAACTGAGATATCATTCCACTAAAAGTCATGCGATTTTTATAATTTATTTACATAACTTAAGCTAACTTTATAAAAAACGGTCTTATTGGTTACAGGGCCTAAAAAATAAACCAGTAACGATATTTTATCAACCACGGAGCACACAGTGTGAAAAGCCCAGTCAGGAAGCTAGGAAATTGCCACTAAACTACGGTAACATACATAAACTAACATATTCTTGTTAATGGCGGATTTCAAAAAAATCTTAGGTCGAATATGTTAAGTAGGCCCTAAATAACTTGTTCTTTAGTGGACCAGGAAGTTACCAGTTTAAAGTAACTATTATTTTAACCCTAGAACTGGCGCATGTTATTCTCCATGGTGGCGGCTTTTCTTTTCTACTTTTGAAGAGTTTTACTTTATATTATGAAAAATATACATAAACATGCCAAACTACCCATATGTTTTTTACTTTGTATATCAAATTAATTCCAATGAAGTTGCCTTTGGAGTTAAAAGTTAATTCTTTGACTGAAAGTTGCAATATAAAAAATCTTGTATTAAAGCCATTTACAGCCATTTTTTGTTGCAATTTGTATACCTAAGTCGCCTAAGTTGCCTACCTAAGTTAGTACCGGTAATAGAAAATGTCGTATATAGTTATTGACTTATGTCTTACTATAATAACTCTACAGGATGTTTAATTTAGTTTTGCAAATCTGCTGACTAAAATAACTTAGTCCTAAATTTAAAAATTGGTTTAACTTATTTATGTAAATACATATCAACAATCACAAGTTCCATGAATATGGTAGGCTATCAAATTAAAGCTCTAAAATCTCTAGTTCATTCTGGTAAGTTATCAATTTAACTTAAGTGATTATACTAAATTTTTGCTAGACGTAGAAAAGACTACGCTACCACAACAGACACATCACACCGGAACGTAACTTAGTTTGAACTAAGTTACGGTACGCTGCAACAGTTATAGGGTTAAGGCTGCCTGCAGATGCTAGAACTGGGTCATAATTTGGCAGGTGTGCCACATTTATTTCTCAATTTGCCCTAATTTGTATTACACATTTAGGTTAATGACACTTTCACATCCAATGGTAATCCTAAGCCAAATCGATATCGAAACAATTATCCACACCATTGAAATGTTGGATTGTATGAGACAGTGAGACTTAGCCAAATACCTAATTTTACATCCATGTAGGCTTAATTGTGTTGAAGCTAATATTGAACTAGTCCTAGGCCTGAACACACCAAATTTCAATAATCTATTGGTATATCAATTCACCTGTTTAGGCATTATACCAACATAGTTTGTCGGGTTTTGATTACAACATTTTTTATCAATTGCTACCCAGCAATAAGCTTAATTGAAATTATTTTAGTTGAAGCAAGCGAGGTGACTTCAAGTATTATAGGTTAGGTCTAACTGAAAAACATTGTCAAAATAATGCTAATATGTTTTGATTTTACTTACCCTGTTGCACTTCCTGTACTAAGCAGTGTGATGCTAAGACTAGATGAACTTATTAACTTTCGTCTCTTCTACTTTACCAAACTAAAGTCTAATATAAACATGATTTTGATAACCCCTCTAAGACCGATATGACAGAAAAACAATGCGAGGCGCGCCGCGCCAGCCAAGGAGAAGGAATAACCTCTTAACCAAATGCAAACATATATTTAATTGTAATTGTAAGGTTAATTTGTAATACCTATTTTGAGAACTCTAATTAAGTTTTTAAATCATAATTGTAAATAAATAGTTTTCCGTTAAATTTTAAACTGCTTTTCGGAACATAAAAAATGCTTGATTTGACTTTCTGTGCCAAATTGGATTGTGTCAATGGATGTTTAAATTATTTAGAAAAAAACCGTACTTATTCGTGAGTGAGTGTGATAATAAATTTAACTATAATCAATTAAATTTACATTCAAGCCATATTATTAATAACTAAACATTTAACTTTGTATTTTTTTGTGAACATGCGTTAATACTGTGCTGATCAAAAATTGCATGTAAATTTTACTTCAAATGATGTAAAACTTTTGATGGGGGCGGTTAAAAAAATAATTATTGTTAAATAAAACTGATTGAAACAAAAATAATACAGTTTTGGTATTATAATATTTTTATATCAAAAGATATATATGTAAAAAATGTTACATCATTTTGACATCAAAAATTTTACATCATTTTGACATCAAACATTTTACACTATTTTGACATCAAAAATTTTACATCATTTTGACGTCAATATTTCATCAAATATTTTATTTTACATCAATTTGACGTCTTTGATCACTTTTTTACGTCAAATTGACATCCTGTGCTATATGGGAAAGAATCCAAACTCGCTAAAAACACTCGATTGAGATTATGTTAGTATATTGTTTTGATTCAGAGATCCGAGTCGAGTATACCGTGTCCCGTATCTATCCGAGTCCGTCCGTCTGCCCGTCCCGAGTCCGAGTCCATAGTACTTGAGTACTGACTCGAGTCGTCAGGGTATCGAGTACGACTTACTCGAGTAAACTAAATACTCGACTCGTCACATCACTTGTCAGGATTTGAACAGGTGAAGATGCTTAGCAACACTAGGAGGCTGTAGTACACCTATGGTAGATGAATATGGTTGGGTATTGGTTGGCATTGTTGGCATTTGGTTGGCCACAATACAAAGTTGGCCCAACGGTGCGCCAACGGACATTAATTACCGTTGGCCCAAAGATTTGTGCTACTAGGGTATGTTTTCCTTTATTAGATAAATTATCCGTAAATGCAGATATATTATAACATAGAACAGTTTGCAATCGCCCCACCAGACCAGACGTTTATAAAGATTACCTAAATCTGATACATAATATTTAATAGCAACTATTCTGATTGCATCAACACAGGGCTTAAGTTAGTTTAAAACACGAAACGACCTACCTATTACGATATTTTTTTAACTTTTTTAATTTACTATGTGTTTATGTTGAGATTATCTTCGATAAATAATTTAACAATCAAATGGAGAGTAAAATATTAGAACATTGCATTTTGTTTATGTTCCGTCTGTTTGCTATGACACACTTCTTAACAGTCTTCTGTAATGAACTACTCGTTTCAGTGTATATTGTAACAATCAGCATTTTATCATTGGTTTCGGTAAGCCGAATGTTTTAATCAGTTCGTTCCACCTTGAACGAGGGATGTAAATTACCGCTACATTTTGTTAACGGGATCAGTCGTTACGTGACCGACCGGTAACAGGTGACAGTCACCTATTACTTTTGTCACCTAGTTACTATTACTATAATACTATTACTATTACTATTACTTTTGTCACCTACTCGTTACTTCAAAGTTTGGAATGTTACAGATCACTGTTTTATAGGGTGATCGTTACCATCCAGTTTCTTTATGAAACATATTGTGTCTTGAACTTGATTCAACGATAGTGGGAAAACCTTTCTTTGGTTATTGTAAAATCTGCAGAAGTAAATTGTAAGTTTTATATTGGAATAGTACTATTATTTTATAGACATATTGTACATTTTACTGCTGCTCTCTCTCAGATTGCTCGAATAATCTCCAACAATTAACACCAAATGGTTATTAGTTTTATATTTTCTATTACAATATGTTGAATTATATGTAAACATTTGATTTTTACATTAGATACTTTGTGGTAGAAACAAATGTTAAGCAGGTTTGTTATCCACCTATTTATTATGAATTTTAGATTATTATTTAAATATGGTGGCTTATCGCTTTGTGCTCTCAATTAATAGACTGTCCAGTTGCATGATGTGCTTAGATCCGTGTATTTTGTTTACAGTTACATAAACCGACCATCGGATACAGGTAATCTTTAAACTACATGAGATTATACGGACAAAGCAATCGTTAACTTTTAGGTAACTTCCCGTTGATAACTTCTCGTTAACTATGCTGGCCAACACGGATCGCCAACTCGTTGAAATGGAATAATGGAAATTAAATTTTAACTTAATCCCCAAGTTATTTGTTCTTATAATTGACCAATTTAACTAACTTGATTGTACGATAAAGTTCATTGAATTATATCATTAAAGTTATTTTGATAAAGGGAGAAGTTAATAATTCTGTAAGTGTTGCAATCTCAATTAGGTGCTCAAGATGGATTTTCCTTGAGTTATTGTTATTGAGGTTATGTTTGATAGCCAGTACCAAAAAGGTATAGTTTTTAACAATTTAACTATAATTTGCAACACTTATTAAAACATGTTCTTGTTTAGTTAACCGTAAGTATAGATTTATTATGAAAGCACAGGTTTCATGGTTCCTTAGTCATTATATTAAAGGCTAAGCCAAAAACTAAATAACTCGTCCTGGAACTACCCAAGCAGAATAACTTTTACGAAAAACTATTAAACAGTAATTAATTGCAATTAATCCAATCACATTAACAGAGGGCTCAAGTTAATATACAACACGAAACTTCCTACCATAATATATTTTCTATTAAACGTGTATTTCCAAGGTTCGATTTTGGTTATCTCTCTTCAAAGATTTGTAAGTTTTGATACTGAGGCAATTAACTTTTTCTGACCATAGGACGTGTAGCGAAATTGGCCATTAGTTTCTCTCATAATACACTAAACACTGTAGTCATACGGGAAATAACATTTTCCCATGTGAAAAGATGGAAGATTTTCATAAAACGAGAAAAATCACTGGACAATGGGTACTTAAATTGTGCTGAATTTTTCCCTTAACACAAACATGTAGTTTAAGTGTATGTGTACGTGGGGGTGTGGTTCGCGTATTACATTTGGTTTATGTTTCGTGTATTTGTTGATACAGCGCCTTTTAAACAGACTACTTGTGCTATTGCGAATATTCAAAGAGAGAATCAACTGGATATTTAATTTGGTCTAACATACTTGCTGCACCTAATCAATTTTTATGAATCAGTTATTATTGTTTTTATCTCAAGGTGAATTGATACAATTTATTTATATTTTATTGTTTACATTGTAAATGTATGCTCTTTTATTTTTTCTTATATTTACCGTAAATTCATAGGTCTACCGGTTTCTAACAAAAAATATATCCTACGTCCTCTGGAATATATCTTACGTTCAGTTTAGAGGATATTTGAAGGTTCAGAACTTTTAACATGTACAATTAACATTCTTCCATTTGTTTTTGTAAGCTGTATTTTTTACAAAACAAACTGATGTTAGTGTTAGCTGTTCGTTAACCATCTTAAACCTGAAGCGAAGCGAGGGGGAAGGTCTTACTTCGGTTGTTGTATCTTCTGCAGTAGGTTACGAGTTTATGTGATAGCATAGTACTATTATTTTATAGATGTTAATGAGAAACATATTTTAGGCGTAAGTGAAACCTAAGATTAAATAAAATTTCCTCAACAACAGAGTCGAAATGCTTAGATGTTTTTGAGAATGAAACATTGAAATATAAAAATTAATAAACCATGTCTGGATTTACAAGTCATTGCAGCATTTAATATAGGCCCTACGTTGCTTTCTAATGCTAAAGTTTTTTTATGCAATATTAATAAAAATAATAATGATTCTGAAATTATAATTGTTTCATTCAAGTAGCCTTAAAACGTAGTTACAAACTGCGGTGTAGGAGGTTATGCCAGACGGCAGCGGGAGATAATGTTTTTATAGATAAATAAAAACATTTCTATATTACTTTTTTACCTTTTTTTATGTTTTATACTAAATAGGAACATTATTATATTTTCTGTATATGCATACAGAAGTAATGTTATAATCATCCTTTAGTAAAATTAAAAATGTATCTTGTTCATTAATTATTACACAGAAATTACAATAATTCGAAATAAAAAGTACGAGGTATGCGAATAGTGATTTTACAAGCCAAATAGAGTCGATTCGAGTTTGTTGTAAGAAGTAAATAACTTGGTTTCCTTTTAATTGCCGGCATAACATATTTCGTAAACTATTTCAACAACACATGTAATTTAATTAAGTTAGGCTACCCTCAAATTCGTAGACTTATTTTTATGATTGAAGTTATTTATGCATATGGTAAAACAAATTAATATCAGAAATCCTAAGTGAATTTACCTGAAATTCAAAGTTACTATTATGATTATTTGTTTCTTTTACCACTGATTATAGATTCTGAAGTAAGAAGCAGAATAAGCAAATTAAATGCAATATTGCAGTGAAAGCTCACTTTACGAAACCTGTAAAACATAAAATTTGAATAAGGGCATTTTTGCCACTATTTTCTAGCAAAGATATTTGAAGTTAAACATTTTTTTATTTCTTATACTTTTTATACTAATTTTTCTGACCTAGGATGGAAATATGAACGCTTATATAATAAATATATAGATATAAATAAATAAATATATATATATATATATATATATATATATATATATATATATATATTAACTACAACTGATTGTGTTGAAATTGCGTTGGGGAATAGAGATAGGGTCTATTTTGAGGTTAGATATACCTAATTTCACGATACAGGACACTTACCTCAGCTGGCGAAGGTCTAGAAGAGCGATTTTTCCCGCTCTCTTCATTCATCATTCACATTATGTTCATAAGAATACTACAATATAGGTAGTTATTATAAAAACTTGGATCTTACAAACCTAACTATCAAATAAGAACATGATCACAAACTATGAGTAATCAACTTTTCATAGCCATTTAAATCGCGTATTTAAGTTGGTTAATATTGCATACAAACAATTTTTATAAAATATAAATTTGTATATTACTTACACACTATATATATTCATGAACTTATAATCATAATGACACGTTAACATAAGAAAATATTTGGGAAATTATTGCGCTTTCATAAAATTACAAACAAAACTCTATTGTAAACTATTGAATAATAATAAATTGCGAAGTAGTCTAAATAGTCTAAATAATCTTAACAAGTAACTAGCTGTAAATTACCGATAAAAATTAATTTCAACCTCAGTTTACGTTTCACCTAGAGGTCCCCCCCCCCCACACACACACAAAACTTAAGATAGACTTTGCGGGAAGCTACCGAAGTCTACTACCGACAAACCCTACCATTTAAATTTGGCTCAGTGGCGATCAAGTCTACCACCGACAAACCCTGCCACATTCCATTCTGCATTATAGGTGGTAGGGTTTGACGTGGCCGGGCCGGACAAAGGCATCCACTTATCAGTCTGGCCCACCAGCGATAAAATCAACCAGCTAAAACCCTACCACATTTTACGCACGACTTTCGCCACGCCGCGCTATAATTTAGACCGTTAAAATAATTTAATAATTGTAAAGATTACATATTACTGTAGGGGAAACATCAGGGATCACTGTTTTGTTAATAACACTTTGACTGAAATCAGAAATAGTCTGAATATAGAGGTACAAAATCGGACCAAACAAGTTAAACAATCACAAACTGACATTTTAAAAATTTAGACTATGCTAGAAGTTGATGACATTTTTAAGTAAATGAACACCTCATCAGAAATAGTTACCAAGGTACTAACATTAGTTTTAACCAAAAGGTTTTTAATGGACAACTAGAATTATTTGTATTTTCAGTGAAGTATATTTTGTTTCTGCTCCTACTAGCGCAGCCCGACTTTCATTGCACGAGTTTTTGAGTTTTCTTAGGAGGAAAATCTATTTATTACTGGATTTTTCCTCGTGTACATAATACATTAATTTAACCACCGTTATTTTGTTTTTGAATAACGTTTATTTAATTATATTTGTAATGTTTTGTAGTTGTCAATATTTATTTTTAAAATATTTAGCCATAACATAATAAATAACTAACACTTTGTAGTATTTCTTACGTTTATAGTATATTTTAGTTATATATCATTTAAAACACTCTCCACGAGAACAAAATTATAGTATGCCAATTTGTTGGGCCAAGATGGATATTACATAAATATATACCATACATAAATATATACCAGTAAGATGGTGTGTAGAACTGTTGTGTAATACCCAAAAAGGGGGGATTTTTATATTCTTAAACAGTTAAAAACCTAACATGAGATATCATTTAGGCAATGGAATCCCCATAACACCACAACATAGTTTTCCCGTGTTTTCAACTGCGATGACAAAATATCGCTATTACATGTACTTGCCTATATATTATTGATATGACAGATTTTGTATATTTTTTCACTGTGATATATTCGGGTACAAGCTTAACGTGACTGAACTAGTTAGAAATACCAAACAAGAACATTCCGACGGAAGAAATGTTTATAAATGACTTTAAAATGGGTCCCGTACTAAAAAAGTGGTAGAATTTGTCGCGGTCTGGCCGGACAAAAGCGACCATCTTTCAGTTTGGCCCACCGACGACAATTTCTAGCAGCGACAAAATCTACCACATTCCTTTCTGCATTCCTAGGTGGTGGACTTCGTCTTGGCTGACACTGTCAAACTCTACAATTAAAAGTGGCAGGTTTTGTCGCTGGTAGACTTTGTCGTTGGTAGACTTTATTGCGTCCCCAAGTTTACTCATATCTTCAGCCTGAATCACATTCCCTCCATTAAAAATCTCGCTCTATAAGGCATCTTCAATCGACATGACAATATCATCAAGCTTCTGTAGACTTTTATGATAATTAAATATATCTGTTAGTCACGATTAATTAAAAACAGTTTATTATTTGGTGTGTAGTCAATAATACTTTTACAACCCGGAGACTAATCGTAATGCTCGGAAACAATTTAAGTGTTGGTTTGCTTGTGTAGAAATCGACATGTACAACTAAATAATTTTAACACGACAATCATAATTCATTTTCGACCAAGAGTCTGAATGCGTATAACAATATTAAACTAAATAGCGAATTTTTAATATTATCATTGGGTTTTATACCTCCTGGAGGGGACAGGCAATGCTAATTAATGTTAGAGATTTGTCGACGTAGTTCCCTTCTTATTCCGCCAAGGATCGCCACGGTTTTGTTCATAATATTTGTTAAAAATGTTTTCGTAGGGATTTTAAAATGTTCAAATAAACTTTGTTTGTCATGGTAATAAAAGTGATATTTTGTTTACACGGGTCAGGTACAGTGGACGAGTTACTCGGCCTAATGAGGCCGCAGATCACGTTAGTTATCTTAATATAACACTAGATCGCCGCACTGCTTTGACTAACTCTCTGGCTCCCATAAGGTGTCCACTCTAGTAGATATAAACCCAATGATTTTGTACAGTAGACCACTACTGCAACTAAGATGAATTTAAAGACACGTCATACGTTAATATCAATCAATTTGCTTGGGCTACAAAGCTAGCTAAAGAAATAAACATACACTCGAAATCCATAACACTCCTTTTGGGGCAGTCGGGTAATAACAACTTAAAATGTATATAAAATTAGGAGCGTTTTAGCTTACATTTACAGTTTATTTCTTACAATTAGATTATTTTATAACATTTTCATATGACCGTGATGACGGCTTCGAAGTCAAAAAATGTGGGAATTTCAAACATAAAATGTACTGTTTAAACAGGATTCTGCGTTAACAATGTTAGTTAATTACCAACGCAAACATAGATAATTTAATAACACAATTAGCTCGACAAATTAAAAGCTAAATACAATAAATCGTTATAGTACATATTGTTTATTCTCTAAATGTTTTTATCTGTTTTGTTTCAGATTACATAGTTGGCGGGGAAAGAATCATACTAAATATGTGAGGAACGATATATAACCATCTTTGAAAGGACATCCAATCACTCGCAATTAACTACGTATCAAATTACCAACCGGGAGACATTGTAATAGAAACCGGAAGACTTCATTGATAGGTCATACGAACTTAGATCCTATGCAGTTCATATTTATACTACCAAAATATAAATCTTCAAATAAGTAACAAATAACTTAACAAAACTGTAATGGCAGGCACTAGCGAGCGACAACATAAGTGTTTGGTGTGCAAAAAGGTATTTAAGGATCGACGATATTTGAAGAGACATGAGTTGACGCACATTGGGAAACAACCGTATGGATGCCCACATTGCGAGAAGTCCTTCTCATATTCTAGTGAATTAAAGTGGCATATAATAACGCATACAGGAGAACGACCGTATAAGTGTCAAAATTGCGAGAAAACATTTTCTGAATCTAATAAACTAAAGAAACATTTATTGGTGCATACTGGAGAGCGACCTTATAAGTGTCCAACTTGCGAGAAGTCCTTTACTCGAGAAAGTAATTTAATAAGTCATAGAGTGACCCATACTGGACAGCGGTCTTATAAGTGCCCAATTTGTGAGAAGTCCTTTACTCGATTGGGACATTTAAAGAGACATGTATTAACGCACACTGGAGAGCGGCCTTATAACTGTCCGGTTTGCGAGAAAACCTGTCAGCACCACCTCTGTGTTAGAAGGAAGCGAAGAAACAATCGTTCCTCACAACCGAGATCGTTCATACAAACCTCAGCAGGAAGAGGTCCGCAGAAAGTCAACACATGTATTGATAGCAGTTGTATAAACGACATTGAAAGTGGCAATGCTCCGGAGATATCTGAAGACTTTGCATCACCATCATCCAATCAAATAACCGAAGGGGGAGGTTCCCAGAACGTCAGCATATGTGCCGATAGCAGTTGCATAAACGACAACAGTAGAAGTGTCAATCACCCGGAACTACCTGGAGACTTGGAGCTTGTGGAAAAAGATTCGAACGATTCACCACCGACTGTCAGTTGGGTAGATTCCGGTTATCAACATACAGTACAAAATCCCGCCAATCAGGGTAATGTGTTCTTGAACATCCAGTTACATCATAGAGGTCAGTATACACATGGTTGCAACTTATATTTGGATGAAAATAAAGACTATGAAATCTATATTATGATTATGAACATTATAACGCGATTGGAAAACCTTTGGGTGGACCGTTATTCAGGAGTCCCCAGAGTCACTGGTTTGACATATACAGTGAAGCCGGTGGTGATAAAGCGTGCAACTGGTAGTAATGAGGGTATCACACAATCGGCGGGGACTGCTTCCGCCCGCGATGAACACCACCCAGATTGAGAAGCGCCTGGTGGTAGTCTCTACAACAGGTATCGACTCCAGGGCTACGGTACTTCTGTTTATGACCACTACTGCCTCACCTACCTGTACTGTCGGACGGTCCTCGATATACCACTCAGCGACTACGTGCAGCTCTTCGACCCGGTCGCTCCCACCATAACGAAGCACTGGTCCGTAGGCTCTTCTACTCCATCTTCGCTTAGGTCTATTTTTGTGTAAATACCTTTTGAGTTCTTGATTGTAATATGTTTGTGTGTATATTCTTATTGTGTTTCAATAAATGTTGTTGTTTCTCGTTAACTGTTGTTTTCACTTGTCTTTCTCTTTAGTATTTAAGAAAGAATATCGAATTTTTAACAATTTTGAAAGTTTTGTTTTGAAAACATGATAGTTTTACAAAATTCAGTTTGCATTAGAAGAGTCTTTTGAAAGTAAATGTCAGGGAAATGCAAGGGGTAGTAACAACACAGATGTATGCTGTAAACTAAACTGTTTGACTATATTTGCTTACGAATACTATTTACAAAATATACTTAATTATATTTAAAAAAATTAGCCTAGTTCTGTTTACACCGGGAACTCTTCGTCCATGTCCTCCTCCTCATCCACCTCCATAGGTCCACCTTGCTGCTCCTCGAGATTGTCTCGACTTCTTGCTGCGGGCAGTGGTGGGATGACCTTATGCCCCCAAGGTAAGGTGTGGATACCATCAGCCAAGATGTAGCGTTTATCATCGGCCGGGCTCAAGGATAGCTTTTCTACTTGTACGGTGAAGACACGGTGCAGGTACGACTGGAAACGGGTGTTGACGGTGGTTTTCAACACCCCGTCAAACAGACATTCCCTGTAGTCGTCAGGGGTTAGGACGTTTTTAACAACCCCCTTGGCGACTCCCTTGGCTCGCTTGATCGCCTTGGATCCGTTGTCTTCGTCCTCAGCCTCCTTTCTCTCTTGCAGGCAGTGATCGGTTTTACAGATGACGTCTGAGGTGATGCCAATGTCTGATCACTAGCATTATTGTTCATAACCTCAATCTCCTGAATAAACGATTTGATATAGTCGTCCGCAGAAGCGTAAGCGTCCATGTTCACGTCCTTACCGTGTGACTTCAACCGTACTACGGACTGGTGGTGCGTCTGCTCACCCTTGAAGTAAACTGTATGCACTCGCTGTGACACATCTTGTTGCAATAGGTTAGATGTTTGATTTTTTCACCCAACATCAGTTCCAACGGTCTGCGGAATCTTATTTCATCTATTGCGATTTGAGTCCACGATAATTGTTGTACATCCTCACAGGGCTCGTAAGTGTACTGTGTATTTAGCTCCTCGTTAAATTTAACAGTCTGTTTTGTTTTCTTCATAGTTATATTCTTTTACATGATATTCAATATTTTTGTTTTCTTCATAAGTATGCTGTTTCGTATGATATTTTCTCTCAAACACATCTCTCGCTCTATCCAAAACTAACTTGATTGCGAGCCTTTCTCGGATGTTGTTACGTTTATAACGTATTTTGTTCATTGATATGGTGATTACTTTTCTTGCATCATCCGCACTGGTCATCTTTGGAGCACGTATCGACTGTTACTACCTGACAAGCGTTGAAGGTTCTGGAACGTGTCCACAAGCGCAGACCTATACATTGTCAATGATATGTTCAACTATATTCATGAAATTGTGCGAGGTTAGGATGTTGTTGTATCTGCAGTCAATGTGCATGCCGTAACTATTCATCACTTCTTTAGCCTTATTCACTATGTTTATGCCGTTGGGGACATTTTCTCTACAGTAGCACATTGTAAATCCTTCTTCCTTTGCTTTTTTCAAGGCTTGTTTGAAATTCCTCCTCTGTGTTCGAATGCACTTGTATTCACAAACTCCGTACTGCTCTAGAAGGGTTTCCCTAATCATTACACAAAATATATGCTTCAGATTTACATCTTCAGGCAACACTGCCACTTTAGGTGTCTGTTCGATCAGCGTTTGATTCATGGATTGGTTTTCCATACACAATATATCATTTGTAGTTTTAAACTCAGAGTTTGTTTGATCTAGCTTTCGGTTATTTGTTAGCGACTTCGTAAGTGATTGTAGCAGCCTTTGGTTCTCGTTTATAAGTCTGTACTGACCATTTTTTTTTTCTAATGGATGGCAAAACTTCTTCAAAGATCCAATCTTGAAACTTCTCAGCAATGTGCATTTTAGATTTCATAAGTAACGAATATAATCCCGGCTCTTTAAGAAAGATTGAATGTTTCTCATTATAGGTTAGGGGGAGATTTTCGCTCCCCCATACTTCAGGAATTGTTTTGCGATATTTTTCTCTAACATATACTCTGATTGCTTCTTTAGGGTTAGCGTAGCCCAATATTGTAGCTACATCCTTAGCTTTGAACCATGGATTATCGCTGCTGTCAAACAGTACAGACAAAGGCTGATCATTAAACACATAGGCGGTTAACTGGTTCATTTTATAGGTTAGATCAAAACGTCGGGTGAACACTCTGACAGAACGTCACACAGCAACACTATTACACATTATTTAGTTTTTTGAGCTCTTTTTAATGGTGAATAGTAATCGTTTTTAACATTTATGATGTTTTATGAAAAATCCAAAAAAACTGAATTTTTGATGTTTTAAGTCCTGTAATTTCTGAACCCAAATTTTTCCAGAAATGCGGGTGGTGTCATTTTGTTGGAAACCTAAAGTTCTACAAACCACGAAAGTTTCATCAAAATCGTTAGAGCCGTTTTAGAAAAATTTTGATTTTTCATGTTTTTGGCGGTTTTTGGGGGATAATTACCCTTAAAAATCAAAAATTCAAAAAAATGAAAAAACACCTGGAGATATCGTGGATTAGTACCTACATACCAAATTTAATAAAAATCGGCCCATAGGTTAGGGCTCTAGCTCTGTAAACATCCACACAGACACACACACACACACACACACACACACACACACACACACACACACACACACACACGGACACACACACACACACACACACACACACACACACACAGACAGACATCACGTAAAAACCACTTTTTTGGGTTCAGGGAGCACCAAAACGAATATTTCCACTAACAACTCAAATTCGAAAATTTTTACGAAAACAATACTTTCTCCATATACTATGTATAGGGGGAGAAAGTAAAAAGCAAACTATGACTTAGGACATAATAGTTTTGTCGGTAGCCTTATAAAAAATCGGCTTATTCTCTTAATAAATTAATTTTGGATAACCCAGGACATGCCAAGTTTTTGTTGTTATTATGGTCTAAATTTAAAACAAATAATTCTGATAAACAGATAATAGAACACACTTGAAATATGTAATAATTACTAACATAGCTCTTAAATATTTAATTGAAACAGAATTTGTGCTTGATATTGGAGGTGTTGGTATAGTTCTTGCCAGGGGGCCTATTTTTGAAACCGGTTGAGTGTTTTTTTTAGTCACTCGCTACTTTTGATTTGGTATATTAGTAGATAAAATTAAAGGCTTATTCAATACATCTGTTAAATTACTTAGGCCTACATGCAGTCATAACACATTACGAGTTTTTCTATTGCTTGAATCCGAGCAAGTTTGTACAGCTAGAGTCAGCCAGCGTGATCCGCCGTTAGCGCATGCGCATTAGAGCCCTTTCCCCCTCCAGTACCACCTGGATATGTACAGTCAATTGAAGCATTATAAATAAATGTCGTCAGTAAAATTACGTAAATTATTATCAGCTGTTTTAATTTAAATAATCAAATAGAAAAAAGGTAAATATTTATTTTAGTAACTATGTAAAACGCAAGTTTTGTATAGGCCTAATGTTTGTAGTATTTGTAATTTACGAGTTTGTTTGTTAAAACATCTATGTGATGGAAATCCCGGGTGAAATAACATCTAAACTTAATGGTAAAGTGTATAACGGACAGTCAAGAGAAATTGTTGCAAAGGTAATGGACTTTATGGACGCAGAAGCAAGATCTGATAAGGTTTTGATTGATCTGAAAAAAGTGCGTGAAAGGGTAACGGCTGCAACAGGAGCTTCTAAAAGTACGCAGACAAGAATAAGTGCAGAAAAAAGAAACATTTTAAAAGCTGCAGAAGGCATATTGAAATCTTTTGAAACTCCTAATAAAAACAGAAAACGACCAAAAAGAGTAACAGGCCTAGATGAATTTGATTTAGGTGCTGTTAGACGAATTGTAAACAATTTTTATTTGTTTGAAAAATGTTTGCCCACAGTTTCAAAGATTCGAGCTAAAATGATGACAGAATTAAATTTTAATGGGTCAAAAACAAGTGTGAGAAGAATTCTAAGAAAAATAGGCTTCAAGTGGAAAAAAACTAATAGTAATAAGACCATCCTTATGGAGAAGCATGACGTTGCTTATAAGAGATTTGTATTTCTTAAAAAGATTAAGCAGTATCGTGCAGAAGGCCGGCCAATAGTCTATACCGATGAATCTTATATAGATTCATCACATGTTAGTAAAAAAGGATGGTCTGATGGCTCAAAGGAAGGTATTGCGGCTCCCATTACTAAAGGAAAACGCTTGGTTTTTCTACATGCAGGAGGAGAGATGGGCTTCATAAAAGACTGCTTGGTAATGTGGCAAGCCAGTCATAAGACTGGTGATTACCATGACAACATGAACTACAGTAACTATGAGAAGTGGTTAAATGAAAAGCTCATTCCTAATCTCCCACCGAAAAGCGTCATAGTAGTTGATAACGCTTCTTATCATAACGTACAGACTGACAAAACACCTAACTCAAATTCCAAAAAGGAAGATATGCAAAAATGGCTACAGGATAAAAATATCCCATTTTCAACAACAATGTTGAAAATTGAACTTTACGAGTTGATTAAAGCACATAAACCAAGTTTCATAAGATACGCTATTGATGAGCTCTTGAAGAAACATGAATTTGAAGTTTTAAGATTGCCGCCCTACCATCCAGAACTAAACCCCATTGAGCTGGTATGGGCACAAATAAAAAACAGCGTTGCGAGAAAAAATGTAACTTTTAATATGCATGACATAGAAAAACTGACACGAGATACTTTTGAAACGGTAACTACTGATGACTGGAAAAAGAAATGTGAAAACGCAAAAAAATTTGAAACCAAGTTCTTGGGAGACTATGAGCCGTTAGGAAATGCAATTGAATCATTTGTTGTAAATTTAGGAGCAGATTCTAGTGATGAAGATTCGTCCACTTAGTTGTAGCACAATTTCGCGTGAAAATTATTTTATTGTAACCCTATTAAATAGTTGTATGTTTTAATGTAGGCTAATGTGTTCTATATTTTATTTATTTTTTAAGTAAAAAGCTTTTGTTTTGAAAAATAATTGGCTATTTTACATTTAATAACAATTTGAAAATAATATTTTTCCTGAAATATATGTTTAAGTTATTTATAATATTATATTTTGTAGGCCTACTTTTTGTAGTTACGAATTTACAAATGGTCAGTAAATGAGCCATGTTGGAAGGTTAACAAAGAATTGATTAAATTAGAAGTTCATGGTCGCAGGTTTTCTGTGACAAGGGCGGATGTATTTTTTATAATTTTGTAGTACACTTATAATACTTATTAGGTATTGTTCAGGCTGACCCACACATCTCGCGAACTCGCCCGACCATCCGGCCGAACTCCGAATGTTCGGAGTATTCGCGAGCAGTGTGGGAGCTGCATGTCAACAAATACGCGTGTTCACCAAGGAGTTCTATTGATATTACTGGTGGTACCACTGATGAACAAAATTGCGAGCCGTTCTTTCCAAATTTTGGTGAGGCGTGATAAACCTGTATTTGTTTGTTTGCTCATAATTTATCATATTTCACAACAAGAGTAGATGCATAAATAAAACGAAAACGTGAATTTTTCCCAACTTTACTACTTTTATTCCAGTGATTTGTGTGAGTAGATTCACTTATGGGATTAAAACAACCAATCAGGATAGTTCAAAGAACGATAAATGGTGTACTAACCTACAAAATCACCGGCTCGCGTTTTTGACCAATATCGTTAAGCAGTGTTACCTCCATTTATACAATAAACCTCCGTGGTGTTCACACAAGATTAAGTGCCTTATTAGTCTGACTGTACTTGACAGAGGGAAGGACACAGCTGAGTAGAGTCAGGTAGGGGAAATGTGGTGGGAGACATTTTCATACTCCCCTCACCGCGGTTCACGCTGGCTGGCTATAGCTGTACCCAACGAAAGGTTACTTCAGTTGTAAACAAACATAACAACATATGTGATATCAAAACGGATGGTAACATCTGAGAATAACGCGGATATACAGGGTGTAAAAAAAAAGTGTGATGGGCTATACAGGACCTAATTCTACATGCAAAAATAAGTCAAAAGTTAAGAATGACATTTTTTGGATTTCGGCTTAGTTTAGCCGTAATCCGCCATTTTGTTTTTTTGGGAAAATATTTATTATTTCAAAAACCCAATGAGATATTTTTACGAAACTTGGCAAAAGTGTTTACACTAAAGTAAGTAACATTTGTAAAAAAACAATATTTTTGTACCTTTCCAAATTTCAAAATGGCGGCCATTTGAATTTTTTATGCCAAATTTCATGAAAACCGGTACCTAAATCAAAATTGTTCAAGACACAATTTTTTTTTTATTTATTATAACAAATCCAACAAAACAAAAATGAATAAAATTGGTTCATAAATAAAGAAGCTGTGATTATTATTAATATTAAAATTTATTAAATGTAATGTAATAATTTATGTAATGTAATTAAGTAATTTCAATCTAAATTACTAAAATAAACACAGCTTCTTTATTTATGAACCGATTTTATTCATTTTTATTTTGTTGGATTTGTTATAATAAATAAAAAAAAATTTTTGTCTTAAAAAACTTTGATTTATTTACCGGTTTTCATGAAATTTGGCATACAAAAATTCAAATGGCCGCCATTTTGAAATTTGGAAAGGTAAACAAATAATTTTTTTTACAAATGTTACTTACTTTAGTGTAAACACTTTTGCCAAGTTTCGTAAAAATATCTCATTGGGTTTTTGAAATAATAAATATTTCCCCAAAAAAACAAAATGGCGGATTACGGCTAAACTAAGCCGAAATCCAAAACATGTTATTCTTAAATTTTGACTTATTTTTGCATGTAGAATTAGGTCCTGTATAGCCCATCACACTTTTTTGTGACACCCTGTATAGCGTACTTTCAATCAACACGTAGTTTAGACTTCCGCCGTCGGATAGCGCTACTGTTCCGAATATTCAGCCCTATACTGAATTTAAGTGATGCCCTTTCATAAAATGTTTGAGACACTGGCAAATCTACGTAAAAATACCTCTAATTTGACACCACAAGTTTTAAAACCGTCCAGCCGTTATCGAGTTATTACTGTGAAGAAAACCCCCTAGCGTATTACTATATATGATTTCAATTTTTCATAAACTATTTAAACTATACATTTGTGTATAAAGTATAATTTGCACTTATTTGCTAATTCAATTACTTTTCCCCAGTTTTTTTTACTCACATAGTAAAAGTAATACAACAATTTGTGGTTTGCAGGTCTGCTAAGAAGAACCTCACTGTAGAAGGAGACAACCACCCACCGCCCATGAAACATGAGAGTCAGAAGACTCATCCATCTCCTTCGTATAAATATAGTTATTCTTTATGAGTGTTGTTTTTAAAATATTGTTTAGCGTGTGTTTTTGCATTAAATCCTATTTAACAGATTTATTGACTATATTTTGACTCATCCTTCGTTTTTTGTTTAAACTTTAAAAATTTGAAATCTTTCTTAAAACTATTTTTGGAATAAATTTAGTTTATTATGTTTACATTATTTTCAAAATGTTAAAGTAATATTTACAGTTCAAGTCCTAAAAGGGTTTCTGAACACGAAACCCTTAGAAATGTTAGAAATGTTTATACAGCATCTCAAAATATTCAACCAATATTTACGGTTCAAGTTTCAAAATGTTTTTAAATATTTGTTTGGAATATTTTTCAGAACCTATTCTCAGTATTTTTTAACTTCTATATTAAAATGTTTACAGTACATTCATACATCAAGTTATAAAATGTTTTGAAAATATCTTCCTTAGAACATTAAAAAAAGTTTACAACATTTTGTAAATGTTTACAAAATATATATGATCATGTTCCAAAATAATTTAAAAATATTTCTCTGGAATCTTTGTAAAGATATTTTCAAAACATTTTTACTTACGCCCAAGAAAATCATTTTCGGGACATATTTTAAAATCATTTGCAGAATTCAGTAGAAAATATTTTCTTAATATTTTTTAGACATTTTGCTTATATTTTAGGCAGATTTTTAAAACATACCCCAATCATATTAAGAAAACATTTCCTACTTTCCTCTCTAAATGTATTAAAAACATCCCCGAAATATTTTTAGAAATATTTTTAAAACATTTTAAAAATAACTTACAAAATATTTTGAGGAAAACATTTCTTAATATTTAAAAATATTTCCAATGTACATTTTGTAAATATTTTGAGAATGTTTTAAAAATATTGAATGGAAATATTTTTAAAACATTCTTAAAATATTTACAGAATATACATAGGAAATATTTTTAAAATATTAAAAAATGTAAAAAAAAAATATTTTGCCGAGTTATTTTTAAAATGTTTTACAAATATTTCTGAAAATATTTTTGGGGATGTTTTAAATACATTTAGAGAGGAAAGTAGGATATGTTTTCTAAATATTAGTGGGGTAGGTTTTAAAAATCTTTTTAAAATATTCCTTGCTATCTGGGTATAAGGTCGCTCTCCAGTATGAATATTGCTCTTTAAAGGACTACATTCACTAAAGGTTTTCACACATGTTGGACACTTATAAGGCCTTTCTCCAGTGTGTGCGTTAATTCATGGGTTTTTAAAGCTCCCAATCGAGTAAACGATTTCTCACAATTTGGACACGTATATGGTCGCTTTCCAGTATGAATTAATACGTGCCTCTTTAAATCCCCTATCAGAGTAAAGGACTTCTCGCAAGCTTGACACTTATAAGGACGCTCTCCAGTATGCGTTAATACATGATTCTTTAAATGTCCCATTTCTGTAAAGGACTTCTCACAGATTGGACACTTATAAGGTCGCTCTCCAGTATGAACCAATACATGCCTCTTTAAATCTCCAATCTGAATAAAGGACTTCTTGCAAGCTGGACACTTATAAGGCCGCTCTCCAGTGTGAATTAAGACGTGCTTTTTTAAATCTCCTAATTGAATAAAGGACTTCTCACACATTGGACACTTACAAGGCCGCTTTCCAGTATGCGTCAATATATGTCTCTTTAGGTTACTAGATTCAGAAAATGTTTTCTCGCAAGTTTGACACTTATACGGTCGCTCTCTCGTATGCGTGATTATATGACTCTTTAATTCACTGGAACATGAGAAGAACTTCTCGCAATGTGGACATCCATGTGGCTGTTTATCAGTGTGCGTCAACTCATGTCTCTTTAAATTTCGCCGATACCTAAAGACCTTTTTGCACACCAAACACTGATATTGTCGCTCGCTGGTGCCTGCCATTACGGGTACACAATGTTCTTTGTTTCTTTTTTGAACATTTTTATTGTTGGTTGTTTAAATATGAATTGAATAGGCAATAAGTTCCTATTATATATTAATGAAGTCTTTCAGGTTGTTTTACAATGTCTCCTGGTTTGTTTATGTAGATGAATGCGAGTGGTTGGATGTATTAACAAAAATATGCAATTCGTAGAATATTTAATAAAGATTCCTCCTCTACCATATGTGTAATCTGAAAAGATATAAACATATAGAGAACAACAATACCTATGTAATGTAATAATACAACCTTACCCTACCTAATATTGTAAAATTAACAATATAATGTGAGAAAATAAATTTAAAAAGAATCACAGGCCTAAACTTTTACTTAAAGCTAAACCCATCTGCACGTAGGATGTTCATTTAAAATCATTTACTTATATTTAGGGGAGCTAACTTGTAGAATTTAAGTTTATTTGTATTATATAAAAGTAAAAACTTAGCCTATAGAACGTTAAATACTTCAGTGCAATAAGTAAGATAACATTTAACCTCAATCCTCCATGAACCGCTAAGTCGGATGTTTCCATCAACCAAACAGTTATAATGAAGAATTGAAGCTTACTGTAGATATATCAAATCAAATCAAAATATCAAATATATATTAAATGTAGATATATCAAAAATGCATTTAATAACCAAAATTCTATAATGAGGCCTAAATTATAATTCTTGCAAAGAAATAAAGTTATCTAAAGGGATCAGCTTGCTGGCTGTTGAGAATGTAAACACTGTATAAGGCTCACAGCTGAAGTCCAGCCAAGACCAAGATTTCAACTGATCAACTAAAACTATGGTGTACGTAGAGTCAAATCAGCTGTTAAAACGAACTAATGAACTTTATTGCTAACTTATGGCCTGATGGGGATATTGAAATTTAAATTCCTTATTTACATATTTCAATTACAATGAAATTGTAACAATAATCAAGTGGCTGTTTCCCAGTGTGCGTCTTAACTCCTGTCTCTTCAAATTTCGCCGATCCCTAAAGACCTTTTTGCACACCAAACACTTATGTTGTCGCTCGCTGGTGCCTGCCATAATAGGTTTGCAAAGTTCTTTGTTGCGTATTTAAGGATTAATATTTCCGATAGTATTAATATGAGCTGTATAGTCCTTAAGTTTCTATGACCTTTCAATGAGGTCTTCCAGATTGTATTACAATTTCTCCTCTTACATGTAGTTAATTGCTAGTGGTCGGATGTCCTTTCTAAAGATGGTTCTATATAGTTCCTACCATACTTGGTATGATTTTTTCTCCGCCAGTTATTTAATCTGAAACAAAACAAATCAACTCTTCAAAGCATTTAGAGATCAAACACTATGTCCTGTACCGATTCATTGTATTTCGCTTTCTCTTAGTCGAGTTAATTGTATTATAACAATAAATAAAGAAGCCATCTATATAACTATTGCAAATTGCATATATTTGAGTTCGTAATTAACTAATATGTTTACTATAGAATCCAGTGTAAAGTATATATGTTATGCTAAAAATAAGAAAGTGTTTCGCCTGTGAGGCGTGATCACGGTTATATACAAATGTTAAAAAATAATCCAATTTTATTGTAACAGAAATGAACTGTAAATGTAAGATAAAAATATACTCAATTCATATACAGTTTTTAAGTATTTATATTACCTAACTGACCCCAAAAAGTGTTATGTTAGTCCACTGTATGTTTATTTCTTTAGTAAGCTCTGTAGCCTAAGCATTTGGATGGCTATAAACACATGATGTGTCCTTAGATTCCTCTTTGTTGTAGCAGTGGCCTTGGATATAATATTTGCATTGATATAATATTAATAAATTAGTGATATAGTAAAGGTTCTCCGAGAGTAAAATGTGATAAAACAAATTAATTAACATTGAAAGGAATACAGTACACCTACAAAATACAACATTCCGGAGGTTTCGTATACGGAACCAATAACCAAAAAACATTTTTATAAAGCTGTTACTTTATTACCTTATATGTTAACCCACATATACATCCACGCAATAGGCTTTTGTCATCAAAAGTATGTAAAGCAAATACTGTATTGTAACATTTACCCCTAAAAAATAATAAATTAATATATTCCAGTGTTAAGGTCTAAGAATACATTGTCTATTGAAAATTCACGAAAATTGTTAAGTTAAAGTCAAAGTATTATTCAATAAGAGCCGAAATGTACGTTTTCCCGTTAATAAACTGCCTACATCTTACTGCATATTGGTCATTGGACCTTTTTCACTAAACCTAACCTTAAACACAAGTAAGTTGATTCTAGAGTACTTTAAAAAGTCTAACTAAAATACTGTAGCAACTTCCGGTCTTGAAAAGTCTACTAACGGGAAGTACTACTTAATAAGTCAACATTTAAAAACTTAAGTACAAATTTAACTTTACCGTTGGTTGAAAATAATCGTTCGGGTTGGTGTTGGTCGTCTTTTAAGGGATAGTTATGAGTAGCTGACAATAGCTTTATTTGCAACTTGGTGTTTGAACTCTGTACTGTATTAAGTACACATTTGGCAAAACATAATAAACTTACCTTGATTTTTCAGTAGAAATATATATTTCCCAACACATAAACCAGCTTGCCTAGTTTCATAAAAAATTAAAGTACTGATATATTAGTGGATATACCTTTAATTTATCCTTCGTGAGAATGACATGTAACAGAATATGTATAGGGTTACTGTTATGAGGAAAACTAGAAACAAATTGTCATGCAAATATAAATAGGCTAATAGCATAACCACAAGAAGGTATTTAGCAATTATAGTTAAGAAGTATGGTATATATATATACACACACACACACACCATCAAATTATATTTATAAATATCTGGGATATTACATTTTAACTATCAAGATTATTAAGAGAACATTTTACTAATTAATATTTTACTTACAGTCCTTTATGGGAATATTATAGGATAACGTATATTGGATTAACATATAGGAATGAGCAAAATACTAAATTAGTTGGTGTGTTACAGTGGTAAATCCAATGATGTAAACAACAAATTGATTTCAATGCAAATTATATATGAAAACCCCCATTTTTTATGTACAAAGCCAATTTCCTCCCCGCCAAATAGGTATTCGAATGGAGCGATCTGTCTGGGTTAAGCTAATTTGAATTAATGTTTCATATTTTTACCAAATTTCATTGAGATACAATCTTTTACGAGTATAATCGTTATATGTATCCAAATTTTAACGAATGATGTTTTTGGCATCTGAAGACAAAAAAGCGAAAGGTTATCATAGTTACCTACAGTAATTAATTGTTTCTTCCCTATAGGAGGTTCGCCTAAATCTCTATATTCGATTTATAATGAAATCAATGGAGTCATCAATGACAAATAAAACAAAAAACTAAGCGCATTAACTAGGACATTTGATGTTCAATACCACCACAGACAACTCTATAGAGTCCTTTATCTGTGGTAACAAATTTAATTTCATACCAAAATTGTTCTGTTAATTTATTTATATCTTTTATTATAGTATGAATTTCATGATTAAATTGAGTTTGTTTAAGTTCGTAAACTTTTCATATATTAACACTACCAACTCCATCTATATCTATAACCTCAGTAGTTCTACCATTACCATGATATTATATTGAAATTTGTTTTGTGAATTAAACAACTATTGTTGCATAGTATTTTAAGTGCTAGTTATATTTAATAATTAAAGTGCATTCATTTTAAATTAGTCTAAATGTTTCAATCGTTCTATAATATATACCTTATAACTAGTCCTATCAGTGGTACTAGATGTTTGAGGTTATGTAGATCATTGATGAAGCCTAGAAATACATGACTTAGCAGGTAATATTTATTCATTTTGTGTACTATTAATTTGCATTACCTCTATTCTCTATCTAACTTATAGTATATGTTTATTGTAATTAATTTATTGCAATATATTAGTATATTGTAAATACCAAACCTATACCTGAAGTGAAGTTAAAGTATTGTTAGAATCCCTACGAGTTTTACCTTGTGTGACGAAGTTAGCTAACCTTTTATAAGTTAAGTTTAAGTTTGTTAATAAATAACCAAGTGTGTGTACAAGTTTTTAATATAATTTAGGCGTCCTAATATAGGCCCTATTATACAAATTCCTAACACTCAAAAGTTTTTAGAATGTACTCTTTTGTGTTTCTTGGATTGTTTTTAAGCCCATTTAGAGAAAATAAGAGTGGGTAAATGTTTTTATACGATTGTGTGACACACTCATATATACATATATATATATTATACATATATACATATACGTATATATATAATACATATATAATATACATATATATTACATATATTATATATATATATAATTAAGACGCGAAACCAGACAGTCAAAGGGAGGGGGCATTTAATGTCATGTGTATAGGTGGGGGAACTTTTGGAGAAAAAACTACACTGATGAAGTGGTAATATTCTAATAAATAGGAAAAATCTTATACATAAATAATATGCTCAATGAATTAGTTAAAATAAAACTTTGCTTTTTAAATTATAAAACGTAACCTCTTCGTATTGGATGGGTAGAGCCTAAACATCTTAATTTTAATTGTCAATATTTGTGATGAAAACAAAACATAATATACAAAGTTTCATACCTGAAACTCGTAAAATAGACACACATAAAAACCTGTATTACTAAAATGTTTGTATAAATTAATTGAAACGTATTAGTTTATTTTCTAACGTTAACTTTCCGTAAGCTCAACATACATTAGTTCCATATTCGTAATAGGTCTACCGGTCTGCAACGATATAACTTTGAAGTAGCTTCTCTGAACTGCTCAACACGTAATATAATTCATACAAGGGCTATGAACACATGTTATTAAGAATATGGATTATTTCATACAATCTAAAACACGCAGTGTACAGTGAAACAATCAAAGACGGGACTATACATTCACTCATATGATGCATCTTGCGTAGCAGACAACTTGCTAAGAATGTTTCAGCCTGGAGTATTCTACGGCGAAATCGCTCACAATCCACTAACAGCGTAGACCTTCTATCTTCACAGTCGGAGAAGTAGAAGGTGGTGGCAGGCGGACTGTTGAAGGACACCTTCGTCATATTTCTGTAAAACTGTGACATCTTTAGAATAACACAAACTCTATAGGTAGATGTTAATCCTGCAAGAGCTGAAAGTATAATGATATAGCGCTAGCGTGTATGATACCCACCCGACCTACCCGCACCACAACGTTACCTCAGGATACTTTAAACTATAAATAACTTGTCGTAGTTTAATCCATAAACAAAGTATTTATTTATGTCAGGCCTTGAAAGTGTTGTTTTCGCGCTATTTCTTCCCTACTCTCAGTCGGATCTGAATTCTATTCGCACCATCTTGTTCGTCTGATTAACCCGCGTAATTTGAGTACCCACTCGCTATACTTTAACCCAATAATAAAGAAGTTATTAGTATGTCACCTTGAAAACATCGGTTTTTTCGCTATTTCTGCTATACCGTTGGTCGGATCTGAATTCTGTTTGCACCATCTTGTTCGTTTGATTAACCCGCGTAATTTGAGTACCCACTCGCTATACTTTAACCCAATAATAAAGAAGCTATTAGTATGTAACCTTGAAAACATTGGTTTTTTCGCTATTTCTGCTATACCGTTGGTCGGATCTGAATTCTGTTTGCATCATCTTGTTCGTCTGATCAATTCGCGTAATTTGAGTACCCACATGACATACTTTGGAAAAACATTGTACCCCCCCCCCAACATGGGTCATGTTCAAGGTCAACATCAAGTTCAAGGACTTTGGGACTTAGAAATTTTCACAAAGTGGGCTGCACAAACAAAATCTCCTGCCTATGTACAGGCAGTCCCTAACTTGAAATGCTTAGGGTGGTCCTGAAAAGGACCGTTTGCGTGCTGAAAGGTGGTCGGGATAGGGATGGTCGGGATCAGGATCGGTTCAAACTTTATTCTTCAAAACCCACTTTACCCTCCCATCTTTTCTGGTTAAGAATAAATCCTGTGTGTCGGGTATCAGAGGGGGTGGCGGTGGGAGAGACTGCGGCAGACGCACCTCGATGTAGTGGACAGTGTGTTGAAACAGGAACACGTGGTCCCCGTTGGTTGCCACATCTTTATACTCCGTCATCCGCTTCAGATTTCGAAACTCGACCTTGGAGACTTCAAACGGCGTCACCAAGTCGTTCAGCCCCATCACCCTTGTCCGTTGCATCACCTCATTGACAGTCGGTGTTGGAGACGAAGGTTGAGCCGCCGATGTAGAAGGCCGAGGCTGAGCCGATGTAGAAGGTCGAGGCTGAGTCGAGGATCGTTGTTCAAAATACAGCGGATGACCATGGAGATTCCGTTTGAGAGACTTCAAAGTTGAAGGTCTCTTAAACCCGCTCCTTCTTTCCGTCGACCTCTTCAAAGATTCCTTTAAGCGCTGGAGTTTTTCGGGAGTCAGAGGAGAAGACATGGTGTAAATAGGATGGAAGAGAAAATGGATAAGATAGAGCTGGATAGAGCACGTGTGTACTGGTTGCTAACCAAAGCCGGAATGAGGCGGCAGCCAGAGTGAAGCAGGTCGTTAAGTGAAACCTTGCCCTATCCATACATGGGTAGAAAGCTGAGGACTGTTAGTACCGGTTACGTCAACCCCCCCCCCCCGATTTGGGTCATGTCAAGGTCCCCCCCCCGACGGACCCCCCCCCCCCCCCGACGGACCCCCCCCCCCCCCCGACGGAACCCCCCCCCCGATTTGGGTCATGTCAAGGTCACCCCCCCCTTCGACCTCCCCCCTTCCGCTTCGGTGACGTCACTTTGCCTTTATAAGCGGGAGCAGTCCGCAGTCTCGTCGCAGTAGCTTGCCGCCCGTTGTTTGGATATACGTCCCAGTGGGTTGCACTCTCCTGCAGCGTAGGTCTGTTAAGTGTGCGTTGGGCCCGACGCGCAATTAAGAGATCCGCGCCCTTGCATGTTTAGTTAGTTTGTTTAAGCATGTTAGATAACGCTTGTAGTTTGCTGCTAGGTAATGTAGTTAGTCTAATATATGTGTTAGTGTGCGGTATCGGTTTGAAGTGTTTTATTTACTAATAACATTTGTACTCCCGGCCCTACAGGTCCCTCAACAACCTTGGTCAAAACTTGGGTTCGCAGCAGCCTGACGCCGGGTGTTTGGGTCTACGTCCCACCGGGTTTCAGTGATACTGCTGACCTTTGCAAAACCGACCTCGGCTGTTTTTGTAAAAGTAACGTTAACTGATTAATTTGTTTCTTTTACATAGTTGCTGGTAAAGTCTTTATTTTCAAAGTAATGTATCTTGTTTCTCATCCTTTTCCTAACCCCTGTAAGGTATGGCGCGAAAACCGACCTTGTGTCAATACGGCGCGTAAACCGGTTGACATTACCCATCTTACCCCGAGAAACCTTTGTTAAATATAAAGTCAGTCTCTTGTTTAAAATCAGTCTCTTGTTTGTTGTCTTTTGTCCCCTTCCCCAATACAGAGCGGGGAATAGAGCAGTATGTTATGCTCTATTCCCCGCTTTGGCATTATGTCAGATGACCTTGACCTACTGACGGGACTTAGAAAAACCGTCGTTTGATCAAATATTGGAAGAAATGTGGACTTAGAGATATTTCATGCGGACAAGGTTGACACAAAAATGTTGTTTTAAAAATAAAAACTGGAGGGGGAAATGTTTTATATACTGCAACAGTGTGGTGAAAATCATCATATCACTACGGAAGCTGTAGATGTAAACACTTGGCTTGTTCCTTCCGAACTTGCTATTTCAGAAGCGTTTCTGGCTATCCTTAATTATGAGTTCCGGGGGATTAAATTAAAAGTACAGATAGAGCTTAGACCGTTATACAGAAACGATATGCATTGTGTTTTGGTGGAATGGGAATCGCCCTCCGGCGTTAAACTTTTCCATTTTATCAAAAGATCGTGCAAGGAGTATTGTGTAAAACGGATAACAGTCTCCCTTGTTTAAACGTAGTAGAACTTAAAGCTTGCTTCCAAAGTAAAATAGCAAAGGTAACACCTTTGCTATTTTACAAAATATTTTAACATGTCCTTGACCCAGTTACCGGACTTGGAGCAATTCAGAGTATGCGATACAGTGTTGGAACAAACTACTGTCGAAGTCCTTGCCCCCCCCCATGATATATTCCTATAAAAGCGGGAGCAGCCCGCAGAGGGTTCGCAGTCGCAGGCCGACAGCCTAGCTAGCTGTTTGCCTGCGCTGTCCGCAATAGTATCTCTACTATAGAGTTGGTACCACTGTATATTAGAGATGCTACCTTAGCTTAAGGCATGTCTGTTTATTACTAAGCATGTTAGAATAACGCTTGTAGTTTGCTGCTAGTAAATTTAGTTAGTTTAACTGTAGTTAGTTTGGTGTTGGTTTTAAAGTGTCTTTGAAGTGTTTTTATTTACTAATGAAATATGTACTTTTCTTTCACGCTCCCATTCAAAAAGGTATGGCACGAAAACCAACCTTATGTCTTTAAATATCTCAGGGGGGATTATGTTTCTCAAATAAACACCTTTCCTAACCCCTTACAAAAAGGTACGGCACGAAAACCGACCTTGAGTCATTACGGCATGAAAACCGGATGACTTTTTTACCTATCTTAGCCCTCACTTACGAGAAACAGATTCAGTTAGTTTGCTTATCTTGGTTAAATCTAAGGGGATCTTGGTCAGGTGATTATTGTACTTCGGTTCGTAGTACTCTGGCGCCTACACAGTGATGAACGTCCTTGCGGTTTCAGAGTGCACGACTGTTGTTAACTGACCATTTTGCTTATCTTGGGGGATACATCTTCGGGGAAATAAACTTAAGGGGACCTTGGTCAGGTATTATTGTACTTCGGTTCGTAGTACTCTGACGCCTACACAGTGATGAACGTCCTTGCGGTTTCAGAGTGCGCGACTGTTGTAAACTGACCATATCGTTTGTTTGTTGGGTGAATAATTTTTCGGGGGAGAGGTTAGTGTTCCGTTATCAGGTTTATTGCCTATAATTGCGAGCTTTAAACTAGTCCTCTTCTCCTAATACAGAGCGGGGAATAGAGCAGTTTGTGGTCCGAGTGAGAATCACTTACTGCTCTATTCCCCGTTTTGGCAACATGTTCAGATGACCTTGACCCACTTCGGGACTTAGAGAAAATTATTGTTTGGTAAAAACATTTACTCTTACAATAATACCCCTTCCCTATCACTACCCCCCCCCCCCGTAAAACGGGTATATAGGAGGGCTTCCACCAGTGGTAAAATCATTCTGCTGTTTGCACTTTCCGAGCGCAGTTCCGTTTCCGACATGTCCAGCCGTAGGAAACAACCTTTACCGAGGAAGGTTGAACATTCTCCACCTGCTCCGCCAGCTCCTTCCATCCTTCGGCAGGCGTTGATGCTGGCATGCGTTGTTCCTGCGGAGCCGGCACCACGTTCGATGCCAGCTCTTGACGTATCGCCACCACTTCGGGCAAACCCTGTTGCTCCCCCGTCTGCTTCTTCATCGTCTTCATCTTCTTCATCGTCTTCATCGTCTTCATCGTCATCTTCTTCATCCTCTCCGGCTACTTCTCGCCCACCTTCTCCGGCTAGTTCAAGTTCTTCCAAATTATCTACATCGCCGAGGAAGGTTGGACAAACACCACCTACTTCATCTCTGGCTTCACCAGCTCCTTCCATTCTTCAGCAGGCGCTGGCAGACATACTTCCGCTGGAGCCGAAGCCAATCAGAGATGAGAACCCACCTTCTACATCAGGCCCTTCTACACGTCCGTCTGTAATTTTTAATAACCCGCAATCTCCTTCTGAGAATTTAAAACAATTAAAATGTCAATGTATATACATCTTCAAAAAAGGTCCGAAGAAAGGTGAACGCTGTCACAGGTCTTGTGTTTCAAATGAGGAAATATGCGGGTATCATTTAAAACTGAAACACAAGACTAGCGTTTCTCGATCTTCACCAATATCAACAGTGAACCCCAAAAAACTTCGAATTAATAGGCTTCGTAAAAACGAACGTTACTTTTTTGTTAAAAATAAAGGTTTTCTAAAGGTGATTCTAAAATGCGCAGACCAACTGTTCTATTTAGCATTACCTAAGGGTATGTTCCACCCTGTAAACCCTTCCAGACGAGACTATTTAATTCGAAACGAAAAGGGAGTCACTATGTGGAAATCATTACCGTAAAATTAAAGTTCAAAAACCTATCTTCCAAATTTAAGTAAATACTTTGTTTTTCCAAATTAAAAAAAAGTGTAGACAACCTATTTAAATTCTGTAGCATGCTGCAGAAGGTAAATAGGTTGTCCACACTTTTTTTATAATCTTAAAACGACCTTGACCTATATAGGTGCGGGTATATAAGCGCGATGTTACAGAGTCAGTTATCACTTTGGTTGTGGATTGCATCAAGAGAGCATCAACCATGGTATACCTCCACTATATTGACTCTACTGCTAAAGCGGATACTTTTACCCAGCGTGTGTACCAACTGTTAATGGAGGACCAACATGTTCAGGTCAAAGGATTGGGCATTCGTGGAACAGAAGAAGTAAAAATAGATGTGAAACCAATTCCTTTGAAGAACAAAATTTACCAATTATTACAAGAAGGCTACATCCTGTGCCTTTATTACACAACCTCATAAACTACATACAAGGTCGGGGGGGGGATACAGAACGGGGAATAGATCAGTTTGTGGTCAACGTGAGAATCACTTACTGCTCTATTCCCCGTTCTGGTAATAGTTTAAGGTGACCTTGACCCACTTACAGAACTTTATACTCTGTTAGTATTAAATTGTTCATATATTGTTACAATAATACCCCTTCCCTATCACTAATTACCCCCACCACTTAAATCGGGGGGTATAAAAAGAGGTTTTTCATCATTGCTTATCTCATTCTGCTACTTGTGTTAGCACTAGGATATATAGCAGCTATGTCACCAAAGGATAATATATTTCCTTCTGCAAAATCAATCGTGGGAATTATAAAACATATTGTGATTGAAAGTGAGGATGAAAATGAAGACGAATTGGAAGATGTTGAATTATTAAGTGATATGGATGCAATGGAAGATCTTGAATTATTAAGTGATATGGACAGTGATGATCTTGAAGCAGGATATATGGAACAAATTGAACCGTTAAGTGACGTGGAATCTGAAACCTATAGAATCTATCAGCATCTTCTCTATTCTGAAGAAATACATGATGAAACCCCAACCACTGGTAGTAGTAGTTTGGATGGGTTATTTTTAGATAGCGCACGAGGGGTATATCATATTCGTCGACGACTATTTCTTTCCGATGCTTCTGTTACAACTGATTCCGATTCATCAAATGAGTCTGATTAAGTGTTGTTTTTTCTTGTCATCTGTCAAACTTTAAATACAGAGCGGGGAATAGATCAGTTTGTAGTCAAAGGGAGAACTACTTACTGCTCTATTCCCCGTTGTGGTAATATCGTTGTATAACCTTGACCCATTTACAAGACAGAAAATATTTACCAGCTTTCAATTTTTTTTTTTTTGTTTTGAAAAAGTGGGGGTAACTTATACATGTAATGGTGGGGGAACGTCTATTTAATGTCGATGCAACAGTGTATATTTATCATATCGGCATTATGAACCCACCAGCAAACTCCGTTTGTTACAGCTTTCCCCTCATCGATATCGATGATGTGATAAAACTTACGACAATAACAAAACGGTTTGAAATGGAAAGGCGACTAATAAAAGTCGACGTAATTCCACAAGATCTTCGTTCGGCAATGTTGACCATCGAATATGTTAAAGATGAATCTACAACTGAAGATCCCTATTGTTTTATGAAATTTTTAGTTGATCGAGATGCAATGTGTACAATCCGATTTCACATCCGAGTTTAAAATATATTAAATTTTCCTGTTGGAGAAAATTGTCCTTGTTAAATACAAAGCGGGGAATAGATCAGTTTATGGTTTAAAATGAAATCATTTACTGCTCTATTCCCCGTTTTGGCAAATATGCTCAATGTCCTTGACCCAAATACAGAATTTTGTAGCCTCCAGCTACAAACTTAAACTTAACTTAAACTTAACCTAAAACGTACCCCCACCACTTTTTCTAGGGTATAAATAGAGGTGCATTTGCAGTGTTTTTTCATTATTGCGTTGACCTTTGTGAAGAGCACGCCTACATTATGAATCGCTGCGATATTTGTAAAGCTTCTTTCAGAGATGAATGGCTTTTAACCATTCATAAAGAATTGAAACATAACACCAATACAAATACAGAAGAACCAAATGAAGAAGAATTAGATTCAATCGATCAACAATTAGCAAAACATCAAGAAGAACAAAATGAAGAAGAACACAACGAAGAAAAAGAAGAAAATGAAGAAAAAGAAGAAAATGAAGTTTCAAGACCAAGTGTCATTCATTATGCGCCTGGACCATCAGTAAATGTGGAACTACACGCCCGAGCACTTCCGGGTAATGTTGTAACCCACTTTAAAATTGACAATACAAAATTGAAACTTGAAGAATTTTTAAATAACGCAAAAGGATTGGTTAGCAAAACTCTGAAAAATGAATTAAAAAGATTAAATTTTATTAAATTTGGACTATTACTGGATGCTTTATTTACAAACATTCAAAATGAAACCTCACCGAGAGGTTTCTTGACAAAAAACCGAACTATTATGTTTTCCTCAGATATTGATTCAATCGTATCTGAATGTTTTGAAGAGCTAATGACAAAAATACAAGAACACGAAGGAAGAGGATCTGGATGGAGTTTGTTAAGCATCACAGGGCTAGACTTAAGAGTGCACAAACACGGTTATGGAATTCGTGGCAGTAGCTATATCCCTTTACCAACAAAGATTAGAAATACCTTATCCTGTATTAATGTGCAAAATGAAAATAATGAATGTTTTAAATACGTTATGTTGGCTAAATATGTAAAAAACCATCCTGAAAGACCAAGTCAAGCATATGAAGAAGTTCAACATAAGTATAATTTTCAGGGAATGACTTACCCTGTTGCAATTACTGATATATCAAAATTTGAAAAGCGAAATCCTTCAGCTGCTGTCAACCTATTTGGATTGGATTCATCAAACAATGTGTACCCCTTGCGTATAACATCAAATGAGCGCAGAGATCATACGGATTTGCTATTGATCACTAAAGGGGACATATCCCACTATGTCTACATTAAAAAGTTTGAAGCTCTTGTTTCTAAACAATTATCTAAACATGAAAAAAAGATTATAATTTGTAAAAGATGTTTTTGTCATGTAAACAAAGAATTAAGAAGAGGAGGTTCAGAATGGCTAGTAGAACATCAAAGGTTATGTAATGGAAACTATGAAGTAAGAATTAAATTGCCGCATCCTAGCAGAGCTCAGATGAAATTTGACAAAGTAATCCAACAATATCGTTTACCTGTTGTTGTGTATGCTGATTTTGAGGCGTCTTTACTTCCGCTCGAACATCAAGAAGAAAACGTAACAAGAAGAAGCAAATACCAGTAGCACACACCAAACAGCTACTGTTTGATGATAAAATCAACACTGTCTGAAGAACATTTGCGAAGATATGAATTAACCACAACACCGAAGATATATCGCGGTGAAGAAGCAGCTCGAAACTTCGTCGATGACTTATATATCATAGCTGGGAAAGTTGAAGAAATGTACAGAAATGTGGTACCGATGATTCCTATGAATGAAGATGAAATTCAACGACACGACTCAGCAACAACATGTTATTTGTGTATTAACACTTTTACACTGACCAACAGTAAAGTGCGAGACCATGACCATCTAACAGGAGCTTACAGAGGTGCAGCCTGTAACTCTTGCAATCTAAACTACAAACTTCCAAACTTTATCCCCGTTGTTTTACATAATCTTAGTGGATACGACTCCCACTTTATAATCCCAGAATTGGGCAGAGATAATGGAGAAATAGATGTATTGGCAACAACCATGGAAAAATTTATAAGCTTCTCTAAAAAAATTGGTAAAATAAAACTAAGATTTGTTGATTCATTCAGATTTATGCCTTTTAGCCTTGCAAAATTAACTAAAAATTTAAGAAGACAAGATTTGATTGAAACAAGCAAAATTGTGCCTAATGATAAAATGGATTTAGCTCTTCGAAAAGGAGTCTTCCCCTATGATTACATTGACGGACTGCATAGATTTGATGAAACATCACTTCCTACACCAGATAAATTCAAAAACAAACTTAATGAAGAAGAAATAAAACCTGAAGATTATCAACATGCACTTCGAGTATGGAACGAGATGAATATGGAGACCTTAGGGGATTACTCAGACTTTTATGTCAAACTAGATGTGACCCTTCTTTGTGATGTGATTGAAGAATTTCGAAACACCTGTTTTGCCGCATATGGATTGGACCCTTTACATTCGTATACTTCTCCAGGATTAGCTTGGCAAGCCATGTTAAAAGAAACAAAATGCAAACTCCAACTTTTAACAGATATTGACATGGTTTTAATGATTGAAGCAGGTGTAAGAGGTGGATTGGTTCAAAGTGTTACCAGACATGTTAAAGCCAACAACAAATACCTTCCTAATTACGACGAAACTAAACCAACAACCTATTTGGGATATTTCGATGCAAACAACTTATACGGATGGGCTATGTCAAACCCACTTCCATATGATAATTTCAAATGGATTAACCCCGACTCTATTGGCGATATTTCACAAATTCCAAAACATGGTGACACTGGATATATTTTAGATTGCGATTTTGAATACCCGGAACATTTACACGATCTCCATTACGACCTCCCACTCCTCGCTAAAACAGAAGTTTCTCCAACTGGAAAACACCCTAAATTAATGATGACTCTAAATAATAAACAGCGCTACGTGGCTCACTTTTGGATAGTCCAACAAGCCATCGAATTAGGACTACGTATTACAAAAATTAATAGAGTTTTGGAATTTTCTCAGTCATGTTGGTTAAAACCTTACATTGATTCAAACACCACCAGAAGAGCAGCCGCTACATCAGAATTTCAAAAAGACTTTTTTAAATTAATGAATAATGCGATATTTGGAAAAACATCGGAAAAACAAAAGAAGACACAAAAATGTTAAACTTGTTACTGACGCAAAAAAGCTACAGAAACTCGTACAGCAGCCAAACTTTGGAACATCTATAATTATTAATGAAAGACTTGTAGCAGTGTCTATGAAGAAGACGAGTGTGAAGATGGATCGTCCTTTATATATAGGCATGTCAATCTTGGACATCTCAAAAACACACATGTACGATTTTCATTATAACAAAATGGTTGCCTTCTATGGAAGAGAGAACATCGGCATTAGCTACATGGATACAGACGCTTTTGTGTATTGGATTATTACAAATGATATGTATCAAGATCTTCGTACATTTGTTCACAAAAACGAATTCGATTTTTCTGACTACCCAAAGACCCATCCTAACTACGATCAAGACAAAAACAAAAAAGTACTGGGCAAATTTAAAGATGAAGCAAATGGAGTTCTACTTGAAGAGATTGTTGCACTTATGTCAAAACTGTATTCCTTGAAACTATATGATGAAAAAGAAGACGAGAAGAATAGCTATATTAAGAAAGCTAAAGGTGTAAAGAAATTATATTTAGAAAAGAAAGTTATTTTTGATCAATACAAGCAATGTTTATTTGAAGATAAAGTCATTACAGCTAAATTCAATACAATTAGAAGTTTTAACCATCAGATATACAGCCTAACAGAAGTTAAAAAAGCACTTTCTTCCACTGACGATAAACGACACATTCTTCCAGACAACATCCACAGTTTACCATTCGGCCACTACTCCCTCAACCCTATTGACGAGTAACCTTTTCATCGTCCTAGATCCTTTATCCTTTTCCTTTCCGTAAAAAAGGGGAAACACAGCAATGTTAAGCTGTGTTTCCCCTTTTTTACACAAGTTTTGAATGACCTTGAACTATATGTATATATAAGGAGATTTATACCAAAGAATATTTAATACCATATCAGCTGCCTTCGTGAAACCATCATGTCAGACCTGAAGGAGAAGATTATTAATGAACTACACAAACCTGCAAGAATAAAGTTTCCAAGAAGAAATACTGTTATAAAAGGGATAAATGATCTATATCAAGCGGATCTAATTGAAATGCAACCGCATAGCAGAATAAACAAAGGATTTAAATATATACTCACAATTATTAATTGTTTTACAAAAGTTGCAGACGCTTTGCCTCTAAAGGACAAGACTGGTAAAAGTGTAACAGAAGCCATGGAAATAGCCATAAAAAGAGATAAAAACAAAATTAAACATTTACAAACTGATGATGGAACAGAATACTTTAATACAAACTTTGCACAGTTAATGAATAAATATAAAATAAATCATTATTCAACAAATTCAGAGAATAAGCAGCTATTGTAGAAAGATTCAATAGAACCTTGAAAGGAGCACTGTATAAACAATTTTCAAAAAGAGGTTCTTACGTATGGTATGATGTTTTACCACAATTAATAAATGATTATAACAACAGGTTTCATAGAACTATTGGTATGAAACCTAACAAAGTAAATAGAAGAAATGCAAAAGATGTATTAAAACGCATAAAGAAAAATACAAAGCCTAAAGTAGAAAAAATGCAGCCAAGAAAATTTAATGTAAGTGATAAAGTACGGATTAGTAAATATAAGGGAGTGTTTACCAAGAAATACTTTCCCAATTGGACGAATGAAGTATTTACAGTGTATAAAGTGCAACCAACTGTACCTGAAACGTATATTCTAAAAGATAACAAAGGAGATTTGTTGCAAGGTGAATTTTATGGACATGAAATGTTAAAGTCAACAGTAGGTGATGTATATCTTGTTGAAAAAGTGTTACAAAGAAAAAAGGACGCAGTTAAAGTGCGGTGGTTAGGGTTTAACAAAACTGAGGATTCATGGATACCTATAAAGGACTTGGTTTAATGCAAGCAACTCATTTCATCGTTAACCTTTGAGCAGGATGGAGATTATTCACCATAAAGATCGATTCAATATTAATAACATAGATGATTTAACTGTGGATAACGTTAAAATCAACAATGGTAAACACGGTAGTTTACTTCCAAACACTGTTCGATGTAAAGTAAGTGGCCCCTCAAACTGCGGAAAGACCAATGTTGTCTTTAATTTGATCACTAATCCGCAGGGATTAAGGTTTAATAACCTATATATTTTTTCAAAGTCTCTACATCAACCAAAGTATCAATTGCTGGATAAAATCCTATCTGATGTGTCTGATGTTAATTTTTACAAATTTAACGCTAGTGATAGCATTATGCAACCAAACGAAGCGAAACCGTATTCTGTATTTATATTTGACGATGTATCTTGTGAAAATCAGGATACTATTAGAAACTACTTTGCCATGGGAAGACATAATAACATCGACAGCATATATATAGGACAAACTTATAGCAAAATCCCAAAACAACTTATCAGAGATAATGCAAATATTCTAATTGTATTCAAACAAGATGATACTAACCTAAAACATATATATAACGACCATGTGAATGCGGATATGCCATTTGAAAAGTTTAAAGAGCTTTGCGGAAAAGCATGGGCGGAAAAGTATGGATTTTTGGTTATTATGAAAGATCAAGCTATAAAAGACGGCCGTTATAGAATAGGTTTTGATAAATTTGTTTTACTTCACTGATTAGTGGTATTACTGTACAAGTCGTCAAGGTGTGAAGATGGTTAACCAGGAAAAGCTACTAAAAGAAATAAAATCACTTAGTGATTCTATTAGACAAAAAAACCGAGCTTTAAAATCAGGTATAAATGAAAGAGAGCAATTTTTAGAAACAACATTCAAACCTGTTACTGAACCTTTAAAGCGATTAGCACAAAATATGGAAAAACCTTCAATTCGCTTCGAAGGAGACAAAATGCTACCAATTTCCAAATATGAAGAAGAATTTCAGAATGATGAAAGTTTTGACCAGTTACAAACATCTGAAGAAAGCGACGAGTATGAAGAAAGCGGAGATTTAAGGGAAAAGAACATTGCAGGAGATACAAGTGCGGAAGATACAAGTGCGGAAGATACAAGAGCAGAAGAAGAGGATATCAACCCATCCAACTTAAGCAAATTAGGCACAGATATTATGTTTAAAGGAACACTTGGAAGAAAATATACATTAAAAATGTTACATGGCACACATGCTAATCGAAATTATCATACATATGGAGCTAGAATAGAGGATAAAGGATTAATGATTGGAGATAGAAAGTTAGATATAAACGATAATGATGATATAGTTATTGGTGATAAGAAATATAAAGGTACAACAGGTTTGTTTGAACTCATCTTTAAAAATAATCCTGGTAAATATACTAAAAAGGATTTACAATTGTTTAAAGATATACTAGAGTATACAAATGCACATAGAAAAAAATATTCCAAAGACCTACCTATTCATAGAAACAGGTCAATAAAATACACAAACATTATATCTAGTCTTTTCCCCTCGAAATCAAATAAAGCTTCAATTAAAAGAAGAGCTTTATCTTCTGCTGAATTAAATGTTTTGCATAAAAAAAGAAAAACAACTGATCCTACTACATCTGGAAGGGGATTATTAAAAAATTTGTATAAAACCAATATAATATATTACAACGATATAAATAAGTTAGTTGATCGAATGAGGTTATTACATGAAGCTATGGAAGCCGGGAACACTGGTTTAGAAAACGAATGGGTAGCTTTGGTTGATGAACTGCGAAAACAAGGAATAATTGTTCAGTAGACGTACATATATATAATAAGAACCTAAACGATAGCGATTCAGTTACATCATGAGTGTGGACAAGTTTGGACGGTATTCCGAGTTTGGAGTAAAATCTGGATATAGTGAAAAAAGAGCTGGGTTTCCATTAACACCTGATGGTAATTATAATTTTGAAGGAAAAGTAATTCAAAATGTTGGTGATCCGCTTTTGTCTTCTGATGCGGTTACGGTACAATACATGGAAAAAAGAACCCCGATTGTACACGAAGACCATTGGGGGTTTTCCGGTAAAAGGTTAAGCAATATAAAACATCCCATTTATGATGGTGAAGCAGTAAATTTAGCGACTTTAAAATTGTTAACGATTTACAAAAAGAAAGAAACTGATACAAGCTATGATGTAAAAAAATTAAAATTGTCAAATGTAGGTGATTGTGAGCAGGATGGAGACGCTGTAAATAAGAAAATATTTGATATAGTACACAAGAAATGGACTACAGAATATGAAAAACATATGGAAAGGTTTGGTGCAGCTTTATTTAATTATATCCATCGAGCTTCAGGAAGAGCTGTAGCTTCAGATGTTGACAGCCACAATTATTTAGACTGGAAAAAGATACACAATCCAGAAAAACCTAATCAATTAGATAAACCGTCTGAGCCTTCTAAAGTCAAGACATTAGGAAAGGGGGATAAAGTGAATGTGATTAATGAACCAACAGAAAACGATGAAGATTACATAAGAGAAAAAAGAATTTAAATACCTATGATAAGGGATAAAGCATCAGTCATATTCGAGAGATGATACAGAGAGGATGATGGAATCCAATATTACTGCGTGGAGTTTAATATCTCAAGAGCCGAGATTTCCCCAAGGAGTGCTGACAGATGGTTTTGTTCAACGGTTTGATAGATATATGGATTGGGAACAACTTTCCATACACTACCTCTTCACAATGACTATGTTAAGAATTTATTTTCACAGAGTTAACTGGATTCATATTTTACAAAGACAACAGTTTTCAGAAGACTTCCTTGTAGAGATGACATCAAATTTTAATAACTGTTGGGAAGTAATAAGTAAATATCAAAATCTCTCTGAAAATTACATTGACAATTTTAAAGATAAACTAGACTGGAATGTGTTATTCAATTACCAACGATTAAGTGGCAAGTTTCTAAAGGAACATGACAACTATTTAGATTTTATTCATTTTACCGAAAACAACGATACCATCACCAGCGGAGAAACATTTGGATCATCTTCAATTACACCTTATTTCTATTTTTACTATTTTTATTTATTATGTCTACATTTAATTAATTAATCCATTTCTATATAATAAATGGATTTTAAACAGTATATATAATACAAGAAGCCAAGACTAATATTACATTCATTGTAAAACATTTATAGAGTGCACCTACTGATTGTAAGTTTGGCTATAAATAGTCATGCCGAGGGCTAAACGCATCAGTCATAATCGAGGGAGATTACAGAGAGGAAGGGGAATAGCATCAACAGCATTTTCTCTATTAAGTAAACCGGTTGGAGCTATAGTTAACAAGGCGATTGATTTATTACCTGTGGAATTACATTTACCTGGAGGATATCAATATTGTGGTCCTGGAACCAAATTAGAGAAACGGCTTGCTAGAGGAGATCCTGGAATAAATAAGCTCGATCAGGCTTGTAAACAGCACGATATAGCGTATTCCAAATTTGCTGATACAAAAAATAGATCAATAGCAGATAGAGCACTTTCTGAGAAAGCTTGGCAAAGAGTAAAATCTAGTGACGCGAGTATTGGTGAAAAAGCAACGTCTTTAGCAGTAACAGCAGCAATGAAAGCAAAAACTACGTTTGGAGGAGGAAAGAGAAGAAGGCGTGGGAAAAGACCCGCTAAGAAACAAGGAGGTAATATCAGAAGAAAACGTCGATCTACTAGTGGTAAAGGTAAAAAGAAACCAACAATATGGTCAATGATAAAAAAGGGAGGAGGACTATACCTAAGACCGTATCGTGTGTATTAAATAAGAAAGAGCAATTAATAATTAAAAACAAAGAATTAACCAATGAAGAACTGATTACATATGCTTCTTGTTTGAAAATCCCATTTTTTTAGAGGAGTATTTATGAAAGATGAATTACCGGTTAAAATGTGGAAAAATGAGACTGGTATAGTAAATTTGGATAATAGTGAAGGATTAGGCACTCATTGGGTGTGTTACAAGAAACTTGGTGAAACGATTTATTATTTCGACAGTTTTGGAAACCTTCCACCACCAAAAGAACTTCAACAATACTTTCGTGCGGCAGAAAATGTTTTTTACAATTATACAAGAAAACAACCTGATGATACATCCATTTGCGGTCATTTATGTTTAGACTTTTTAGCTAAAAGTGTTAGTCAACTTTAAGATGTCTTCGTATACAGTGTCATTAACCGGCAACTCATGTACTTTGCGCAGTATTCTGTTTCCAGCGCTACGTTTGCAAAAAGGAAGACTATGGGAAGCTGCATTATTGGATTTAACAACATATAACTCTATTCCAAACGTTAGTGAAGGAATTAATAACAAAATACATTATTACAAGACAAAAGATAATAAAGGAAAATATTCAGCTTTGGAAGAATTCAGTTTACCAACAGGAGCTTATGAAATTGATAATATAAATGAAGTTATACAAAAACATATAGGAAAAGAAAATATAACGATAAAAGGCAAGAATAATACAATGAAAGCCGAAATTACTTCTAAGTATTATATTGATTTTGGCCAAGAACGTTCAATTGGTAGTTTATTGGGGTTTTCTAAGGAAACAAAGGTATTACAACCTAATACAACTCATTCTGGGAATAGAACTGTGACGATCATCAAAGTAAACAGCATAGACATTACATGTAACATTATACAAGGATCCTACAGAGATGGAGAAAATCGGCATATATTACACACATTCTACCCATCAGTCGCACCGGGTTTCAAGATAGTAGAAAAGCCTCAAAACCTTGTGTACCTACCGTTAAACACCAGTTTCATTTCAGACATCGTGCTGAACATAGTGGATCAAGACGGAAACCTTATTGACTTTCGAGGAGAAGCTATTACTGTAAGAATACATATAAAATCATCCGCTTAGATAATGGGGTTATCATTTAAAAAGAGAGAGCCATCCAGCAAAGAGGTCAGTAGCTCATCAGCTGTAGAAGGATTAACAAGTGACAACATTCGTTTTCTAGAAGAAATTGGATTAAAGGTCATTAACAATGGATATACTGGATATAGCGCAGGGTCCAACATTCGACGAGACCTTATGGGAAAAGGAATATCACACGCACAACCCTTACGCTTCGTCCAAATTAAACAATAACGATGAAATTAGGATTCCTATACAACAACAAGACATTTATACTCTTCCATGCGAAAGTTATTTATATATTGAAGGAAAAGTAACAAAAGCTGACGGTACTGTTGGAACCACTGTTCCGTTTATAAATAATCCTATGGCATTTTTGTTTGACGAGATTAGATATGAAATTTCAGGAGTTACAGTCGATTCAACAAAAAAGGTTGGAATTTCCAGTACATTAAAAGGATTAGCGTCTTTAACACCAAATGAGAATAATCTGTTAGCTGTTGCAGGATGGGTTGCACCAGACAAAAGTACAATTATTCCTGACGCTTCGGGAAACTTTGATTTTTACGTACCTTTAAGATTACTTTTAGGATTTGCTGAAGATTACAGAAGAATAATAATAAATGTAAAACAAGAACTAGTTTTATTAAGGTCATCAAACGATAATGATATTATTAAAGCATCTGCTGGAACAACTGAAGCCAATTTAGACTGGAAACTAACATTAGACAAGATTGTTTGGAGAGTACCACATGTGCGACTAAATGATGAACACAGGATTACATTATTAAGAAAGTTAAAATCAGATCGAGACATTGTAATGCCATTCAGAAGCTGGGAGTTTCATGAATACCCCGTTTTACCTTCAACACAACGGCATACATGGACTGTAAAAACTTCTACTCATTTGGAAAAAGCGAGATATGTAATCTTTGGATTACAAACAAAGAAAAAAAGTATATTAACTGAAAATGCTGGTGAATTTGACCATTGTAAATTAACAAACTGTAAAGTGTTCCTGAATTCACAATTATTTCCCTACGACAACTTTAATATCTCTTTTGATAAAAAAAGGTACAGTGTTTTATACGATATGTACGCTAGGTTCCAAAATTCATATTACGGCAAAACAAACACACCTCTACTATCTCCCGTACAGTTTGAATCGAAAGCTCCGATTGTTGTAATTGATTGCTCCAAACAAAACGAATCTGTAAAATCGTCTAGTGTTGATATAAAAATAGAAATGGAATTTCAAGAAAACGTACCTGCAAATACATCTGCGTATTGTTTCATTTTGCACGATAAAATTGTTACATACACACCGTTGACCGGTATCGTAAAGACGGTATTGTAAAACGTTGTACCACCACCGGTACCGCCACTGTCGCTAACCTATAAATAGCGGAGCAACAATGCAGGTCTTCAGTTGATCGTCTATCGTCGCATGGGCAACATCTTCTACAAAATGAGTTCTCCATCTGTTGTACAAAGTGATGCAGAAATAGCACCGTTATTGGAACGTGATAATACCAGCGAAGCAGAAATTATCAAGGAAATAACTGCATTTTTAAAGTTTGGTAAAAGAGATAGAGAAGAGGAAAGTAATGCAGACCCATCAAAGGTAGTACCAAAAAGGAAGAAGAAAGTTGAAGAAAATATTCCTCCTCACATTTTAACTGAAGTTTTTTTGCGAATCTTTTACCCCATCTCAGCATGCATCAGTAAAAGTGTATCAGTTGGATTGATGAAATCATTGGATTATTCCCCTACAGTAATATTACACCACGGAACAAAAAAGGTTTTATTTTCGCAAAATGCTTGGGAGTCATTTTTGAAACATGTGCACTTAATAGAATGTTATTTAACTAACAGTTTGTGTGGAAGGAAAACACATATTCGACTTTTGGATTGTGATAATGAAATTGATATTGTTAAACATCGCGGACAACTACAAGTGCGAATTAGAGACTTGACTCAACATGAAAATAAGATTCTACTATCACGTGAAGAATTCTACGTTTTAAACTACGCAACGGAACCTATTACAAGGTACATGAGACAGTTGGTATTTGCAAACGCTATTATTAAAGAATATTTGGTCGATACCTTGGAAAAACAACCAGATAGCACCATCGTGTACGGACCTGTGGATACATCTATTTTTAATAGAATACCTCATGAAGTTTGCATGTGGAGAAAGTTAAAGGATTTTGAACCACTTGTAGAAATCGCTACAGAAGCTACAGAAGAAACAACACAGGAAGAAGAAACGAAGAAACAAGAAGAAGAAAACGAAACACAAGAAGAAGAAGAAGAAGAAGTTAAAAAAGACTAAAGTTTGACTTAGTAAAGAAGAACACACGTGGGGTAGGCCTATTGGGGACGGTGCCCACGTTAAATATACACCAACGCGCCTGCAACTGTACGGCCTGGTATTTAACCTACCGTGGTGTGGAAAACAGTTTAGTTGATCGTTAGATGTCATGATGAGCGGAGGGGATGAAGAAGTGAGTGTAAAGCCTTGTGTAATAGAATTTCAAGCATTTCGAAATAATGATGATAGGTTTATTATCAAGGAATTAGTAATTTTAGACTTGCTTACATTTGTAGTTTACCCATTCACGTTTGAAGCTCCTTTTTCTTTTAACAACCTTAACGCTAAAGCAAAAAGTACAAACAAATGGATAACAAACTACTTTCATCACATACATTGGTATGAAGGATTTATAAGCTACAGTAATCTGCACAGTATTATGTTTAACTTTTGCAAACAATATTCACATATATACACAAGAGGATTAGAAAAAAAGAACTGGATACAAAAGTACACGCACGGTGATGTTTTCAATATAACTATCAGTAAGGACTTTAACATTAATCTCGGTAATATTTGTGTCGCTGCAAAAGATCTTAAACACGGTCAAACAAACTGTGCATTGTACAACGCATATCGTTTGGCTGCTTACTTGAAACAAACGCAGGAATGTGGTGGGGGTAGCGGAGAACAGAAATGTGGTGGAGGTAGCGGGGCCTATAAATACGAGGAGCCAGCACCGCTCCAGCACGAGTATTATTCGAGACTCCGAAGAAGCAACATCACAGAAGACACCACAACCACCACTGACGAAGATGGCATCACAACAGTTTCTACAAACACTGGTTGATCAATTCAACACTCATTCAAAATCCGACCTTCTGCTAACTAAAAAGTGTTCAGAACTAAAAGAACAAAAACACTACATTATTCATAACATCAAGAAAGTGGAAACCACACATGGAGAAGCAATTCTAGTTTCATTGAGCGAAGGACCTTTCACTCCAGGAGATGAGCCGAAGTTTCAAGTATTTCTTCCAAAACGATTCGTTCAACTGCTACAAAATGAAGATTTGCGAGATATTCAACCGGGGACGTTGTATTTGGTATCACACGGTGTAAGCGGCAACAACTCAACGGAACTCACTCTGCACATCACGCATCCTTGTACATAATGTCTTTGTTTGTATTTCTCTGTTTGTATTTCTAGTCATCAATGTTAGACTTAAGCTTATTGTATTGTAAGATGTTTGTTTAATAAAGAAAATATAAAAAAAAGTATACAAATAAAAAAAAAATAAAAACAGCAACACAGCAGTATATTATTTTATATACTGCTGTGTTGCTTTTTTTTAAAATTCGAATGGTTGACCTTGAACTTTCATTCAGGGTTAACTTATGAAGAGGTATAAAAGAGAGGGAGCAGTGAAGTTAGTCTCAGTCTTGTCTAACACACGCTGCAGCTAACATGTCGGTGCCACCTATGAACAACTTATTTTTCGATAACAATTTGAAGACATATTGTTGCGAGTTACAATGTTTTAAAATACCAGGCGATCAAGTTGACGGGAAAGCTTGTCGTAAGTGCAAGTGTTTCAGCTATTGCATATGTAGATGTAAAACGTATCAAATGAACCGACAAGATAAAATACAAGAATTACGCCGAAGGATTGCATTACTGTGGCGGCGAATGTAGTAGCAACCATCTGCCTCGCACCACCTGCCACCTGCCGCCTGCCATCTGCCGTCCGCCATCTGCTCCGCCCCACCACACTTTTACCCCCACCATTTTGTTTGATACCAAAACGCTAGCTAGCGAATAGTCAGTACACCTCCGGCTCTTGACCAGTGTACTTCGAGCTCTCTGTTAAAATGTCCATCAAAATTAGGTGTATTCATTATGACTCTATTCATCTTGCGACTTACCAAGACCTCGAGGTGTTTAGTGAAGAGTTAAGACTTCTTATTGCGTCCGGTTACGATTTATCTTTGGAACTTTACGCATCAAAAAACAACATGGACACTGCGCAGGGATCGAAGTATCTACCGTCTTTCTTCAGAAAGCGAAGTGATGGCCGCAACTCGTCCGGATCAACAACATTGATGACAACGAACAACGGGGAACTATTGTAAACATGAATTATTGTAAATAAAATAAAGTAATATTTGTAATATTTGTAATTGTACTACCTCGCACTCGCATCATTCGATTGCTTCATTCGATTGTTTCATTCGATATTTTATCGAATGACAACTATCGAATCACAATCGGATTTTACGCGTGCGAGGTAGTACTTTTTTAAAACACCCTCCCCGTGACCTTGAACTTTAAACTTTACCTCATTACGTCACAAAACCGCCTACGTCACTGGCTCAGCCTCAGATGACGTATTTAATCGCTCAGCCTCAGATGACGTATTTAATCACTCAGCGCTTCCGGTCACGTGACCGGAAGCTGTCAATCACTTGGCCCAAAACCGGCAAACCCACACTACTCATGATGTTTTATGTTACAAGGTTTGTACAATATGTTTGGTATATTTACCACCTACTATGTGAACTATTAGGTGTTTAAAACCGGAAGTTGCTACAGTATTTTAGTTGGACTTTTTCAAGTACTATAGAATCATCCTACTTGTTTGTTTGAGGTTAGGTTTAGTAAAACACGTAATGACCAATATTCAGTAAGATGTAGGCAGTTTATTAACGGGCAAACGTACATTTCGGCTCGTATTGAAGAATACTCTGACTTGAACGAAAAGCCTATTGCGTTAGGTTAACATATAAGTAAATACAATAACACGTTTATAAACATATTTTTTTTAGGTAATGATCCGTATATGGTAACCTCTGGAATGTTGTGTTTTGTAGGTGTTCTGGATTCCTTTCATTGTTTAATAAACAGTTTTATCACATTTTTCCCAAGGATCACCGTTATTATATCACTCTCAATATTACTTCAGTACTAGTATAATATATTTTGAGTAAACTAGGCAAGTTGGTTTTCTGTTGGAACTAATCATCTTAAACTATAAATATGCTAAGTACGCAGGTTTGCTGCGATGAAGATATTATGTGTTGCGAAATGTGTATTTTTACCAGTACAGTGTTCACTCATCAGGTTGTAAATAAAATCATTGTCAACAAAGGTTCGTAGAGCTTTTATCCCAGGTATTCTTATTCCCGTATGAGTAATGTTCGCAGCTAAAATGTTGTCCGAGGTTATTGAGGCTGGTGCATAATATAAACAACCTACTATATATAGACGTTTCTCCTGCCTTGTAGGGGTTATAATAATGTCATAGTTTAAAAATTGCCGCTGTTCAACTTGTTTACGTTTATTGTTTACGTTTAATGTATTAAATATAAATTGAAGTATCAATGTATTAATTAGATTGAATTTGACTAAATAAGGTTTATAAATATAACGGCTGATAAAACTATGTAAGCAGTTAAATAGTTTTTGTTTCTAAATTAAAATCAAGAGGTTCGCGTACGATAAATATCGTGTTTCCCGTAAAACTTAAAATTGGATTGGTGATCACGTGACCTAACAGGTGTTTTACAATGTTTTTTCCGCTTAGCTAGAAAACCCGAAATATATCGACTGAGCACGAGCAAACCTGGAGAGCGATATAATGCTCATTACGAACCTTGATTGTCAGCTACTCGTTAACTATCTCTGTCAGGATGACCAATAACGATGATTATTGTCTTGTGGTGTTATAGTTTATGGAAAAATCAATTTATACTTAATATTTAAAATTTTGACTAATTGAATTATGACTTATAAAATAATTCCCATTCGTACATTAAATGACAAATTTAAAGACCATTGAAGTAACCTACTACAATATTTCCATTGGACTTTTATTTTAGATTCATCTTAACTGTGTGATGGAGGTTAGTTTCAGTAAAATACGTACCTAATAATCTAGCAACGGGGAAAAGCACATCTTTTGGCTCTTATGATCAATACTCTGCCTTTAACTAGACCAAAATCATATATAAAACGACAACTTTCGTGCGTGTTCTATAGTCAATGTATCGTATACTATCATATATTACAAAATAGCTAATTAACTACCAATAATTGAACTACTTACACTTGCACGATTATGAACAGAAAATCAAATTTATCTAACATTTCTCTTGGACGTGATATTTTAGGCCTACAATTTAAAATTGCCAAGATAAAATGTCGAACACTTCAATACTTAGCTTGTGGGCCTTAGGGGGATATTATTTTGTCAGAACCCTGCTGTCAGTTCAAAAAGTAAACATTTACACATATTTATTTTGTATGGTAAATCGATTATATATTTTCTAATACATAATGAATTACAAAATGTTTAAATTAGTTGACATTTTATTAGCTATACTAGCTGCACCATTTTATTGATTAATACTCTTGGACGTAAATTAATTTCAAATGAAATCTTATTCAAAAATTAAAGGTTCATACATGTTTAATCTCTTCAGTTACAATTGGTAAAGCCTTTTGATGCAGTAGTAGTGTAATTTATTATTTATAATACGAAATATTTTACATGTTCTTTATAGGTTAAGCTATGGAGAAATGTTATGAGAAACAATTTGTTGTGTTTCTTGGATTTTTTAATGAAATATATACAAATTTGTGTGTGGAAACGTATTAATCATTTAATACAATCTCAATTTATGAATCAAACTCAAAGTGTACAGTAAAACAAACTAAGATGGGACAAGTTATTAGATTTTTCTGATGGACGCTTATTGTACTGCACCCATATTACTTACTTTAGTGTAACATAATGCACCATTAACGGCGAATTCTTATATTTAACGAACAAACACTGTATTATTAAAGCGGTTCACTTATAAATTCCACCCAAATAAAAAAGTACAAACGTAAATAATAAAGCGATAGAACCTTGCAAGTTTGCGAGTTGCTATATAAGTTAAGGAAAGATTATACTATTGAAGTATTAACATAAGGCGTAATCAAGAACAATATCTTCAATGATGTTGAATGAGTTAGGGCAAGTTAATCGTAGTCTCTCAGCCGAAATGTTTTAAGGCTCAACACTATTTATCGGCAACACTTGAAAATATCTATTCCAACTCATTTATTAAGTGGTTTTAACTTTCACACTTTAATCCACATTGCTTGCCTACCTTAATATAGGCTACCTAATCGTTTGTCTTTGAGCAATAGTGAAGAAATCTTTTTGTCTTTGAAAAGTGATCGCCACATCATTCTAGTGAAGCAATATTCGTTCGATCTTTGAGAAGTCTGCAAACATAAATGATAAAAAAAACTTATCGTAATAAGCATACAAAATATAAAAACAAATCAAGCCTGACAAAGTGTGCACATTATCTAAAATATTTTCGGCATCCCGTGTCATCTGGTTTACTCTAAATAAGCTGTAACATATATTCAGGAAACAAATGTTTAATTCTTTAAGTCATCCTTTGTTAATTAACTGATATGGCCACAACATAACCTCCAATTTATTCATTACTAACTTATCAATACAGTAAATTAAAATTAGAAAAATTTTAAAGTTAAAAAAAATTTAAAAAATTATTTTGTTATGTTTCTTCGTTATATAACATAAATGGTATATGTAAAGTTCAGTAACGTTTTTCAACGGTATTAGATGGGTAAATTCTGTAAGTAATTGTTTTGTCTTATATTTGTAATACATGCTTACACAAGGAACATTGAATTCATTTAAACGTCCTTTATGTAGTGTGGGGGGGAGGCAGCCACCGGCTAACGCCGTGCTGTGCCGTGGTATAAAACATATACCACTAGAATATGGTTAAAATTGGTATTAAAAGGTTCTGCAGTTAATATGGGAGAGCAGTTATTATTTTATTTGGTTAAAAATGTATTCCACTGGCTAGGTCTGCATGGTTTGAGTGTTGTCTAAAGTTATTTTAAGTAATTATTACTTCTATTGAACATAACTCAGAGATGGTTAATATTGGCTATTACCGGATTGAGCACTGATTTCGTAACATAAATAAATAGTATATTTGTTTATAAACACATTTTATTGGCGAGGAAACTAATTAAACTTAGCGCAGGTTGAAAGATTTCTAAAATTATTCTTAGTTTATCTTAGTTTTCTAACTTTAAATAAGCCAGGAACCCATTTAAAGTGAGTTTGGGTCCAAAGATGTATAAAAATATTCTTATTAATTTTATAAAGCAGATAACACTCAAACATCGTTAAAATTGGAATTAAAAGTTTTAAGTATTTGGTAAGTAACATTAATCAGTAGTGCTGTTATATTGTGCAGGGACTTAATTAAAGAAGAGCGCGGGTTGAGAGTTTACAAAAAATGTATTATCACAGTTTTAATTAAAAAATATCAATATAATATACTTAAAATTTTTATTAAGAATTCAAGCAGCTCATTAGGAACACGAATAAATTGGTTTTTAGGGTACAAAAATCAGAGATTGTCCAAAAACGTAATTAAAGTAAGCGCATATCAAGTATATTCAAGTTTCTATTCCATTTACTAAATATTCACTAATATATATGGTTATATGTAGTATCAGCGTCTCGAGAATTTAATCAGAAATATAAATCAAAAAGCCATTTGGCCAAAAACTAAATATCTTGGCAGGAATTTTAATTCAACTAAGCGGGTGACGCATTTATCCCTATCTTCCCCGTGCTAAACTGGAGCGCTTTTGCCATCTTATAGCCTCGCTTACAATCTTATCGCCAGTTGGATGGGGTTTGCTGGCTTTATCGGCCCTAATGTTAAAGCATGTTGGCATGTCCTCTCCAGATGTACTGCTACCTACATGGTGCAGCCCTGAGGTCTGGGGAAGAAATTAAAAGTATCTAAAGTTGTTTGGTCCTTAGAACGTGTTGAGGTCCGGGAGCAGTTTTGAGGTGCCATTTTCGCAGTTAGTATTCTTATTGAACCTAGTCCGGAATTTGTTTACGAGTCCTCCCTCGCCTTTTTTGATATTAGTCTGCTTTTTACGTCCTTGTATCTATCTGATCTATCAACGATTAGCACATTTGTGTTATTCAGAACGAAGTATTTGTGTATACACAGCGTTATATTATTTCTTTAATGACCCATTTTGATTTTCCTGGGTTTACCGACTATCCTGCAGGAGTACATAATCATATCCTTATGAATGCAGTAATATATTGATAATACAACATTTTGCTAAGCATACCTTTTAAAACTATTATTTACATATTCCGGACCAGTAGTATTTTAATATACTAGTAGTCTGTCGCAGCTTCGCTCGTGATCACAACTTAATATTATACTGATATTCCCGTTTAAATATTGTGTTACCGTTCCAAAGCCAACATGGCCTGCTGATTAACTGTGTTTACTCTATCCAGCTGATTGCTTAAAACTTATAGTTATTTCCCAGTGTTAAGCTTATGGGAAAAAATCTCAAATTTAAGAGGTCCCAGGGCCTCACTCACAAATTATTTCTCTAAAAAACGTTTCCTGCACAACTTCACGTTAGGCTCTTTCCATTGACACCAAAAACATGAGAATCGGTTCAGTAGTTTAGGAGGAGTGATTGTCACAAAAAACCTGCTCGCCTATTAAATAAGTATAGATTCAATTTTTAGCTGAAATAGAAAATGATCTACTTTGCCTACAGTCAAACCAATTTTGCAAATTGGACACAAAGAATTTATTAATTTTGAAAATGCCTCCTGAACTGTTGTTTAGAATTTAAAACCAGGTTTGCATAATTTTTCCGTCCAAACATATTAGGTGGCAAATGTATGCTGCCTCCTAATATGACGAAATGTTTTGGATTCTAGAATTCCATCTTCCGGTCATACAATAACGACCGTAATTCATACAGATACTCGTCAAAATGTAAAAATTGTTTAAACATTAATACAGTTCAACATAACAGCACAACACGACATTAAACACATACTTCGCACAAATTAGATCCACGCACAAGCCGGCCGGCGATTAGACAACAAGCCGGCGATGCCTGTAAGAAAACGTCTGCATGAATTACGAACGGTTTTGTATGACCGGAAAATGGAATTCTAGATTCTGAAAAATGTCGTCATAGTAGGTGACAGCATTTATTTTTGAACTGCTTGGACGGAAAAGGTATGTAAACCTGGTTTTAAATTAAAAAAGGATTGTTTTTTGTTGTTATTTTTTATCGTGTCTTCATAAGATAAACGATTACTGATGAAACATATTTAGACAAGACTTACTCATACATTTATATTTTTAAAAAATTGACGTATAAACAGTATAATTATACCAGTGGATCTCTTATTTATAAAACGTGTTGTTGGGTACAGTTTCAGAAGTGGACCTTTGGCAAAAAATTATGATGGTTGCTGAATTAGTCAATTAATCTGGAAAATATAACACTAAAATTAAATTTAAGTTTACTTTCGAAAATTATTATTCAATATCGTGTATATAAAACCATATAGTTAACAATAATGGTACACATTTTACACCTATGTTGGCATGGTAGCCTATGTAACAATTGTTTTGATTGTAACAACAAAATAATGTTTGATTTCAGGACTGAGGTGACTTTGCCGTTAGTGAGGATGTTAACACTAACATTTAATAACAGGACCTCATTAGAATCAGTCATTGAACACTAGCCAGTACAAAAAACAAATTGAAGACAACCGTAAAATGTAAAGACGGATACATCAAAACCCTTTCTGTTTTCCCATATACAGCAAACATTAAATGGTAACATGTAAAGACAGGGAGGAACAAAGTTTTTTTACTTTGAAGGACATCTCTTATTAAAGCACGTTAAGACCCTTGTGACGATGAATAACCCTTGTGACAAATCTTTTACAAGCACTGAAAGTTTAAATATTCATTCATTACTACACACAAGTGGGCGTCCTCATAAGTGTTCAGTATGTGAGAAACTCTTTAAAACGACAAGCAGTTTAAGTACTCATATGTTATCCCATACTGGTAAGCGCCTATATAAGTGTACGAAATGTAAGAAAACCTTTATAAATTCACGCAACTTAAAGTCTCATGGGTTAACTCATACAGGTAAACGACCTCATAAATGTTCAGTATGTGTGAAATCGTTTGCGTTGGCAAAAACTTTGAGAACTCATATGTTAACACTTACAGGCGAACGACTTCATAAATGTTCGGTATGTGTGAAATCGTTTGCGCAGGCAGCAACTTTGAGAACTCATATGTTAACACTTACAGGCGAACGACTTCATAAATGTTCGGTATGTTTGAAATCGTTTGCGCAGGCAGCAACTTTGAGAACTCATATGTTAACACTTACAGGCGAACGACTTCATAAATGTTCGGTATGTGTGAAATAGTTTGCGCAGGCAGCAACTTTGAGAACTCATATGTTAACACTTACAGGCGAACGACTTCATAAATGTTCGGTATGTGTAAAATAGTTTGAGTTGACAGCAACTTTGAGAACTCATATGTTAACACTTACAGGCGAACGACCGCATGAATGTTCGGTATGTGTGAAATCGTTTGCGCAGGCAAGACATTTGAGAACTCATATGTTAACACTTACAGGCGAACGACTTCATAAATGTTCGGTATGTGTGAAATCGTTTGCGCAGGCAGCAACTTTGAGAACTCATATGTTAACACTTACAGGCGAACGACTTCATAAATGTTCGGTATGTGTGAAATCGTTTGTGCAGGCAGCAACTTTGAGAACTCATATGTTAACACTTACAGGCGAACGACTTCATAAATGTTCGGTATGTGTGAAATCGTTTGCGCAGGCAGCAACTTTGAGAACTCATATGTTAACACTTACAGGTGAACGACCGCATGAATGTTCGGTATGTGTGAAATCGTTTGCGCAGGCAGCAACTTTGAGAACTCATATGTTGACACATTCAGGTAAGCGTCCTCATAATTGCCCAATCTGCAAGTAAGCCTGTTTAACTAAGAGTCATTTGAGAGTTCATGTGTTATCGCATACTGGAGAGCGTCCTTATAAATGTACAACATGTGAGAAATCTTTTACGAATACAGGAGATTTGAAGTCTCACATCCTAAGGCATACAGGCGAGCGACCTCATAAATGTTCGGTATGTTTGACATCTTTTACGATGGCAGGACATTTGAAAACTCATATGTTAACACATACAGGCGAACGACCTCATAAATGTTCAGTATGTGTGAAATCCTTTGCGCAGGCAAAAACTTTGAAAGCTCATATGTTAACACATACAAGCGAACGACCTCATAAATGTTCGGTATGTGTGAAATTCTTTGCACAGGCAAGATATTTGAGAACTCATATGTTAATACATACAGGCGTACGACCTCATAAATGTTCGGTATGTGTGAAATCCTTTGCGCAGGCAAGATATTTGAGAACTCATATGTTAACACATTCATAACTGCCCAATCGGCAAGAAAGCCTGTTCAACTAAGAGTTATTTGAGAACTTATGCGTTATCGCATACTGGAGAGCGACCTCATAAATGTTCGGTATGTGTGAAATCCTTTGCGCAGGCAAGATATTTGAAAGCTCATATGTTAACACATACAGGCGAACGACTTCATAAATGTTCGGTATGTGTAAAATCCTTTGCGCAGGCAGGAAATTTGAGAACTCATATGTTAACACATTCATAACTGCCCAATCTACAAGAAAGCCTGTTCAACTAAGAGTCATTTGAGAACTCATGCGTTATCGCATACTGGAGAGCGTCATTATAAATATACAACATGTAAGGAATCTTCTACGAATACTGGAAATTTTAAGTCTCACATTCTAACGCATACAGGCAAACGACCTCATTGTTGTTCGGTATGTGTGAAAACCTTTCCGAAGGCAGGAAATTTCAAGAGTCATATGTTATTCCATACAGGAGAGCGTCCTTATAAGTTTACTACATGTGAGAAATCCTTTAAACAATTATGTAGCTTAAAGAAACATTTGTTAACACATAACCGTCAGCAGCTTCCGAAGTGATTTCCATGCCAGACACTCTTCACTGCTGACGTAGTTGATCAACGCTAACCAATGTTTTTACCAGTGTCAATCATCCCAGTAAGGTTCCCCGTGCAAGGTTTAAAATGTATGTTGTATCATTGGTTATAACTTATTCAATAATCAACATGTAAACTATTACTGAGTTAAGCAGTTAAAGGATCAGTTTTTGTCTCCCACAGAATTGTGACATATTTTACCTAGAATAGAAATCTACGTTATTACTTCATTGTATTAAGCGTTTTGCCTTACTACAATATATATCTGAATTAAATGTGTAATCATTCATACACTGACAGACTATACTGTAATGAATTGTGTACTTGGAACATGATTACTGTATAACTTATTTATATCATAACTCTTATGTGCATTGACTATGTTTTTTTGTAATTTATTTACATATGTCATATCTTCATCTACATTTGTTTTATTTTATTATACTTATTGTATTCTATTATTATAATTATTGTGTACTATGAACTTTTTGTTGGGATGTCAAATTGCATATACTTACTTCGATTGAACCTTGTCCCGTCCGAGCTCCCCATACAAGCAGTCAACCACTGGCAGCGTGCCTGTAGGTGCGAAGGTTAGGGCGGACTCACAGAAATAAAAGCTGGTACAAATAACAAACACTAACATTGCATATATTTAATGCACAATTTTTTAAAGGTCTTATCTATACATTTAATTCCGCAAACGATTTGGTCCCCACGAGCTAGAAATAATTTAAGTTAGGTTATGACAATTCATTTTAAAGCTCGAGGGCCAAGGACGGTGGAAAAATATCAGAAATGTCAAAATTTACGGGCTACGCCCCACTGCACTTCAAAGATCTAATTATTTTCTTATGGAAATATCACAAAATGAACTAATGATCAGCTGTGATAATCCACTTACACAAAAACCATATGTTAGGGGCTATAGCCCCTGCAAACCACTAGTAGTTATTAACCTTTTCTATGAGTAGCATTGCGTCAACGATAAAAATAATACATTTAATAGCTGACATCAATTGTTAAATTTCTGATTCTAGAGAAAAATCTGTCACTAACCCATTTTTCAATACCAATCATTAAATTAATATATTAAAAAACGCGTGAAAAAAATATATATTGGTAGATAAAAGTGAGCTGCTTTAGAAGTGGTTTACCAACCAGAAACCCTTGACTGCCAACTTATTTGGCAATACCAATCATCCTGGCAATTGATGTTAAAACTCTTATTGGTGTTAGCGATGGGGTGAGCAGAAAAAAAACACATGGAGCTCTCGTCTCGTGTTAAAAAAGTTAAGCCTCACTCGGGGATATGTTTGTAAACACAACATCTGGCCAAAGACTAACTAAACATTTGGAGAGAAGATTTTATTGTTTGTTGCCATAGTAGTAGAAGGTACAGGGGGTCAAAATGGTGGTCAGCATGTAGACTGCCGATTTTTTGTCCCGGACGAGAGCTCTGTTTGTAATTACCTAGTTGGGGTGAGCTCTTACGTATACATCGGTAAATTATATGCAAACCCGCCTTCACTGACTTAAATAATTTAAAATATCATTTGATGTCTCCCACAGATTTGTGACATCGTCAGCCTGAAAATAAAGAGTAAATCTACATAATTAAATCACTGTATGAACTGTACTTATGTACTACACACTGTCTTCTGTATTAAACGTGTATGGCTATATAATGAATCATGTTTTTAAAATGTGCTTATTACCATATAATTTGGTCTAATCTCAAACAATATTTTGAATTGACTCTTGTTTAATGTAAACTAAATAACTACTATTTATACTATTTTAATAATTGAATTTTATTTAGCATAAGTATTTTCGACCTTGAATTGTTAAAAAAATGTCGAATTGCATATGTTTGGTTAAGAAAATACAACCTGGTTTTGCAATTAATTTAATTATTATGTATTGCGTTCCATAAATAATAATAAATTCATTTTATACACAGTAAGAACAATTGCTTTTGATTTCATGATGTTTATAGACAATTATTCTACTTGAGAGTTGAAACTACTATTCTACTTATTCTTGAGAGTTGAAACTACTATTGCACAGATATTTTAAAAGAGTATGAAATATTGGCTAGAATAAAGTATATTTGTGTACTAAGTGAAATTGATTATATTTGGGAAATATGTTAATATACACGCCAAAAACAACTGTATACGTGTGTCAGTAGTAATTGGGTTTCCAAAAAAATGCAATTAAAGTTTTCTGTGACTATTTATTAAACATACTTGGCCCCATGCTTATAGAACGTATTTCTGTTATTACATCCAGACTCGCCACCCATTCATGGCTAGTAGCTCTACATCACCTCTAAACACAATTTAAGGGATTTTCAAAACTGTTAGAAGTACTTGTAAATACATACAAAAATCACTAGGATATGTTTATATACATATAACAGACGCATTATTATTTTGTGTAATGTGTTTTGAACAGACAGCACGTACAACCTGTTTAAAGCAATCAAGGGGATTCCCTAATAAATAAACGGTATCAGGAAACTGACACATACTTTCTCCCTTTTAGCCCAACTTTAATGAATAGATTACTTTTTTTACTAAATATAGAATACAAAGCACGGTCGAATGTACAGAAAATCTTGTAAACAAGTTGTTTTAAAAAACATCCACCCAAATCCCTCTTTTGGAGGCACTACAGAATCCATCGCTACACACGTGGTTTTTAGAGGGAAAATGATGCCCCCTATTCCCCCCCAGAGTTATTAAGGGGCAACATATTTCGAATTTCCTCTGTTGGTCGATGCTAACTAGATTAGCATATCAATTTTGAACGAAATTGATCAGTAAATAAGAGAGAAAAAGTAATTGTCCCCTATAAGAATTACATTGGACAACGTACTGCGTTTACCGCAAAATGAAAATTTAAATTTTCACTGTAACCAGCAACTGTAGAATAGTAATTAAAAATACTTAAGTATTTAGTTTTTTGAGCTCTTTTTAATGGTGAATAGCAATATTTTATTTCTATTTATGTTCTTTATGAAAAATCAAAAAAACTGATTCTTTGATGTGGTGTCATTTTGTTGGAAAACTAAAACTCTACAAACGACTTAAGTTTAATCAAAATCGTTAGAACCGTTTTTGAGAGTTTTTGAAATTTGGATTTTAATTGTTTTTTGGCAGTTTTAAGGGGATAATTATCCTTAAAAATAAAAAATTCAAAAAATTAAAAACTCCTGGAGATATGGTTTAGTTCCTACATACAAAATTTCATCATAATCGGCCGATTGGTGTGGGCTCTAGCTATGTAAACATCCAGACAGACAGACATCACGTAAAAATGTATGTAGGACATCAGTGCCGAAACTTTGAGTAGGCTATAGAATAACATAGCTGCTTTGCCAGGAGGCGGAGCCCTAAGGTTGCTGGAAGGGACGTATCCAACGTTGGGGCATAATTCAAGACATGCGGCTTTGTAAAACAAATTCAAAGAACCATCAAACGTTCAAATTGAACGTCAGAAAGTTATAGAAGGAGCCAGTGGTGCGGAGCCCTCAGGTCGCGAAAAACTATCCGAAGAATTTTAGTTCCCCGACAACCTGGTATTGGACAGGAGTAGTTTTGAAGAGCCTTTTTTGCAATGATCTGGAGCAAAATTTTTTCCCTTAAGAATATCATTGCAAAATTATAGTCACTGGGGCGGAACCCTAAGGTTGGTGTCATAAAAAACACACCCAATTTTTATAATTCAATTTAAATTTGCTGAAATCACGCAAAAAACTAAAAGAATCACATAACACATTTGCCAGGCGGGTGGAGCTCTTAGGCTGGTGGGGGGACGAGCCCAACGTTGAGACATCATTCAAGTCATGCGGCTTTGTAAAACAAATCCAAAGTACCATCACACGGAGAAATTGGATGTCGGAAAGTAATATAAGAAGCCAGAGGGGTGCAGCCCTTATACCGCGAATTATAAAAATCCAAAGACTTTAAGTCCCCCAACAACGGTATAGCTCGGGAGCAGATTTAAAGATCCTCTACAACATGGTATGGTCCAGGAGCAGTTTTGAGGTGCCATTTTCGCAGTAAGTATTCTTTTTGAACCTAGTCCGGAATTCGTTTACGAGTCCTCCCTCGCCTTTTCTGATATTTGTCTGCATTTCCCGCCCTTGTATCAATCCGATCTACCACCGATTAGCATATTTGTGTTATTCAGAACAAAATTTGTATATAGACAGCGTTATATATTATTTTTTCAGAATGTGAGAAATGCTTTAAAACAACAGGCAATTTGAGAACTCATTTGTTATTACATACTCGTAAGCGTCCATATGCGTGTACGGAATGTAAGAAATCCTTTATAAACCCGGGAAACTTAAAGTCTCATATGTTAACTCATACAGGTGAATGCCCTTATCAGTGTTCAGTATGTGTGAAATCCTATACACAAGCAGGAAGTTTGAAGTAGCATATGTTAACACATACAGGTGAGCATTCTCATAACTACCCATTCTGCAGGAAGCCTTTACAAATAAAGGCAATTTAAATCGTCATATGTTACAGCATACTGGTGAGTGCCCTTATAAGTGTCCAACATATGAGAAATCCTATACACAAGCAGGAAGTTTGAAGTAGCATATGTTAACACATACAGGTAAGCATTCTCATAACTACCCATTCTGAAAGAAAGCCTTTACACATAAAGGCAATTTAAAACATCATATGTTACAGCATACTGGTGAGTGCCCTTATAAGTGTCCAACATATGAGAAATCCTATACACAAGCAGGAAGTTTGAATTAGCATATGTTAACACATACAGGTGAGCACTCTCATAACTACCCATTCTACAAGAAAGCCTTTACAAATAAAGGCAATTTAAATCGTCATATGTTACAGCATACTGGTGAGTGCCCTTATAAGTGTCCAACATATGAGAAATCCTATACACAAGCAGGAAGTTTGAAGTAGCATATGTTAACACATACAGGTGAGCATTCTCATAACTACCCATTCTGAAAGAAAGCCTTTACACATAAAGGCAATTTAAAACATCATATGTTACAGCATACTGGTGAGTGCCCTTATAAGTGTCCAACATATGAGAAATCCTATACACAAGCAGGAAGTTTGAAGTAGCATATGTTAACACATACAGGTGAGCATTCTCATAACTACCCATTCTGCAAGAAAGCCTTTACAAATAAAGGCAATTTAAAACGTCATATGTTACAGCATACTGGTGAGTGCCCTTATAAGTGTCCAACATATGAGAAATCCTATACACAAGCAGGAAGTTTGAAGTAGCATATGTTAACACATACACGTGAGCATTCTCATAACTACCCATTCTGCAAGAAAGCCTTTACAAATAAAGGCAATTTAAAACATCATATGTTACAGCATACTGGTGAGTGCCCTTATAAGTGTCCAACATATGAGAAATCCTATACACAAGCAGGAAGTTTGAAGTAGCATATGTTAACCCATACAGGTGAGCATTCTCATAACTACCCATTCTGAAAGAAAGCCTTTACACATAAAGGCAATTTAAAACATCATATGTTACAGCATACTGGTGAGTGCCCTTATAAGTGTCCAACATATGAGAAATCCTATACACAAGCAGGAAGTTTGAAGTAGCATATGTTATTACATACAGGTGAGCATTCTCATAACTACCCATTCTGCAGGAAAGCCTTTACACATAAAGGCAATTTAAAACATCATATGTTACAGCATACTGGAGATTGCCCTTATAAGTATCCAACATGTGAGAAATCCTATACACAAGCAGGAAGTTTGAAGTAGCATATTTTAACACATACAAGTGAGCATTCTCAAAACTGCCCATTCTGCAAGAAAGCCTTTACAAATAAAAGCAATTTAAAACATCATAAGTTTCAGCATACTGGAGAGTGCCCTTATAAGTGTCCAACATGTTAGAAATCCTATACACAAGCAGGAAGTTTGAAGTAGCATATGTTAACACATACAGGTGAGCATTCTCATAACTACCCATTCTGAAAGAAAGCCTTTACACATAAAGGCAATTTAAAACATCATATGTTACAGCATACTGGTGAGTGCCCTTATAGGTGTCCAACATATGAGAAATCCTATACACAAGCAGGAAGATTGAATTAGCATTTGTTAACACATACAAGTGAGCATTCTCATAACTGCCCATTCTGCAAGAAAGCCTTTACACATAAAGGCAATTTAAAACATCATATGTTACAGCATACTGGTGAGTGCCCTTATAAGTGTCCAACATGTGAGAAATCCTATACACAAGCAGGAAGATTGAAGTAGTAAATGTTAACACATACAGGTGAGCATTCTCAGAACTACCCATTCTGCAAGAAAGCCTTTACACATAAAGGCAATTTAAAACATCATATATTACAGAATACTGGTGAGTGCCCTTATAAGTGTCCAACATATGAGAAATCCTATACACAAGCAGGAAGTTTGAAGTAGCATATGTTAACACATACAGGTGAGCATTCTCATAACTGCCCTTTCTGCAAGAAAGCCTTTACACATAAAGGCAATTTAAAACATCATATGTTACAGCATACTGGTGGGTGCCCTTATAAGTGTCCAACATGTGAGAAATCCTATACGCAAGCAGGAAGTTTGAAGTAGCATATGTTAACACATACAGTTGAGCATTCTCATAACTGCCCTTTCTGCAAGAAAGCCTTTACACATAAAGGCAATTTAAAACATCACATGTTACAGCATACTGGTGAGTGCCCTTATAAGTGTCCAACATATGAGAAATCCTTTACAGAAGCAGGAAGAATGAAGTAGTATATGTTAACACATACAAGTGAGCATTCTCATAACTACCCATTCTGCAAGAAAGCCTTTACACATAAAGGCAATTTAAAACATCATATGTTACAGCATACTGGAGATTGCCCTTATAAGTATCCAACATGTGAGAAATCCTATACACAAGCAGGAAGTTTAAAGTAGCATATGTTAACACATACAAGTGAGCATTCTCAAAACTACCCATTCTGCAAGAAAGCCTTTACACATAAAAGCAATTTAAAACATCATAAGTTTCAGCATACTGGTGAGTGCCCTTATAAGTGTCCAACATGTTAGAAATCCTATACATAAGCAGGAAGTTTGAAGTAGCATATGTTAATACATACACGTGACCATTTTCATAACTACCCATTCTGCAAGAAAGACTTTACACATAAAGGCAATTAAAAGCATCATATGTTACAGCATACTGGTGAGTGCCCTTATAAGTGTCCAACATATGAGAAATCCTATACACAAGCAGGAAGTTTTAAGTAGCATATGTTAACACATACAAGTGAGCATTCTCATAACTACCCATTCTGAAAGAAAGCCTTTACACATAAAGGCAATTTAAAGCATCATATGTTACAGCATACTAGAGAGTGCCCTTATAAGTGTCCAACATATGAGAAATCCTATACACAAGCAGGAAGTTTGAAGTAGCATATGTTAACACATACAGGTGAGCATTTTCATAACTACCCATTCTGCAAGAAAGCCTTTACACATAAAGGCAATTTAAAGCATCATATGTTACAGCATACTGGTGAGTGCCCTTATAAGTGTCCAACATATGAGAAATCCTATACACAAGCAGGAAGTTTGAAGTAGCATATGTTAACACATACAGGTGAGCATTCTCATAACTACCCATTCTGCAAGAAAGCCTTTACACGTAAAGGCAATTTAAAACATCATATGTTACAGCATACTGGTGAGTGCCCTTATAAGTGTCCAACATATGAGAAATCCTATACACAAGCAGGAAGTTTGAAGTAGCATATGTTAACACATACAGGTGAGCATTCTCATAACTGCCCATTCTGCAAGAAAGCCTTTACACGTAAAGGCAATTTAACACATCATATGTTACAGCATACTGGTGAGTGCCCTTATAAGTGTCCAACATATGAGAAATCCTATACACAAGCAGGAAGTTTGAAGTAGCATATGTTAACACATACAGGTGAGCATTTTCATAACTACCCATTCTGCAAGAAAGCCTTTACACATAAAGGCAATTTAAAGCATCATATGTTACAGCATACTGGTGAGTGCCCTCATAAGTGTCCAACATATGAGAAATTCTATACACAAGCAGGAAGTTTGAAGTAGCATATAATAACACATACAGGTGAGCATCCTCATAACTGCCCATTCTGCAAGAAAGCCTTTACACATAAAGGCAATTTAAAGCATCATATGTTACAACATACTGGTGAGTGCCCTTATAAGTGTCCAACATATGAGAAATCCTATACACAAGCAGGAAGTTTGAAGTAGCATATGTTAACACATACAGGTGAGCATTCTCATAACTACCCATTCTGCAAGAAAGCCTTTACACGTAAAGGCAATTTAAAACATCATATGTTACAGCATACTGGTGAGTGCCCTTATAAGTGTCCAACATATGAGAAATCCTATACACAAGCAGGAAGTTTGAAGTAGCATATGTTAACACATACAGGTGAGCATTCTCATAACTACCCATTCTGCAAGAAAGCCTTTACACGTAAAGGCAATTTAAAACATCATATGTTACAGCATACTGGTGAGTGCCCTTATAAGTTTCCAACATATGAGAAATCCTATACACAAGCAGGAAGTTTGAAGTAGCATATGTTAACACATACAGGTGAGCATTCTCATAACTGCCCATTCTGCAAGAAAGCCTTTACACGTAAAGAATATTTTAAAACATCATATGTTACAGCATACTGGTGAGTGCCCTTATAAGTGTCCAACATATGAGAAATCCTATACACAAGCAGGAAGTTTGAAGTAGCATATGTTAACACATACAGGTGAGCATTCTCATAACTGCCCATTCTGAAAGAAAGCCTTTACATATAAAGGCAATTTAAAACATCATATGTTACAGCATACTGGTGAGTGCCCTTATAAGTGTCCAACATATGAGAAATCCTATACACAAGCAGGAAGTTTGAAGTAGCATATGTTAACACATACAAGTGAGCATTCTCATAACTACCCATTCTGCAAGAAAGCCTTTACACATAAAGGCAATTCAAAACTTCATATGTTACAGAATTCTGGTGAGTGCCCTTATAAGTGTCCAACATATGAGAAATCCTATACACAAGCAGGAAGTTTGAAGTAGCATATGTTAACACATACAAGTGAACATTCTCATAACTACCCATTCTGCAAGAAAGCCTTTACACATAAAGGCAATTTAAAACATCATATGTTACAGCATACTGGAGATTGCCCTTATAAGTATCCAACATGTGAGAAATCCTATACACAAGCAGGAAGATTGAAGTAGTAAATGTTAACACATACAGGTGAGCATTCTCAGAACTACCCATTCTGCAAGAAAGCCTTTACACATAAAAGCAATTTAAAACATCATAAGTTTCAGCATACTGGTGAGTGCCCTTATAAGTGTCCAACATGTTAGAAATCCTATACATAAGCAGGAAGTTTGAAGTAGCATATGTTAATACATACACGTGACCATTTTCATAACTACCCATTCTGCAAGAAAGACTTTACACATAAAGGCAATTAAAAGCATCATATGTTACAGCATACTGGTGAGTGCCCTTATAAGTGTCCCACATATGAGAAATCCTATACACAAGCAGGAAGTTTGAAGTAGCATATAATAACAAATACAGGTGAGCATCCTCATAACTGCCCATTCTGCAAGAAAGCCTTTACACATAAAGGCAATTTAAAGCATCATATGTTACAGCATACTGGTGAGTGCCCTTATAAGTGTCCAACATATGAGAAATCCTATACACAAGCAGGAAGTTTGAAGTAGCATATGTTAACACATACAGGTAAGCATTCTCATAACTACCCATTCTGCACGAAAGCCTTTACACGTAAAGGCAATTTAAAACATCATATGTTACAGCAAACTGGTGAGTGCCCTTATAAGTGTCCAACATATGAGAAATCCTATACACAAGCAGGAAGTTTGAAGTAGCATATGTTAACACATACAGGTGAGCATTCTCATAACTGCCCATTCTGCAAGAAAGCCTTTACACGTAAAGGCAATTTAACACATCATATGTTACCTCATACTGGTGAGTGCCCTTATAAGTGTCCAACATATGAGAAATCCTATACACAAGCAGGAAGTTTGAAGTAGCATATGTTAACACATACAGGTGAGCATTTTCATAACTACCCATTCTGCAAGAAAGCCTTTACACATAAAGGCAATTTAAAGCATCATATGTTACAGCATACTGGTGAGTGCCCTCATAAGTGTCCAACATATGAGAAATCCTATACACAAGCAGGAAGTTTGAAGTAGCATATAATAACACATACAGGTGAGCATCCTCATAACTGCCCATTCTGCAAGAAAGCCTTTACACATAAAGGCAATTTAAAGCATCATATGTTACAGCATACTGGTGAGTGCCCTTATAAGTGTCCAACATATGAGAAATCCTATACACAAGCAGGAAGTTTGAAGTAGCATATGTTAACACATACAGGTGAGCATTCTCATAACTACCCATTCTGCAAGAAAGCCTTTACACGTAAAGGCAATTTAAAACATCATATGTTACAGCATACTGGTGAGTGCCCTTATAAGTGTCCAACATATGAGAAATCCTATACACAAGCAGGAAGTTTGAAGTAGCATATGTTATCACATACAGGTGAGCATTCTCATAACTGCCCATTCTGCAAGAAAGCCTTTACACGTAAAGGCAATTTAACACATCATATGTTACAGCATACTGGTGAGTGCCCTTATAAGTGTCCAACATATGAGAAATCCTATACACAAGCAGGAAGTTTGAAGTAGCATATGTTAACACATACAGGTGAGCATTTTCATAACTACCCATTCTGCAAGAAAGCCTTTACACATAAAGGCAATTTAAAGCATCATATGTTACAGCATACTGGTGAGTGCCCTCATAAGTGTCCAACATATGAGAAATCCTATACACAAGCAGGAAGTTTGAAGTAGCATATAATAACACATACAGGTGAGCATCCTCATAACTGCCCATTCTGCAAGAAAGCCTTTACACATAAAGGCAATTTAAAGCATCATATGTTACAGCATACTGGTGAGTGCCCTTATAAGTGTCCAACATATGAGAAATCCTATACACAAGCAGGAAGTTTGAAGTAGCATATGTTAACACATACAGGTGAGCATTCTCATAACTACCCATTCTGCAAGAAAGCCTTTACACGTAAAGGCAATTTAAAACATCATATGTTACAGCATACTGGTGAGTGCCCTTATAAGTGTCCAACATATGAGAAATCCTATACACAAGCAGGAAGTTTGAAGTAGCATATGTTAACACATACAGGTGAGCATTCTCATAACTACCCATTCTGCAAGAAAGCCTTTACACGTAAAGGCAATTTAAAACATCATATGTTACAGCATACTGGTGAGTGCCCTTACAGGTGTCCAACATATGAGAAATCCTATACACAAGCAGGAAGATTGAATTAGCATTTGTTAACACATACAAGTGAGCATTCTCATAACTGCCCATTCTGCAAGAAAGCCTTTACACATAAAGGCAATTTAAAACATCATATGTTACAGCATACTGGTGAGTGCCCTTATAAGTGTCCAACATGTGAGAAATCCTATACACAAGCAGGAAGATTGAAGTAGTAAATGTTAACACATACAGGTGAGCATTCTCAGAACTACCCATTCTGCAAGAAAGCCTTTTCACATAAAGGCAATTTAAAACATCATATATTACAGAATACTGGTGAGTGCCCTTATAAGTGTCCAACATATGAGAAATCCTATACACAAGCAGGAAGTTTGAAGTAGCATATGTTAACACATACAGGTGAGCATTCTCATAACTGCCCTTTCTGCAAGAAAGCCTTTACACATAAAGGCAATTTAAAACATCATATGTTACAGCATACTGGTGGGTGCCCTTATAAGTGTCCAACATGTGAGAAATCCTATACGCAAGCAGGAAGTTTGAAGTAGCATATGTTAACACATACAGTTGAGCATTCTCATAACTGCCCTTTCTGCAAGAAAGCCTTTACACATAAAGGCAATTTAAAACATCACATGTTACAGCATACTGGTGAGTGCCCTTATAAGTGTCCAACATATGAGAAATCCTTTACAGAAGCAGGAAGAATGAAGTAGTATATGTTAACACATACAAGTGAGCATTCTCATAACTACCCATTCTGCAAGAAAGCCTTTACATATAAAGGCAATTTAAAACATCATATGTTACAGCATACTGGAGATTGCCCTTATAAGTATCCAACATGTGAGAAATCCTATACACAAGCAGGAAGTTTGAAGTAGCATATGTTAACACATACAAGTGAGCATTCTCAAAACTGCCCATTCTGCAAGAAAGCCTTTACACATAAAAGCAATTTAAAACATCATAAGTTTCAGCATACTGGTGAGTGCCCTTATAAGTGTCCAACATGTTAGAAATCCTATACATAAGCAGGAAGTTTGAAGTAGCATATGTTAATACATACACGTGAGCATTTTCATAACTACCCATTCTGCAAGAAAGACTTTACACATAAAGGCAATTAAAAGCATCATATGTTACAGCATACTGGTGAGTGCCCTTATAAGTGTCCAACATATGAGAAATCCTATACCCAAGCAGGAAGTTTGAAATAGCATATAATAACACATACAGGTGAGCATCCTCATAACTGCCCATTCTGCAAGAAAGCCTTTACACATAAAGGCAATTTAAAGCATCATATGTTACAGCATACTGGTGAGTGCCCTTATAAGTGTCCAACATATGAGAAATCCTATACACAAGCAGGAAGTTTGAAGTAGCATATGTTAACACATACAGGTGAGCATTCTCATAACTACCCATTCTGCAAGAAAGCCTTTACACATAAAGGCAATTTAAAGCATCATATGTTACAGCATACTGGTGAGTTCCCTCATAAGTGCCAACATATGAGAAATCCTATACACAAGCAGGAAGTTTGAAGTAGCATATAATAACACATACAGGTGAGCATCCTCATAACTGCCCATTCTGCAAGAAAGCCTTTACACATAAAGGCAATTTAAAGCATCATATGTTACAGCATACTAGAGATTGCCCTTATAAGTATCCAACATGTGAGAAATCCTATACACAAGCAGGAATTTTGAAGTAGCAAATGTTAACACATACAGGTTAGCATTATCATAACTGCCCTTTCTGCAAGAAAGCCTTTACACATAAAGGCAATTTAAAACATCACATGTTACAGCATACTGGTGAGTGCCCTTATAAGTGTCCAACATATGAGAAATCCTTTACAGAAGCAGGAAGAATGAAGTAGCATATGTTAACACATACAAGTGAGCATTCTCATAACTACCCATTCTGCAAGAAAGCCTTTACACATAAAGGCAATTTAAAACATCATATGTAACAGCATACTAGAGATTGCCCTTATAAGTATCCAACATGTGAGAAATCCTATACACAAGAAGGAAGTTTGAAGTAGCATATGTTAACACATACAGGTGAGCATTCTCATAACTACCCATTCTGCAAGAAAGCCTTTACACGTAAAGGCAATTTAAAACATCATATGTTACAGCATACTGGTGAGTGCCCTTACAGGTGTCCAACATATGAGAAATCCTATACACAAGCAGGAAGATTGAATTAGCATTTGTTAACACATACAAGTGAGCATTCTCATAACTGCCCATTCTGCAAGAAAGCCTTTACACATAAAGGCAATTTAAAACATCATATGTTACAGCATACTGGTGAGTGCCCTTATAAGTGTCCAACATGTGAGAAATCCTATACACAAGCAGGAAGATTGAAGTAGTAAATGTTAACACATACAGGTGAGCATTCTCAGAACTACCCATTCTGCAAGAAAGCCTTTACACATAAAGGCAATTTAAAACATCATATATTACAGATGTTACAGCATACTGGTGAGTGCCCTTATAAGTGTCCAACATATGAGAAATCCTATACACAAGCAGGAAGTTTGAAGTAGCATATGTTAACACATACAGGTGAGCATTTTCATAACTACCCATTCTGCAAGAAAGCCTTTACACATAAAGGCAATTTAAAGCATCATATGTTACAGCATACTGGTGAGTGCCCTCATAAGTGTCCAACATATGAGAAATTCTATACACAAGCAGGAAGTTTGAAGTAGCATATAATAACACATACAGGTGAGCATCCTCATAACTGCCCATTCTGCAAGAAAGCCTTTACACATAAAGGCAATTTAAAGCATCATATGTTACAGCATACTGGTGAGTGCCCTTATAAGTGTCCAACATATGAGAAATCCTATACACAAGCAGGAAGTTTGAAGTAGCATATGTTAACACATACAGGTGAGCATTCTCATAACTACCCATTCTGCAAGAAAGCCTTTACACGTAAAGGCAATTTAAAACATCATATGTTACAGCATACTGGTGAGTGCCCTTATAAGTGTCCAACATATGAGAAATCCTATACACAAGCAGGAAGTTTGAAGTAGCATATGTTATCACATACAGGTGAGCATTCTCATAACTGCCCATTCTGCAAGAAAGCCTTTACACGTAAAGGCAATTTAACACATCATATGTTACAGCATACTGGTGAGTGCCCTTATAAGTGTCCAACATATGAGAAATCCTATACACAAGCAGGAAGTTTGAAGTAGCATATGTTAACACATACAGGTGAGCATTTTCATAACTACCCATTCTGCAAGAAAGCCTTTACACATAAAGGCAATTTAAAGCATCATATGTTACAGCATACTGGTGAGTGCCCTCATAAGTGTCCAACATATGAGAAATCCTATACACAAGCAGGAAGTTTGAAGTAGCATATAATAACACATACAGGTGAGCATCCTCATAACTGCCCATTCTGCAAGAAAGCCTTTACACATAAAGGCAATTTAAAGCATCATATGTTACAGCATACTGGTGAGTGCCCTTATAAGTGTCCAACATATGAGAAATCCTATACACAAGCAGGAAGTTTGAAGTAGCATATGTTAACACATACAGGTGAGCATTCTCATAACTACCCATTCTGCAAGAAAGCCTTTACACGTAAAGGCAATTTAAAACATCATATGTTACAGCATACTGGTGAGTGCCCTTATAAGTGTCCAACATATGAGAAATCCTATACACAAGCAGGAAGTTTGAAGTAGCATATGTTAACACATACAGGTGAGCATTCTCATAACTACCCATTCTGCAAGAAAGCCTTTACACGTAAAGGCAATTTAAAACATCATATGTTACAGCATACTGGTGAGTGCCCTTACAGGTGTCCAACATATGAGAAATCCTATACACAAGCAGGAAGATTGAATTAGCATTTGTTAACACATACAAGTGAGCATTCTCATAACTGCCCATTCTGCAAGAAAGCCTTTACACATAAAGGCAATTTAAAACATCATATGTTACAGCATACTGGTGAGTGCCCTTATAAGTGTCCAACATGTGAGAAATCCTATACACAAGCAGGAAGATTGAAGTAGTAAATGTTAACACATACAGGTGAGCATTCTCAGAACTACCCATTCTGCAAGAAAGCCTTTTCACATAAAGGCAATTTAAAACATCATATATTACAGAATACTGGTGAGTGCCCTTATAAGTGTCCAACATATGAGAAATCCTATACACAAGCAGGAAGTTTGAAGTAGCATATGTTAACACATACAGGTGAGCATTCTCATAACTGCCCTTTCTGCAAGAAAGCCTTTACACATAAAGGCAATTTAAAACATCATATGTTACAGCATACTGGTGGGTGCCCTTATAAGTGTCCAACATGTGAGAAATCCTATACGCAAGCAGGAAGTTTGAAGTAGCATATGTTAACACATACAGTTGAGCATTCTCATAACTGCCCTTTCTGCAAGAAAGCCTTTACACATAAAGGCAATTTAAAACATCACATGTTACAGCATACTGGTGAGTGCCCTTATAAGTGTCCAACATATGAGAAATCCTTTACAGAAGCAGGAAGAATGAAGTAGTATATGTTAACACATACAAGTGAGCATTCTCATAACTACCCATTCTGCAAGAAAGCCTTTACATATAAAGGCAATTTAAAACATCATATGTTACAGCATACTGGAGATTGCCCTTATAAGTATCCAACATGTGAGAAATCCTATACACAAGCAGGAAGTTTGAAGTAGCATATGTTAACACATACAAGTGAGCATTCTCAAAACTGCCCATTCTGCAAGAAAGCCTTTACACATAAAAGCAATTTAAAACATCATAAGTTTCAGCATACTGGTGAGTGCCCTTATAAGTGTCCAACATGTTAGAAATCCTATACATAAGCAGGAAGTTTGAAGTAGCATATGTTAATACATACACGTGAGCATTTTCATAACTACCCATTCTGCAAGAAAGACTTTACACATAAAGGCAATTAAAAGCATCATATGTTACAGCATACTGGTGAGTGCCCTTATAAGTGTCCAACATATGAGAAATCCTATACACAAGCAGGAAGTTTGAAATAGCATATAATAACACATACAGGTGAGCATCCTCATAACTGCCCATTCTGCAAGAAAGCCTTTACACATAAAGGCAATTTAAAGCATCATATGTTACAGCATACTGGTGAGTGCCCTTATAAGTGTCCAACATATGAGAAATCCTATACACAAGCAGGAAGTTTGAAGTAGCATATGTTAACACATACAGGTGAGCATTCTCATAACTACCCATTCTGCAAGAAAGCCTTTACACATAAAGGCAATTTAAAGCATCATATGTTACAGCATACTGGTGAGTTCCCTCATAAGTGCCAACATATGAGAAATCCTATACACAAGCAGGAAGTTTGAAGTAGCATATAATAACACATACAGGTGAGCATCCTCATAACTGCCCATTCTGCAAGAAAGCCTTTACACATAAAGGCAATTTAAAGCATCATATGTTACAGCATACTAGAGATTGCCCTTATAAGTATCCAACATGTGAGAAATCCTATACACAAGCAGGAATTTTGAAGTAGCAAATGTTAACACATACAGGTTAGCATTATCATAACTGCCCTTTCTGCAAGAAAGCCTTTACACATAAAGGCAATTTAAAACATCACATGTTACAGCATACTGGTGAGTGCCCTTATAAGTGTCCAACATATGAGAAATCCTTTACAGAAGCAGGAAGAATGAAGTAGCATATGTTAACACATACAAGTGAGCATTCTCATAACTACCCATTCTGCAAGAAAGCCTTTACACATAAAGGCAATTTAAAACATCATATGTAACAGCATACTAGAGATTGCCCTTATAAGTATCCAACATGTGAGAAATCCTATACACAAGAAGGAAGTTTGAAGTAGCATATGTTAACACATACAGGTGAGCATTCTCATAACTACCCATTCTGCAAGAAAGCCTTTACACGTAAAGGCAATTTAAAACATCATATGTTACAGCATACTGGTGAGTGCCCTTACAGGTGTCCAACATATGAGAAATCCTATACACAAGCAGGAAGATTGAATTAGCATTTGTTAACACATACAAGTGAGCATTCTCATAACTGCCCATTCTGCAAGAAAGCCTTTACACATAAAGGCAATTTAAAACATCATATGTTACAGCATACTGGTGAGTGCCCTTATAAGTGTCCAACATGTGAGAAATCCTATACACAAGCAGGAAGATTGAAGTAGTAAATGTTAACACATACAGGTGAGCATTCTCAGAACTACCCATTCTGCAAGAAAGCCTTTACACATAAAGGCAATTTAAAACATCATATATTACAGAATACTGGTGAGTGCCCTTATAAGTGTCCAACATGTTAGAAATCCTATACACAAGCAGGAATTTTGAAGTAGCAAATGTTAACACATACAGGTTAGCATTCTCATAACTGCCCTTTCTGCAAGAAAGCCTTTACACATAAAGGCAATTTAAAACATCATATGTTACAGCATACTAGTGAGTGCCCTTATAAGTATCCAACATGTGGGAAATCCTATACACAAGAAGGAAGTTTGAAGTAGCATATGTTAACACATACAGGTGAGCATTCTCATAACTACCCATTCTGCAAGAAAGCCTTTACACGTAAAGGCAATTTAAAACATCATATGTTACAGCATACTGGTGAGTGCCCTTATAAGTGTCCAACATATGAGAAATCCTATACACAAGCAGGAAGTTTGAAGTAGCATATGTTAACACATACAAGTGAGCATTCTCATAACTACCCATTCTGCAAGAAAGCCTTTACACATAAAGGCAATTCAAAACATCATATGTTACAGAATTCTGGTGAGTGCCCTTATAAGTGTCCAACATATGAGAAATCCTATACACAAGCAGGAAGTTTGAAGTAGCATATGTTAACACATACAGGTGAGCATTCTCATAACTACCCATTCTGCAAGAAAGCCTTTACACGTAAAGGCAATTTAAAACATCATATGATACAGCATACTGGTGAGTGCCCTTATAAGTGTCCAACATATGAGAAATCCTATACACAAGCAGGAAGTTTGAAGTAGCATATGTTAACACATACAGGTGAGCATTCTCATAACTGCCCATTCTGCAAGAAAGCCTTTACACGTAAAGGCAATTTAAAACATCATATGTTACAGCATACTGGTGAGTGCCCTTATAAGTGTCCAACATATGAGAAATCCTATACACAAGCAGGAAGTTTGAAGTAGCATATGTTAACACATACAGGTGAGCATTCTCATAACTGCCCATTCTGAAAGAAAGCCTTTACGTATAAAGGCAATTTAAAACATCATATGTTACAGCATACTGGTGAGTGCCCTTATAAGTGTCCAACATATGAGAAATCCTATACACAAGCAGGAAGTTTGAAGTAGCATATGTTAACACATACAGGTGAGCATTCTCATAACTACCCATTCTGCAAGAAAGCCTTTACACGTAAAGGCAATTTAAAACATCATATGTTACAGCATACTGGTGAGTGCCCTTATAAGTGTCCAAATTATGAGAAATCCTATACACAAGCAGGAAGTTTGAAGTAGCATATGTTAACACATACAAGTGAGCATTCTCATAACTACTCATTCTGCAAGAAAGCCTTTACACATAAAGGCAATTCAAAACATCATATGTTACAGAATTCTGGTGAGTGCCCTTATAAGTGTCCAACATGTTAGAAATCCTATACACAAGCAGGAATTTTGAAGTAGCAAATGTTAACACATACAGGTTAGCATTATCATAACTGCCCTTTCTGCAAGAAAGCCTTTACACATAAAGGCAATTTAAAACATCACATGTTACAGCATACTGGTGAGTGCCCTTATAAGTGTCCAACATATGAGAAATCCTTTACAGAAGCAGGAAGAATGAAGTAGCATATGTTAACACATACAGGTGAGCATTCTCATAACTGCCCATTCTGCAAGAAAGCCTTTACACGTAAAGGCAATTTAAAACATCATATGTTACAGCATACTGGTGAGTGCCCTTATAAGTATCCAACATATGAGAAATCCTATACACAAGCAGGAAGTTTGAAGTAGCATATGTTAACACATACAGGTGAGCATTCTCATAACTGCCCATTCTGAAAGAAAGCCTTTACGTATAAAGGCAATTTAAAACATCATATGTTACAGCATACTGGTGAGTGCCCTTATAAGTGTCCAACATATGAGAAATCCTATACACAAGCAGGAAGTTTGAAGTAGCATATGTTAACACATACAGGTGAGCATTCTCATAACTACCCATTCTGCAAGAAAGCCTTTACACGTAAAGGCAATTTAAAACATCATATGTTACAGCATACTGGTGAGTGCCCTTATAAGTGTCCAACATATGAGAAATCCTATACACAAGCAGGAAGTTTGAAGTAGCATATGTTAACACATACAAGTGAGCATTCTCATAACTACCCATTCTGCAAGAAAGCCTTTACACATAAAGGCAATTCAAAACATCATATGTTACAGAATTCTGGTGAGTGCCCTTATAAGTGTCCAACATGTTAGAAATCCTATACACAAGCAGGAATTTTGAAGTAGCAAATGTTAACACATACAGGTTAGCATTATCATAACTGCCCTTTCTGCAAGAAAGCCTTTACACATAAAGGCAATTTAAAACATCACATGTTACAGCATACTGGTGAGTGCCCTTATAAGTGTCCAACATATGAGAAATCCTTTACAGAAGCAGGAAGAATGAAGTAGCATATGTTAACACATACAAGTGAGCATTCTCATAACTACCCATTCTGCAAGAAAGCCTTTACACATAAAGGCAATTTAAAACATCATATGTAACAGCATACTAGAGATTGCCCTTATAAGTATCCAACATGTGAGAAATCCTATACACAAGAAGGAAGTTTGAAGTAGCATATGTTAACACATACAGGTGAGCATTCTCATAACTACCCATTCTGCAAGAAAGCCTTTACACGTAAAGGCAATTTAAAACATCATATGTTACAGCATACTGGTGAGTGCCCTTACAGGTGTCCAACATATGAGAAATCCTATACACAAGCAGGAAGATTGAATTAGCATTTGTTAACACATACAAGTGAGCATTCTCATAACTGCCCATTCTGCAAGAAAGCCTTTACACATAAAGGCAATTTAAAACATCATATGTTACAGCATACTGGTGAGTGCCCTTATAAGTGTCCAACATGTGAGAAATCCTATACACAAGCAGGAAGATTGAAGTAGTAAATGTTAACACATACAGGTGAGCATTCTCAGAACTACCCATTCTGCAAGAAAGCCTTTACACATAAAGGCAATTTAAAACATCATATATTACAGAATACTGGTGAGTGCCCTTATAAGTGTCCAACATGTTAGAAATCCTATACACAAGCAGGAATTTTGAAGTAGCAAATGTTAACACATACAGGTTAGCATTCTCATAACTGCCCTTTCTGCAAGAAAGCCTTTACACATAAAGGCAATTTAAAACATCATATGTTACAGCATACTAGTGAGTGCCCTTATAAGTATCCAACATGTGAGAAATCCTATACACAAGAAGGAAGTTTGAAGTAGCATATGTTAACACATACAGGTGAGCATTCTCATAACTACCCATTCTGCAAGAAAGCCTTTACACGTAAAGGCAATTTAAAACATCATATGTTACAGCATACTGGTGAGTGCCCTTATAAGTGTCCAACATATGAGAAATCCTATACACAAGCAGGAAGTTTGAAGTAGCATATGTTAACACATACAGGTGAGCATTCTCATAACTGCCCATTCTGAAAGAAAGCCTTTACGTATAAAGGCAATTTAAAACATCATATGTTACAGCATACTGGTGAGTGCCCTTATAAGTGTCCAACATATGAGAAATCCTATACACAAGCAGGAAGTTTGAAGTAGCATATGTTAACACATACAGGTGAGCATTCTCATAACTACCCATTCTGCAAGAAAGCCTTTACACGTAAAGGCAATTTAAAACATCATATGTTACAGCATACTGGTGAGTGCCCTTATAAGTTTCCAACATATGAGAAATCCTATACACAAGCAGGAAGTTTGAAGTAGCATATGTTAACACATACAAGTGAGCATTCTCATAACTGCCCATTCTGCAAGAAAGCCTTTACACATAAAGGCAATTTAAAGCATCATATGTTACAGCATACTGGTGATTGCCCTTATAAGTGTCCAACATATGAGAAATCCTATACACAAGCAGGAAGTTTGAAGTAGCATATGTTAACACATACAGGTGAGCATTCTCATAACTACCCATTCTGCAAGAAAGCCTTTACACGTAAAGGCAATTTAAAACATCATATGTTACAGCATACTGGTGAGTGCCCTTATAAGTGTCCAACATATGAGAAATCCTATACACAAGCAGGAAGTTTGAAGTAGCATATGTTAACACATACAAGTGAGCATTCTCATAACTACCCATTCTGCAAGAAAGCCTTTACACATAAAGGCAATTCAAAACATCATATGTTACAGAATTCTGGTGAGTGCCCTTATAAGTGTCCAACATATGAGAAATCCTATACACAAGCAGGAAGTTTGAAGTAGCATATGTTAACACATACAGGTGAGCATTCTCATAACTACCCATTCTGCAAGAAAGCCTTTACACGTAAAGGCAATTTAAAACATCATATGATACAGCATACTGGTGAGTGCCCTTATAAGTGTCCAACATATGAGAAATCCTATACACAAGCAGGAAGTTTGAAGTAGCATATGTTAACACATACAGGTGAGCATTCTCATAACTGCCCATTCTGCAAGAAAGCCTTTACACGTAAAGGCAATTTAAAACATCATATGTTACAGCATACTGGTGAGTGCCCTTATAAGTGTCCAACATATGAGAAATCCTATACACAAGCAGGAAGTTTGAAGTAGCATATGTTAACACATACAGGTGAGCATTCTCATAACTGCCCATTCTGAAAGAAAGCCTTTACGTATAAAGGCAATTTAAAACATCATATGTTACAGCATACTGGTGAGTGCCCTTATAAGTGTCCAACATATGAGAAATCCTATACACAAGCAGGAAGTTTGAAGTAGCATATGTTAACACATACAGGTGAGCATTCTCATAACTACCCATTCTGCAAGAAAGCCTTTACACGTAAAGGCAATTTAAAACATCATATGTTACAGCATACTGGTGAGTGCCCTTATAAGTGTCCAAATTATGAGAAATCCTATACACAAGCAGGAAGTTTGAAGTAGCATATGTTAACACATACAAGTGAGCATTCTCATAACTACTCATTCTGCAAGAAAGCCTTTACACATAAAGGCAATTCAAAACATCATATGTTACAGAATTCTGGTGAGTGCCCTTATAAGTGTCCAACATGTTAGAAATCCTATACACAAGCAGGAATTTTGAAGTAGCAAATGTTAACACATACAGGTTAGCATTATCATAACTGCCCTTTCTGCAAGAAAGCCTTTACACATAAAGGCAATTTAAAACATCACATGTTACAGCATACTGGTGAGTGCCCTTATAAGTGTCCAACATATGAGAAATCCTTTACAGAAGCAGGAAGAATGAAGTAGCATATGTTAACACATACAGGTGAGCATTCTCATAACTGCCCATTCTGCAAGAAAGCCTTTACACGTAAAGGCAATTTAAAACATCATATGTTACAGCATACTGGTGAGTGCCCTTATAAGTATCCAACATATGAGAAATCCTATACACAAGCAGGAAGTTTGAAGTAGCATATGTTAACACATACAGGTGAGCATTCTCATAACTGCCCATTCTGAAAGAAAGCCTTTACGTATAAAGGCAATTTAAAACATCATATGTTACAGCATACTGGTGAGTGCCCTTATAAGTGTCCAACATATGAGAAATCCTATACACAAGCAGGAAGTTTGAAGTAGCATATGTTAACACATACAGGTGAGCATTCTCATAACTACCCATTCTGCAAGAAAGCCTTTACACGTAAAGGCAATTTAAAACATCATATGTTACAGCATACTGGTGAGTGCCCTTATAAGTGTCCAACATATGAGAAATCCTATACACAAGCAGGAAGTTTGAAGTAGCATATGTTAACACATACAAGTGAGCATTCTCATAACTACCCATTCTGCAAGAAAGCCTTTACACATAAAGGCAATTCAAAACATCATATGTTACAGAATTCTGGTGAGTGCCCTTATAAGTGTCCAACATGTTAGAAATCCTATACACAAGCAGGAATTTTGAAGTAGCAAATGTTAACACATACAGGTTAGCATTATCATAACTGCCCTTTCTGCAAGAAAGCCTTTACACATAAAGGCAATTTAAAACATCACATGTTACAGCATACTGGTGAGTGCCCTTATAAGTGTCCAACATATGAGAAATCCTTTACAGAAGCAGGAAGAATGAAGTAGCATATGTTAACACATACAAGTGAGCATTCTCATAACTACCCATTCTGCAAGAAAGCCTTTACACATAAAGGCAATTTAAAACATCATATGTAACAGCATACTAGAGATTGCCCTTATAAGTATCCAACATGTGAGAAATCCTATACACAAGAAGGAAGTTTGAAGTAGCATATGTTAACACATACAGGTGAGCATTCTCATAACTACCCATTCTGCAAGAAAGCCTTTACACGTAAAGGCAATTTAAAACATCATATGTTACAGCATACTGGTGAGTGCCCTTACAGGTGTCCAACATATGAGAAATCCTATACACAAGCAGGAAGATTGAATTAGCATTTGTTAACACATACAAGTGAGCATTCTCATAACTGCCCATTCTGCAAGAAAGCCTTTACACATAAAGGCAATTTAAAACATCATATGTTACAGCATACTGGTGAGTGCCCTTATAAGTGTCCAACATGTGAGAAATCCTATACACAAGCAGGAAGATTGAAGTAGTAAATGTTAACACATACAGGTGAGCATTCTCAGAACTACCCATTCTGCAAGAAAGCCTTTACACATAAAGGCAATTTAAAACATCATATATTACAGAATACTGGTGAGTGCCCTTATAAGTGTCCAACATGTTAGAAATCCTATACACAAGCAGGAATTTTGAAGTAGCAAATGTTAACACATACAGGTTAGCATTCTCATAACTGCCCTTTCTGCAAGAAAGCCTTTACACATAAAGGCAATTTAAAACATCATATGTTACAGCATACTAGTGAGTGCCCTTATAAGTATCCAACATGTGAGAAATCCTATACACAAGAAGGAAGTTTGAAGTAGCATATGTTAACACATACAGGTGAGCATTCTCATAACTACCCATTCTGCAAGAAAGCCTTTACACGTAAAGGCAATTTAAAACATCATATGTTACAGCATACTGGTGAGTGCCCTTATAAGTGTCCAACATATGAGAAATCCTATACACAAGCAGGAAGTTTGAAGTAGCATATGTTAACACATACAGGTGAGCATTCTCATAACTGCCCATTCTGAAAGAAAGCCTTTACACATAAAGGCAATTTAAAACATCATATGTTACAGCATACTGGTGAGTGCCCTTATAAGTGTCCAACATGTGAGAAATCCTATACACAAGCAGGAAGATTGAAGTAGTAAATGTTAACACATACAGGTGAGCATTCTCAGAACTACCCATTCTGCAAGAAAGCCTTTACACATAAAGGCAATTTAAAACATCATATATTACAGAATACTGGTGAGTGCCCTTATAAGTGTCCAACATGTTAGAAATCCTATACACAAGCAGGAATTTTGAAGTAGCAAATGTTAACACATACAGGTTAGCATTCTCATAACTGCCCTTTCTGCAAGAAAGCCTTTACACATAAAGGCAATTTAAAACATCATATGTTACAGCATACTAGTGAGTGCCCTTATAAGTATCCAACATGTGGGAAATCCTATACACAAGAAGGAAGTTTGAAGTAGCATATGTTAACACATACAGGTGAGCATTCTCATAACTACCCATTCTGCAAGAAAGCCTTTACACGTAAAGGCAATTTAAAACATCATATGTTACAGCATACTGGTGAGTGCCCTTATAAGTGTCCAACATATGAGAAATCCTATACACAAGCAGGAAGTTTGAAGTAGCATATGTTAACACATACAAGTGAGCATTCTCATAACTACCCATTCTGCAAGAAAGCCTTTACACATAAAGGCAATTCAAAACATCATATGTTACAGAATTCTGGTGAGTGCCCTTATAAGTGTCCAACATATGAGAAATCCTATACACAAGCAGGAAGTTTGAAGTAGCATATGTTAACACATACAGGTGAGCATTCTCATAACTACCCATTCTGCAAGAAAGCCTTTACACGTAAAGGCAATTTAAAACATCATATGATACAGCATACTGGTGAGTGCCCTTATAAGTGTCCAACATATGAGAAATCCTATACACAAGCAGGAAGTTTGAAGTAGCATATGTTAACACATACAGGTGAGCATTCTCATAACTGCCCATTCTGCAAGAAAGCCTTTACACGTAAAGGCAATTTAAAACATCATATGTTACAGCATACTGGTGAGTGCCCTTATAAGTGTCCAACATATGAGAAATCCTATACACAAGCAGGAAGTTTGAAGTAGCATATGTTAACACATACAGGTGAGCATTCTCATAACTGCCCATTCTGAAAGAAAGCCTTTACGTATAAAGGCAATTTAAAACATCATATGTTACAGCATACTGGTGAGTGCCCTTATAAGTGTCCAACATATGAGAAATCCTATACACAAGCAGGAAGTTTGAAGTAGCATATGTTAACACATACAGGTGAGCATTCTCATAACTACCCATTCTGCAAGAAAGCCTTTACACGTAAAGGCAATTTAAAACATCATATGTTACAGCATACTGGTGAGTGCCCTTATAAGTGTCCAAATTATGAGAAATCCTATACACAAGCAGGAAGTTTGAAGTAGCATATGTTAACACATACAAGTGAGCATTCTCATAACTACTCATTCTGCAAGAAAGCCTTTACACATAAAGGCAATTCAAAACATCATATGTTACAGAATTCTGGTGAGTGCCCTTATAAGTGTCCAACATGTTAGAAATCCTATACACAAGCAGGAATTTTGAAGTAGCAAATGTTAACACATACAGGTTAGCATTATCATAACTGCCCTTTCTGCAAGAAAGCCTTTACACATAAAGGCAATTTAAAACATCACATGTTACAGCATACTGGTGAGTGCCCTTATAAGTGTCCAACATATGAGAAATCCTTTACAGAAGCAGGAAGAATGAAGTAGCATATGTTAACACATACAGGTGAGCATTCTCATAACTGCCCATTCTGCAAGAAAGCCTTTACACGTAAAGGCAATTTAAAACATCATATGTTACAGCATACTGGTGAGTGCCCTTATAAGTATCCAACATATGAGAAATCCTATACACAAGCAGGAAGTTTGAAGTAGCATATGTTAACACATACAGGTGAGCATTCTCATAACTGCCCATTCTGAAAGAAAGCCTTTACGTATAAAGGCAATTTAAAACATCATATGTTACAGCATACTGGTGAGTGCCCTTATAAGTGTCCAACATATGAGAAATCCTATACACAAGCAGGAAGTTTGAAGTAGCATATGTTAACACATACAGGTGAGCATTCTCATAACTACCCATTCTGCAAGAAAGCCTTTACACGTAAAGGCAATTTAAAACATCATATGTTACAGCATACTGGTGAGTGCCCTTATAAGTGTCCAACATATGAGAAATCCTATACACAAGCAGGAAGTTTGAAGTAGCATATGTTAACACATACAAGTGAGCATTCTCATAACTACCCATTCTGCAAGAAAGCCTTTACACATAAAGGCAATTCAAAACATCATATGTTACAGAATTCTGGTGAGTGCCCTTATAAGTGTCCAACATGTTAGAAATCCTATACACAAGCAGGAATTTTGAAGTAGCAAATGTTAACACATACAGGTTAGCATTATCATAACTGCCCTTTCTGCAAGAAAGCCTTTACACATAAAGGCAATTTAAAACATCACATGTTACAGCATACTGGTGAGTGCCCTTATAAGTGTCCAACATATGAGAAATCCTTTACAGAAGCAGGAAGAATGAAGTAGCATATGTTAACACATACAAGTGAGCATTCTCATAACTACCCATTCTGCAAGAAAGCCTTTACACATAAAGGCAATTTAAAACATCATATGTAACAGCATACTAGAGATTGCCCTTATAAGTATCCAACATGTGAGAAATCCTATACACAAGAAGGAAGTTTGAAGTAGCATATGTTAACACATACAGGTGAGCATTCTCATAACTACCCATTCTGCAAGAAAGCCTTTACACGTAAAGGCAATTTAAAACATCATATGTTACAGCATACTGGTGAGTGCCCTTACAGGTGTCCAACATATGAGAAATCCTATACACAAGCAGGAAGATTGAATTAGCATTTGTTAACACATACAAGTGAGCATTCTCATAACTGCCCATTCTGCAAGAAAGCCTTTACACATAAAGGCAATTTAAAACATCATATGTTACAGCATACTGGTGAGTGCCCTTATAAGTGTCCAACATGTGAGAAATCCTATACACAAGCAGGAAGATTGAAGTAGTAAATGTTAACACATACAGGTGAGCATTCTCAGAACTACCCATTCTGCAAGAAAGCCTTTACACATAAAGGCAATTTAAAACATCATATATTACAGAATACTGGTGAGTGCCCTTATAAGTGTCCAACATGTTAGAAATCCTATACACAAGCAGGAATTTTGAAGTAGCAAATGTTAACACATACAGGTTAGCATTCTCATAACTGCCCTTTCTGCAAGAAAGCCTTTACACATAAAGGCAATTTAAAACATCATATGTTACAGCATACTAGTGAGTGCCCTTATAAGTATCCAACATGTGAGAAATCCTATACACAAGAAGGAAGTTTGAAGTAGCATATGTTAACACATACAGGTGAGCATTCTCATAACTACCCATTCTGCAAGAAAGCCTTTACACGTAAAGGCAATTTAAAACATCATATGTTACAGCATACTGGTGAGTGCCCTTATAAGTGTCCAACATATGAGAAATCCTATACACAAGCAGGAAGTTTGAAGTAGCATATGTTAACACATACAGGTGAGCATTCTCATAACTGCCCATTCTGAAAGAAAGCCTTTACGTATAAAGGCAATTTAAAACATCATATGTTACAGCATACTGGTGAGTGCCCTTATAAGTGTCCAACATATGAGAAATCCTATACACAAGCAGGAAGTTTGAAGTAGCATATGTTAACACATACAGGTGAGCATTCTCATAACTACCCATTCTGCAAGAAAGCCTTTACACGTAAAGGCAATTTAAAACATCATATGTTACAGCATACTGGTGAGTGCCCTTATAAGTTTCCAACATATGAGAAATCCTATACACAAGCAGGAAGTTTGAAGTAGCATATGTTAACACATACAAGTGAGCATTCTCATAACTGCCCATTCTGCAAGAAAGCCTTTACACATAAAGGCAATTTAAAGCATCATATGTTACAGCATACTGGTGATTGCCCTTATAAGTGTCCAACATATGAGAAATCCTATACACAAGCAGGAAGTTTGAAGTAGCATATGTTAACACATACAGGTGAGCATTCTCATAACTACCCATTCTGCAAGAAAGCCTTTACACGTAAAGGCAATTTAAAACATCATATGTTACAGCATACTGGTGAGTGCCCTTATAAGTGTCCAACATATGAGAAATCCTATACACAAGCAGGAAGTTTGAAGTAGCATATGTTAACACATACAAGTGAGCATTCTCATAACTACCCATTCTGCAAGAAAGCCTTTACACATAAAGGCAATTCAAAACATCATATGTTACAGAATTCTGGTGAGTGCCCTTATAAGTGTCCAACATATGAGAAATCCTATACACAAGCAGGAAGTTTGAAGTAGCATATGTTAACACATACAGGTGAGCATTCTCATAACTACCCATTCTGCAAGAAAGCCTTTACACGTAAAGGCAATTTAAAACATCATATGATACAGCATACTGGTGAGTGCCCTTATAAGTGTCCAACATATGAGAAATCCTATACACAAGCAGGAAGTTTGAAGTAGCATATGTTAACACATACAGGTGAGCATTCTCATAACTGCCCATTCTGCAAGAAAGCCTTTACACGTAAAGGCAATTTAAAACATCATATGTTACAGCATACTGGTGAGTGCCCTTATAAGTGTCCAACATATGAGAAATCCTATACACAAGCAGGAAGTTTGAAGTAGCATATGTTAACACATACAGGTGAGCATTCTCATAACTGCCCATTCTGAAAGAAAGCCTTTACGTATAAAGGCAATTTAAAACATCATATGTTACAGCATACTGGTGAGTGCCCTTATAAGTGTCCAACATATGAGAAATCCTATACACAAGCAGGAAGTTTGAAGTAGCATATGTTAACACATACAGGTGAGCATTCTCATAACTACCCATTCTGCAAGAAAGCCTTTACACGTAAAGGCAATTTAAAACATCATATGTTACAGCATACTGGTGAGTGCCCTTATAAGTGTCCAAATTATGAGAAATCCTATACACAAGCAGGAAGTTTGAAGTAGCATATGTTAACACATACAAGTGAGCATTCTCATAACTACTCATTCTGCAAGAAAGCCTTTACACATAAAGGCAATTCAAAACATCATATGTTACAGAATTCTGGTGAGTGCCCTTATAAGTGTCCAACATGTTAGAAATCCTATACACAAGCAGGAATTTTGAAGTAGCAAATGTTAACACATACAGGTTAGCATTATCATAACTGCCCTTTCTGCAAGAAAGCCTTTACACATAAAGGCAATTTAAAACATCACATGTTACAGCATACTGGTGAGTGCCCTTATAAGTGTCCAACATATGAGAAATCCTTTACAGAAGCAGGAAGAATGAAGTAGCATATGTTAACACATACAGGTGAGCATTCTCATAACTGCCCATTCTGCAAGAAAGCCTTTACACGTAAAGGCAATTTAAAACATCATATGTTACAGCATACTGGTGAGTGCCCTTATAAGTATCCAACATATGAGAAATCCTATACACAAGCAGGAAGTTTGAAGTAGCATATGTTAACACATACAGGTGAGCATTCTCATAACTGCCCATTCTGAAAGAAAGCCTTTACGTATAAAGGCAATTTAAAACATCATATGTTACAGCATACTGGTGAGTGCCCTTATAAGTGTCCAACATATGAGAAATCCTATACACAAGCAGGAAGTTTGAAGTAGCATATGTTAACACATACAGGTGAGCATTCTCATAACTACCCATTCTGCAAGAAAGCCTTTACACGTAAAGGCAATTTAAAACATCATATGTTACAGCATACTGGTGAGTGCCCTTATAAGTGTCCAACATATGAGAAATCCTATACACAAGCAGGAAGTTTGAAGTAGCATATGTTAACACATACAAGTGAGCATTCTCATAACTACCCATTCTGCAAGAAAGCCTTTACACATAAAGGCAATTCAAAACATCATATGTTACAGAATTCTGGTGAGTGCCCTTATAAGTGTCCAACATGTTAGAAATCCTATACACAAGCAGGAATTTTGAAGTAGCAAATGTTAACACATACAGGTTAGCATTATCATAACTGCCCTTTCTGCAAGAAAGCCTTTACACATAAAGGCAATTTAAAACATCACATGTTACAGCATACTGGTGAGTGCCCTTATAAGTGTCCAACATATGAGAAATCCTTTACAGAAGCAGGAAGAATGAAGTAGCATATGTTAACACATACAAGTGAGCATTCTCATAACTACCCATTCTGCAAGAAAGCCTTTACACATAAAGGCAATTTAAAACATCATATGTAACAGCATACTAGAGATTGCCCTTATAAGTATCCAACATGTGAGAAATCCTATACACAAGAAGGAAGTTTGAAGTAGCATATGTTAACACATACAGGTGAGCATTCTCATAACTACCCATTCTGCAAGAAAGCCTTTACACGTAAAGGCAATTTAAAACATCATATGTTACAGCATACTGGTGAGTGCCCTTACAGGTGTCCAACATATGAGAAATCCTATACACAAGCAGGAAGATTGAATTAGCATTTGTTAACACATACAAGTGAGCATTCTCATAACTGCCCATTCTGCAAGAAAGCCTTTACACATAAAGGCAATTTAAAACATCATATGTTACAGCATACTGGTGAGTGCCCTTATAAGTGTCCAACATGTGAGAAATCCTATACACAAGCAGGAAGATTGAAGTAGTAAATGTTAACACATACAGGTGAGCATTCTCAGAACTACCCATTCTGCAAGAAAGCCTTTACACATAAAGGCAATTTAAAACATCATATATTACAGAATACTGGTGAGTGCCCTTATAAGTGTCCAACATGTTAGAAATCCTATACACAAGCAGGAATTTTGAAGTAGCAAATGTTAACACATACAGGTTAGCATTCTCATAACTGCCCTTTCTGCAAGAAAGCCTTTACACATAAAGGCAATTTAAAACATCATATGTTACAGCATACTAGTGAGTGCCCTTATAAGTATCCAACATGTGAGAAATCCTATACACAAGAAGGAAGTTTGAAGTAGCATATGTTAACACATACAGGTGAGCATTCTCATAACTACCCATTCTGCAAGAAAGCCTTTACACGTAAAGGCAATTTAAAACATCATATGTTACAGCATACTGGTGAGTGCCCTTATAAGTGTCCAACATATGAGAAATCCTATACACAAGCAGGAAGTTTGAAGTAGCATATGTTAACACATACAGGTGAGCATTCTCATAACTGCCCATTCTGAAAGAAAGCCTTTACGTATAAAGGCAATTTAAAACATCATATGTTACAGCATACTGGTGAGTGCCCTTATAAGTGTCCAACATATGAGAAATCCTATACACAAGCAGGAAGTTTGAAGTAGCATATGTTAACACATACAGGTGAGCATTCTCATAACTACCCATTCTGCAAGAAAGCCTTTACACGTAAAGGCAATTTAAAACATCATATGTTACAGCATACTGGTGAGTGCCCTTATAAGTTTCCAACATATGAGAAATCCTATACACAAGCAGGAAGTTTGAAGTAGCATATGTTAACACATACAGGTGAGCATTCTCATAACTACCCATTCTGCAAGAAAGCCTTTACACATAAAGGCAATTTAAAACATCATATGTTACAGCATACTAGAGATTGCCCTTATAAGTATCCAACATGTGAGAAATCCTATACACAAAAAGGAAGTTTGAAGTAGCATATGTTAACACATACAGGTGAGCATTCTCATAACTACCCATTCTGCAAGAAAGCCTTTACACGTAAAGGCAATTTAAAACATCATATGTTACAGCATACTGGTGAGTGCCCTTACAGGTGTCCAACATATGAGAAATCCTATACACAAGCAGGAAGATTGAATTAGCATTTGTTAACACATACAAGTGAGCATTCTCATAACTGCCCATTCTGCAAGAAAGCCTTTACACATAAAGGCAATTTAAAACATCATATGTTACAGCATACTGGTGAGTGCCCTTATAAGTGTCCAACATGTGAGAAATCCTATACACAAGCAGGAAGATTGAAGTAGTAAATGTTAACACATACAGGTGAGCATTCTCAGAACTACCCATTCTGCAAGAAAGCCTTTACACATAAAGGCAATTTAAAACATCATATATTACAGAATACTGGTGAGTGCCCTTATAAGTGTCCAACATGTTAGAAATCCTATACACAAGCAGGAATTTTGAAGTAGCAAATGTTAACACATACAGGTTAGCATTCTCATAACTGCCCTTTCTGCAAGAAAGCCTTTACACATAAAGGCAATTTAAAACATCATATGTTACAGCATACTAGTGAGTGCCCTTATAAGTGTCCAACATATGAGAAATCCTATACACAAGCAGGAAGTTTGAAGTAGCATATGTTAACACATACAGGTGAGCATTTTCATAACTACCCATTCTGCAAGAAAGCCTTTACACATACAGGCAATTTAAAACATCATATGTTACAGCATACTGGTGAGTGCCCTTATAAGTGTCCAACATATGAGAAATCCTATACACAAGCAGGAAGTTTGAAGTAGCATATGTTAACACATACAGGTGAGCATTCTCATAACTGCCCATTCTGAAAGAAAGCCTTTACAAATAAAGGCAATTTAAAACATCATATGTTACAGCATACTGGTGAGTGCCCTTATAAGTGTCCAACATATGAGAAATCCTATACACAAGCAGGAAGTTTGAAGTAGCATATGTTAACACATACAGGTGAGCATTCTCATAACTGCCCATTCTGAAAGAAAGCCTTTACATATAAAGGCAATTTAAAACATCATATGTTACAGCATACTAGTGAGTGCCCTTATAAGTGTCCAACATATGAGAAATCCTATACACAAGCAGGAAGTTTGAAGTAGCATATGTTAACACATACAGGTGAGCATTCTCATAACTACCCATTCTGCAAGAAAGCCTTTACACATAAAGGCAATTTAAAACATCATATGTTACAGAATACTGGTGAGTGCCCTTATAAGTGTCCAACATGTTAGAAATCCTATACATAAGCAGGAATTTTGAAGTAGTAAATGTTAACACATACAGGTTAGCATTCTCATAACTGCCCTTTCAGCAAGAAAGCCTTTACACATAAAGGCAATTTAAAACATCATATGTTACAGCATACTGGTGAGTGCCCTTATAAGTGTCCAACATGTGAGAAATCCTATACACAAGCAGGAAGATTGAAGTAGTAAATGTTAACACATACAGGTGAGCATTCTCAGAACTACCCATTCTGCAAGAAAGCCTTTCTACATAAAGGCAATTTAAAACATCATATATTACAGAATACTGGTGAGTGCCCTTATAAGTGTCCAACATGTTAGAAATCCTATACACAAGCAGGAATTTTGATGTAGCAAATGTTAACACATACAGGTTAGCATTCTCATAACTGCCCTTTCTGCAAGAAAGCCTTTACACATAAAGGCAATTTAAAACATCATATGTTACAGCATACTAGTGAGTGCCCTTATAAGTGTCCAACATATGAGAAATCCTATACACAAGCAGGAAGTTTGAAGTAGCATATGTTAACACATACAGGTGAGCATTTTCATAACTACCCATTCTGCAAGAAAGCCTTTACACATACAGGCAATTTAAAACATCATATGTTACAGCATACTGGTGAGTGCCCTTATAAGTGTCCAACATATGAGAAATCCTATACACAAGCAGGAAGTTTGAAGTAGCATATAATAATACATACAGGTGAGCATCCTCATAACTGCCCATTCTGCAAGAAAGCCTTTACACATAAAGGCAATTTAAAGCATCATATATTACAGCATACTGGTGAGTGCCCTTATAAGTGTCCAACATATGAGAAATCCTATACACAAGCAGGAAGTTTGAAGTAGCATATGTTAACACATACAGGTGAGCATTCTCATAACTACCCATTCTGCAAGAAAGCCTTTACACGTAAAGGCAATTTAAAACATAATATGTTACAGCATACTGGTGAGTGCCCTTATAAGTGTCCAACATATGAGAAATCCTATACACAAGCAGGAAGTTTGAAGTAGCATATGTTAACACATACAGGTGAGCATTCTCATAACTGCCCATTCTGCAAGAAAGCCTTTACACATACAGGCAATTTAAAACATCATATGTTACAGCATACTGGTGAGTGCCCTTATAAGTGTCCAACATATGAGAAATCCTATACACAAGCAGGAAGTTTGAAGTAGCATATAATAATACATACAGGTGAGCATCCTCATAACTGCCCATTCTGCAAGAAAGCCTTTACACATAAAGGCAATTTAAAGCATCATATGTTACAGCATACTGGTGAGTGCCCTTATAAGTGTCCAACATATGAGAAATCCTATACACAAGCAGGAAGTTTGAAGAAGCATATGTTAACACATACAGGTGAGCATTCTCATAACTACCCATTCTGCAAAAAAGCCTTTACACGTAAAGGCAATTTAAAACATAATATGTTACAGCATACTGGTGAGTGCCCTTATAAGTGTCCAACATATGAGAAATCCTATACACAAGCAGGAAGTTTGAAGTAGCATATGTTAACACATACAGGTGAGCATTCTCATAACTGCCCATTCTAAAAGAAAGCCTTTACATATAAAGGCAATTTAAAACATCATATGTTACAGCATACTGGTGATTGCCCTTATAAGTGTCCAACATATGAGAAATCCTATACACAAGCAGGAAGTTTGAAGTAGCATATGTTAACACATACAGGTGAGCATTCTCATAACTACCCATTCTGCAAGAAAGCCTTTACACATAAAGGCAATTTAAAACATCATATGTTACAGAATACTGGTGAGTGCCCTTATAAGTGTCCAACATGTTAGAAATCCTATACATAAGCAGGAATTTTGAAGTAGTAAATGTTAACACATACAGGTTAGCATTCTCATAACTGCCCTTTCAGCAAGAAAGCCTTTACACATAAAGGCAATTTAAAACATCATATGTTACAGCATACTGGTGAGTGCCCTTATAAGTGTCCAACATGTGAGAAATCCTATACACAAGCAGGAAGATTGAAGTAGTAAATGTTAACACATACAGGTGAGCATTCTCAGAACTACCCATTCTGCAAGAAAGCCTTTACACATAAAGGCAATTTAAAACATCATATATTACAGAATACTGGTGAGTGCCCTTATAAGTGTCCAACATGTTAGAAATCCTATACACAAGCAGGAATTTTGATGTAGCAAATGTTAACACATACAAGTTAGCATTCTCATAACTGCCCTTTCTGCAAGAAAGCCTTTACACATAAAGGCAATTTAAAACATCATATATTACAGAATACTGGTGAGTGCCCTTATAAGTGTCCAACATGTTAGAAATCCTATACACAAGCAGGAATTTTGATGTAGCAAATGTTAACACATACAGGTTAGCATTCTCATAACTGCCCTTTCTGCAAGAAAGCCTTTACACATAAAGGCAATTTAAAACATCATATGTTACAGCATACTAGTGAGTGCCCTTATAAGTGTCCAACATATGAGAAATCCTATACACAAGCAGGAAGTTTGAAGTAGCATATGTTAACACATAAAGGTGAGCATTTTCATAACTACCCATTCTGCAAGAAAGCCTTTACACATACAGGCAATTTAAAACATCATATGTTACAGCATACTGGTGAGTGCCCTTATAAGTGTCCAACATATGAGAAATCCTATACACAAGCAGGAAGTTTGAAGTAGCATATAATAATACATACAGGTGAGCATCCTCATAACTGCCCATTCTGCAAGAAAGCCTTTACACATAAAGGCAATTTAAAGCATCATATATTACAGCATACTGGTGAGTGCCCTTATAAGTGTCCAACATATGAGAAATCCTATACACAAGCAGGAAGTTTGAAGTAGCATATGTTAACACATACAGGTGAGCATTCTCATAACTACCCATTCTGCAAGAAAGCCTTTACACGTAAAGGCAATTTAAAACATAATATGTTACAGCATACTGGTGAGTGCCCTTATAAGTGTCCAACATATGAGAAATCCTATACACAAGCAGGAAGTTTGAAGTAGCATATGTTATCACATACAGGTGAGCATTCTCATAACTGCCCATTCTGCAAGAAAGCCTTTACACATACAGGCAATTTAAAACATCATATGTTACAGCATACTGGTGAGTGCCCTTATAAGTGTCCAACATATGAGAAATCCTATACACAAGCAGGAAGTTTGAATTAGCATATAATAATACATACAGGTGAGCATCCTCATAACTGCCCATTCTGCAAGAAAGCCTTTACACATAAAGGCAATTTAATGCATCATATGTTACAGCATACTGGTGAGTGCCCTTATAAGTGTCCAACATATGAGAAATCCTATACACAAGCAGGAAGTTTGAAGTAGCGTATGTTAACACATACAGGTGAGCATTCTCATAACTACCCATTCTGCAAAAAAGCCTTTACACGTAAAGGCAATTTAAAACATAATATGTTACAGCATACTGGTGAGTGCCCTTATAAGTGTCCAACATATGAGAAATCCTATACACAAGCAGGAAGTTTGAAGTAGCATATGTTAACACATACAGGTGAGCATTCTCATAACTGCCCATTCTGCAAGAAAGCCTTTACACGTAAAGGCAATTTAAAACATCATATGTTACAGCATACTGGTGAGTGCCCTTATAAGTGTCCAACATATGAGAAATTCTATACACAAGCAGGAAGTTTGAAGTAGCATATGTTAACACATACAGGTGAGCATTCTCATAACTGCCCATTCTGAAAGAAAGCCTTTACATATAAAGGCAATTTAAAACATCATATGTTACAGCATACTGGTGAGTGCCCTTATAAGTGTCCAACATATGAGAAATCCTATACACAAGCAGGAAGTTTGAAGTAGCATATGTTAACACATACAAGTTAGCATTCTCATAACTACCCTTTCTGAAAGAAAGCCTTTACATATAAAGGCAATTTAAAACATCATATGTTACAGCATACTGGTGAGTGCCCTTATAAGTGTCCAACATATGAGAAATCCTATACACAAGCAGGAAGTTTGAAGTAGCATATGTTAACACATACAGGTGAGCATTCTCATAACTACCCATTCTGCAAGAAAGCCTTTACACATAAAGGCAATTTAAAACATCATATGTTACAGCATACTGGTGAGTGCCCTTATAAGTGTCCAACATATGAAAAATCCTATACACAAGCAGGAAGTTTGAAGTAGCATATGTTAACACATACAGGTGAGCATTCTCATAACTGCCCATTCTGAAAAAAAGCCTTTACATATAAAGGCAATTTAAAACATCATATGTTACAGCATACTGGTGAGTGCCCTTATAAGTGTCCAACATATGAGAAATCCTATACACAAGCAGGAAGTTTGAAGTAGCATATGTTAACACATACAGGTGAGCATTCTCATAACTACCCATTCTGCAAGAAAGCCTTTACACGTAAAGGCATTTTAAAACATCATATGTTACAGCATACTGGTGAGTGCCCTTATAAGTGTCCAACATATGAGAAATCCTATACACAAGCAGGAAGTTTGAAGTAGCATATGTTAACACATACAGGTGAGCATTCTCATAACTACCCATTCTGCAAGAAAGCCTTTACACGTAAAGGCAATTTAAAACATCATATGTTACAGCATACTGGTGAGTGCCCTTATAAGTGTCCAACATATGAGAAATCCTATACACAAGCAGGAAGTTTGAAGTAGCATATGTTAACACATACAGGTGAGCATTCTCATAACTGCCCATTCTGCAAGAAAGCCTTTACACGTAAAGGCAATTTAAAACATCATATGTTACAGCATACTGGTGAGTGCCCTTATAAGTGTCCAACATATGAGAAATTCTATACACAAGCAGGAAGTTTGAAGTAGCATATGTTAACACATACAGGTGAGCATTCTCATAACTGCCCATTCTGAAAGAAAGCCTTTACATATAAAGGCAATTTAAAACATCATATGTTACAGCATACTGGTGAGTGCCCTTATAAGTGTCCAACATATGAGAAATCCTATACACAAGCAGGAAGTTTGAAGTAGCATATGTTAACACATACAAGTGAGCATTCTCATAACTACCCTTTCTGAAAGAAAGCCTTTACATATAAAGGCAATTTAAAACATCATATGTTACAGCATACTGGTGAGTGCCCTTATAAGTGTCCAACATATGAGAAATCCTATACACAAGCAGGAAGTTTGAAGTAGCATATGTTAACACATACAGGTGAGCATTCTCATAACTACCCATTCTGCAAGAAAGCCTTTACACATAAAGGCAATTTAAAACATCATATGTTACAGCATACTGGTGAGTGCCCTTATAAGTGTCCAACATATGAAAAATCCTATACACAAGCAGGAAGTTTGAAGTAGCATATGTTAACACATACAGGTGAGCATTCTCATAACTGCCCATTCTGAAAAAAAGCCTTTACATATAAAGGCAATTTAAAACATCATATGTTACAGCATACTGGTGAGTGCCCTTATAAGTGTCCAACATATGAGAAATCCTATACACAAGCAGGAAGTTTGAAGTAGCATATGTTAACACATACAGGTGATCATTCTCATAACTACCCATTCTGCAAGAAAGCCTTTACACGTAAAGGCATTTTAAAACATCATATGTTACAGCATACTGGTGAGTGCCCTTATAAGTGTCCAACATATGAGAAATCCTATACACAAGCAGGAAGTTTGAAGTAGCATATGTTAACACATACAGGTGAGCATTCTCATAACTACCCATTCTGCAAGAAAGCCTTTACACGTAAAGGCAATTTAAAACATCATATGTTACAGCATACTGGTGAGTGCCCTTATAAGTGTCCAACATATGAAAAATCCTATACACAAGCAGGAAGTTTGAAGTAGCATATGTTAACACATACAGGTGAGCATTCTCATAACTGCCCATTCTGAAAGAAAGCCTTTACATATAAAGGCAATTTAAAACATCATATGTTACAGCATACTGGTGAGTGCCCTTATAAGTGTTCAACATATGAGAAATCCTATACACAAGCAGGAAGTTTGAAGTAGCATATGTTAACACATACAAGTGAGCATTCTCATAACTACCCATTCTGCAAGAAAGCCTTTACATATAAAGGCAATTTAAATATCATATGTTACAGAATACTGGTGAGTGCCCTTATAAGTGTCCAACATGTTAGAAATCCTATACAAAAGCAGGAATTTTGAAGTAGTAAATGTTAACACATACAGGTTAGCATTCTCATAACTGCCCTTTCTGCAAGAAAGCCTTTACACATAAAGGCAATTTAAAACATCATATGTTACATCATTCTGGTGGGTGCCCTTATAAGTGTCCAACATGTGAGAAATCCTATACGCAAGCAGGAAGTTTGAAGTAGCATATGTTAACACATACTGGTGAGCATTCTCATAACTGCCCTTTCTGCAAGAAAGCCTTTACACATAAAGGCAATTTAAAACATCATATGTTACAGCATACTGGTGAGTGCCCTTATAAGTGTCCAACATATGAGAAATCCTTTACACAAGCAGAAAGTTTGAAGTTGCATATGTTAACACATACAAGTGAGCATTCTCATAACTACCCATTCTGCAAGAAAGCCTTTACACGTAAAGGCAATTTAAAACATCATATGTTACAGCATACTGGTGAGTGCCCTTATAAGTGTCCAACATATAAAAAATCCTATACACAAGCAGGAAGTTTGAAGTAGCATATGTTAACACATACAGGTGAGCATTCTCATAACTACCCATTCTGCAAGAAAGCCTTTACACGTAAAGGCAATTTAAAACATCATATGTTACAGCATACTGGTGAGTGCCCTTATAAGTGTCCAACATATGAAAAATCCTATACACAAGCAGGAAGTTTGAAGTAGCATATGTTAACACATACAGGTGAGCATTCTCATAACTGCCCATTCTGAAAGAAAGCCTTTACATATAAAGGCAATTTAAAACATCATATGTTACAGCATACTGGTGAGTGCCCTTATAAGTGTCCAACATATGAGAAATCCTATACACAAGCAGGAAGTTTGAAGTAGCATATGTTAACACATACAAGTGAGCATTCTCATAACTACCCATTCTGCAAGAAAGCCTTTACACATAAAGGCAATTTAAAACATCATGTGTTACAGAATACTGGTGAGTGCCCTTATAAGTGTCCAACATGTTAGAAATCCTATACATAAGCAGGAATTTTGAAGTAGTAAATGTTAACACATACAGGTTAGCATTCTCATAACTGCCCTTTCAGCAAGAAAGCCTTTACACATAAAGGCAATTTAAAACATCATATGTTACAGTATACTGGTGAGTGCCCTTATAAGTGTCCAACATGTGAGAAATCCTTTACACATGCAGGAAGTTTGAAGTCTCATATCCTAACACATACAGGCGAATGACCTCATAAATGTTCGGTATGTTTGACATTTTTTACGCAGGCAGGAAATTTGAAGACTCATATGTTAACACATACAGGCGAATGTCCTCATAACTGCCCATTCTACAGCAAAACCTGTTCTACCAAGTGCAATTTGAGAACTCATATGTTAACGCATACTGGTAGCGCATTTAAAATAGTGCTGCAAGTTAAATTAGTAGTATTTTAGTTATCTAAAATCAAGATTTTTAACTAGTGCAATTTTGGCCTAACCTCCTTTTACACCACTCAAACTGGCATAACTGTACTAAAATTGTAACGAATCAAATGTTGTATCATATCTTCTGATAGCCCACATTTTGAAGCAGTTTTTATAGCATTTGCTACTCTATAATTATTTTTTAAAAGAATTGTGCATGATATATTCATTTTTAGTTTTTTTAAAGGAAATTATAACTTTACACTTCTAATGAATTTAATAAGTGTTTATGTGGTGTCTTTCTCATTAAAACCTATTTTTCATTACTTGAAATTTAATTTAGAATACGATAATAATATTACGGTTTGACAAATGTTTCGAAATATCCCACAAATTCTAAATGTATGGGTAAAAGTAGGTTAACAATTAATACAAAATTTTATTTTAGTGGATGTGTGAAGTATAATTTTTTAAACTGTGTATTTAAGTTGTATTTATGTAGTTCTGTCACCTAAAAAAATGTCTATCACGCATACTGGAGAGTGTCCTTATAAGTGTGCAACATGTGAGAAATCCCTTAAACATTTCTGTAGCTTAAAGAAACATTTGTTAACATATAACCGTAAGCCCCCACAGAAGTAATGCCAGACACTCTTTACTGCTGACGTAGTTGATCAACGCTTTTACCATTATCAATCATGCCAGCAAGGTTTAAAACGCATGTTGTATCACTGGTTTAACCTCTTATATAACTTGTTCAATAATCAACATGGTAAACTTTACTGTGTTTAACAGTGAAGGTATCAGTTTTCGTCTCCCACGGAATTGTGACATGTTTGACCTAGAATAGTAATCTACCTTATTACTTCATTGCATTAATCGTTTTGCCTTACTAGAGTCTGTTACTGAATTAAACGTGTAATCATTTAGGATACACTTACAGGCTATAATGTATGAATTGTGTACTTAGAACATGATTACTGTATAACTTATTTATATCATACAACTCTAGTTTAATTGTTAAGCAAAAATATATTTCTCCAGCAAACGATAGTTGTAAATTTTTCCCAGTACTCTAGTGAGAAATGTATCAACAAAATAAAATTTTAAAACTTGAATACGAATAGTTATGATTAAATATTTTTTCAACCCCTGAAGAACGGATTTCCGTTATTACACCTAGACTAATCGTCCAGGACTAGATAATACTGCATTAACTCTAACCATAATGTATGGGATTCTCCAAGTAATTATAACTAGAGTACTAATAAATACGATTTAAAAATATATGTGGTCATTATTAACCCAATTTATATACGTCTATGAACATTTACCTTATTCTTTAAAGTTCTGTACAGTGACATTTCCTATCTTCGTTAAAACAATTGAAAAGGCATAAATAATAAAACAATTGGACTTAAGCATTAAAAGAAAATGGGTTGATGTGATATTTTATTTTTTAAATCTTATTTAAATTCCATGGTGCTAACAAATGTATTTAGTGAGATGATTGATGCCCAGAACAAGGGCAGATATATCTTCCTTGTGAAGCTTGAGTAGCTCCTTTTCTCAGTAGAAATTTAATGTTATCCAGGTTGAAGTATATGATCATTTTTGTTGGCTGTGTGTTTTATTTTATATACGGTACTGAAATACTGTTCATTAGCAATTTACGAATAATTGCATATAACGTTAAACGGATGTCCAAATTCACCTGTAACTATGTACCACGCAAAAAAGAATCGAAAAACTTTACAATACTGCCTTTTGATAAAGATGAGAATATCTATATATTTTATGAAGATCTAGTAGTAAGACTCGATTTCAAGCAAATGTTTTTCTTATATTTTAAAAGTTAGAACACCCTCAGAGCGTATTGTGCATACTACATATTCATTCCAGTTGTCAATATTTATATTTGCAACATCTATTTGCTCCTATGATGTGTATTGTATGTGTCACCAGATAATAAATGTGCAACTCAGGCTATGTTTATTCTTCCATAAAATTTGCATTAAAGCTTTGAAGACCTGTAGAGCAGAGTGTGCAAGATGAATGTAAATTATGAGAATATTCGTAGAATATACAATTCAACCTATTTTTTAATGCGTCAGGCGTAACAATCGGTTCAGTAGTTCATTAGAATTCACTCTTATTAAAATCCTGATTGTGTATTAATTTATAGGATTGTTGATCTTTTACAGAAGTTAGTTTTTAAACATTTACTTAGTAGTTGGAGTTAAGTCCTTCAAGTACTTGATGTAGAACTCCTTTCAACATTTTAGTTATTTCGATATTTCAGAGTCTTGGACTGAGTGAGATAAACTAAGGTAAGCTGAAGAGAATGTTTTAAATATTATTAATTCTGTCATTATAAGGCAATAGACATCAGGGCTAATGTGCACTATTAAATAAAGTTGGCCAGATGGTTTGTTGATGGTTTGGTACTCTTTGGCCAGATGGTTTGTTTACAAACATATCTCCGAGTGAGGCTTAACTTTTTTAACACGAGACGAGAGCTCCATATGTTTTTTTCTGCTCACCCCATCGCTAACACCAATAAGAGTTTTAACATCACTTGCCAGGATGATTGGTGTTGCCAAATAAGTTGGCAGTCAAGGGTTTCTGGTTGGTAAACCACTTCTAAAGCAGCTCACTTTTATCTACCAATATATATATATTTCTTTCATGCGTTTTTAATATATTAATTTAATGATTGGTATTGAAACAAAAGGGTTAATGACATATTTTTCTCTATAATCAGAAATTTAAAAATTGATGTCAGCTATTAAATGTATTATTATTATTATCGTTGACGCAATGCTGCTAATAAGGTTAATAACTACTAGTGGCTTGCAGGGGCTATAGCCCCTAACATATGGTTTTTGTGTAAGTGGATTATCACAGCTGATCATTAGTTCATTTTGTGATATTTCCATAAGAAAAGAATTGGATCTTTGAAGTGCAGTGGGGCGTAGCCCACGTAATTTTTGACATTTCTGATATTTTTTCCACCGTCCTTGGCCCTCGAGCTTTAAAATGAATCGTCATAACCTAACTTAAATTATTTCTAGCGCGAGATTTGTGGGGATTGATTCGCTTATGGAATTAAATATATAGATAAGAATTTTAACAAATTGTGCATCAAATATATGCAATTTTAGTGTTTGTTATTTGTACCAGCTTTTCTTTCTGTGAGTCCGCCCTAACCTTCGCACCTACAGGCACGCTCCCAGTGGTTGACTGCTTATGTGGGGAGTGCGGACGGGACAAGGTTCAATCGAAGTAAGTATATGCAATTTGACATCCCAACAAAAAGTTCATAGTACACAATAATTATAATAATGGAACACAATAAGTATAGTAAAATAAAACAAAAGTAGATGAAGATCTGGCATATGTAAATAAATTACAAAAGAACATAGTCAATGCACATAAGAGTTATGATATAAATAAGTTATACAGTAATCATGTTTCAAGTACACAATTCATTACAGTATATTATGTCAGTGTATGAATGATTACACAAAATACTAAACTAAAACCTAGAAAATCGAAATTTTGTTGTAAGGCCTTAAAATAGTTACCCTTAAAGGCCAAGTTCCCCTTTCAATAATAAAAAAAGAAAAATATCGTCTTCTGATGAGGATGAAATTATTCATAAATTTTAAAAGGATTTTAGGGCATTCAAATATTAAATGTTAAAGATAAAACCCCAAACCAGCTTTATTTCGTTTGAGATATTACTTAGCAGGTATGCTAAAAATACAAGGGCAGAAAAACACAGGCAGTTGCAGGTATTGCATTACTTAGCATTAATTATGTACTTAGCATCGGTAAGCAGTGTGATAAATTAATGTCCTAATGTAGGAATATACGCCTACATTTATACAGCACATTAAAAGCAGGTTTACATACACAACATCTCACAACACTACAAAGTATATTTTTACTTAACTGTACTACATACAAGACTAAACATTTACAAAAAGGGTGATACTCCATCTATTGTAAACATAATAAAACCAAAGACCGATGAAATACTTTGCGAGATTTTGAGCGTGAATATAGAATAGCAGATATGTATTTGAATAATTTATTTTGTCAAACATTTACATGCTACCTAAACAGACAAATTTTGTGGGTTGCTCGATATAAAATAACTAATTTACCAGTACAATACGAAGATAAAAAGTTGTTCAACAATTGAAAACTATAAAGTTTGGATTCACATTTATGAAAATAACAACAAACAGTATGATAACAAAGAGAGTACGATAACAGCATTATGGCAGACTGATAACAAATATATAAAATACTATTGATCATAGTAAAAGGCATAGAATTAAATGTTCAATTATTATTATTTTTATGATTTTACTTAGCAATTTCAATTTGATATAATACCCGATGAAAAATCTTTATAATCCATTAGAAAGGAGTAAGTAAAATATAACCTTATTGCAATACTGCCTAAATTACTCCATGAAATGAATTATGTCGATTTGTTAACGTTGTATTAACAAGTACTTCATACTGTTTGAAAATTCCTTACAATCCCTGTTTGTTAGTTCAGTAATGGCCATGCTAAATATATATTTTAAAATCTAATAACATCGGATGTTTACTTTATACAGATAAGGTAAAATATGTTAAAGTAATAGCAAATTTTATAATTTATTTATAGAAGCACACTAACAGTTACCCTTTGCAAGACAACTGACTTTCACAAATTACTAAATAAATGTCACTTAATACGTATAACATTCGTTTAACTCCTGAAACTATTACTTTTCTCTTTAACATAGTCTCAAATAAAGAAAACACACACTTCTACCAAGAATAAACTGTGTAATTGACTTTCACATAATATAATGATTAATTACTTTTTATACAATCAAATTTATGTCAGTAACAAGTAACAATTGTCATAGATTCAGCCTGACGAGAGTACAAATCTGTCTGGACAACAACTGATCATATTAATCGTTTAACTTAGCGAAGGCCATCATTCCATTTATGTAACTGCCGTAGACGTAGGGGCTACTATATGCGTGTTAGAAGAACCACACATGGCAACACTTGTTGGCACAATTGGCACTGATGAGTATGTTGATCAACTACGTCAATGTTAAAGAGTTTCTTGCATGTAAAACACTTCTGAAGCTGCTCACTTTTGTGTGTCAACATATGTCTCTTTAAATTTCCTAATAGGGTAAATAAATATCCACAACTTTGGCACTTATGGGGACGCTCGCCCGTGTGAGTTAACATGTGAGAATTTAAATTGCTTGTGTTTGTAAAGGCTTTCTCACATCTTGGACATTTAAAAGGACACTCACCTGTATGTATTAATACATGAGTCTTTAAACTTGTAGTTGATCTAAAGGATTTACCACATATTGGACACTTATGTGGACGTTCCCCTGTATGTGTCAACGAATGTCTCACCATATCACCTTTTCTTTTAAATTATTTCTCACACATAGTATACTTGTAAGGAAACTCACCTGTATGCTTTAACATATGAGATTGCAAACTTTGTTTATGTGTAAAGGATTCCTCACATTTACGACACTTATGAGGTCGCTTACCTGTATGAGTCAACAAACGTATCTTTAAACCACTTTTACTTGTTAAGGATTGCTCACATATTAGACACTTGTAAGGACGCTCACCCGTATGAGTCATCATATGAGGCTTTAAACTTCCCGCTTGTGTCAAATATTTCTCACATTTTGGACATTTGTAAAGACGCTCACCAGTGTGGGTTAAAAAATGACTATTAAAATTACTTTTGTTTATAAAGGATTTGTCACATCTTAGACATTTGTAAGGACGCTCGCCTGTATGTGATAATATATGAGTCTTCAAACTTACCATACGTGCAAATGATTTCTCACATGCTGGACATTTATGAGGACACTCACCTGTATGTCTTAACATATGATTCTTTAAATGACCTTTCTGTGTAAAGTATTTCCCACATTCTGTACACTTATGGGAGCGTTTGTCATATTGCATGAGTTAATCGCTTGATCTCTGTTTAAGACATCTAGGTGTCATGTGATTTTAATAAATTTTCTATAAAATATACAAATGTATGCTGGATAGTTTAATTTAGTATTTAATTTATAAATCTGCTTCAGTAATAAATTAATTCTGGCAGATCAAACAACTGTACCACTATTTAGTTGTATACTTCCTTAAATGATGTTTGTTATCTTCTTTTATCTGGTTTTACTGATTCTAATCTCTTCTTGTCCATTTACGTTAATATTCTTACCATCAAATTCATCAAATCTGAAATCAATCAAATTCTTAATTGATAGTTACACACACATTTATTACGTAGGGAAACTTGTTTAGACAAAATACAAGATGTGGTTATACACATCTTGTTAGAGTGATTTCAATTATATACTGGGTGTCCCACAAAGTCCCCCCTCTTAATTTTAGAACGACATTAAACTTTCAAGCAATCTTTGGTAATTATAACTAACATAAGTCAAAGTACATTTTAGTTGCCCCATTTTAGTCAAAGTACCGGGTGGTCCCCATCTTAACTTTTGAACGACTGTCAATTTTTAAACTTCTTTGGTAAACGTTACTAGCATAAGTCAAAGTATTTATTGAAGTGGTTAAGGGTTTCAACCCTCACCTCTATTAGGCTGGGGGTAGTTTTTCAAAATAGTAATAAGTTGCATATCGTTTTAAAGAGGATAATAAAAAAAAATCAATGCCACAAAGTAGACCTGCCTGTGATGATTTAAACTACAGTTAAGGTCAATAATTTTTCACCGTTTGCTTTTTAACTGTCCTTCCTGAAAATACCACAAACTCTAAAATAATTAACGAACTAGGTTTAGACTGACCGATGCCAGAAGATATTTTCAGAGTGAGTCTGGCTCATTATTTTTAAGTCGTAGACTGTTCATAAAATTTAAATTATTTAAATAGTCTTACCTATTGTCTTGCTAAATTATGCTGAAAATGGACTAAATTCGCGTCTTGACAAAAGTAAATACGGTTTTCAAATGGCTTTCTTGCACTTTGAATCAACTCTGGCGTTACGCAACGTTTAAACCCAAACAATTCTCCCACTCTGTATCTGGCTTCTGTTAAGGAGGAGAAACTTAGCAGTACAAATAACACAATTAATACATTTCTTGCTGGCCAAAACATTATACTAAATAAACATAGAGAGATCTACTTTACGGTATTTATTTTATTTTTCTACTCTCTTCAAAATGAGATGGAACTTGTTAGAGGTTGCTATTTAAAAAATAACAACTACCTCCAGCATCCCCTACTTAGGGGCAAGGGTTTAAACCCTTAACCACCTAAAATGTACTTTGACTTATGTTAGTTATAATTACCAAAGATTCCTTGAAAGTTTAATGTCGTTCTAAAATTAAGAGGGGAGGGGACTTTGTGGGACATCCGGTACACATTTTTTTAAATAAGCTAACCCTTTGAGCTTCAAGGGCTTGTATAATCGGCTTTTGAATTTGTCACCTAAAACACTGTTATGCAGTATACAGTACAAGCTAGCAAATGTATCGTTATCGGTTTTACCTGCAGTCTGCGTTTGACAAGTGGTGTACAGGGGCGTCACCCTTCTGGGGGGGAGGGGTATGGTGGGAGACATCGCCTTCAATCATCTGAGAAATATAAAAGTGTGAAATTTTGGGTATTTGAGTCCGTGACTTGGGAAATAAACGATTAAACCTTGTCTATTATATCAGCATTTTTTAATACAATTGTTTTCAAATAAGGCAGACCAATCCGTGATTTTGTCTTAAACGCAATGATAATTTCAAAATGATCAATTTATATTTTTACTATACATGTAGCATACAGTGAATCGGAGCGTTTTGGGGAATTTCTTCCTTAGCCGTGTTTAGGTTGTCTACCCTGGTTTGATGCGTCGTTTAGAGGTAACCGGTCGTAGTTGCAGCACAAATTAGTAAAGTAGTGTTTGGTGAAATGGTGCAATAATGATTGATTTTTGTGTTTGGTATTTGTTTTGGTTGTAATTTCACAAGAACTCAATTTATAAAGAGCCATTTAAGTTATACCTGTCACTACTTTCATTTATATTGTCACGTAAATGCACATTAGAGTTTGTTAACATTGAAGCTCATTATAAGGTTATAAACAGAACAAAGTTTGTAGATAAAATGCCGCCAAACTAAGAGAGGCTTTATTTAGAAAGCAATTCGGTTAAACAAAACAATGTGTATGTCCTGTTTCAAAATTATCTTAAGAGCTATATAGGCCTACATAGAAATATACAATAAAAAAGGTTCATAGTTGTGATTTTACTAGGGTGGCATCTAAAAACATTCTAATTGCAATTTTGTGTCGATTAAAATAAAATAAATTAATCTATTTTAGACTTAAGGTCATATGTCATAGTTAGTCCCAATAAATTTTAATGTAAAAAAACACAGTTTGTATCTTATTAACAGCTATGTTTATAACACAATATTGAATAGTAAAAATCTCTTTAAATTGATCTTCTAACCAATAGCACCACAAAAGTCCATTTTTTTATTATTTACGCTTCCGATTTTGTAACTAGCACGCATAATCGTGTAGGGTTAGGGAATCCAATCCCGAACGATATTTTCAATCCCGGGATTACGGGATTGCAAAAATCAATCCCGGGATTGGCCGTAATTTACAAAAAGCCTGGGAAAATATGCGATTAAGGGTACTTTTATATATTTTGACGATAATTATAGTAAAAGAATACCATTTTGTTTATTAAAAAATACAAAACAATTATTTAAATAGCACAAATGATCAACGGTAAAAGATACAAATCTGTATTACACTATTACGTTTGGTCTCACATTGGGTAGGGCTTCGGGTATGTAATAAACTAATAACGCAACTCAAGATTGGGTTTTTAACACTATGATATGTATTTAAATTGGCAGAAAAACTCTTTCAAAACGTATCCACGAACAAATATTTCCACCTAAAAAGTAGAAATAGAAGTAATTTTTTTTAATGTAGCTGCAGCAGCAGATGACTGAAATTATCAACTTATTAATAAGGCAAGTTATGAAACAACAAGTCATAAATGCTACTTGATCAAACAAAACTAGAAAAAAACATCCTTTCAATAAAAACAGTACTTCCATAATAAAATCATGTAACAATTAGTAAACGATCTAATATTATCGATTAATTCCAATGTTGTTATTTTATGAATTTACTTATTATTATAATGGTATCAAAACAAACTAAATTTGTCCTTAATAAAAGGAAAACTATCAAATATCATACAAGGCATGATTATCTGACAAAAAACACTTACCCTAATCAGGTAAAATCTGATTGGTTGAAGTGACTGGACTGTTAGAAACTGGATTAACATATAACCCTATAGTTATAAGAAAGAAAAAATAATGAAATTAAGAAGTTTTGATTTATAACTTTGTTAAAGTGGTTTTATAGTGATTTATTGCGGTTACATCAGTTAGAAACATCACCTGTATTGCTAACTTGAGCCAATTTAGCAATCCCGAAAATCCCGGGATTCGAATTTTGAATCCCGGGATGGAAGAAACCGTAAAATTGGGCGGGATCCCGGGATTGGATTCCCTATGTAGGGTACATATATATATATATATATATATATATATATATATATATATATATATATATATATATATATATATATATATATATATATACATATATGTACCCTACATAGGGAATCCAATCCCTACATATATATATATATACATACGTATATATATATATATATATATATATATATATATATATATATATATATATATATGTATGTATGTAATTTATTTTATTTTTATTTTGTTATTTATAATATTTTTTTGTGTTTTAACAGAGAAAATAGCTGTTACATTTATATTAATTTACAATTTATATACATTTTAAACTTTGTTGTAATTTGAAATATATGTATTTCTTCAGGTCAAAATCGTTGGAGCTGTTTTTAGATATTTTTGTTTTTATATTTTTTAGCGGTTAAAATGAAAAATTACAATTAATTTTAGAGTTGTTCATGGTTATAACGGAAGTAGAAAATCTAAAGAAATACTACTGTATCATAATTTGTTGGATATTAATGCCTAGTTAAATTAGATCGACGAAGTTTTATAGTCCATCGCAAATAAAAAATATCACTTAGGTAAAAAGAAATAAACTGGGTAAAAACATTAATCCAGACGAGGAATTGTCCTAGCTCGACATCATTTATCAAAAAGTTTAAGCTTAAATAATGTTAGCTAACTTCAAAAAACGTAAGTAATAGTAATACACAATTTACAACTGATTACGTTAGTTTATTATCATGAACAAGTTTGTATAACTAGGTCACATTAATTTAATTTACTGGCATATCTGATGGAAATGTACGTGATAAAATCCCTTTTAGCCCAATTTTAATGAATAAATATTTTTTTATTTACTAAACATAGAGTATAAATTAGGCCCGGTAGAATTTTCAGGAAATCTTCTAAGAAACAAATTCTCAAAAATGAACATCCGAATCCCTTTTTTGGAGGCAATGCAGAAAACTTTAGGCTACAACATACAGTGGTTTTAAGAGGGGGATGCCCCCTCATTCCCCAGGGTTAGAATAATTATTTTGTATTAAATAAATATAGAATATAAATTTCAGAAAATCTACATAAATATAATCAGAGTTTTGTCTGTACATTGCTTGGAATTATGAAATTTTTGTTACTTTCTCCCCCTATACGAAGGTTTTTGTTGTATGTTGTAAGCCAACACCAGTCTTATTTCAATTTCTGTATGTCTGTCTATCTGTCGGTAACCCTTAAAGACGGATTTTTTTCGCTTTTCACGGGAAAACGGGTGTGCACTGACTTTGATGAAACTTTGTTTATTTGTTCTATACATGCGTGAGAAAGCTTTAGGCGACTTATCAAGATTTAATGATATTGTTCAGTAACTATAAGAGGTAGCCTAATTGATAATTGTTGTATTCCCTTTAAGAATAACTTTGGACTACGTACTGTGTTTACCGCTAAGTGAAAATTGTAATTATCTCTGCAACTGGAAATTGTAGAATAATAATTCAAAATACTAAATTACGTAGTTGTTTAGCTTTTTCACGGTCATAGGTAAATTAATTCTAAGGTTAATGGATTTTATGAAAGAAAATTGCATTTTGAAAAATGTTAAGACCTGTAATTTCCGAAACCAAATTTTCCCAGGAATGCGGTTAGTGTTATTTTTTTATAACTTAGAGCTCAACAAACCACTTAATTTAAAGTAAAATCATTAGACCCGTTTTTAGAGATTTTATTTTGTATGTATTTTTACGTATTTTTAAGGATAATTACCCTTAAAAATAAAAAATTCAGAAAATGAAATAAAAAGACCTGGAGATATCGAGGATTAGTACCTAAGTACCATAATTCATCAAACTCGGACCACCGGTGTTGTCTATAGCTCTGTACACATCCAGACTGAAACACATATATCACTCTGAAAATTTTTTTTTAGAATCAGGTAATATTAAAATTAATACTTCCACTAATAATTCAAATTCGAAAATTATGACGAAAACAATACTCTTCCATATACTTCGAATAGGGGGGAGAAGTTAAAGGAATGACAAGCTTTTTGATGCATATTTGTATTTGAAATCATCTTATAAAAATAGGCGAATTTTGTGAGCAGACAGATGTCAAAACTATTTTAGGACTTAAATAGTCGTTTACATGTTATTTTAAAGCCCTTGACATCTAGATGTGCCTTTTGGCACAATATATGCACCTTCAGCGCTCTGCCCCAGGAATTTTAAAATTCTAATGTTAACCTTTTGGAAGAATGGAAATCCATTTAATTCTACATTAAACAGCAGTTGTCGATACTAAAACAAAATACAGTAAAGAAGCAAGAAAACCTGTTTCAAGCTAAGTTATGTAATGACATTTGAACATAAATTAATATGAATGCATATGAGCTGTGTAATCAGGAAAGAAAAATATTTGATAGAATACGAGCAGTAGGATTTACTCATTAGGCCATGTATTAAACAAATCTAGAAACATGAATAAATTAATATTAGAATTGTTTACCTGGTTGTTATATACGGAAAATAGCTAAAGAAATCCTACTGCATTGTAATTGATTGGATATTATTGCCTAATTAAATTAGACCGACGTAGTGTTATAGTCCATCGCAAATCAAAATATCACTTAGGTAAAGAAAAACCAACCGGTTAAAAACTTTAATCCAGACGAGGAATTGTCTAGCCTGACATCATTTATCTAGAAGTTTCAGCTAAAATAATGTTAGCTGACTTCGGAAAACGTAAGTAACAGTAATTAAAAATTTACTACTCATCACGTTAGTTTATTATAATGTACTAGTTTTCATAATTACATTATTTTATTTGACTGGCATACCTGATGAAAATTTGTAATGTATCCTTCACTATGATTCTATGGGTAGCTCTAACCAATTATTGATACCTAAGTTTCTATTCCTATTGGCAATAATTTTGTTTTTTTATGTTTTTTTTTTGGCCCCTTTTCACCCCATCAAGATGTGCTGCTGCAGGAATCATTATATGGATATTAATACATCACAACCAGATGACGCCAAGTTTGATCAATAAATCTTTACAAATGAGTGATTATAAAATTATCCTTAACATCCATAAGAATAACATTGGACAGCGTTGGCTACTGTTTTAGCTCTTTCAATATCTCAGTAACAAATTGACGTAGAGGGACAGGTTATTAAGGGACTTAAAGACTTCGTAAAATCTTTTCCCGACCTCAGGGCACCGCCCCACTGGCATCTTCTATCACTTCCTAATATACGACTTTGATTTGTGATGGTTCTTTGGAATTTCGTTTAAAACGATTCATGTCTTGAATGATGCCCCAACATTGGATGTGTACCCCCCTCCCCCCAAACATTTGCAACAATTTTGCCATGTTATTTTTATGGAGAACAGAGTGCTCCAGGCAAATGCGAAAAAGGCTCCTCAAATCTGTTTCCGGACGGTACCAGGTTGTTAGGATAATATAAAACTTCGGATAACAGTTTCCAGACATCAGGGCTACACCTTTTTGGCTTCTTCTATCACTTCCCGACCTCTGATTTTGACACGTGGTTGTTTCGATTACTTAAAAAACGCATTTCTTGAATGAAGCCCCAACGTAGGATACGTCCCACCCAGCATCTTTAAGGCTCAGCCCCCTGGCAAAGTTCATGTGTAATTTTTTTATTTGTTGCAGATTTTAGCCAGTTGTTATCAATGTATTAAATCTGTCGAATTTCGACGGGCACCTACTAGTGTCATTTATTTAAGGTATTAGTAATGGAATTCTTTAAATAATTAAAAACGATTTTATCAAACTTTTATTCAGAGAAAAAGTGTATTCTAGGCATTTTGTCATGTCTTAAACATGCACGATAATCATCCAGACTATAAAGAGGGCCCGGGGAATTTCCGGGAAATGGTTTGAGGAAAATGGTAACTTTGTAGGGGAAATAAGTTAATGTAAGTTTTTTTCACAACACAGGTAGTTTTTGGAGTCACACCGTCAAAGTGCCGTCTGCGGTGGACGGGGATTTAGAATGACTATTATTGACAATCTGAAATCGGAAGTTTTATGACGTTCACAAGAAACCTCTGTTGGTGTGGCCTGGCTACAGGTTCCCTTTTTAAACAACTTGTTACACACAGGCAGCGGTTCACCGTTACCCTTATTTCTCCCTAATCATAAGCATTTCTCCCCACCTATTAAAGTTGTGTTTAACCAGGATCCCTAGATAGACTGTATAGTTATCGTGCATGTTTAAGTTGTGTAAAATATCGATAGAACACTTCTCCGCGGGAAAATATTGAAGAAACAGTCATAAAACAGTGAAGGAAATCCATTACAACTACAAAACACAACATTCCAGAGGTTACCATATACGGAACAATTAACTAAAGGTATTTATTTTGTTAAAAGTTACTGCATTTAATAATATCATAACCTATATCAACAGGCTTTTGTCCTTGAAAGTATTTATACTAAATATTTTAGTATCTATCCCTAAATAAAAATGTATATTTACCATTACTGCGGTGTGGGGCATAAATGATTCATTAACTATTGAACACGCTCGAAAGTTGTCTTTTAGATATGATTTTGGTCTAGTTAAAGACAGAGTATTGCTCAATAAGAGACGAAATGTGCTTATTTCCTGTTTCTAAACTGCACCTACATCTTACTGAATAGGCCTGTAGAACATTAGGCAGGCCAACCCTTTACCTAAACCTAACCTCAATCACACAATTCTGATGATTCTAGAGCCTAGTTTCGTCAAAAAAAGTCCAATGGAAATACTTTTGTAGGTAGGTAATTTCAAACGCATTAAAACTTGTAATTTAATCTACCACTGGGAAGTATTATTTAATGAGTTACAATTCAATTAGTCAAAATTTAAAATCTTAAGTAGAAATTTATCTAATTTTACGCAAACTTTAAAATCAGAATACAATAATCAGCGTCGTTGGTCGTCTTGACAGGGATAGTTAATGAGTTGCTGACAATCAAGGTTCGTAAAGAGCCATACTTCGTTCTCCAGGTTTGCTCGTGCTCAGTCGATATATTTCGGGTTTTCTAGCTAAGCGGAAAAATACATTCATAAAAATAGCTTTTCGGTCAGGTTGTCACCAATCAAATGTTCAGTGTTGCTGGAAAAACCGGATATTAATTGTACGGGTACCACTACTGAATTTTAATTGAGAAATAACAACTAATAGTGGCTTACAGGGGTTATAGCACCTAACATATGGTTTTTATGTAAGTGGATAATCATAGCTGATCATTAGTTCTTGCTTGGTAATAAAAACACTGTAGTGATATTTCCATAAGAAAATCATTGGACCTTTGAAGTCCAGTGGGGCGTAGCCCACATAATGTTTGACATCTCTGATAATTTTCCCACCGTCATTGGCCCTCAAGCTTTGAAATGAATCGTCATAACCTTATTTAACTTCTTCCTAGTTCGAGATATTTCATGGGGACCGATTGGATTACGGAATTAAATATTAAATATATAGTTACATTCATAAAACTTATTTATTTCTATTAATTTAATAAGTTGAAAACAGTAAATATGAACAAGTTGTATAGGGGCAGTTTTTAAACTGTATCATTATGGACCACTATAAGGTTGGCAACACTTCTATAGTAGGCTTTTGATATTATGCACCAGCTCTATAACCTCGGACAGAATTTTTCCTGCGAACATAACTCTTACCTCCTAACTAACTCTTAGGAATAAGCATGCCTAGGCTAAAAGCTCTACAAATGTCTGTCAATTATTTTATTTACAACTTGCTGTTTGAACTCTGAACTGTTAAAAAATACACATTTCGCAACAAATCTCCATCGCAGCATACCTGCGTAGGTCTTCTTAGCAAATTTATCATGGAATTTCTTTCCAACAGGAAACCAACTTGCCTAGTTTCATAAAAATATATTATTTAGTGATTAATATTGATAAATTAGTGATATAATAACGGTTCTCCGTGGGAAAAATTTACAAAACAGTTTATTAAATATTAAAAGGAATCCAGTACATCTACAAAACAACATTTCAGAAGTTCCCGTATACGGAATCATAACCCAAACAACTTTTTTCTAGATATGTCATTGTATTTACTTATATTTTAACAGGTTTGAGCGCGAAAACCGGGAAAATCTTTGAAAATTTTTTAAATATTATAGGTTGTCTGTACTCAAATTGTGCGGAATGTTGTCCTGAACACGAATATGAAACCTGTTTCTCAATTTAATAAGTGTTAAGCAATCTATTGTCAATAACATGTTAAATCCAATCAATCTAGGGGGCCCGGTGGGAACCCAGGGTAGTTGAGTGGGGAACTTTCTTCAGACTATGTTAAATTTATTAAAAGTAGAATTTTCAACAAAACGGGAAAAGGTTCCCCTAAACGGGACAGTTTTCCAAAAACGGGAATTTCCCAAAAACCAGAAAATTTTCCCCAAAAGGGGAAATTTTTTCCTGTTTCGGGAAATTTTTCCCTTAAACGTGAACCCCGCTGTACAGTGCTCTGCGGAGTTAGGTTTGGTGAGGTTATGATAATAATCCACAAAATATTGAAACCTGATACAGCAAATTTGTATTTATTTATCATAACCTAACCTAACCTAACTCCGCGGAGCGCTGTATGGGAAATTTTCACTTTTTCGGGAAATTTTATCCAAAACGGGATTTTTCCCATAACAGGATTTTTTACCACAACATGGGATTTTTCCACCAAAACGGGATTCCCCCCCTTAAACGGGAATCCCGCTGTACAGCGCTCTGCGGAGTTAGGTTAGATTAGGTTAGGTTAAGATAAATATACACAACTATTTACCTGATTAATATTTAAGAAAAATTGTATATATTTATGTTAACCTAACCTAACCTAACTCCACAGAGCTCTGTACAGCGGGATTCCCGTTTAAGGAGAAATTTCTCGTTTTAGGATAAATTTCCCATACAGCTCTCTGCGGAGTTTGGATAGGTTAGGTTATGATAGATAAATACAAAATTTGCTGTTATAGGTAAATCATTTTTGTATATTTATCATAACCTAACCTACCCTAACTCCGCATAGCACTGTATAGCGGGATTCCAGTTTTTCGGGGAAATTTCCCGTTTTGGGAAAAATTTCCTGTTTTTGTTAAAAATTTACTTTCAATAAATTGAATATAGTCTGAAGAAATTTCCCCATCCAATTAACATACCCTATAATCCCAACGCGCCCCCTACATTTGCGGATTTAACACGTTGTTGACAATAGCTTGCTTAAAACTTATTCAATTGCAAAAGAAGTTTCATATTGAAGTTCAGGACGGAATTCCGCACAAATTGAGCACCCACAACCTATTTAATATTATACAATTGTCAACGATTTTCCCGTTTTTCCTGGTTTTCCCGCTCAAACATTATTGGATTCAAAAAATATTTACATAATCGTGTTCAGGACGGAATTCCAAACCTTTTTAGTACCCCCACCATAATATTTGAAAATAAATATATATCGGCCGTTTTCACGGTTTTTACCTTTTTTACGGTTTTCCCGACATTTCCGCGAAAAATGAGTACCATTTTCGAAATGAAGATATAATTTCGAATATTTAAAAAATCGTAAAAATCGTTGGTGTCTGGAGGTCGATATAATTATCCAACAGATTACTGAATATTGACCTTGTTTACTAAACCTAACCTCAATCCCACAAGTAAAACTATTCTAGAATATACCTTAAATAGTCCTCATGTAGCAGCTTCCGGTCTTAAAAATTCTTCTAATGAGAAGTACTATTTAAAAAGTCAACATTTTAAAACTTAAGTACAAATATAACTAAGACTACACAATATTTTACCGTTGTCGACAGTAATCATTGGTGTTGGTCGTTTTTGCTTTTTAGGGATAGTTAATAAGTAGCTGACAATAATAATATAATGGTAGGATTTTCCAAAAATAGCGTTTGAAAGCCCAACGTCGGCTATGGTTGGATTTGCCAACATGGGCTAGCCAACGCTTGGTTCGTTGGCCCAACCACATTAATGCCAACCGACCATTTCCCGATCATATCCTACAATGCCGACGATGTCCCAACGTTGGCCCAACGATGTGTGCTGCTGGGGTAGAATAGAACGTGTAATTGTTCTATAAATATGTTTTAGGTCCAGTTGAAGTATGAGTATTTCTCTATCAAGGAAATGATTTACGTTTTCCGGTTACATAACTAAACCTATATGAAACATTTTAATAAAAAAACTTTATTATTACCTTTTTACTGAACATAACCTTAATATGATGAATGAAATGGTTCTAGAGTAGCCTACTTTAAAATTCAACTGATGAAACACTCTATTACCATTTTGGACTTGACATTTGAAATTTAGACTACTACTGGTAAGTACTATTGAATATGTCACAATTATAAAACTAACAATTTTAAAAGTTTGAGCAGAAACTAACCCACCAACTCAAAGACGTACTATTAGTCGACTAACGTTTCAGCTCAGCAATGGCCGTCTTGCCAGGGATTGCTTACGAGCAGCTGACAATGACAATAATTCTAATTATCGTACTGGTAGAATTTTGCTCTGTGTAAAATACAAATATGCGTCAAGTCATAAAAATGTTACATTAATTGTTGTATGAAAATAACACAATCAACTATAAGACACAAAGATGAATACAATGATTAATGCCTTAAGCATAGAAAAGTTCATCTTTTACTCTAGTATGTGCAAAACGGCAAACATTTTTTAAAATGTTGTGATAATTTGATTATTTGTTCATTGTAATTACAGCACCACGTAAACATTAGAATATTTGTATATTTGTGAAGTATTTTTTAGTATGCTTTTTCAAACGTCAACTTTGTGTAAGCTAGCAATCTCATCACATAATCTCAATATTCGTAGTCTCATCTCATCTCAATAGTACCGTATGTCCATCGCGAAGTATTGGTGAAGTAGGTTCGGTTCTTTAAATTACATCTGTGATTACAATGTAAAACAAATTATTTAAATTAAAATTAAAATTATTAAAATTTATTTAATGTTACAGTGCTTGACTGATAGGTCCTAAAAATTCAATTATTAAATGTCGTCGGAATCGGTCTTAATTTGTGAATCATCTAGCCTCTAACTGATGTTTGAGGTTATGTAACATTTTACAAAGCTGAAATAATACGTAAGAGATAATCTTTGTTGTTTTGTACAACCATCTACTTCATCTGGGCAATGATATATGTTTAATGTAATGCAATTAAAAGATGTAATGCTCCATACCCTACCCTATATCCTATATGAACCAACACAATTTTGGAAATGGCAAAATTTCTACTTGTGTGATGAAGTTAGATAACATTATTAAGTTAGTTTATTTAAATTAATTTTCGAGCTTCGGATAATTCCTTGTCCGGTTAACAGCTTTCAACTTAATTGTACGTTTATGAAATATTAATTTTGAATGTTAAATAAACCAAAAAATCTCGGGCTTTGCAAATATGTGCCGGTGCCTTATTGTCTTGCTTGATGTTCGGATATGCTTTTGTGAATCGGTCACTTTGAAACGGAAGCAGATTCCAGATTCCGAAACGTGAACACTTTTTTCTTTAATCAGAGATGACAAAAGTCCGCAATAATATCTTAAACGAGTTTGCATGCAGCACGCTGACGTGAGGGAAGTGAATTTCCACATAAAAACTTTTAAAACTCAAAATCAGTGTAAAAACATACATTTGTCCAATTTTTATCAAGATCTGAAAACTTTGATTTTTTGGCTGTTCTGATACTCCTGGTTTCATTTACTTGCAAAGCTGGGAATACAATTTTGCGCATTATAAGGTTAGGAGAAGGTCCAGACAGGCTTGAAAGTAGGCGTGAGGTTGCTGGGGGTAATAAAAGTACTCTAACAAAGGAATAACAGGCTTTTCTAGTGTAAAACCCCCATAAGACAACGTACTGTGTTTAGCCGATACACATTTTCTTTAATAACTCGGTAAATATTTATGCTAGAATGACGAGAGAGGGCTTAAAACTTTCGCCTTTCTAATTTCCATCTTTTTACATGCATTAATTTTACATCTGGGGCTTTTATGACCATTTTTGGGCCCAAAAACTCGAAATTTGAAAGATTTATCCCCCAAAAAAAGGGTTTAGAGTTTTCCGATTGTTTTGCCCAACGAACTTGTCGAACAGATTATAGAAAGGAATGTCCCTACCAAATTTGAAGTAAATCGGACAAAAAATGCGACCGCTAGAGTGCATACACATATATATATATATATATAATTTTGAACGACCCCCAAAACGTGTTCAGAGGGTCACGTTAGGAACTTCTATGCTGGTCCCGGGCTTAAGTTTCACCGTGCGGGTCATGCTAATAGTTCACTTTCCAAAGGAAATTCACTAATAAAACTTAAATAACCTTATAGTTTTTAGAGTGATAATTGATATCCACCTTCTGGCACTCGACCGATAAAGTAACTTTTGAATATGTTTATATATCAGTTACATCTTGGTAACAAATAATAAATCTCAATTTAGGTCACTGCCCTGTTTTCGCAGATAAACACAGCATGGGAAAAGTGCATTGTTCACAACCTTATCTGTGTTTACTTAAACATCCGTGATTTTTATCGTATAGCCTAGCCTAGTTTCTATTGTACTCAACTGTTCTACAAATCTGTATAAACAATTTTAAAGTATACATAAATGAATGCACACAATAACTGATCTATTACTAAAAAACTTAGACAAACAACCTTGCTACTTCAATACTCACCCAAAACTGGTGAGAAAACATGTTAGAGCAGTGTAGGCTTTAAGCAGGCAGCAGAATACATACAGGTTTCAAGACAGCTTGTAGCGCCGAAATGTACTCAGAGGCTCACTGTTGCAACAGCCACTTTTCCGCATCAGTTTAGTTGTGCATCAGTTACACGGCTCTAAGCGTTTCAAAGTAACTGATGAGGTTACTTTGTCTCAAGGATTGGTATTACTGGAGGTAAAACTGATGAACAAAACTGTGAGATGTTCTTTCCAAATTTTGGTGAGGCAAAGAACTACTCGCTGAAATCGAACGAGTTGGCAAAGTGATTAAAAAAATGCCTACTTATGATTTTAACATTAATAAACTGGTATTTGTTTGTTTGCTCGTAATTTAACATATTTCACGACAAGAGTAGATGCATTAATCAAACGAAAAAGTGAATTTGTTCCAACTTTTACTACTTTTATTCCAGTGATTTGCATGATATAAACAAACATATGAAAATAAAACAACCAATCAGGATAGTTGAATGAACGAGAAATTTGCCTCACCAGTGTAACAACCTGACAAAATCACCGGGGATCGCTATTTCGAAAAAATTTTAAGCAGTGTTACCTCCAGTTATACAATAAACCTCCCTGCTTTGTCCCATCCCTACCTCATTCAACGGCAAGCTTGTGTGTACTATTTTATTGTGTGTTTGCTGGTGTTTGGGTATGTAATAAAAAGTTACCTCTATACTATACTTTACATATCGATATAGGCTTACAAATTAAGGGGACAATAATGAGGGTTTGACAAATAATGAGGGGGAACTGATGGTATTACGGGGTAATTGGGTAAGTGAATATTGTATTAGACTTAGTTTAACTAACTAAAAGTACCAGTAACTACGGTAAATTTATCGTAATATGAATTATTTTCCAAAATAAGTAATATTTTCAAGAAGGGAAATTTTAATTCAATTTTCACGTTTTCTTCTTGATATTATTTATATGCAAACAATTTAATGTTGTAAGAAATATACAGATCTCATTGGTTGTTAACAAATACAAATGCCTAAATAATTAACCTAAAAAAGGGTATGCAACATAAACCATACAATTAGTATAGAACGGGAAATTGTTCTATAAATAACTTTCAGGTCCAGTCATCGCTAATGTATTTCAAAACACATAGCGTCTGATTGTTTTGAGACATTGAGACTCAAGTAACGGGGGCCAAACTAGCTGCAGCTGGAACTACTTTTGGAACAAGTTCCGCGGCAGCTATGGAACTAGCTGCAGCTGTTTCGCTCATGTAACTGCTTGTCACATCTCTATCCGCAATGGTCGTCTTGCCACGGATAGCTTACGAGCAGCTGACAATGTCAATTATTCTAATTAATGTACCATTAGAATTTTACACTGTATACAATACACATATGCATCAAGTCATAAAACGTTTACTTACACTAATTTGTTCTATAAAAATAATAAAATCGACTATGAAATACAAAGATCAATGCCTAGAGCCTTGACAAAATCATATTTTACTCTTGTATGCGCAATACGGCCGCAATGTTTAAAAAGGTTGAAATTGGCTTTTTTGACCATTTTATTTCCATTGCCACGTAAACATGAAAATATTTGTATATTTCCGACGTATTTTATAGTATGTCAACAAATGTAAACATTCTGTAAGCTCGCAATTTCAATCTTTCTAGTTCGCAGTCTCAGTCTCATCTCATTTCAATAACTTAGTATGTCTTATCGTGAAGTATTGGTTAAGTTGGTTCTCTAAATTACATCAACTACTGTTACAATGCTTGACTGATATATCCTAGTACAGAAAACGATTATTAAATGTAGTCGGAATCAGTCTTAATTTGTAAATCATCATACAGCGTTACTGTAAAGGACTAGATGTTTGAGGTTATGTAACCTTTGCCGGAGCCTAAATAATACTTAAGAGGTAATATTTGTTGTAACCGTCTACTTTAACTAAGCAATGTTTAGTTAAATGTAATCATAAGATGGGTTGTCACAAACACTATACCCTGTATGAACCAACACAATTTTGGATATGGTAAGATTTTTACATGTGTGACAGGGTTAGCTAACATTAAGTTAGTTTATTTAAATAAATGGCAATTAGATCAAACTGTTATGCGTTCATGTGGTTGTGGTATTATTTATACTTGCACGAAAACCTTTTTAAAGTCTTCCTCGTTAGAGCATACGTATTCCGTTCAATGTTATTATCATATAGGATAATAAAATGTATATCTCACTATTTTATCATTACATTTTACTCACTTAAGTACCTATATAATATATTTTTATAAGTTAGGCAATGTCTTGGCTAGTTTATATTTACATTGAAAGTCCGCTATGTACACAGGTTTGCTGTGATAGAAGTATTGTTATGTGTTGCGAAATGTGTAAGTTTCTACTAAAGCTTTTAAATTTTAATTTAGGCCTATTGAATTGTTACTTTTTATATAATAGTTCTCATTTTTAGATTCAATTATAAATATCTAGACCATTGAAGATAGATACTTAAGAATGTATATTGAACTTTTAAAGTTCCGATACTCTAGAATCATCTGAACTGTTCGACTGAGGTTATTTTATGTAAAAAAAGTAATGTTATATTTTAGTAACATGTAAGTGTAGTTTGGCACTGTATTCCGCACAGCACAGTACGGCAAAACAAACGTTTAGGACTCTTATTGATCAATTCTCTGAGTTTAACTAAACCAAAAACATATTCGAAGACGACCTTCGCGCGTGTTTTGTAGTAGGTGTATCTTTTTTCCGTAGACCTTCATACTGGTATAATTAATTATTTGTATGGTGTAAATTTTAAATGATTTGGTTTAAAGGCTTTTCAGTACAAAAGTCTATTGCGCTAGGTTAATATATTAGTAAATGCAACAACATATTTAGAAAAGGTGTTCTGGATAATTATTCCGTATAAGGTTACCTCTAAAATATGCTGTTTTGAAGTCCTACTGGATTCTATTTACTGTGTAATAATTGTTTTATTAATAATTTTCCTCGGAACAGAGTTAATTTTACAACTTAAACATGCACGTTATCAATTCAGTCACCCAGGGGGCCTGGTCAAATTCCAGGTTAATAGGTAGGGAGAAAGGGTTATGATTAGGGATGACCTACGGTAACGACCTCTATCCTTCGGTGACGGTTTTTGTTGGAATGAAAACGGTAGCCAGGCTATCATTACCACTACAACATCAGTTCATAGATGTTTCATCTTGTGACCTACAATATCCCAATTTCGGATCGACAATGATAGTCATTGCAATAAATTTTACAACACAGGTGCAGTTATGTCGTGCCGACGATTGTGCGCCCCAAAACATGACTTACATTGTGTTGTTGAATACTCATTTTCCCGTTTCTCCCTACACATAACTCTTTCTCTCAGCCATTATTCCGGAATTGCACCGGGCCTCTTAGATAGATTGGATGTTTATCCTGTATGTTTAAGTCGTGACAACATGTCTGTAATACGCTATTCCCCTGAATAAAAGGGGTTTAAAACCTTTATTAAACATTGAAAGGAACCCATTACAACTACTAAACATAAAATTCTAGAGGCTGCCGTATATTGAAAAATTTACTTTCGCTACTTAATCTTATTAGATTAATTTATAAGCATTCGGACTAACTGCCTGTCTTACCTTTTGGGCGTAATACCAGTACGTGATATACCAGTATATTTTTGAAAAAAAGGAAAGTATTTTCATTATAAGTTGTACGCAAATTTATGAGTTACATGAAGTCAACCTGTAAGTGAAAATATCATCTAAGAAAATATTGTGTTACGTGTGTTTTGTTGGTAGGCTCTGAGTAATTTGACATCACATCCCCTTTTGCGATCCAAATCTTGTCTATTTATCTACTATTTTTACACCGATCAAATATGTCCTTAGAAAAAAATAATCAATTCAGAATATATTTTCATTTCTAAATAAAGAGTTACTTTAATAGTGCTGACACAGTTCATCTTACTTAACGTGTTTTAATGTAATTTATGTACTTTAAAATTTAAGTGTATTAGGCTAATACTAATATAGAATAAATAAATTCTATATTTATTTATTTTGATCAAACAATACTTGGGTAAATCATTTTACGTGACTATCCGGGATCCTGACTTATTCTATTTACAACTAACACTAATCACTTACACTAATAACTAATACACAAAATCACTTTGCAGTAGGTAATGATATGAATCCATATTTGAATAGGTAACGAGCAGTTAACAATAACAGCAATGTGACCTGGGGAATCCGTAGATTTTTGGAATGGAGACCTAAACAATACACGAATTTAATTCGGGCTGTAATAAAATACATTTAGATGCAGTTTATTATATTTTACAGAGAACCCCAAGCAATAAACCTTGAATATATTTATGCAACCGAATGAAACCTGGAAATTCAGACATTAAGTCTGAAACCAAAAATACGTTTTAAATACTTATTCCACTATCAGCCAATGGTTTTTCCGTGCGTTTTCAGCTATTAAGTGAATTTTAATGAAGAATGAACACAAATAGTACAAAAAATAAGCATGGTGCACCTTTTATATTTATATGGACTATAATTTGTCTTTTTACAATACTGTTAGCGTAAATATACATTCTCCTTCAGGGTAACAAGAAAGGGTTAACATAGCAATGATTTAAAGTAGCTTATTACTATATTCCATCCAATTTCTTTACCTTTCTGTTAATGTGTTTTGGACATCATATGGTTCATATGGTGTGGGTTCTTTGGGTTCATATGGTATGTAAAGAATACTTAAACGACGGCTGCGGCCTTTATTGTGGTATAGACCGTAGTGAAATCCCTCTTGATTGACAATCGAGTGTAAATATATTCTTGGCCTTACTATGGATGATTCAACTGGTCCAAAAATATTGACTCCCGATGTAAAAAACTGTCTTAATTTACTTTGGCTTTTCGAGCTATAATGGCTGTAGTTCGTAAAGGAACTAATCCTTCAGATTAACTATGCTTAGGTGTATAGTAGAATTAAATATGAAATTGGTTTCGTGGGATCACCATATAATTTAATGTTCTGTTTATTGCTCTACGTTAATAAGTTACCGATATTGAAAGAGTTAAACACTGAAGGCCTACGTTGTTCAATGTTATTTTTATAAAAAATATTTAAAGACATATTTTATTTCTCCCTTATTTATAAATATAACTTGATTGTTCTTGCTATAGTCTATGCTTTCATGTGGTTGTGGTATTATTTATATATATATATATATATTATATATATGTACACACACATATATATATATATATATATATATATATATATATATATATATATATATATATATATATATATATATATGTACATGTATATATGAAAATTATTGTTGTTTGGTCGTCTTTTTAACAGCAAAACAAATGTCATTCTCAGGGAGGATAGTATAATGTATATCACTAGTTTATCAGTACGGTTAATATTACTGATGTTGTTGCCAGCTCGTTTATGTGTTGCAAAATGTGTACTTTTTATTATAGCCTACAGAGTTCAAACATCAAGTTTTAAATAAAGCTATTGTCAGCTTCTCATTAACTATCCCTAAAAAGGCGACCAACACCTGTCAATGATTATTGTCGACTGACGGAAAATGGTAAAATGCTGTAGTTGTCTCGGTAAATATGTATGTGGGTTTTTAAATGTTGACTTATTAACTAGTACTTCCCATTACTTTACTTAAATATATGTTAGTGCTAAAGTCTACATTTTAAGACCAGATCCTGCTACAGTATTTCAGTTAGACTTTTTTAAATGGTCTAAAATGTAGAATAATCTGTGATGATAGTTTAGAGGTTAGGATTAGTAAAAAAGGTAATGGCCAATATTTAGTAACATTAGACAGTTTATTAATTGGGAATCTCATATTTTGACTCTTATGGAACAATACTCTTACTCTTTAACAATAACAATACTATTTAACAAAATAACATTTAGAGAATAATTATTCTCGTGCATCTTCCGTAGTCAGTGTATTGTTACTTCCTCAGGCTAGGCACACCGGTAAATATTGAAGAGGCACGTAAGTTGGCACAAACAGAAATAAACAAACTATTACCTTTTTGCGAACTTAAGCATAAAATTGAGACTTGAAAAGATGCTTGCCATGTTTTTGATTCTTTATCTTATTTTCAAGCACCAGCTGTTGACGCAGTTGCACCTGCAAAGTTAATTGCGACAGCTTTAAAGGCAACAACTTGCATTCAAACTGTAGCAATTTGTTTTGAAATAAATGCATCCTTATAAATTAACTATCCGTGTTAACTGTTTGTCATAGATTTGTTTATGGAATGGTGATTTTACTTGAATTGTATGTTATTTTCTTTATAAATAATTCAGTTTTTACATAATAAGAACTAACAAAATTTTACAAAACAAAAACAACAAACATTTATTTGTAAACTAACACCTTCTTGGAGTTTGAAAAATTGTAAACAACCGGCACATGTCCAATGATGTTTGTAATGTCACTAGTATACACAAAGTGGTTGAAATGAATAGTACACTCGTGTGACAACTTACGTGCCTCTTACTTGAAAAGTAAACATGTTTAAATGGTTATTGATTAATTAGTAGAGCTTGTAAACTATTTTAAATGCTTTTAAGGACGATGGCCTATTGCGCTAGGTTAAAACATTAGTAAATGCAATAACCTAAGACAAGTTAATGTTGAGTAGACCTGATGGTTTCATATACGGTGACCTCTGGAATGTTTTATTTTGTAGTTGTAATTGTTTACTTTTTAATGTTTAATAAGTGTTTTATCACAGTTTGTTACGCGGAAAAGCATTTTCCATAATTTTAAACAACTTGAACATGCACGATAACCATCCATTCTATCTAGGGTGGCTGGTAGACTTCAGGGGTAATAGGTAGGGGGAAATGGTTATGATTAGGGAGAAACTACGGCAACGTCAAACTGCTGCCTGTGGTGACGGTTTTTTTTAAACAAAGGAATTTTAATTGGAAAAGAATGGTTTAAATAAATTGCCTTTGAATTAATGTATCTGAGAAGTGGTATATTGATATCATTATTGATATGTTGTTAAGGATTGAGTTAGTATTGCAACATAATCAATCAATAGTATGTTAGGTGGGACGATTTGCAATATTCGGTTTTTTCCCAAAACTGAAATTTGTTTAGGCCCTACCAAAATCTTTTAATTTCATGCTCCTGGTAATGACAGTCTCTTTATGTAAGTTACAAAACTCCTGAAAAAAACATGTAAAATGAGATAGAACAGAATAGCATTATGGGTACTCACATTGTACAGTAATATCATCCTAAGCACGAATATAAATTATCTGAATTTAATCAAGCACTTAATCGTTGAAAAGTTGTCGGAAAAGGAAAACATTCTAGTCTGTAGAAAGTGGGAACGCCAAAACTTGGAACGTTAAGCTGAACACGAATAAGTAATTATCTTTGGCATCCAACCAACAAAGAAAATAACCGTCGGAAAACTTAAAACTTGTTTCTAGCTTGGCATATTATTATGAAGCTCAAACTTGTTGGGGGACCGCTTAAAAACCGCGCAGCGAGTCGCGCTGGTAGGTTAGTGGTGGGAGAAGCCTCCGCTCCGGTATCCCGGTCTCTATCCCTCCCCCTCTCATCATTCCGAGGGCCGACGTCACTGTTACGTCATTTTTGTCACTACCACTAAACGACGGGGTATAGCTATGTGTTATATAATGTGTGGTTTATACAGTACAGAATTAAAACGGACAGTTGTTAACCAAGTCTTTGTAAATTTCTCAATAACTATCTCTCTCTGACAACCAACCCGATATTAATTGTCGAATGACGGTAAAGTTTTGTGTGGCCTTGGATCAATTTCTACTGGACTTTTCTAAATTTAACTAACTGTGTTTTATGAAAAAAAATACTAACCATTAGTAGACTAAATTATAAAATTCATGACCATTGAAGTTACTAAAGTATTCCAATTGGACTTTTTAAAGTAAGCCTACTCAAGAATCATCTGACTTTTAAGACTGAGGTTATGTTTAACCCTAGAAGCATATGTCGTTGGCCCAACGATGGGGAATGGTTGGTATGGTTAGAAGTGGTTGGGTAAAGGTCGGTTGGCAAATCCAACCATAGGAGGGAGATGTTGGGCCAACGAACCAATCGTTGGGTAACCTGCGTTGGCAAATCCGACCACTGCAGATGTTGGGCAATTGAAAGTTATTGTTGTAAAATCATACTATACTATATTATTATTAATGTATATATTATATTATTCCGTATTAACATAATATATTTTATTATTATAATTATATTAAATATGTATTAATTTGCTCACAGTTTAGTTTATCATATATCATAGCAAGAATAGACACGTAAATCAAAAGAACCGAATTACATTGTTCCATCTTTTATTACCCTTAGAGTGATTTGCGCAAGTAGATTAATTTATAGAAGAATTATTGGAAAGTATTGTCCTAGTCGTTTAGGTGTAAACTGTAAGTATTTATTACATCCTAGTCCTTTCATACACTTTCTTGAGTCAGAGTGGTCGTGGAGGTTGAGGCGAGTCTACAGTAAGTCAAAGGTCGTAGGCTCTTGTTGCTATTAATATACTTTTTTAACATTTATATTATTGATTTATGAAGCCATTTAAATTGGAAATCGTGTTTTTTTCAAATAAACCATTTAAATAAAATATTATAAACTGTTGGCATTTGGTTGGCAAATACAACGTTGGCCCAATGGTGTGCCAACGGACATTTCTCTTACCGTTGGCAAAAGAACTGTGCCAACCATTTCCCAACGTTGGCCCAACGATGTGTGTTACTAGGACAATAACATGTAGGTGTAGTGATGATAAAATGCACATATTGACTCGGATTGGGTGATACTCTGACTCTAAATCACATAAAAATATATTTGAAGACAACTGTCGTGTGTTTTCTGTAGTCAATGTATCGTTTATGCCGCATACCTTAGGGCCTAATACTTGTAAACTTTGATTAATTTTTTAGGGAAAATATGACCTATTTGGATTAAAAGATTTAGATTTTGAGTACAGCAAGTGTATTGTGTCTGGTTAAAATATTATTCATAAATGCAATATCATATTTTTTAGAAACAGTTTGCTGGGTATGCCTAATTATTCCGTAGACGGTAGACTGTGGAACGTTGTGTTTTAAAGTTGGGCACCGATTTCAGATGTGACATGGATCGTTTTATTTATCTTCGTATTTTTTAGTCGATTGTGTTATTTTCATAATAAAATAAATGTATGTGTTTATGACGTGGTGTATATGTAAATTTTATAAAGCGCAAAGTTCTACCGGAAATTTATAATATAATATTGTCATTGTCAGCTGCTCGTTAACTATCCCTATCCAGGGCAAGACGATCAATAACTCCTTGGTCAGAGCTGATACTTTGTCGACTGACAGAATGTGTAAGTGGCGTTGGTTTGGTTTCTACTCAAACTTCTAAATTTGTACTTTCATAATTGTGACATATTCAACATAATATATTTTATTATTATAATTATATTGAATATGTATTAATTTGCTCACAGTTTAGTTTATCATATATCATAGCAAGAATAGACACATAAATCAAAAGAACCGAATTACATTGTTCCATCTTTTATTACTCATAGATTGATTTGCGCAAGTAGTAGTCCCAGTAGTAGCCTAAACTACAATTTTCAAGTCCGTAATTATGGTACTAGAGTGTTTCAACGGTTGAATCAGTCAGTACTGGCCAGTTCTGGGCCAGTAACGGCAAGTTCTGGACCAGTACTGGCCAGTTCTGGGCCAGTACTGGCCAGTTCTGGGCCAGTACCGGCCAGTTCTGGGACAGTACCGGCCAGTTCTGGGCCAGTAACGTCAAGTTCTGGACCAGTACCGGCCAGTTCTGGGCCAGTACCGGCCAGTTCTGGGCCAGTACCGGCCAGTTCTGGGCCAGTACCGGGCAGTTCTGGGCCAGAACCGGCCAGTACTGGGCCAGAACCGGCCAGTACTGGGCCAGTACCTGACATTTGCGGCCAGTTCTGGGTCTGTGCCGGCCAGTTCTGGGCCAGTACCGGGCAGTTCTAGTACCGGGCAAAATCCCCGCTTGTGGAAGGCGTGTCTAGCAGCTTACCTGGTATTTCCTAATCTAGAAATAACTATAGTAATTAAAGAGCGTTAAAATAAGTAACTTTAGTGTATTCAATGCGTTATCATGATAATCAGTGATAGCGAACGATGTTATTGACAAAGCGAACTAGTAATAATTTCATCTAAGAGTACCTACTGATTATTTCGTGATAACACAAGGAAGAGTTGTAAAAATCTACGTAAAAAAACTGTGCAGTTTACTTTTACGTTAAAAAAATTCCACTAGAGGGTTTTATCAAACTTTAAGTTAATTGTGAAAATTTATGGGTTTGAATGGTAACCACGAGAACACTCTGAGTTAAAATTATAAAGGCCTAGAGTTAAGATTTAACTTACAAAATGCCTTTTCTTCTACTGTATGTACCAACAGAAGTTATAAACGGGCAGTACTCAAATCTCGCGGAAATTTATTCGGCATCCCATTATCTACTTAGCCTATTTAGCAGCATATATTTTGTAAATATTTTCGTAATTTTGGTTTGTGGGTACTCATTTTCTGCGGAATGTAATCCTGAATACGATTACATAGTTATTTTGTAGATTTTAAATAATCAAGGGAGTTAATCCATAAGGTTAATGAAACGGGTAATTTACCCGAAAAAGGGAAAATTCTATCAACCTGTAAGGCAACTGATGTTATTACGGGGAGGTGAGTAAATATTGTATTAGACTTAATATACCTAACTAAAAGTACCAGTAACTACGATAAATTTATCGTAATATGTATTGTTTTCCAAAATAAGTAATATTTTCAAGAAGGGAAATTTTAATTGAATTTTCACAGCCTAGGATTGGAAAAACTGGTTTCTTCTTGATATTATGCATATGCAAGCCATTTAATGTGGTTAAAAATATACAGATCTCAATGGTTGTTAACAAATACAAATGCCTAAATAATTAAAATAAAAAAGGGTATGCAACATAAACGATACAATTAATATAGAACGCATACAATAACTAAACCTATATGAAACATTTCCCTAAAACTTTAACGTTACCTTTTTACTGAACATAACCTCAAAATCACGAATTAAATGGTTCAGGAGTACTTTGAAATTCAACTTATGAAACACTTTAAATACCATCATGGACTTGAAATTTGTAATTTAGACTACTACTGGTAAGTACCATTTAACATGTCACAATTATAAAAGTAAAAATTTAAAATTTTGAGCACAAACTAATCCAACCCCTCAAAGACATACTATTAGTCAACTTGTCGATTTAAGTTTCAGCATCCGCAATGGTCGTCTTGCCACGGATAGCTTACGAGCAGCTGACAATGACAATTATTCTAATTAACGTACCATTAGAATTTTACACTGTATACAATACACATATGCATCAAGTCATAAAACGTTTACTTACACTAATTTGTTCTATAAAAATAATACAATCGACTATGAAATACAAAGATCAATGCCTAGAGCCTTGTCAAGATCATCTTTTACTCTTGTATGCGCAATACGGCAACAATGTTTAAAAATTTTGAAATTGGCTTTTTGCCCATTTTATTTCCAGTACCACGTAAATATGAAAATATTTGTATATTTCCGACGTCTTTTATAGTATGTCAACAAATGTAAACATTCTGTAAGCTCGCAATTTCAATCTTTCTAGTTCGCAGTCTCAGTCTCATCTCATTTCAATAACTTAGTATGTCTTATCGTGAAGAACTGGTGAAGTTCGTTCTCTAAATTACATCAACTACTGTTACAATGCTTGACTGATATATCCTAGTACAGAAAACGATTATTAAATGTAGTCGGAATCAGTCTTAATTTGTAAATCATCATACAGCGTTACTGTAAAGGACTAGATGTTTGAGGTTATGAACCTTTGCCGGAGCCTAAATAATACGTAAGAGGTAATATTTGTTGTAACCGTCTACTTTAACTAAGCAATGTTTAGTTAAATGTAATCATAAGATGGGTTGTCACAAACACTATACCCTGCATGAACCAACACAATTTTGGATATGGTAAGGTGTTTACATGTGTGCAGGGTTAGCTAACATTAAGTTAGTTTATTTAAATAAATGGTAATTAGATCAAACTGTTATGCGTTCATGTGGTTGTGGTATTATTTATACTTGCACGAAAACCTTTTTAAAGTCTTCCTCGTTAGAGCATACGTATTCTGTTCAATGTTATTATCATATAGGATAATAAAATGTATATCTCACTATTTTATCATTACATTTTACTCACTTAAGTACCTATATAATATATTTTTATAAGTTAGGCAATGTCTTGGCTAGTTTATTTTTACATTGAAAGTCCGCTATGTACACAGGTTTGCTGTGATAGAAGTATTGTTATGTGTTGGGAAATGTGTAAGTTTCTACTAAAGCTTTTAAATTTTAATTTAGGCCTATTTAATTGTGACTTTTTATATAATAGTTCTCATTTTTAGATTCAATTATAAATATCTAGACCATTGAAGATAGATACTTAAGAATGTATATTGAACTTTTAAAGTGCCGATACTCTAGAATTATCTGAACTGTTCGACTGATGTTATTTTATGTAAAAAAGTAATGTTATATTTTAGTAACATGTAAGTGTAGTTTGGCACTGTATTCCGCACAGCACAGTACGCCAAAACAAACGTTTAGAACTCTTATTGATCAATTCTCTGAGTTTAACTAAACCAAAAACATATTCGAAGACGACCTTCGCGCGTGTTTTGTAGTAGGTGTATCTTTTTTCCGTAGACCTTCATACTGGTATAATTAATTATTTGTATGGTGTAAATTTAAAATGATTTGGTTTAAAGGCTTTTCAGTACAAAAGTCTATTGCGCTAGGTTAATATATTAGTAAATGCAACAACATATTTAGAAAAAGTGTTCTGGATAGTTATTCCGTATAAGGTTACCTCTAAAATATGCTGTTTTGAAGTCCTACTGGATTCTATTTACTGTGTAATAATTGTTTTATTAATAATTTTCCTCGGAACAGAGTTAATTTTACAACTTAAACATGCACGTTATCAATTCAGTCACCCAGGGGGCCTGGTCAAATTCCAGGGTAATAGGTAGGGAGAAAGCGTTGATTAGGGATGACCTACGGTAACGACCTCTATCCTTCGGTGACGGTTTTTGTTGGAATGAAAACGGTAGCCAGGCTATCATTACCACTACAACATCAGTTCATAGATGTTTCATCTTGTGACCTACAATATCCCAATTTCGGATCGACAATGATAGTCATTGCAATAACTTTTACAACACAGGTGCAGTTATGTCGTGCCGACGATTGTGCGCCCCAAAACATGACTTACATTGTGTTGTTGAATACTCATTTTCCCGTTTCTCCCTACACATAACTCTTTCTCTCAGCCATTATTCCGGAATTGCACCGGGCCTTTTAGATAGATTGGATGTTTATCCTGTATGTTTAAGTCGTGACAACATGTCTGTAATACGCTATTCCCCTGAATAAAAGGGGTTTAAAACCTTTATTAAACATTGAAAGGAACCCATTACAACTACTAAACATAAAATTCTAGAGGCTGCCGTATATTGAAAAATTTACTTTCGCTACTTAATCTTATTAGATTAATTTATAGGCATACGGACTAACTGCCTGTCTTACGTGTTGGGCGTAATACCAGAACGTGATATACCAGTATATTTTTTAAAAAAGGAAAGTATTTTCATTATAAGTTGTACGCAAATTTATGAGTTACATGAAGTCACCCTGTAAGTGAAAAGATCATCCAAGAAAATATTGTGTTAGTGTTTTGTTGGTAGGCTCTGAGTAATTTGACATCACATCCCCTTTTGCGATCCAAATCTTGTCTATTTATCTACTATATTTACACCGATCAAATATGTCCTTCGAAAAAAATAAGCAAATCAGAATATATTATCTCTAAATAAAGAGTTAATTTAATAGTGCTGACACAGTTCATCTTACTTAACGTGTTTTAATGTAATTTATGCACTTTAAAATTTAATTGTATATGGCTAATACTAATATAGAATAAATAAATTCTATATTTATTTATTCTGATCAAACAATACTTGGGTAAATCATTTAACGTGACCATCCGGGATCCTGACTTATTCTATTTACAACTAACACTAATCACTTACACTAAGAACTAATACACAAAATCACTTTACAGTAGGTAATGATATGAATCCATATTTGAATAGGTAACGAGCAGTTAACAATGTTACCTAAGGAATCCGTAGATTTTTGGAATGGAGACCTAAACAATAAACGAATTTAATTGGGGCTGTAATAAAATAAATTTAGATGCAGTTTATTAAATTTTACAGAGAACCCCAAGCAATAAACCTTAAATATATTTATGCAACCGAATGAAACCTATAACAATTCAGACATTAAGTCTGAAACCAAAAAGACGTTTTAAATACTAATTCCACTATCAGCCAATGGCTTTTCCGTGCGTTTTCAGCTATTAAGTGGATTTTAATGAAACATGAACACAAATAGTACAAAAAATAAGCATGGTTACACCTTTTATAATTATGTAGACTATAATTTGTCTTTTTACAATAATATTAGCGTTAATATAGATTCTCCTTCAGGGTAACAAGAATGGTTTAACATAGCAATTATTTAAAGTAGCTTATTACTATATTCCATCCAATTTCTTTACCTTTCTGTTAATGCGTTTTGGACATCATATGGTTCATATGGTGGGGGTTCTTTGGGGATCATATGGTATGTAAAGAATATCTAAACGACGGCTGCGGCCTTTATTGTGGTAGAGACCCCTAGTGAAATCCCTCTTGATTGACATTCGAGTGTAAATATATTCTTGGCCTTACTATGGATGATTCAACTTGTCCAAAAATATTGAATTCCGATGTAAAAAACTGTCTTAATTTACTTTGGCTTTTCGAGCTAAATGAATGAAGTTGGTAAAGGAACTAATCCTTCAGATTAACTATGCTTATGTGTATAGTAGAATGAAATATGCAATTGGTTTCTGGGGATCACCATATAATTTAATGTTCTGTTTATTGCTCTACGTTAATAAGTTACCGATATTTAAAGTGTTAAACACTGAAGGCCTACGTTTTTCAATGTTATTTTTATAAAGAATATTTAAAGACATATTGTATATCTCCCTTATTTATAAATATAACTTGATTGTTCTTGCTATAGCCTATGCCTATTTATATGTGTATATATATATATATATATATATATATATGTAATGTATATGAAAATTATTGTTGTTTGGTCGTCTGTTTAACAGCAAAACAAATGTCATTCTCAGGGAGGATAGTATAATGTATATCACTAGTTTATCAGTACGGTTAATATTACTGATGTTGTTGCCAGCTCGTTTGTGTTGCAAAATGTTTACTTTTTATAGTAGCCTACAGAGTTCAAACATCAAATTTTATATAAAGCTATTGTCAGCTTCTCATTAACTATCCCTAAAAAGGCGACCAACACCTGTCAATGATTATTGTCGACTAACGGAAAACGGTAAAATACTGTAGTTGTCTCGGTAAATATGTATGTGAGTTTTTAAATGTTCACTTATTAACTAGTACTTCCCATTACTTTACTAAAATCATTGCCAATATATGTTAGTGCTAAAGTATACATTTTAAGACCAGATCCTGCTACAGTATTTCAGTTAGACTTTTTTAAATGGTCTAGAATGTAGAATAATCTGTGATGATAGTTTAGAGGTTAGGATTAGTAAAAAAGGTAATGAACAATATTTTGTAACATTAGACAGTTTATTAATTGGGAATCTCATATTTTGACTCTTATGGAACAATACCCTTACTCTTTAACAATAACAATACTCTTTAACAAAATAACATTTTAAGAATAATTATTTTCGTGCATCTTCCGTAGTCAGTGTATTGTTACTTCCACAGGCTAGGCACACTGGTAAATATTGAAGAGGCACCAAGTTGGCACAAACATAAATAAACAAACTATTACCTTTTTGCAAACTTAAGCATAAAATTGAGACTTGAAAAGATGCTTGCCGTGTGTTTTGATTCTTTATCGTATTTTCAAGCACCAGCTGTTGGCGTAGTTGCACCTGCAAAGTTAATTGCGACAGCTTTAAAGGCAACAACTTGCATTCAAACCGTAGCATTTTGTTTTGCAATAAATGCATCCTTATAAATTAACTATCCGTGTTAACTGTTTGTCATAGATTTGTTTATGGAATGATGATTTTACTTGAATTGTGTGTTATTTTCTTTATAAATAATTGAGTTTTTACCTCATAAGAACTAACAAAATTTTACAAAAAAAAACAACAAACATATATTTGTAAACTAACACCGTCTGGGAGTTTTAAAAATTGTAAACAAGCAGCACATGTGGTCCAATGATTTTTGTAATGTCACTAGTATACACAAAGTAGTTGAAATGAATAGTACACTCGTGTGACAACTTAGTGCCTCTTACTCTAAAAGTAAACATGTTTACATGGTTATTTATTAATTTTTAGAGCTTGTAAACTATTTTAAATGCTTTTAAGGACAATGGCCTATTGCGCTAGGTTAAAACATTAGTAAATGCAATAACTAAAGACAAGTTAATGTTGAGTAGACATGATGGTTCCATATACGGTAACCTCTGGAATATTTTGTTCTGTAGTTGTAATTGTGTCCTTTTTAATGTTTAATAAGTGTTTTATCGGTACTTTGGTATTATACGGATGCCACTATTTTTGGAGGTTAAATGTTAACCGGATACAAAGGATAACTACATAATTCGAAAAACGTACTTTTATTGACTTACTTTACAAATTTTACATCATTCTGATGAGCGGTCTTTGTGTTATGCCTCCCAAAAGGCAGCGATGTCCTCTAGGATCGTGTTGAATGCGTCGCCGCCGCTAGCAGCCAGACCCGATCGCCACAGGTACTCCGCCAAATATACAGCGCGCTGCGGCAGTTATGTTAGGATGGGTTATCATAAAAATACGTACGGTTTCCTCTTAATTTCGAGGTAAATCCCACACCAAAAGAACGTCACTCATTATGAAAACAAATGTAACGTAGTGCACGGCAATAAATCACTCATGACACAGACCCAGATACAGGCGGTGACAGGTGATGCGCGCGCTCCGGTCAACGACCTGACCTTGGCCTATTTGGAGGGGGTTTGGCGGCCGGAAGTATGACTCATCAGGTATCATTCTATTCGTAACGAAACAAGGAAAGTCCTACAATCATTTTTATGATAACCCAGCCTAACATAACTGCCGCAGCGCGCTGCATAAGGGTGGCATCCGTATAATACCAAAGTACCGTTTTATCAAAGTTTGTTACGCGGACAAGCATTTTCTATAATTTTACACAACTTGAACATGCACGATAACCATCCATTCTATCTGGGTGGCCGGTAGACTTCAGGGGTAATAGGTAGGGGGAAATGGTTATGATTAGGGAGAAACTACGGTAACGTCAAACTGCTACCTGTGGTGACGGTTTTTTTAATAAAGGAATTTTAATTGGAAAAGAATGGTTTAAAGAAATTGCCTTTGAATTAATGTATCTGATAAGTAGTATATTGATATCATTATTGATATGTTGTTAAGGATTGAGTTAGCATTGCAACTTAATCAATCAATAGTATGTTAGGTGGGACGATTTTCAATATTCGGTTCTTTTCCCAAAACTGAAATTTGTTTACCAAAATCTTCTAATTTCATGCTCCTGGTAATAACAGTCTCTTTATGTAAGTTCGCCTGAACAAACCTCCTGAAAAAAAACATGTAAAATGGGATAGAACAGAATAGCATTATGGGTACTCACATTGTACGGTAATATCATCCTAAGCACGAATATAAATTATCTGAATCTAATCAAGCACTTAATCGTTGAAAAGTTGTCGGAAAAGGAAAACGTTCTAATCTGTAGAAAGTGGGAACGCCAAAACTTGGAACGTTAAGCTGAACACGAATAAGTAATTATCTTTGGCATCCAACCAACAAAGAAACTAACTGTCGGAAAACTTAAAACTTGTTTCTAGCTTGGCATATTATTATGAAGCTCAAACTTGTTGGGGGACCGCTTAAAAAACCGCGCAGCGGATCGCGCTGGTAGATTAGTGGTGGGAGAAGCCCCCGCTCCGGTATCCCGGTCTCTATCCCTCCCCCTCTTATCATTCCGAGGGCCGACGTCACTGTTACGTCATTTTTGTCACTACTACTAAACGACGGGGTATAGTTATGTGTTATGTAATGTGTGATTTATACAGTACAGAATTGAAACGGACAGTTGTAAACCAAGTCTTTTTCAGTTTCTCAATAATTATCTCTCTCTGACAACCAACCCTATGTTAATTGTCGACTGACGGTAAAGTTTTGTGTGGCCTAGGATCAATTTCTACTGCACTTTTCTAAGTTTAACTAACTGAATTGTGTTTTATGAATAAAATACTAACCATTAGTAAACTAAATTATAAATTTCAAGACCATTGAAGTTACTAAAGTATTTCAATTGGACTTTTTAAAGTAAACCTACTGAAGAATCATCTGAGTTTTGAGACTGAGGTTATGTTTAATAAGCAATTAAACAAAGACACGTTCAAGGTAATTCACCCTAGTAGCATACGTCGTTGGCCCAACGATGGGGAATGGTTGGGATGGTTAGAAGTGGTTGGGTAAAGGTCGGTTGGCAAATCCAACCATATGAGACGTTGGGCCAACGAACCAATCGTTGGGTAACCTGAGTTGGCAAATCCGACTACTGCAGATGTTGGGCCATTGAAAGCTATTGTTGTAAAATCATACTATACTATGTTATTATTAATTATAAATTAATATTAATGTATATATTATATTATACCGTATTAACATAATATATATTATTATTATAGTTATATTTAATATGTATTAATGTGCTCACAGTTTAGTTTATTATATTTCATAGCAAGAATAGACACATAAATCAAAAGAACCGAAATACATTGTTCCAACTTTTATTACTCTTATTAGAGTGATTTTGCGCAAGTAGATTAATTTAAAGAAGAATTAAAGGAAGGTATTGTCCTAGTCTTGTAGGTGTAAACTGTATGTATTTTTTATATCCTAGTCCTTCCATACGCTTTCGTTAGTCAGAGTGGCCGTGGGGGTTGGGGCGAGTGTACAGTAAGTCAAAGTTCGTAGGCTCTTGTTGCTATAAAAATCCCTTTTAAAAATTTATATTGGTTTATCAAGCCATTTCAATTGGAAATCGTGTTTTTTTAAAATAACCATTTAAATAACAAATTTAAATTTGTTGGCATTTGGTTGGGTACTAGTTTGGATGGTTGGCATTTGGTTGGCAAATACAACGTTGGCCCAATGGCATTTCTCTTACCGTTGGCCAACGAACTGTGCCAACCATCTCCCAACGTTGGTTCAACGATTTGTGTTACTAGGGCAATAAGATGAAGGTGTAGTGATGATAAAATGCACATATTGACTCGTATTGGGACTCTGACTCTAAATCAAATAAAAATATATTTGAAGACAACTTTCCTGCGTTTTCTGTAGTCAATGTATCGTTTATGCCGCATACCTTAGGGCCTAATAAAACTTTGATTCATTATTTAGGGAAAATACAACCTATTTGGATTAAAAGATTTAGATTTTGAGTACAAAAAGCATATTGTGTCTGGTTAAAAGATTATTCATAAATGCAATATCATATTTTTTAGAAACAGTTTGCTGGGTATGCCTAATTAATCCGTAGACGGTAGACTGTGGAGTATTCTGTTTTGTAGTTGGGCACCGATTTCAGATGTGACATGGATCGTTTTATTTATGTTCTTATTATTTAGTTGGTTGTGTTATTTTCGTGATAAAATAAATGTATATGTTTATTAAGTGGTGCATATGTAAATTTTATAAAGCGCAAAGTTCTATCGGAAAGTTATAATTTAATATTGTCATTGTCGTTAACTATGCTCGTCATGCTCGTTAACTATCCCTATCCCTGGCAAGAGGAGCAAAAACTCCTTGGCTGGCTTGGCTGAAACTTAGTCGACTGACAGAATATCTCAGTGGTGTTGGTTTGGTTTCTACTCAAACTTATAAATTTGTACTTTTATAATTGTGACATATGCAATAGTACGTCCCAGTAGCAGCCTAAACTACAAATTTCAAGTCCGTAATTATGGTACTAGAGTGTTTCAGCGGTTTAATTTAAAAGTACACGGGCACCATTGTATTCGTGTTATTGAGGTTATGTTCAGTAAAACGGTAATGTTTTAATTTTAGTAAGATGTTTCATTTTGGTTTAGATATGAAACTGAAAAACGCGAATTTTGCCCTCAATAGAGATATACTGAACCTTCAACTGGACCTAAAACACAATAGATTCGTTTCGCGTTAAATACTAAATACTTCGTTTATGTTGCAGACCCTGATAAGTTTATCCTTCAGGCCTTTGTATTTGTTAATAACCAATAAGATCTGTTTACGTCAAACACCATTACATGGCTTGCATGCACATAATATTCGGGAAAATCAGTTTTTTTTATCGTTGGCTGGAAAAGTTAAATTAAAACTGTCCTTTCTGGGAATATTACTCATTTTAGCAAATTTTACTTTTTTCCGATAAATTTACCGTTTTTTTCTCTGTTAGGTAAATCAATTTAAGTCTCATACAATTTCCACTCATCTAATTACCCCAGAATTCCAACCATGTTGACTGGATTTTCCCTTTTCCGAGAAAATTGCCCACATAAGTGGGTAAATTACCAAGTCATTATCCTTATAGATTATCTCGCTTGATAATTTAAAATCTAGAAAATAACTAGTTAATGTTATTCAGGATTAAATTACGCAGTATATAAGTACCAACAAATCAAAATTACTATAACATTTTCTCCTGTTTTCCTGATGGTTCCCATTCTTTTCAATTTATAAAATATTTACTGATATAAATAAGTAGATATTGGTATGCAGAATAAATTAATACGATATCTGAGTACTCACAACCCTATTATTCGATTTAAATTGTAAAATAGGCACACTGTTCATGTATAACATCTGTTGGCACAGTAGAAGATGAAAATTAATTTTCGATATAGCCTAATATAAATTATAAACCTCGGCCTATATAATTTTAACTCAACATTTCGCCGTCTTTACCATAAAGCCATTCAAAATATAAAAATATATTGCCTATTGATTAAACTTTGTATGTGTGGCTTCATCTGGTGGTGATCCATTAATATACGTGTAATAAACCCCGCAGCAAATCTTGAAATATGGTGATAGGGACCAAAAAGAATAAATATTTAAAATCAACAAGAACAAAATTTTATTAAGAGATAACATTTAGAATAACAATGAGTTAGTGCTACCCATACATCCATGGCAAAGGATATATTACAAATCTTCATTAGTGAAATAGAATAATGTAATGATAAAAACCTATACATAATAATAAACAAACGGGATTAGTTGCAAATCACTTGTTTATTACTTTTAGGCCTCCATGTTTTTCCGAAGTTAGCTAACATTACCTTTGCAAAAACCTGTACTGCACATAAATTATGTCGAGCTAGTATTTAAGATCATATTAATTTTTAATTTCTCCCCTTATACATACTATATGGAGAAAATATTGTTTTTGTCAACATTGTCGAAAATATTTGGAATTGATAGTGGAAATATTCGTTTTGGTGCTCCCTGAATCCAAAAAAGTGATTTTTACGTGATGTCTGTGTATGTATCTGCCTGTCTGTCTGTCTGTATGGATGTGTACAGAGCTAGAGACACCAGGGAACCGATTTTGATGAAATTTGGTATGTATGTACTAATCCACGATATCTCAAGGTTTTTAATTTTTTGAATTTTTGATTTTAAAGGTAATTATCCCCCAAAAACCGCCAAAAAACATGAAAAGTCAAAATTTATCAAAAACAGCTATAACGAAATTAAACCTTAATCTTTTGTAGAGATTTCGTTTTCCAACAAAATTACACCACCCGCATTTCTGTAAAAATACGGGTTCAGAAATTCAGGACTTAAAACAAAATTCAGTTTTTTAATTTTTTATAAAAAAACCTAATTACAAAAAATATTAATATTCACCATTATAAAGAGCTCAAAAAACTAAATAATTTGGTATTTTTAATTGCTATTCTACGATTGCTGGTTGAAATAATTGGATTGCTGGAGAAAATTTAAATTTTTACTTTGCGGTAAACGCAGTACGTTGTCCAATGTTATTCTTAGGGGGAATACAAAAATTACTATTTCTCTCTTATTTACTGATCAATTTCATTCAAACTTGATATACTTATCAAGTTAGCATTGACCAACAGAGGAAATTCTAAATATGTTGTCCCTTAATAATCCTTCGGGGGGAATAGGGTCATTTCCCCTCTTAAAATTACGTGTGTAGCAATGGATTCTGTAGTGCCTCCAAATCAGGGATTAGGGCGGATTTTTTTGTAAACAACTTGTTTACAAGATTTTCTGTACATTTGACCGTGCTTTGTATTCCATATATTTAGTAAATTAAAAGTAATTTATTCATTAAAGTTAGGCTAAAAAGGTAAAAGTATGTCAGTTTCCTGTTGCCGTTTATTATTTAGATAAATAAGATATTTTCGTTTTAGATAGACCATAAAACTACGGTACGTTTAGTTTAACTAGACATTAACACATAAACAATTAATGCCGAATTATTTGGTTCGAAATTCCTACTCTGAACATGATTAAATAAATTAATAACATTCTATAGTTATTAGGCTTACAAACAAGCAATAGACAAAGTCTAAAGAAACATAGCTTATGTACAAGCAATATACAAGAGTTTTCTCTCTATATATATTTTTTAATCACATTAATTATAAAGATGATGAATCCTTAAATGACAAAGTATGCAAGAAAATCTACTTACTGAATCTGAAATAAAATTAAATCTGAAATTAAATTGGCTGAGTAATAAAATAAAAAAAAAATATCTGATCAGTAAAACGAATAATCAGTCAACTATCATGCGAGTATTGATTGAACTTCTCTATTGGGCAGTTCATTACACTTGGTCTAAATGTCATTTGGATGCAGTTACATCGTAACATTTTAACGAAATAGTAGATTTTTGAATAGGTACGTTATATGAGTTTCCCGTTTTTAAATTAAAACTGTCCTTTCTGGGAATATTACTCATTTTGGCAAATTTTACTTTTTTACGGTAAATTTACCGTGTTTACTTTCAGTTAGGTAAATCAATTTAAGTCTCATACAATTTCCACTCATCTAATTACCCCAGAAATCCAAGTTCCCCTTACATGTTGACTTGATTTTTCCTTTTCCGGGAAAATTGCCCACATAAGTGAGTAAATTACCCAAGTCATTATCCTTATAGATTATCTTGCTATATAATTTAAAATATAGGAAATAACTAGTTAATGTTATTCAGGATTACATTCCGCAGTATATACCAACCAAAATTACGAAAAAATTTTCTCCTGTTTTCCCAGTGGTTCCCATTTTTTCCATTTACAAAGTATTTACTGATACAAATCATTAGATAATGGTATGTAGAATAAATTAATACGAGATCTGAGTAATACAACCCTATTATTCGATTTAAATTGTAAAATAGGCACACTTTTCATGTATAACATCTGTTGGCACAGTAGAGGAAAATTAAATTTCGATATAGCCTAATATAAATTATAAACCCCGGTCTATATAATTTTAACTCAAAATTTCGCCGTCTTTACCATAAAGCCATTCAAAATATAAAAATATATTGCCTATTGATTAAACTTTGTATGTGTGGCTTCATCTGGTGGTGATCCATTAATATACGTGTAATAAACCCCGCAGCAAATCTTGAAATATGGTGATAGGGACCAAAAAGAATAAATATTTAAAATCAACAAGAACAAAATTTTACTAAGAGATAACATTTAGAATAACAATGAGTTAGTGCTACCCATACATCCATGGCAAAGGATATATTACAAATCTTCATTAGTGAAATAGAATAATGTAATGATAAAAACCTATACTTAATAATAAACTAACGGGATTAGTTGCAAATTACTTGTTTATTACGTTTACATGTTTTGCGAAGTTAGCTAACATTACCTTTTTCCAAAACCTTTACTGCAGATAAATTATGTCGGGCTAGTATTTAAGATTTTATTAATTTTTATTTAGATAAATAAGATATTTTAGTATTATATAGACCATAAAACTACGGTAGATTTAGTTTATTTAGGCATTAACACATAAACAGATAATGCCGTATTATTTGGTTCGCAATTCTTATTCTGAATATGATGAAATAAATTAATAACTTTCTATAGTTATTAGGCTTACAAACAATCAAAGTCAAAGTCAAAAGAAATATAGCCTATGCACAAGCAATATACAAGAGTTTTTCTCACTATATATTTTGTAATCACATTAATTATAAAGATGATGAGCCCTGAAATGACAATGTATACATCCTGAAAGTATATAAGAAAATCAACTTTCTGAATCTGAAATAATACGATTCCAAATTAAATTGGCCGATTAATAAATTTTATAAAATATATGTGATGAGTAAAAAGAATAATTAGTCAACTAATCATGCGAGTATTGATTGAACTTCTCTATTGGACAGTTCATTACACTTGGTCAAAATGTATTATAGCATTTGGATCCAGTTACATCGTAACATTGTAATGAAATAGTCAATCTTTGAATAGGTACTTTGATGTTTTTCCTGTTTTATTATCTTGTGATTGTATATCTTGTCTATGTTGCTGGTTTGTTCATGGTAAGCAGTACTACTGTGTATATTTAGAGATAGACAACAGTCATGACTAATTTTAACAAATAATGGCATTCAGTGGTCCAGTCCATCAGTGATAATTCTTAAATCTTTTTTGAAGCAATAGAATATTATTTACACGTCTAATATTTACCCAAAGTAATATTCCTTAAGATATTATGCTTTGAACGAAAGCAAAGTGTGCAGAGCTAATGCAGTATCTGATACATGTTAATGTTCCGTGTATAATAAGAATGTAACAAATTATAACATTAATTTAATTGTGTTTCTTGATTTGTTTAATACTAATTGCAAATACAAATATTAACGAAACATCATTTTTTGCCTAATGTATATGTTATAACATTCAATAAGTGGATGTAACGGATAAATTTGACTATTCACTAACGAACAATATATCATAAAAAGGCGGAGAGATTTGAATACGTAACTTTTCCCCACGCAATATAAAATACGGATAAGTCGGTCGCATGAGCAGGGTGAGAAAACTCGAAATTGAAATGTGTGTATATGCAACAGATTAACATGTAGACTGGACAAACCGCATGCAGGATCTCACTCTTAAAATTTGAAGTAAGTCAAACTGACTTTAATTTTAGTAGTTAAGAATGTTGATAGTGTAAATACAAAAAAGATCTTTATTAATTCGTGTGCATCAGTTTATATCTACCACGTTGCTCTACATGGTTCACACTTTCTGGAAATTCAGGGAGAGTTAGGAAAAGTCAGGGAAAATTCTACTATTTTATACAATTCACTGACAGCTTTTGTTTTAATTGTATACGTAAAACACCACTTTGCGAAAATCCAAACTTATTAGAAAAAAAGTGCGCATTTTGAGTCGTGAGTTGGGAATAATTAACTTTCTTGGTTAGAGAAAGTCAGGGAAATAATTAACCAAATAAAAGTATGAACCATGCACTACTTGTTAAACGCAGTCTTATCTCAAAGCTGTCAACAGTACATTGCTTGCTTGTACTGTATATATAACAGTGTTTTAGGAGACAGTTTGAAAAGCCGATTAAATCTGTTCTTCGTGCTCAAAGGGTTAACTTATTAAAAAATGTGTACCGGGTGTCTCATCGCTCTTAATTTTTGAACGACATTAAACTTTCAAGTAAACTTTAGTAAGTATAACTAGCATAAGGTAAAATACCTTTTTAGGTCATTAAGGGCTTACCCTTAAATAGGGGTTGCTGGGGGTGGTTTTATTGTTGTATAGCAACCCCTAACAAGTTGTATATCATTTTAAAGAGGATATACAACAATTAATGAATCCCGCTAATAAGACCACTCTACGCATATTCAATCTAATGTTATGGTAAACAATAATGGTCGCAAATCGATCAAGAAATATGGAGTTAATATAGCCTACAGAACGCAAAACACCATGAACAAAATACTAAATCCCAACATAGTGGATTGTAATTAATTCGACATGCCCGGCGTTTAGAAAATTAATTGTAACAACTGTGATCACTTTTATATTGGTCAAACTGTTAATAGTATTAAAATATTTAAGAACCATGTATCAGCTTGGAAGAACAAGAAACCGGAAAGATCAAATGTAGCGAAACATATTTTAGAAAATGGCCACACCATAGGGAAAATAGAAGAAAACCTCAGCATCCTCAAGAATTATAAAAAAGGAAATGAAATGAATGCATGGGAAGAATTATTTATATTTAAAGAAAAATGTAAAAACAGAGATAAATTGATTAACGAACAAGTTAACATCGACTCTGGTGGCACATTTAGGAACCTGTATCCGGAACTTCCGGTAGCCAATAGGATATAAGCAAGGACGCCATTTTGATTCTGTCAATTCCCTCGTTGGCCTGATGATGACTGGTGTGACTGGTCGAAATCGATAGCCTAGTACCACCTTTTATATATATGTTAACCGTCTGTATGTGTAAATATCTGGTGTAAATCTAGTGTAAATATATCTTGAGTGTTGTAAGACGTCTTTTATTACATCCCGTAAAAAATAATGTATTTTTTTTATTTACCGGATTTAATAAAATACGTCATACAATACTTAAATATATATTTACACTTGTACTATATTCACATATCAGACGGTAAACATATTTAATTGATGATTTGGTTAAAAAGTTTATGAACTGTATATCAGATTGGAAGAATAGTAAACCGGAAAGATCAAACGTAGCGAAAAATCTTTAAGGAAATGGCCACAACATAGAAAATAGAAGAAAACCTCAGCATACTCAAGTATTGTAAAAAAATTAATGAAATTAATGCATGGGAATAATTGTTTATTTTTAAATAAAACGTAAAGATAGATATCAATTGATAAATAAATATATTAACTTCGACTCTGGTGGGACGTTTAGGAACTGGGATCCGGAACATCCGATAACCAATAGGATATAAGTAGTAGGGACGTGATTTTTGTTCTGTAAAATCTATCTTTGGCCTAATGATGACCGGTGTGACTAGTCGAAATCGATAGCCTTGTACCATCTTATATAATATGTTTACTGTCTGATATTTGAATACAATATAAGTGTAAATATATTTATCAGTGTTGTATGACGTCTATAATTACACCCAAGGCAGGAAAACCTCGAATCCTGAAAAGTTTCTAGTATCTTTAATTCTTTCTTTTCAGCTGAAAAATGCTTCTGTATAATGACAATCTCAATAGAGGTTTTGACAGTCTCTCGCCACTACAGCCAATAAGTAACTGTTTTTTTTCTGTCCCTTGCCACTAAAGAGAAAGTAGCAAGTATCATACGTTCTCTCAATCTTCTGGTCCGGATGGATATTTCTCAACCAGTTTTGCCTTGGTGTGCCCCACTGATGCATTTCATCTTATCTGAGAAGCAGGACACAATCAGTTCGATTGTTTTTCGTTGACCCCCGTTGTAATCAGAGGCAAGCCCATTCAGCATCGTCTGACATTCTCATTTTGTGCTCCATTTCTAGTATTCATCATTGACTAACCTTCAATTGTTCAAAATGCAAACTCGAATGTTAAAGATTGTATATCCACTCCTTTGAAATCCTCGCATATGTTAACTCCAATAAAGTACTCCAATGGTTTCAACAAAACAAACTTCTTTTGAGCAGCACAAAAAGAAGGTCGATATTCATAGTAGTAATGCCAGTGAAACAGGGCCACTCACCTAGTATTTTGGAGAAAACGAGGTTTCCCCCTCCGAATCTTCCAAATTCATAGGCTTAATTGTTGCCAATCAGCTTAGGCTCTACAACCACATAGACAATATTTGCAGCGTTCAGGAATTGTTGTTATAACAAGTCTTTCTAAAATAGCAGATAGCCGTGTAGCTCTTGCCGATTATTATGGCCTAATCTTTCCAACGTATCAGATGTAGTTGTTGGGTGGAGTGGTGAGAGTGTTCTGACATGTGTCTTTCGTGTTCATAAAAGAGCGGTGGGAGCTGTGTTTAAAAACTCTCGCCGTACTTCTTGCTAACCTGCTTTCAAGGAATTTAACATTCTTACTTTTGTATCCATAAACATTTCATTTCTATAACATTTCTGCATAGAAACACTCGTATTTTTCAACCCCTTTTCAGCAAACCTGGTAGTCTCAGAAACATAAAACCACCCAAACACATAACTAGTTTCTTCAAACATCACCTACAATACAATAGTATACAGCTAATTAATGTTCTCCAAGATATGAAGAAAATTTACAACACTGCGCTTTTTAGAAGAAGGCTTGAAGTTTTGTTGACTGAGCGAGTCTATTACAGCACAAGGAAATTTTAGAATTTAAGATTTAATTTTAGAATTTCCAGATAAAAATTAGGATTTATTTGATTTTTTATGTTAGTTAATGTAGGATTTTTACTATGATTTAAGTTTTTATTGTAACTCTATTGTACGGATCAATTTGTGTCTGTGTCCCAATAAAGATATTTCACCAATATGTGACTTGTGATACGTGACTTGATCCCGTAAGTAATAGCAACACGTAATATGCTAATCAAAAAAGTTGTTTGATTAGCATGAATTTTACCTAAAGACATTCTATGTAACAAATGTTTATATAACTATCAATTCCATAATGATTGGTTTCAGATCTTATCAAGTTGATGGTAAGAATATAAACGTAAAAGGACAAGAATAGAATAGAATTAGTAAAACCAGATAAATGAAGAAGATAACAATTTAATTTAACGAACAATACAACTACACGTAGAGGCACAGTTGTTTCATTTGGAAGAGTATATTTATTACTGAAGAAGAGCTTGAAATTAAATACTAAACTACACCAACTAGCAAAATCTTTTATATTAAATAGAAAAGGTATTAAAATCACTTGAAAACTCTAGATGCGTAGACGTCTGAAACAGTGATTAAGCGATTTAGTCATGAAATCTGACAAACGCTCTCATAAGTGTCCAGAATGTGGGAAATCCTTTACCCAAATAAGATATTTGAGGAGTCATATTATGTTAGGTATACATACAGGTAAACGCCCGTATAAGTGTTCAGCATGTGGGAAATCCTTTACACAGAAGGCTAATTTAAAGACTCATATGTTATTACACACTGGTGAGTGTCCTCATAACTGTCCAGTATGTAAAAAAACATTTGCACAAAAACGATATTTAAAGAATCATCTTTTAATACATACAGGTGAGCGTTGTCATAAGTGTCCAGCATGTGAGAAATCATTTACACGCCAGGACAGTTTGAAGACTCACATGTTAATACACACAGGTGAGCGTCCTCATAACTGTCCAGTATGTAAGAAATCGTTTACACATTCAGGAAGTTTAAAGCGTCATTGGTTGACCCACATTGGAGAGAGACCTTACAAGTGTCCAAGATGTGAGAAATCCTATACACGTACAAGTATTTTAAAGATACATATGTTAACTCATACTGGTGAGCGACCTCATAAGTGCCCAGAATGTGTGGAATCCTTTGCATATAAACAAAGTTTACAATCTCATATGTTAAACCATACGGGTCAGTTACCATACAAGTGCCTAGTATGTAAGAAATCCTTTAAATTGAAAAGGGGTTTGACCAGACATTCGTTGATACATACAGGCGAACGTCCGCATAAGTGTCCAATATGTGAAAAATCCTTTAGACGAATTACAAACTTAAGGGTTCATGTGTTAATACACACAGGTGAGCGGCCTTTTAAGTGTCCAAGATGTAAGAAATCGTTTGCACGATCAGGAAGTTTAAAGTATCATTTGATGACCCATACGGGAGAGGAACCTTTCAAGTGTCCAAGATGTGAGAAATTCTATACAAGGACAAGTAATTTAAAGACACATATGTTAACTCATACAGGTGAGCGCCCTCATAAGTGCCCAGAATGTGTGAAATCCTTTGCATATAAACAAAGTTTACAATCTCATATGTTAAACCATACGGGTCAGTTACCATACAAGTGTCTAGTATGTGAAAAATCCTTTAAATTGAAAAGGGGTTTGACAAGACATTCGCTGATACATACAGGCGAACGTCCGCATAAGTGTCCAATATGTGAAAAATCCTTTAGACATATTACAAACTTAAGGTATCATGTCTTAATACACACAGGTGAGCGTCCTTTTAAGTGTACAGCATGTGAGAAATCATTTAGACGCCTGGACGGTTTAAAGACCCACATGTTAGTACATGCAGGTGAGTGCCCACGTCCTTACAAGTGTCCAAGATGTGAGAAATCCTATACAAGTAATTTAAAGTCACATATGTTAACTCATACTGGTGAGCGACCTCATAAGTGCCCAGAATGTGTGGAATCCTTTGCACATAAACAAAGTTTACAATCTCATATGTTAAACCATACGGGTCAGTTACCATACAAGTGTCTAGTATGTGACAAATCCTTTAAATTGAAAAAGGGTTTGACAAGACATTCGCTGATACATACAGGCGAACGTCCGCATAAGTGTCCAATATGTGAAAAATCGTTTAGACAAATTACAAACTTAAGGGATCATGTCTTAATACACACAGGTGAGCGTCCTTTTAAGTGTACAGCATGAGAAATCATTTAGACGCTTGAACGGTTTAAAGACCCACATGTTAGTACATGCAGGTGAGTGCCCACGTCCTTACAAGTGTCCAAGATGTGAGAAATCCTTTACAATAGGAAGCAAATTAAAGTCTCACATGTTAACTCATTCGGGTGAGCGGCAAGAGAGACATATGTTGACACACAAAGGTGAGCAGCGTCAGCAGTGTTTTACATGTCAGAAACTATTTACTGTTGACGTAGTTGATCAACGTACTCATCAGTGCCAATCATGCCAGCAAGTGTTGCCATGTGTGGTGCTTCTACAACGCATATTTTAACAATGGAGGAAGCCCCTATGTCTACGTCAGTTATATATATGATTGATGACCTTCGCCAATTTAATCTATTAATAACATCAATTGTTGTCCCTAGAGATTTGTATTCTCGTCTGCAGGGAACTATGATAATTGTTGCTTGTTAATTCCTTGTTATTGTTTAAAAAGTAATCATTTATTGATATTTGATTTATTGATTTTGAAGTCAATCGCTGGGTTTATTCGTGCTAGAAGAGTTTGTTTTCTTTTTTTCAGAATCCATGCTAAAGAGTAAAGAAATAGGTTTAGGAATTAAATGAATGTTATATGTATTAGGTCTAAGTGACATTTATTTAGTAATTTGTGAAAGTCAGTTTTACCAGGTAACTGGGCGAGCTTTTTGATCACGTCCAAGTTTTTAGATTAATTGGTTATAAATATATTTATCACGGCTATTACTGAATTAACAGATACGATCTAAGGAATTTTTCAATCAATACGAAGTACTTGTAAATACAATGTTTTAAAATGTACACAATACTCATAATAGATTATTTATTTCATAGTAATTGTTCAGTACTCCAATATGGTAATTTTTTGCTTATACCTTTCTAATAGATTAACACGATTTATTATTAGCTATTATATCAAATTAAAATCTTTAAGTGTAATCATCAAAATTGCTATTCTAAAAAGTTTTATTGGTCATGCCTTTTACTATGAACAATTGCATCTTATAAATTTGTTATCAGTCTGTCATAATTGTGCTATCATGCCATCTTTGTTATCATACTTTGTTGTTACTCTTGTAATTGTGAATAAAAATATAGTTTTTAATTTTTAGAAATTTTATTTGATAAAGGTATGGAACTGGACCTATTTACAGTTGTTATTTTATACCGAGCAGCCTACAATGGTTGGCTGTTCAGTAGAGTGTAAAATGTCTTACAAAATAACGGTCTCCTTCGCATATCTACTATCCCATATTCACGCTCAAAATCTCCCAAAGTATTTCATTGGTCTTTGGATTTATTGTATTTTCATTAGCCACAGTACCACCCTTTTTGTATATTTATACTTTTTTTTATTTGTCTTGAATGTAGAACAGTTTAAGTGAAAATATACTTTGTAGTGTTGTGAATAGTTGTTTATCAATAAATCGTTGTAAGTCAATCACACAGTTTATTTGTGCTAGAAGTGCTTGTTTTCTTTATATGATAATCTATGTTAAAGAGTAAAATATAGTTTTAGGAATTAAGTGAATGTTATATGTTTTAAGTGACATTTATTTAGTAATTTGTGAAATTCAGTTGTCTTGCACGAGGTAACAATATTTTTAAATTTTTATCTTTTCGTGTGCTTTGATAAGTAAAAGATAAAAACATTAGTTTATTCCTTTAAATTATCATATTTGACCTCATCGGTATAAAGTACATATCTATGTTCTTAGATTACTGTTAATGAATATATTTATCATGGATATTACTGAATTAACAGATAAGATGTAAGAAATTTTTCAATCAGTATGAAGTACTTGTAAATACAATGTTGTAAAATGTGCATAATTCTCATAATACATAATTCATTTCATAGTCATTTATGCAGTACTCCAATAGCGTTATTTTTGCTTATTCCTTTATATTAGATTAACAAAATTTTTTATCAGATATTGTATCAAATTACAATTTTTAAGTATTAGCATTAACCTTTCAATTCTAGAACATTGAATTGGTCATGCCTTTTACTATTAAAATAGCATCTGTTATCAGTCAGTCATAATTGTGCTATCATGCTATCTTTATTGTCATACTTTGTTGTTACACTCGTAATTGTGAATAAAAAGAGTTTGTATTTTTCAGCAATTTTGATTGATAAAGGTATGGAACTGGATCTATATACAGTTCTTATTTTATATCGAACAGCATACAAAAGTTTGTTGGAGTGTAAAATATCTTATAAAATAACGGACTCCTTCACATATCTGCTATCCCGTATTCACGCTCAGGATCTCTCAAAGTATTTCATCGGTCTTTGGATTTATTATGTTTACATTAGGCTTAGTACCACCCTTTTTGTATAATTATAGGCTTGTATGTAGAACGGTTTAAGTGAAAATATACTTTTTGTAGAGTTGTGAATCGTTGTTTATTTTATCCTGTTTTTAATGTGCTGTATACATGTATATTCCCACATTATTACACTGATAAACTGCTTTCCATTGAATTTTAATAATTATGTTAAACATAATAAACGCTGGTTGAGTGTTTTATCTATACAATTCAAAATCTTAAAGCGCTAAAATCCGTTTAAAATTTACAAATAATTACATCCCCATTACAAGGCGATATTTTTCATATTTTATGTCGGAAGTGGGAACTCAGCCTTTAACGGTAACTATAGACATGCTACAACATTTAGAATATCTAGGGTTTTAGTTATATTTCCATAATTTCTAATGTAGATACTTCTCCTTGATTTTATGCCATAGATTATAATAGTAATCATTACAATTATTAAAACCTGATGATTATAAAATTCATTATATTTAAAACAATCTGTTCAGCTTACCTCAGTTTATCGCACTCAGTCCCTGATATCCCTGAAGTTTCTGAAATCGCGGGATAATTTAATTAATGAAAGGAGTTATTTTTATGTACTTCAAAGACTAAACAACAAATACTAACCAAATGTTTGTTTGAACTAACTTCTGTACAGGATCAACAATCCTATCCAGTAATACACAATCATCATTTTGATAAGAGATCAAATGAACTGCTTACCCGATTGTTACGCCTGACGTATCAATAAGGAGCAGATTCTGTGAATATCCTCATCATGTACATTCATCTTGCAGATTCTGCTCCACAGGTATTAAATGTTTTAACATAAATCGAATGGAGAACAAAAATAGGCTGAACTCTACAATTAACAGCTGGTGACACAGCAGAAATACACAGTACAGGAGCAAATAGATGTTACATATATAGTTAATGGCCTCTGGCATGAATATGCAGTATGCACAATACACATTGACGGGTGTTTTATTTTCAAAAACATAAGAAGAACATTTTCTCAAGTTCGAGCAGCAGGTCCTACCAGCTCTTCATAAAGTAAATAATTATGCTAATCTATTAAAATCCAGTATGTTTGTTATTAATGAGAGTGGGATAGCCATCCTGATGAATAAACAGGTTTTTTAAATCTTGTTTTTTGCGTGACAATGGTTCATGGTAAAACAGAACTTCATTGGTTAGAAGTAATTATCAATACATTTTAAACGGGAAGTGTTTAAGAATATCTAAACAACACGCTTACAAAATAAATATAAATGTATTTATAAACTGAATAGAATTAAAGATTTACTAAAATGAGTTTTATATGCTTACAATTACAAAATATTATACTAATTGATTTTTGTTTAAAGCTTAATTTAAGTTAATTTCGTTCTATTATTTATAACTACTTTTCTAACTACTTTAATTATGTTATACGAGTAAAACTTTGAAAATCAAGGCAATTCTTCATATACATTAATAAATTGTGTATTAACAGGTCCCATTTATAATTGTATTTACTAGTATTTCATGATATAAGTACTTAGGTAGTCCCAACAATTATGTTTAGAGTTAAACCAGTAGTATCCAATTATTTGATGGCTAGTCTGGATGTTATAATAGACACATTTTCTATAGGAATAGGGAAAATAATTAATCATAATCGTAGCAAACTTTAAATGTTTTATTTTTAAAATACATTCCTAACGAGGAAAGTACTGGCATACATTTAAAACTATTGTTTGCTCGTAAAAAATAAAGTATTTTAACAAATCTCAAGATAAATTGTACTAAGCACAACAAGCTGATATAATAGATATATGTATTAATGTTGCAATACATAGGTCTATTATTCTTAACACCCATCTTACTCCATTACCATAGACTGGTTTCTAGAATTGTAGAAACATGTAAGTGTGTAATTTGGAAACACTGAACGTAAAAACTTACCTTTACATTGCTGTGAGGTAACAAACATAACCTCAACCCCTCCACCAAATATAATAGGCAATGCCTTTGTGCTGAAATTAATTGGTAAGTTATTTCAAATTCGTTTACATATTTTAGTTTATATTGAATTGTCTTTCAAAGTCAATTAAAAGTCTAGTTGATAAACTATACCGTAGTTGAACTGTCAACCAAGAATGAATCTTGGCTCAAACTGTCCAACTTCAGTACTACAGAATAGCTAACGAACTATTAACTGCCTCACTCTCTTATTTACTTCACCGGTCTGCTCAGTCGATATATTTAGGGTTAACCGATGGAAAAAATACCTTATGAAAACAGCTTTAATAGCACATTATCGCTAATAAAATTCGCAGTGTTGCTGGTTGCATTTATTTAATTGATATACGTAATAATTGTTAACATTGTTGGTTAACTAACCAAGAAACAGTGAAATGAAGATAAAATAATTTAAAGTTTATTACAAAAGTTATATAGAAACGAATTATTGGAAATACCCATGTAGAACTACTACTACAAGCATTATAAAGTTGGTTTAAGTATTTACAATAAGAAAATTATAAAATTATTAATTTCGAATCAATATAATTATTTTGCATGCAAGGTAGTCTGTGCTGTACAAACCTAATTATAACCATTTAAACAAACATATTCACGATAGTATAAACTGAATAAAATAAATAAATGTCCTTTCAATATTTTCTCTATACATTCAACCACATATGATTATCAAACTGTAGGCCTAGTATGCAACAAATAATTGTTATGCTAGTTAACTTTAAACACATTAAATAGTTTGCATGATCAAAAATGTCCTTTAATATTACCTCTTCAGTCAGTAAATTATCAATCACTGTAGTTCACTCATAGCTCTTCTTGCCATTCTCTTTTACTAATTAATTTATTATACTACTCTGCAATCCAGCCTTTCGGCTACGTCTTCTTGCAGTTTTGGTTATGTCCTCAGGTTGCTGTATGTAAAGCGTTTAAAAAGGACATAGCACGGTAAACCCTTCAGACACGATTTAAAATGGTTATGACGGTGATCAACTACTGATTCAGTAAGAGGTTTCTTTCATATAACACACTTTGGTAAACGAGTTAGCTTCATCTTCTTGTATGGATGTTTTCCAGTATGTGTCAACACATGATACTTTAAAGTGCCTGATTGTAAAAATGATTTATCACATCTTGAAAACTTGAAGAGCACTCCCTAATATGTGTCAAACCATGATTCTTTAAAAGGATACTCGTGAAAAAGATTTATCACATCGAGGACAATTGAGGGGTGCTCAAAAGTATGTGTCAGCACATGTTTTTTAACTGCTCAATCCTTTAAAGGTTTTGTCATAAATAGGACATTTGTGACGCTTACTAATGTGCGTGGGCACATCCCAAACAGCAAGAGTCCTTGATTCAAGGGCAGATTTTGTCCTGTATTTGCCTAAAAGATTCCAGGTAAACATTTCAGCTAGAATCAGTTTTTTTAAGGTAAAAAAACGCAACCCGCTTTCGCAGGGCTTGATTTGTGCCTGTTTTGACCAAACCGAACTATGAGGCACCATTACGCATTCTTACCCATAGTGCTCTTCGATATACGCCGTGTCATCCCCATCCCCAATTATTCCCCATTCGCCATTTGCAATTGAGTTTTCGTTCCGTAGAGGTTCCGAGTAAAGAAAGTTACTAGTGTCAGTAGTGTCGTAGACTGTTTTTAAGTTTATTTAGTTATTTTTCTTTATAGTTTAAGTTTGGTTTCTTAGGAAGCAGAATATAAGAGGTAAGTGGATACAACATCTCTACTCATTGTATTGTATTACTTTAATAATATTATCAAGGATTAAGTTTTGGTTGGATTTTGGAATTCCTCTTTGAACACAAGTGCTACATTTTACACTAGAAATTGTGGGTACCTACCATTTTTGATTATTATTTTAAACTAATTTGATACTACCATGATTTTGTATAAACTCATCTCAACTGTAAGAGAGAAAAACATTTATTTATGATAAAAATAAAAATAAATTACATCTTGCTCATTTCAATTTGCTAATACAATGAATACTATACAATTTTAACTTACTTATTATTTAAATATTTATTTTTATTTTAACAGAACTTTTCATTGTCAAAAGTGAAATTAGGTATAATTTTGTTCTTATCAAAATTAAATTTTGTCCAAATATGTTAATAATGTTATTGTTCACTGTTGCTAAAACCATCTTAGGTAATACAGGTAATAAGCTACTTTAAATCATAGCTATGTTAAACCTTTCTTGATACCTTTATTGAAGGAGAATGTATATTAACGCTAACAGTATTGTAAAAAGACAAATTATAGTCTACATAAATATAAAAGGTGTAACCATGTTCATTTTTTCTACTGTTTGTGTTCATTCTTCATTATAATCCACTTAATAGTTGAAAACGCACGGAAAAGCCATTGGCTGACGGTGTACTAAGTATTTAAAACGTTTTTGGTTTTTGACATAATGTCTGAATTTCCAGTTTTCATTCAGTTGCATGAATATATTCAAGGTTTACTGCTAGGGGTTATCTGTAAAATTTAATAAACTGCATCTAAATTGATTTTGTTATAGCCCGAATTGAAATCGTGTATTATTTAGGTATCCATTCCAAAAATCTACGGATTCCCCAGAACACATTGCTGTTATTGTTAACTGCTCGTTACCTATTCCAAAATGGAATCCATTACCTACTGCGAAATGATTTTGTGTATTAGTTCTTAGTGTAAGTGATTAGTGTTTATTTAAATAGAATAAGTAAGGATCCCGGATAGTCGCGTTAAATGATTTACCCAAGTATTGTTTGATTAGAATAAATAAAAATAGAATTTATTTATTCTACATTAATATTAGCCTAATACACTTAAATTTTAAAGGACATAAATTACATTAAAACACTTTAAGTAAGATGAACTGTGTTAGCGCTATTAAAATAACTCTTTATTTACGGATAAAAATATATTCTGATTTGCTTATTTTTTCGAAGGACATATTTAATCGGTGTAAAAATATTAGATAAATAGACAAGATTTGGATCGCATAAGGGGATGTGATGTCAAATTAATCAGGTCCTATGTAGAAAACACGTAACACAATATTTTCTTGGTTGATATTTTCACTTACAGGTTGACTGTATGTAACTCATAAATTTGCGTACAACTTATAATGAAAATAATTTCCTTTTTTTAAAAAATCTACTGGTATATCACGTTCCCAGACAGCACATAATATTCTAGGAACATTCTCAGAAAGTTCTGAATGTGCCCTCAATGTGCCGGAATAATGAGAATATTCTACGCACATTCCCAGAACAAACATTTAGAACATTCTTTTTAAATATCCCAGAGAATGTTCTCAGAATATCCTTTTTTTACACATTATGGAATGTTCATAACTAATAAATTTCAAAAGTGCTGAGAATATTCTCAGAATATTCTGAAACGAATATTCTCCATATAGACAGACAGCACTTTCAGTAAACAGCGCTCGTCGCGCTCCCCACGGATCACGTGACAGCGGACTTTTATTAAACTATTGTTCTTCTGTCAACAAACTCGCCGCCATTTGCTAATATTTTCTACATTTGTTGTTTACCTTATTTCGGCTGTTATGAAAGTACTCAAGAAATCTGAATTTTGGAAGTGTTCATAACGATGGATAAAGGTAAATAAGCAGTTTTATAATAGTTATAATTAGTTTTAATACCTCTTTTTATTGTCAATATTCAACTGGACCCTGCATTAGTTCAATTTTCTTTGGCTTCAATCATGGCTAGGTTATGGTTAGTTAACTTTACAACTATTTTAAAGCTTTCTAACTTGTTCTTATTTCCTAACTTCACATGGCAGTCACAAATTTAATTGAATCAAGATATTTTAAGCTAAACATGCCCATATTCATAATGAACAATCAAATAACTTGGCCTATTTACTACAAGCATTGACTATGTATCCTGAAGAGCCAATGCTACAAGTCAGAGATATTTGTAAACATTTATAAGTTACTTTAAAACTCAAAAAACATGCAGGCAGCAATTAATTGTGGTTAATCCATAATCAGTCCATGCTTTGAAGTGCAATTATTCAGGCTTCTTTCACAACCATAACAGTTAAATTACTAACTTACAACTTGGAATACCTACCGGTACCTAGTTAAAATAGTTTACTAGTTGCATATCATTTTTGTGTGGTTACAACAGTTATGAATTAATACATCGGAGGGTTAATTATGGTAGGGTTATTAATTGGTATTAATTAAGGGGTTAATTTATTTTCAACCCATTTTCTTATAGGCCTACTGTATTAAAACTACATTAGAATGAGTTTCAAGTCGCTATTTTTTTCTATAACCCTACAAATGTCTTATGTATCGATGTTTTTTCCTAGGAGTAAAGGTAAGTGTACAGTAAATGATTAAATATTATTGATTTGTGTGGGCTACCACTTGTTGTACAGGGCGCTGAAGCGGTTAGGTTAAAAATTTTATGTTACATAACTAACATAACCTTATTTTAACAGCGCAGCATGCTGTTTCATGTACTTGTGTTAAAAGTATAGGCCAATAGGCCCAACATCTTTTAACTGCTGAAAATTAATTACTGATAAAGGCTAACTAATGTAGCAATTGCCATTTTTTTTAATTGTTTCGATAGTAACGTCACATTCGGTTAAAATATTCATGGTACCAAAAAATCTGTGTTGAAAATAATCAAACCACTTATGAATCCATACCCGTTATTCAAATACCAATAATACCTAAGTTTAATACATATAGAGTGTTATAATACGGGAACTTAGGTACTGCATATTTATATACCTAAAACACAACTATTTTGTGAAATAACTTTTAAAACTTCAAACTATTTTTTAAAGATAGTAAGCTTCTTTTTTGTTGAGGAATTCTTAAGTTACTCATAGTACGGTAGGGTACTAACATATGTATATATATATATATATATATATATATATATATATATATATATATTTGTATGTGTACCTAATAACTATGTATAATGTAGGCTTCGACATATTTGAATCCACCAACAGAAACCTAAACATTTTAAACATCCGGATAAATGTACAGTTAATTAACACTTGTTATTTATTTCAGATGAAACTTATATCGGAACACTTTCACTCGTCACAAGTAAGCCTGACAGACCCAGGAGCTTACCGTTGGATAATGACTGCCCAGCATCGATCAATTTGAAAGGTACCGTATTTTGATAGGGGGATTAAATTTAAGTCGTGGCAGTGCCCCCCCAGTCATGATTATAAAAGTAGTCTGTTTATTTTGAGTAGATCTTACCACTACCTAATAACTGGTATTGCTATCAATTAAATTTGGTCATATTGCACACAGACTTTTCTAAATAGGTACCTACCATAACTTAGTATATGCATAGGATTACAATATTTTTTGTTCTGGGGTGGAATACCCAGCTACACTCGATATTAAATTAGGCCCTATTACTTTGGTTTTAAAATTCTGTACATGGAGGGTTAAATTTACTTTGCTCTTCACCATCCTTATAGGCCTACATGGTTCACACTTTCTAAAAAGTCAGGGGGATTTGAAAATGCTCAGGGAAAATGCTGGATATTTTATACTAGCCAGGGAAAGTTTTCAATTTAATAATAAATGCAAAGTAATAGGCCCACCTTGCAAAATTAAGAATTTATTAGATTTTTGTTAACACGTTCGGTGTGACGCAAAACTTCCGGCGGTTTCTTGGTAAGAAAACAAATGTAATTATCTTGATTAAACCAGCTTAACACATTGAACGGGTTAAAACACTTTTTTATAGTGCAATGAAGACTAAGTGAACCTTAAATAAAGGTAGGGCCTAATGAATGCAAGACAATAAATGTTTTGGACTACAGCCAACTGTAGCCTAAACATTGAAATAAAAATAAATAAACACGAGAATGTTGTACGGTTATAGGAAAGGTGGAGGCCAATACAAAAATAATTTATGTTATTGATAATATGGTGTAAATGAATTGTCCATTCTGAGTTGAGAGTTGAGAAAATTTACTAGCCTATTTTGGTTAGGCGAAGTTGGGGAAAATTTATTGTTTTGGTCAGGGAAGGCACTAAAGTCATTAACCAAATAAAATAATGAACCATGTTTTGCGAATTCTCTTTAATTTTGGAACCTTTGTATGTGCTGCATTCTGTCTTCATACTAATAAAGTAACTCAAATAATAAAACATTAAATAAGCTTAAGATCAAATTTAAATATCTTTTCACCATGACATTAATGGTAATTTTATGTATTTACATTGGGTACCTAGGCCTTACCTTTATTTACAGAGCCTGCAGGGTTAATCCATTTCAAATCACCCAGGCCATGTTGCTCAAAATTGTTTATTTTCCTGAATTTTTTATCATGAGTTCCCAATAGGGACGACTGATATATAAACGAAAAATGCGTTAGAAAATAAAACTAGAAATTAAAAAAAATATCCAAATAACATGAATTTGGATTACGGACACGGATTAAATCAAACTTAATTACCCATTTTAAATACATTACCTAAATGCACAAAAATAAATCCAATACCAGACCCAACAATCCTGCGAAATTTCTCGATTAAAACACCAAATGGAGATACCGCCCGTCTGTCTCCTCCCAGCAATTCCAGGAATATCTGCATTGGAAACAGTAGAGTAGGTGCCACCCCTACTGGCATTCCTGAGGTTTCTAGAATGGCCGTGAACCAGGTCAGGTCTGTTTACAACCTATGGCTGCTCCTACGCGACACCTATATAAGCGGGATAGTCAGACGAGCGCACCAGTCAATGAGTGAGCTTTTAATACGTTTTCGCTACTAATTCACGTCGCCCTGAAGTTGTATATCGTAATAGGCCTATATCCGAAACGTCAGCCAAAAACTTCTTCGTAATCTACACGGACTAACCAGGAAATAAACTTCATGAGTGTATCTTCGGACCGTGGAAGCCTACACTATAAAAAATACTCCTTAGTAGCTTATCCAATGGTTGCTAAAGACTATACTATAAAGAGTTACTATATTTTATAAATAAGCACCATATTTCAGCCGTCACCATATTTAATGAAATTTTAAGTGTTCCTATCGTCTTGTTTTGTCTGATTTTGGGCATGTTATGGAGAAATTTCTCATTCTAAAGCTCTTCCATATGCTTCTGTTGTGGTTGTGCCCAGGTTGAAGGTATAATTATCGAGAATAAGAAGAAATATCCAAAAAGCCTTGTAGCTGGTAATTTCTACAGCTTGTAAAGCCTATAAGTTTTTAACCGTTAATCCTATGGCAAAATAGGAAATTTAATTATCTCCAATTATATATCTAGGACAGTTGGCTAAAACTAATAAATAAGGAAATGTGAACAAAAATCATGGAATTTCAAAATTTCACCATGAAATTTCCCCTTAAGAGGCTTCCCCACCGCCCGCTCACCATCCTCGCTCGGGGACTTTAAGTATGATGTGCAGAAGGGGGTAACAAACAATCCTACCATTTTCAAAACTCTGGGATAATACATGATAGCTACAGCTCAGGGCTAAAACAGTGGATTATTATGATATTTTTCCATTACTGGATATACAATGCCCCCTAAAGGGATATATTATTGGATATATCCCCCCTTCCCTTCACCAGTAATGGATATTATTCATAAAAAGTTAAGGATCCAACAGCCATCACCATTTTTAGTATCTGGGTGAATGTGTTTCAACTTAACATTTGTTTATACTCTGATTAGTAGCTTTTCGATGAAAGAAAGTCAAAACGGGACATTGCAAACGAAAATTGATGATGCGGCAAGCAGTAAGAAGTTCAAAGTTCATATGCCGCTGTATTTTCTGTCACTAGTTTTTCAAAAGATGTTAATACGTAGAATGTAAAGGCTTAAAGTTAAAAATTAAAGTACAACCATGGTTATTCTTTGGCTATGGGTTTTCATTAGTTCATGGGTCATTGATGGTAAGCATTGAATTACAGATAGTTTTGATGCTTGGTCGAGATGTGCGGACAAAACCATTGTTAAAAACTGTGATTGTCTTTATATTTTAGATTTATTTACTATACCACACATTTTTGTTGCAGAACAATCCATGCTAAAAATATCAGTGGCGAGGAAGAAATCTAATTAGTGGAAGATAATTTTGAAAGAGGATTAAGACTGATATTATAGATTTCATAATTGTTACAATTTATATTTTTAAATAAAACGTTTCAACTTTTAATTGGATTTATTTTTTATCCAAAATTCTTATTGTATAAATATTTTACATACAAATTTTGATGACTTAACATATATAAAAAATACAGTTTTTATGATTTTGACCATTTTAAAGTTTGTAAACTAATTTTAAACAATTTTTAAAAGTCAGCTTGTTATGTTTGCACAGATAATTTAAAAATAAATCATCGGTTATGTGTTAAGTATGAAGTTTAGAACATAATCAACAAAAATGTTTGGTCAAGGTTTTTATTTCAAAAGTGTATCTTGGCACATAATGAAATGTTAAATAAAATTATTTATTTATTATAAATGTTAAGATTCCTAGTTCACGATAGAATGAGTACTTTGTCTACGGTATATGGAATATTTGAAACAAAGTGACTACATACACGTCCAATGTAAGGGCAAATTTACTTCGCTACCGCTTAGGTTAGGTTAGGTTACGTTATGTTAGGTTATGTTACTTAGGTTAGGTTAGGAGGTTTTCTGGCTCTCAATTTGTTTTAAAAATCACAGGAAAAGTAACGTACAGTGCATAATTTGGAACGGACGTGAACAGTAGCGGCTCACGTCGGACGTGTACGTAGCCTCTGCCTATTTGAAATAAGTTGGTTATTAAAATGGTAAGCACTATAGGCCTATTTTATTCGACAGCTGTTTATTAATTCTGTGCTACAATTTCATTTAAGAGAAATTCTCACCTTTATACACCCCTAAAAGGTGTTAAACCAGTCATAGAACATTACTCAACCATATTTGTTCTATGTTTATTCCAGGTTTGTGCCTATAATGTAATAGTTAATACTGATCGAACATTCTCAGATTATTCCTAAATGTTCACAGACTATTCTCAGAATATCCCTTTAGAACATTCTGTGACCGTTCTCTGCAATATTAAACTGAATATTCTAGAAACATTCTGGATTGTCCCAAGAATATTCTTTGAATATCCATTTAGATAATTCTATGAACATTCTCTGTACTATTTGGCTGAATATTCCTCAAATATACTAGATGGTTCAAGGAATATTCTCAGAATATCCATTTAGAATATTCTGGGAACATTCTATGTAGAATCAAACGGAATATTCTATGGATGTTCTGGAATGTCCTACGAATATACTGAGAACGTTCTTTTGAATATTCTCGGAATATTTACGAGGTGGGACATAGAATATTCTAAGGTTGTCTTAAGAATCACTATAGAACTTTCCAGAATATTCCGTGTTTATACCGAATATTCCACAAGAACATTCTGAGAATATTTATGGGATAATGCTGTGCTGTCTGGGTTATGGTATTACGCACAAGACGTAAGACAGGCAGTTAGTCCGTATGCCTATAAATTAATCTAATAAGGTTAAGCTGCAAAAGTAATTTGTTTCAATACACGGCAGCCTCTAGAATGCCATGTTTAGTAGTTGTAATGGGTTCCTTTCAATGTTTAATAACGGTTTAAACCCCTTTTATTCAGGGGAATAGCGTATAACAGACGTGTTGTCACAACTTAAACATACAGGATAACCATCCAATCTATCTAAGAGGCCCGGTGCAATTCAGGAATAATGGCTGAGAGAAAGAGTTTATGTGTAGGGAGAAACAGGAAAATGAGTTTTCAACAACACAATGTAAGTCATGTTTTGGGGCGCGCAGTCGTCGGCACGACATAACTGCACCTGCGGTGTAGAAGTTATTAGAATGACTATCGTTAAAAGTCTACATATAAATTACACTACGTTAAACATTTAAACACTACATTAATTTAAACTACATTAAAGGTAGTTTAAAAGTCCAATATAAATTCTTTATTATCTATCTTCAATGGTCTAGATATTTATAATTGAGTCTAAAAATGAGAACCATTATATAATAAGTCACAATTCAAAAAATTAAAATTTAAAAACTTCAGTAGAAACTTACACATTTCGCAACACATAACAATACTTCTATCACAGCAAACCTGTGTACATAGCGGACTTTCAATGTAAATATAAAGTAGCAAAGACATTGCCTAACTTATAAAAATATATTATATACTTAAGTGAGTAAAATGTAATGATAAAATAGTGAGATATACATTTTATTATCCTATATGATAATAACATTGAACAGAATACGTATGCTCTAACGAGGAAGACTTTAAAAAGGTTTTCGTGCAAGTATAAATAATACCACAACCACATGAACGCATAACAGTTTGATCTAATTACCATTTATTTAAATAAACTAACTTAATGTTAGCTAACCTTGTCACACATGTAAAAATCTTACCATATCCAAAATTGTGTCGGTTCATACAGGGTATAGTGTTTGGGACAACCCATCTTATGATTACATTAACCTAAACATTGCTTAGTTAAAGTGGACGGTTACAACAAATATTACCTCTTACATATTATTTAGGCTCCGGCAAAGGTTTCATAACCTCAAACATCTAGTCCTTTACAGTAACGCTGTATGATGATTTACAAATTAAGACTGATTCCGACTACATTTAATAATCGTTTTCTGTACTAGGATATATCGGTCAAGCATTGTAACAGTAGTTGATGTAATTTAGAGAACCAACTTCACCAATACTTCACGATAAGACATACTAAGTTATTGAAATGAGATGAGACTGAGACTGCGAACTAGAAAGAATGAAATTGCGAGCTTACAGAATGTTTACATTTGTTGACATACTATAAAAGACGTCGGAAATATACAAATATTTTCATGTTTACGTGGTACTGGAAATAAAATGGACAAAAAGCCAATTTCAACCTTTTTAAACATTGTTGCCGTATTGCGCATACAAGAGTAAAATATGATCTTGACAAGGCTCTAGGTATTGAGCTTTGTATTTCATAGTCGATTTTATTATTTTTATTGAACAAATTTGTGTAAGTAAACGTTTTATGACATGATGCATATGTGTATTGTATACAGTGTAAAATTCTTTGAGGGGTTAGTTTCTGTTCAAAGTTTTAAATTTTTACTTTTATAATTGTGACATGTTCAATGGTACTTACCAGTAGTAGTCCAAATTACAAATTCCAAGTCCATAGCGGTATTTAAAGTGTTTCATTATTTGAATTTCAAAATACTCCTGAACCATTTCATTCCTGATTATGTTCAGTAAAAAGGTAACGTTAAAGTTTTAGAGAAATGTTTCATATAGGTTTAGTTATTTAACTGGAAAACGTAAATCTTCTCCGCGATAGAGAAATCCTTATATTTCAACTGGACCTAAAACTTATCAATTTCGCGTTCTATACTAATTGTATGGTTTATGTTGCACACCCTTTTTAGGTTAATTATTTAGGCATTTGTATTTGTTAACAACCAATGAGATCTGTATATTTTTTACCACATTAAATTGCTTCCATATGCATAATATCAAGAAGAAAACAGTTTTTCCAATCCTAGGCTGTGAAAATTGAATTAAAATTTTCCTTCTTGAAAATATTACTTATTTTGTAAAACAATACGTATTACAATAAATTTACCGTAGTTACTGGTACTTTTAGATAGGTAAACTAAGTTTAATACAATATACAAATTATGTGTCTGAGTTTTTTTTAATAATAGATCAGTTATTGGGTGCATTAATTTATGTAAACTTTAAATTTGTTTATACAAATTTTTAGAACAGTTGAGTACAATATAAACTAGGCTAGGCTATACGATAAAAATCACGGATGTTTAAGTAAAAACAGATAAGGTTGTGAACAATGCACTTTTCTCATGCTGTGTTTATCTGCGAAAACAAGGCAGTCACCTAAATTGAGATTTATTATTTGTTACTAAGATGTAAATGATATATAAACATATTCAAAATTTACTTTATCGGTCGAGTGCCAGAAGGTGGATATTAATCACTCTAAAAACTATAAGGATATATAAGTTTTATTTAAGATATTATTGAGGACTTTTGTCATCTCTGATTAGAGAAAAAAGTGTTCACGTTTCGGGATCTGGAATCTGCTTCCGTTTCAAAGTGACCGATTCACAAAAGCATAACCGAACATCAAGCAAGACAATAAGGCACCGGCACATATTTACAAAGCCCGAGATTTTTTGGTTTATTTAACATTCAAAATTAATATTTCATAAAACGTACAATTAAGTTGAAAGCTGTTTACCGGACAAGGAATTATCCAAAACTCAATAATTAATTTAAATAAACTAACTTAATAATGTTATCTAACTTCATCACACAAGTAGAAATTTTGCAATTTCCAAAATTGTGTTGGTTCATATAGGATATAGGGTAGGGTATGGAGCAATACATCTTTTAATTACATATCATTAAACATATATCATTGTCTAGATGAAGTAGACGGTTGTATAAAACAACAAAGATTATCTCTTACATATTATTTAGGCTTCGTATAATGTTACATAACCTCAAATACTGTAAATAAAATGAACAAATAATCAAATTAAAACAACCTTTTCAAAAACTTTTGCCGTTTTGCGCATACTAGAGTAAAAGATGAACTTTTCTATGCTTAAGGCATTGATCGTTGTATTTATTTTTGTGTCTTATAGTTGATTGTGTTATTTTCATACAACAATTAATGTAAACTTTTTATGACTTGACGCATATGTATATTTTACACAGAGCAAAATTCTACCAGTACGATAATTAGAATTATTGTCATTGTCAGCTGCACGTAAGCAATCCCTGGCAAGACGTTATTACTGAAATTGCGTCCCTGGAATTGCTGAGCTGATACGTTAGTCGACTAATAGTACGTCTTTGAGTTGTTGGGTTAGTTTCTACTCAAACTTTTAAAATTGCTACTTTTATAATTGTGACATATTCAATAGTACTTACCAGTAGAAGCCTTAATTTCAAATGTCAAGTCCATAATGGTAATAGAGTGTTTCATCAGTTGAATTTTAAAGTACTCTAGAACCATTTCATTCATAATAGTAAGGTTATGTTCAGTAAAAAGGTAATAATAAAGTTATTTTAGTAAAATGTTCAATATAGGTTTAGTTATGTAACCGAAAAACGTAAATCTTTTCCTTGATAGAGAAATAATCATACTTCAATTGGACCTAAAACATATTTATAGAACAATTACACTTCTATTCTACCCCAGCAGCACACATCGTTGGGCCAACGTCGGCATTGTAGGATATGATAGGGAAATGGTCGGTTGGCATTAACGCGGTTGGGCCAACGAACCAAGCGTTGGCTAGCCCATGTTGGCAAATCCAACCATAGCCGACGTTGGGCCATCAAACGCTATTGTTGGCAAATCCTACCATTATATTATTATTGTCAGCTACTTATTAACCATCCCTATAAAGCAAAAACGACCAACACCAATGATTACTGTCGACAGCGGTAAAATATTGCGTGCTATTAGTTACATTTGTACTTAAGTTTTAAAATGTTGACTTTTCAAATAGTCCTTCTCATTAGAAGACTTTTTAAGACTGGAAGCTGCTACAGTAGGACTTTTTAAGGTATATTCTAGAATCATCTTATTTGTGTGATTGAGGTTAGGTTTAGTAACAAGGAAAGTAAACAAGGAAATGATCAATATTCAGTAATCTGTAGGATAATTATATCGTCCTCCTGACACCAACGATTTTAAAGATTTTTTTAAATATTCGAAATAATATCCTCATTTCGAAAATGGTACTCATTTTTCGTGGAAATGTCGGGAAAACCGGAAAAAGGGTAAAACCTGGGAAAACGGCCGATATATATTTATTTTCAAATATTAAGTTGTGGGCACTAAAAAGGTTCGGAATTCCGAGCTGAACACGATTATGTAAATATTTTTTGAATCCGATAGTATTTGAGCGGAAAAAACGGGAAAATCTTTGATAATTGTTTAATATTACATAGGTTGTGGGTGCTCAATTTGTGCGGAATTCCGTCCTGAACACGAATATGAGATGTGTTTTGCAATTGAATAAGTTTTAAGCAAGCTATTGTTAACAACGTGTTAAATCCACTCAATGTAGGGGGCGCGTTGGGATTATAGGGTAAGTTAATTGGTTGGGGAATTTTCTTCAGACTAGATTCAATTTACTGAAAGGAAATTTTTAACAAAAATAGGAAATTTTTTCCACAACGGGAAATTTCCCCCAAAAACGGGAATTCCGCTATGAAGCGCTCTGCAGAGTTAGGGTAAGTTAGGTTAAGATAAATATACATAAATTATTTACCTGATACAGCAAATATGTATTTATCTATCATAACCTATCTTATCCAAACTCCACAGAAAGCTGTGTGGGAAATTTACCCTAAAACGAGAAATTTTCCCTTAAACGGGAATCCCGCTAAACAGAGCTCTGCGGAGTTAGGTTAGGTTATGACAAATAAATACAAATTTGCTTAAATACTAAATCAGGAAAATTGTGTGTAAATTTATCTTAACCTAACCTAATCTAACTCCACAGAGCGCTGTACAGCGGGATTCCCGTTTAAGGGGGGGGGGGGAGGGGCAAAATCCCAATTTGGTGGAAAAATCCCATGTTGTAGTAGAAAATACAGTTATGGAAAAAATCCCGTTTTGGGTAAAATTTTCCGAAAAAGTGAAAATTTCCCATACAAATTTGCTGTATCAGGTTTCAATATTTTGTGGATATTTATCATAACCTAACCAAACCTAACTCCGCAGAGCGCTGTACAGTGGGGTTCACGTTTAAGGGGAAAATTTTTCGAAACTAAAAAAAAATTCCCGTTTTGAGGAAAATGTTTCGGTTTTTGGGAAATTCCCCGTTTTTGGAAAATTGTCCCGTTTATTGGAACCTTTTCCCGCTTTGGTGAAAATTTTACTTTTAATAAATGTAACATAGTCTGAAGAAAGTTCCCCACCCAACTACCTTGGGATCCCACCGGGCCCCCTAGATTGATTGGATTTAACATGTTATTGACAATAGATTGCTTAACATTTATTAAATTGCGAAACAGGTTTCATATTCGTGTTCAGGTCAAAATTCCGCATAATTTGAGTACCGACAACCTATAATATTTAAAAAAATTGTAAAAGATTTTCCCGGGTTTCCCGCTCAAACATGTTAAGATATAAGTAAATACAATGACATATTTAGAAAGAAGTTTCTTGGATTATGGTTCCGTATACGGGAACTTCTGGAATGTTGTTTTGTAGATGTACTGGATTTCTTTTAATGTTTAATCAATTGTTTTGTAAATTTTTCCCACGGAGAACCGTTATTATATCACTAATTTATCAATATTAATCACTAAATAATATATTTTTATGAAACTAGGCAAGTTGGTTTCCTGTTGGAAAGAAATTCCATGATAAACTTGCTAAGAAGACCTACGCAGGTATGCTGCGATGGAGATTTGTTGCGAAATGTGTATTTTTTAACAGTTCAGAGTTCAAACAGCAAGTTGTAAATAAAATAATTGACAGACATTTGTAGAGCTTTTAGCCTAGGCATGTTTATTCCTAAGAGTTAGTTAGGAGGTAAGAGTTATGTTCGCAGGAAAAATTCTGTCCGAGGTTATAGAGCTGGTGCATAATATCAACAACCAATATAGAAGTGTTGCCAACCTTATAGTGGTCCATAATGATACAGTTTAAAAACTGCCCCTATACAACTTGTTCCTATTTACTGTTTTCAACTTATTAAATTAATAGAAATAAATAAGTTTTATGAATGTAACTATATATTTAATATTTAATTCCGTAATCCAATCGGTCCCCATGAAATATCTCGAACTAGGAAGAAGTTAAATAAGGTTATGACGATTCATTTCAAAGCTTGAGGGCCAATGACGGTGGGAAAATTATCAGAGATGTCAAACATTATGTGGGCTACGCCCCACTGGACTTCAAAGGTCCAATGATTTTCTTATGGAAATATCACTACAGTGTTTTTATTACCAATCAAGAACTAATGATCAGCTATGATTATCCACTTACATAAAAACCATATGTTAGGTGCTATAGCCCCTGTAAGCCACTATTAGTTGTTATTTCTCAATTAAAATTCAGTAGTGGTACCCGTACAATTAATATCCGGTTTTTCCAGCAACACTGAACATTTGATTGGTGACAACCTGACCGAAAAGCTATTTTTATGAATGTATTTTCCGCTTAGCTAGAAAACCCGAAATATATCGACTGAGCACGAGCATACCTGGAGAACGAAGTATGGCTCTTTACGAATCTTGATTGTCAGCTACTCATTAACTATCCCTGTCAAGACGACCAACGACGCTGATTATTGTATTCTGATTTTAAAGTTTGCGTAAAATTAGATAAATTTCTACTTAAGATTTTAAATTTTGACTAATTGAATTGTAACTCATTAAATAATACTTCCCAGTGGTAGATTAAATTACAAGTTTAAAGGCGATTGAAATTACCAACCTACTAAAGTATTTCCATTGGACTTTTTTTGACGAAACTAGGCTCTAGAATCATCAGAATTGTGTGATTGAGGTTAGGTTTAGGTAAAGGGTTGGCCTGCCTAATGTTCTACAGGCCTATTCAGTAAGATGTAGGTGTAGTTTAGAAACAGGAAAAAGCACATTTTGTCTCTTATTGAGCAATACTCTGTCTTTAACTAGACCAAAATCATATCTAAAAAGACAACTTTCGAGCGTGTTCGATAGTTAATGAATCATTTATGCCCCACACCGCAGTAATGGTAAATATACATTTTTATTTAGGGATAGATACTAAAATATTTAGTATAAATACTTTCAAGGACAAAAGCCTGTTGATATAGGTTATGATATTATTAAATGCAATAACGTTTAACAAAATAAATACCTTTAGTTAATTGTTCCGTATATGGTAACCTCTGGAATGTTGTGTTTTGTAGTTGTAATGGATTTCCTTCACTGTTTTATGACTGTTTCTTCAATATTTTCTTGCGGAGAAGTGTTCTATCGATATTTTACACAACTTAAACATGCACGATAACTATACAGTCTATCTAGGGATCATGGTTAAACACAAGTTTAATAGGTGGGGAGAAATGGTTATGATTAGGGAGAAATAAGGGTAACGGTGAACCGCTGCCTGTGTGTAACAAGTTGTTTAAAAAGGGAACCTGTAGCCAGGCCACACCAACAGAGGTTTCTTGTGAACGTCATAAAAGTTCCGATTTCAGATGGTCAATAATAGTCATTCTAAATCCCCGTCCACTGCAGACGGCACTTTGACGGTGCGACTCCAAAAACTACCTGTGTTGTGAAAAAAACTTACATTAACTTATTTCCCCTGCAAAGTTACCATTATAAAGTTACCAAAATATAAATTGTTCATTTTGAAATTATCATTGTGTTTAAGACAAAATCACGGATTGGTCTGCCTTATTTGAAAACAATTTTATTAAAAATTGCTTATATAATAGACAAGGTTTAATCGTTTTTTTCCCAAGTCACGGACTCAAATACCCAAAATTTCACACTTTTATATTTCTCTTTTAGGTTAGTATTTTGTATTTAATAGTGCACATTAGCCCTGATGTCTAATGCGCCTTGATTACTGGTCTAATTACCCGTCCTTGATTGTATATAATAGATTATAAGGGTAATATTACAAATTATTAAAACCTTATAATGACAGAATTAATAATATTTAAAACATTCTCTTCAGCTTACCTTAGTTTATCTCACTCAGTCCAAAACTCTGAAATATCGAAATATCTAAAATGTTAAAAGGAGTTCTACATCAAGTACTTGAAGGACTTAACTCCAACTACTAAGAAAATGTTTAAAAACTAACTTCTGTAAAAGATCAACAATCCTATAAATTAATACACAATCAGGATTTTAATAAGAGTGAATTCTAATGAACTACTGAACCGATTGTTACGCCTGACGCATTAAAAAAATAGGTTGAATTGTATATTCTACGAATATTCTCATAATTTACATTCATCTTTCACACTCTGCTCTACAGGTCTTCAAAGCCTTAATGCAAATTTTATGGAAGAATAAACATAGCCTGATTTCCACATTTATTATCTGGTGACACGGTAGCAATACACACCATAAGAGCAAATAGATGTTACATATATAAATAATACAATATAATAATAAATATTGTTATATAAAATTATATATGTAACATTATATATAATATAAATAATGTTACATATATAATATAATGGCCACTGGAATGAATATGTAGTATGCACAATACGCTCTGAAGGTGTTCTAACTTTTAAAATATAAGAAAAACATTTGCTTGAAATCGAGTCGTACTACTAGTTCTTCATAAAGTATATAAATATTCTCATCTTTATCAAAAGGCAATATTGTAAAGTTTTTCGATTATTTTTTGCGTGGTACATAGTTACAGGTGAAATTGGACATCCGTTTAACGTTATATGCAATTATTCGTAAATTGCTAATGAACAGTATTTCAGTACCGTATATAAAATAAAACACACAGCCAACAAAAATGATCATATACTTCAAACTGGATAACATTAAATTTCTACTGAGAAAAGGAGCTACTCAAGCTTCACAAGGAAGATATATCTGCCCTTGTTCTGGGCATCAATCATCTCACTAAATACATTTGTTAGCACCATGGAATTTGAATAAGATTTAAAAAATAAAATATCACATCAACCTATTTTCTTTTAATGCTAAAGTCCAATTGTTTTATTATTTATGCCTTTTCAATTGTTTTAACGAAGATAGGAAATGTCACTGTACAGAACTTTAAAGAATAAGGTAAATGTTCATAGACGTATATAAATTGGGTTAATAAAGACCACATATATTTTTAAATCGTATTTATTAGTACTCTAGTTATAATTACTTGGAGAATCCCATACATTATGGTTAGAGTTAATGCAGTATTATCTAGTCCTGGACGATTAGTCTGGGTGTAATAACGAAAATCCGTTCTTCAGGGGTTGAAAAAATGTTTAATCATAACTATTCGTATTCAAGTTTTAAAATTTTATTTTGTTGATACATTTCTCACTAGAGTACTGGCAAAAATTTACAACTATCGTTTGCTGGAGCAATATATCTTCGTTAACAATTAAACTAGAGTTGTATGATATAAATAAGTTATACAGTAATCATGTTCTAAGTACACAATTCATACAGTATAGCCTGTAAGTGTATCCTAAATGATTACACGTGTAATTCAGTAACAGACTCTAGTAAGACAAAACGACTAATGCAATGAGTAATAAGGTAGATTACTATTCTAGGTCAAACATGTCACAATTCCGTGGGAGACGAAAACTGATACCTTCACTGTTTAACACAGTAAAGGTTTACATGTTGATTATTGAACAAGTTATATAAGAGGTTAAACCAGTGATACAACATGCGTTTTAAACCTTGCTGGCATGATTGATAATGGTGAAAGCGTTGATCAACTACGTCAGCAGTAAAGAGTGTCTGGCATCGATATTACTTCTGTGGGGGCTTACGGTTATATGTTAACAAATGTTTCTTTAAGCTACAGAAATGTTTAAGGGATTTCTCACATGTTGCACACTTATAAGGACACTCTCCAGTATGCGTGATAGAATTTTTTTTGGGTGACAGAACTACATAAATACAACTTAAATACACAGTTTAAAAAATTATACTTCACACATCAACTAAAAAAAATTATTTTTTTTTATTGTTAACCTACTTTTACCCAAACATTTAGAATTTGTGGGATATTTCGAAACATTTGTCAAACTGTAATATTATTATCGTATTCTAAATTAAATTTCAAGTAATGAAAAATAGGTTTTAATGAGAAAGACACCACATAAACACTTATTAAATTCATTAGAAGTGTAAAGTTATAATTTTCTTTAAAAAACTAAAAATGAAAATATCATGCACAATTCTTAAAAAAAATAATTATAGAGTAGCAAATGCTATAAAAACTGCTTCAAAATGTGGGCTTTCAGAAGATATGATACAACATTTGATTCGTTACCATTTTAGTACAGTTATGCCAGTTTGAGTGGTGTAAAAGGAGGTTAGGCCAAATTACACTAGTTAAAAATCTGGATGTTAGATAACTAAAATACTACTAATTTAACTTGCAGCACTATTTTAAATGCGCTACCAGTATGCGTTAACATATGAGTTCTCAAACTGCACTTGGTTGAACAGGTTTTACTGTAGAATGGGCAGTTATGAGGACATTCACCTGTATGTGTTTACATATGAGTCTTCAAATTTCCTGCCTGCATAAAGAATTTCAAACATACCGAACATTTATGAGGTTGTTCGCCTGTATGTGTTAGGATATGATACTTCAAACTTCCTGCTTGTGTAAAGGATTTCTCATATGTTGGACACTTATAAGGGCACTCACCAGTATGCTGTAACATATGATGTTTTAAATTGTCTTTATGTGTAAAGGCTTTCTTGCAGAATGGGCAGTTATAAGGATGCTCAGCTGTGTGTGTTAACATATGCTACTTCAAACTTCCTGCTTGTGTATAGGATTTCTCATATGTTGGACACTTATAAGGGCACTCACCTGTATGCTGTAACATATGATGTTTTAAATTGTCTTTATGTGTAAAGGCTTTCTTGCAGAATGGGCAGTTATGAGGATACTCACCTGTATGTGTAAACATATGCTACTTCAAACTTCCTGCTTGTGTATAGGATTTCTCATATGTTGGACACTTATAAGGGCACTCACCTGTATGCTGTAACATATGATGTTTTAAATTGCCTTTATGTGTAAAGGCTTTCTTGCAGAATGGGCAGTTATGAGGATGCTCACCTGTATGTGTTAACATTAGCTACTTCAAACTTCCTGCTTGTGTAAAGGATTTCACACATGTTGGACACTTATAAGGGCACTCACCAGTAAGCTGTAACATATGATGTTTTAAATTGTCTTTATGTGTAAAGGCTTTCTTGTAGAATGGGCAGTTATGAGGATACTCACCTGTATGTGTAAACATATGCTACTTCAAACTTCCTGCTTGTGTATAGGATTTCTCACATGTTGGACACTTATAAGGGCACTCACCACTATGCTGTAACATATGATGTTTTAAATTGCCTTTATGTGTAAAGGCTTTCTTGCAGAATGGGCAGTTATGAGAATGCTCACCTGTATGTGTTAACATATGCTACTTCAAACTTCCTGCTTGTGTATAGGATTTCTCACATGTTGGACACTTATAAGGGCACTCACCAGTATGCTGTAACATATATTGTTTTAAATTGTCTTTATGTGTAAAGGCTTTCTTGCAGAATGGGCAGTTATGAGGATACTCACCTGTATGTGTTAACATATGCTACTTCAAACTTCCTGCTTGTGTATAGGATTTCTCACATGTTGGACACTTATAAGGGCACTCACCAGTATGCTGTAACATATGATGTTTTAAATTGTCTTCATGTGTAAAGGCTTTCTTGCAGAATGGGCAGTTATAAGGATGCTCAGCTGTATGTCTTAACATATGCTACTTCAAACTTCCTGCTTGTGTATAGGATTTCTCACATGTTGGACACTTATAAGGGCACTCCCCAGTATGCTGTAACATATGATGTTTTAAATTGTCTTTATGTGTAAAGGCTTTCTTGCAGAATGAGCAGTTATGAGGATACTCACCTGTATGTGTTAACATATGCTACTTCAAATTTCCTGCTTGTGTATAGGATTTCATACATACTGAACACTGATAAGGGCATTCACCTGTATGAGTTAACATATGAGACTTTAAGTTTCCCGGGTTTATAAAGGATTTCTTACATTCCGTACACGCAAATGGACGCTTACGAGCATGTAATAACATATGAGTACTCACAATGCCTGTTGTTTTAACCCTATTCGTGGCCGTATGTCGTAATACGATAGATTCACTTGATGCTTAAAAATGGCCACTATCGCAATACGATAGTACGGGTCGACATTTTTTTAACGGTAAAAAACATTAATAGTCAACTCAGAAGTGAACAATATTTATACCATTCGAAAGATCATATTCTGAACTTTCATTTTATTACATAAATGAACCGTTTACAAGTTGTATAACAATGTCAAGACGATTATAATTACAATGAAATTTTGCCGCTACGCCATTCCTGCAGTCGACGCTCGGAAAATGTAAAAACACGACTACTTTGGAATTACCCTGCTCGGGTAATTTTTGTCTTAGGATGTTGCGGGTGGTACCACTGCATAGCCAAAGAGTTTAGTTTCACTGTGGTATTGATTTTTAGAACGAAATATTGATTTCACAACAGTTACGATTTTATGAACACAGCTGTTTTCTGACTTTTTAACAGTTGGCCATTAGATGTAATACGATAGTTTTTAAAATACGAATTACATCCAGTGCAAGTTATAAATACTAGTCATATAATATTTCATTTTGAAGAGGAAGAAATTTAGCTTTTGACATTGGCAGCCTTGCGCATCATGTTTTCCGCCTGCGCTGTGGAAGACGAAGGAAATGCGTCACTCTTCTGACATCTAATGCGTAGAAGTCGCCATCACATGATTTTGTCGCCGTGCTATGTGAGTTCGCGCTCGCTTGTTATCCGCGAATTATTGCTAAATCCTGTATTATTTCGGAGTGTTAGTGTTAGTGAAGTGTGTGTGTGTATATAACAGTAATCTTTATGCATTTTATTATGCATAAATATTACTGAAGTGTGTGAAATATTGTTTGTAAAAAAACATTGTTTTTCGTACAATGTCACGAATATACGAGTGCGATATAAACCAACAGGATAACATAATAATGGGACGGGGGTGAGTAATTATATTTATTTTTATTACTTTTACAATTGTAAGGTAGGATGTATTTCATTATTGAGTAGGCCTAATATAAAAAATAATAATTTTGAAATTTTTCCTATGTGGTGACCAGACCTACAATCACACGTTATCTCTTATATAATATGCCACTACCCTGTGTATATGTATATTTATATATTATATTGTTTCTAAATACCTGCAGGAATAATATATAGATATAATATACTAAATGTATATATAGTATTTGGAGGAATAAATTTCTAAAAAAAGTTATATACTAAATACCGTAGAATTTTTTTTCCGAATACCCTAAAATTTCCAAAATTCATCTAATCATAAGTGATAACAATTTTTTACCTTCAACTTTATGACTTTTTTACATTTCTTATTTCATTATCTTTACAAACATATACCTACATTTTATTATTAGCATATACATATTTATATTACCTTTTTACAGTACTAACACTGTACAGTTTTCAAATTTTGCGGTTTTCCGTATATACTTACATAATACTTACAAATAAAATTCTTTCCCCAACATATTATACATTTCTATGTAGGGAATTAAATGTCCTACTAAATGTATATATAGTATTTGGAGAAATAAATTTCTAAAAAAAGTTATATACTAAATACCGTAGAATTTTGTTTTTTCCGAATTTTGTTTTGTAATACCCTAAAATTTCCAAAATTCATCTAATCATAAGTGAAAAAAATTGTTTACCATCAACTTTATGACTTTTTTACATTTCTTATTTCATTATCTTTACAAATATATACATATTATTATTAGCATATACATATTTACATTACCTATTTACAGTACTAACTAACACTGTACAATTTTCACATTTGCGGTTTTCCGTATATACTTACATAATACTTACAAATAAAATTTTTTCCCCAACATATTATACATTTCTATGTAGGGAATTAAATTGTCTACAAAATGTTTATAATGAATTTTTCATAAAAAATCTGACAAAAAAGTTTTACCGAGGCTGCTTTTGAAATTTCAAAAAACAATTTCAATATTTTTTTTTTTTTTTCTTTGCTGAAAAGACTACCTCTTAGATCTTTTCTATTTTACTATTTTCAGATACCCCTATTCTTTCTGAACAACAAGAATATGTGGTTGGCTATGTTTAGTTCTCATTTCAATTTTATACGAATTTTCAAAAAAAGGTCTGCAAAATCGCCAAAATTGGTTGGCCATTCTACAGTTTTTGGCTGGCCACTTTAAAGCATTTCTCACATACTGAAAAAACAATATATAACGCTGTCTATATACAAATTTCGTTCTGAATAACACAAATATGCTAATCGGTGGTAGATCTGATTGATACAAGGGCGTGAAATGCAGACAAATATCAGAAAAGGTGAGGAAGGACTCGTAAACAAATTCCGGACTAGGTTCAAAAAGAATACTAACTGCGAAAATGGCACCTCAAAACTGCTCCTGGACCATACCACGTTGTAGAGGATCTTTAAATCTGCTCCCGGGCTATATCGTTGTTGGGGGACTTAAAGTCTTTGGATTTTTATAATTCGCGATCTAAGGGCTGCACCCCTCTGGCTTCTTATATTACTTTCCGACGTCCAATTTCTCCGTGTGATGGTACTTTGGATTTATTTTACAAAGCCGCATGACTTGAATGAAGCCTCAACGTTGGACTCGTCCCCCCACCAGCCTAAGAGCTCCACCCGCCTGGCAAACGTGTTATGTGATTCTTTTAGTTTTTTGCGTGATTTCAGCAAATTTAAATTGAATTATGAAAGTTGGGTGTGTTTTTTATGACACCAACTTTAGGGTTCCGCCCCAGTGACTATAATTTTGCAATGATATTCTTAAGGAAAAAAATTTTGCTCCAGATCATTGCAAAAAAGGCTCTTCAAAACTACTCCTGTCCAATACCAGGTTGTCGGGGAACTAAAATTCTTCGGATAGTTTTTCGCGACCTGAGGGCTCCGCACCACCACTGGCTTCTTCTATAACTTTCTGACGTTCAATTTGAACGTTTGATGGTTCTTTGAATTTGTTTTACAAAGCCGCATGTCTTGAATTATGCCCCAACGTTGGATACGTCCCTTCCAGCAACCTTAGGGCTCCGCCTCCTGGCAAAGCAGCTATGTTATTCTATAGCCTACTCAAAGTTTCGGCACTGATGTCCTACATACATTTTTACGTGATGTCTGTCTGTCTGGATGTGTACAGAGCTAGAGCCCACACCAATTGGCCGATTATGATGAAATTTGGTATGTAGGAACTAAACCATATCTCCAGGAGTTTTTTAATTTTTAATTTTTAAGGATAATTATCCCCTTAAAACTGCCAAAAAACAATTAAAATCCAAATTTCAAAAACTCTCAAAAACGGTTCTAACGATTTTAAATAAAACTTAAGTCGTTTGTAGAGTTTTAGTTTTCCAACAAAATGACACCACATCAAAGAGTCAGTTTTTTTTATTTTTCATAAAGAACGTAAATAGAAATAAAATATTGCTATTCACCATTAAAAAGAGCTCAAAAAACTAAATACTTAGGTATTTTTAATTACTATTCTACAATTGCTGGTTACAGTGAAAATTTAAATTTTCATTTCGCGGTAAACGCAGTACGTTGTCCAATGTTATTCTTATGGGGGATAAAAAATTACTTTTTCTCTCTTATTTACTGATCAATTTCGTTCAAACTTGATATGCTAGTCAAGTTAGCATCGACCAACAGAGGAAATTCGAAATATGTTGCCCCTTAATAACTCTGGGGGGGGGGGAATAGGGGGCATCATTTCCCCTCTAAAAACCACGTGTGTAGCGATGGATTCTGTTGTGACTCCATAACAGGGATTTGGGTGGATGTTTTTTGAAACAACTTGTTTACAAGATTTTCTGTACATTCGACCGTGCTTTGTATTCTATATTTAGTAAAAAAAGTAATCTATTCATTAAAGTTGGGCTAAAAGGAAGAAAGTATGTGTCAGTTTCCTGATACCGTTTATTTAGTAGGGAATCCCCTTGATTGCTTTAAACAGGTTGTACTTGCTGTCTGTTCAAAACACATTACACAAAATACTAATGCGTCTTTTATATGTATATAAACATATCCTAGTGATTTGTGTATGTATTTACAAGTACTTCTAACAGTTTTGAAAATCCCTTAAATTGTGTTTAGAGGTGATGTAGAGCTACTAACCATGAATGGGTGGCGAGTCTGGATGTAATAACAGAAATACGTTCTATAAGCATGGGGCCAAGTATGTTTAATAAATAGTCACAGAAAACTTCAATTACTTTATTTTGAAACCCAATTAATACTGACACACATATACAGTTGTTTTTGGCGTGTATATTAACTTATTTCCCAAATATAATCAATTTCACTTAGTACACAAATATACTTTATTCTAGGCAATATTTCATACTCTTTTAAAATATCTGTGTAATAGTAGTTTCAACTCTCAAGAATAGTAGAATAATTGTCTATAAACATCATGAAATAAAAACCAATTGTTCTTACTGTGCTTAAGTGTGTATAAAATTAACTTATTATTATTTATGGAACGAAAGACATAATAGTTAAATTAATTACAAAACCAGGTTGCATTTTCTTAACCAAACATATGCAATTCGAAATTTGTTTAACAATTCAAGGTCGAAAATACTTATGCTAAATAAAATTCAATTATTAAAATAGTAGAAATAGTAGTTATTTAGTTTACATTAAACAAAAGAGTCAATTCAAAATATTGTTTGAGATTAGACCAAATTATATGGTAATAAGCACATTTTAAAAACATGATTCATTATATAGCCATACACGTTTAATACAGAATAAGACAGTGTGTAGTACATAAGTACAGTTCATACAGTGATTTAATTATGTAGATTTACTCTTTATTTTCAGGCTGACGATGTCACAAATCTGTGGGAGACATCAAATGATATTTTAAATTATTTAAGTCAGTGAAGGCGGGTTTGCATATAATTTACCGATGTATACGTAAGAGCTCATCCCAACTAGGTAAGTACAAATAGAGCTCTCGTCCGGGACAAAAAATCTGCAGTCTACATGCTGACCACCATTTTGATCCCCTGTACCTTCTACTACTATGGCAACAAACAATAAAATATTCTCTCCAAATGTTTAGTTAGTCTTTGGCCAGATGTTGTGTTTACAAACATGTCCCCGAGTGAGGCTTAACTTTTTTAACACGAGACGAGAGCTCCATGTGTTTTTTTTCTGCTCACCCCATCGCTAACACCAATAAGAGTTTTAACATCACTTGCCAGGATGATTGGTATTGCCAAATAAGTTGGCAGTCAAGGGTTTCTGGTTGGTAAACCACTTCTAAAGCAGCTCACTTTTATCTACCAATATATATATTTCTTTTTCATGCGTTTTTTAATATATTAATTTAATGATTGGTATTGAAAAATGGGTTAGTGACAGATTTTTCTCTAGAATCAGAAATTTAACAATTGATGTCAGTTATTAAATGTATTATTTTTATCGTTGACGCAATGCTGCTCATAAGGTTAATAAGTACTAGTGGTTTGCAGGGGCTATAGCCCCTAACATATGGTTTTTGTTTAAGTGGATTATCACAGCTGATCATTAGTTCATTTTGTGATATTTCCATAAGAAAATAATTGGATCTTTGAAGTGCAGTGGGGCGCAGCCCGTAATTTTTGACATTTCTGATATTTTTTCCACCGTCCTTGGCCCTCGAGCTTTAAAATGAATTGTCATAACCTAACTTAAATTATTTATAGCTCGTGGGGACCAAATCGCTTACGGAATTAAATATATAGATAAGACCTTTAAAAATTGTGCATCAAATATATGCAATGTTAGTGTTTGTTATTTGTACCAGCTTTTCTTTCTGTGAGTCCGCCCTAACCTTCGCACCTACAGGCACGCTGCCAGTGGTTGACTGCTTGTATGGGGAGCGCGGACGGGACAAGGTTCAATCGAAGTAAGTATATGCAATTTGACATCCCAACAAAAAGTTCATAGTACACAATAATTATAATAATAGAATACAATAACTATAATAAAATAAAACAAATGTAGATGAAGATATGACATATGTAAATAAATTACAAAAGAACATAGTCAATGCACATAAGAGTTATGATATAAATAAGTTATACAGGAATCATGTTCCAAGTACACAATTCATTACAGTATAGTCTGTCAGTGTATGAATGATTACACATTTAATTCAGATATATATTGTAGTAAGGCAAAACGCTTAATACAATGAATTAATAACGTAGATTACTATTCTAGGTAAAATATGCCACAATTCTGTGGGAGACAAAAACTGATCCTTTAACTGCTTAACTCAGTAATAGTTTACATGTTAATTATTGAATAAGTTATAACCAATGATACAACATACATTTTAAACCTTGCACGGGGAACCTTACTGGGATGATTGACATTGGTAAAAACATTGGTTAGCGTTGATCAACTACGTCAGCAGTGAAGAGTGTCTGGCATGGAAATCACTTCTGAAGCTGCTGACGGTTATGTGTTAACAAATGTTTCTTTAAGCTACATAATTGTTTAAAGGATTTCTCACATGTAGTAAACTTATAAGGACGCTCTCCTGTATGGGATAACATATGACTCTTGAAATTTCCTGCCTTCGGAAAGGTTTTCACACATACCGAACGACAATGAGGTCGTTTGCCTGTATGCGGTAGAATGTGAGACTTCAAATTTCCAGTATTCGTAGAATATTCCTTACATGTTGTACATTTATAAGGACGCTCTCCAGTATACGATAACGCATGAGTTCTCAAATGACTCTTAGTTGAACAGGCTTTCATGCAGATTGGGTAGTTATTAATGTGTTAACATATGAGTTCTCAAATTTCCTGCCTGCGCAAAGGATTTTACACATACCGAACATTTATGAAGTCGTTCGCCTGTATGTGTTAACATATGACCTTTCAAATATCTTGCCTGCACAAAGGATTTCACACATACCGAACATTTATGAAGTCGTTCGCCTGTATGTGTTAACATATGAGCTTTCAAATATCTTGCCTGCACAAAGGATTTCACACATACCGAACATTTATGAAGTCGTTCGCCCGTATGTGTTAACAAATGAGCTTTCAAAGTGTTTGCCTGCGCAAAGGATTTCGCACATACCGAACATTTATGCGGTCGTTCGCCTGTATGTATTAACATATGAGTTTTCAAATGTCCTGCCATCGTAAAGGATTTCACACATACCGAGCATTTATGAGGTCGCTCGCCTGTATGCCTTAGGATGTGAGACTTCAAATCTCCTGTATTCGTAAAAGATTTCTCACATGTTGTACATTTATAAGGACGCTCTCCAGTATGCGATAACACATGAACTCTCAAATGACTCTTAGTTAAACAGGCTTTCTTGCAGATTGGGCAGTTATGAGGACGCTCACCTGTATGTGTTAACATATGAGTTCTCAAATATTTTGCCTGCGCAAAGGATTTTACACATACCGAACATTTATGAGGTCGTTCGCCTGTATGTGTTAGAATATGAGCCTTCAAATTTCCTGCTTGTGTAAAGGATTTCACACATACTGAACATTGATAAGGGCGTTCACCTGTATGAGTTAACCCATGAGACCTTAAGTTTCGTGAATTTATAAAGGTTTTCTTACATTCCGTACACTTATATAGGCGCTTACCAGTATGGGATAACATATGAGTACTTAAACTGCTTGTCGTTTTAAAGAGTTTCTCACATACTGAACACTTATGAGGACGCCCACTTGTGTGTAATAATAAATGAATATTCAAACTTTCAGTGCTTGTAAAAGATTTGTCACGAGGGTTATTCATCGTCACAAGGGTCTTTACGTGCTTTAATAAGAGATGTCCTTCAAAGTTAAAAAACTTTGTTCCTCCCTGTCTTTACATGTTACTATTTAATGTTTGCTGAATGTGGGAAAACAGAAAGGGTTTTGATGTATCCGTCTTTATATTTTACGGTTGTCTTCAATCTGTTTTTGTACTGGCTAGTGTTCAATGACTGATTCTAATGAGATCCTGTTATTAACCGTTAGTGTTAACATCCTCACTAATGGCAAAGTCAACTCAGTCCTGAAATCAAACATTATTTTGTTGTTACAATAAAAACAATTGTTACATAGGCTGCCATGCTAACATAATTGTAAAATGTGTACCATTATTGTTAGCTATATGGTTTTAGATATACGATATTGAATAATAATTTTCAAAAGTAAACTTAAATTAAATTTTAGAGTTTATATTTTCCAAATTAATTGACTAATTCAGCAACCATCATAATTTTTTGACAAAGGTCCACTTCTGAAACTGTACCCAACAACACGTTTTATAAATATAAGATCCATTGGTATAATTATACTGTTTGTATGTAATTTTTTAAAAATAGAAATGTATGAGTAAGTCTTGTCTAAATATGTTTATTTATCTTATGAAGACACGATAAAAAATAACAACAAAAAACTATTTTTTTAAAATTTAAAACCAGGTTTACATACCTTTTCCGTCCAAACAGTTCAAAAATGTATGCTGCCACCTACTATGACGACATGTTTCGGAATCTAGAATTCCATCTTCCGGTCATACAAAACCGTTCGTAATTCATGCAGACGTTTTATTACAGGAGTCGGAGTCGGAGTCTAATCGCCGGCCGGCTTGTGCGTGGATGTAATTTGGGCGAAATATGTGTTTAATGTCGTGTTGTGGTTTTATGTTGTACTGTAGTAAGGTTTAACAATTTGTTAAACTCGTCAAAATGTTTTACATTTTGACGAGTATCTGTATGAATTACGGACGTTATTGTATGACCGGAATATGGAATTCTATAATCCAAAACATTTCGTCATATTAGGAGGCAGCATACATTTGCCATCTAATATGTTTGGACGGAAAAGGTATGCAAACCTGGTTTTAAATTCTAAACAACAGTTCAGGAGGCATTTTAAAAATGAATAAATTATTTTTGTCCAATTTGCAAAATTGGTTTGACTGTAGGCAAAGCAGATCAATTTCTATTTCAGCTAAAAATTGAATCTATACTTATTTAAAAGACGAACAGGTTTTTTGTGACAATCACTCCTCCTAAACCACTGAACCGATTCTCATGTTTTTGGTGTCATTGGAAAGAGCCTAACGTGAAGTTGTGCAGGAAAAGTTTTTTAGAGAAATAATTTGTGAGTGAGGCCCTGGGACCCCTTAAATTTGAGTTGTTTCCCCATAAGCTTAACATTGGGAAATAACTATAAGTTTTAAGCAATCAGCTGGATAGAGTAAACACAGTTAATCAGCAGGCCATGTTGGCTTTGGAACGGTAACACAATATTTATACGAGAATATCAGTATAATATTAAGTTGTGATCGCGAGCGAAGCTGCGACAGCCTACTAGTATATTAAAATAATACGGGTCCAGAATATGTAAATAATAGTTTTAAAAGGTATGCTTAGCAAAAATGTTGTATTATCAATATATTACTACATTCATAAGGAAATGATTATGTACTCCTGCAGGATAGTCGGTAAGCCCAGGAAAATCAAAATGGGTCATTAAAAAAATAATATAACGCTGTGTATACACAAATACTTCGTTCTGACTAACACAAATGTGCTAATCGTTGATAGATCAGATAGATACAAGGATGTAAAAAGCAGACTAATATCAAAAAAGGCGAGGGAGGACTCGTAAACAAATTCCGGACTAGGTTCAATAAGTATACTAACTGCGAAAATGGCACCTCAAAACTGCTCCCGGACCTCAACACGCTGTAAGGACCAAACAACTTTAGATACTTTTAATTTCTCCCCCAGACCTCAGGGCTGCACCATGGAGGTAGCAGTACATCTGAAGAGGACATGCCAATGCTTTAACATTAGGGCCGATAAAGCCAGCAAACCCCCTCCAACTGGCGATAAGATTGCAAGCGAGGCTATAAGATGGCAAAAGCGCTCCAGTTTAGCACGGGGAAGATAGGGATAAATGCGTCTCCCGCTTAGTTGAATTAAAACTCCTGCCAAAATATTTAGTTTTTGGCCAAATGGCTTTTTGATTTATATTTCTGATTAAATTCTCCAGACGTCGATACTACATATAACCATATATATTAAGTGAATATTTAGTAAACGGAATAGAAACTTGAATATACTTGATATGCGCTTACTTTAATTACGTTTTTGGACAATCTCTGATTTTTGTACCCTAAATACCAATTTATTCGTGTTCCTAATGAGCTGCTTGAATTCTTAATAAAAATTTTAAGAATATTATATTGATATTTTTTAATTAAAAACTGTGATAATACATTTTTTGTAAACTCTCAACCCGTGCTCTTCTTTAATTAAGTCCCTGCACAATATAAAAACACTACTGATTCATGTTACTTACCAAATACTTAAAACTTTTAATTCCAATTTTAACGATGTTTGAGTGTTATCTGCTTTATAAAATTAATAAGAATATTTTTATACATCTTTGGACCCAAACTCACTTTAAATGGGTTCCTGGCTTATATAATAGGTTTTTTACAACAACAAAAACTAAAGGGTGTTTTTCCCTATTAAGTGCTGAAACTATTGATACCAAATCTAACCATGTTCGGGTGTTATATGTTTTCTAAAGTTCATAATAAACTAAGAATAATTTTAGAAATCTTTCAACCCGCGCTAAGTTTAATTAGTTTCCTCGCCAGTAAAATGTGTTTATGAACAAATATACTATTTATTTATGTTACGAAATCAGTGCTCAATCCGGTAATAGCCAATATTAACCATCTCTGAGTTATGTTCAATAGAAGTAATAATTACTTAAAATAACTTTAGACAACACTCAACCCATGCAGACCTAGCCAGTGGAATACATTTTTAACCAAATAAATTAATAACTGCCTCCCATATTAACTGCTGAACCTTTTAATACCAATTTTAACCATATTCTAGTGGTATATGTTTTATACCACGGCACAGCACGGCGTTAGCCGGTGGCTGCCTCCCCCCACACTACATAAAGGAAGTTTAAATGAATTCAATGTTCTTTGTGTAAGCATATCTTTCTATTACAAATATAAGACAAAAAAATTACTTACAGAATTTACCCATCTAATACCGTTGAAAAACGTTACTGAACTTTACATATACCATTTTTTTTATATAACGAAGAAACATAACAAAATAACTTTTTCATTACTTATATACGAGCAAAATCAACGAATTACTTGTTATAATTAAACCAAAAAATTACACAGAAATTACAAAAAATTATAAAATCGCTGATTCACAAAGGTTATAATTTGTGATGGCTAAGTAAAAAGGATGTGCGTAGCTGTTATGGTTTATCAAAAACAAAAACCAATATGGCGGAAACCCACGTCCTTCGTAGCCTTCGTCTTGGTAATGCGTTATTTAATGTTGTGAGTTGTTTGTTGTATTTCAGCATTTACTGATTCAAAGCAGATTTTAGTTTTTAAAAGAGCGGTAAGCTTAACAATGTTTGTATTTCAACTATTTAATGGAGTTTTTGAAGGTAAGGGATTACGATTATTTCAATAATTTCCACTTCATGAGGGTAATCTGACTCCTCCAACAATTTCCAACACCCATTTACCCAGGACCCCGACTGCCCTCCTGGGCTGACTGGCTTAGCATATCAAATATACAGAGAACATAAGTCACAGAAACTTTTAAAAACGTGCCCTTAAACTTACTTTCTTTTTTTAAACAATGCAAGAAACCCCAAACATTTGTTATAAATTTTCTCCATTGCTTGTATGCGGTAGGCCTACATTCTACGTAGTCTTATATTGGCGGCCTGGATGTTTACTCGTGTATTTGGTATTATAATTCAAACCTAAATTACTATACTGCTTCACATCGGTTTAACTTTACCCAACATTAAAACCAATCAAAGACACACTGAATGCCCTAGTAGCACACATCGTTGGCCCAACGATGGGGAATGCTTGGGATGGTTAGAAGTGGTTGGATAATGGTCGGTTGGCAAATTCAACCATAGGAGACGTTGGACCAACGAACCACCGTTGGGTAACCCGCGTTCGCAAATCCAACCATAGCAGACGTTGGGCCATCAAAAGCTATTGTTGGCAAATCATACTATATTTTATTATTATTAATATGTATCAGTAGTAATGTAAATATTATATTATACCGTATTAACATCATATATTTTATTACTATAATCATATTAAATATATATTTATTTGCTTGTAGTTTAGTTTATCATATTTCATAGCAAGAATAAACACATAAATCAAAAGAACCAAATTACATTGTTCCAAGTTTTATTACTCTTATTACAGTGATTTGCGCAAGTAGATTAATTTATAGAAGAAGTAAAGGAAAATATTTTTCTAGTCGTGTAGGTGTACACTACTGGTAATTTTTATATCCAAGTGCTTCCGATCGCTATCATGAGTCAAAATGGCCGCGAGGTTTAAGGCATGTGTACAGTAAGTCAAAGGTCGTAGGTTCAAGACTCGACCACGACACAATATTTTTGCTAATCAAATCATTTAAAAAAAATGTATCGTTTGTTTACCAAGCCAATTCAATGTGAAATCGTGTTTTTATATATACAAAATGACAATTTAAATGCAAAATTATAAACTGTTGGCATTTGGTTGGGGATTGGTTGGTATTTTTGGCATTTGGTTGGCAAATACAACGTTGGCCCAACGTGCGCCAACCGACATTTCTTACCGTTGGCCAACGAACTGTGCCAACCATTTCCCAACGTTGGCCCAACGATTCATGCTACTAGGGTGATCACATCATCGTTTTATGTAAAAACGAACTTACATAAAGCAGCTAACTTTGGGACCCAAGTAAAACTCGTACAAGTGCCAACAAGTCACTTTTCATCATGCATAGGTTTAGTAAAAATCTAGATTAAATTGTAGTAATAAACAAATATTACTTTTTAATTGTTACTTAGGTTACATAACCTAAAACATACAGTCTTCGTTGTTTCAATGTATGATGATTCACAAACTTAGACTGATTATGACATCCGATTGATTAATTACAACGAATTATAGTCAAAACAAGTATGAAACGGTTGTTGTGTAATTCATATAACTACCTTCAAACAAATATCAAAGTAGACTTATTGTGGTTATAATGGCTCAAGTCTGAAGTAAATAAAAAATGAGATACCGTAACAAGCTTACAAGAAAGTTGACGATTAAACAATAACACCATAGTAAAATACATTTAAATTGATTTGCATGATGAGTTTAGCAATACAAATGTACAATTTTTTATGTTTATCTGATGTTGTAAATAAAATGGACAAAGAAGCCAACTTCCAAAATCTATGTAGGCAACACGTATTTTTCTTATAGTCAAAACTTAAATGTTAAACCTTATAATATCGTACTAATTAAATATGAAATAGTAATTCTTTTATTTCTCATTGTATTTATTTTATAGCTAAATTCAATGATTTCATAAACTGAATGTATTTATTTTATTTATTTGTGATATGTGTATTTTATACAGTACATAGTTCTAACAGCATGTTGTAAATAAAGTCATTGTCAGCTAATAACTATCCCTCCTTTACGGCAAGACCTCCGCCTACCGTCGCCGATGATTGTCGACTGACAGCAAAGTCTTGCGTGGCTTTGGTTCAATTTTTACTTGAATTTTTCAATTTTACTTATAGTATTAGTTGTGGCACATTAAATTAAATAATAAATCCCATTAATTTATGAATCAGTAAATGATTCATAAATCAACTTACAACTTTCAGACCACGATGATCAAATGCTAGAAATTAAAAATAATAAAAAACACGAAAACTTAAATCATTTTTCTGAATTTTATTTTGAATACAAAAGGAGATTTACCAACTCAAAAACTGAGCAATTTATTAATATTTTGCAAAATGAAACTTGGTTAGACCTTTTCTTATCACCGGTTGAAAAAAAGTATGACACCTTCTATAAAACGTTCATGGATCATTTCAATACGTGCTTCCCTAAAACTCTTTCAAGACAGCATACTAAAAAGAAATGGGTTCCAAATGAACTTAAATCAGAAAGACAAAAAATTATTGATCTTAGTCAAACAGCTAGAGATTTAAATTGTAAAGTTTTGCTCGACAAAGTTAAAGAAATGAACAAACAATATAAAGGAAAGTTGAAGTCCTCAAAAAAAATATTACAAAAAGAAAATTAGTAATTAAAATAATGTCAATAAAACTTCTTGGATGATCATAAATTCTGAAGTGGGAACTGGCCCAGGAAAAATTCAAAACATAAACTTAAAGATAAATGATATTGTATGTTCTGATCCTTCATTAATCTGTAATCAGTCCATTGATTATTTTACAAACATTGTAGATGATAATGCACTATCGAATCTAGGACCAGTCAGAGATGATCCTAATAGTACGGGAAGGGAAATACTTTCATGTGACAGGAAATTTAGTTTTAGCTTTGTTGATGAGAAGGACATTGATAATATTATTCGTAGTCTAAAATATTCTTTCAGTGTAGGGTGTGATGATGTCCCTGTGGTACTCCTGAAAAAAGCTAAATCAGTTTTATTAAAACCAATTACTCACCTAATAAATTCTTCATTAATATCCGGTATTTTTCCATGCAAACTAAAGATTACAAAATTAAAACCACTCTTCAAAAAAGGAGACAAGCAAATGGTATCAAACTACCGACCTATTGCTTTGTTACCATCTATTTCAAAAATTTATGAAAAGGTAGTTAATAATCAACTGGTACATTTCTTCGAAAAAAAAACAATCTATTTGAAGATTGTCAACATGGCTTCCGCTATGGACGATCGGTCATTACAGCTGCCACAGACTATATTGAATCTGTTATAGATAATCTAGACAACAAAAGTAATGTTGCGGGTCTATTCATGGACCTAAGTAAGGCCTTTGATTCAACATCACATGATTTATTACTTTCCAAACTGAATCAATTAGGAATTAGAAATAATGCATTAAACTGGCTCAAATCTTATCTTTATGACAGAAAGCAGTTTGTCGAAATTGTTCATCACAATAACAAAAACTATAAAATTCTTTACCGTTCTTCCAATACAGCAGTTAAATATGGGGTGCCACAGGGATCCATCTTAGGCCCCCTTTTATTTGTTTACTATTTAAGAGACTTCCCCCAGCTTAGTGATTCGAGTAAACTGTGCCTATATGCTGATGATACCAATTTGAAAATCACAGCTTCAACTATTGATGAATTAGAAATTAAAATTAATTCTGACCTAACAATTTTAAATAGGTATTTTAATTCTAATAATTTGCTTCTAAATCTTGAAAAATCAAACATTATTAATTTCCAAACTCGATCAGCTCAAAATATAATTCAACCTAATATTACCGTCCTTAACAAGAAAATTAAAGTCATGGGCAGCATTAAATTTTTAGGATTAGAAATAGTAAACACACTCAACTGGAACCGCCATGTTGAAAAATTACTAACGAAAATTTCTTCTGGCCTCTACGCATTGATTAGGTTAAAAAATTATTGTGAAAAAGAAAACCTGAAAGTAATTTATTTTTCTTACATCCATTCAGTGATATCTTTTGGGATATCACTGTATGGTGCAACAACTAAAAATAATTTAAATGCCATTTTGATAATGCAAAAAAAATCTATAAGAATAATTTGTAACTTAAAACCCAGAACTTCAGTTAAGGAAATTTTCAAATCAGAAAATATCATGACAGTTTATGGAATGTATGTTTTTGAAACAGTTTTATCCGTAAGAAATAGATTTCAGGAAATGGAGCTGGTTGGTAATAATCATGAACATAACACTTGAAATCGGGGACGCCTCGCAATAAGCTCTCACACTCTGCAACTTTTCAAAAAAAACCTATATATGCTGGTTAAAAATTTTACAATAAAATCCCAAAAGATATCACAGATGAGGTCTTAAATAAAAGATTCAAAATTAAGTTAAAGCAGTATCTCATCAACAAAGCTATGTATTCTTTCGAAGAGCTGTAGTTTTCATTCCTATATTAAATTCTAAGACCTACACACTTAGGTTTAAACTTGTTATTTGTATTGTTTATTTGTACTTGTAACTTGTTTATTTGTATTATTCAATACTGAAATAAGACACTATTCATGTATGTATGTATTACTACAAACGAATAAAGATATTTTGAATTGAATTGATTATTTACTCCTGCAGCCACGTAGAAAAACTCAAAAGAAGCAGATAATTAAAAAAGTAATTAAAAATGAAAAAGTGTGTTCATACATATTTTATTATGAATAACACAAATGTGATAATTGTTCTACGATCGGACAATTTGAAAGCCCGAGAATTTCAACAGAGAATTTAAAAGTCAAGGGAGAAACCCTCTACAAAATGTCTGAGGACAACGTTCGGAAAAGTGAAATCAGCTGCATACAGCACGGTTATGTTTGGTTAGATTACGTTATGATTACCATTTAAAACCAACACTTTGCACTTTATACATCAGACTCATCCTTCGGCAGTTTTCATTTATCTTAAGTGTTTAACTACAAATATTAATTCTGCCGACATGTTTAAAAATCTAAACAAATTTTAAGTTATGTGTTTTTAGGTATTGAACATGTATTTTTAGTAAGTCTGCGTTATATAAATATAAAAAAATGGCAAAACTTGCATGTATATTATGATAAAATTATATCGTGTAAAACAGTACGTTTTCATGTTTGCTCCAACTGTAGAAAAAAATTGCAAGAAATAAAATATACATTAATAGATAATGTATTTAATAGCTTGTCGCGTTTTGTTTATAACTGTGTGTGATGTAATTAAATACTTTTTATAACACTTAACCATACATTTTCACTTATTCTTTATTTACGTAGTAATCAGTAAATATACATAACGTATGGTACAAAGCTTGCAACATAAAACAATTAAATAAATTAAGTGTAAATTCAAAGAAACGTAATCAACGTTAAGTATAGTATGTGCTCCCTCAGGGGTAGTCGGCTTTTGACTATACGGGAGGCCCCTCTCTGGCTTGTCCAGGGGAGGGCTGGCGACCCCGGGGTACCCTAGCCGAACTGTGAGTTTCTTCCACTCACATCCTTCCAAGAGCTGAGGCCTTTCTTCCACCTTTTAGGTCTCAAGCATTCTTTCTTTCTTTTCTGGGCTACTCTTGCCTACCTTTTCTTTTCTTCGACCCCACCTGGGTGTCTTTCTCAATTTTCTTTCTTCTGGTTGGCACTCCTTTCTGGCTCCCTGGGAGTGCTCCTTAACCAGTCCGGTTTGTCACTGGGCTGGAGCGGGGGTTGTTGTGAGCTTGCTCTACCGAGGGGAGTCTGGGAGGAAGTGTCAGAGGCTAGCCACTTCGGGCCCTGACCAGGGAGTGCGGCATGGATGCATGGTGTCGGACCAGCATTGCCACGGGTGACCCCCGGCACGTCCGGTTAGCGGTGCCGGGCAAACGGAGGCCAGGCCTCAGGGAACTGGGGTAGGGGCGACGTCCCCGAGGGTATACCCGTTCCTGGCTACTCCGGGCCACCCCTTGCCGCACGATGCGCTAGTGACACCAATTGAATGGACACCACCACCGACAATTTGAACGTTGAGATGGAGCAGGGTACTGGGGATCCCTTTGCCCGTAGCTCGAGGCTAACTAGGTCGCCACCTGCGACCATGAAGTCTGGAAAGGCACCAGTTGGGGGTTCATCAACTTCACCTTCAACTGCACCACCTGCAGTACCTAGTGGCGACCTGGACGAGGACCAGGAAGAAGATAAGCGGGTGACGATTCAGCCGAAACCCTTTGGTCCAACTAAGGTTCAGGTGAAGACTCCACCGAACCCGTTTCGAAAAGATGATAAGAAGAAGTCAACGAAATAGGACGGCTCGATGACTCCGAAGAAAGACGGTGGCGGTCTCAGTCACCTCAGGAGTCAGATCGACGATGCCAACGTGGCTGAGGGAGAACAGCTAGACCTTATTGCCATCGCTCTAGGCGAGCTGGAGACCCTTTTTCAGAGCAACCACCGTATTCCTAAAGGGGTAAAGGATGGCGTGAGGGAAATCGGCGACTGTTTTTCCCAGCTGCAGTCGATCCGGAAACTTCGGCTGGCGTCGACTGCCTCCGAGCGCAAGGTGTGGGAACAGTCCTCTTCTCCGGTGGTGACGGAAGGAGGGAAGAGGAAACGGGCAAAGCCGGAGCCTGCCCCCGTCGTAATTTCATCTGCCAGTTCCCCCACGATTGCCAGCGGAGAAAGCGCGAGTAGGCAGTTAGAATTCCCAACTCCCCGAGAAGAGAACTCTCAGCAACCGCTGACGTCAACGCAGGTAGTAAAGGACACTCGCTCCCAAGAAACTCCTTGGCAGGTGCAAAGGGGTGCCAAGAGAAAGAAGAAGACAAAAGAAAAACAGGCTGCGAAAGCTGAAACCAAGAAAGCGGAGACGGGTAAGGAGCAGGCGAAAACGCTGTCGTCCAAGCCAAAGTTCACAGCGCGAAGCAGGAAGCCGCGACCCGACGCAATCCTCATACGTCCAACCTCTGGAAAGTCGTATGCGGATTTGCTGAAGGAAATCCGGGGTGGGGTGAAGCCGGAAGAGTCGGGTGCCGAAATCAGTGCGATTCGGCAAACGCGCACCGGTGGAGTCCTTGTGGAACTTGGTGCAAAGACCACAAACAGAGACGAGTTCAGTTCTGCACTGAAGAGAGCCGTTGGCGAAAATGGAACTGTCAAGAACCTAGAACCGAGAGTTTCTCTGGAAATTAGGGACCTTGATAGCTTCACCTCCGAAAATGAAGTCAAGGAGGCCATCGAGAGAGATCTTGGAGCGCGAGCGGGGGAGGTTAAAGTATCTTTGACCCGACCCAACAGCAGAGAGCAGAAGCTCGCGATTGTCTCTCTGTCAGAACGCGGAGCGAATGAACTCCTGAAAACAGCGAGGATAAAGGTGGTCTGGGTCAATGCCAGGATTTGTCGGAGGGTGGAAGTAACCAAGTGCTTCAAGTGTTTTGGTTACGGTCATCTTCAGGCCGATTGCAAAGGCCCAGACCGTCGGGCCATGATTCTGTGCCTGAAGTGCGGTGCGAGTGGCCACAAGCGAGACGCTTGTACTGCCAATGCCAAGTGTTGTCTGTGCGCCGCCCTTGTTTCAGAGCAGGCAGACACTGAACACCTGCCAGGAGCAAGAGCATGCCTCGTTTTCCGGCAGGCTCTTGACAGTGCCACAGCCAGTCTAAAAAAGAAATGAGAGTCCTCCAAGGAAATACTTAGCACTGTAGGGTAGCGAATGATCTTCTGTCCCAGATAGTCCTGGAAAGGAAGATCGATCTGCTTATTATTAGCGAGCAGTACCGTGACAGGGATGGATCCAATTGGTACCCGGACACCGTCGGGACCGCTGCCATTTGGATCCCAAATACAAATGTATTTGTCAGAAGTCACGGTAGGAGGAACGGTCTCGTTTGGGTGACTACCAGCGAAGCAAATTTTGTTAGCTGCTACTTCTCACCCAACGAGAATGCGGCAGATTTCCAGGGCCGTCTGGACAGACTAGAGGACCTTCTTCACTCCCTCAGTGGAGCCCTGATCGTAGCCGGCGATTTCAATGCTAGGGCTATAGATTGGGGTATGCCAAGAACAGACCCAAGAGGACGGAAAATTTTGGAGATGGCGGCAAGGATTGGACTGGCTGTGGCGAACGTGGGAGACTTGCCCACCTTCAGGCGTCCAGGCTATGGATCAACCATACCGGATGTGACATTTACGTCAGAAAACGTTTCGAGACGGATCGCAGACTGGAGAGTGATCGAAGACTATACTGGCTCCGATCACCAGTACATCACCTTCAGTCTTGCTACAAACAGCTTTGAGCCAAGGAACCTTAATTGGACGCCAGGCTGGAACGTTTCAAGGCTCGTTTCGGTGGCATTGTCCTCGGCGATTGACGAGGGGAAGACCGCTGTTTTAGAATCTTCGGGAACTACGGGGGAGATCGTGGAGGCCACAATGAGGCTCATCGAGCGTAGTTGTGATGCTGCCATGCCCCGGAAAGTGCAACCAAGAAGAAACAGAAGATCGGCATTCTGGTGGACGGAGGACATTGCTGTACGGCGGAGAGAGTGCCTTAAACTCAGACGAAAGGTCACCCGCAGTAGGAGAAGGGGTGGCGTGGTGCCTGAAACACTTATGCAGGAGTTCAGGGCGGCCAGACAAGAACTGAAGCGCGCTATCTCCGCAAGTAAAGCCTCCAAATGGAAGGCTCTAACGGAGGACCTCAACAACGATCCTTGGGGATTGGGGTACCGAGTAGTTATGCGACGGCTCGGTGCCCAATCAGCTAAGCCTAGCTTGAGCTCCGTCCAGTTGGAGGCTATCGTGGATGCTTTGTTTCCGGCCCACCAGATCAGGCCGAATGAAGAGGTTGCTGTGGTTCCCGAACGAATACCTTTGTTCAGCGAACAAGAGCTGTCAAGTGCCATTGGCTCTTTGCGCTGCCGAAAGGCTCCTGGTCCCGATGGAATTCCAACGGAAGTGCTAAAGGTAGTAGGCCTGGACTTTCCAGGCCTGCTGCTGAACATGTACAACCGCTGTTTGTTGGAAGGCTTGTTTCCTCTGCGATGGAAAGTTCAACGCCTCGTGTTGATCGGCAAAGGCAAGGGAGATCCTGAAACCCCGTCTGCATACAGACCTCTATGTATGCTAGACACGGCAGGGAAGCTTTTAGAGCGACTCCTGAAGCCGAGGCTCACACAGGCAGTAGAAGCGGCAGGTGGACTCTCCGATCGTCAGTACGGCTTTCGGTCGGGCCGATCAACGATTGGAGCTGTTGGTGAAGTGATCAGGACTTTTGAGGCTGTTCAGCAGGTGAACCACAGATCACGAAGGCTAGTCATGTTGGCTACGCTGGATGTGAGAAATGCGTTCAACTCAGCCAGGTGGGCTGACATGCTGGGCGCATTAAAGACGGATTTTTTAATTCCCCCGTACCTGTTAAGGATGCTGCAGAGCTACTTACAGGATCGGAAGTTGGTTTTCAACACGCCGGATGGACCGCGGCGGAGAGATGTAACAGCGGGTGCCGCTCAGGGCTCGATTCTTGGACCGGACCTCTGGAACATCGCCTACGATGGGATCCTCCGAATGGAAATGCCTCGGGAGACTTTCCTCGTCGGTTATGCGGACGATATCGCCGTAATTATAACTGCGCGGGATGTCGATGAGCTGCAGAGGCTGTTGACCATGGCCATGGGCCAAGTGATGAGGTGGATGGGTGACCACGGCCTGTCCTTGGCGACGGAGAAGACCGAGATCGTGCTTCTCACCGGACGGAGGATTAATCCCATTGTGCAGCTCGTGGTCGATCGGGAAGTGATTGTCACTGAACCCGTTGTCAAGTACCTGGGTATGAGACTGGATGTTTGGCTCACATTCCGGGATCAGATCACATTTGCGACGGAGAAAGCTGAAAAGATTGTGGCCAACTTGAGCAGACTGATGAAGAATGTCGGGGGCCGATTGGCAGCAAGCGGCGGGTGCTGATGTCTGTGGTTCACTCCGTTCTTCTTTTTGGGTGTGAGGCATGGGCAGAGGCCCTCCGGAAAAAACGATTGAGGGGAAAGATGGCAGCGGTACAGAGGAGAGGCGCTCTTCGGATCGCTTCGGCGTACCGCACAGTGTCGGAGCCGGCCGTCCTCGTAGTTGCTGGGGTAATTCCCATCGATCTTCTTGCTTTCGAGCGGAAGCGGATCTTCGATGGGAACGGTGCTTTGAGCCGTGCCGAAGCCCGAGAACGCACTATGGAGGATTGGCGAAACCGTTGGGAGGGGGACGAACGGGGAAGATGGACGGCGAGACTCATTGGGGATCTCCGTGAGTGGGTTGAGCGGGGGCACGGGGAGGTAGATTTTTATCTCACCCAGTTCCTCACCGGACACGGTTGTTTCGGGGCCTACCTTCACAAGATGGGGAAGTCAGCGAGCCCGGAATGTCAGTACGGTGACTCCGACTACGACGATGTACTGCACACCTTCTTCCATTGCGTGAGGTGGGAAGCGGACAGAAGGGACCTCGAAGGGGCCGTTGGCCCGATCTCGCCGGACACACTCGTTCGTCGAATGTTGTCCAGTCCCGAATCGTGGAGCTCTGTTTCTGCATTCTCCAGGAGGGTGCTGAAAGAAAAGAGAACAGAACAGCTGTGATGCATCGACGCAGCTAAACCCGGTGGAGCATCGCGGTTGAAATGCCATCTTTGGCGTACGAAGGCACCCTCTTGAAGTATTGCGAACAGCGTTTCCGAGAGGGCTTCCATTGCCTGGACCGATAGGTTTTTAGTGGGTGAGAGTCCTACACACCGGGGGAAACACCAAACCCTGACGGTGCATAATGCATTTTCCTATCGTAAAAAAAAAGTATAGTATGTGCGCTAGCTGCTAACTACTTGTAACTTGTATAGCTTGGGGACTGCAGGTTAAAGTCACTAGATTCAATAGGAACTTTAACTCCTATAAAACCTAAAAAGAAGAATACCAAGTACTGAATAAGAGTTACAAGTGATAATTCAATTTTATTACTTTTTTAATAGTACAGTAAATAAAAATAAAAATATAAAATATAAAAACTAGCAAATACCCCAATTTCAAATATTATAAAGGATTTAATGTCTAATAAAACCTTAAACTAAACGTTTGTTGTAGGCCACCTGAGACTATTAAAACGAAATGTATAAGGTATTTTGCTATTAATGTGAGAATATCATACAAAAAACGAAGGAAACAAAAGAAAGTCACAATGACATATTAAAGTATAGACATTTCGGTAGTTACAGAGATTACTTGTAACAATTAAAAACTAACTATTATGTGGATTGGGTTTCTGTTTGAAACCGGCACACATATATACGACAATTTACAATGCGTTATGTTTTAGTTCTATTTGACGGAATAGAACATATTCCAGTTATTTAAACTGGACAAATCACTGCTGAAAATTACTAAAAGGGGTGTAGATGGGTCGTTATAAAATATAAATTATACAACGTATTGAATTTGAAAATAATATATGGTAATTTAATATTCAATAGTTGGGGGCTATAACATATCCAAAATTAAGTCAAATCAGACAGTAAATATAGAACTTATAGCAATATTTATACTATTAGCACTATAACAATTTACAAAATATTGTTTAAATTGAATTTGGAAATTATAGGTGGAGTTTACTAATGCAGCAATACTAATACAACAAAATAAACAAACTATATATCGATTGCACTAAAGGGGGTAGCGGAAAGTATAGTAGTACTGTGGTTTTCTTAACTAAATGAATTGTTACTCATACACCAGCCTTATATTTTGCCTATTGTTGGATACTGAAATTAATGTATTCAAAGTCCACTTGTTTTATTTGTTAATACATTATAGTCTTCAAATATATCCTGTACATACTATATACATGTATGATTGAATAAATGAAACTGATAAATCAAGCGCATCTACGGTACTGGAACCAGATCTACTAGGCTACTATAGACAACTATTGGCTCCACCTCCTCACTACCCCCGCATCTCTACCACTTATTGATTATTGTTGATTATGGTACTTTTGACTATGTAACATGTGATTTATGCAACATATATAATCAGCTGTGTTGGTCCAAAAACTGATCCCTATGTTATTCTTATGGGGAAAACGTACCGAAAGTGGGATATGTTTTGGTATACTCAAATTTGGTTTACAACATGCAGCTGGGAAACTAAGCCGGTCCTAATTCTAACGGGCTGTAATGTCAAAACATCGTTTTGTATTTACCGTGTGTGTTTGCAAATGAAATGTTTACATTTTTTAAATTTTAATTTATAGTATTGATAAGTTAGTAATGAATGAATTGGAGGTTATGTTGTGGCCATATCAGTTAATTAACAAAGGATGACTTAAAGAATTAAACATTTGTTTACTGAATATATGTTAAGGCTTATTTAGAGGAAACCAGATGACACGGGATGCCGAAAATATTTTAGATAATCTGCACACTTTGTCAGGCTTCATTTGTTTTTATATTTTGTATGCTTGTTACGATACTTTTTTTTATCATTTATGTTTGCAGACTTCTAAAGATCGAACGAATATTGCTTCACTAGAATGATGTGGCGATCACTTTTCAAAGACAAAAAGATTTCTTCACTATTGCTCAAAGACGAACGATTAGGTAGCCTATATAAAGGTAGGCAAGCAATGTGGATTAAAGTGTGAAAGTTAAAACCACTCAATAAATGAGTTGGAATATATATTTTCAAGTGTTGCCGATAAATAGTGCTGAGCCTTAAAACATTCTGGCTGAGAGAGTACGATTAACTTGCCCTAACTCATTCAACATCATTGACGATATTGTTCTTGATTACGCCTTATGTTAATACTTCAAGGGTATAATTTTTCCATAACTTATATAGCAACTCGCAAACTTGCAAGGTTCTATCGCTTTATTATTTACGTTTGTAACTTTTTATTTGGGTGGAATTTATAAGTTAACCGCTTTAATAATACAGTGGTTGTTGGTTAAATATAAGAATTCACCGTTAATGGTGCATTATGTTACACTAAAGTTAGTAATATGGGTGCAGTACAATAAGCGTCCATCAGAAAAATCTAATAACTTGTACCATCTTAGTTTGTTTTACTGTACACTTTGTGTTTCATTTATAAATTGAGATCGTATTAAATTATTAAAACGTTACCACACACAAATTTGTATATATTTCATTAAAAAATCCAATAAACACAACAAATTGTTTCTCATAACATTTCTCCATAGCTTAACCTATAAAGGACATGTAAAATATTTCGTATTATAAATAATAAATTACACTACTACTGCATCAAAAGGCTTTACCAATTGTAACTGAAGAGATTAAACATGTATGAACCTTTAATTTTATGAATAAGATTTCATTTGAAATTAATTTACGTCCAAGAGTATTAATCAATAAAATGGTGCAGCTAGTATAGCTAATAAAATGTCAACTAATTTAAAAATTTTGTAATTCATTATGTATTAGAAAATATATAATCAATTTACCATACAAAATAAATATGTGTAAATGTTTACTTTGTTGAACTGACAGCAGGGTTCTGACAAAATAATATCCCCCTAAAGCCCACAAGCTAAGTATTGAAGTGTTTGACATTTAATCTTGGCAATTTTAAATTGTAGGCCTAAAATATCACGTCCAAGAGATATGTTAGATAAATTTGATTTTCTGTTCATAATCGTGCAATGTGTAAGTAGTTCAATTATTGGTAGTTAATTAGTTATTTTGTAATATATGATAGTATACGATACATTGACTATAGAACACGAAAGAAAGTTGTCGTTTTATATATAATTTTGGTCTAGTTAAAGAGAGTATTGATCAATAAGAGCCAAAATGTGCTTTTCCTCGTTGCTAAAATACACCTACATCTCACTGAATGTTGATTATTAAGTAACTATTTTACTGAAACTAACCTCCATCACACAGTTCAGATGGCTCTAGAGTAAAAGTCCAATGGAAATACTTTAGTAGGTAACTTCAATGGTCTTTAAATTTGTCATTTAATGTACCAGTGGGAAGTATTATTTAATAAGTCACAATTGAATTAGTCAATATTTTAAATATTAAGTAGAAATTTATTTAATTTTACACAGACTATAACATCACAAGACAATAATCATCGGCATTGGTCGTCCTGACAGGGATAGTTAACGATTAGATGACAATCAAGGTTCGTAAAGAGCATTATATCGTTCTCCAGGTTTGCTCGTGCTCAGTCGATCTATTTCATGTTATGTAGCTAAACGGAAAAAAAACATTGTAAAACACCTGTATAATCATCAATCACGTCACGTTAATTGTCACGTGATCACCAATCCAGTTTTATGTTTTGCTGGAAACACGATATTTATCGTACGCGTACCTCTTGATTTTAATTTAGGAACAAAAACTAATTAACTGCTTACATAGTTTTATCAGCCGTTATTTTTATAAACCTTGTTTAGTATATATTTATACAACCGAATTTGTATATATCTCATTAAAAAATCCAATAAACACAACAAACTGTTTCTCATAACATTTCTCCATAGCTTAACCTATAAAGAACATGTAAAATATTTCGTATTTTAAATAAGAAATTACACTACTACTGCATCAAAAGGCTTTACCAATTGTAACTGAAGAGATCATACATGTATGAACATTTAATTTTATGAATAAGATTTCATTTGAAATTAATTTACGTCCAAGAGTATTAATCAATAAAATGGTGCAGCTAGTATAGCTAATAAAATGTCAACTAATTTTATAATTTAGAAATTTTGTAATTTTGTAAAATATCACGTCCAAGTGAAATGTTAGATAAATTTGATTTTCTGTTCATAATCGTGCAATGTGTAAGTAGTTCAATTATTGGTAGTTAATTAGCTATTTTGTAATATATGATAGTATACGATACATTGACTATAGAACACGCACGAAAGTTGTCGTTTTATATATGATTTTGGTCTAGTTAGATTCAGAGTATTGCTCAATAAGAGCCAAGATGTGCTTTTCCCCGTTGCTAGATTATTAGGTACCTATTTTACTGAAACTAACCACCATAACACACTTCAGATGAATCTAAAATAAAAACCCAATGGAAATACTGTAGTAGGTTACTTCAATGGTCTTTAAATTTGTCATTTTATGTACGAATGGGAATTATTTAATAAGTCATAATTCAATTAGTAAAAATTTTAAATATTAAGTATAAATTGATTTTTACATAAACTATAACATCACAAGACAATAATCATCGGCATTGGTCATCCTGACAGAGATAGTTAACGAGTAGCTGACAATCAAGGTTCGTAAAGAGCATTATATCGTTCTCCATTTTTGCTCGTGATCAGTCGAAATATTTCGGGTGTTCTAGCTAAGCGGAAAAGACATTGTAAAACATCTGTTAGGTCACGTGATCACCAAACCAATTTTAAGTTTTACGGGAAACACGATATTTATCGTACGCGAACCTCTTGATTTAAATTTAGAAACAAAAACTATTTAACTGCTTACATAGTTTTATCAGCCGTTATATTTATAAACCTTATTTAGTCAAATTAACGTAATACACTGAACACAATAAACGTAAACAAGTTGAACAGCGGCAATTTTTAAACTATGCCATTATTATAACCCCCACAAGGCAGGCAAAACGTCTATAGTAGGTTATTGATATTATGCACCACCCTTTATAACCTCGGACAATATTTTAGCTGCGAACATTACTCATACGGGAATAAGAATACCTGGGATAAAAGCTCTACGAACCTTTGTTGACAATGATTTTATTTACAACCTGATGAGTGAACACTGTACTGGTAAAAATACACACTTCGCAACACATAATATCTCCATCGCAGCAAACCTGCGTACTTAGCGTATTTAAAGTGTAAGATGATTAGTTCCAACAGAAAACCAACTTGCCTAGTTTACTCAAAATATATTATACTAGTACTGAAGTAATATTGAGAGTGATATAATAACGGTGATCCTTGGGAAAAATGTGATAAAACAGTTTATTAAACAATGAAAGGAATCCAGAACACCTACAAAACACAACATTCCACAGGTTACCATATACGGATGATTACCTAAAAAAATTTTATAAACGTGTTATTGTATTTACTTATATGTTAACCTAACGCAATAGGCTTTTGTTACAAACGCATTTAAACCAAATATTTTTACATTTAGGCCTACTTCTAAAAATGAATAAATATTTACCAGTTTTAATGTCTGTAGCATCTACATTGGCTATAGTACGTGCACGAAAGTTGTCTTCTAATTTGATTTAGATTTCTTTCAAGTCAGAGTATTCTTCAATAAGAGCCGAAATGTACGTTTGCCCGTTAATAAACTGCCTATATCTTACTGAATATTGGTCATTACGTGTTTTACTAAACTTAACCTCAAACAAAAAAAGTAGGATGATTCTATAGTACTTGAAAAAGTCCAACTAAAATACTGTAGCAGCTTCCGGTTATAAAAACATAGTAGTTCACATAGTAGTCGGTAAATATACCAAACATATTGTACAAACCTTGTAACATAAAACATCATGATTAATATATTTTAGGTCAGAAAGTGCCACGCTAAATAACATTGCATACAGGGTCTGTACTGTAGTTAGTCAATGACGTTAGTTCCTTATAAATATATAGGTTTGGTAAATACCTCAATTATACTAACCAAACTGCATATCTCACAAATTATATGGAGTGGAAATGGTAATAATGAACAAATATTAAGTTAACTTCCCATTCTTATATGTATGATTTATAGGCTTCATCAAATGATACATAACCTCAAACATCTAGTCCCGTCTTTGATTGTTTCACTGTACACTGCGTGTTTTAGATTGTATGAAATAATCCATATTCTTAATAACATGTGTTCATAGCCCTTGTATGAATTATATTACGTGTTGAGCAGTTCAGAGAAGCTACTTCAAAGTTATATCGTTGCAGACCGGTAGACCTATTACGAATATGGAACTAATGTATGTTGAGCTTACGGAAAGTTAACGTTAGAAAATAAACTAATACGTTTCAATTAATTTATACAAACATTTTAGTAATACAGGTTTTTATGTGTGTCTATTTTACGAGTTTCAGGTATGAAACTTTGTATATTATGTTTTGTTTTCATCACAAATATTGACAATTAAAATTAAGATGTTTAGGCTCTACCCATCCAATACGAAGAGGTTACGTTTTATAATTTAAAAAGCAAAGTTTTATTTTAACTAATTCATTGAGCATATTATTTATGTATAAGATTTTTCCTATTTATTAGAATATTACCACTTCATCAGTGTAGTTTTTTCTCCAAAAGTTCCCCCACCTATACACATGACATTAAATGCCCCCTCCCTTGGACTGTCTGGTTTCGCGTCTTAATTATATATATATATATATATATATATATGTAGACTATTATATATATACGTATATGTATATATGTATTGTATATTATATATATATATATATGTATATATGGCTGTGTCACACAATCGTATAAAAACATTTACCCACTCTTATTTTCTCTAAATGGGCTTAAAAACAATCCAAGAAACACAAAAGAGTACATTCAAAAAACTTTTGAGTGTTAGGAATTTGTATAATAGGGCCTATATTAGGACGCCTAAATTATATTAAAAACTTGTACACACGCTTAATTATTTATTAACAAACTTAAACTTAACTTATAAAAGGTTAGCTAACTTCGTCACACAAGGTAAAACTCGTAGGGATTCCAACAATACTTTAACTTCACTTCAGGTATAGGTTTGGTAATTACAATATACTAATATATTGCAATAAATTAATTACAATAAACATATACTATAAGTTAGATAGGGAATAGAGGTAATGCAAATAAATAGTACACAAAAAGAATAAATATTACCTGCTAAGTCGTGTATTTTTAGGCTTCATCAATGATCTACATAACCTCAAACATCTACTACTACTGATAGGACTAGTTATAAGGTATATATTATAGAACGATTGAAGCATTTAGACTAATTTAAAATGAATGCACTTCAATTATTAAATATAACTAGCACTTAAAATACTATGCAACAATAGTTTTTTTTAATTCAGAAAACAAATTTCAATATAATATCATGGTAATGGTAGAACTACTGAGGTTATAGATATAGATGTAGTTGGTAGTGTTAGTATATGAGAAGTTTACGAACTTAAACAAACTCAATTTATTCATGAAATTCATACTATAATAAAAAGGTATAAATAAATTAACAGAAACATTTTGGTATGAAATTCAATTTGTTACCACAGATAAAGGACTCTATAGAGTTGTCTGTGGTGGTATTGAACATCAAATGTCCTAGTTAATGCGCTTAGTTTTTTGTTTTATTTGTCATTGATGACTCCATTGATTTCATTATAAATCGAATATAGAGATTTAGGCGAACCTCCTATAGGGAAGAAACAATTAATTACTGTAGGTAACTATGAAAACCTTTCGCTTTTTTGTCTCCAGATGCCAAAAACATCATTCGTTAAAATTTGGATACATATAACGATTATACTCGTAAAAGATTGTATCTCAATGAAATTTAGTAAAAATATTAAACATTAATTCAAATTAGCTTAACCCAGACAGATCGCTCCATTCGAATACCTATTTGGCGATGGGTAAGTTGAGTTTGTACATAAAAAATGGGGGTTTTCACATATTGCACTGAAATCAAAATTTTTTTACATCATTGGATTTACTACTGTAACACACCAAATAATTTAGTATTTTGCTCATTCCTATATGTTAATGCAATGTACGTTATCCTATAATATTCCTATAAAGGACTGTAAGTAAAATATTAATTAGTAAAATTTTCTCTTAATAATCTTGATATTTAAAATGTTATATCCCACATATTTATAAATATAATTTGATGGGGTGTGTGTGTGTGTGTATATATATATATATATATACCATACTTCTTAACTATAATTGCTAAATACCTTCATGTGGTTATGCTATTAGCCTATTTATATTTGCATGACAATTTGTTTCTAGTTTTCCTCGTAACAGTAACCCTATACATATTCTGTTACATGTCATTCTCACGAAGGATAAATTAAATGTATATCCACTAATTTACGAGTACTTTAATTTTTTATGAAACTAGGCAAGCTGGCTTATGTGTTGGCGAAGATATATTTATACTGAAAAATCAAAGTAAGTTTATTATGTTTTGCCAAATGTGTACTTAATACAGTACAGAGTTCAAACACTAAGTTGTAAATAAAGCCATTGTCAGCTACTCATAACTATGCCTTAAAAGACGACCAACACCAACCCTAACGATTATTGTCAACCAACGGTAAAGTTAAATTTGTACTTAAGTTTTTAAATGTTGACTTATTAAGTAGTACTTCCCGTTAGTAGTATTTTCAAGACCGGAAGTTGCTACAGTATTTTAGTTGGACTTTTTAAAGTACTCTAGAATCATCTTACTTGTGTTTAAGTTTAGGTTTAGTGAAAAAGGTCCAATGACCAATATGCAGTAAGATGTATAGGCAGTTTATTAACGGGAAAACGTACATTTTGGCTCTTATTGAATAATACTTTGACTTTAACTTAACAACTTTCGTGAATTTTCAATAGCCAATGTATTTTTAGACCTTAACACTGGAATATATTAATTTATTATTTTTTAGGGGTAAATGTTACAATACAGTATTTGCTTTACATACTTTTGATGACAAAAGCCTATTGCGTGGATGTATATGTTGGTTAACATATAAGGTAATAAAGTAACAGCTTTATAAAAATGTTTTTTGGGTATTGGTTCCGTATACGAAACCTCTGGAATGTTGTATTTTGTAGGTGTACTGTATTTCTTTCAATGTTAATTAATTTGTTTTATCACATTTTACTCTCGGAGAACCTTTACTATATCACTAATTTATTAATATTACTGACTAACTAATATATTTTGATGAAACTAGGCAAGTTGGTTTACTGTTGGATTGGTTTTGCTTATATTATAAATTCGCTAAGAAGGCCCTATGCAGGTTTTCTGCAATGGAGATGTTATTATGTATTGCGAAATATGTAAATTTAACAGTACAAAGATCAAACAGCAAGTTGTAAATAACATCATTGTTAACCACGGTTCGGAGAGCTTTTAGCGCAGGAATGCTTATTCCCGTAAGAGTAATGTTTCGCAGCTAAAATATTGTCAGAGGTTTTTAAGCTGGTGCATAATATCAACAACCTACCTTGGAAGTGTTGCCAACCTTATAGGGGTTTATTATGGCACAGTTTAAAAATTGCTGCTGTACAACTTGTTTATATTTATTGTTTTCAGCGTAGGCCCTCCTACTTGGAATAAATTACGTTTATAAAAATAACAGCTAATTAAACTTTTAAAGTAGTTGAATAGTTTTTATTTCCAAAACAAAATTAAAAGGTGACACTGAGAATTGAATTGGTGATCACGTGACCTTACAGCTATTTTTACAATGTATTTTAAGTTAGCTAGAAACCCCGAAATATATCGACTGAGCACGAGCAGACTTGGAGAACGAAGTATACTTTTTATGAAACTTGATTGTCAGCTACTCATTATCTATCCTGTCAAGACGTCCAACGCCTCTGATCAGTCTTCTGATGGTAATGTTAGTGTAAAATTGGATCGATTTCTATCTACTAAAGAGTTTTAATTTGTATTCATTGAATTCTGACTTAAATAATAATTCCCATTGGTAGATTAAATTACAAATTTAAATACCATTGGAGTTGCATACTAAAGTATTTCCATTAGACGTTTTAAAGTACTTTAGAATCATCTGAATTGTGTGATTGAGGTTAGATTTAGTAAAAACTGTAACTAATGTTGTACATTCAGTAAGATATAGGTGTAGCCTAGCAACAGGAAAAAGCACATTTTGGCTCTTATTAAGCAATATTCTGACATTAACTTGACCAAAATCATTTATAAAAAAACAAATTTCGTGCGTGTTCTATAGGCAATTTATGGTATAACCCAATCCGCAATAATGATAAATATCGATTCATATTTAGGGATAAATACAAAAAATATTTGATTAAATATTTGTTAAGGATAAAAGCCTGTTGAGTTAGGTTAGGATATAATCAAATTAAATGACATTTAAAAAAACAATATTTTTAGTTAATTGTTCCGTATGAGGTATCTAGTCTATCTTGTTCCGTATCCAGTCTATCTTGGGGTCCTGGTTAAGTACAGGTATAATAGGTGGGGAAAAGGAGTTATGATTAATTAGCATTAGGGGTAACGACGAAACTCTACCGGTGGTGACAATTTGTTTAAAGCGACCTGTGGCCAAGCTGCACCAACATCATTTACAGAGATTTCTTGTAAACGTCATAAAACGTCCAATTCCAGATGGCCAGTGATAGTCACGGTAGGCATACCCTATAATTTATTATCCTGACATTACATTTGAATGTACTATGAGTACGGTACTGATGACGTGCGAATAAGTTTATTATTTTACGAGCACTAAAGTTATAATAAAGACATCGCTCGTATCTCGGTAATATTAAAATACGAGATTATGCTTATTACAATCAGCATATTCAGAAACCACTAAATTGACCTCCAATAATTGGAATTATTTACACATCGAATAATTATGAACAGAAATCAAATTTATCTAAGATTTCTCGTTTGGACGTGATATTTTAGGCCTACAATTTGAAATTACCAAGCTAAATTGTCCAATACTAACACTTCAATACTTAGCTTGTGGGCCTTACGGGAATATTATTTTGTCAGAACCCTGCTGTTAACTCAACGAACTAAACGTTTCCCAATATATTTGTATGTAGGGTGATTATATATTTTGTAATACATAATGAATTACAACATTTTCAAAAGAGTTTTAATTATATTAGCTATACTAGCTGCACTATTTTATTTATGAATACTTAAGGGCGTCAATTAATGTCATGTTAAATCTCATTTATAAACTTAAATGTTCATACAGACCTTAGCTCTTCAGTCGAAATTTGTAAATAATATTATTTTTTAAAAGTACGACTAATTATTTACGTATCAGTGAAGTGTTAAATTGATACAAGGGTTTTGTGACTGAGGTAACATAGTAATTCAGGGCGTACCTCGATTGGTAAAACCGTCAAATTGAAGTGCAATCAAGCGTATGGGGGACAGTCATTTTTAGAACTAACGATAATTCAATTGGTAAAGGCTCTAGGCCTGCTACGTCTGCCGTCGCCCAGATAGCAAGGAAAATTTGCAGAACACTTGCAAAACATTTTCAACCGCAAACCAAAATGTTTGCAGAATATATGCATTGCAAACATGTTTGTTTGCGAAGAACTTTCCGCAAGTATGGAAGTCTACACTTGTCATATTTGCAGAAAGTTTTCACTGAATGTTTGCGGAAAATTTGCATTGAATATTTGTAGCAAATATGCAAGGAATGTTTGTGAAACGTTTTCACTGAATGTTTGCAGAAAACTTTCACTGAATATTTGCAGCAACTATTCAAAAATTGTTTGCAGAATGTATTCATGATAGTTTTCTGCAGATTTGCAAAATAGGTTTGTGGCACATTTTTAGTGGAATATTTGCAGCTAATATTCATTACTAACATGTTTGTTTGCAAAATATTTTCTGCAAATATGCAAGTCTTCACTGTTCACACTTCTAGCAATTTTGCAGTGGATGTTTTCATTGATCTTACATGTTTATATGATGGTTTGTAAGTTTCCTTTGTAATTATTAACGATGCTGCCAACCAATAATAATGATGCAAGATTGAGTTAAAATTCATGTACACTGTTTTTTTTAGCAACAGCCTCATACAATTGTCATAGCATATTAGAACTGACTGTTTAAATTTTGATGGTTATTCGACATTCAAACAAAATTATATATTTGAAATTCAGTTAGTATAGTTTATCATACTATCATATTAAACAAATTTATTGTGAATCATAGATTATGAACAAAAGTTACCCGTGACCCAAAACCCTGAAATGTTGCCTACTATACATTTTTAAACACTCCATAATTTGTTTGTAAGCATATATGATTGATATATTAACAAAAATATTTGAAAATATTTATGTGGTGTTTTCTATAACTAGAATAAGTCAATAAAATACATTTTAAATCATTCACACACCTACTTAACTTTACATGATTTAATCTTAATAATTAAATTGCCTTTTCCGGCAAATTAAAAATATAAAAATTCGAAGTAAGGGAACTTTATCAATAAAAGGAAATGGTAAAATGAACATAATTTGATATTTTGAAAACTGTTATTTATTTAAAATAAGTTATAGGTAACTAAAGGAAAGCTATACAACATTTTATTTCCTACTTAAGTCCGCGCCATGCGACTGCTGTTTACTTACACCTTGTTCACTGAAACAAATAAAAAAACTTATTTTATCAAATTTACATTCTGTTAAAAAAATCTTGAGAGGGGACTCCAGTCCTCTGCTTCTACCTGCTTATTCTCCCATTAGACCGATGTTAACTTTCAAAGCCTATCCCTCCTCATCCGATTATCCTAAATCAATGATGTATTGTTCATTTTAAAGAGCAAAAAAATTACATATAGGCTAGTTCATCCATAAAACATTGTAAATATTTAACATTTTAGAACTTTGTTGAATGATTATTTTTGGAAGGTCGGGCTTTTAAAGTTAGTAATATTTGCCTTATGGGGGAAGCAGGTAGAAACTTGAAAGGTTTTGTGACTGAAGCTTAAACATTAAAAGTAAGTCAGTTAACAATATTCTGACCCGTGAAGAAGCCAGGATTTTTTACTGATGGTAGCCCTCGAGGAACGTCTGGGGTACATGAAATACAACCCAGTAAAGTGGGGGGAGGGTAATACCTCCATAAAAAAGTGTACTACTGGAAAACAGATTTTATGCTATTCAATAAGACATTAAATCATTTGCATAGACCGCTAAATAGAGACAAAGGTCATCTTTTTTCCATCATAATCATACTACAATGGAAGGGTCCGGGTGCATACAAATTATCTCCAGCGCTTCAAGTTTTTGGAAAGGGTGGTTAGGCCAGTGAACTATTGCCTACTCAGTGGCAGGAAATCCCTAAAAAATCCCAAAATCGGTGTTCACCGTCATACTTTCCTACCTCATTCCTCGTAGGAAAATTATCACGTGTTTTTTGGTAGCCTCCTCAGTTGTCGTTGGTTACACCACTGAATCTATAGAAATACACTGGATCTAGAAATACAAATGCAAAAGCCTGTTTAAATGTCTGGAAAGTGACTATTTTGCAAACAATATAGGCTAAGTTAAAAATGTTTTTTTACAAATTTTCATCTCAACTTTTTTTCTGATAGTACACCATTGGTACTTTATTTTACAGACTTAAAATAAATCAAATTCCGAACTTCATACTATCAATGAATTAATTGCATTTAATTAATTGCTAATAATTTTGTTATAATTTTTTAGTAGAAATTTAACTATTTTCAAGATTTTAACATTTATTGTATTGTGAGACATTATGAACTACCATACAGTGTATTACAAAGAACTGGTGCTATGAACCATTTTGATGACTATTATCTACATAGGTATTTTACAAAATTTATTTTTTTTGTTCAACCACTTCCTAAAGATAATACTTAAGCAATTTTGATGATTATTTTTTTATTTAAAAGATAATTTCAAGTTTTAAGTTATTGTCGAGCCAGAATTTTTATTTAGGCCCAAGGGCTCTGCCTCCGTAATGCTCTTTTTCCCTGTCGTAATGTTCACGCGGCGTCGCAGATTTTTCTGTAGGGTACACCGGAGCCTTAATTCCACCATCAACTTCACAACTGCATGGCCAACTGCATGGCCAACTGCATGGCTTAGGGTACAACTGCATGACCAACAGGTCCCTGATGTTCCGTTGAAAAAATTAATTATAATTCAGCAGGCCCTACACGTTTTTGAAGATAAGATATAAGATTATAAATACTTTATAAACAATTGTTAAAACATGTTAAGTTATTAAGGGGGTGCTACCATTTGACCGTAAATACACTTGCCCGGATGACAATTTGATCGAAATTTCAAATATTAATAATTATTAATAAATAGGTAGCTGAAACCAACTTATCGACATGAAACTTCTCTTTATTACCATATGATCAACATTAAAAAATTAATAGTTATTAATAAAAAGAGGGCTGAAACCAAAATTGTTATTTATTTAAGATATATTATAACATTTTATTTCCTACTGAAGTTATCGACATGACACTTGCCCAGATGACCATATTATCGACAATCGGATGAGCTCACGAAGTGAGTGAGATAGTGAGTCTCAACTAGAACTCATTACATTTTACCGTAAAAATACCAAAATTATTACATTCAACTCTAAGTACCTACAACCTCCTATAAGCGGTTATAGGTACGATACCTAGCTTTACTTAAAAAACACGTTATTTTATATAATATGAACAACAAATTCAAAGAATAAAGAAAGATATAAGTTAAGGCCTACGCTATCATGCATAATTAAAACTGCTAATTTATGTTGATTTAATTTTACTGTCAATAGACCAAATATAATAAACTTGTAACAGGAGGTTGAAACTACGACACATTTATTTTAAAGGGTACAGTATGATAAACGTTCAGAACAATCAAATACAAAGTATTCGCTTACCACATATGATTAAATACTATACCATATGATTGATACACCGATAACTACATTCCCATTCGATTCGATACATTGTCCCATTCTATAATTTTTAATACTCCATAACGAAGTGTGTCATATATGTATGTCCCATTAATTATAACACTTAACATTAATACTCTATGTTGAGTATGACCTCTGACTATATGGACAAGAAAGTGCTCTCTATTAAACATGGCTTCAATAGAAACGGTTGGCTTATTTATCTATCCCAGATATAACACATGGCGCAGTCGGTAAATTACTTTTGGATGGAAGTGTAATAACTTAAAAGTGTGATGTATCTAAGTATATGTTTATTAATCAGAACAGTTAGAAGCGCTGTAAGTAAGTAGAAATTACTATTTCAATATGACCGGCACAGGAACAGACACATCTTTAGAGAAGTCAAAACCATCTCAAAATGTTTCAACTAAAATGTATCCTGCAGTTAATATTAAAGTACCCACCGAACTTTATTGGTGTGGTAATATGTCGGAAAATTGGACTTTTTTCAAGCAAGATTTTAACATTTATATCAGTGCCAGCAAAGCTGAGGATGACCCAAAAGGTTATCTAACTTCATTACTTCTAAGCGTTATTGGTGATAGAGCATTAAAGATATTTAATAACTTTACCTATGAAGGCTCTGAGGACAAAAATGATTATCAAGTTGTTCTAAAAAATTTGACTCTTATTTTGTACCAGAAAAGAATTTAACCTATGAAAGGCATGTGTTTTTTCTCCGGGAACAAAAACTTGAAGAGTCTGTTGACTCGTACGTAACTGATTTGCGGGATCTAAGTTCCTCTTGTGAATTTGGGACCCTTACTTACAGGTTAGTACTAAGGATTAAGGACAGATTAGTGCTCGGTATTAGGGACCGGCAGTTGAAATATCGCCTTCTGCGAGTGAAGGACTTAACTTTAAACCAATCACTTGAGGTATGTAGGGCAGCGGAACGTGTAAAGTCCCAGTTGAAGGATATAGACTCAGAGCAACGATCCAGTGAGGTCAACAAAATCTCCAAGGGCAAAACTTTAAACTACAAGGCGTCAGATAAGCCTAGGCCTAGGTCCAAACAGTCTCCGATGAGGCAGGCGAGTACGAGTTCAATTGTTAAAAGTGCAGTGATACCAGGTAAAAAGTGTCAAAAGTGTGGTTACTCCCATAAGATGTTTAAATGTCCAGCATTCCAAAAAAAGTGTGCTAAGTGTGGTAGGATTGGCCATTTTGCCAGTCAATGCAGGTCTAAAAATGTCAATGTCTTAGATTTAGATGAAGGGATCAATGATTTGTATTTAGGCTGTATTGATAAGTCTGATAAGCCTAACCCCAAAGATAGTAGGTCTATAACGGCAACTAGACCTGACCTAGATAAGCATAATGAATGGTCAGTAAAGTTGCTTTCAAACAACTTAGCCTATATCCCATATAAATTAGACACAGGTGCACAGGTTAATGTGTTAACTAAAGACTATCTTAGTCTTATTGATGTAGATATTAATAATCTCACTCCAACATCTGTAAACTTGCATGCTTACACAGGTCAAAAAATTGATGTCCTTGGTAAGTGCCAAGTAGGCATCAGTGTTAAAGAAAATCAGTATTCAGTTCCATTTTACGTTGTAAATTGTAAGGCACCTTGTATATTAAGCCTAACATAATGCTTGGATCTGGAACTTATTAAGAAGGTAGATACTGTTAATGCTAACAAACCTAAGCTATCCAGTGACGGTAGGCCAAATGCTGTCAACAATGACAAATCAGATATACTGGTTGAAGACCCTATTCTTAAGGGGTATTCTGATTTATTTAATGGGATTGGTTGTTTAAGTGGAGAGTATGAAAGCGTTGAAGCCCAGACTAGATGAACTAAATAAAACTAGATGAACTAAATAACCTTAAAATATTTTAAAGGGTTACTGAACCTACGCAATGGGTAAACTCATTAGTCATAGTGACTAAAAGTAATGGTGATACTAGGGTATGTATTGACCCACAATAATTAAATAAAGCGATTATGCGTCCGCATTTCCAAATGCCTACATTCTATGACATGTCCAGTAAACTGGCAGGCTCTACAGTTTTTAGTATTCTTGTCACGAAAAATGCATTTTGGCACATTAAGTTAATGAAAAAAAGTTCTGAGCTATGTACATTTAATACTCCATTTGGGAGGTATACATTTTTGAGGCTTCCATATGGCCTGTGTTCGGCTTCTAAAACTTTCCAGCAGTGGATTTCTCAAATTTTTGAAGGTATGGAAGGGGTTGAAGTGAATGTTGACGACATAATAGTTTGGGGAGTAGATAAAATACAACATGATTGTAGATTAAGAGAAGTGCTAGAAAGATTGCGTTCAGAGAATATTAAGCTAAATAAAAGTAAATGTTATATAACTATTGATGAGCTACGGTACCTTGGTCACAAAATAAAACGCCACGGTATTCAAGCCGATGAATCTAAGATAGAAGCCATAAGCAATATGGAACCACCAAAAGACAAGAAGAGTTTGGAAAGATTTCTAGGGTTAGTAACCTATATCAGTAAGTTTGTACCTAACCTCACCGAGCATACTGCTACATTGCGTCTTCTTCTAAAAAATAATGTTGAGTTTGTTTGGTCACATGTCCAGCAACAAAAGTTTAATTTGTTGAAAATCTTTTAGTAAGTAGTCCTGTTTTACAGTTTTTTGATACTAACAAGCCAATTACTGTATCAGTAGATAGTTCTAGCTTTTCTCTGGGAGCTCTCCTTTTGGAAAATTGACTCCCAGTAGCCTATGCCTCAAAAGCGTTAAATGTAACCCAGAAAATTATTCTGAAATATAGAAAAAGATGCTTGCGGTTCTCTTTATACGTAAGCGTTTCTGCCAGTATGTTTACGGTGTACGCTTCATAGTTGAAACAGATCACAAACTTCTAGTGGCTATGGTTAAGAAAAATGTTGATTTATGCCCACCTCGTTTGCAACGAATGTTAATTAAGTTACAGCGATTTAGTTTTGAATTAGTTTATAAAAGGGGCAAAGAGTTATACATAGCTGATGCCTTGTCTAGGTGTCATGGTAAGAAATTCAGTAACAATGATGTAGACCAATGTAAGCAAACCCAAACCATTGAAGCTCATGTTTGTTCAATTATAGAAAACTTAAATATTAGCTCAGACAAGTTAAATAAAATAACTAATGAAACATGTACAGACCCGGAACTCAAAGTTTTAAGAAGCTATGTAACAAACACTTGGCCTGATCATAAGAAAAAGTTGCCAGATATTATAAAACAGTATTGGAAAGTAAAAGATGATTTAAGTGTTTGTAAAAACTTGATTATGAAGGGTAAACCTATTGTTGTTCCTTGCAGTATGAGAAACTAGTTATTAAAGCACCTTCACTTTACACACGGTGGTGTCAATAAGACACTTCTGAGGGCTAAAGATATTGTGTATTGGCCTAATTTAGAAAGTCAGGTACGAGACATGATCTCAAAATGTGAACCATGTATAACATATTCTCGTAGCTTTTAACTTAGCCTATATCGTTTTCTAAATAGTCACTTTCCAGACATTTAAAACGGGCTTTTGCATTTGTATTTCTAGATCCAGTGATGAGGTGTTCCCAACGAAAACTGAGAAGGCTACCAAAAAACACGTGATGGGATTCCTTAATCGGGTCAAATCGAGAATTGTACAAAAGTAAGTTTATATAAATGTTTGTACTTAAATTCAATGTTTTTAATTTAGGTCTAGTTTTTGTTGTGTTAGTATTATTCTGCCTTTTTTTACACCGATAATTTTCCTGTGAGGATTGAGGTAGGAAAGTATGACAGTGAATACCGATTTTGGGATTTTTTGGGGATTTCCTGCTACTAAGCAGACAACAGTTCACTGGCCTAACCACCCTTTTCAAAAACTTGAAACGCTGGAGATAATTTGTATGGCACCCGCACCCTCCCACTGTTGTATGATTACGATGGAAAACAGATAACCTTTGTCTCTATTTAGCGATCTATGTAAATGATTTAATGTCTTCCTTCTGTTTAAGCGCTAGAATAGCATAAAATCTGATTTCCAGTAGTATTCTTATTTATAGAGGTATTCCCCTCCCCCCACTTTACTGGGGTATATTTCATGTACCCCAGACCTTCCTCGAGAGTTAGACCCCACCTGCCATCAGTAAAAAAAATCCTGGCCTCGTCACTGTTCAGAACATTGTTAACTGACTTACTTTTAATGTTTAAGTAACAAAACCTTTCATGTTTCTACCTGCTTGCCCCATTAGGCAAATATTACTAACTTTAAAAGCCCGTCCTTCCAAAATGGATAGTCCGATATCGTAGATTTAAGGCTCATTTTGAAGAGCGAAAAATACCTAATAATTTCAGTGAGCAAAATTTCCATATCACAAATAATCATTCAACAAAATTCTAAAATGCTAAATATTTACAATTTTGTATGGATGAACTAGACCTATATGTAATTTTGTTGCTCTTTAAAATGAGCAATACATCATTGATTTAGGATAATCGGATGATGAGGCATGGGCTTTGAAAGTTAACATCGGTCTAATGGGAGAATAAGCAGGTAGAAGCATAGGACTGGATCCCCCTCTCAAGATTTTTTTAACAGAATGTAAATTTGTTTGAATAAGTTTTTTTTATTTTCAGTGAACAAGGTGTAAGGAAACAGCAGTCACATGGTGTGGACTTCAGTAGGAAATAAAATGTTGTATAGATTTCCTTTAGTTACCTATAACATATTTTAAATAAACAATAATTTCCAAAATATCAAATTATGTTTATTTTACCAATTCCTTTTTTTTATAAAGTTCCCTTACTTTGAATTTTTTAATTTTTGATTTGCCGGAAAAGGCAATTTAATTATTAAGATTAAATCATGTAAAGTTAAGTAGGTGTACGAATGCTTTAAAATTTATTTTATTGACTTATTCTAGTCAATATTCACACAATAGTCACATCAATATTTTCAAATATTTTTGTAAATATAACAACCATATAGGCTTACAAACAAATTGTGGAGTGTTTAAAATTGAATAGTAGGCAAAACCTCAGGGTTTTGGGTCACAGGTTACTTTTGTTTTAAATCTAGGATTCACAATAAATTTGTTTAATATGATAGTATGATAAACTTTACTAACTGAATCTCAAATATATAATTTTGTTTGTATGTTGAATAACTATCAAAATTGAAACAGTCAGTTCCAATAGGCTAGGACAATTGTTTGAGGCTGTTGCTATAATTATTTATTATACAAAAATCTGTGTAAATGAATTTTAACTCAATCTTGCAGCATTATTGTTGGTTGGCAGCATCATTAATGATTTTGTAGTTACAAAGAAAACTTGCAAACCATCATATAAACATGTAAGTTCAATGAAAACATCGACTGCAAAATTGCTAGAGGTGTGAACAGTGTAGACTTGCATATTTGTAGAAAATATTTTGCAAACAAACATGTTAGCAATTAATATTAGCTGTACATATTCCACTGCAAATGTACCACAAACCTATTTTGGAAATCTGCAGCAAACTATCATGAACACATTCTGCAAACTGTTTTTGCATAGTCGCTGGAAATATTCAGTGAAACTTTTCTGCAAACATTCAGTGAAAACGTTTCACAAACATTCTTGCATATTTGCTACAAATATTCAATTCAAATTTTCCGCAAACATTCAGTGAAAACTTTCTGCAAATATGACAAGTGTGGACTTCCATACTTGCGGAAAGTTCTTCACAAACAAACATGTTTGCAATGCATATTTTCTGCAAACATTTTGGTTTGCGGTTAAAAATGTTTTGCAAATGTTCTGCAAATTGTCCTTGCTATCTGGGACCGCACGTTAAAGTAAGGGTTTTGTATCTCCCACACTTTAGGCCCAATTGTTAACCAATATAAAATAATATGTTGTTATTTCATTCACTAAATGTTCATCTATGTATTATACGATTTAAAAATCGTGATTTTAATTCAAATTAAGTGGTAGGCCACTAGTAAGGTTTTCAAATTAAGCGTTTTCTAAACCTTCCTAACTTAAGCAGGACAATTATTTTGAAAAAAGGAACCGTACAATACATAGATTGGAATCTGAAAAATTTGAAACTGCAAATAGGTATGTAGAAATCTGGAAAATAACAGTGCGATTGATAAGAACAAAATGGTCTTCAAGCGTGAATATGGATGGCTAGCTTGCTATCGGCACGGCACTAACACTCTCAACATAAAATTGCAAAAAATACACATACTAATGGCACAATATTTTACAACGAAGAGTCTTTACACTACCAAGTTCCCTCAAACGGAGAGGGTGTTTAGTAGTGAATTAGCAAGGTCTATAGAGAATTTAAGCCCAAGTCTGATTATTCCCGTGTAATACAGCAAAGATACAACAAATATGCCTTCTGGGGTCGTTCATATGGTGCATAACATCAAAAACCTAATAGATGTGTTGCCAACCTTACAGAAAGTACAGTTTTTTGCTCTGAGTATCTTGTGTATATTCCTTATTTTCAACATTTTATATTGATAATTTTAATGAATTGTTTAGTAACTAAAGTTTTTTATTCAAACCTACACATTATGTCAGATAATTACAAAATACAAAGTAAATAACTTTAAACATGAATATAAAAAAGAGAAAATAAATGTTTCTATTGGTTGGATTACCAGATTTGTATTAATACCCCCGTTGCAGCAAACCTGCATACTCAGCGAATTTCCAATGAATATATAACATAAAACATTAAAACACTTAACAGGATTAATAAGAAATCTATTCACAAACAAGCGATATTTAAAATATTAATTATTCTCCATAAGAATTCTGCGTACTCATTGGGGATGAGTACGCAAGTTTGCTGCAACAAAGCACACAAAATAATGGGTTTTTATGCAAATATAAGTAGAACTCAACTTAGTGAAGTCACATACCTAGTTTCATCCATATACATTCATAAATAAGCGGTATATAACATTTTAAGTATTTTCCATAAGAATATAACATGGGGACCAAGTACCTAGGTTTGCTGCTACAGGAACCATAGGCGATAAATTGTTTTTGTGCAAACAACAATAAACCACAACCAGATCAAGCCATATACCAAATTTCGCCAGTTTATGTTCATAAATAAGCGAGATATACAATTTTTCTTTTTCTCCGTAAGAATAACATTAGACAACGTACTGTGTTTAGCACTTTCAAGATCTCGGTAACCAATTGACCTAGAGCAATGATCACAATACCAAATAGTTTGTTTTTTAAACTGAATTCAATTGTATAAATTAAAATTTGATTTAAATTAAAATTACATGTGAAAACCCCAAAAAACACATTATTGGGGTACAAAACCCCCCAAAAACCCCCTTTTGGAGGGTGCGATTTATCTGGTTTTCGAACTAGTTCAAATAAATGGTACTTTACACATTTGTACTAAATTTAATTAAGATCGGACCTTTTTTACGAGAGTTATCGTGCTTACGGACACACACACCGTATATTTTTTATATACATATTTACATATATAACAATTTGAACGAATGGTGTTTTGGTATCTGGCGACCTCAAAATGAAAAGTTATCATGGTCTCGGGCTTAAGTCTTACCATGAGACCTACGGTAATAGCTTTTTCCCTATAGGGGAAATTCGCTAAAAAGACGAATGTGCGTTTAAAACTAATAATAAAAATAAAAACCATATATTAAGTTTATAAAAATGTTAATGTTTAAATTAAAAACGAGTTCGCACGCAGCACGCTGACGTGAGGGAAGTGAATTTCCACATAAAACTTTTAAAACTCAAAATCAGTGTAAAAACATACACTTGTCCAATTTTTATTGAAATCTGAAAACATTGATTTTTTTGGCTGTTCTGATCCTCCTGGTTTCATTTACTTGCAAAGCTGGGAATGCAATATTGCCCAATATAAGGTTAGGAGAAGGTCCAGACAGGCTTGAAAGTAGGCGTGAGGTTGCTGGGGATGATAAAAGTCCTCTAACAAAGGAATAACAGGCTTTTCTCATGTAAAACCCCAATAAGATAAGGTACTGTGTTTAGTCGATACACATTTTCTTTAATAACTCGGTAAATATTTATGCTAGAATAACGATAGAGGGCTTAAAACTTTTGCCTCTCTAATTCCCATCATTGTACATGCATATATTTTACATCCGGGGCTTTTATGGCCATTTTTGGGCCCAAAAACTCGAAATTTGAAAGATTAATCCCCCAAAAAAGGGGTTTAGAGTTTTCCGATTGTTTTGCCCAACGAACATGTCCAACTGATTACAGAAAGGAACATCCCTACCAAATTTGAAGTAAATCGGACAAAAATTGTGACCGCTAGAGTGCAAATACATATATATATATATATATATATATATATATATATATATATATATACAATTTTGAGCGACCCCCCAAAACGTGTTCATGGGGTCACGTTAGGAACTTCTATGGTGGTCCCGGGCTTAAGTTTCACCGTGCGGGTCATGCTAATAGTTCACTTTCCAAAGGAAATTCACTAATAAAAGTGAAATAATAAACATGGTACGCTTACGATAAATATCATGTTTCCAGGAATACTGCGAATTGTATTAGCAATCATGTGACAATACAGCTGTTGTTTTGTGGTCTTTTTTCATCCGGTTAACTTGAAAACCCTAAATATATAGACTGAGCAGACTAGTGGAGTATTAAGAGAAATGGTTGGTTGTTAACAGTTCGTTAGCTAACCTTGACCGCTTGACTTACTGAAGTTGGTGAGTTGGAAGTTGTAAGCAAGAAGTATTCTTGGGACTCTTGGGACACAGTTCAACTACTTTTGTATATCAACTAGACTTTTAATTGGCTTGAAAGGCAATTCAATATAAAGCTAGCATATACAAATCAAATATGTAAAACGAATACCGGTATGAAATAAAATCCAAATGAGTTGTAGTCCAACGAAATTGCATATTTGGTGTAGGGGTTGAGGTTGAGGTTATGTTTGTTATCTAACAGCAAAGTAAGGTAAGTTTTTATGTTTAGTCTTTCCAAATTACACAGTAAATAGTAGATATTTCTTAGATAGTAACATTACACTTTTACGTACGGAAATATGGGTTTAAAATTAAAATCTTTCTGTATTTTCGTGTTACACTGAGTGCCATTATACACAGCGCACCAAGGATAGGCTAGGATAGCATAGCTAATCATAAGTATCGATATTAATTGCGTTCATCGATCTCCGATTCTCTCGCTTACATAGATAATGGTTTTTATTTTTGATAAACTGACCTAGCCTAACCACAGCGGCGTATAATATTCCTTACTCCTCCCCTATGTCGTCGTACTAACGCAGGTACCAATACCTAAATAGATATATGATATGGACTGGATTGGTTTTCCATAAAGGTTTATGTCGGAACGACACAACGTCAATTTTCTCACACAACCACGCTCCTGTCCTAGGATAAGTTGGAAGCAGCTGAAATATGCTGCCGTCTAACAAACCTTCCTACCTGAAGACGCGAATTGAAGCCGAAACAGGAAAATAACGTAACAATCGACAAGATAGTGGCTCGTCTAGTTGGTACACAAAATAGGATGTTATTCTGACCCAGTTTGCGAATTTTCTGTTTTCGTTCTTTCCGGAACTCATCAGTTTGACGAAGAAGTCATGGAACTTAGTGAATTTGTTAAACAGTGTGTTACTGTCTATGTTTTTCATTGTTGAAGGTCTTTGACCAAACGGTACTTTACCAAACAACTTTGTGACAACGTGAGTTCATGCTACGGTAAACGATGCATTTTCACACAACCGTGCACCTGTCCTAGGTTAAGTTGGAGACAGCTGAAATCTATTGTCGTCTAACAAACCTTCCAAGCCGAAGAGGCGAATTGAAACCGAAACAGGATAATAACATCTCATTTTGTGCGCCATCTAGACGAGCAGCTTGGTTGCTGGGTATCCATTTGGATTCAAAAGAGATCGGTTACTCAGACTGGGATCTGTTACTCAAATGGTAACCTTTGGAAAAAGAGGTCCTTGCTTGCCAAGTCAGTTCGGCAAAACACTAACAGAACTATAAGCGTTAGTTCTTGTTGATTTATGCGTTATTTTCCGGCTTCAATTCGCCTCTTCAGCTAGGAAGATCTGTTAGACCACAGCAGTTTTCAGCTGTCTCCAACTTATCCTAGGACAGGTGCGTGGTCGTGTGAAAATTCATCGTTTAGCATGATCTACCCACGTTGTCACAAAGTTGTTTGGGAAAGTACCGTTTGATCAAAGATCTCCAACAATGATAAGCAACGTCAACATTTATTTGAAAGTTCAAATCGTAGTATTGAACATTCCTTTGAAGTTCAATACATACTAACGTTTTTAAAATATTTAAGATCATAACAACAACAAAATCTATTATTTAGTTGTTGTTCCGTTTATGGTGACCAATTACTTTTTCACAACTGATTTTTTTAAATAAATGATATGACCAATTGCTTATTTACTTCTGATTGTTTAAATAAATTATATGCATTGTTCCAAATAACGTGTTGATTCTGGAAATTATAGGATTTTCGCCGAACTGTAATTTTTTTGGCGTGTTTGAATTACTCATCGCTACATAACGTAAAGTGTTGCCAATTTTTCCGGTTTTCTTGACTTTTTCACGGTAAATTTCAGACTAAATTACACTTCCTATTTGAACAATAATGTTTAAACGCAATTATAAAATGAGTCTTCTTTTAGAATGAAGCTGGATTCATAACCAAATATCAAAAAAGTATGACTGTTAACAGATCGTTAACTATCCTTAGCCTGCTGTTGTAGCTAAGTTAGTTGTACGAATTATGTTTCCCGTGTTTGAGTTGATCTACGTTGTTTTAGTAACAATACTTTTAATTGGTTCGATAGGAAACTAAATTAAATCTTTAAAATACTGCATTTTAGTGTTATATAATTGGAAAAATAAACAGAGATGATTATTAGTCCAAAGACAACTAATGTAGACTATGGTATAGGGATTTAGGTTATGTTTATTATCCATATAACAAGGTAATGTTTAAGAATCTGCATTCATTTGGATTATGCCAAGTTAAATATTCAGCACACCCTAGTATTTACTAGAATAATACTATTGCATTTAATTCGCATAAAACTGGATAACAAATTATTCTGTACTTACGTATGTTACGGAGTAGGCCTGTAATTTGTTTACAGTGCGCCGCGGTGACTACGGTAGGATAGTTAGGTATTCATAAATACAAATAACTTACTTGCCTTGTCTGAGCTGTGCTTTTGCCACTCCTGTAAATATTTATAAGTAAGTATTGTAAGTATTTATACACTAACTACGCACTAGGTTAACCTAACCTACCTCAATCACTGTGACTTACAATAGTATTCAGTATTTTTCCGTTAGGGGATCGTACTAACAGAAGTATCCATCGTTCCATGTTGTTTAAGTACAGATTACGTACTATATTAGTTTGTTATAAAACTATATTGCCAAACAACACATTATCAATTTTTAAATTTAATTTTAAGTTCTCTATTGTAACGTTTAACTTTCCTTGGAAGTAGAATTCAAAATAACATTTACTAGCCTAGTTGAAATAGAAGTATTTTCAAAAATAGTTTTATAATTACTTTTAAAAAACCTGAATTAATTTACATTGGTTGTGATAAATGTACTAAAAGTTAGGTAAATAGTAATTGAGACTTTTTTTTTACTCCATATGTCACGTAATATAATGAAAGTGTTTAGTCGCATTCATAGCAAAAGCACATGTTTCGAGACCGTTGAAAATATTATAGAACCTTCCGAAGTAAATTAATGTATACTTTATTTTGAATAAAGTATAAGTTTTTAGTTCATTTAGTCGTAGATGTACTTATGAAATATTACTAATTTTTGTTATAGTGGCCTTATTATTCATTACCTATTTTAAACTTGTATTGAATATGACAAAATTAAAAAAAGATTTGAAGCTTATTAGCAATCTATATATCTTAAAAGTCAACTACAGTTACTTACCACTATCACATCATTTTTTGTAAATAAGTATAAGACTAAACGATGATCTAAAACAGTTTCCTTTAACATTATTTGGTTAACAAAAAGCTAACGGTTGCCTATATGTAAAATAAATTTAAATAAACTTCGACAAATAAGTACAGGTTGACAGGTTTCATGTGATTGGTGGGTCTAGGTGCGCCGGTAGAGTGGTGGGGTAACCAACCGGGCCAGTGCGTTGTGCTTCGAGCTGTGGCTTTGACAACTTCCACAAGCGTTAGTTGTCGGCTACTCACTTCCCCTCCTCCGCCGCGCGCCCCAACAATCCCCTCTCCAGTTGCTCCATACTCCCCTCTCGCGCATCTCGTCCCTCACATAAAACCTGATGGCCTGTACCTCATGTTTAGTGCTGACAGTGTTTTCTGTTATTTGAAAATTATATTTTTGTAGACATTAAAACAGCACAGTTATCCTTTATGAAAACAAAATACGGATATATGTTTATGATTTTTAATAGGAATGTATTAAATTTAGAAGCCATCTTGGAATTAAGATATTTAGGCTTCAATGATATTTACCTCTTTAAAGGTCCAATGTTGGTTGAAATAAATTATTTAGAAACATGTAATTTTAAGACATTTTAATTTTAAAACATACTAAAAACATGTAAATATTTATTGTATGGATTCAGTTTTGCAGGTTACGAATGTATCTACTAATGGTAGCCATCGAAATTAGTAACAGAACGTAGTGAACAAGCGCAGCGAAGAAACTTAGCAATATCAATTTTAAAACATAAGTAGTGAACGCAGTTACCGGAAATCTAAAAATAATTGCTTTTTTGGTAATTTAACAATCACACGATAGTTAATGCAAAAATATAAATCTAAGAATAAATGTCGAGATTAGTGTAATTTTCAAGGTATATAAACCTACAAATTTTGAAATAATAGTATCTAAGTAGGGGTGTTTTTATTTATTTTTATGTAATTCTGAAGTAATTTATATGCATGTTTATGACTGTTATTTTTATTCCTAAAAGTAAAGCCTAAGTCTATTGTACTGATGATTTCTTTCAAGATGGTCTAAGTAAAATTAGATCAATAAGTCCAGTAAGAGTGTGAGATGGTAAGCTAGAATTAAAAAGCAAGTGGGGTGCAACCCTATACGAGTTTTAGAACATAAATAGCACAACGTATGATTCTAAAGTATGGTCTATGGTCCAAAGTTTAGTTTTATTGGTTCTGTAGTTGGGTGTGTGGTAGTTAACTTGGGGAAATTAAAGGTCTGAAGTGCGGAGCCCTAAACAGTATTTTGAACAGTCTTAGGCCTATTCTAATTTGAGTTAAATAGGCATCTTTCTACCGACCTTCAGCCCTATCAGTACAGTAGTAGGTGTTATGTGCTAAACATAACTTTAAATGCCAGTGAGCGAGGTTCTTTGGATTGAGGGAAAGTCTACTTTTTGACTAGGGTATTATTTATTCCCCTACCAAATTTCGGCTCAATTCAGCTTGGTGTATTGTTAACAAACTTAAGTTAACAGTACTTATTAACAAACAAAAATGTAAATGATTTTTAATTATCAGGTTTTTTATCGTATGTTAGAACTAGCTGCCATCATACCCGTTTTAACCTGGGTATAAAACCTGTTTTTTTGTGCTGCTTTCCGTGGCTAACGCGTGGAACTATTACTAATCACGATCTGCTGGTAAAATTTTCATCAGCTCAAACCAAAGTGAATTTCCATAAGAATAACTCTGGATTTAAAGTTTGACTCCCCGTCGGTCGAAGCTCGGTCGGTAATACCTTAAAATCCTTTCTTAGTTGATACCTACGTTATGGAAAGAGTATACGCGCCAAATTTCGTATTTGTAGGTGTATAGATTTGGCTTGGGGAATGTTCAGTTTTTCGTATTTATAGATATGGATAAGGAAATAAAATTAGATTTTTAGGAAACCACCATAGCCAATCTTAGAATGTGTCAATTAAATGTAACAAGTTGAAAATCAGAATGAATGTCTTGGAAGACAATAAATCATCCCAACCTTCTTTTCAGAGTCTCCGTAAAATGTGAGCCAAAATTAGCATGCCATGAATGTTGTGCAAAGTATTACTACACCTTCCTTATTCATAATGGCATTTTACCCAAAATGTATTAAAATGGTCAAAACCCAGAACCAAAACAGATGGAACATTATAGATCTCAGAGTATTTCTAGCAAAGCAAAAAATAAAATATCAAGAAAAAATCATTTTAAAAATATATTTTGGAAATAATGAGTTGTCATATACTTGGAAAGGATTTGACACATTTATACACAATGGGAATTCCAAAAACCTGAGTTGCTATACGCCATCTATTAATAGCCTGAGACAATAAGGACTGAATTAGCGATACAGATGATAATACTAAAAAAATCATGATCATCACAGCAAAATATTGCTCGATTTTGAGTAACTGGATTACTAGTTGTAACTAATCTGTCCGTGTCTTAACTAATTAACCGTAGTTCGTACTTAAACTATTAAAAACAACATTACAGTTCCTTTCGCGTGTGCAAGAACTAGTGCAAGAGAGATGGTTAATTCATCCCGCCCCTTACTCCCTCCAACGTTTCGCACAATCAGTTATACTTAGTGAAACCTTGTAAACAATGACCAAAACAGTCACAGCAATTGTTTTTAAAAACAAATTTAGATTGGTACCGTAAGCTGTCTGTGCTGCGATGCGTGGAGGGAGGAAAGTTACTACTGCGCATGTGCAACTAGCCAATGGTTCTGTATCATCTATTTAGGAGTAGGATTACCTACGAAAATCTTAACGAGAATATTAAGTTCTTGTATATGTATAAATACATGTATACAAACTTTTACAACTGTTTATTTTCAGGGCACTTACTTTACATTTGTGTTTGCTGTTTACGTTAAATTATGATATAGTTAGATATTAACGATATAAGTGTTAACTGTATCCTTTACAGTACTATATAAAGTATACAAATATATCATATTCTATCCTATCCTAACTTGTACTCTAATTATGAGTAAGGTTTGCTTGCTCGCTTACGTCCGTCCGTGCTTGTTTGTATCTGTGATCTCAAAAACGGCTCCAACGATTTCCTTCAAATGTTAGAAATTTTTCAGAGATAACAAAAATTTATAGACAGGCCTCATCCCCAGGAAAAATCAAGTAATGTAAAAAAACAAAAATGAAAAGTTAAAAAATTAACATTGGTCTTATGGAGTTTAAAATAAAAACAAGAAAATTGCAACAGCTGCTCATAATCAACCAGGGAACTGCCAAAGTAATACTCGTGATGTTTATAATTGTTAACATGTGGTTTCCTGAGAGCAGTGACTAAAACTGTTGAGCGAAGAGTGCATAATATATAGGGCGGTCATATCCTAAATAAAGCAAAGGAACAAAGCTCATGTAATTGTCACACGCCATTATTGGTGGGACTTAGTCTACCAGTATTTGGGGGACTGTGACCTTTACTATTAAAAATCTTTAGAACCCTAAATTTGAAAAAAAAACTTACGGTTGGCATCGAATGTGGCCTTAATATCTGCAAGACCTTTTTCTGTTGGTGCCTTTCCAAATTTCTGTGTCAGCGCCTCTTTCAGCTCCGGTTCTGACAGTTTCCCATCGCCGTTCTGGTCGAACTTCGAGAACAACGCTTTATGTTCTTCTTTCTTCTCAGCACTCAAACCCTAAACAAAATCACTCTTTCGAATAAATATTTAATGTCGCTAGAGTGTGTATTTAAAAATTTAGTTCAAACTTTTACTAGTAATAATGCTTTATTCAGAACTAGTTTTAATTAAATTTTGCAGGATTTCGCAATACAAAATTAAATTAGTGTGTAAAATTATTTAATTATCAATATATATATATATATATATATATATATATATATATATATATATATATATATATATATATATATATATATATATTATGTTTATAGATACTGTATATATATGAAACATTTTTTTAAGGTAAATAACTTATAATGTGTTTTATCCCGGCATCGCCAATCAACGCCATCTGGAAATAAATAAGAAATGGGTACGTACACCATAAACTATGAAAATATAAAAAAAAGTAATAAAACAATGTAAACCAAACAAATTTCTTTAAAACAAACAATAACTAAAAAATATTCTAGAAAATCCCAAAAGTACGTTATGATACTGATTAAAATCTTGAAACTACGAAATTAATTGTGAAAAATGTAATACCAAATCATGTCGGTCAAACTAAAAGGAATGTCAAATTGAACTGGTTAACATGCCTTGACGTCCGCAATTCCTTTTAGTAAAACAATACTTTACTATGTGTTTTATTATGTGATCAGTGCATTTATTCACATTTACGTCATTCTTAGAATGGATTAATGTTCTTAAGTTTTGATAATGGCTTCCTGTAAGCCAAAACTATAGTAAACTACCGTATTACTATAAATAATTGCGGACATCAAGGTATGATAACCTGTTTTTAGACTGGATCAGATTCCAGATCCCGAACCGTCGTGAAACATTGTTTATACTAATAAGTGATTGAAAATGTCCGCAAAAATTCCTTGCATAACATAAACTCGCCATCACCAGCAATGAATTTTAAACAAAGAACCTGTTTAAATCCATAACAGATTCCGAAAGGCTTAAAAATAAATGGAATATCAAACCTAGACTGAACTCAGTTTATATACGTATAATTTTCCCTATGTTAACACATTTTTTTAAAATTCGAACCCGTGAACTTCAGTTTTGGAGCACTCTGTATATAGATTTTGATTAAAATATTTTTAATAGATTGCCCGTATTCGTTTTAGTTGGGAAGAATCTTTTTTGGTGACTTTAGACCGAACCGTTCTCCTGTTATACATGCTAGACGGGTATGGTCTGACTCACCCTGTTTATTTCAATATGGATGGCATGTAGGTGGTGGAATTGAGTGGATCCTACTCAAAACTCTATGCTTATAATATTTCTATTATGTAAACCTAATTTAGTGCTTTTGTCCGGCGTGTCCACATCCAACATCTGCATCACTCCTCACCTAATTCCTGAAACTAACCTTTATAATGAACATTGAAAAAATATGCCCAGATTTTATTATTTCATTTGCAGGATAAATAAAATACGTCTTACAACACTATAAAGTAGGGCCTATATTTACACTTATACTGTACTTACATACAAGACGGTAAAAATACACAAAAGATGGTACAAGGCGATCGATTTCAACCAGTTTCACCGGTCATCATCAGGCCCAATCATAGAATGACAGAACCAAGATGGCGAACAGGTTATATACTATTGGCTACCGGAAATTCCGGAAACAAGTTGCGATAAGTACCACCAGAGTCAAATTTGACCTAGTCATTGATTAATGAAACAGAATTATTTTAGATTCAACAATAGGTTTTATGCACAAACTGATAGATTAACTATGGGGAGTCCTGCAATAATTTAAGAAGTGTTCCTGCAACATCATGAAGAATGTATTTTGGAAAGATTGAACAAAGATCATGAAGTAGCAATGTACGTTAGATATGTAGATGATGTCCTTATAATTTATAGCGAAACCAAGGATGGTGAAGCAGATGATATGATGCAAATATTCAACAACCACCACAGAAATCTGACTTAAACAAGCGAACTTGAAGGAGAAAGAAAAATTAACTTACTGGATTTAACAATAATGAGAAGAGAAGACAAGCTGGAATTCTAAATCTACAGGAAGCCAACACAAACGAATGCAACCATCAACAGCAAGTCCATACATCAAGCCACAAGACCGCTTCATTTCGTTCAATGTTGCACAGAGCCTACAAGATCCCATTAAGTGAATCAAGCAGAAGAAAGGAAATAGCTGCAATCAAATCTGTAGCTCGAGCCAACGGATACCAATCTACACTCATTTATGAAATGGGGGCGAAGATATTGAAGAAGATGAAGAACCAAGAACGGCTCCGAAATATGACAAATCTGAGCAACGAACGGGAGAAGGAGAGTACGAGTTGCATTTAACTTCACTAGCGATAAAACATAAAAATAAAATAAAATGAATGCATGAGAAGAATTGTTTATTTTTAAGGAAAAAAAAATTAAGGATAGGGATAAATTGATCAATGAACAGGTCAACTTTGACTCTGACTTATTGCAACTTGTACGGAACTTCCGGTATATAAGCTGTTCGTGATCTTGTTTCTGTCATTCTCTGATTGGGCCTGAAGATGACCGGTGAAACTGGTTGAAATCGATCGCCTTGTACCATCTTTTGTGTATATTTTACCGTCTTGTATGTAAGTACAGTATAAGTGTAAATATACTTTATAGTGTTGTAAGACTTATTTATCCTGCTTAGTTGTAACAACACGTATCATGCTAATAAAGAAATTATTTCATTTGAAAATAGACAAACGTAATTTACGATGGTAAAAAAAAACTAGAGCTTTGTTTTTATTGTGTTACGTAAATTGGTTACTATAAGTTGCTGATGAAATTACCACCGGCTGGTGAATGGGAGGGATTTATTCATCATACTGTTGAATTTGGCAAATTTGTGTTTGGCTGAATAATGTTGATTTATATTCATGGATGTTTCAGTGTCAATGTTTCTTTAAGTTGGCACACAATGGATTAACAATACGTCACATTTTAAGCCATCTACTTATATAAAGCTAGACGGGTTCACTCACTCACTTACTGATTCACTGACATTAACTAGGAGGCACTTCCCGTACCTAAACCCACCTCGACCACATACTTGAATTAAAGATCTTGATGAGAAACCTTCAGATAAATTTCCAAAAAAAACATTGTTGAGTTTTGGAGGTACTTTTTGGGCGGGAAAAACTCCACTATTTAAATTTTTTTCGCTTTGAGAGCGTTTTGTACGGAAACGGGAAGAGATGACAACAAATTTTAAATACAAAATTTGTAGACAATTTAATTCACAACTAACGAATTTTCATCATATTTAAGATCCGATCGTCCGTTTTGCCGCTATTTATCAGAGAAGAAATAATTTTGAGTTTTTTGGCCCAATTAAATTTGTACTAAGTTTTGGAAAGCTCTTTTAATATAGAACACTGCCTTTGGCCAATACCACATGTTTGTATGAGCTGATTTAAATAAACCTCCCAACTAGGCGATAATTTGCTCACCATGAGGTTTATATAAATTAGCTGTTTCAAAACATTTTTAGCACATTATCGCCTATACGGGATGTTCAATATTGCGAATATTGTTTGCTACAATGTCGGAAAAAGCGTCATCAACCTTTTGTTATTTGTTCTATCGAATGAATTTAGCCCAGTAGCCCAGTGGATATGTTGTCAGATTCACGATTATGCAGTCTCGGTTTCAAATCCTACTTTTGATGTTTACTTTTTGAGGTATGAAATTTCTGTTTAATTTGTCTTTATTTTGTTTTTACAAATACATTTGTTTGTAATTATGTTGCACAACGAACCGCCACCATACAGCACTATGCGGAGTTAGGTTAGGTTAGGTTACTATAATCTAGTTGCGAACTGCAGCCTAATCTTTTGTTATTTTTTAAAAGTAAATCCATTTGTAGAACTCCAATTTAACATTGTAATCACAACTTTTTATTTAACATACGGTATATATGAATGAAGTTGAATCGAGTTAGCACTTTAACTTTTTGCTTTTATAAATCTCGAAAAAAATATCGTAGTCGAGAGTGCATTCGATAAATCGAACAAGCAGCCAGTTAGTAAAATGTTTCGATATCGAACCGATATTGGACCGTCTGTGTGGGCGATAATGTGCTCACCAAAGCTCATTCAACAATACTACACATAAACAACTACACAACTTCACAACTGCTACACAACTTTAGTTTATCATTGTTTAAAAGACTACAATAGTTGAGTTTGATTTAAATTGAGGAGTGCAAGTGAGCGAAGCGAACTCCAAAAGGGGGTTTGAGGGCGAAACCTCCAACGGCTATAAGCCTAGTTGTCTTATATAGAGAGTGTTTAATTATGTCGTGACAAGCAATTTGACCCTGGTATAAAACTACTAAATAATTAATAATACCGTATACACATTAATTCTTTAGTAGTGGGTTATTTTGGAGGCTAATAAAATATGAACTTGTCTGCTGACCCAAGAGTAGCTTTAATTCAAAATATAAATGTTTACAAATTTTGTATTTTAGCGTCACACAATGATCGTGGAACATCCGTTTTATTTAGTGCTCACTAATTAAATATATAACACTTTTAAAACCATACATATTTTTTCAACTTGCACGTAAATCTGTTCCATTAAACTGAATGAAAATTAATTAACAAAATTGTTTTGTGAATAAATACAAAATGAATTCCTTTTAAGACCTTTTCAGTACCTATTCAGACTTCTATAAGAAGGATAGATTGTATTTTTTTTCGTCCACACATATTATTGATAACACATATCATTACTTATAAGTAGTGTACGTGACAAACTTGGTTACAACATTTAAACTGAAATAAAGGTAACGAAAATATATTGAGAATTTATAACGGGAATAAAATGATGATCCGTCGAGGCAGTATATCCTAATAGATTTATGAGTAATTCAAATAAAACCTACATACAAATATGAAGAATCAAATAATCCTGAAAGGTTCGAATTACGTTTGAAAGGTTTCTGAGATCAGACCAGTGTTGCTAATGTCACGAGCAGCCATACCAACGTACTGTATGAAGAAATCATTAGCATACTTAGAAGTGTTAAAAAACATATATTTACTTACAAAGGGGAAAAGTAACATTGGTGTTCACCCGTACTTATAAACACAGGTGTATTGTTAAACACACGTACTCTAAGGAGTACTTTAAAACACATTTATGAATTCAAAATTGTGCGTGTTATCACATAGGTGTACTGATTGAAATAAAACCGTTGATGACGATGTAATATGAACTAACAATTATTTAAATTATAGTTAAAAAAATCTCCACTTGGTTTTAGCATTTACCATGTACTTGAGCATGACTCTCTCTAGTACAGTGGCGTTTTTATGTATGTATGATGCGACTGGCAGTGGCGAAGGAGCTCCCGGGATATCGTGAACCAAAGTAACACCCTTCCTCTTACTGTCTTCTTTATAAAAAAAATTGTATCATATGGAATCAAGTGGGAATTTACATACGAATGAGTATTGTTGAAACATAATTAATATTGTATAACAAATATTTCGTATATCAATAAATATTGTAAAAGGTACTCAGTTATCATTTATGTAAGGTTTTCTTTATTTAACAGGCATGTTTTAGATGGGGTACTTCAATTGTTTTTGACTTATTTTTTAGCACAACCCACCTTTAGGTTTATGTGGAGTTGTCCAGCGGAGACTGATGGGATCTTGTCAGATATATAAAAGCAACACAACACGAACATACTCAAATTAAAAACAAAAAACAACGCCACATTAAGTCCCGACGTTTCGAGAAACTAAACAAATTTCCCGTTATCAAGGGTCCTTGAGCCTAGCACGAATCCGAGCCGAGTTTGGTGCCCAAATGTAAGTCGAAAATATGTAATTTTCTCTCCTTTTGCATTTTCAAGCCCCGCTTAAAGTAAGTTATTGTTAGACTAGGAACTAGAATTCAACAATGCCTTACATACTCTGGTTACCTACTATTGACGATACTAAGCTCAGAATCAACTGTGAGTGGAAGGCTGTGTTTTTTAACAGTTTGATACGCACAGACAATATTTGACAAACAACGTTTACTGGACCTCACGTTGAAAAGCTTCAAAAGTATCTTGACAAATGTAGGAGATGAAAATATTCTTCTTTGCCTGAAGTAAGAACGAATCGGAAATAATTTAAAATATACTAAAAGCGTCAGTTCGTTACTCAATTTTACTTTCCAAAACAGTTTTAAAATAAGTGGTAACTGGACCTTTGTTCTAAGTTGTCTTTCATTTTATGATTTCGTGAAGAAATACTAAACAGCTTAACAAAACAGTTCAAACAATTTGATTGTTATATGAAAATGTTAATAAAAAATACTAATAGCTCTACTGGCAAATATTATCTATAAAATTATTTAATAATGTGAAATTGTTAATGCTACGATTTCTCTAGTAATAATTCAATAAAACTTGTTCCTACCTACTGTTTACAAAGGTCAGGATTAATTCCATGACTCAAAGCCAATATATCTGACCCCGGATATTCGACACTCATCGGAATATTTCAGTAAACCATGTAGATGGGTGGAAGTATTTTTGGTTCGAGTTTCTTGAGTAAACTGAGAAAAATATATGCAGATTTATATTGATTTGATCCCTATGTTAGTTATACATTGTTTCCTTAAATTTGTTATTTATTGATATGTTGTGTTTTAAGGAATAAAGATACAAGGGAGGATTATTCTAATACCCTAAACTGTAATCTAACTGCGTGGACAAGTGACTGTTAAGGAATCCGAGAGTTACTTTAAGTCAACTTTTACAGTACTAAGTTTTCCCGCTTCTCTAGAACAATTTTATCTCAATCCCCCTCCCTCCCCCTGGGCCGCCGTATTAAATGTGTAATATATAATTAAACAAATATTTAGACATCTTAACCTTGCCTGAACTGATTACTGCATGTTTCCTGAACACTTTAGGGTTTTATTTAAAGAATGAGTTTAAAGAGTTCCAAAGTCTGAAAGTAACAAAATAAAATATCTCAAAGATCAAAATGACGCTGAATCCGTTGAACACCCCGACAATACCGAAACAGTAAGCCATGAACTGCGCCAAGTTGGTGAGGCTGACTCGAACTGCTGTGTAGAAATGACTTCCTTTATAAGTCATTCTCACCTTTCCTCCTTGTTCTATACTATCACGTATCTTCACAATTTCAAAGCTGTAAGATAAGGAATAGCAATCTGGTAAACAACGGCATGATTCACGGACACATTTCAAAACATTTGGGCAATCTGACAAGCAAACACGGACCGAACTGTTGTGCCGAGGTAGGTAGTGCGTCACACATCCGCAGAGTTGTAGAGAACAGTTTGCTATACACTCTGTCTTGCAATTTTGTTCACTGTAGTGTTTGAACATAGCCAACTCTCTTTCATTTGAATAGAAACAACCTCTCTCCGTAGGCTGATAGCTCTCTAGGTCTTTCTCGGTTTTTACCACTTCTGGCATTACTCGTATTTCTTTATACTCCCCGAATTTCAGATCAAAATCACTGTTAAATATAAAAGGGACTTCGACTGGGTTGTGAATAACGAAGTACATTTCCTTAAGCTTGGTTTCCTTTACGTTGCAAAGTTTGGCAGACTCTTCATTGTGTCTACTCACAAATTTAAATTCAATAAGATGTTCTTCGGATATATACGCTGGCGTAGTCTTGAAGTCTCCATTTAAATAAATCATGTTTTCCAACGTAAAGTCTCTTCCTTTATAAAGCAATTTCTGAGGTACATCCAAAATGTTATCATACATTTTCTCAGAGAAAATAGCAGTGTTTTCCTTGAAAATATCTTTCTCCCTCAAACCATTCATTGTAAAGCACATACCAAAAATTGATAGGAATGGAAGAATATCGTATCATACACGATCATCAAGTGTCAAAGAATCATACTTGTTCCAGTTAAAACCATTTACAAACCTAGTTTGCCATATTTCATGGTTACAATGAGGAAATAGTTTTTTTGAGTACACTGAAAACTCTTTGCCTCCTATGGATTCATTTAAATGCAAATCAAACGATCACCACAAAGCTAGTCTGTTGAGTAACCGGTATGGACATATCAGAGAAGCTATAGCTATAGAAGCTTTCTCTTCAAAAGCACACATGTCGTTGAAGTAACAACGAGAATCACCAGTTTCATTACATGACAAGCATTTTTCTGTATTTTCAGCGAAGTCATCGTTCTCTTTGAGTAAACCAGGTAAACACACTGTGACTGCAGGAAATGGGACTTCACTCACATAGGTCAAGTTGTTTGAGATAGTTTTAACAACAGGAGAATTGTTCCAGTTGTCGTATTCTTTCTTGATGTAAACATAGCTGATTAGTAATGAAACTATATGAATAAAGATCCACAGGTAGGAGTGTAACCGGGGCCGGCCTTTTTCTCCAATAAATTTAATCCCAGGCATACTTAGTGATGTCATCGTGTCTCTCAAATACAATTGTAGGAAATTACCTTGGTCATTACTGATAGATTCTCTCGCCCGAGACGATTTGGTGAGTATCTGAGCATCTTTAGTGGAAAGCTCTGTAAGGTCTGAAGAACCATTGGCCAAAGTAACATCAGATATTTGTGTACTCGATGACTGAGCTTTGATTGATTCTTCCATCTGATTTAATCTCTTCGTTAGTTCATTTACAGTAGTAATAAGGCGTTTCTGATCTATATCTGATGATAATTTCTCCATGTTCAAGATTTTTTCCGGATCGTATAAAGTCTATATAAATTGTCTAAACATTTCCTTACACATAAATTCAAAGTCGTAGCGTGTAAGTCATTCCCAAGCACAAGCAAAACACTAAAACGTACACATTTAGATCCTGTGTGTCTGCACAATGTTAGTGCAGTAAATGTATGAAATAGGTGTTATATGGACGAAGTAGAAGAGACGTAATTGCATGTAACGGAGTTCACTGACATGAAGTAATTGGTTACGATAGCCTACCACGCCCTTTTGGTTTAATTATAATTTTTTAAATAAAGTGCAGTGCATATTTTAAATTGCATGCAAACATTGACAAGCATAAATTAATGCTTAATTAATGTACCGGCTTTTAGTTAAATAAACGTTGGTGGACAAATCAATAATTATAAATACACATAAAATGTAGTTCATGAGAGCTAGCAACTAACAATTTCAGTGTAAGTGATTAATGTTCCTAAATGTTTTCTATTGCCCTGTTAAATTTAAAATACCTCCGTCGCAGCAAACCTAAGTACTCAGTGAATTTCCAACTCATAATATAAGTCTTAATGCCACATAAAGCCGCATAACAAGTTTCATAAACACATATTCACAAATAAGCGATATATACAGTTTGAATTATTCTCCGGAAGAATAAAATTCAGTACGAAGGTTTGCTGCAACAAGGAACACAAAATACGGGTTTTCATGCAAATATCAATATAAATCACCGAGGTGAAACCACATACCAAGTATAACCAATATAAATTCATAAATAAGCGATAAATACCATTTTGAGTTTTCTCCATAAGAATAACATGGGGGATGAGTACGCAGTTTTTCTGCAACGCAGAACACAAAAAATTGTTTTTTATGCAATTATCAATATAACTCAACAATTTGAAGCCACATACCAAGTTTTATTAAATTATGCTCATAATTAAGGGAGAAATTACATTTTACTTATTCTCCTTAAGAATAACATGGGGGCTTAGTACGCGGGTTTGCTGCTATGGGAATAATTGGTAAAACTTGATTTTTTGTGCAAATAACAATAGACCACAACCAGATGAAGCCGTATACCAAGTTTCATTAGTATCTGTTCATAAATAAGCGAGATATAAATTGTTTTCTTATTCTCCATAAGAATAACATTGGACAATGTCCTGTGTATACCATTTTTAATATCTCTGTAACCATTTGACATAGAAAAATGATCAAAATACCAAATTGTGTGTTCTTTTAAGTTGAATTTAATATAAAAACTAAAATTAGACTTTTTAAAATATTACGTGTAAAAACTTCAAAAAACCCATTTTTGGGGTACAAAACCTCCCAAAATACCATTTCGGATCGGTTGATCTGCCTGGTTTTCGAACTTAAAATCATAAAGACTGCTTTACACGTTTTTACCAAATTTCATCAAAATCGGACCATTTTTACGAGAGTTATAGCACCCTCGGACACACACACACACACACACACACACACACACACACACACACACACACACACACACACACACACACACACACATATATATATATATGTGTGTGTGTATGTGTGTGTGTGTGTGTGTGTGTGTGTGTGTGTGTGTGTGTGCGTGTGTGCGTGTGTGCGTGTGTGTGTGTGTGTGTGTGTGTGTGTGTGTGTGTGTGTGTGTGTGTGTGTGTGTGTGTGTGTGTGTGTGTGTGTGTGTGTGTGTGTGTGTGTGTGTACAGTTTCGAACGAATGGTGTTTTTGGGGTCTGGCGACCTCAAAACGAAAAGTTATCATGGTCCTGGGCCTAAGTCCTACCATGCCGAATACGGTAATAGCTTCTTCCCTATAGGGGAAATTCACTGAAACGTAGATTATTATTTTTCTTTTTATCACTAACAGTAAATGACAAACGCAACTGATTACAACGAAAGCCCGGTTGGTGTAGATAGTAAAATAGTTATGTGTTTTATTTAAACACATACTACTTCACACATTTATAACTATGTAATAGAATATTTAATTATAATTATAAATTAACAATAGTTAAGGCAGATACCTGAGTAATAAACAATGGTGTAGAGAAGGAAATATAATTTAATTGGTTTTGCAACACAAATATTGTGGTCGTTTAGCCGAGTGGTTTCAGTACACATGTCATCCTTACTTGAACTTTTTTTCTTTGGCCAATACAGTAAGCTGTTATGTAATTGTGTGCTCGACCAAATAGATAGGTAATCCAGTTACTAGTTACAACAACCAATCTAGCGTCTGTACAATATTTGTGACGTAAGTGCACAACATATATGCCTCAGTAAACACCTTCCTTACACAGCGTGTTCCATCAAAAATTGGATAAGGAAAATTATATGTTGTAAAAGGGCAGACATATCATTATAGTTAGGGGGATTAATGCATAATGTAAATTGTATAAACAACCGACATGAGAGATCCGCTATCGAGAAATATTGCTTAGAAATAACACATACAATTTAAACCAACAGTTATAGACTTTTGAAACATATTACACAGACTGAACTACTGGATGCTTGGGAATTGTTATGATGAACGACCGATTTCAAATTCTCCCTTTAAATAGGTAATACGCAAGAATATAAAAATTTAGTGCAGATTTTTAATAATACGGCTCCTTAATGAATATATTTTTTTATTGTTGTTCTTCGTTGATTACACGATTTAACTATCGAACCCAAAAACCACGGCTAATATTTGTTAGTATACAAAATGCATTTTTACTATAATAGTTCCGATAATTTTAAATTTAAATGAAATTGGATGAAAATATAATTTTATATTGGTTATCAAAATTTTAATACGTGACTCTAAAAATTATGTCCCCCAAACACGCTCCCTCATTTTGGATGTTATGAAAATGGGTGAAAGTATTGTTTGTGTGTTTAATCTAAAACGATATGAATCCAAGACCCTTGAAAAATAAATAAATATTAAATACAAGACAATGTTGTGATTCCTTCTTTTGGATACATTCAGGATATCAGCTTCCCATGTAATAAAGATAATTCCATATGGATATGAAGTAATTTAACCTGTATAATGCTTTGTCTCATATTGAAACGGCCGCACTGTAAAATACTGAATTGTGGCTACATAAGGTCCATAATCAAGCAGTAGCCTGTCATCAGGTGACAAAACTTATAAGGAAACAGGGAACCAAATTCAATAAAAGCAGGCTTTAAGAAACAAAAGCCCTACTTCTTCCCCGTGACCTACAAAATCGATATAAGATGGTTCAAATTTAAGGTGGAACTATACGGACACGGATGGTCCAAATACTACACTCATGGTCTCATAGAACGCAGAATCTATTCCTCTATAACTTGTGTTCATACTAATTCATTGATGGATGGGTTAGTTTAGACGATTTTACCAAAATTCGGAAGTTTAAAACCAAATTTTCGTTAATATTTAAATATTGTCCATCTGCTTTTAGCATTTGTATGTGAACGGATGGTCCGAAATTGATAAATTTGGTCTCATTTTATGGGAAATTTAATGCCCTACAACTTGTAATCGGACCATTTGTTTAATATCGTGAGTCCTTTACGGGATAAACCGTACAACTTCAGACATACTCCTTTTTGGGAAAAGGAGTACAGTACTACATTTGAACCCCCCACCACTTAAGCACAACTCTGCCGATGAGGAAAACCTAAGATAGTCATTTTGGGTCATAGATTAAGCAATTAAAACAATAAAATCTTTTGTAGCAATTTTTTCTGATTTTAGCAAATTTCCCCTATAGGGAAGAAGCTATTACCGTAGTCGGCATGGTAAGACCTAGGCCAAAAACAATATTCGTTCAAATTTATATATATATGCATATATATATATATATATTTATATATATATATATATATATTTATATACAGTTTCGAACGAATGGTGTTTTTGGGGTCTGGGGACCTCAAAACGAAAAGTTATCATGGTCTCGGGCTTAAGTCTTACCATGCCACCTACGGTAATAGCTTCTTCCCTATATGGGAAATTCGCTAAAAGGTGTAACCATGCTCATTTTTTCTACTGTTTGTGTTCATTCTTCATTATAATCCAGTTAATAGCTGAAAACGCACGGAAAAGCCATTGGCTGACGGTGTACTAAGTACCCGGTATTTAAAACGTTTTTGGTTTCAGACATAATGTCTGAATTTCCAGTTTTCATTCAGTTGCATGAATATATTCAAGGTTTACTGCTTGGGGTTATCTGTAAAATTTAATAAACTGCATCTAAATTTATTTTGTTATAGCCCGAATTGAAATCATGTATTATTTAGGTATCCATTCCAAAAATCTACGGATTCCCCAGAACGCATTGCTGTTATTGTTAACTGCTCGTTACCTATTCCAAAATGGAATCCATTACCTACTGCGAAATGATTTTGTGTATTAGTTATTAGTGTAAGTGATTAGTGTTCATTTAAATAGAATAAGTAAGGATCCCGGATAGTCGCGTTAAATGATTTACCCTAGTATGTTTAAATAGAATAAATAAATATAGAATTTATTTATTCTATATTACTATTAGCCTAATACACTTAAATTTTAAAGGACAAAAATTACATTAAAACACGTTAAGTAAGATGAACTGTGTCAGCGCTTTTAAGTAACTCTTTATTTAGAGATGAAAATATATTCTGATTTGCTTATTTTTTCGAAGGACATATTTAATCTGTGTAAAAATATTAGATAAATAGACAAGATTTGGATCGAAAAAGGGGATGTGATGTCAAATTAATCAGGGCCTATGTAGAAAACACGTAACACAATATTTTCTTGGATGATCTTTTCACTTACAGGTTGACTGTATGTAACTCATAAATTTGCGTACAACTTATAATGAAAATACTTTCATTTTTTTCAAAAATCTACTGGTATATCACGTTATGGTATTACGCACAAGACGTAAGACAGGCAGTTAGTCCGTATGCCTATAAATTAATCTAATAAGATTAAGCTGCAAAAGTAATTTTTTTCAATATACGGCAGCCTCTAGAATGTCATGTTTAGTAGTTGTAATGGGTTCCTTTCAATGTTTATTAACGGTTTAAACCCCTTTTATTCAGGGGAATAGCGTATTACAGACATGTTGTCACAACTTAAACATACAGGATAAACATCCAATCTATCTAAGAGGCCCGGTGCAATTCCGGAATAATGGCTGAGAGAAAGAGTTTATGTGTAGGGAGAAACGGGAAAATGAGTATTCAACAACACAATGTAAGTCATGTTTTGGGGCGCACAGTCGTCGGCACGACATAACTGCACCTGTGGTGTAGAAGTTATTAGAATGACTATCATTAAAAGTCTACATATAAATTACACTACATTAAACATTTGAACACTACATTACATTTAAACTACATTAAAGGTAGTTTAAAAGTCCAATATAAATTCTTTAGTATCTATCTTCAATGGTCTAGATATTTTTAATTGAGTAAAAAAATTAGAACTATTATATAATAAGTCACAATTCAATAAATTAAAATTTAAAAGCTTCAGTAGAAACTTACACATTTCGCAACACATAACAATACTTCTATCACAGCAAACCTGTGTACATAGCGGACTTTTAATGTAAATATAAACTAGGCAAGACATTGCCTAACTTATAAAAATATATTATATACTTAAGTGAGTAAAATGTAATCATAAAATAGTGAGATATAAATTTTATTATCCTATATGAGAATAACATTGAACAGAATACGTATGCTCTAACGAGGAAGACCTTAAAAAGGTTTTCATGCAAGTATAAATAAAACCACAACTACATGAACGCATAACAGTTTGATATAATTGCCATTTATTTAAATAAACTAACTTAATGTAAGCTAACCCTGTCACACATGTAAAAATCTTACCATATCAAAAATTGTGTTGGTTTATACAGGGTAGTGTTTGGGACAATCCATCTTATGATTACATTTAACTAAACATTGCTAAGTTAAAGTAGACGGTTACAACAAATATTACCTCTTACGTATTATTTAGGCTCCGGCAAAGGTTACATAACCTCAAACATCTAGTCCTTTAACGCTGTATGATGATTTACAGATTAATACTGATTCCGACTACATTTAATAATCGTTTTCTGTACTAGGATATATCAGTCAAGCATTGTAACAGTAGTTGATGTAATTTAGAGAACGAACTTCACCAATACTTCACGATAAGACATACTAAGTTATTGAAATGAGATGAGACTGAGACTGCGAACTAGAAAGATTGAAATTGCGAGCTTACAGAATGCTGCCATTTGAAAAAGAGTACTATAAAAGACGTCGGAAATATACAAATATTTTCATGTTTACGTGGTACTGGAAATACGAGTAAAATGGACAAAAAAAAAACAATTTCCACAACCTTTCTAAATATTGTGGCCGTATTGTGCATACAAGAAAAAAACATGATCTTGTCTAGGCTCTAGGCATTGAACTTTGTATTTAATAGTCGATTGTATTATTTTCATAGAATAAATTAGTGTAAGTAAACTTTTATGACTTGATGCATATGTGTATTGTATACAGTGTAAAATTCTAATTGTACGTTAATTAGAATTGTCATTGTCAGCTGCTCGTAAGCTATCCGTAGTAAGACGACCACTGCTGATGCTGAAACTTAAATCGACAAGTTGACTAATAGTATGTCTTTGAGGGGTTGGATTAGTTTCTGCTCAAAGTTTTAAATTTTTACTTTTATAATAATTGTGGCATGTTCAATAGTACTTACCAGTAGTAGTCTAAATTAAAAATTTCAAGTCCATAGTGGTATTTTAAGTGTTTTATCAGTTTAATTTCAAAGTAATCCTGAACCATTTCATTCGTGATTTTGAGGTTATGTTCAGTAAAAAGGTAACGTTAAAGTTTTAGATAAATGTTTCATGTAGGTTTAGTTATTTAACCGGAAAAAAGAAAATCTTGTCCGCGATAGAGGAATACTTATAATTCAACTGAACCTAAAACTTATTTATAGAACAATTTCGCGTTCTATACTAATTGTATCGTTGCATACCCTTTTTTAGGTTAATTATTTAGGCATTTGTATTTGTTAACAACCAATGAGATCTGCATATTTTTTACCACATTAAATTGCTTGCATATGCATAATATCAAGAAGAAAACAGTTTTTCCAATCCTAGGCTGTGAAAATTCAATTAAAATTTCCCTTTTTGAAAATATCACTTATTTTGGAAAACAATACATATTACGATAAATTTACCGTAGTTACTGGTACTTTTAGTTAGGTAAACTAAGTCTAATACAATATTCACTCACCCAATTACCCCGTAATAACATCAGTTCTCCTAGAATAGAATAGAATAGAATTTTCCTTTTTTCGGGTAAATTACCCGTTTCATTAACATTATTAAAGAATTTACAAAATAACTATGAAATCGTATACAGGATTAAATTCCGCAAAATATGAGTACCCACAAACCAAAATTACGAAAAAATTTACAAAATATATGCTGCTAAATAGGCTATGTAGATAATCGGATGCCGAATAAATTTCCGCGAGGAGTACTGCTCGTTTATAACTTCTGTTGGTACAGTAGAAGAAAAGGCCTAGGGTTAAGTTAAATCTTAACTCTAGGCCTTTATAATTTTAACTCGTGGTTACCATTCGAGTGTTCTCATGGTTACCATTCAAACCCATGAATTTTCACAGTTAACTTAACGTTTGATAAAACCCACTAGGGGATTTTTTTAACGTAAAAGTAAACTGCGCAGTTTTTTCACATAGCTTTTTACAACTCTTCCTTGTGTTATCACGAAATAATAAGTAGGTACTCTTAGATGAAATTATTACTACCGGTAGTTCGCTTTGTCAATAATATCGTACGCTATCACTGATTATCATGATGATGCATTGAATACACAAAAGTTACTTATTTTAACGCTCTTTAATTACTATAGTTATTGCTAGATTAGGAAATACCAGGTAAGCTGCTAGACACGCCTTCCACAAGCGGGGATTTTGCACAGGTTACCAGAAGGATAGGATAGAGCAGAAAAGGAAAGGATGGGATGGGACAAACAGCCAAATTGACTTTCAGAAGGCCATAGTTAGCCAATTACCATGGATATGTTAGTCATTCATTTATTACATATATATTTTTTACATACCAAAACACCAGCAAACACACAATAAAATAGTGCAGACAAACTTGCCGTTGAGTGAGGTAGGGATGGGACAAAGCAGGGAGGTTTATTGTATAACTGGAGGTAACACTGCTTCACATTTTTGTCGAAATAGCGAGCCGGTGATTTTGTCCGGTTGTTACACTGGTGAGGCAAATTTCTAGTTCTTTAAACCATCCTGATTGGTTGTTTTATTTCCATAAGTTTGTTTATTTCATGCAAATCACTGGAATAAAAGTATGAAAAGTTGGAACAAATTCATTTTTTCGTTTGATTCATGCATCTACTCTTGTCGTGAAATATGTTAAATTATGAGGAAACAAATACAAGTTTATTAGTGTTAAAACCATAAGTAGGTATTTTTTAAATCACTTTGCCAACTCGTTCGATTTCAGCGCGTAGTTCTTGGCCTCACCAAAATTTGGAAAGAATAGCTCACAGTTTTGTTCATCAGTTTTACCTCCAGTAATACCAATAGTACTCCTTGAGACAAAGTAACCACATCAGTTAATTTGCATCGCTTACAGCCGTGTGCCTGATGCACAATTAAACTGATGCGGAAAATTGGCTGTTGCAACAGTTTAGCCTCTGAGTTCATTTCGGCGCCACAAGCCGTCTTGAAATCTGTAACTATTCTGCTGCCTGCTTAAAGCCTACACTGCTCTAACCTGTTTTCTCACCAGTTTTAGGTGTGTATTGAAGTAGCAAGGTTGTCTGTCTGAGTTTTTTAGTAATAGATCAGTTATTTTGTGCATTCATTTATGCATGCTTTAAAATTGTTTATACAAATTTGTAGAATAGTTGAGTACAATAGAAACTAGGCTAGGCTATACGATAAAAATCACGGATGTTTAAGTAAAAACAGATAAGGTTGTGAACAATGCACTTTTCCCATGCTGTGTTTATCTGCGAAAACAGGGCAGTGACCTAAATTGAGATTTATTATTTGTTACTAAGATGTAAATGATATATAAACATATTCAAAAGGCAGTTACTTTATCGGTCGAGTGCCAGAAGGTGGATATTAATCACTCTAAAAACTTTAATTTATTTAAGTTTTATTTAAGATATTATTGAGGACTCTTGTCATCACAGATTAGAGAAAAAAGTGTTCACGTTTCGGGATCTGGAATCTGCTTCCGTTTCAAAGTGACCGATTCACAAAAGCATATCCGAACATCAAGCAAGACAATGAGGCACCGGCACATACCTGCAAAGCCCGAGATTTTTTGGTTTATTTAACATTCAAAATTAATATTTTATAAAAGTCCAATTAAGTTGAAAGCTGTTAACCGGACAAGGAATTATTCAAAACTCAATAATTAATTTAAATAAACTAAATAATGTTATCTAACTTCATCACACAAGTAGAAATTTTGCCATTTCCCAAATTGTGTTGGTTCATATAGGATATGGGGTAGGTATGGAGCAATACATCTTTTAAGTACATTTCATTAAACATATATCATTGGATAGATAAAGTAGACGGTTGTATAAAACAACAAAGATTATCTCTTACGTATTATTTAGACTTCGTCAAATGTTACATAACCTCAAACATCTAGCTAGTCCTATCGATAGTTTGGCTAGATGATTCACAAATTAAGACAGATTCCGACTACTTTTAATAATCGAATTTTTAGGACTTATCAGTCAAGCATTGTAATAATTGCAGATGTAATTTTGAGAACCTACTCCACCAATACTTCGCGATAGACATACGGTACTATTGAGATGAGATGAGACTACGAAGATTGAGATTATGAGATTATGTAATGAGATTGTTAGCTTACAATGGTTGACGTTTGAAAATGAATTCTAGAAAATACGTCACAAATTTAAAAAAATTCTTATGTTTACGTGGTACTGTAAATAAAATGAACATATAATCCAATTATTACAACCTTTTTAAAAATGTTTGCCGTTTTGCACATATTAGAGTAAAAGATGAACCTTTCTGTGCTTAAGGCATTGATCGTTGTATTTATCTTCGTATCTTATAGTTGATTGTGTTATTTTCATACAACAATTAATGTAAACTTTTTATGACTTGACGCATATGTATATTTTACACAGTGCATAATTCTACAAGTACGATAGTTAGAATTATTGTCATTGTCAGCTGCTCGTAAGCTATCCCTGGCAAGACGGCCTTTGCTGAGCTTATAATTTAGTCGAGTAATAGTACGTCTTTGAGTTGTTGGGTTAGTTTCTGCTCAAAATTTGTAATTGTTACTTTTAAAATTGTGACATATTCAATAGTACTTACCAGTAGCAGCCTAAATTACAAATGTCAAGTCCATAATGGTAATAGAGTGTTTCATCAGTTGAGTTTTAAAGTACTCTAGAACCATTTCATTTATAATATTGAGGTTATGTTCAGTAAAAAGGTAATAATAAAGTTTTAGTAAAATTTTTCATATAGGTTTAGTTATGTAACCGGAAAACGTAAATCTTTTCCGTGATAGAGAAATACTCATACTTCAACTGGACCTAAAACATATTTATAGAACAATTACACGTTCTATTCTACCCCACCAGCACACATCGTTAGGCCAACGTTGGGCCATCGTCGGCATTGTAGGATATGGTAGGGAAATTGTCGGTTCGCATTAACGCGGACCAATCGTTTGCTAGCCCATGTTGGCAAATCCAACCATAGCCGACGTTGAGCCATCAAACGCTATTGTTGGCAAATCCTACCATTATATTATTATTGTCAGCTACTTATTAACTATCCCTAAAAAGCAAAAACGACCGACACCAACGATTACTGTCGTCGACGGTAAAATATTGCGTGGTTTTAGTTACATTTGTACTTAAGTTTTAAAATGTTGACTTATTAAATAATACTTCCCATAAGAAGACTTTTTAAGACCGGAAGCTGCTACAGTTGGACTTTTTAAGGTATTCTAGAGTCACCTTACTTGTGTGATTGAGGTTAGGTTTAGTAAACAAGGTAATGACCAATATTCAGTAATATGTTGGGTAATTATATCAACCTCCAGACACCAACGATTTTGAAGATTTTTTAAAAATATTCGCCATAATATTTTCATTTCGAAAATGGTACACATTTTTTGCGGAAATGTCGGGAAAACCGGAAAAAAAGGCTTGATAGACATTGAAGATCGGATTTGATGTCCTATTACCTGTTACCTCCGCAGGTAACAACTAACATTTTACTGATAATACGGTAAATTATGATTAGAATTTAATAAATAAATTTTTCACTTAACTTATAACTAACTTGCACTTTGCAGCCGATGTAAATAAACTTTCATCTCTGGAACTACAAAACGAAAACAATGGCGACGGCAGTAATGGCGTATACAGAAGCCGGGTGAAATGTGGGTTAGTTATCGTGGACCCCGATAATTATATCGTGCGCGCGCTTGCGATTTGGGTTTTTGGCAACGTTTTGCCATAGTGGTTCAGATAGGTTTCCCAGCCGATTCTTTGACAAGTGAAACTCAAAGCTTTGCTTAAAGCTTTCGTGTTATCTGTGAGGGTATGTTCAGGCATACAGATATCCGATGATTAACATATAGGCCTACGAGAACTAATTACTAAATGTATAAATTGAACTGAATATATGATGGGCTCTGCGTCACGCGTATTGTTTTAAATTATAAACAAATGCATGTTCCCTTTGCAATAGATACTATTTAGATTAGACTAAACAAGACCTTATAAATTATTTGCCAAAAACACTACACATCCTAAAGCCAAAATATTGTATTAACAGGTGTTTTCATGTTACTCCGTTTTTGGTGCATTGAGGAGTGTGTTTGGTACCAAAGTATAAATAAAATATTACTATTAAAACTTGGTTAGCTAACTAGATCCTGCTGAGACTGGAAATCTTGAAGAAAATAGTATTCCTTGTTGACAGTTCGTTAGCTTGGCAATTGTATTGGATATTACTGTTGATGAATTGATGAATCATTAATGGTATTATTGATCGAATATTATTTATATATCGTAATAACAGCAACACAAAATATATAATTTTACTTTATCTTTTTAATCATATGCAATTGTCCTAAATTTATTTATCAAAGATAAAACAAATTCCTGATCATCCCTACTGTAGTTAGTCTATGGTATGACAGTAACCATGGAGGTCTATTAGCAATACTGGAGGCAACACCAATGAATTCCCTACCAAATCTTTGTAAGGCAAATAACCACTCCCTAAAATGAAACGAGTCAACAAAGTGGATCAAAACAATAATTATTCTTGTTTACAAATTTTAGAAGGCGTGGTGTTTGTTATTTTGTTTAGTCTAAAATATTTCATGACTATAATGGATACATAAATCAAACGAACCATATTAATTTGTCTCGACTGTGTTTAGTTGTATTCCAGTGATTTGCAAGAATTGATTAATTTTTAAGCATAAAACAACCAATTAGAATGGTTCAAAAATGATAAATTAGCCTCACCAGTGTACCAGCCTGACAAAATCACCAGCTCACTTTTTCGACGAAAATCGTGATGCGGTGTTTTCTCCAGTATTATCATTATACCTCCTTTCTATGTATTAACAGTTCGTTAGCTAGCGTAATCCTGCTGAAGATTGGGAGCTGGAATCAAGCATTCCTGTGTGACAGTCGAATTTATTTGATAGGCAACTAAAACTAAGTTTATATGCCTATCTATATTGTATACAACTAAAATAGGTTATAGGTATTCGAAATGAAATATAAATGAATTTTAGTACTAAGACTTACGCTATTATATTTGGTGAAGGGTTTGAGGTTATGTTTATCTACTAACATATTAAGTAAGGTGAGTTAGGCTATTATGTTATAATATTTTTAAGTTGTCAGTAAATAGTAGTAGACCATTACATTTCACTTACGAAAATTGGGGTAACAATTGAAAATCTTTCTGTACATCCGTATTATACTCAATACCCCTATTTTAGCGCATTTAGGCTAGGTTAGACGGCAGCTTGGCTTGGATGGTTGATCATAAATACGTAAGATAAACTAACCTAGCCCCTTGCTCAACTCAGCGGATTATAATACTCCTTATGCCTCCTTAGCTTGTCCAATTAAGGTAAGTCACTGTCTATTTTTGAATTTAGCCCAATGGGAACTCTCTAAGTATGCGGAATTGAAGAAGTGTAACATCCAGTCAAACAAAGGGAATTCCAGGGAGATTGTAGGTAATTTTTTTTGTTAAAAAAAGAATTGATGTTATATAAAAAAGGGGTATATCTCTTGCAAAATGATAATTTTCCTAAACAAGGTTTTAATTTTCCCATAAAGGTGATTTTAATATAGGTCTAATTTGAGTTTTATATATCTATTGATCATTTCTATCAGAGATAATTAGATATCTCTTGTGATTTTGTTACCTCTTATAAATAGGTTTGGGCATTTAATAGACGCAAGAATAATAAGTATAAAGTGAAATGTATTAAATAATTGAGTTTTTTATTGCTGCTGTCATTACACTATACGAAATACTGTATATCATATCAATAATACCACTAATGGGTCTATAACATTAATACCCAGTTTAATTTTCTAGCTTATGGATCAGCGGTACCTAATAATACTACTTTTTGTTGTATTTTATTACTTAATAGCCATTTTAGTACTAAGAGATTGAAATTGTGGTTAATTTAAACACTTAAACTGAAACTCAATCGTGTAGGTTAAGTTTTGTTTAACTGGAAATAAGTTAAATAGTAAAAGATTTAGTGTTACCTGAATAATGAAAAAGAAAAAAGAGTGGATGTTAACAGTTCGTTAGCTATCCAGAATCTGATATAGATAGTTCAAGTTCAAGAGATGGAGGTTATAGTACGTATCTTTAGTGAAAGGTGAACTGCGTTATTTTAGCAACAATACTTTTACTGATTCGAAAGGCAACTACATTAAGTCCTTAAGATGCTATGCATCTTCATTATAACACGCAATATTCAATACAAATTAAAGCGGATGTTTTTTAGTCAAATGACTACGGTATGTTTTGTAATGTGATTGAGGTTATGTTTGTTAACCAACAAAAAAAAAGTAATTTAAATTAACAAGGTAATGTTTAACTCTTAATTTTCATTTAATTTAAGCCTGTCACACACCTTTCACGAATACCCCTGAAGTATGTTCCCTGTTTGTGTGTTTACTGCTTTATTTTAGCAACTATACATTTAATTGATTGGATATGCAATGCTCTTTATATCTATAAAATGCTACTTAAATACGTTGACAGAAGCTAAGTAGAAATAATTGTTTTACAAGGACGTAGCCGGTTTCGCTAAGTATAGGATTGAGGTTATATTTGTTAGCTAGTATAACGAAATTAACAAGGTGATGTTTAATACTTCGTATTAATTTTATTTTCTTCAAACCTTATGATTATATTTTTATTAATCACTTAAACATTATTTATTGAATTAATAACGTGACAGTTTATTTGTAGAGGTTAATCAGAATTCAGATTTAAATATGTCCATTGAAACACAGATTAAAATGTTATAACGTCTATAAGAATTATTGTCGTAGTGCTCTGATGTCAACACCGTAAGACGAATGCCTAAGAAAACTGCCTAAATTACCTGGAACGGTTTTTCCATTAATTTTTAATACTGTCGTAATAATTTGTGTTCTAAATACCGCTTAACCTATGTAAAGTCTTGGATACATGTATAATTTAAAAACAAAAAAACACTGATTTAATATTTTAATATATCCAATAGGTCTTTGTATGATAGGATAAAATAATTATTAACTACTAGCGATCGCCCAAAAATACATTCTACTTAAACCCAAACCCAAACTTAAACCCAAACTTAAACTTAAACCCAAAGCGACACATACTAATAATGGTGGTTTGCGTGAATGTTTTGCCACAGCCTGCGTCAGCAGTTAAATAAATTAATTTGAACCAGTGTCCTTTTGCTGAACTTCACGAATTACCACTCTTTCTTTCTATACCTATCCCTCCCCATCACCATCTACTCCCTAACAACCAGGGTTAATTTTGTTAAAGGAGATTAAACGGATAAGAGAAGGGTGTTACCATTCCAGTAGTCAGTAGAATGTTGTATTTGCATTGGTCCTGAACCATCTCGTCTTGCTCTTTGTTATTATATCAGCTGTAAAATATACAATTTAATTAATAACTATTCTTCCATTTGATTAACATTGAAACTTTGAAAGCCTGTGGGGCTTAACCCTGATGGCTGATATAAATTGTATTAAGTTTCTGCTCATCCACAGGACAATACCTTTATAACGGTATGCGTGAATGTCTCGTACGATGCACACAAGTGAGAAAAAGGAGGGGGAGTTTTGTGCTTGCCTATTAATATAAAAGATTTTTTATTTAATTCACAGGTGCTTTATAATTAATGTGGTATTGTAGTGCCTATTTACAATGAGTTATAGATGGATATAGTGCAATGAATGTATAAGTTAATGAAATAAAGTATCTGTTTAACACTCTAAAGGTCTGAAGACTAAGACTGTTATTAATTCTAAACACGCTAAACGGCTAAAAGCTTCTCCTAACGTAAAGTGGTGCGTGCCATGGAAACCTTATTTCAGTGACGTGTGCAAAGTATATTACGTTATTTCACAACCATCAATACTGAGATATAGTTCTTTAAAGATCCATTGCAGTTTTAGAAAAATCAAGCAAATAAAATAATTAATGTTAAATTTTGAAATTGCGTTACAATATTTTAGTTTGTTAAAGAGAGAAACTCGGTAGATTTGATATAGTTTGTAAATATGAATATTATTTGTTGAAATATGTTTGTCATTAGGTTTCATGTTATGAATTTTCTATACAAAAACTCTAAGTTATATATTACTAGCTGGTCCTGTTCTAATGCCATTGAATTTGTTTTATGTCAAATACTAATTCATTTTCATAGATGAGCTCGTTCGCATCGCTCACTCACCTTCCGGATGAGCTCGTTCGCTACGCTCACTCGCCTATTTTTATATGGTGGTAACTTCGGCATCGAAAAAAGAGTTCGTGTTGCCATTCAAGTAGATTTTTTATTTCCATTATGAACATATATTATGCCTTTCAAGTATGTTTAGATATAATCATTGACTATAAATACTGAAGTAGAGTTCTCATTGCCATTGTAAAATCTGTCTCAATTTTGTGAGTGCCAGGATTCAAAGAGGTCGTACTTTACACTATTCACCAACAGAGTATACTGCTGTCAACTATTACTTATCCTCTCAAGGAGGGGATAATCCAACAGTTGGTGTGTCTGGAAGCAAACATAAGTTGGTTATCGCTTGCTTTCTGGGGTAAAAATATTTTAAAAGTTAACGTAAACAACTAAAATAAATAGTTGACGAATAATTGTATAATAACATCGTCCTGACATTAACGAACACACCAAAAAATAACTATTCAATTTGGTACACTCATTCTCAAGTTATGGAATGACAAAGGGAAATATTGATTCATTTTTATATATTAAGATTATATAAACCTGTTTGGTAAGCCAAAAGCATGCAATTTCATATACATCAATACGAAACATGATTAATGTTTTAGCAGTAAAATAATATACACACTACGTGTGTCTCTTCATTTAATTTAACTTTAAATGTTTGTAAAAATTCAATTAATTTTTAACTAAGTAAATAAAAGTAAATTTCATTTTGTGCACAACAGTAATGTTATAGTTCCTTGAATAGTAAATGTACATACTCATAAATACATTTATGTTATAATAATGTATTGAATATGACATATCCGAAAACCTTTCCTCTTTTTTAACAAGCCCTTAATCAAACGTAAACTACAGTCATTGTGCCTATTTAAATTACTTACAAGTAACACATAATTTTGTTTAAAGAAGTAAAATACCAACTCTTGTATTCTTATAACTCTCTTTAGTTAACGAGCAAATAACACTTGCCGATGTTTGGTGATTTTAGGTTTGTCTTCTACCATGTTAAAATGATATTTTTATATGCATTTCTTCTAAATCGTCCTTAAAAACCAGATACTGACAAATGTTAACTGTTTATATTTAATAGTTAGTAATTTTAATCATATGAATAATAAGGAATTTGTATTTGTAAGGTAACCAGTAAAATTAACCTTAATAAAGGTCCAATGTTAGTGTTATTAATTTAAATAATTTATTATTCTGGTCACTGAATCATGCACGTTTAAGGACTTTTTAGGTTTTAAATTAGACTGAAATTAATGTTTTCTTTATTAATTTCACTAAAATAAAATCAAATTATGACCAAAGTGTTTACTGTTGTTGGTGTTTATTTTAAACTCCTAATTAAACTCTAAAGTTCGTTTACTTTCTCATTAAACAATTTTATAGTGTTTAGTAGTATATCGCTAAAAATAAAATAGAACTCAAGAAAAAATAATATTTCTTCCATTTTTTTTAATATAAAAATTAAACTTTTAAAATAACAGGCTTGTTCAAAAATACGATTACCGTATGTAAATGAAAGTAACACCTAATTACATATTACATGTATGTAACACGTTCCTATGTATTTAGTTCTAACGATTAGGCGCGAAAGTAAATCTTAGGACGAACTCGCACTATCCCGTATCTGTGAATCGTTTAAATGATTTGGCACTACTGGTCGGGTCCAAGACGGTGGTAGTGCGCGAATTTTGACCTGGCTTTGTCGAGTTATTTTTAATCTTGGGAGATATTTACATTGATTATCGAGGTATTTGGACTTGGCTTGGTAGTGAAAAGGCTACTTTTTCCAGTGAATGATATTAGTATTTCGATAAATTATTAAGTATATATGAGGATAAAATATATATATATAAAACATTGCTTAGGGTGCCAATTCCAACAGTTTGTATACTTCAATTCTTAAACTTAAGTAAGCCATTGTTATAATTACTAATAATAACGCTTTTGGCAGTTTCATTCTTACTTATGTTTTTTTTATTTTTACCTAAACGTTTCGACGCCACTTTGGACATCTTCATCGGTAGGAAGGTTATATGAACAAAACAAAATTTGAAAACAAACAATGAATCATATGATAGCTTACTACTACATCTAATTTAAGTACATTAGTCAAACATTTAAATATATAAATATGGTGATCTATGGGGTGTATTTTTAATTTATTTCCTTTTTGAAAATTGGAAGCAGAGACTTGGAGAGCTTGTATCCATCTTCCCTATTTATATTTTTCTCGTGTTTAATTATTTCTATGGATTCTCTAATTTTTCTTTTAAAATAATCTTCTTCTTTATTTAATAGATGAAGATGTCCAAAGTGGCATCGAAACGTTTAGGTAAAAATAAAAAAATATAAGTTATAATGAAACTGCCAAAAGCGTTATTATTAGTAATTTGTATTCATTTAGCAAATGCAATTTATTTGTCTTGTGTTTACTAAAAGGTAATCGAGATCAAAACATAATGTAGAAGTTGGATAAAAATGTACTATTAATGAGCAGTTTCATAAACAGTATCATAAATTTTGATGTAAAATAGTGGAAAATCCAATACGACGGCGGAAGCTCACTTCAATCGAAGTAGAAAGCTTGATATTTGGATAATGTGACCTTAGGTAACACTTTTCATTACAAATATTTCTACTTGCAGTTTTTAATTGTTATCAAATTTGATATCCTAATTTCCCTGGCCTATGATTATCATGATACGTGTTGTTATAATAGAATAAGATAACAACTACATCCTACAACACTACAAAATATATTCACACGATTACGGTAAATATACTCAAAAGATGGTTCAAGGCAATCAATTTCAACCAGTTACACCGATCATCTGGGCCAATCAGAGAATGACAGCGAAGCAAAACGGTGAACTGGTTGAAATCGATCGCCTTCTACCTTATTTTGCCGCAAATTTATCGAATTGTATGAAAGGTCAGTATTATTGTAAATTCATCTTTTAGTGTTGTGAGACTAGTTTATTTTATAGTTTTTAAATATTTGTAAAAATAAAATAAATCGTTATCTATTATTTAATTATTATGTAATATTTTTAATTTATAATCACGTCACAAAGATCGAGTTTTAATTGTATACCGTAAATGATTAATGCGTGATGTGGAAATAGTTATAGGAAACATTTTTATTTAGTAAAGTGGCATAAGAAACCTAAACTAATTATATGTAATCAAATTAGTGCTGCATTAAAACTGTAAGCATCATTGCATAACAAATTGGTTTATAATTTATTATTATTTACTTAATCATATCATACATCTTTAAAATTATTTTTTATGTGTATAAAAAGTTATTTGTATCAAGTATTACTCCAAACTTCACTGCTCTATAGAGTTGTGAAATGTCTTGACGAGTTTTTGCCCCAGTTTACGGGTATCTATTCCACCGTGCGAAGAGTCTACATTCGTTAAATTGTTTCCATGTTAAAATTTTGGTGATGAAGCAAATCTGCGTAATCAGCCCGAATTTATTCTTATAGATATTAAATACAATGTTATACCTCTATTATTTATAAATATATGTAGATTAAAATCGGCAAGTGGCTTTATGTAGCAGTTAAGTGCATATTATATGAATGTGAACTTCCCTGAGTACGCAGGTTAGCTGCGACAGGGGTATTTAATAAATGTTTTAATTACAAGCTTCTAAGTTGTAAAAAAATCCAAGTACACTTATTTTCATAATTATTTTCTAATTTTATAAAGAATTTTTCTTATATAATAAACTAAATCTTAAACAAAGAAGAGATTTTAATAAAATAATTGCTTATCAGCATTTGGTGTTTTAGGTTATGTTCCAATTCACATCGATAAGAAGTATAAAAGATAAACTTAGTTCTTAAAACAAGCTTGGTATTCATTGAGTCGTCTAATCTTATACTCTAATATGAAGAAGGTTTGCTTGTATGTTTGCTTCCTTGCTTACTTGCGACACTGATCTCAAAAACGTATCTAACGATTTCCTTCAGATGATCGAAATAACTAATTTCTGGAAAAAAATAAGTTCTAGACGGGTCTCATCCCCAGAAAAAATCAAATAATGTAAAAAAATAGAATAAAAAGTTAAAAAAATTAACATTCGGCGTATAGTGTTTCAAATCAAAACAAAATAATTTTAACAGCTGTTAATAATCAGCCAGGGAACTGTCAAAGGAATACTCATGTTGTTTATGATTATTAACATGTGGTTTCCTGGGGCCAGAGATTAAAAGATTTGAGTGAAGATTACATATATAGAGTAGAAAAATAAGTCAAAGGGAGATTGAGCTAAAAATAAAAACTAGAGGGACCATAAAAATTTATAAAAAAGGCAAATGAGCTATACAAATCTGATTATCAGTAGGGGGAAGTGGTGAAATATTAACAGAGTCATCTAAACAAACTGACTGGCCTTCCCCGAGCAAAGCTAGGCTACCCAGGTACTAATTACTTATTTATCAAACTGGAATAAGCCAATGTTTGTTACGAACGGATTTCATCTTATTGTTAAAATACCAATAGTTTGTAAATATAACTCCTTGTTATGATAGCTAACACTCCAGCTTAAAATGAGATCAATGGCACAGAATAATTAATAAACTTTCAACACAGAGTTCAACCAACGACGACTTCACAAAACGGAAATTCAATTTTCATTTAATCATTTCTTAATATTATATCACAGCCCAATAAACGTTTTAGCTGTCTCATCAGCTAACGTTTTTATTAAATTTAAGTATCATAACCAATGCAAGTGGAGGATCACTGATCTTTTATTTTGACTAATCTTACTGTACTTAAACCTATAAGCATTATTTTTACTTACAGTGTTCAAAACAAAAATTTTATGCTACTTTAGAATATGGTTACCTATTAGAATTAAAGACCCATGTATATACAAGGGCCTATTTCATAATAACTTCTACTATTAGGGAACTTAATACATTTGTATTTACATAGTTATTTACCTTATATTATAATAAGTTATTATTAATTACCCAACAGTAAGTTCTCAGTAAATACTTCTGTAGCCTATTTATGTCTCATTTCAGATCTGAGAATATAAACATATTCAATGATTTATGTTCCGGTATGTATGGAAAACGGCATAGATGAAAATCTCAAAAGAAAGAAAACTAACAAAGGAAGGCTGCAGATACATTACTGATGGTCTCACAAGATCTTACATTGAAAAATAATTCTAAAGAAACAGAAATATGAATGTGCTTGGGTCCATGCACATAAGTAAACAGCTTACGTGCTCTACTTGTAACAAATCCATAAAAAACAAAAACTGTTGTAAAAAAAATATACTGACACATTCGAGTGAGCGCCTCTTCCAGTGTTCAAGATGTAAGAAATCCGTTACACAGTTAGGCAACTTAAAGTCGCATATTATTACACACACTGGTAAGCTCCCCTTCCAATGTCCAAGATGTGAGAAATCCTTTACACAGTCATGCAACTTAAAGACTCATATGCTGACACATACTGGTGACCGCCCCTTCAATTGTCCAAGATGTGATAAATCCTTTACAAGGTTAGATAGTTTAAAGACTCATATACTGACACATACTGGTGAGCGCCCCTTCAATTGTCCAAGATGTGATAAATCCTTTACACAGTTATGCAACTTAAAGACTCATATGCTGACACATACTGGTGAGCGCCCCTTCAATTGTCCAAGATGTGATAAATCCTTTACACAGTCATGCAAATTAAGGACTCATATGCTGACACATACTGGTGAGCGCCCCTTCAATTGTCCAAGATGTGATAAATCCTTTACACAGTCATGCAACTTAAAGACTCATATGCTGACACACACTGGTGAGCACCCCTTTAATTGTCCAAGATGTGATAAATCCTTTACACAGTTATGCAACTTAAAGACTCATATGCTGACACATACTGGTGAGCGCCCCTTCAATTGTCCAAGATGTGATAAATCCTTTACACAGTCATGCAAATTAAGGACTCATATGCTGACACATACTGGTGAGCGCCCCTTCAATTGTCCAAGATGTGATAAATCCTTTACACGGTCATGCAACTTAAAGACTCATATGCTGACACATACTGGTGAGCGCCCCTTCAATTGTCCAAGATGTGATAAATCCTTTACACAGTCATGCAACTTAAAGACTCATATGCTGACACATACTGGTGAGCGCCCCTTCAATTGTCCAAGATGTGTTAAATCCTTTACACAGTCATGCAACTTAAAGACTCATATGCTGACACATACTGGTGAGCGCCCCTTCAATTGTCCAAGATGTGATAAATCCTTTACACAGTCATGCAACTTAAAGACTCATATGCTGACACACACTGGTGAGCGCCCCTTCAATTGTCCAAGATGTGATAAATCCTTTACACGGTTAGAGAGTTTAAAGACTCATATACTGACACATACTGGTGAGCGCCCCTTCAATTGTCCAAGATGTGAGAAATCCTTTATACATTTATGTAACTTAAAGACTCATATGCTGACACACACTGGTGAGCGCCCCTACAATTGTCCAAGATGTGATAAATCCTTTACACGGTTAGATCATTTAAAGACTCATATACTGACACATACTGGTGAGCGCCCCTTCAAGTGTCAAAGTTGTGAGAAATCCTTTGCACAATCAAGTCACTTAAAGACTCATAAGATAACACAACATAATAGTGAGCGACCTAATGTGTGTTCGAAATGTGAGAAATTATTGAAAAACTCATCATCTTTGAGAACCTATATTTTGACACAATCTTGTGAGCACATTCAGAAGTGTGTTACATGCCAGAAACCTTTTACTTTAGCAGCAAATGATCGCTGTCCTAACCAATGTCAAACGTGTCAGAAGGTTTCGCCGTGTTACGTTCTTGTAAAACGCATTTCCGATATATAAGAATCAATTTAGAACTGTATATTGATGCATAAGGTACTGTGATTAGTTTTACAACCCTGATGTTTGTGCAGAGCAAGATGTATGTGCGCAGCCAATGACATGGCTGCAAACCTTACTTATTTAGTCTGCTAAAATGTTAGTCTTGTCTTCAATATGATTATAAGATCAAAAGTTAGAATCATTGTTTGTTTTAAATTATTGTGAGCCTAAATTATTGTTTTAAATTATTGTAAATCTATGTTACATCAGCTGATCATGAAAACATATTTCTTTTTAGCAAATTTCCCCCATAGGGAAGAAGCCATTACCAGAGGTGGCGTGGCAAGACTTATTCCCCAGACCATGATAACTTTTTGTTTTGAGGTCCCCAGATGCCAAAAACACTATTCGTTCAAATTTATATATATGTATATATATATATATATATATATATATATATATATATATATATATATATATAATGTGTGTGTGTGTGTGTGTGTGTGTCCGTTACCGCGATAACTGTTGAAAAAAAGGGCCCGGTTTTGATGAAATTTGGCACAAATGTGGAGGGTAAAATTTATGATTTTATTTCGAAAACCAGATCGATCGGTCTATGGGAAGGGAATTTTATTGGGGTTTAAATCTTTCCAAAAATCTTTTTTTTTTATTTTTACCCTAAAATGAAAAAAAAAAAAAAACTAGATTTTGGTTGTAGCCATTTTTTAGAGCTTGAAAAAACAAAAACATTAGTATTTTTAATCATTAAGCTAGGTTTAGTGGTTTTGGATAAAAGTCAACAGATGTGTACATAAAATTTACCATGTAAATCTTATGGGACGGCTTTTATATTTTCCTCAGATAATTTCACTAAAAACTCCTGAGTTCTTTCTACCAATCAGTTTATCTCTAGAAACAATCATTTTGGCGTTTTCATTGTGGTTTTACATCCAACCGTTGCAGTGATATTCAAAGTGCTTTACGCAGTACGTTGTCCAATGTTATCCTTATGGAGGATAAATAAAATGTTATATTTTGATTATTTATGTATGTATATTGATGAAACTTGGTATGTGGCTTAAACTAGTTGTGGTATATTGATATTAGCACCAAAAATGTTTTTGTTTATTTTCCCCGTGGCAGCAAACCTGCATACTCGGCCCCCATGTTATTCTTATGGAGAACAAGTAAAGTTTTATATCTCCCTTAGTTATGAACCTAAAACAATACAACTTGGGATATAGCTTCACCTGGTTAAGTTATGTTGATAATTGCAAAAAACACATTTCTTATCTACCTTTTTGTAGCAAACCTGCGTAATCAATTATAATGTTATTCTTATGGAGAATAAATAAAATGCTATATATCACTTGTTCTAGGACTACCTTAAAACTGGTCTATACCAGTTTTTAGGCTGACATTGGGTACAGAAAATGAAGTTGTCATTACATATGGTAAGTCTTTTGGCTGTCCATTATGACAAACTTCCCTTTCACCTTTGGTCTTTCTATTTGCAGGCGCTAGGGACAGAATATCTGGGTTTGGTCCCCACCTGCCAACCTGAGAATGGATGGTCCCTGGCTGTTGTACATGGATACCCTGTAAGTTGAGTTGAACAGTTGGAGGGCAGAATGTTTGAGAGCCTCATTCCAGCTGACACAGGGGCATGGGAGTTGGCCCTCTAAAGGGTCGATTTGGCTGCCGTCCCATCCTAACCTCTCCTTTCCTGCTATATCCTATCTTTCTGGTAACCTGCGCAATATTCCCGCTTGTGGAAGATGTGACTGGCAGCTATGTTGGGGTTTCCTAATCCACAACAATGATGATGATGATATATACTGTATATCACTTATTAATGAGTGTATTTTTGTGAAACTTGGTAAGTGGCTCTAGTTAGTATTGATACCCATACATATGCATTGGAAATTCACTGAGTACGTAGGGTTTCTGTGATAGGGGATGCTATACATATTGGGTAAACAGACTATTAATATTTTTGGCCGCCGGAATTTATGACTTTGTTTGTTAACTCATATCTTTCTTAACATAATTTCTCAGTTTTAAATGAACCAATTTTATTATTTGACACTGTTATACAACAAATCTTGTATTTTACGAATGGTTTATTTACGTTCATGCAAATCCAATGCAACTGACTTAGGTAAGAATGAAATGTTTAAACCTAATATCGTAGTGATACTTATTTATAATACTGTTAAATTATCTCCTTTAGAAACATTGGTGATGAGTAATTATTAAGCGTCTTGTCAACACCTGCAACTCTGTGGTACTACAAACAATTCCAAAATAAAAACACTCTAAAACCTCTGAATAAACCATTACTCCCAATACTTAATTTTGGGAGATATGGTTCATTCAGAGATTGTGTTCTGATATAAGTTGCCTTTGTATACTTTCAATTTTATCCAAGACATTTTAATTTATATCCCGAAGAAATATTGAACTACTATTATCGTTTACTTATAATTTAAACACATTTTTCCAGTTACTTAGAAATATTTTGTTTCTGATGACCTTTAAATACTGAAATAAAATTATATCTACCGAATTAGTAACACAATGTACGTGTAAAAAATGTTGGAAATTATATCATATATTTTTCGCATGCACTTTCTATACGATTATTATATAAAGGATCTCAAACTAGTTATATTCCGTGAAGTTTATGTTTATATGTTTTTAAAATAACAAGAATTATGTTTTTCTGTAACTGTTTTTTTGTTTGTTCCTCAAAATTCTAAGTTGGATATTTTGTTATTTTAGTGTATGACTTAGCCTAAATGAATATGTTATATTTCAAATGTTTGATACAGTGAATTATTTCTGTGGAATAAGTTTTGCTTTTCTTGCATATTATTATGGATTTCTTTTACAAATATAGAATAATAAGTTTTGGGTTTGCATTTATTTACGTTCCAGATTGTCATCTTGATTGATGTCACTTTACAGCAGTATAATTAAAGTGTTTGTTTTGCAATTATGAATTAAATATAATTATGTTACATATCTTAATATATAAATTAACGAAACATGCGAACACAAATCTATAAAACAACTAGCTGGCGTCCCGTTCTTCACCCGGGCATGTGACAGCCCCGTATCACCTTGTAATTGGCTGGTGATAAGATGTATTTTTTTGGGGATGGCATTGCCTTTCGTCTCAGTGTATCGAGCTGTTGCAGAGTTAGCAACATATAGTATTTATCACAGTCAATAAAAGCAAAATATTACCTGATATCGGAAATAATTCCCCTGAAGCTGGAATTTTCACAAATGATACAACACGATAAGACATTAATCTGTACACAAGTCTCCGGTTTTCCCCCTTGTGCTTCACTTCCCATCACTCTTTGAAGAGCTTCCTAGGGTTATGAGGCGACATTGATTTTTCGTAATAACACTTATATCGGAATTACGTACTCTTTTTAATTATAAATTGTAGACTTACCGTCAATCACAGCAATCCAGTTCAGATTTTTTTATCTGTACGTGTTTCAAAGCACATTAGGCTGCATCAGTAGTGGGTAAACAGCAAAGAGGCGCCACTTCCGGCGTTTTTTTCCCATGTTATTCTTATGGGGAGCCGTTTTTGCACCGACGCCAGCTCCCGCCTATAGAGCTCCCGCGCGCTGGCCTATATTAAATATATAGGCCTAAATATATATACCCTTGCCTATATTAAATATATTGTCCCTCCTCTTTTTAAAAATTAATTTTCAAATTCTAAAAAACCATCTTTAGTGTTTATGGTCCGATTTGTTTAAAACTTGGATATGATATTGTCCTAGTGTTTTAATAAATTCTACCAATACTGCCGCCAACTTCTTGATTGTCGTAGTGTTTTAATCCCAACTATTACGGTCGAACTGCCAACTGATTAAAACATCCGCCACTTGCTCACGCAACGATCCGCTGCCTGCACACGCTGACATACTAACACACTAAGTCAGTCATGCGCAAGCACGCGTCACATTGACCAGAATTTCCACTTACCATAGAAAGTCCAGCCAACGCAATTTCCTGGTTAAATTGAAAATCTGATGTGTATATAAGGTGCCACCGACAACACACAACAACAGTGACCTCCACCACCAGCACCGGATGAAGACACCACACACGCCACCAGCGACCACCAGCACTAGATGACGTCACCACACTCCAGCGACCACCGGACGATACCACACTCGGCTCACCGCGCCTCTCCGCGTCTCCGCGCCACGGCCTCTCCACCTAGGACTCTGTGTGAGTGTTAGCAATGGTGTAGGTGATGTCTTTAGGGACAACTGTTAATCCATCACTATAATTGTGAAATAGCCTAATATTTGTAAATCTCTAATTCACCATTTCCAAATTCAATATTAAAAATAAAACAATATATGTTTTAAAGCCACTTTCAACACTTTGATACCCATATATATCTCTTGAATGTGTATTAATACCTAAAATGTGTATGAAAAAAATAATATTGCATGACCAAATTGGAAATTTTTTTAATTTTTGCAGTAATTAAACCGCAAAAATGTCTTATTTTAGAGTTAAAAAATATGTTTTTATTATTTAAAGAAGATAAAATTTTAAAATTTTCAACCAGGGTTATATATAGAAGCCCCAAAATCACCACCCTCATTCCAAAAAAAAATGTTGACCTGTGCACAGTGCTCCACGCCCTGCTCCAAAAGAAGCAATTTAATCAGACACTATCGTAACATTCACAAAGTTATTCCTATAATTTGTAAAACATGTCATCAAATATTTGATAATAAAAATTTTAAAATTCACATGCTAGAAAAACATAATACTTGTATTGTGTGTAAGAGAGTCGTCACTCGGAACAAGAAACGCCACCACCTACGATGTGACAAACAGCCTTACAAGTTGTATATTTTTAACGGTGAATCTGTGGAAGTATTAGACACACTTCAATCTTGTCCTTTACCTATCAAATGGATTCTTATTAGGAGAGTGAAATTTATCAAACACACAGTGGACAATAATGGTGATTTAATCATTGACAAAGAATGTATTGCTGATTTTCGAAGTTTAACTAATTTATCAATTGAGAAAGCACAATTAAAGACTCAAATTAAAGAAGCACTTTTTAAGATCGATACCTCCATGCACAAATATCAAGCCCAAGGCAGTGGATGGATATATGACCAAACTAAATACTGGCAGCTCCATGTTTACAAATATAAACCCCTAACTCCCAAATCATACATTCCTACACCTGAAAATATAAAATCAAAACACGCTGTTTTAAATATTATAAACGATGATAATAAATGTTTCGTGTGGAGTGTTTTAGCAAGCTTAAGACCAAGGAATAGTAAAGAACACGCAAATCGAGTATCTTACTACAAACCCTATGAGGGTCAGTTAAATATGACAAACATAAAATATCCAGTAAAAATATCCGACATTGATAAATTTGAAAAACAAAATAACATAAGTGTTAATGTATATGGAATTGAAGAAGAATTAATATATCCATTGAGAATAACTAAACTAAATAGCAATACTCACGTCAACTTGCTTCTTCTACAAGAAGCTCGGAAATCACATTACTGTTTAATTCGTGATTTTGACAAGTTAATGTTGCGGTCTACAAAATATGACCATAAGAAATATTTTTGCAAGTTCTGTTTGCAACATTTTGGCACCAAAGATATATTGGAACGTCACACAACACACTGTAAAACCTTTGATGCTCAAAGAGTACAAATGTCTGAAAAAGATACACTACAATTTACGAATTACAAATATCAACTTAAAGCTCCCTTTGTGATTTATGCAGATTTCGAATGTTTTATAAACTGCGGCAAACACACTCCTTCTGGATTTGCTTATGTTGTGGTGAGAGATTCTAACATTATTTACGAAGAGTTGTACAGCGGTGAAAATGTGATGGATGTGTTTTTCGAAAAGTTATTTAAAACTTATGACTTTATTAAAAGTCAGATGGGAGTATATGTTCCCCTTGTAATGACTCCAGAGCAAGAGGCATCCTTCCAAAACTCTACACACTGCCACATATGCCAACAACTGTTACTGTGTGATAAAGTGCGCGACCACTGCCACCTAACAGGCGAGTTCCGAGGACCCTCCCACAACGCTTGCAATTTAAACTATAAAGTAACCAAGAAAATTCCAGTATTCTTCCACAATCTTAAAAACTATGACGGTCATTTAATAATGCAACACTTGGGAAAATTCAATCGGAAATTGAATTGCATAGCCAAAGACATGGAAAAATATATTTCGTTCTCTGTTGATGATTTGGTATTTTTGGATTCATACAACTTTCTGTCTCTTCCCTTAAGCAAATTAGCTTCCAATTTAAATACGTTTAGATTTATAGACAATCCACTACTACAATGTAAGGGCGAATTTCCGTACGAATACATGACAGGACCAGAAAAGTTTTTAGAGCCCCTCCCACCCATAGAGGCATTTTACAGCAGTCTAACTAAAGAATGTATATCTCCTGCACAATATGAACATGCTAAAAACGTATGGAATCATTTTAATATAAAGAATTTAAAAGAATATCACGATTTATACCTTAAAACAGATGTGTTGTTATTGGCTGATGTGTTTGAGACATTTAGGGACTTGAGTTTAAAGGATTATAAACTCGACCCCGTCCACATGTACTCATTGCCTGGACTATCATGGGAGGCGTGCCTTAGAATGACTGGCATAAAATTAGAATTATTTCAAGACATTGACATGCATTTGTTTATAGAACATGCCATTAGAGGCGGTGTAAGCATGATTTCCACGCGCTATGCTAAAGCCAACAATAAGTACATGGGCGAACATTATGACCCAAATCAAGAAAGCACCTATCTTGTATACTTAGACTGCAACTCGCTATACTCTACAGCAATGTGCGAGTCGTTGCCCGTTGATGGCTTTAGATGGACAAATGAGAAAGATTATAAATCCAATCAAAATGAAAACTTTGGATTTATTTTGGAAGTTGATTTAAAATACGATAAAAGTTTACACGATTTGCATAATGACTACCCGCTCGCACCAGAAAAAATTAATGGAAAATTAATACCAAATTTAAATGACAAAACTAAATATATTTTACATTATAAAGCACTAAAAAAATACGAAGAACTGGGTTTGGTAGTTACAAAATACCACAGAATCTTAAAATTCAGACAATCAAAATGGCTCGCCCCCTATATTAATTTTAATATTGAAAAGCGACAAAAAGCTGAACATGATTTTGAAAAAGACTTTTACAAACTGTTAAATAACAGTCTCTTTGGTCGAACAATTATGAACCAACGCAAGTTTCGTGATATACATCTTGTAGACGAGTCTAAGTTAACAAAGTATGTTACAAAGCCAAGATTTGACTGCAGCAAAAAGTTCGATAACAAGTTGCATGCTGTGCATTTAAATAAATTAATTGTAAAGTTTGATAAACCAATATATTTAGGAATGACCATTTTGGATATCAGCAAAGTAATAATGTATGATTTCCACTATAATTATATGTCAAAATTTAAGAATAAAAAGTTCTTAATGACAGACACAGACAGCCTTCTTTATTCTATAGTAACAGAGGACTTTTACAAGGAAATACAATGTGACTTGGACCGTTTCGACACCTCTGCATATAGTAAAGACCATTTCTTATACTCTGATAAAAACAAAAAAGTTACGGGCAAGTTTAAAGACGAATTAAATGGTCAAATTATGTATGAATATTGTGGTTTAAGGCCAAAATTATACTCTTTCATTCCTTTACAATGGTTATACGAAAAAGAAAAGCAAAATGAGCTAGAGGTTAAAAAGGCAAAAGGAGCTGACGGCGCTACAGTTAAACATCTCTTAAGACACCAACATTACTTACACTGTCTTGCAACCGGAGAAGATTACTACGAGAATGTTACAAGAATTAAATCCACAAACCACCATCTGCAAACATTAACGATGAACAAAAAGGTACTCTCTTTTGATGACGACAAGAGGTTTATTCTAGATGGCATCAACACCCTTGCCCTTGGTCACTATAAAATTGGTCAAACATAAATCTGTATTTGCCATTATTCTTTGGCCTTTCCTTGTCTATTACAAAAAAGCCATATTTAGACCTATCCCAGCATTGATGGCAGAGATTTCTAAATTGGTTAAATGAAAAATCATTTCCCACATGATTGTTATACACATGTTTTAAATTTAAATCGTCTTGTTTAAATAATATTAGGAAATTAACATTGTCACGTAAATGTTTGTTTACTTTACTGTAAGATTGACACAAGTAAAAACTGCTAATATTTTTGTGTCTGCCCATTGAGAAAAATTGTGTGATATTTGGACTATTTATGTCGTCAAATACAACTATTGAGTGTGATTCTACATCATTTGGTGTGATTTCACAGTTTGAATATGTGTGTAATTTAACTTCATCACACAGACGGAATATTTCAATTATTTTTTTATATTTTTCTTGTTCTAAAGATTTGGATATTATATATAAATTTGTAAACTTTAATCCTTGTTTTTTTACAATTAAGTTATAAATTACAACAGTCTTCCCCGAACCACTGGGCCCTATTATAAGACAGCGAATATTATTAGGAAATAGACCCAACTTCTTTGGTGTATTTTCTTTATGTGCTATTTTAAATTTGTTCTTTTGTTGAATAAATGACATTTTTTATATAATGGTGTATTTTCTTGATGTGTTAAATCATTTGTTTAATAATTTTTTTATATAATAAAAATGGCAAAGAGAAAGTGTAAGAAGGGTAAGGGATTATTCTTAAAGCCATATAGAGGCCGTGGCTTGTTAAATACCCTTATAAACAACCTTCCTTTCCCCCTCCACATCCCGTCGTATTCATATTGTGGTCCAGCAACTAATATACGTGAAAATTTAGCCAAAAATGTACCTCCAAAAAATAAGCTAGACTCTTATTGTAAAGAGCACGACATATTCTACATGAATAATCCTGATACAGCCGCCCGGAACAAGGCAGATATGAGATTAGCGGACCAGGCTTGGACTAGGGTTTCGGCAAAGGACGCCAGTCTGGCCGAAAAAGCAGCAGCTTATGCAGTGACAAATTTGATGAAGGCTAAGGCAAAAATGGGAATGGGATTAAAATTTAATAAAAAAGATGGACAACTTTCAGCTGTTAGAGGCAGCAAGAGACGTGCCTCACTTTCGAGGAGTGTACCTAAAAAACGAGCTAAAACATCTAAGGCCAAAAGTAAGAGAATGTGGAATTATTAATTTAGACAGTGACAGGGGCACACATTGGACAGCATATCGTAAAAATAAAGATATTGTAATATATTTTGACCCTTTCGGAATACAGCCTCCAAAAGAGGTAATTGAATATTTTGTACCATCTAAAATTTACTATACAACTGATCAAATACAAGATTTAAACAGTTCCATTTGTGGAATTTTATGTTTATCATTTCTGAAAAATTTTAGTTTATAAAAATGGATTCATTTACTATAACATTCACGGGTACAGAGCCAGAGTTGAAGTCGGTGTTCTTTCCTCCTATAGAATTAAATGGTGATTATGTAATTGGACTGGTAGATTTTCAAAGTTATAATTCTATATTTAATGTTAAAAAACCTCTAAATACTTTGACATATTACAAAATGCACAAAATTACAACCCCAAAAGGGGAGGTCACAATTGACGAATTAAACCGGGCATTAGATGGTAAAGTTGAAGTTATTATACAAAATAAAGTAGCATTAATTAATACAAAAGTCAAACTTATATTTTACAAAGGGCTAGTTAAGACGTCTTCGAGTTTGGAGAAGCCCAGGTATGTTATATTTGGTTTCCAAACAGGTAGGGACAACAGTGCACGAAAAAGAACTGATGAATTTGATCACTGTAAATTGAAAAATCTCAAAGTGTTTTTAAACTCTGAATATTATCCTTATAGTGATTTAAATCTCGACTTTGAAAATGGAGATGCCTCTAAAGCTTATGAGATGTTTGTGAGGTTTAGGGAGAGTTACTACAACACCGTCCCCGATCCTATGTTTAACAGAGCTGACTTTATAAAGAAATATCCTCTAATTGTAATAGATTGTTCTAGGCAGAATGAATCAATCAAAGAGGGGGTTGTAGATATTAAATTAGAAATTGAAACTGCAGAAAACGTCCCTTCAAACACATCTGCATATTGCCTAATAATACACGATAAGGTGTTTGAGTATAATCCTTTGACAAATGAGATAAATAAAATGTAAATAAAATGAAAACAAATATTCAACAAGAATTGGTAGAGTCTGCAAAACAAATAAGAGAAAAATATAGGGCGTTAAAACGTGGTAAATTTCTAGAGGCTGAAGAGAGGTTCCAAACATTCCAACCGTTAATAGAGCCTTTGCAAGAATTAAAAAATTTAGCCACAAAAACAGAGAGGCCAGTTCTCCCAATGATTTTAGAAAAGACTCCGTGTAGAATACCAAGAATAACACAAATAACACCGCACAAATTAGATTTTGGTCTTTTAGCATCAGACTATTTAGGAAATTACCTTAGTAGAAGTAGTATGACAGACACCACATATGGTATTAGGCGAGAAGGAAATAAATTTTTTATTGGGAATCAGGAAGTTCAAATTGCCAATGATGATGTTACGGTTGGAGAAACAATTTATAAAGGGACAAAGGGATTGTGGGAATTGTTAACTTTAAAAGAACCCGTAAACTATAGTCAGGCTGATTTGCAAAATTATAAAGAGATTTTGGAAGCTACAAATGCACATTTAAAGGGTTATAAACCAGGTGCGGCGATGTCAGGTAATAAACACACTAAATATCTTAATATAATTAAACCCCTGTTTAAGACTGTTGGTGAAGGTTTAAGGCAGGTAACTGGTAATAAAATAGACTATGTTTATTGGGATGATCCTAATGAGCTTGTAGATAGGTTAAGACTGCTTTGGTTAAGCCGATTGGCGGGAAATTCTGGAGTGGATAATGAGATAGATTCTATCATAGAAGAATTGAGGGAAAGTGGAATTGTTTATTAAATAAAAAGATGATAGATAAATTTTATCGCGTATATAACCCGTATAGTAAACCAGAAGCTAGAAGTTTTAAAGAAACTACTTTAAATCTAAAAGATGATGGTTGGAATGCTTTAAATTATAAAATTAGTAGTGTTAAAGGTGGGGAGTTTACTGATGATGTATCGACTTTGGGGCAGACGTTAACCAGGAAAGGTGATGCTTTTGTACAAGGTAATACTAAATATAAGTTTTTAGAATCCAAGAATAATAATTGGAACGCTAATAAACGCAAAATTACTAATGTTAAACGAGGTGAAAGCTCAACCGATGTACCCACATTAGAGCAAACTTTAATAAGAAAAGATGGTGTCTTTGTACAAGACAAAAATAATTATGAATTTTTGGAATCGGAGAATGGTGTTTGGAATGCCAAAAAGCGAAAAATAAGTAATTTGTTGGCTGGTAAAGAAAGCGATGATGTTGTAAACGTCTCTCAAGTACCAAAAATGGATCTAAACTTTTGGGATTTTAATAATAAAAGGCTAGTTCGTGTTAAACCCGCTGTTGATGAGAACGATTGTGTTACAAAACATCAGACTGTGACTTTAGACGGTCTTAAATTTGATGGTAAAAATAAGCAATTAACAAACATTTTACCTGGAACATTGCCAAATGATGTGGCTGTTGTTAAGCAAATATTAACAAAGGGTGAGAAAAGCATAATAAAACAGGGGGATAAATATTATAATGTATTAACATTAGATGGCGATATGTGGGATGCAGAGGACAAATTAATAAAGAATATACCTGAAGGCAAAGATAGGAGTGATGTTTGTTTAATGTCGCAGGTTTTGAGGTATGACGATAATATTAAAACTTTTAGACAAGACAATATTAAATTTGATATTTGTTTAAAATCACACGCATTAAGGTTTAACAATAAAACTAATAAATTTATGCAAGACAATAATGAAATCGATTTGATGATGTACAATCCTAAATTGTTGGTTGCAGACCCTACATCTTTAAGCGGATTTAAGACTTTAGATGGAGGGGCATATTTGCCAAAAAACTATGTATATCAAAGAATGAGTGATGGTATGTTAGTTGGTAGCAATGGAGGTGTTTTTGAAACGACAGAGACTGGCAGATACGTTAACATTAAAAATAAAGAATAAAAAATGGAAAAAATTGCTTACGAATTGCATAAGCCCGCGAGAAAGAACTTTGTTAGAAGGTCTTTTAAGGTGTTGGGTATAAACGAAACTGTTCAAATAGATTTAATAGATATGCGGAATTATGCTAGAGAGAATTCTGGGAATAAATATATTTTAACTTTAATAGACACATTTTCTAAAAAAGCTTATGCTGCTCCACTAAAGAATAAAACTGGATTAGTAGTCACAGAAGCTATAAAAACTATTCTCCCAAAGGGAGTTAAAAATATTCAATCTGATAACGGAAAAGAATTTTTTAATGAACATTTTACCAAACTAATGAAAATTCTAAATATTAATCACTACCACACTTACTCTACAACTAAGGCGGCTATTGTGGAAAGGTTCCAGAGAACTTTAAAGAATTGGTTGTATAGAGAGTTTAGTGCACAAGGGAGTTACAAGTGGTTGGATTTACTTCCAAAGTTAATAAGGATATATAATAATAAAGTACATAGATCCATAGGCATGAAGCCTAACCAAGTAAGTGCTAAGAACTCTAAAGATGTACATGAAAGGTTAGCATCTAAAGTACAAGTTAAAAAGCCAAGATATAAGGTGGGGGATAGTGTAAGGATATCTAAATATAAACATGTATTTAGTAAAGGTTATACCCCTAACTGGACGGGAGAGCTTTTTACAATAGCAGAAGTTAAGAAAACAAAGCCTGTGACTTATATTTTGAAAGATGAGAATGGCAATATAATCAAAGGAGGATTTTATACAGAAGAATTGTTAAAAACTAAATATAAAGACATGTATTTGGTAGAGAAGGTAATTAGGAGGAAGGGTGATTTATTATATGTCAAATGGCTCGGGTTCCCAAGTAGCCAGAACTCGTGGATTTCTGCAAAGGATGTATTAAAATGAATTTTAGGGTCAAAATTGGCAGTTTGGAATTTGGGGGAATTTATTAAAACACCAATAACATATCCAAATTGAAGACAAATCGGACAGTAAATAAAGAAGTTGGCGGCAGTATTTTTCAAAATTTTTTAATTTGACCGTAATAGTGAATTTGGGAAATGTAAGTGGAATTTATTAAAACACTTGCCTACGACAATAACATATCCAAGTTTTAAACAAATCGGACCATAAACACTAAAGATGGTTTTTTAGAATTTGAAAATTAATTTTTAAAAAGAGGAGGGACAATATATTTAATATAGGCAAGGGTATATATATTTAGGCCTATATATTTAATATAGGCCAGCGCGCGGGAGCTCTATAGGCGGGAGCTGGCGTCGGTGCAAAAACGGCTCCCCATAAGAATAACATGGGAAAAAAACGCCGGAAGTGGCGCCTCTTTGCTGTTTACCCACTACTTGCATCATCAGCAGAGATGAGATTATGCTACATCTATTTTATCCATGAAGATCTCGTCAGTTGTTTGTAAAATTCAGTTGAAACATTCGTTTGACACATAAAACATACACGAACACGAACTATACTTACACCGATCCATTTTCCACAGTGAAAGAGGACGACTGAACATAACCTCTACAGTTGGCATGAGGTCGTTATTGACAGCCGGTACCAACTGAATGTCTCAGTCCCATTGGGGTATCACATTTTTCAGCCAAGGTATTAACTTTTAACTCTATAGGCGACTTCATTGTGATCAATGTTATATAAGTGTAAGACACATAACTTATAGTTTAGGCATGTTTTATATTTTTTACTGAATATAAAGTAAAACTCTACAAAAGTATAAAACAAAAGCCGCCAACATGGGAAATTGCATGCGCAAGTACTAGGATTAAAATAATAGTTAGGTAATGTAAACTGCTAACTTCTTGGTACCCCAAAGAAAAGATTATTTAGGACATACTTAACATATTCGTTCCAAGATTTGTTAATCCGCTGTTAAGGTACAAAAGAAGACAAAATTATAATAATATTAGTTTTATATTTTAGTAATCTTGTGTTTTTGGGCTAGACCTGCTGTCCGACTTTTATATCGGTTATAGCGTCTAAATTAATGTGGTGCAACATTTTCTTTTTGCTGTACAAAAAGGTACAAAAGTGTTACAAAATTCTGATATAAGTTTTATCATAAAAAACCAATGTTGGCTCACAACCCTAGGATACTTCTTTGAAGTTGGGTTTGCAAGCGTTTCATAATAAGCAGATATTTCCCCAACTACTGCACCAAATCAAACAATCCTATTTTCTTGTGTTTCTCATTAGTATGCCTATAGTAAAGGCTATTATCATTATTTTGATGGAAGCAATATTTTGTTTGCAATGTCTCATTAAATTACAATTATTAATTCTTATAATAATATTGTATTCATTATTTTTGCAAATAAAAATGTCTTGAGACTATTTTTCAGGAACAATTTGATTTGCTTAAGAATAGCTTTAAAACGATATATAAATCAATTTGGTTTATAGAAGGGAAACGGGGTACAGTCGAGAACAAAAGGTAGAGCGCTAAACTATGTTTGGCGGTTTGGCGCAAGAAATGGTCCTGTACAACTGAGTAAAAACAAATGAAAAGCTAAAAAAATTAGGACAACTTATGATTTTGGTTTAGTTGTCCTTTTCTTCATGTATAACATACTTTTAAATAAAATTTACATATCGGAACTATACCATGAAACAAGAAGCAGACAGAGATTGGCAATAACAATTTCTAGATTAAACCACTTTTTTTATTCACCTCACAAAGTACACCACAACACCACTCCTGAAATAGCTAAGGTTCAGGGTGACTGCATTAGTTTATTCAAAAGAAAGGTCTCTGAATGGCTTCATCGGGGTAGGAGGGGCAGAGGCACTGATACAGACACAGTACCGCTAATGTTATTGTTAGTAGTTATGAAATGACAAGATTTTATGGTAAATTAATATATTTGATTTTAAAGTATTTGAAAGGTTTAAGGTAGAAGTAGAGTGAATTTCGTCTATTAAGTGAAAAGGTTACAAGTATTTGGTGTCCTTGGGAGTATTTGGTGTGATTATGGTGGGTATTTTTGATGTGATTAAATCTGATTGATATGTGAATATGTACAGGTAATGGTGGGAGTTTTAGTTATGTGTTAACTGACTTGGATAATATGATGGGAGGTATTGAGAGGTTAATGTGATTTTAGAGGATTTTAGAGATTTATTTTGTGTTACTTGACATACTCTTTATATATTACTCTGTTATAGTAAGCGTATTTATTTTTAATTATCTATACAGGATATTATATTTTTATAATTTTCAAAACAGAATGATTGGGGATGATTCTTTAATCGACAATCTTTTAGAGATCTGTAACAGTATGTTTTACATCTTACTGTAGCAAAGTCTAGAATGGGGTAATTAGGATATATGTATTTGAATAGACCTAGACGTGAATGGTGAATGAAATCTTGTTTTGTAAACGAATCGTTTTTAGAGAATGTGTGCAATGCGAATGAATCGTTATCTGTGTATATGAGATCGAAAGGGGGAAAGGTTTTCTATAATTTATTGTAGTACATATCGTACATGGATCTCTTACTTAGATCTATAATTGAAAACCTATACCTATTGGCTTATTAGAACGAACTTTTCTTTTATACATAAAGATTACGTAGTTATTTTCATTTGACATTAATCCGTCCACGAAATTGGGATGATTTATTAATGTCATAAGTTGTCTAGTATTGTTGTAAAGGAAGTGTTTATTTAAGTTATCAGGAAGCAAACTTTTCTATTGATTTACCGTATATGAGGTTTGATTGGAGTTTCAAAAGATTGGATAGGGTTTTGTCTTGTGACTAGTGCATTCTCAAGTCTGTGTTTATTTTTATGTAAGGTTCTAATCAACGTGAGTAGTGTGGAAAGGGGACTTCTGGGCCAAGTGATTGACAGCTTCCGGTCACGTGACCGGAAGCGCTGAGTGATTAAATACGTCATCTGAGGCTGAGCCAGTGACGTAGGCGGTTTTGTGACGTAATGAGGGAAAGTTTAAAGTTCAAGGTCACTGGGAGGTAATTTTAAAAAAGTACTACCTCGCACGCGTAAAATCCGATTGTGATTCGATAGTTTTAATTCGATAAAAATATCGAATGAAAAAATCGAATGAAGCAATCGAATGATACGAGTGCGAGGTAGTACTATTTCATTTATTACTTTTTTTTTTTACTTTTCTTTTTATTTACAATAAGTTATGTTTACAATAATTTATGTTTACAATAGTTCCCCGTTGTTCGTTGTCATCGATGTTGTTGATCCGGACGAGTTGCAGCCATCACTTCGCTTTCTGATGAAAGACGGTAGATACTTCGATTCCTGCGCAGAGTCCATGTTGTTTTTTGATGCGTAAAGTTCCAAAGATAAATCGTAACCGGACGCAATGAGAAGTCTTAACTCGAGGTCTTGGAAAGTCGCCAGATGAATAGAGTCATAATGAATACACCTAATTTTGATGGACATTTCAACAGAGAGCTCGATGTACACTGGTCAAGAGCCGGAGGTGTACTGACTATTCGCTAGCTAGCGTTTTGGTATCAAACAAAATAGTGAGGGTAAAGGTGTGGTGGGGCGGAGCAAATGGCGGACGGCAGATGGCAGGCGGCAGATGGTAGGCGGCAGGTGGCAAGTGCGCGGCAGATGGTTGCTACTACATCCACCATCATTAGTCAAACCCTATTAGGGATGCCATTATTGCTTCTGCATCAGTAGATATTGTGCTAGAAACTTCATGTACTTGTATTTCATCATTTGTATTGTCAGCTTGCTCAATATTAAAAGAAGAACATGTGGAAGAAACAGTAGTGCCTTGTATTTGCGAATCCATGTTAACTATGCAAGAGCCGCAGGTATACTGAAGTGATACAAGCATGTAGGATAGACACTCGCCTTTACCCCCCACCACACCAGTTTCCCCCACCAAGTTTTCACATCGCACAATAACTACGGGACATGCATTAGTTAGGGACTAGCTCTGACTCTGTGAGGATCGGAGCTCCGTAACTGAAAACATTAACAATTCTTGCTCGACACTGTTTTTACGCAATCATAACAGTCACTGTGATCTAATTTATTGCATGTACTCATATGATGCATCTTGCGTAGCAGACAACTTGCTAAGAATGTTTCAGCCTGGAGTATTCTACGGCGAAATCGCTCACAATCCACTAACAGCGTAGACCTTCTATCTTCACAGTCGGAGAAGTAGAAGGTGGTGGCAGGCGGACTGTTGAAGGACACCTTCGTCATATTTCTGTAAAACTGTGACATCTTTAGAATAACACAAACTCTATAGGTAGATGTTAATCCTGCAAGAGCTAAAAGTATAATGATATAGCGCTAGCGTGTATGATACCCACCCGACCTACCCGCACAACAACGTTACCTCGGTATACTTTAAACTATAAATAACTTGTCGTAGTTTAATCCATAAACAAAGTATTTATTAATGTCAGGCCTTGAAAGTGTTGTTTTCGCGCTGTTTCTTCCCTAATCTCAGTCGGATCTGAATTATATTCGCACCATCTTGTTCGTCTGATTAACCCGCGTAATTTGAGTACCCACTCGCTATACTTTAACCCAATAATAAAGAAGTTATTAGTATGTAACCTTGAAAACATTGGTTTTTTCGTTATTTCTGCTATACCGTTGGTCGGATCTGAATTCTGTTTGCACCATCTTGTTCGTCTGATTAACCCGCGTAATTTGAGTACCCACTCGCTATACTTTATAACCCAATAATAAAGAAGCTATTAGTATGTAACCTTGAAAACATTGGTTTTTTCGCTATTTCTGCTATACCGTTGGTCGGATCTGAATTCTGTTTGCACCATCTTGTTCGTCTGATCAATTCGCGTAATTTGAGTACCCACATGACATACTTTGGACAAACTTTGTAGTTTTTTTGCTTCTGCTACTATACCCTTGGCCGGATCAAAATTCTGTTTGCACCTCCTTGTTCGTCTGATCAATTCGCGTAATTTGAGTACCCACATGACATACTTTGGACACACTTTGTAGTTTTTTCGCTTCTGCTACTATACCCTTGGCCGGATCAAAATTCTGTTTGCACCTCCTTGTTCGTCTGATCAATTCGCGTAATTTGAGTACCCACATGACATACTTTGGAAAAACTTTGTACCCCCCCCCACCCCCCCCCCCCCAACATGGGTCATGTTCAAGGTCAAGGTCAAGTTCAAGGACTTTGGGACTTAGAAAATTTCACAAAGTGGGCTGCACAAACAAACTCTCCTGCCTATGTACAGGCCAAGTCCCTAACTTGAAATGCTTAGGGTGGTCCTGAAAAGGACCGTTTGCGTGCTGAAGGTTGGTCGGGATAAGGATCAGTTCAAACTTTATTCTTCAAAACCCACTTTACCCTCCCATCTTTTCTGGTTAAGAATAACTCCTGTGTATCAGGTATCAGAGGAGGTGGCGGTGGGAGAGACTGCGGCAGACGCACCTCGATGTAGTGGATGGTGTGTTGAAACAGGAACACGTGGTCCCCGTTGGTTGCCACATATTTATACTCCGTCATCCGCTTCAGATTTCGAAACTCGACCTTGGAGACTTCAAACGGCGTCACCAAGTCGTTCAGCCCCATCACCCTTGTCCGTTGCATCACCTCATCGACAGTCGGTGTTGGAGACGAAGGTTGAGCCGCCGATGTAGAAGGCCGAGGCTGAGCCGATGTAGAAGGTCGAGGCTGAGTCGAGGGTCGTTGTTCAAAATACAGCGGATGACCATGGAGATTCCGTTTGAGAGACTTCAAAGTTGAAGGTCTCTTAAACCCGCTCCTTCTTTCCGTCGACCTCTTCAAAGATTCCTTTAAGCGCTGGAGTTTTTCAGGAGTCAGAGGAGAAGACATGGTGTAAATAGGATGGAAGAGAAAATGGATAAGATAGAGTTGGATAGAGCACGTGTGTACTGGTTGCAATCCAAAGCCCGAATGAGGCGGCTGGCAGAGTGAAGCAGGTCGTAAAGTGAAACCTTGCCCTATCCATATATGGGTAGAAAGCTGAGGACTGGTTTAGAACCGCCCCCCCCCCCTGACGGAACCCCCCCCCCCTGACGGAACCCCCCCCCCTGACGGAACCCCCCCCCCGACGGAACCCCCCCCCCCCGACGGAACCCCCCCCCCCTGACGGAACCCCCCCCTGACGGGACCCCCCCCCCCTTTTTGGGTCATGTTCAAGGTCAAGGTCAAGGTCGAGGGAAAAATGTTCTTGGAAGTGCGGGATAAAATCCCGCAACGAAGCAGGATTATCCCTTATCCCGCTTTCCCCTTAATATCCCGATTTCCCATTCTCCGTCTATATAACCCGAGATTTCGAGCGTCTCTTCGCAGTAGCCTGCCGCCCGTTGCGATGAACGTCCCACTGGGTTGCAGTGCCTGCTGCAGCGTAGGTCTGTTAAGTGTGCGTTGGGCCCGACGCGCAATTAAGAGATCCGCGCCCTTGCATGTTTAGTTAGTTTGTTTAAGCATGTTAGATAACGCTTGTAGTTTGCTGCTAGGTAATGTAGTTAGTTTAACTGTAGTTAGTTTGGTGTTGGTTTTAAAGTGTCTTTGAAGTGTTTTTATTTACTAATGAAATATGTACTTTTCTTTCACGTTCCCATTCAAAAAGGTATGGCACGAAAACCGACCTTATGTCTTTAAATATCTCAGGGGGATTATGTTTCTCAAATAAACACCTTTCCTAACCCCTTACAAAAAGGTACGGCACGAAAACCGACCTTGAGTCATTACGGCGCGCAAACCGGATGACTTTACCTATCTTAACCCTTACTCACGAGAAACAGATTCAGTCAGTTTGCTTATTTTTGGTTAAATTTAAGGGGACCTTGGTCAGGTAATTATTGTACTTCGGTTCGTAAAACTCTGACGCCTACACAGTGATGAACGTCCTTGCGGTTTCAGAGTGCACGACTGTTGTTAACTGACCATTTTGCTTATCTTGGGGGGGGGGGGATACATCTTCGGGGAAATAAACTTAAGGGGACCTTGGTCAGGTATTATTGTACTTCGGTTCGTAGTACTCTGACGCCTACACAGTGATGAACGTCCTTGCGGTTTCAGAATGCGCGACTGTTGTAAACTGACCATATCGTTTGTTTGTTGGGTGAATAATTTTTTTCGGGGGAGAGGTTAGTGTTCCGTTATCAGGTTTATTGCCTATAATTGCGAGCTTTAAACTAGTCCTCTTCTCCTAATACAGAGCGGGGAATAGAGCAGTTTGTGGTCCAAGTGAGAATCACTTACTGCTCTATTCCCCGTTTTGGCAACATGTTCAGATGACCTTGACCCACTTCGGGACTTAGAGAAAATTATTGTTTGGTAAAAACATTTACTCTTACAATAATACCCCTTCCCTATCACTACCCCCCCCCCTTTCTTCAATTTACCTCCCACCACGGATCGTCGGCTATAAAAGCGGGGGCTGACCGCAGAGGTCTCACAGTCTCAGGCTGACAGCCTAGCTAGCTGTTCGCCTTAGCTGTCTGTAATAGCATCTTTAGTATATAGGTGGTACCCCTGTATACTAAAGATTCTACCTTAGCATGTTTGTATGTTATGCATGTTAGTTTGTTTTTTAGATTATAGCTTGTAGTTTGCTGCTAGAAAATGTAGTTAGTGTTGATGTTTGTAATTATTTGTGGTGTTGGTCTTTGAAGTGTTTTATTTACTAATGAAATATGTACTTTTCTTTCACGCTTCACGCTCCCATTCAAAAAGGTATGGCACGAAAACCAACCTTATGTCTTTAAATATCTCAGGGGGGATTATGTTTCTCAAATAAACACCTTTCCTAACCCCTTACAAAAAGGTACGGCACGAAAACCGACCTTGAGTCATTACGGCATGAAAACCGGATGACTTTTTTACCTATCTTAGCCCTCACTTACGAGAAACAGATTCAGTTAGTTTGCTTATCTTGGTTAAATCTAAGGGGATCTTGGTCAGGTGATTATTGTACTTCGGTTCGTAGTACTCTGGCGCCTACACAGTGATGAACGTCCTTACGGTTTCAGAGTGCACGACTGTTGTTAACTGACCATTTTGCTTATCTTGGGGGGATACATCTTCGGGGAAATAAACTTAAGGGGACCTTGGTCAAGTATTATTGTACTTCAGTTCGTAGTACTCTGACGCCTACACAGTGATGAACGTCCTTGCGGTTTCAGAGTGCGCGACTGTTGTAAACTGACCATATCGTTTGTTTGTTGGGTGAATAATTTTTCGGGGGAGAGGTTAGTGTTCCGTTATCAGGTTTATTGCCTATAATTGCGAGCTTTAAACTAGTCCTCTTCTCCTAATACAGAGCGGGGAATAGAGCAGTTTGTGGTCCAAGTGAGAATCACTTACTGCTCTATTCCCCGTTTTGGCAACATGTTCAGATGACCTTGACCCACTTCGGGACTTAGAGAAAATTATTGTTTGGTAAAAACATTTACTCTTACAATAATACCCCTTCCCTATCACTACCCCCCCCTTCCTTTCTTCAATTTACCTCCCCACCACGGATCGTCGGCTATAAAAGCGGGGGCTGACCGCAGAGGTCTCACAGTCTCAGGCTGACAGCCTAGCTAGCTGTTCGCCTTAGCTGTCTGTAATAGCATCTTTAGTATATAGGTGGTACCCCTGTATACTAAAGATTCTACCTTAGCATGTTTGTATGTTATGCATGTTAGTTTGTTTTTTAGATTATAGCTTGTAGTTTGCTGCTAGAAAATGTAGTTAGTGTTGGTGTTTGTAATTATTTGTGGTGTTGGTCTTTGAAGTGTTTTATTTACTAATGAAATATGTACTTTTCTTTCACGCTTTAAAACTGATCTTGGTCAAAACTTTGGTTCGCAGTTGCCTGGCGCCCGTTACTGACCAACGTCCGACTGGGTTTCAGGATGTTGTTGACCTTTGTAAAACCGACCTTGGTTGGTATGTCCTTTTCTTACACGCTATAACTAACCTTGGTCAAAACTTTGGTTCACAGTTGCCTGGCGCCCGTTACTGACCAACGTCCGACTGGGTTTCAGGATGCTGTTGACCTTTGTAAAACCGACCTTGGTTGGTCTTTGTAAAATTAATTTTAACTGATCAGTATGTTTCTCATCCTTTTCCTAACCCCTTACAAAAAGGTATGGCGCGCAAACCGACCTTATGTCAATACGGCGCGCAAACCGGTTGACATTACCCATCTTACCCTTGAGAAACTTTTGCAAATACTCCCTGCAAACCATTTGTAACTTCCTTTTGTTTGGATAAATTAACAAAAGGTTCTGTTATCAGGTTTATTGCCTATAACTGTGACCTTTCTTCAAAATTCACTTCCCTAATACAGAGCGGGGAATAGAGCAGTTTGTGGTCCAAGTGGGAATCACTTACTGCTCTATTCCCCGTTTTGGCAACATGTTCAGATGACCTTGACCCACTTCGGGACTTAGAAAAAATCTTTGTTTGGTAAGATATTGGAAGATGTCTGAAGAACATCTTCAAGAATTTGGACTAACATCTGCTCCGAAGATTTATCGCGGTGAACAAGCAGTGAAACACTTTGTAGATGATTTGTATTACATTGCCTCTAAGGTGGAAGAACTCTACAAAATTAAAATACCGATGCAACCTATGGAAGAACACCAACTTCAACATCACAATTTGGCAACAACATGTTATCTGTGTAATAACCTACTTACACCAGATAACGTTAAAGTGCGCGATCACGACCATCTTACAGGAGCCTACAGAGGTGCAGCCTGTAACGCTTGCAACTTAAATTACAAAGTACCATCTTTTATACCCGCTGTTCTACATAACCTTAGCGGATATGACTCTCATTTCATAATCCCGGAGTTAGGAAGAGATGATGGGGCGATAGATGTTTTGGCAACAACAATGGAAAAATTTATAAGCTTCTCTAAAAAGGTTGACAAAATAAAACTTAGGTTTATTGATTCGTTTAGATTTATGCCTTCTAGTTACAAGACAGAAAATATTTACCAGTTTAAAATATATTAAATTTTCCTGTTGGAGAAAATTGTCCTTGTTAAATACAAAGCGGGGAATAGATCAGTTTATGGTTTAAAATGAAATCATTTCCTGCTCTATTCCCCGTTTTGGCAAATATGCTCAATGTCCTTGACCCAAATACAGAATTTTGTAGCCTCCAGCTAAAAACTTAAACTTAACCTAAAACGTACCCCCACCACTTTTTCTAGGGTATAAATAGGGGTGCATTTGCAGTGTTTTTCATTATTACGTTGACCCTTGTGAAGAGCACGCCTACATTATGATTCGCTGCGATATTTGTAAAGCTTCTTTCAGAGATGAATGGCTTTTAACCATTCATAAAGAATTGAAACATAACATCAATACAAATACAGAAGAACCAAATGAAGAAGAATTAGATTCAATCGACCAACAATTAGCAAAACATCAAGAAGAACAAAATGAAGAAGAGCACAACGAAGAAAAAGAAGAAAATGAAGAAAAAGAAGAAAATGAAGTTTCAAGACCAAGTGTCATTCATTATGCACCTGGACCATCAGTAAATGTGGAACTACACGCCCGAGCACTTCCGGGTAATGTTGTAACCCACTTTAAAATTGACAATACAAAATTGAAACTTGAAGAATTTTTAAATAACGCAAAAGGATTGGTTAGCAAAACTCTGAAAAATGAATTAAAAAGATTAAATTTTATTAAATTTGGACCATTACTGGATGCTTTATTTTCAAACATTCAAAATGAAACCTCACCGAGAGGTTTCTTAACAAAAAACCGAACTATTATGTTTTCGTCAGATATTGATTCAATCGTATCTGAATGTTTTGAAGAGCTAATGACAAAAATACAAGAACACGAAGGAAGAGGATCTGGATGGAGTTTGTTAAGCATCACAGGGCTAGACTTAAGAGTGCACAAACACGGTTATGGAATTCGTGGCAGTAGCTATATCCCTTTACCAAAAAAGATTAGTGATACCAAATCCTGTATTAATGTGCAAAATGAAGATAATGAATGTTTTAAATACGTTATGTTGGCTAAATATGTAAAAAACCATCCTGAAAGACCAAATCAAGCATATGAAGAAGTTCAACATAAGTATAATTTTCAGGGAATGACTTACCCTGTTGCAATTACTGATATATCAAAATTTGAAAAGCGAAATCCTTCAGCTTCTGTCAACATTTTCGGCTTAGATTCGTCAAACAATGCGTACCCCTTGCGCATAACACCTATTGAGCGCAGAGATCATACGGATTTGCTATTGATCACTAAAGGGGACATATCCCACTATGTCTATATAAAAAAACTTTGGAGCTCTTGTATCTAAACAAATATCAAAAAAACACGGAGAGAAAACCATTTGTAAAAGATGTTTTTGTCATGTAGGCAAACCATTAAGAAGGGGAGGTTCAGAATGGTTAGTAGAACATCAAAGGTTATGTAATGGAAACTATGAGGTTAGAATTAAATTGCCACATTCCAGCAAGGCGTAGATAAAATTTGACAAAGTAATACAACAATACCGTGTACCTGTTGCTGTTTACGCTGATTTCGAGTCTTCTTTACATCCGCTTGAACAACAAGAAGAGGACGTTACAAGAAGAAGCAAATACCAACTTCATTCACCAAACAGTTATTGCATACTAATTAAATCCACGTTGACTGAAGACCATCTTCAAAAATATGGACTATCATCTTCTCCAAAGATTTATCGCGGTGAAGAAGCAGCCAAATACTTTGTCGATGATCTGTATGACATAGCTGCAAAGGTAGAAGAACTGTATGGAACAAAGGTGCCCATGTCACCTATGGAAGAAGAAGAGCTTCAACATTATGATTCAACAACAACGTGTTATCTGTGTAATAACACCTTTACACCGGATAACGTTAAAGTTCGTGACCACGATCATCTTACGGGAGCGTACAGAGGTGCAGCCTGTAACGCTTGCAACTTGAACTACAAACTACCATATTTCATCCCCGTAGTTCTGCACAATCTGAGTGGTTATGATTCGCACTTCATAATCCCCGAACTAGGAAGAGATAATGGAGCAATAGACGTTTTGGCTACTACAATGGAAAAATTTATAAGCTTTTCAAAAAAGGTGGGTAGAATTAAATTAAGGTTTGTTGATTCATTTAGATTTATGCCTTCAAGCCTCATGAAATTATCTGAAAATCTAAGAAGAACAGATTTGATAGAAACAAGCAAAATTGTACCTAATAGTAAAATGGATTTGGTTCTTCGAAAAGGAGTCTTCCCCTATGATTACATCGATGGACTGCATAGATTTGATGAAACATCACTACCTCCACCAGAACACTTCAGAAACAAACTTAATGATTCGGAAATATCACTTGAGGACTATCAACACGCACGTCGAGTATGGAACGAGTTAGATATGAAGACCTTAGGAGATTACTCGGACTTTTATGTCAAACTAGATGTAACTCTTCTTTGTGATGTAATGGAAGAATTCCGAAACACCTGTTTTGCTGCATACGGTTTGGACCCTCTACATTCGTATACTTCACCAGGATTAGCTTGGCAAGCCATGTTAAAAGAAACAAAATGCAAACTCCAACTTTTAACAGACATTGACATGGTTTTAATGGTTGAAGCTGGAGTAAGAGGCGGATTGACCCAAAGTGTTACCAGACATGTCAAAGCCAACAACAAATACCTTCCCGATTACGATGAAACCAAACCGTCGACCTATTTAGGATATTTCGATGCAAATAACCTGTACGTATGGGCTATGTCAAACCCACTTCCTTTTGATAACTTTAAATGGATTAATCCCGACTCTATTGACGATATTTTACAAATTCCGAAACATGGTGACACTGGATATATTTTGGATTGCGATTTTGAATACCCTGAAAATTTACATGATCTTCATTATGACCTTCCACTTCTTGCTAAAACAGAGATTTCACCAATTGGAAAACACCCCAAATTAATGATGACATTAAATAATAAACAACGCTACGTGGCTCACTTTTGGGTAGTTCAACAAGCTATCGAATTAGGACTACGTCTAACAAAAATTAATAGAGTTTTGGAATTTTCTCAATCATGCTGGTTGAAACCCTACATTGATTCAAATACCATCAGAAGAGCAGCAGCTACATCAGACTTTCAAAAAGATTTCTTTAAATTAATGAATAATGCAATATTTGGAAAAACATTGGAAAACAAAAGAAGACACAAAAATGTTAAACTTGTTACCGACGCAAAAAAATTACAGAAACTAGTACAGCAGCCAAATTTTGGAACATCTATAATTATTAATGAAAAACTTGTAGCAGTGTCCATGAAGAAGACGAGTGTGAAGATGGATCGTCCTTTGTATATAGGCATGTCAATCTTGGACATCTCAAAAACACACATGTACGATTTTCACTACAACAAAATGGTGGCGTTCTACGGAAGAGAAAATATATCTATTACATATATGGACACTGACGCTTTCATATATCGCATAGTAACATTGGACATGTATAAAGATTTACGTACATTTATTTACAAGAATGACTTTGGTTTCTCCGATTATCCAAAAGATCATCCAAACTACGATAATGGCAGACATAAAAAAGTACTAGGCAAATTCAAGGATGAGGCTAATGGTGTTCTACTTGAAGAGATTGTTGCACTGATGTCTAAACTATATTCTTTGAAACTCTATAATGAAAAAGAAGAAGAAGAAGAAGAAAAGAAGAATAGCTATATTAAGAAAGCTAAAGGTGTAAAGAGTTTATATTTAAAGAAGAAAGTGCATTTTGAACACTACAAGCAATGCTTATTTGAGGATAACATCATTACAGCTAAATTCAACACCATCAGAAGTTTTAACCATCAGCTGTACAGCGTGACTGAAGTTAAAAAAGCGCTATCCTGTAATGACGACAAAAGACAAACCCTTCCAGACAACATCCACACTTTACCATTCGGTCACTATTCCCTCAACCCTATTGACTAATAACCCTTTCATCGTCCTAGATCCTCTATCCTTTTCCTTTCCGTAAAAAAAGGGGAAACACAGCAATGTTAAGCTGTGTTTCCCCTTTTTTTACACAAGTTTTGAATGACCTTGAACTATATGTATATATAAGCAGATTTATACAAAAGAATATTTAATACCATATCAGCTGCCTTCGTGAAACCATCATGTCAGACCTGAAGGAGAAGATTATTAATGAACTACACAAACCTGCAAGAATAAAGTTTCCAAGAAGAAATACTGTTATAAAAGGGATAAATGATCTATATCAAGCGGATTTAATTGAAATGCGACCGCATAGCAGGATAAACAAAGGATTTAAATATATACTCACAATTATTAATTGTTTTACAAAAGTTGCAGACGCTTTGCCTCTAAAGGACAAGACTGGTAAAAGCGTAACAGAAGCCATGGAAATAGCCATAAAAAGAGATAAAAACAAAATTAAACATTTACAAACTGATGATGGAACAGAATACTTTAATACAAACTTTGCACAGTTAATGAATAAATATAAAATAAATCATTATTCTACAAATTCAGAGAAAAAAGCAGCTATTGTAGAAAGATTCAATAGAACCTTAAAAGGAGCACTGTATAAACAATTTTCAAAAAGAGGTTCTTACGTATGGTATGATGTTTTACCACAATTAATAAATGATTATAACAACAGGTTTCATAGAACTATCGGTATGAAACCTAACAAAGTAAATAGAAGAAATGCAAAAGATGTATTAAAACGCATAAAGAAAAATACAAAGCCTAAAGTAGAAAAAATGCAGCCAAGAAAATTTAATGTAAGTGATAAAGTACGGATTAGTAAATATAAGGGAGTGTTTACCAAGAAATACCTTCCCAATTGGACGAATGAAGTTTTTACAGTGTATAAAGTGCAACCGACTGTACCTGAAACGTATATCTTAAAAGATAACAAAGGAGATTTGTTGGAAGGTGCTTTTTATGGACATGAAATGTTAAAGTCAACAGTAGGTGATGTATATCTTGTTGAAAAAGTGTTACAAAGAAAAAAGGACGCAGTTAAAGTGCGGTGGTTAGGGTTTAACAAAACTGAGGATTCATGGATACCTATAAAGGACTTGGTTTAATGCAAGCAACTCATTTCATCGTTAACCTTTGAGCAGGATGGAGATTATTCACCATAAAGATCGATTCAATATTAATAACATAGATGATTTAACTGTGGATAACGTTAAAATCAACAATGGTAAACACGGTAGTTTACTTCCAAACACTGTTCGATGTATAGTAAGTGGTCCCTCAAACTGTGGAAAGACCAATGTTGTCTTTAATTTGATCACTAATCCGCAGGGATTAAGGTTTAATAACCTATATATTTTTTCAAAGTCTCTACATCAACCAAAGTATAAATTGCTGGATAAAATCCTATCTGATGTGACTGATGTTAATTTTTACAAATTTAACGCTAGTGATAGCATTATGCAACCAAACGAAGCGAAACCGTATTCTGTATTTATATTTGACGATGTATCTTGTGAAAATCAGGATACTATTAGAAACTACTTTGCCATGGGAAGACATAATAACATCGACAGCATATATATAGGACAAACTTATAGCAAAATCCCAAAACAACTTATCAGGGATAATGCAAATATTCTAATTGTATTCAAACAAGATGATACTAACCTAAAACATATATATAGCGATCATGTGAATGCGGATATGCCATTTGAAAAGTTTAAAGAGCTTTGCGGAAAAGCATGGGCGGAAAAGTATGGATTTTTGGTTATTATGAAAGATCAAGCTATAAAAGATGGTCGTTATAGAATAGGTTTTGATAAATTCGTTTTAATACACTGATTAGCGGTATTACTGTACAAGTCGTCAAGGCGTGAAGATGGTTAACCAGGAAAAGCTATTAAAGGAAATAAAATCACTTAGTGATTCTATTAGACAAAAAAACCGAGCTTTAAAATCAGGTATAAATGAAAGAGAGCAATTTTTAGAAACAACATTCAAACCTGTTACTGAACCTTTAAAGCGATTAGCACAAAATATGGAAAAACCTTCAATTCGCTTCGAAGGAGACAAAATGCTACCAATTTCCAAATATGAAGAAGAATTTCAAAATGATGAAAGTTTTGGCCAGTTACATACATCTGAAGAAAGCGACGAGTATGAAGAAAGCGGGGATATAGAGGATTTAAAGGAAAAGGACATTGCAGAAGATACAAGTACAGAAGATACAAGTGCGGAAGATACAAGAGCAGAAGAAGAGGATATCAACCCATCCAACTTAAGCAAATTAGGCACAGATATTATGTTTAAAGCAACACTTGGAAGAAAATATACATTAAAAATGTTACATGGCACACATGCTAATCGAAATTATCATACATATGGAGCTAGAATAGAGGATAAAGGATTAATGATTGGAGATAGAAAGTTAGATATAAACGAAAATGATGATATAGTTATTGGTGATAAGAAATATAAAGGTACAACAGGTTTGTTTGAACTCATCTTTAAAAATAATCCTGGTAAATATACTAAAAAGGATTTACAATTGTTTAAAAATATACTAGAGTATACAAATGCACATAGAAAAAAATATTCCAAAGACCTACCTATTCATAGAAACAGGTCAATAAAATACACAAACATTATATCTAGTCTTTTCCCCTCGAAATCAAATAAAGCTCCAATTAAAAGAAGAGCTTTATCTTCTGCTGAATTAAATGTTTTGCATAAAAAAAGAAAAACAACTGATCCTACTACATCTGGAAGGGGATTATTAAAAAATTTGTATAAAACCAATATAATATATTACAACGATATAAATAAGTTAGTTGATCGAATGAGGTTATTACATGAAGCTATGGAAGCCGGGCACACTGGTTTAGAAAACGAATGGGTAGCTTTGGTTGATGAACTGCGAAAACGAGAAATAATTGTTCAGTAGACGTATATATATATATATATATATATATAGTAAGAACCTAAACGATAGCGATTCAGTTACATCATGAGTGTGGACAAGTTTGGACGGTATTCCGAGTTTGGAGTAAAATCTGGATATAGTGAAAAAAGAGCTGGGTTTCCGTTAACACCTGATGGTAATTATAATTTTGAAGGAAAAGTAATTCAAAATGTTGGTGATCCGCTTTTGTCTTCTGATGCGGTTACGGTACAATACATGGATAAAAGAACCCCAATTGTACACGAAGACCATTGGGGGTTTTCCGGTAAAAGGTTAAGCAATATAAAACATCCCATTTATGATGGTGAAGCAGTAAATTTAGCGACTTTAAAATTGTTAACGATTTACAAAAAGAATGAAACTGATACAAGCTATGATGTAAAAAAATTAAAATTGTCAAATGTAGATGATTGTGAGCAGGATGGAGACGCTGTAAATAAGAAAATATTTGATATAGTACACAAGAAATGGACTACAGAATATGAAAAACATATGGAAAGGTTTGGTGCAGCTTTATTTAATTATATCCATCGGGCTTTAGGAAGAGCTGTAGCTTCAGATGTTGACAGCCACAACTATTTAGACTGGAAAAAGATACACAATCCAGAAAAACCTAATCAATTAGATAAACCGTCTGAGCCTTCTAAAGCCAAGACATTAGGAAAGGGGGATCAAGTGAATGTGATTAATGAACCAACAGAAAACGATGAAGATTACATAAGAGAAAAAAGAATTTAAATACCCATGATAAGGGATAAAGCATCAGTCATATTCGAGAGATGATACAGAGAGGATGATGGAATCCAATATTACTGCGTGGAGTTTAATATCTCAAGAGCCGAGATTTCCCCAAGGAGTGCTGACAGATGGTTTTGTTCAACGGTTTGATAGATATATGGATTGGGAACAACTTTCCATACACTACCTCTTCACAATGACTATGTTAAGAATTTATTTTCACAGAGTTAACTGGATTCATATTTTACAAAGACAACAGTTTTCAGAAGACTTCCTTGTAGAGATGACATCAAATTTTAATAACTGTTGGGAAGTAATAAGTAAATATCAAAATCTCTCTGAAAATTACATTGACAATTTTAAAGATAAACTAGACTGGAATGTGTTATTTAATTATCAACGATTAAGTGGCAAGTTTCTAAGGGAACATGACAACTATTTAGATTTTATTCATTTTACCGAAAACAACGATACCATCACCAGCGGAGGAACATTTGAAACATCTTCAATTACACCTTATTTCTATTTTTACTACTTTTATTTATTATGTCTACATTTAATTAATTAATCCATTTCTATATAATAAATGGATTTTAAACAGTATATATAATACAAGAAGCCAAGACTAATATTACATTCATTGTAAAACATTTATAGAGTGCACCTACTGATTGTAAGTTTGGCTATAAATAGTCATGCCGAGGGCTAAACGCATCAGTCATAATCGAGAGAGATTACAGAGAGGAAGGGGAATAGCATCAACAGCATTTTCTCTATTAAGTAAACCGGTTGGAGCTATAGTTAACAAGGCGATTGATTTATTACCTGTGGAATTACATTTACCTGGAGGATATCAATATTGTGGTCCTGGAACCAAATTAGAGAAACGGCTTGCTAGAGGAGATCCTGGAATAAATAAGCTTGATCAGGCTTGTAAACAGCACGATATAGCGTATTCCAAATTTGGTGATACAAAAAATAGATCAATAGCAGATAGAGCACTTTCTGAGAAAGCTTGGCAAAGAGTAAAATCTAGTGACGCGAGTATTGGTGAAAAAGCAGCGTCTTTAGCAGTAACAGCAGCAATGAAAGCAAAAACTACGTTTGGAGGAGGAAAGAGAAGAAGGCGTGGGAAAAGACCCGCTAAGAAACAAGGAGGTAATATCAGAAGAAAACGTCGATCTACTAGTGGTAAAGGTAAAAAGAAACCAACAATATGGTCAATGATAAAAAAGGGAGGAGGACTATACCTAAGACCGTATCGTGTGTATTAAATAAGAAAGAGCAATTAATAATTAAAAACAAAGAATTAACCAATGAAGAACTGATTACATATGCTTCTTGTTTGAAAATCCCATTTTTTAGAGGAGTATTTATGAAAGATGAATTACCGGTTAAAATGTGGAAAAATGAGACTGGTATAGTAAATTTGGATAATAGTGAAGGATTAGGCACTCATTGGGTGTGTTACAAGAAACTTGGTGAAACGATTTATTATTTCGACAGTTTTGGAAACCTTCCACCACCGAAAGAACTTCAACAATACTTTCGTGCGGCAGAAAATGTTTTTTACAATTATACAAGAAAACAACCTGATGATACATCCATTTGCGGTCATTTATGTTTAGACTTTTTAGCTAAAAGTGTTAGTCAACTTTAAGATGTCTTCGTATACAGTGTCATTAACCGGTAACTCATGTACTTTGCGCAGTATTCTGTTTCCAGCGCTACGTTTGCAAAAAGGAAGACTATGGGAAGCCGCATTATTGGATTTAACAACATATAACTCTATTCCAAACGTTAGTGAAGAAATTAATAACAAAATACATTATTACAAGACAAAAGATAATAAAGGAAAATATTCAGCTTTGGAAGAATTCAGTTTACCAACAGGAGCTTATGAAATTGATAATATAAATGAAGTTATACAAAAACATATGGGAAAAGAAAATATAACGATAAAAGGCAATAACAATACAAAGAAAGCCGAAATTACTTCTAAGTATTATATTGATTTTGGCCAAGAACGTTCAATTGGTAGTTTATTGGGGTTTTCTAAGGAAACAAAGGTATTAGAACCTAATACAACTCATTCTGGGAATAGAACTGTGACGATCATCAAAGTAAACAGCATAGACATTACATGTAACATTATACAAGGATCCTACAGAGATGGAGAAAATCGGCATATATTACACACATTCTACCCATCAGTCGCACCGGGTTTCAAGATAGTAGAAAAGCCTCAAAACCTTGTGTACCTACCGTTAAACACCAGTTTCATTTCAGACATCGTGCTGAACATAGTGGATCAAGACGGAAACCTTATTGACTTTCGAGGAGAAGCTATTACTGTAAGAATACATATAAAATCATCCGCTTAGATAATGGGGTTATCATTTAAAAAGAGAGAGCCAACCAGCAAAGAGGTCAGTAGCTCATCAGCTGTAGAAGGATTAACAAGTGACAACATTCGTTTTCTAGAAGAAATTGGATTAAAAGTCATTAACAATGGATATACTGGATATAGCGCAGGGCCCAACATTCGACGAGACCTTATGGGAAAAGGAATATCACACGCACAACCCTTACGCTTCGTCCAAATTAAACAATAACGATGAAATTAGGATTCCTATACAACAACAAGACATTTATACTCTTCCATGCGAAAGTTATTTATATATTGAAGGAAAAGTAACAAAAGCTGACGGTACTGTTGGAACCACTGTTCCGTTCATAAATAATCCTATGGCATTTTTGTTTGACGAGATTAGATATGAAATTTCAGGAGTTACAGTCGATTCAACAAAAAAGGTTGGAATTTCCAGTACATTAAAAGGATTAGCGTCTTTAACACCAAATGAGAAGAATCTGTTAGCTGTTGCAGGATGGGTTGCACCAGACAAAAGTATAATTACTCCTGACGCTTCGGGAAACTTTGATTATTACGTACCTTTAAGATTACTTTTAGGATTTGCTGAAGATTACAGAAGAATAATAATAAATGTAAAACAAGAACTAGTTTTATTAATGTCATCAAACGATAATGATATTATTAAAGCATCTGCTGGAACAACTGAAGCCAATTTAGACTGGAAACTAACATTAGACAAGATTGTTTGGAGAGTACCACATGTGCGACTAAATGATGAACACAGGATTACATTATTAAGAAAGTTAAAATCCGATCGAGACATTGTAATGCCATTCAGAAGCTGGGAGTTTCATGAATACCCCGTTTTACCTACAACACAACGGCATACATGGACTGTAAAAACTTCTACTCATTTGGAAAAGCGAGATATGTAATATTTGGATTACAAACAAAGAAGAAAAGTATAATAACTGAAAATGCTGGTGAATTTGACCATTGTAAATTAACAAACTGTAAAGTGTTCCTGAATTCACAATTCTTTCCCTACGACAACTTTAATATTTCTTTTGATAAAAAAAGGTACAGTGTTTTATACGATATGTACGCTAGGTTCCAAAATTCATATTACGGCAAAACAAATACACCTCTACTATCTCCCGTACAGTTTGAATCGAAAGCTCCGATTGTTGTAATTGATTGTTCCAAACAAAATGAATCTGTAAAATCGTCTAGTGTTGATATAAAAATAGAAATGGAATTTCAAGAAAACGTACCTGCAAATACATCTGCGTATTGTTTAATTTTGCACGATAAAATTGTTACATACACACCGTTGACCGGTATTGTAAAGACAGTATTGTAAAACGTTGTACCACCACCGGCACCGCCACTGTCGCTAACCTATAAATAGCGGAGCAACAATGCAGGTCTTCAGTTGATCGTCTATCGTCGCATGGGTAACATCTTCTACAAAATGAGTTCTCCATCTGTTGTACAAGGTGATGCAGAGGTAGCACCGTTATTGGAACGTGATAATACTAGTGAAGAAGAAATCATCAAGGAAATAACTGCATTTTTAAAGTTTGGTAAAAGAGATAGAGAGGAGGAAAGTAATGCAGAACCATCAAAGGTAGTACCAAAGAGGAAGAAGAAAGTTGAAGAAAATATTCCTCCTCACATTTTAACTGAAGTTTTTTTGCGAATCTTTTACCCCATCTCAGCATGCATCAGTAAAAGTGTATCAGTTGGATTGATGAAGTCATTGGATTATTCCCCTACAGTAATACTACACCATGGAACAAAAAAGGTTTTATTTTCGCAAAATGCTTGGGAGTCATTTTTGAAACATGTACATTTAATAGAATGTTATTTAACTAACAGTTTGTGTGGAAGGAAAACACATATTCGACTTTTGGATTGTGACAATGAAATCGATATTGTTAAACATCGTGGACAACTACAAGTGCGAATTAGAGACTTGACTCAACATGAAAATAAGATTCTACTGTCACGTGAAGAATTCTACGTTTTAAACTACGCAACAGAACCTATTACAAGGTACATGAGACAGTTGGTATTTGCAAGCGCTATTATTAAAGAATATTTGGTCTATACTTTGGAAAAACAACCTGATAGCACCATCGTGTACGGACCTGTGGATACATCTATTTTTAATAGAATACCTCATGAAGTTTGCATGTGGAGAAAGTTAAAGGATTTTGAACCACTTGTAGAAATCGCTACAGAAGCTACAGAAGAAACAACACAGGAAGAAGAAACGGAGAAACAAGAAGAAGAAAACGAAACACAAGAAGAAGAAGAAGTTAAAAAAGACTAAAGTTTGACTTAGTAAAGAAGAACACACGTGGGGTAGGCCTATTGGGGACGGTGCCCACGTTAAATATACACCAACGCGCCTGCAACTGTACGGCCTGGTATTTAACCTACCGTGGTGTGGAAAACAGTTTAGTTGATCGCTAGGTGCCATGATGAGCGGAGGGGATGAAGAAGTGAGTGTAAAGCCTTGTGTAATAGAATTTCAAGCATTTCGAAATAATGATGATAGGTTTATTATCAAGGAATTAGTAATTTTAGACTTGCTTACATTTGTAGCCTACCCATTCATGTTTGATGCTCCTTTTTCTTTTAACAAACTTAACACCAAAGCAAAAAGTACAAACAAATGGATAACAAACTACTTTCATCACATACATTGGTATGAAGGATTTATAAGCTACAGTAATCTGCACAGTATTATGTTTAACTTTTGCAAACAATATTCACATATATACACAAGAGGATTAGAAAAAAAGAACTGGATACAAAAGTACACGCACGGTGATGTTTTCGATATAACTATTAGTAAGGACTTTAACATTAATCTCGGTAATATTTGTGTCGCTGCAAAAGATCTTAAACACGGCCAAACAAACTGTGCATTATACAACGCGTATCGTTTGGCTGCTTACTTGAAACAAACGCAGGAATGTGGTGGGGGTAGCGGAGAACAGAAATGTGGTGGGGGTAGCGGGGCCTATAAATACGAGGAGACAGCACCGCTCCAGCACGAGTATTATTCGAGACTCCGAAGAGGCAACATCACAGAAGACACCACAACCACCACTGACGAAGATGGCATCACAACAGTTTCTACAAACACTGGTTGATCAATTCAACACTCATTCAAAATCCGACCTTCTGCTAACTAAAAAGTGTTCAGAACTAAAAGAACAAAAACACTACATTATTCATAACATCAAGAAAGTGGAAACCACACATGGAGAAGCAATTCTAGTTTCATTGAGCGAAGGACCTTTCTCTCCAGGAGATGAGCCGAAGTTTCAAGTATTTCTTCCAAAACGATTTGTTCAACTGCTACAAAATGAAGATTTGCGAGATATTCAACCGGGCACGTTGTATTTGGTATCACACGGTGTAAGCGGCAACAACTCGACGGAACTCACTCTGCACATCACGCATCCTTGTACATAATGTCTTTGTTTGTATTTTTCTGTTTGTATTTCTAGTCATCAATGTTAGACTTAAGCTTATTGTATTGTAAGATGTTTGTTTAATAAAGAAAATAAAAAAAAAAATAAAAAAAAAATAAAAACAGCAACACAGCAGTATATTATTTTATATACTGCTGTGTTGCTTTTTTTTTTAAATTCAAATGGATGACCTTGAACTTTCATTCAGGGTTAACTTATGAAGAGGTATAAAAGAGAGGGAGCAGTGAAGTTAGTCTCAGTCTTGTCTAACACACGCTGCAGCTAACATGTCGGTGCCACCTATGAACAATTTATTTTTCGATAACAATTTGAAGACATATTGTTGCGAGTTACAATGTTTTAAAATACCAGGCGATCAAGTTGACGGGAAAGCTTGTCGTAAGTGCAAGTGTTTCAGCTATTGCATATGTAGATGTAAAACGTATCAAATGAACCGACAAGATAAAATACAAGAATTACGCCGAAGGATTGCATTACTGTGGCGGCGAATGTAGTAGCAACCATCTGCCTCGCACCAGCTGCCATCTGCCGCCTGCCATCTGCCGTCCGCCATCTGCTCCGCCCCACCACACCTTTACCCCCACTATTTTGTTTGATACCAAAACGCTAGCTAGCGAATAGTCAGTACACCTCCGGCTCTTGACCAGTGTACATCGAGCTCTCTGTTGAAATGTCCATCAAAATTAGGTGTATTCATTATGACTCTATTCATCTGGCGACTTTCCAAGACCTCGAGGCTTTTAATGAAGAGTTAAGACTTCTCATTGCGTCCGGTTACGATTTATCTTTGGAACTTTACGCATCAAAAAACAACATGGACTCTGCGCAGGAATCGAAGTATCTACCGTCTTTCATCAGAAAGCGAAGTGATGGCCGCAACTCGTCCGGATCAACAACATCGATGACAACGAACAACGGGGAACTATTGTAAACATAAATTATTGTAAACATAACTTATTGTAAATAAAAAGAAAAGTAAAAAAAAAAGTAATAAATGAAATAGTACTACCTCGCACTCGTATCATTCGATTGCTTCATTCGATTTTTTCATTCGATATTTTTATCGAATTAAAACTATCGAATCACAATCGGATTTTACGCGTGCGAGGTAGTACTTTTTTAAAATTACCTCCCAGTGACCTTGAACTTTAAACTTTCCCTCATTACATCACAAAACCGCCTACGTCACTGGCTCAGCCTCAGATGACGTATTTAATCACTCAGCGCTTCCGGTCACGTGACCGGAAGCTGTCAATCACTTGGCCCAGAAGTCCCCTTCCCACACTACTAACGTGATTCGTTAAATGCAATAGCTCTGTGAATTTTCTCTGATATGAGTCCCATTGAAAGAGCTTGTTTTATTGTCTCGTAGTGTATTACGTAATGTTTTCTGTCTTGAAAAGAATTTATTAATTTACCTTCTATGTGATGAGGATATAGTGGATAGTCTGTGTGATCTGACTTAAATGGATATTTTTAACCTACTTCTAAGATGTAACCTGTACCTTCTTGTTTACTTTCTAATCGAACAGAGTCTGGAGATATCCACCTGAAACCGTCTAGAGGGAGTGGATTTTTCAACATTACAGTGGCGTAAAGACCTATAATGTCATAGAAATATATTAGTGAGTCGGGTTTAGAGGGGTCGTAATTGGGGAATGAGGGGTGATTTTGTAACTATCTATGAATTTATTATTTTTAAGATGCGAATATTCTGTAAGAAGCCTCCCTTTTTCCATTTCACACATACTCACTTTATTACTTTTAATAACTTATAATTTCAAATGTTATATTATGTATTTCTCTTAATAATAATAATAGATATAGAATAACATTGTTTTTATCTTGTTTAGTTTCTGCAAATGTAGTAGTGTTCAGAGCAGTGAAGAGACTGATGGACTCATTCCCACACGTAGACCAATAGTCTATGTGGGAATTAATTCAATTTTCATAATTGTATTGTACACTGTATCAATTGTTGTTATTTTTGTGGAACATCCAAATTTAAGTTTAATTGAATACTAAAAGTCTTCCCCTAAAATTGAAGCTGTAATACGGCCGCCATCTTGGAAAGTGGCGACAATTTTTACTTATTACTCTTTTATTATTGATGACAGAGAGAAGTGTCACAAACAAACGATGTTAGAAATTAAGAGATGTACAATAATTGTTATGAGTGTTTTTGCAATAAACATAACGGTTTTCGAGTTATCAATGATTTAAAGTTACAAATATATTTAGAGGGTGAGTCAGACTACACGTCCGGCATGTATAACATAAGAACAACTTAGTCTAAAAACATCAAACAATTATCTATATTTTTATATTAGTCTGTTATATAGGCTACTATTTAAAATGTTAAAAAACATGTTAAACAAAAGATTTTTGAGTATTTATTATTGTTTTAATAACTCAGTTTTATGTTTTAGAGTAATTAAACGATTAAAATTAGTGTTATTCAAATCTTTTCATCTCCCTGACGCAATATAGATGTATTATGTATATGAGTTTGAGCGGGCCGTCAATGATCTAAGAAGTGGCTCAGTGCCCGGGGAAGATCAGATTCCCGCGAAATTAATTAAAGATACTTTTCTTTCTTCAAAGTCATCCTTTCTTCATATGGGAAATGTAAATCTTTCAAAAGGTGTTTTCCTACATGTTTTTAGAATAGCAAAGTAATTGTAATAACAAAGGAGGGAATAAAGGTAAATGTGTTAGTTTTAGACCGATTACACTGGCAAGCGTTGTCTCTAAAATAATTAATAAAAGCGTATGTTTCAACTTGAACATTACTTAATACGTTATAACATATTATAGGAAAATCTTATTAGCTTTAGAAGGAACACAAATATTAACAATGATCTGTTCTTACTCACGAAGAATATTCACGATGCAGTTGGGCATAACGAAACAACATTGGTAGATGTTATTGAGCTATTAAAATAAAGGTAATAACCTCTTTTATAAGCCTGCTAATAAGAAACACCACAAAAACGTATTGTTCATTTTAGTGCAGTAGTAATGTAAATATCAGTATATTACAAAACGTTTGAAAAATCAACTTGAAAGAGGGGGGGAAGGGGGTGATGCACAAGGGGGAAACCGGGGACGTTTGTTAGAGAGCATCTCTTAACGTGTTCTATCATCTGTGAAAAACCCAGCTTCGGGGGAATTATTTCAAATATAAAACCATTTTTGACTGGGCCACTGTTTGTCGTCTTGTAAAGAATATATGTAGATATATTATTTATTGTTGTGAGATGTAGTTTATTATCCTGTGTATAACTCAAACAATCAACACACCTGCATTACGGTCTCGAATCCAACTGATTCGGTAGTCATGCATATTTATACAAAAGGATGTACAAGTGGGTAGAAACCTCTGACGAAATAATTAATTGTTTACAACTAAAACAAGTACAAGAACTATTATATTAAAACAAAAGAAAATAAATAAATAAATTATAGAATTTGTTTTGGTTGCTATCATTAATACAAAATATCTATACAAACAATAATAATGTGTATTTTTATAGAATTAATCGACATTATTGTTCATTATTTTTTGTATATTTTATATTAATGGTAACAACAAAAACAAAACTACTGTTATAGAGTCTAGATGACAGTAATTTCCACCCATAAAGCACCAGATATCCCCAGGATATCCCTAAGAGAGGTCTTAATATCGCATATAGGTCCCAGAATATTGGAAATAACCCTTTGGATATAATAAAGATATTCGATAGGAACATGATTATACAAATACATTTGTATTTTTCAGTGATAAATCGTCAACGTTCATCAGTGCCTTATCAATAAATTTCTATCACTATGTCCCGGGCATATCCCAAGGGTATAACTGTAAAACTTTTAAAAGTGGAATTTGATAATAAAAGGCAGACACATTAAAGGTAAATATTCTAGATATCCTTTTGAAAATTCTTGACAGTGGTAACCTCAGACACGTTTCAGAATCATAACAGGTAATGTACAGGAACGTTTCAACGAAAACTACAAACACAACAGTGTAGTGGATTTTGTTTTTTTAGCTACGTTTTGTATTAATGCTGTACTAATTTAACTTTTGTATTTATTTGTTTGCCCATATTATTAACCTTTATGCATACTGCATTGTCAAAATAATTACATTGATGTAAATTATTTATGTATAATTTAGTCATTACTACAGCTTGTTTATATATATCTATATCTCAATTTATAAGTCAATTATAAGTCTCTATGATTTGGTTAGCCATTAAATTATAGAATATGTGCCGAAGGTATTGGCAGATGAAAATAAATATATAATTGTTACATTACAGACATATTCAATTGTTATGTCTTTGTAAATAAAAAAAAAACTTACGTTCTCATCAATTTTATTTAATAGTTTCCGACACATTACAGAAACATCACAAGTGTTATTTCAACGTTACAAAGTTACGTTTCAGCGATGTTGCTGAAACCGTTTCGTGCTGTTGGGTCGAATCATGGCCGGATTCAGGAGCTGTAGCTAGGCGCAAGCCGTGGTGCGAGTCCCTCTGCCCTGGTTGGCGCCATAATTGTTTTGCTTATTTGTTTAAGGCTTTCGTATGTGTTTTTGTAAGTTTAGGATTCCTTTGGGACGCGCGCCCCTAGGCGTGCACCTATGTAGCCTAAGTTGAAATTTGACGCTGGGTAGATGATACAGTAACGTTCAGTACTATCGTTTAAATTACACGTCTTGATCGTATATCAGTTAACGCATATCAGTGTACAGTTATTATATTTTGTTTAATAATACGCAATAGCAGTTACATTCTAAGCTTTTCTAAATATAGGGTAGGCCTGAAAATACAAATACTGAATGGTTAAAATATAATAGAACCACGTATACTAATAAAACAGTCAGTCTCGAAACTCAGCTATCGAAGTTGTCACCCGGAAGTGAAACTCATCACAAGCGCTCGTAGTGGTTGGTGGCGCGACATCAACCATTGTCATGTCTACTCGCATAGTGAAAGAAGAGCGCACAGTCTCGTATTAGCGGTTGAGAAACTCACCAATCCAAAATGTGATCAGAAAGAATCATAGATTTTGCTATTGATTGTATTAGACAGCTATTGAGATCACATTGAGATATGGTTAGGGTCACTAATATATCTATACCACCTTTTCAATAGTATTACTAAATGTATTGTTATTATAATATATAGTCTATTGTTTGACAGAGGCAATCCAAATTATTAGGAAAGTGTAATTCTATTTAGTTAAAGTTACTTTGGTACAGAATTTAACATATTTATGTAGTAATTTATGTAAAAATGTAATAATTGAACTCCAATTTTCCGTTTAGGAGATATGATATTTAGGGTCTAGTACAGCTGTTCATAAGATTTTGTAACTACTAGAAGAGTTGGTGTTATGGTTACCGTATCACAAGACTACTTAAATTTATTTATGGCACCCTACATTTGCTATAACTTGGCCGATTTAGATGGCTTCATACTACATTTGAGTCATGTATTTCCAAAATGTGCCTTGTCCACTTTTCCAAATTGATGAGAAAACGTGAGATTGTACAATTGTAGAAGGTCAAGCAAGGAACTAAACGTAATTAGACTTTAACTATCGCTTCTAAAGAGTGTACCTGCATTTTATTTCGGTAGGGAAAAGTAATATGGTTTTATTAGAAAAGTAGACGTGGTGTAACCAATCATGCTGTTATAACTATGTACTCTTTAATTCTATAACTGATTATATTATATAGGTATGTTTCTAACTTTGCATCCGCTCACTCTAGAGTGTGACGGAAGACAACAACTGACATCTTGACACCAGCTAATTAGATGGTGAGACGGGCCTGCCAGATAATCGGGACAGCATCCCCATGTAGCTGTTTATTTACATTTATCTATATATTTAAAAATCGCTAATTTAGAGTAAAACCTAACATTTAATTTAATGTAATTGGAATTATAAAATAAACTCTTATTTTATAAAACCTGAAGGGTGTTAAAATGTGAATAAATATTATCATTAGAGATTTAAATAAATACAAACTAATTTAATACTTGATAATGTATGTTTAAAAAAATACCTATAGTAAGATATACAGTTCATTTCGAAATAACTGAGTACGTATGTAAATGTAGAGGATTTAGCAAACAAATGTTTCACAGATTATTCAATAATTTATATGTATGAACTAACAAAAACTTTGCTTGAGAAACTACACATAAAACAGTAAACATGTTTGATTTGAAAACATGTTATATACATTATTACTATAGTATACAGCGCTGCGTTTTACCTCCTTCAAATCGTGAATCGAATGAATGAATACAATACAAAACTGTCAGAATAAATTCCAGGCATTACATCTATGCAGTGTTGGACAGTCTCACTAGCACTGATTATAACATAAAAATGTACTGATATAAACTGGGTTCATCAACTACAAACTCACTTTAGACACAATAGAGCAATATTTTATCCACACGTTCAAGCATATGGTATTTTTGAACCAGTATGAGGAAAACACTCCGTTATATCTTTGCTAACTGAACACAGCATATAGTTTGTATACTCATACTTTTATTTAATTGAAAGGAAGTATTTATCAAATAACGTTCTTTATCCTTTCCACGTCTTTACGTTCGGCCTTGCTAATTAGTTGGTTTGCTTAAAATGGAAGTAACCATATCTTCGGCCTCGTCCTCTTTATATTTTATTACAGTTCAGGTCTGGGCTTGCGGTGTCGTGACCTCTATTTAAGGGTTGGGAGAGATAGTCAATTGTAAACTCAAAAACCGCTGCTTTACAAATAATCTGTACAATTTTTTACCCTCTTGCACAAATATAAGTTTGTAGAATCTATAATACGATTTTCTTTTGTATCTAAGAAATATCTTGAAGCATCTAAAATCTGTATAAACGGTTATTTACAGAACAAACTTTAGATCTGTGGGTTAGTTGCGGGATTTACGTTCATCAGGAATAACATACATGGTACAAATTATTTTGTAAACATATGCAAACTCATATGGCATCAAAATGAAACATCAGCATCAACTCTTAGTCCTAATATTTATCATGTAGTGACACTGAGAAGAAGGTTGCACATAGGTGGGGTTACTTGTTACAAAAAACGCATTCCCACTATTGAGGAACAGTCTAATTGAACAGTGTTACAAATATATAACAATAATATTGAGTTGAAAAAGAAATGTTCTGTTTACCTAAGCATTGAGTTGTGATAATTGAACATGAATATATAATTATAAACTAATTTCCACAACTTTATAAAACACTAGTTTAAAATGATATAATAACAACAGCAACACATAACATAAAAAATTGATAAAAAAAACTGTAAAATTATAGTTTGAGGTTACAAACAAAATTATAAATTACACCGGCATAAAATACATAGCAGTTTGAAATTCTGTTCATCAATATGTCAATTATTATATCTTTTAAGTTTCACAAATTGTATCCCAAGGTCTACGTACTTAAAACTACTTATAGTACCTAGTACATCAATATACCGATCAATTTACGTAGAAGGACCCTTGAAATTGACTTGAGCTGGTAAGGATCACACCCCCAAGGGGTTCATCAACCGTAAATTTAAGGTGTTAAATTTTGCAAAGTAACCTCAAATGAAAGCTAGACGGGAGTCCTTGGCTATCATTGGTGTGTATCAGGATTGCGTTGTAAAAGGATATAACACGGTAAAACCTTCTGACACGATTGACACTGGTTAGTACGGTGATCATCTGCTGCTGCAGTAAGAGGTTTCTTGCATATATCACACTTCTGTAAGTGCTCACCAATATGAGTGAACGTATGGCTTCTCAAAGGCTCTAGATATTTAAAAGAGTTTTCACAATTTAAACACTTATAAGGCCGCTCACCAGTATGAGTCTTTAAGTTGCTTGATTGTATGAAGGATTTCTCACAACTTGAACATTTAAAGGGGTGCTCATCAGTTTGGATCAGCATATGAGTCAATAAACTATTTAACCGTGCAAAGGGTTTTACACATCTTGGACACTTATACGGTCGCTCACTAGAATGTGTCAGCATATGTATCTCTAATATATAAACCCGTGCAAAGGACTGCTCACAACTAGGACACTGGAAGGGGTTATCACCAGTATGTGATCGTGGGACCAGGATGTGTAAACGTCAGTCGCAAAGTTGTCAAAGTGAGTGAAAGATTCCCTTCATTTTGTACACTTGAAAGAGCGCTGACAAGTATGAGTCAAAATGTGAGTCTCAAAATACCCTAGAGTTGCAAAGGATTTCTCGATTTTTGCACATTTATAAGGTCGCTCACCAAATATGTCAGCATATGAGTCTTTAAATGATTTAACTGCTCAAAAGATGTCTTACAACCTGGACACTGGAAGGGGATGCAACGGGTATGTGTCATCATATGAGTCTTTAAATGTCCTGACTGTGTACAAGATTTCTCACATTTTGGACACTTAAATGGTCGCCCACCAACATGTTTCAGCAAATGAGTCTTTACATTTTGTTTCGGCGCAAAGGTGTTTTTTAACATATTGAGCAATTAAATGGGAACTTGCCAGTATGTGTCAGTAAATGTGTTTTTAAACTGATTTGATTTGTTAGAGATTCATCACAAGTAGGACAATTAACACGATCACTAATACGCTTGAACTCATGAGAATTCATATTTATATCTTTGTAGTGGTATCTTTATGTAAGACCCTGTGTGACAATCAGTAATATATCTGTAGCACTCCTTTGTTAGTGAATTTCCTTTGGAAAGTGAACTATTAGCATGACCCGCAGAAACTTAAGCCCAGGACCACCATAGAAGTTCCTAACGTGACCCCCTGAACACGTTTTTGGGGTCGTTCAAAATGTTTTATATATATATATATATATATATATATATATATATATATATATATATATATATATATATATATATAATATGTGTGTTTGCACTCTAGCGGTCGCATTTTTTGTCCGATTTACTTCAAATTTGGTAGGGAGATTATTTTCTGTAATAAGTTGGACAAGTTCGTTGGGCATACAAATCGGAAAACTCTAAACCCCTTTTTTGGGGATTAATCTTTCAAATGTTGAGTGTTTGGGCCCAAAAATGGTCAGAAATGCCTTTTATGTAAAATTAATGCATGTAAAAAGATGGGAATTAGTGAGGCAAAAGTTTTAAGCCCTCTCTAGTTATTCTAGCGTACATATTTACTGAGTTATTAAAGACAATGTGTATCGAACAAACACAGTAACTACTATGGACCCCCTACAGTCCTTTTTGACCTTTGACCTTTATCGCAGATTGGAGCCCACTCCCCTCCCCCTCCTCAACTCCTCCCCTTCCCCGCCCCTCCCCGCACCTCCCCATCCCCTCCCCATTCCTCCCCCTCCCACCCTCAGCACCACCACCCCTCCCCTCACCACGCCCTTCACCATCCCCTCCCCTACCCTTCCCCGCCACTCCTCACCAAGCCCTTTTCTATCACTTTACCTAACCTACTTTTGTGGAGTGTTGCAAACCTAACTTTTTTCGCGTAGCAATGTCAACCTATTTTTGTCTTCCAATACTATGTCACACTAAATTATACTGTTTGTTATATGTATATATATGTATTACATCACGCTACTATTATTTGCTACGCTTGGCCCCCTCACACTGTTTATATATATTTTAATACCTTCCTTATGTTAAAATATATTAGTAAAATATGAAGTAGGACAAGGTGTATCAGAACAGACTAAAATAAAAACTATGCATTTATAAAATAAAAGTTGATATTTGTATGTAGTGATTTCTCTTTACGGTGGAAATCATACCTTGTGGATAATTTTATACCCTTATCGGGTTCATCGCTCCTGTTTCAACTTGTTTAGATCTGTCACTACTTGTTCAGTAGACATGACCCTTATAGAGCTCTGTAACTTATTTGCTATGCCAAACCTTTTAAACTTGTAATAATATTCCCTTGTATGCTTTTTGAAACTAATTTCATCCAAATTGTACCTTGTGTAAGTCATTATTAAACTATGCAGACAAGGAAAAATGATAAGTAATTAATTACAAACCAAAACACTTATTGATACATTTTTTACTATAACTATTTACATAATTATATTATTCTTAAACAAACTATATTCCTCTACCAATGCCCCGGTACAGTAGAGACATCCTGGCGGCATCTCCGTTTCACAATGTTGCCAACCTACCTTTTGTATAACAAAATCTCTTATTTAACAGTATTGTCGTTATCATTTCAACATAATAAAAAAAGAAAAATTAAGTTAAATTTATTAAATTATTTAATTCACTCTGATACAAAAGGTACTAAAAAACTATTTAAACATATGTTAATTAGTATTGGCTGAGTATTTAGATACGGGAGTTGGAATTTTTTATTCCATTTTTCTTTCACAATTTTGCAAACTTAACTGTTATTGTTTTATCTTAGATAGTGTTTCAAACCTAATTGTTTTTACACCTTTCATTATTAATGTTGCCAACTTAACTTTTTAAAATTAATCCTTTCCCCTGTTGCCAAGCTCTTGATATTATACAGTGATTCAGCTGTTGCAAACCTAGCATTTTTACTGTTTGTTATTGCCAAGCTAACTCTTTTCGTGCTTGTTGTTGTCAACCTAAATGTCAATTTTTATTTCTCAAAGTCTTTCTGTACTTTTTTGCTAACGGAATAGCCAGCAAACTTTCTTAGCATTCTCCTTTACACTTTTCCTATCCTAACTTTATTCTTTGCAGTGTTTGCCAACCTTAGTATTTTGCGTTCTTTCTTTTACAAAGTTGCTTACCTAAAGTTTGTATTTTTTCGTTCTTAATGTTACCAATATCGTTTCTAACCTTTTCAATTATATTGCTAACGTAACGTCTCAATATTTCTTTAGCAGTGTTCCCAACCTAACTTTTTGAAATTTTGTTTCGCAGGGTTGCAAATTTATATTTGTATTTCGGTGTTAATGCAGAGTTTCCTACCAAACTACTGAATCACTCACTGTGTCGCCAACCTAACTTTCTAAAATTTTATTTTGCAGAGTTGCCAACCTACCTTTTTTGTAACTTTGGGGTAGTGTTTCCAACCTTTTAAAGGCATTGGTGAATGTTTCATTTACAAAGCTTCTAACTTAAATGTTGGTATTTTCTTTTTAGATAGGGTTTCAAACGTTGTTTTTACTCTTGTGATCTCAACTTAACATTTTGCAATTTTTCTTCTCCAGTGTTGCCAAGCTAAATCTTAATATCTTAGGTCACACAGTTTCCAAGGTAACTTTTCCCTGCTTGTTGTTGCCAATCTCCTATTAACATATAAATAAATCTTTAGTAGAATTGTCAACTTTTATATTTCGCAATATGGTCATACTAAAATTTTTCTTTCACAAAGTTGCCAACTTAACTGTTTATATTTTCTTTTAAGGGGGGTTCTAAACCTTATTTTTGTATCTTTCATTCTCAAAAATGCCAACTTTACTTTTTGCAGTTTGTCATTGCCAATGTTGCCACACTAACTTGTTTTTCTTGCTTGGTGATGTAAACCTTACTTTTTTCCTACTTGTTGTTGCCAACCTAAATGTTGAATTGTTAGGGTTGCAATTTAAAATATATCTGTACTTCCATATTATACTCAATACCACTATTTTAGCGCACCTAGGCTAGGTTATAGGGCGGCTTGGCTTGGATGGTTGGCCATAAATAGGCGTATGTAAGTTAAACTAACCTCGCACCTAGCCTAACTAAGCGGATTAATACTCCTTATTCCTCCCTTAGGTTGTCCAGTTAAGGTAACTGTCAGTTTTTCCATGTTACTTAAATACAGCACAGATTGAATTGGTTTGTAATTTAACCAAACGAGAATGTTGTTAAAAATCATATAAAATAGTTATACAAACAATAATAATGTCGATTAGTCCATTATACAAATAATCTACATTATTATTTATTATTTGTATATTTTATATTATTGGTAACAATCAAAACAAAAACAGAACTATTGTCATCTACTGTCATTGTGTGTAGATGACTAACATTTCCATCCATACAGCACTAAATATTCCCAGGATATCCCTAAGAGAAGTCCCAATAGGTCCCGGAAAATTGGTAATAACCTTTTGGATATTCTACAGATATTCCATAGGAACGTGTTTAAAAATGCAACCTCATTAAATTAGTACGTAATAGTGACAATTCGTGTAAAAACCACTAAATATATCACCATCAAATTTGTTTAGGCATGTTTAGTTCATCAGTGCCTTACAATACATTTTTTCATAATACCCTCGCAATAAACTATTATTTTGAGTACTATCAGCTGTGATTGAAACCAATCGATTCCCGATAGGCCGGGTAAACGGTCCGGGTAAAACTGCAACAAGGCCTAGGCCTGGAAAGAAGGTTCCAAAATTTTTCACCACAAGCTCTGCTATTCTATTTACAGTATTCCATTACATGATTTTTAAACAGCTGACAGTTTCTAATAACATAAACAAATGAAACAATAACAAACCTCTGATGTTGTTAGTTGTAAAAGTGTAAACGTACTGAATAATGGCTGATTCAATATATATATATATATATATATATATATATATATATGCAATACTATATTTGTTGATGGTGTTGGCAGTCGAAAATAAAAAAATATTGTTACAATACAGACATACTCATATTTATCGTAAGGCTGTGCCTTTGTAACTTACGAAAACTTGTGTTCTCATCAAATACATTTAATAGTTTCCGACACATTACAGAAACATCACAAGTGATATTTCAACGTTACAAAGTTGCGTTTCAGCGATGTAGCTGTAACCATTTCGTGCTGTTGGGTCGAATCATGGCCGGATTCAGGAGATGTAGCTAGGTGCAAGCTGTGGTGCGGGCCCCTCTTCCGAGGTACGTGCCATAATTTTGTTGTTTTTTAAGAAATTTGTATGTGTTTTTTGTAAGGTGAGGACTCCTAGGTAGCCTATGCTGAAATCTGACCCTTGTTCGATGATAAAGTAACATCCACTACTATCGTTGAAATTGAGTAAGTAACAACAAAAAGAAAACTAAAATTTAAAAATACAGCAAATAATAAAGAAACGTATAACCAAGCTAAATCTTACGCTAGTTATCTTTGCCAGGGTTCCGTTCATTCAATTCATAAAAACAGCCCATAAAGTTTATCCTGGCTAAGATAAGTTTAGATTTAGCTTGATTATACAAATTTATTTTTTTTTTAATTGCAGTTCTGTTTAACTGTTATTTTTTAAATGTTTCATTAAAATATATTTGTAACTGGCATCGCTTGTTATTATTTACTGTTAAAATGTGATTCAAAATATCGAGGTTCGATATATCGAATGTTTAAGCTCGATATATCGCATCCGATTAGTTGGTGGCCGCTTATGAAACTGTACCCATAATACGCAATAGCAGTAACATTCTAAGCTTTGCTAAATATAGGGTGGACCCGGAAATAAAAATGCCAAATGTTTAAGTTTAAGGGAACCGTATACTTATATAACATTCAATCTCGAAACTCAGCTATCTAAGTTGTCGCCCGGAAGTGAAACGCATCACAAGCGCTCCTAGCGGTTGGCTGGGCGACAAAAACCATTGTCATGTCTACTCGCATGATGAAAGAAAAGCGCACAGTCTTGCAATAGCGGTTGAGAAACTCACCAATCTAAAATTTCATAAAAAATGATTGTCGATATTACTATCGGTATTACACAGCTATTTGTTGAGATCACAAATACCTCTATCTAAATATATTGTTATTTTTAAATATTGTTTCTTGTTTGACAGAGACAATCCCAATTATTGGGAGAGTTTTATTCTATTGGATTAAAGTTAATATGGTACAGAATTTTAAATATTTATGTAGTAATTTATGTAAAAATAAAATAATTGAACTCTAATTTGCCGTTTTAGAGATAAAATATTTAGGGTCTAGAATAGCTATTCCTGAGATATGATAACTACTAGAAGAGTTGGTGTTATGGTTACCGTATTACACCACTACTTTATTTGTGGTACCCTACATTTGCTATAACTTGGCCGATTTAGATGGTTTCATACTACATTTGTACAATTGTAGAAGGTCAAGTAAGGCACGAAACGTAATTAGACTTTACCTATCGCTTCTAGAGAGTGTACCTTAATTGGTCGGTAGGAAAAATTGGCTCTAGTGTGGTAGTGTGTGATGGAAGACATAAACTCAATTAGAAGATGAGGCGGGGATGCTAGATAATCAGGACAACATAACCAGCTAGTTGTGTATTTACATTTATCTACGTATTAAAAAATCGCTAATTTATAGTAAAATCTAACATTTAACAAAATGTTAATCGGAATTATAATATAAACTCCCTTATAACACCTGAAAGGTGATAAAATGTGAATGAATATTATCACCCGAGACATGAATAAATGCCAACTAATTTAAGACTTGATAATGTATGTTAGCAAAAATACACATAGTAAGATATAAGAAATTTCAAATTTATTTCACAATAACTGAGTATTAGCCAACAAATGTAACAATTCATGGATTTATTCAATTTATATGTATAAAATACCAACATAGTTGCTCAATAAGCTAAATATAGATATTATATACATATATATATATTTACTATTATATATATATATATATATATATATAAAATAGTACAAATGTGTTATTTTAAAACATGTTATAGACATTATTATATAGTATACAGCTCTGCGTTTTCCTCCTTAATATCGTGAATTGAGTGAATAAATACAAGATAAAACCGTCAAAATGAATTCCAATCATTACATCTATGCAGTTTTGGTGCAGTCTCAATAGCACTAATTATAACCAAAAAAACTTAATAATATAAACTGGGTTCATCAATTATACAAGCTCACTTTAGCCACAATAGAACAATATTTTATCCACGCGTTCAAGCATGTATCATTTTCAAACCAATATGAGCAAAACACTGTCACATCTTTGCTAATAGAACACAGCATATGGTTGGTATACTCAAACTTGTATTTAATTTAAAGGAAGTATTTATTAAATAATCGTGCTTTATCCTTTCCCCGTCTTCACGTTCGGCCTTGCTAATTAATTGGTTTGCTTATATTACTGAGGCAACCAGATCTTAGGCTTATAACCCTCTTTATATTTTATTGCAGTTCAGGTTCTATCCTAGGCTTGAGGTGTCGTGACCTCCAAAAATGAGTTAATTTGATCTTTGTATTTATCTATTTTAACCATTAGCCTCTCCAATCCTCATCCAAGAAACTTGAAAAAGTTCTGTGCCACTTCAGTCCTACCACTCATGGTGTAAGTAATAAGTAAGTGTACTACTTACACCATGCTACCACTCATAAACTGGCCCTAGACATTTATGTTGCTCACTTCACATCCGCTCACTGTAGAGTGAGACAGAAGACACTGTCATACCCGAACAATTTACAACTTGTCATCAGCCAATTGGAAGATGAGACCTGACTGCCAGGAGTCCGGGTGAAGAACGGGATAGCAGCTAGTGGGCCTAGTTTATTAACATTTGTCTACTTACATTCTTTTAATCGCTTATTTTTAATAAGATTTCTAATTATTAAATGTTAATCGGAAATATAAACACAAATCGTTGGCCTATTTTTAGCATTGTAGAAGGAAGGAGGGAAGTGGTCGGTTGGTATTAACGTTGTTTGGCCAACGAACCAATCATGGGACAGCCCGTGGTGGCAAATCCAATCAACCCATGCGGTTGTCCATAAAAATCTTTTGTTGACAAATCCTACTTTCGGTGATTTTCAAACAAACCGTTATTTAGTCCCATATAGCGATCACCGCTGGCCAAGGTCCCAGGTGGGTTGGAGTGTCCACAAGAAAGCCAAACGTTTCCCAACTGTTTTTCATGCGGTTGAGCCAACCGTAATTAACATTGTTTGACTAACGTTGGTTAATTGCTATATAGATTATATTGCATACTATAATAATATAAATTATATATTATAATAACATTATATTTTCAATATAATAATTTATTAAATACGTATTAATTTGATCATATACGATCAAATTTATCTCTGTATTTATATATTTTAACCAGTACCCTCTCCGATCCTCATCCAAGACACTTGATAATACCCTATGCCACTTCCGACCTACCACTCATAAACTGACCGAACATAACTATATGTTTATGACTCCACATCCGCTCACTGTAGAGTGAGACAGAAGCCAATGTCATCCCCAAAACAATATACATCTTGTCATCAGCCAATTAGAAGGTGATACGGAGCTGCCAGATGACATCCCAACCTAGTAGATTCTTTTTACGTTCATGTACGTATATATTTTAATTAATAATTTATAATTAGATCAAAATATTTATTTATTTGGAAAACGGAATAATAGAATAAACTCATCTTTGATAACAGCTAAAGGTTTTACAATATGAATGAATATTATCACCACCAGGGTCGTAAAAGAAAGTAAACCGACTTAGGACTTAACATTGTCTATTTATAAAACGAGTGCCATGCATAGCTCCGAAAAGCACAACTCCGACAAGGCGTTTCTCCGACAGATTTGTCGGAGTTGTGCATTTCTGTTGGTTTTACTGTCGGAGTTGTGCATTAGTTTGTATTATTGTGTCGGAGTTACGCCTTTTTGGTGTTATTCTGTTCGACATCATGTAAATGATTTCGGAGCAACGCATAGCACATGAAATACATAAATCCAATACGTCAAAACCCTTAAAAAGTCTGATTTAAAGCTTAAGTAAATGTTTTAATTCCGAAATGCACAACTCCGACAAGTTTTGAGCGGTTTGGCGTTACTCCGACACAACTGCAAAGTTAAGCGTAACTCCGACAAAGGCTTCCCGCCTGGGCGCTGTTTCGATACTGGCTAGGACCCGATATTAAATTCCGATAAAATATCGAAAAAAATATCGATAATTGAGACCATCGAACCCAGAGTATACAGTGTTTTCCTTGTTTTATGCTCACCATTGGGATCTCGTAAACCATAACAGTTACAAGGAATGTTAAATGAGCAAAGTAGTGTATAATGGAAATCTAAATAAATTAGCGCCCAAAATAACATTAAAATAGGTATTATTAAAAATAATATTAAAATAATATTTTAATCATTTTTCATTTAATGGATGTAGGCCTACATTTTTCTTGTGGGCGGGACCATTCAAAAACACTGAATCAATAAATAGGGCCTACTATCAATCACTATATTTTAAAAATACTTTATTTCAAATGGTTTCTATAGTGTAGGGCCTCTGAATCTAATTTGTTCGTGTTTCTGAATAACTAACTCTAACTCTAATGTTAAACCTGAGGTTGTAGTTAAAAATATCGCCGCTGCTTAGCAGCACCACCCAGTAAGTGCTGCTACCTAGTGGGTATTCCTTAAACTAAGTCCTCCAGGTTCGAGATTTTACCGCAGTACAAGCATAGAATAAATATTCTATGGGACAAGTTGCCCAGGTCTGCTAAACTTCATAAGAACAATAAACAATGTCTATAACTAAGACAGTGCAAGTTACGCCTGCTAAACTTCGTAACAACAATAAGCAATTATGTAAAATGGCAGTGCAAGCTGCCCATGTCTGCGTAATTTAATAAAAACAATTTTTGACATCCCTCAACATGTAAAACTATTAAATAAATGGTTAAGAGATACTGTAATCGACGCCACAAGGTGTAGAGATGGAAGCATACAGCGTGGCACCGGTATGCCACCAAGATATTACAGGGTGGGGGGTGAAAAAATAGGATCCAGTGATACCAATTGTATTGTTTAAAAATTGTAAACCGATAATGACAAATTATATTTATAATAAATATATTCTTTGACTTGGCTAACAACTGATAAATCATTAAAAGATAAATAAAAGGTAGTATGCCTAAAATTTAATTGTTAAAGAAGCTTATGGTTTTTAATTCAATTTATTATTCCTTAAACCATTTTGGGAGAGCAGTTATATGCATAAGGTTTGTAAAGAAACGTGAAGACAGTTATTTTACTGCCTTGTGAACAGTGATTAGATGTGTTCTGTATAAGCTCTCAATAGTGTTTTCTTGTTATTAAGTTGTGAAATTGACGGAATAGGCTTGGGTAGCAACAAAATATATTAATTGACTGTGTCTATAACATAGTAATGTAGGCTAATTACTTTTCACTTCTGAGGTAAGGATATTCCAACAGAGTTTTCATCTATAAATGAACTGTTTGGTACGCTTGTAAGTAAATCCTGGTGCATGTAGTTGGCTTACAATTTTTTGCTCTTCCACCTTGGCCTACTTAAAATATATTGTCTCGTTTTCTTCATAATAAATCATGGAGGAAGCGGTTACTTGTGGGTAATGTCATGCCATCATTGTTGATTCAGATTGTGACTCGATCCAGTGTGATATTTGTGATTGTTGGCTACACTCTTTGGAGAAATGTTCTAAACTAAAGAAGGGAGCTTTTCGAATAACCAAGAATGTTAATTGGTGTTGCCCCAGTTGTATTTAACCTTATAAAAAGTAGAGAAAACAATCTGGACCTAGTACTGGTGTTAGAAGAGGAGCGAAGAGACGTCAGGGACTTGAATTTGATTCTAATAGAAGATAACAAAACTTAAGTAGGATGGTGAACGAGTCCGTTATTGACGCTGACTACTGCGCTGAAGCAAATGTTAAACAGAGCGCGGGGTTTGAAAATGAAACATAGAAAATTTAGCACTCATGGCATGCATTTCAATCGTGCTGGTAAGAAACAACTATTGAATGTTATTTGTCAAATAAATTAAGGATAAAGCAGCCCCCACTGCTTTATAACAATAGCACTTGATGGGATGGATGTGAAAGTACTTTTTTTGTACATTAAGTGGTTCTAGGTCAGTTCGTGCTAATTTTGAAAAAGTCACTTATGAGGTTGTACCTGCTGAAAATAATAAAATATGCTGTGATTATATGTTGTTAAGGGATAAGTCGGTAACAAAATATGTAAATAGTGCCATAATGTTAGGTTTTTGTTTTGGAATGTTCAGGGTTTTAATAACAAAATTGATTATATGAATTTTTGATGTACAAAATATAATGTACATGTCATTGCTGTAGCTGTACATTCGATTAATGAGACTGATGCTGAATGTTTATGTGTACCTGGTTATACAGCAGCTTATTTTTATGGTAGGCCTAATGTAGCACATGGTGGTGCAGCAATATTTGTTAGTAATAATATAAATTTTAAGGATTTATCACATATTAGGGATCTTTCAATAGAGATGGTGTGTGAGGTTGCCAAGGATGTAGCCAGGGGGTGTGCTGAAGGTGCTCCGGCACCCCCCGAAATTCTCATCAAATTACGTTTTTAACTATGACTAACAGAGGCTTCTTTAACCTCCAAAAAAAACCTCAGGGTTGCTGCCTTGCTGGTTACTTTATCTAACAAGTGAGCGAGGTTAGTTGGTGCGGACTGTATGCAACGCAACACTAAAACGGACAGTAGCTTTTTAAACAAACTATGGTTTTAGGACGCAGACTCACAATTACTGCTTTAATCCAGGATTATTTTTTTAAGTAAATTAAAATAAACAATTGTTATAAACAGGGCCGGATTTAAGCATAGGCTACACAGGCGCGCGCATAGGGGCCCGCGCCACACGAATCACACATGCAACAACATAAAACATGGAAATAAAAAAGGTCGCCAGCTTGCTGACCTGGGTGGTAAGAGCCCGCACCACCGGCTGCACCTAGGGGCCACAGCTCTTAAATCCGGCGATGGTTGTAAATAAAAATCGGATGGACATAAAGTAACCTAGTTACCTTTTAAGAGGATTTCACAATCTTAAATTTACATGAAAATTTCCGTAACCTTATAGGTATTTTGTAGCCCATGTATAGTATATACTACATATTTTTATTCTTTAGTTTAATAACATCAGTCTGTAGGATCATGCACTATAATGTATACTATGGTATATGATTGGTGATATGATCGGTATACACAATGAATTACTAAGGAATTAATTATTTACTTTCATTATTAGTACATTTTTATTCAAGACTAACTGTTCTTTCACTCTTGTCCGTTCATTACGGCAATGTCAGAGTGTTTCACTAGAACAAGTAGTGGATGTTTTGGCGAGCGTGCCCCGGAAACTGGTTCTGTTGTAGTTTGATGTCATCAAAGCAATCTAACTTTAAACATAGAATTTACTATATTATAATAAGTTTTCTGTTTCAAGCAATAATAAAACTCGCTTTTGTTGTTATTTTGTCTCTTGTTCGTTTTTTTATCCTAATGAATTTGAGTTTAGTTAATATCTGTTACATCCTTATAAACATTTCCCCCTGGTTCAGCACCCCCCAAAATAAAATCCTGGCTACGCCCTTGGAGGTTGCTGCAATATAATAAAGGAAATAAATTATTGTGCTATCTGTTTATAGGCCTATAATGATGACTAAGCTTTTTTAAAAAAATTTCTGAACTGTCTCTATGATATGTTGTCTTTAGTAATCAAGCCTGATTTTAATGTAGTTATAGCTGCAGATTTCAATGTTAAATTTACTTATGTCAATGATTTTGAGAGAGATTTAAACAACTTGTTTGACTGTTTTGGACTTAAAATAACTGCCTTAGAAATTACTAGGCCGGGTTTATCAATTACTGATAATTGCATTGACAATGTGGTTACAGACATGCAAAAACAAAGTGGTCTTCAGAAGTAATCCATACAATTTTGTCGGACAACCACGAAATTCTTTTTAGTTGTAATTTAAATTTGGGTAGGCCTAAGCAATTAGTTAGGATAGTTAACGATCATAATGTTAACCTGTTCATTGATATGTTGAAATATATAAGTTTGTTGGAGGTATATGATATTAAAGGTATGGATGACAAATTTCAGATTTTTCATAAATTCTTGTTAAGTAAATTTAAATAAACAATTGATGGAAATAGAGTCGGATTTCAGCATAGGCTACACAGACGTGCGCCTAGGGTGCCCCACCATATTAATCCTGCATACAACAACATCAAACATGCAAAACAAAGGTCGCCAGCTTGCTGACCTGGGATGTAAGGGCCCGCACCACCGGCTACGCCTAGGAGCCCACATTTCCTAAATCCGGTGATGGTTGCAAATAAAAATAGGATGGACACAAATTGTAACCTAGTTTCCTTTTAAGAGGATTTCACAATCTTAAATGTACATGAAATTTGCGTAACCTAAAAGGTATTTTGTAGCCTTATTTAGTATGTATGCACTACTCTTAACTACAAATTATTATTCTGTAGTTTAACAATATAAGTCTGTAGGATCATGCACTATAATGTTTTTTTTACGGTACAATAATATATGCATAGACTAACTACAGTGATGAGCTAGTCTATGATATATGATTGATGATATATATGATCGGTATATACACCATGAATTACTGCATAATTATTCATTTATGTTAATTATTATTACATTTTCATTTAAGACTAACTGATCTTGCACTATCTCCGTTCATTACGGCAATGTCAGTGTTTCATCAGAACAAGTACTGGATGTAATGGCGAGCGAGGCGAGGAAGCTGGTTCTCTTGTAGTTTGTTAGGCCATCAAAGCAATTTTAACTTTAAATATACAATTAATGATACTATAATAAGTTTTCTGTTTCAAGCAATAATATAAAAACATTTTTTATTATTTTGTCACTTGTTCGTTTTTTTATCCTAATGAATTTTAATTTAGTTACTATCTGTTACATCCTTATAAACCAGGGCGATCTAGCAATCCGAAAAAAAAACTTCGCTACGCCCTTGTACGGTGCTTAAGCCTCGTTCTCACAATTCCATATAAAAAATAAATAAATTCCTTACTGTGATCGCTCATTATTTCTAAATTCACAAAACCAGCTTAATTGGCTTGGCCTGGTCCACGACCCGTCCGCGGCTAGTCTTTACCTACCGTGCCGTCCCGCACCGGCGCGGCGCCGTCAGAACAGTCGGCTCGGAAATGCAGAGACAACTTGTCTTCTGATGAATGATCAATGCCGTCTGACTCGGCAAGCCGCGCGTCTTGAGAACGAGGCTTTACTGATCACGGGCACTCAATACTCCATAACAGTTGTCAATATCAATACTAATATAATGGGTTGGGTTTTCTATGAGATGAATAATCTACGTTTAACAAAACAAATAAAACTGCAAAGTAGTTTATTTTTGGTTGTAGTTACCTATGCAAATTATAGGTTGTTAAGTAATTTATTGTAGTAAGTAATAAGTCTAGTAAATTTGCTAATATCTTTTACACAAACAATAGTGCACAACAGTTGGTTAAATGACAGCAGTTTAGGTTAGCCTCTAAAATATTATAATTAACAGTTGTTGGGCACCGGTCCGCTTGTTATGGAAACTACAAACACCATTTTAACAAACAATTTGATTTATTTAAAACGATATAAACTAGAATAAATCCAATTTACCTGTTGCATATATCACTAAGTACAAACACAAAACTAGAAACACACTGGGACTAAAATTGTTGAAATGAGAGTGTAAACGTAATTAATTGCATCACAACGGACACAATAAACATTTTAATACTATAAGTGGTAGACATGCTCTAAATGCAATCTCATTGTTAACAACATAACTGTATAACGGTGTGTACTACAAACTAGGGAGACCATTGTTAAACAACGACATCAATCATGCATATTTGACAAAATACGCAATCAATGTGTTGGTGTCTAAGAAGAATACTAAGTATTTTAGTAAGGGACAAGCTCATAACATTATTATAGATCACTTGGAAATTTATAATATATTAAGACTATAATAACTGTGTATGTTGTAATCCGGGTAACATCTGGGTAATAAGCAATCCGGGTAAAAAGGCGAATCCGAATAATAATATCAATTATTTAAAATCCTTGTGTGAATATCGATTGAAAATTCTTCATGGAGAGATGTTATAACCTAATCAACGATTAACCATGGAAACCAGTGGTCTCTCTGAGGTTAACCTGATACAAACAATAGTAAATAAATACAACATTTTTGGCATTGCCGTTTATTACATTCAAATACGCCTGTCCTTTACAATTCAAATTGTATAAACTTTGTTTTATTAAAACAAATTGAATATACTAACTCATACGTTATTTTTTACAGGCATGAGAAATTTGACAATTAATACATTTACAAAGGATGTAATTTCTAAGAGGGCGCAAAAAGGTGGTCAATTACGCCTTCAACTACAAGTATGGACTAGACAAACACTGCCGTCTACAAATTGCGTCGGTTAGCTCGCGGCTTGTTACATTGCAAGTTTGTCTTATCAAGAATAAATTTTACAGGTAACCTCTGAGGTGTATTTCTGATGTAGTTATAACAACTAACTACTGGTGTAGCGTTTTTCTTCTATCCACCAAAAACAGGATAGTCATTTTATACAATTGTGATTTTCCCTTAACCCCACCTTAAATAGCTTGTTCGTAAACATCACGTTAAAATATATTAAGATCTTCGGTTTCGGAGGAATGTGGCTTTAAAATAAAAGTTAATAAGTAATAAACTTATAAACAAAAATAACAATGTATATGACATTGCAAAACTTGAACAACGACTTTATAACTTAATATATAGATGAACTTATTAAGGTATTTGGGAAGGAACGTTACAAAACGTTTTCCAAGAGTTCATGCCGTTACAATGTTTTCAAGCAGAATACGTTTGTTGTATTTGGTATAAGGATACTTAAGGAAAAACTAATATTTCTATTAAAATGAAACGAATGAACATTAGATTAAAATAAACTGAATGACCATTCGATTAAAATAAACCGAATGACCATTCGATTAAAATAAACCGAATGATCATTCGATTATTGGTATAATCGTCATCGGTTCGTTCGGTTCTCCTTATTTGGTTGTCGGCCGCTAATGCGTTACTCCGACACTTTTTTAAGCAGTTATGCACAGCTCCGACACGAATCACTCCGTAAAGCATAAGTCCGAAAAACATCTGTCGGAGTAACGCATTGGGGACAACTATCTGTCGGAGTAACGCCAAACGTAAACTTTATGTCGGAGTACTGCTTTAGAGCCGTAAAAGTGTCGGAGTTGTGCATTTCTGATTTATTTAAGTTAAAATTCGTATTTTTGTCGGAGTTAGGCCTTGTCGGAGTTGTGCTTTTCGGAGCTATGCCGTGCACCGTTATAAAACATTCATAACGAGATACGAGAAATTTAAAACTTATTCCTCAGTATTTGAAGTGCTTATTTAGAATAAAGAGTATTTAGCCAACAAATATAAAAGTTAATCAATTTATGTATAAACTACCACCATAAACTATATATATATAAAATATATATATAGTAAATATATATATAGTAAAAATATGTGTTAAAAAAATTTAAGAGACATTTTATAGTGTAAAAGCCTGCGTTTATTACTCCAAATAAAATCGTTTATGAAGTGCAAGTAAATGAATACAAGATAAAACTGTCAAAATGGTTTGCAAATTGGAAGCAATTCGTCTCTGCCGTGGTGCACAGTCTCGACTGCATTAATTATAACAACAAAATATTTAATAATATAAACTGACTACAGCTACTACAAACCTACTTTAGACGTAATAGAACAATATTTTATCTACACGATCAAGAATATATAATTTTCAAATCAATATGTGCAAAACACTCGTCTTATCATAGCTAACTGAACTCATCATATAGTTCGTATACTCAAACATGTATTCATTTAAATGGAAGTATTGCCTTAATTCTTCAGTCAGTTATGTATTAAGTCATCGTAGTTTATCCTTTGCCTCTCTTCACGTTCGCACTGCTAATTGTTATGCATATATTACTGACGTAACCAGATCTTCGGCCTCGTCCATTTTATAACTCATTACAGTTCAGGTCCTCTCCTGAGCTTGCGCTATTATGTCCCATACTTTAGGTTTGGAGAGATAGTCAGTTGTAAACTCTAAGGTTTTGTAAATAATCTGAACTTTGTTTTGGCTACTTGTCCCAGTTTACATGTTTTTAGGCTACATGCTTTATATCTTTATTACTAAACAACTATAACTAATCATTTACATTATAAGTCAACGGCAATAGTACCGTGTCGCAATATGTTTTCGTACAATATGCAAAACAGATATAGCATCAAAATGAAACATCGGTATTAACTCTTGCTCTTAAAAATAAAGCATATTGTACAACTGAGCTGGAGGAGGCACCTAGGAGGGTTTTTTGTAAAAAAAAACAGTCTTTTCTACTATTGCGACACAGTATTACAAAGATAACAATGATATTGAGTTGAACAAAATATGGTAAGAGTATGCCAAGTATTCTAGGCATTGAGTTGCAATGAACGAATATGAATAAGTAGTTACAAATTTAGTTCCACAACTTTATGAAACATCCGTTTAAAATGATTTTGTAACAACAGCAACACATACCAAAAAAGGTCAATATAAACAATGAGAAATAATTTTGTTACTTAAGGTTACAAATACAATTCTAAATTACGGCAAAATTCCAATTTTAGCAATTATAAAATCTCTATTGCATAAATGTACCGATAAAAGCTAATTATTGACTTCCCCTTGTTTTATGATTTGAGCTGATATAGGCTGCCTATGGGGGAAAAACATCTATAACTCTAAGCAGTTGTATTTTAAAAATAACTAGGCTAAAGTAAGGTAGGTGAAAACCCGTGACGTTCATTGGTACATTTTAGTAATGCGCTTTAAAAGAACATAACATGCTAAAACCTTCTGACACGATTGACACTGGTTAGGATAGCAATCATCTGGTACTACAGTAAGAGGTTTCTTGCATAAAACACACTTCTGTAAGTGCTTATCAGTATGTTTTAACATGTGGATTCTCAAGGTCCTTGAGCGTTTAAATGATTTATCACAAATTGAACAATTGAAGGGGCGCTCACCAGTGTGTGTCACCACATGACTCTTTAAATGATGTAACTGGACAAAGGATTTCTTACATTTTGGGCAATTGTAGGGGCGCTCACCAGTGTGTGTCAGCACATGACTCTTTAAATGATGTAACTGGACAAAGGATTTCTTACATTTTGGGCAATTGTAGGGGCGCTCAACAGTATGTGTCAGCATGTGATTCTTTGTATGATCTAAACGAGCAAAGGTCTTCTCACATCTTAGACAATTTAAGGGACGCTCACGAGTATGTGTCAGTATATGATTCTTTAAATGATGTATCCGAGCAAAGGGTTTGTCACATATTGGGCAATTGAAGGGGCGCTCACCCGTATGAGTCAGCATATGAGTCTTCAAGTTGGATGACTGTGTAAAGGATTTCTCACATCTTGGGCAATTGAAGGGGCGCTCACCAGTATGTGTCAGCACATGACTCTTTAAATGATGTAACTGGACAAAGGATTTCTTACATTTTGGGCAATTGTAGGGGCGCTCACCAGTATGTGTCAGCATGTGATTCTTTGTATGATCTAAACGAGCAAAGGTCTTCTCACATCTTAGACAATTGAAGGGACGCTCACCAGTATGAGTCAGCATATGAGTCTTCAGGCTGGACGACTGTGTAAAGGATTTCTCACATCTTGGACAATTGAAGGGACGCTCACCAGTATGTGTCAGCATATGAGTCTTTAAATGTTGTATCTGAGCAAAGGATTTCTCACATCTTGGGCAATTGAAGGGGCATCCACCAGTATGAGTTAGCATATGAGTCTTCAAGCTGGATGACTGTGTAAAGGATTTCTCACATTTTGGACAATTGAAGGGACGCTCACTAGTATGTGTTAGCATATGAGTCTTTAAATGTTGTATCTGAGCAAAGGATTTTTCACATATTGGGCAATTGAAGGGGCGCTCACCCGTATGAGTCAGCATATGAGTCTTCAAGTTGGATGACTGTGTAAAGGATTTCTCACATCTTGGGCAATTGAAGGGGCGCTCACCAGTATGTGTCAGCATATGAGTCTTTAAATGATGTATCCGAGCAAAGGATTTCTCACATCTTGGGCAATTGAAGGGGCGCTCACCCGTATGAGTCAGCATATGAGTCTTGAAGCTGGATGATTGTGTAAAGGATTTCTCACATCTTGGGCAATTGAAGGGGCGCTTACCAGTATGTGTCAGCATATGAGTCGTTAAGGTACATAACCGTGTAAAGGATTTCTCACATCTAGGACAGTTAAAGGGGCGCTCTCCAGTATGTGTCAGCATTTGAGTCTTTAAATGTTGTATCTGAGCAAAGGATTTTTCACATATTGGGCAATTGAAGGGGTGCACACCCGTATGAGTCTTCAAGTTGGATGACTGTGTAAAGGATTTCTCACATCTTGGGCAATAAAAGGGGCGCTCACCTGTATGTATCAGCAAATGAGTCTTTAGGTGACCTGACTGTGTAAAGGTTTTTTCACATCTTGGACAACTGAAGGGGCACCCACCTATTTGTGTCCGTACATGTACTTTTAAACAGTTTTTGTTTTTTATGGATTTGTCACAAGTAGGACTCTTAAGCTGTTTACTAATGGACTCATGAGAATACATATCTTCTGTTCTTGTAGAGTTATTTTTAAATGTAAGATCCTGTGTGACCATTAGTAATGTATCTGCAGCACTCCTTTTTATGTTAATTTATTTTGAGACTTTCATCAATGCCGTTTTATATACATGTCGCAACATATACCATTACTACGTTGTTATCCTCTGATCTGAAATGAGATATAAATAGGCTACATAAGTGTATTCTGTGGATATACTGTTGTGTTATTGTTGACACTTATTACAATATAATGTAAATAACTAAGTAACAATAAATTAAATAATATAAGACATCTTTGACGCGAACATTACTTTAAATGAATAATCATACTAGGGCTAAAAGCTCTACGAACCTTGGTGATAAAATGTTGCGAAATTATTAAATGAAAATTGTTTAGAACGTACTATCCGTCATTGGCTATATTTGTGTTGAAGGTTATTAAAACTACGTCACTGATTTCACTGTAAGCTGGTGTTTTAGCTATCATATCAAGGGTGGGAAACAGAGAGATTTATATTCCAACAATAAAATCAAACACTTTATAACAAACATTGGCTTATTCAATTCGGAACTATAAGTAAATACCCCCGTCACAGCAAACCTGCGTACTCAGCGAATTTCCAAAGCTTACATATGGGTATCACTACTACCTAGAGCCACTTTCCAAGTTTCACAAAAATACATTCATTAATAAGTGATATATAGCATTTTATTTATTCGCCATAAGAATAACATTATAATTGAGTACGCAGGTTTGTTGCAACAAGGAAGATAATATTTTTTTTACAATTATCAATATAACTCAACCACGTGAAGCTACATACCAAGCTTAATTAATTTAGGTTCATAACTAAGGGAGATATAAAACTTTACTTATTCTCCATAAGAATAACATGGGGGCCGAGTATGCAGGTTTGCTGCTACCAGGAACAATCAACAAAAAACTTTTTTTGTCCTAATATCAATATACCACAACTAGTTGAAGCCACACACCAAGTTTCATTAATGTATATACATTAATATTCGAAATATAACATTTTATTTATCCTCCATAAGGATAACATTGGACAACGTACTATGTTTAGCACTTTGAATATCACTGCAACGGTTGGACGTAAAACAACAATTAAAACGCCAAAATGATTGTTTTGTAGAGATAAACTGATTGATAGAAAGAAATTTGGAGTTTTTAGTGAAATTATCTGAGGAAAATCCATAAACCGTATTCCCTTAAGATTAACATGGGAAATTTTATGGACACATTTTTACTTTTCTCCACAACCGATAAAGCTAGCTTAATGATTCAATATACTAAATTGTTTGTTTTGTTAAGCTCTATAAAATGGCTATAACCAAAATCTAGGGTTTTTAAAATTTTAGGGTAAAAAGTAAAAAAAAAACAGATTTTTTGAACATTTTAAACCCCGATAAAACCCCCTTCCCATAGACCGATCTATCTGGTTTTCGAACTTAAAGTCATAAATGTTACTCTCCACATTTGTGCCAAATTTCATCAAAATCGGGTGCTTCCTTCAAAATTTATCGCGGTAACGGCCACATATATATATATATATATATATATATATATATATATATATATATAAGATTTTAAAATGGGTTCTTAGTTGAATTTTTATTTTCTAATATTTATTTAGATATATATATATACATATATATAAATTTAAACGAATAGTATTTTTGGCATCTGGGGACCTCAAAACAAAAAGTTATCATGGTCTCGGGCTTAAGTCTTACCATGCCACCTACGGTAATAGCTTCTTCCCTTTAGGGAAAATTCACTAAAATTAAATACCCCCGTCGCAGCAAACCTGCGTACTCAGCGAATTTCCAATGCATATATATGTGACTCACTACTACATAGAGCTACTTACCAAGTTTCACAAAAATACATCCATAAATAAGTGATACATAGCATTTCATTTATTCTCCATAAGAATAACATTAGGGTTGAGGACGCAGGTTTGCTGCAACGAGGAAGATAAGTAATTTTTTTGCAGTTATCAATATAACTGAACCAGGTGAAGCTATATACCAAGTTTTATTAATTTAGGTTCATAATTAAGGGAGATATGCAACTTTACTTATTCTCCATATGAATAACATGGGGCCGAGTATGCAGGTTTGCTGCTACGGGGACTATCAACAAAAAACTTGTTTTTTGTGCTAATATCAATATACCACAACTAGTTGAAGCCACATACCAAGTTTAAATAATATACATTCAAAAATAATCGAGATATAGAATTGTATTTATTCTCCATGAGGATAACATTGGACAACGTACTGTGTTTAGCACTTTGAATATCTCTGCAACGGTTGGACGTAGAACAACGATTAAAACACCAAAATGTTTGTTTCGTTGAGCTTAACACATTAATAAACAGAAATGTGAAGTTTTTAGTAAAACTATCTGAGAAAAATCTAAAAACCTTTTTCCCATAAGATTAACATGGGACACGTTTTTTGGATTTTATCTGCAACCACTTAACCTAGGTTAATGATTCAAAATACTAAATTATTTGTTTTTTTAACCTCTATAAAATGGATATAACCAAAATCTAGTGTTTTTAAAAATTTAGAGTAAAAAGTTAAAAAAACTGATTTTTGGAAAATTTTAAACCCCCATACCCCCATAAAACCCCCTTCCCATAGACCGATCGATCTGGTTTTCGAACTTAAAGTCTTAAATGCTACTCTCCACATTTGTGCCAAATTTCATCAAAATCGGGCGCTTCTTTCAAAAGTTATCACGGTAACGGACACACACACACATATATAGCCTATATATATATATATATATATATATATACATTTGAACGAATAGTGTTTTTGGCATCTGGGGACCTCTAAACGAAAAGTTATCATGGTCTCGGGCTTAAGTCTTACCATGCCACCTACGGTAATAGCTTCTTCCCTATAGGGGAAATTCGCTAAAAAAACATGAAAGGGAAACTTATTAGAAGAACTATCGCTACCGTATATAATTTTTATTAATGGGAATTGGAACACAACCTTGAATTCCTGTCCTTGAAAGTCCTGCTAAGCAATTCTTTTACTGACATTTTCTGTGTTAAAGATTTTTTTTGTACAAGAATATTTATTTATACAATGGTAAAATAGCTATGAAAATAATTTTATTTGGATTTGTTATTATATCTTGAAGCAGCGTTCCTAATAAAAACAGACGTTAAATACCCCTGTCACAGCTCACCTGCATAGCCTACTCCGCGAAATTCAAATGCATATAGTATAAGTACCTAACTACCACATAAAGCTACTTGCCAAATTAGATCAACAAATATTCATAAAGAAAAGACATATAATATTAGTCTAAACTTCATAAAAATACTTTAGAGCTGAGTATGCAGGTTTTCAGCAGTGGGGCAAGTACCCATAAGTTGTGGAAAAACTGTTTATTACGACATTTTGCAACTATACTAGGCAGTGAGCTCCGAATTAATAGTCAGTACAATAAAACTTCTATACCAAAACTTATAAAAATACACAATTGAATGTTGTATGATTTTATTAGTAAGTAAATATTAATCAACAACAATTTACTGTATTTGCATTTATGATTAGTTTAAGTTTGCTTAAATTACTCAAATTATTCAAAGGTTTCCTATAACTAGATACAAATTACACGTTATAATCATTTACGGTACTGGTATAGAAACCAAACCTGGCCTTCATGAGGCGATTATAAATGTTAATTTATACATAAAAATTAATAATATATATATATATATATATATATATATATATATTATAAGTTTTTTTTTATTTTGGTTCGGCAATTTTCAACCCATAAAAAATTATTTTATATACATATTTGGTATCAGTCGAAAGCTGTTAACCTCTAGATGTCTAGATGTACCTTTTGGGGTTTGAAAGACATTGACCGACCATGGCTTCGCCCCACAGACATTCAAGTGACATAGGATGAGCCCGTTCCATATGATATTAGAATTAAGTGGACTTCATTGTAGAAGAATTGCCCATAATTTCAGATTCAAGGATTCCTCGCCACGTCTCTACTTCACCAAATACTCCTGTAGAGCTCCATGGCTTCAGTGATGCATCGGAAAAGTATTACGCATATTTAATCTGCCTTCCTGTCACCAACTCACTTGGAAATGCAACGATTAATCTTATGTATGTTCATAAGGGAGAGGTAAAATGCGATGGTAGTTAAAAACGTATTTAGGTCCTCTTTTATGAGATTATACAACTATACAAATCTCCCTATACAGCATCACTGCCTTTATTGGCGCCATTATTTTATTTTAGCGAATTTCCCCTATTGGGAAGAAGCTATTACCGTAGGTCTCATGGTAAGACTTAAGCCCGAGACCATGATAACTTTTCATTTTGAGGTCCCCAGATGCCAAAAACACCATTCGTTCAAATTTTTATATATGCATATATATATATATATATATATATATATATATATATATATATATATATATATATATATATGTCCGTAAGCACGATAACTCTCGTAAAAAAGGTCCGATCTTAATGAAATTTTGTACAAATGTGTAAAGTACCATTTGTTTGAACGAGTTCGAAAACCAGATGAATCGCACCATCCGAAGGGGGGTTTTTGGGGGGTTTTGTACCCCAAAAATGTGTTTTTTGGGGTTTTCACATGTAATTTTAATTTAAATCAAATTTTAATTTATACCATTAAATTCAGCTTAAAAAACAAACAATTTGGTATTTTGTTTATTGCTCTACGTCAATTGGTTACCGAGATATTGAAAGTGCTAAACACAGTACGTTATCTAATGTTATTCTTATGGAGAAAAAGAAAAATTGTATATCTTGCATATTTATGAACGTAAACTGACAAAATTTGGTATATGGCTTTATTTGGTTGTGGTCTATTGATATTTGCACAAAAATCCATTTTTTACACGATAGTTCCCGTAGCAGCAAACCTGCATACTCAGCCCCATGTTATTGTTATGGAGAGTAATTAACGTGTTATCTCCTTTAATTATGAACATAAATTAATAGAACTTGGTATGTGGCTTTACCTAGTTGAGTTATAATGATATTCGTATAAAAGCCCATTTTTAGTGTTCCTTATTTCAGCAAACCTGCAACTCAGCTGCCATGTTATTCTTATGGAGAATAATGAAAATGTCATAAATCGTTTATTTATGAATGTATATTGATGAAACTTGGTATGTGGCTTTATGTGGTATTAAGATAAATTAATATGCATTGGAAATTCGCTGAGTATGCAGGTTTGCTGCTACGGGGGTTTTTATTATACGATATACAAAATATACTGTTACAAACAATATAATACAGAGATCCCAATTGAGGTTTGTGGAGAGCCACACGTTAACAGTTTAATTTGGTAATGGCGTGTTTCAAAAGGACAGTTATTAATTCAAATGTTAAGTATTTCATCTTTGGTCACCCTCCATTCACACTATTTGAACTGCATGAGACTAATAACCACTTCATGTGCCATCGTGTAACCTAAACTGTCATTGTAACGTTCCGATAGTGACATACAGGAACGATGCCACCGGACTTTACGTCGGACGTCAGCAGCGCCCGTGTGCCACCGGCCTAAGACTATATTTTCGGAATATTCAATTTAAAATTAGTTTGCGAAAAAAGTTTAATCAGGTTCTTCACCCTCAGCCTATCGACAAATATTAACTAAACAGGTTATTGGGAGCATTACCTACTAATATCATTCATTGGGAAAAAGTAGAATATTTACCAGAAAGCAAAGTCTAAATACCACGATAAAACTATAATAAATCCCAGATTTAAAAATAACGCGACAAAGCCTGCTCAAAATTCGCGAACTAACACCGTCTTCGACCCGACCAGTAGTGTCAAATCATCTAAACGAATCACAGATACGTATGCGTTCACCTTGAGACTTACTTTCACGCCTAATCCGTATAACTAAACACAAACGAATTACTTTTGAACTACATATGATGCTCTTATTTTTGAACAGGCCCTATTATTTTAAAAATTTAGGTTTTATATTCAGAATATAAAAGCAATAATAACTAGTATTACTTGCATTTTTCTGTTACCAATTAAATTATAAGCGTTAAAATACCAAAAAATCTAAAATTGTATGATTATTACGTAAACGGATCCTAGAGTTTTGGGGTTAACCATGAACACCAACAACAGCAAACACACACCGCACACTTGATGATAATCATATTTTATTTTAGAATAATCAAACAATAAATTCTTATTTAAACCCTTAAAGGCCTATAAAGGCGCGTGTTGTATAGTATAGCACTATAATTTATACAAAGTTTCAGAAAAACCTATCATCACTTAACATCCATGGGCTCACATTATCTGCTCGTTAACCAAGAAAGAGTCTGAACGAGTCATTAACCAAGAAGAATACATCGTCTGGTCTTGAAATTTAAATTTTAACAAAGAAACATTTAAAGTTAAATTTCAATAAAGAAACAAACGTAGTGTGTACATTAATGTCCTACCAAACACATTTGAAACTAGGATTATAAGATAATCTAATAATTTTTCTACATGAAGTATCTGAAAGTGAACAATTTGTGCTGATGAAATCAGTTTAGATATAATAAATTCTTTAGATTTATGACATGACAAAAAAATACAAATAAAATCATAACGTGGACCCTAATGACAACATATTTCTACAAAGAATATCTATAACAACGAACTCTATAATATCTCCCGAGTTTCTCTCTATACTTAACCAAAATATCTTATACGTAATTGAAAACATTAACATTCATTATTAAATGGCCTTCATAATAATTACAATTTGTTGTTTATTACGAAAATTGTGTTTTTTCTGACATTGCAATGGATCGCTTTAAAAAACTATTACTGAAACTTTATTGATGGTTATCAAATAACTTAATATACTTTGCACACTCGTCGCTGAACAAAGATTTCCATGGTTTTTAGCACCTCATGTTTGAAGCAGGTTATAACTGTTTAGCGTGATTAGGATTATTAAGAGTCATAGTCCTTAGAGTCTTAAAAGCTACACACTTGTTTCACGTTTCACATTAGATAATTTTAAAGCAAACACTAGCAGTCACAGTCGTTAATAACAAGGAGGTTTATAGTATAACTAGAGGTAACACTGCTTCACTATTTTTGCCGAAAATGCGAGCCGGTTTTTATGTCAGATTGGTACTCTGGTGAGGCAAATTTCTCGTTCTTTGAACTATCCCAATTGATGGTTTTCATTCCTATAAGTAAATCTATTCATGTAAATCACTGGGATAAAATTAATTAAAGTTGGAACAAATTTATTTTTCGTTTGATTTATACTACATGTACATATTGTGGTGAAATATGATAAATTATGGGCAAATAAACAAATACAAATTCAAATCATCAGTAGGTATTTGTTCTAGTCAATTGTCGACTCGTTAGATTTCAGCAAGTAGTTCTTTGCCTCACCAACATTTGGCAAAGAACGACTCGCAATTCTGTTCATCAGTGTTGTCTCCAGTATTACCAATAAAACTCCTAAACCGATTGTTTTATATTGTGATACAAAAAATAAAATAAATAATGTATTACCTGTATATGAGTCGCCAGTAATTGAAGATTTAGTTTTGTTGTGTTGGCAGGCCGCCTAATTTAAAGTTGTGACGCGACCGTTAAATCATAATCATTTGGGGACGACACCTTCAACTAAGCACTCTCGTAGAAATTGTAAGTTAATTTAGAATTTGGACAAAACCTATAATTTGAGTAGGGGGAATTAGATGATTTAAAACCAGTAAAGGCGCGGTGAGGATGCGAGGATGCAAGGTCACCCCCCCCCCCCCCCGTTGACCTTGACCTTGACCCCCCCGACCTTGACCTTGAAACCCCCCGTGACGTCATCCCCCCCCGACCAACATCAGCATGCAAGTGAGGAGCCCCCCCCCGGGTCCATGAGGAAAACGCGTTTAAAAATTAATAGCGGACCCATTTAACGGTGGATTCTCAATTTTCTTTAAGGGATGGTTTACTTAAGCCGCCACCTGACATGTGGTGAAGTTTCATCAAAATCGGTCGGTAAACAGCTGAGATCCCATAAGGAAAACGCGTTTAAAAATTAATAGCGGGCCCGTTTAACGGTTGATTTTAAATTTTCTTTAAGGGATGGTTTACTTAGGCCGCCGCCCGACATGTGGTGAGGTTTCGTCAAAATCGGTAGGTAAACAGCTGAGATCCCATAAGGAAAACGCGGTTATGAATTAATAGCGGCCTTGTTTAATGGTGGATCTATGGGGTTCTTACGTCATTCGCTTCCTCTGTGATAGGCCTACACTCTGGAAAAAGTCCCGTGGGAATCGGTGGGTAAATAGGCTAGTTATTAATTTTCGAAAGTTTTTTCCTCATGTTCAAGGTCATCACGAAAAGTGCCTCAGACGACCGGGGGGGGCTCCTCACTTGCATGCTGATTTCGGTTGGGGGGGGGGCTCCTCACTTGTCCATGAGGAAAACGCGTTTAAAAATTAATAGCGGACCCGTTTAACGGTGGATTCTCAATTTTCTTTAAGGGATGGTTTACTTAGGCCGCCGCCTGACATGTGGTGAAGTTTCATCAAAATCGGTCGGTAAACAGCTGAGATCCCATAAGGAAAACGCGTTTAAAAATTAATAGCGGGCCCGTTTAACGGTTGATTTTCAATTTTCTTTAAGGGATGGTTTACTTAGGCCGCCGCCCGACATGTGGTGAGGTTTCGTCAAAATCGGTAGGTAAACAGCTGAGATCTCATAAGGAAAACGCGGTTATAAATTAATAGCGGCCTTGTTTAATGGCGGATCTATGGGGTTCTTACGTCATTCGCTTCCTCTGGGATAGGCCTACACTCTGGAAAAAGTCCCGTGGGAATCGGTGAGTAAATAGGCTAGTTATTAATTTTCGAAAGTTTTTTCCTCATGTTCAAGGTCATCACGAAAAGTGCCACAGACGAACCGGGGGGGGGCTCCTCACTTGCATGCTGATGTTGGTCGGGGGGATGACGTCACGGGGGGGATGACGTCACTTGGGAGGATGACGTCACGGGGAAGGTCAAGTTCAAGGTCGGGGGGAGGGGGTGGGGAGGGGGGGTCAAGGTCAAGGTCAAGGTCAACGGGGGGGGTGACCTTGCATCCTCGCATCCTCACCGCGCCTTTGCTGGTTTTGAATCATCTAATTCCCCCTACTAATTTGCCATCAATGTATAATTTCACAGTTATTTATAATATTGTTCTTTTCTCATGATAAATCTTGGTCAAACCTGTGAATGTAAATTCATTAATTTTCACTGATATACGTTAGGTATTTATTGCTTTTGCAAAACTGAACATGTTAATTTGCTATCAGATTTCTTTACTTGTGTTAAATATATTTTGGGTCTGTAAAGTTTTAAAAAGAAAGTAATTTGTATTATTTTATAACTAACCTTAAGTATGATATGATGTCCGCAGACGAGTTCCTGTGTCTTGGCGTACCCAAAGCCTCTAGGTGTCTCCCATAAAAGAGTAAGATCATTCCAATAACTTTGGTTAAATAATTATGGTGTTGGAATTTTAGATAATAAATTGATATAATTTAAATTATCCAACCAACTATTTAAAGGATATATATATAATATGTAAATGGAAGAAATGATTATTTAATTATAGAAGAATATGTACATTTATTTGATAATTTGGAAGACTCACAATATATAATGTTCTACAAAAGTGCTGTTTTTATTTAAAATATCCAAGTACCTACAACATCTGCTAAGCCTAGCCCCTTTTCTTGATAACGTGGTCTTGCCCACATGGTAAAATCAAAATTTATTCAAGTGTTACCCTAATCACTCTAATTTAGGTACACTCCTTGGTTATTAGTAATGGTAGTCGACAATAAAAACTTCAAACGGCAAACAGATGCGCGAGCACCCCAATCTTTTCACAGCCACAGCTAGTAGGCACTTACCAATTTTCATAAAAATATATTCCCAAGTAAGCGATATATACAATTTTAATTATTCTCCATAAGAATAACATTGGGGCTGAGTACGCAGGTTTGCTGCGACAACGAACATAAAAAAATTGTTTTTACGCTAATATCAATATAACTCAACTACAGGTGAAGTCGTATACCAGTTTTTATTAATTTATGTTCATAATTAAGGGAGACAGAGCATTTAATTATTCTCTATAAGAATAACATGGGGGCTGAATAGGCAGGTTTGCTGCCAGGGGGAATTTAGTAAAATATTTTTTTTGAGCAAATATCAATAGACCGCAATGAGATGAAGCTCTATACCAAGTTTCGTCAGTATACGTTCATAATTAAGCGAGATATAAAAATGTTCTTTTCCTCATAAGTATAACATTAGACAACGTACTGTGTTTAGCACTTTCAATATCTCGGTAACCAATTGACGTAGAGGAATGATCGAAATACCAAATTGTGTGTTTGTTTAAGGTGAATCGAATGGTGAAAACTAATATTTGACTTTAAAAAAATGATATGTAAAAAATTCAAAAAACCTATTTTTGGGGTACAAACCCCCCCAAAATACCCCTTCGGATAGAGTGATCTGGCTGGTTTTCGAACTTAAAGTCTTAAATGTTGCTTTACACGTTTATACCAAGTTTCACCAAAATCGGATCATTTTTACGAGAGTTATCGTGCTCATGGACACACATATATGTATATATATATATATATATATACAGTATATATATATATATATATATATATATATATATATATATATATATATATATATATATATATACAGTATATATATATATATATATATATATATATATATATATATATATATATATATATATATATATATATATATATACAGTATTTATACGAATGGTGTTTTTGGGGTCTGGGGACCTCAAAACGAAAAGTTATCATGGTCCCTGGCCTAGGTCTTACCATGCCGACTACGGTAATAGCTTCTTCCCTATAGGGGAGATTCGCTAAAAAGGGGGATAAGGTTTACCGGTTGTTTTTCCCAATGGCTTGACTAATTGTTTTCAGAAAAGAATTGTGTACCTTTTAAATTTAAAGTAAATCGAACAAAGAAAGTTTGCTGCTAGAGCAAATACGTATAGGTATGAACATATATGTATATGTTTAAATAAAATTGTAAAACCAGCCATTTTATAATAAGACTAGGCTTTTTATAAAAAAGCCACCTTATCACTAATTGGGCTTAATAACTTCATGCGTAACCGTGGCTGATGTTAAATATTATAAGAAGTATTAATAATTTGTTCATCCAAATTTTGTGCAGGGAGAGGTGGTCTTCAAATCAAGAGGAAAATGATCAGAATGCAGTCAATGTTACCAATGAAGACCAGTGAGAGGGAACTGTATAAATTAAGAATGATAGGCTTAGTTTAATTTTTTTCCTAACCATTGTTAATGTATATTTTGTTTAGCTATTTTTTTATTATTTAAAGATTTTGATATTATGTTTTAACTATTTTTTATTATTAAAAGATTTTTTATACTAAACGTGGTCGACGTTTTTCAATTTAAACCTCAACTTTCTCTTAATTGTTTACAAATAACAAAATAAATGTTAATTATTTAACCAGCTCATAATAGTAGTTTTAAACCAAATCTGGCCTTATGAGAAGGCTTAGTTGTACGCCTATAACATTCTTATTTACAATTTTTATTCCATGTTACATTAATGTAAAAATGTAGAAGTTCTTTTTATTATTCAGAAATTGCTCTAAACAAGTGTAAGAAAAACAAGTGTATGAAATATTAAGTATAAGTATATTGAGCATTTTGAATCAATTTCTCATTATCGAGGTCAAATATTTTACAAGGTATTAAATACCAGTTTGTTTTATCTAAGTGTATACAGTTAAAAGTAATTTTTTGGCAAGACTTTGGCTTGATAAGAAAAAAACTGCTTGAGTAGTAGAGGGTTACGTGATACTCAGGTTATTGTATTAGGGCAGCTCATGATGGGGTATGGTGTGTACAGGTTTGTACGTTCGGTATTCCCAGTAATGAGTTTCATGAATTATACCATTAAAAATCTTATTATTCTGAAATGGTAAAAAAACTGGTTCATTTAGTTCACTTTCGTAATAGATTATTATGAGGTTGTATTAATTTCCTAGACTACTGCCCTTCCCAAAACGAGGAAGGTTTAATGTACAACAATTTAAATTTTAGTAAGTAATGAATAATTAATTTAAAAAATACTTTTTATCGATCTTTTTGCCATGCTTTTGCCCTTAAGGAAAACCTTTAATAAAGGTTTTTAAGGTTTGTAATTATTTTACAACCCTTTTTGTAAGGTGTTACCATAAATTACAACCTTTCGTAACGAGTTTTTTAAGGTTGCAAAACTTTCTTAAAACCATTAAAAAATCCTAAAATAATTGTTGAAAGTTTTTAAAAGGGGTTTTAATTTTATTTTCATTTTAGAACCCTTTCATAAGCATTTACATTTCATTGAGGAAAGGTTTGAATCTTTTTTAAAAGGGGTTTCCCTTTTCAATTGTAAGTGTATTAAAAGGTTTTAAAGTTGCAATGTTAATGTTGGCAAAAGGTTTCCTAAAGGTTTAATTGCTGTCTGGGAAGGTATCGACTTAAAAAATTTGGATTAAGGACTTAAGGTTTTTGGATCTTTAAATAAATGCTATTAAATTCAATACTGAACTCCTCCATTTCTAAAATGCATGCACACCACGATCAAATCAAAACTAACTCAACAATAAATGATTGTACTTAAAATGAAAACCCTTTGCAACTATCATAAATAAAACATTCCACAAATATTAAATTTAGTTTATGTACATACAAACTATTATAAATTACCGTAACTTTTTTAAGTTAAATCAGTAAATGCAAAGAAAACCCATTTAATTCTACAGAGTAATTTTTACTTCAACATTATATAAATTAGCTAGTCAATAAAAAACATACGCAAAGTGCTTATGAATAAAAGATAAAAATATTTATAAATAAATATAAATTATTGATATTTTTTATAAAACATACTAGATAGGAAATATGACAAACGTATTTGACACTGACAATATCTTTACGCATTCAAGCAAGATTAATTTCGATCCCGCTAGTACATTATAAAAAACACTAATTCTAACCTGGTTGACACATCTGTAAATTACAAGGAAGTGTATAAATTACTTCTTCAGTCAGTTAGTTATTAAGTCTGCAGTCTATCCCCAGTTCCTCTTGGCGTTTGTCTTTGCTTATACATATTCTTATACTCCTCAGCCTATATTTATCTTGCCTACAGTTCTAATTGGTCAGCTTCCTTCTTGGCCTGGTGTCTAATGCTTTGACCGGCAAATATTGGTAAATTTTTAATTTAAATTTAGCTTTGCCAAGGGTTATGGGAAACATGTTATAACCACTTGCAAAAATTCATTTTTATTTCAACTATGTAACAAAGATACAACTCTGTTTTCTTGAGTACCTACATTTGATACATCCTCTTTTAGGATTGTTGAAGTCTTTTAATGGCTAAAGAGATTGATTTATTTTAAAAACTTTAGCAATAATTTACTTGACTTACGATGAATCTATAACTTTTTTCAGCCCCTGAGCTTATAGGGCTGAATTCAAAATAAACACTATTTTCCGAGTTACTTTCAAATATCCCTCGTTTTTCTGACGTTTTCGCGGGAAAAATGCCAATTCCGGAATCTGTAAGTTATTTGGAAAAGGTTTTTACCGATTTTGCAAAGAATACACATAAAACAAGTGGCTACCGTAAACGGAACAATAAGTATTTTAAGATCCTTATACAAAATTTAAAAACATCTTTAATATTTAAACTACGTTATTTTGTATTGTAATTCTAAGTAAAGTTAAATATTACGATTTAAAACTTAACTAACAGTGTATATTAATCAGATACTGTATCGTTGTCCCGTTTAGTCTTAAAGTTATATTACAATCCAATTCAGTCAGTGTTGTATTAAAACAACACGAAAAGACTGTGACTTACCTTAATTGGATAACCTAAGGAGGAATAAAGAGTATTATAATCGGCTGAGTTTGGCTAGGGGCTAGGTTAGTTTATCTTACATAGGCCTATTTATGATCAACCATCCAAGCCAAACCGCCAACTAACGTAGCCTAGGTGTGCTAAAATAGTGGTATTGAGTATAATACGGAAGTACAGAAAGATTTTCAATTGGTATCCCAATTTTCGTAAGTGAACTGTAGTGGTCTACTACTGTTTACTGATAACTTAAAAATATTGGAACATAATAATTTACCTTAATAAAAATGTTAGTAGACAAACATAACCTCAATCTCTTCGCCAAATATAATAGCATAAGTTTTAGGACTACAATTCATTTATTTTACATTTTGAAATCCTATAACCTATTTTAGTTGTATACAATATAGATAGGCCAATAAACTTAGTTTCATCCCATGTGGAAAACTTTTCTGGCCCAGTACTGGGCCAGTACCGGCCAGTACTGGTCCAGTACCGGCCAGTTCTGCGCCAGAACCGGCCAGTACTGGGCCAGAACCGGCCAGTACTGGACCAGTAGCAGCCAGTTCCGGCCAGTCCTGGGCCAGTACCGGCCAGTTCTGGGCCAGTACCGGCCAGTACTGCGCCAGTTCTGGACCAAAAATATAATTTAAACTTGTTTTAAATCATGTAATTCATGTTCCCGTCACCACACTTGCTTCATTCTCAGTTTGACAGAAAGTTAGTTTAGTCGTTCCTTAGCTCATGATTAGGGATGGATGGGTTCCAAAATTTCGGGAAATTTTCAGAAAAAAATTATCACGTTTTTTGGGCAGGATTTTTTTTATCCTGGGATTATATCACCAAACCGGTCATCTGTGGTGCAATCGTCTTTTAATATTGTTAATATTTGTTGGACCAAGGTTGGTTGTATAAATTATACTAAGTTATATTCATTATTATTATCTTAATACAGTAAAAGATTTAAAAGGGTACATATGCATTATAATTATTTTAATACTAATTAACTTAATTATATATATGTATATTACATTATATTAACATTATATTTTTTGCTATTATTATTAAAATTAAATCAAATAGGCCTGTATACTAATATGCTAGCTGTTTCATCTTATTTCATCTCACAACAACAATATGGCAAGAAAATCTATACATTTAAATCAAATGAACCAAATGATTTGTCCCCAGCTTTTATTACTTTTATTCCAGTGATGTGCATGAGTATAGATTCACTTCGAAAAATCAAACTAAAGTATCGTCCGAGGCGTTTAGGTGTATACTATTAGTAATTTATAGACCTCACTCCATTCTAGTGTTTTCAAGAGTCAGAACGGCCGCGGGGTTTAAGGCTTGTGTCTAGTGAGTCTAAGATCGTGGATTCGAGACCCAATCTGGTCATGATATTTTTGCAACTAAAACATTTTTAAAAATTGGTATTATTGGTTTATTAAACTATTCAATTGAAAAAATCATAATTTAAACAATTAAAATAATTATTTAAATACAAAATTATAGTTCTGGCCCAGTACTGGTAGTTGGAAGTATCCCAGAATCTTGGCCAGTACTGGCCCAGTAAAATTTGTTTCCGCATGGGATATCAAATCAAATCAACTGTTACCCAGGAATACTTGTCTCCAGCTCTCAATCTTCAGCAGGATTAAGCTAGCCAACGAACTGTTAATACATATAAAGGAGGTATAATCATAATACTGGAGAAAAAACCGCTTCACGTTTGTCGTCGAAAAAGCGAGCTGGTGATTTTGAGACTGGGATACCGGTGAGGCAAATTTACCATTATTTGAACCGTTATAATGGGTTGAGTTATGCTTAAAAGTTAATCTACTCTTGCAAATCATTGGAATACAACTAAACAAAGTCGAGAAAATTAATTTGGTTCGTTTGCTTTATGTATCTATTCTAGTCATGAAATATGTTTAAACTAAAACAAAACTAACAAACAACTTATAAAATTTGTAATCAAGAATAATTATTGGTTTGATTCACTTTGTTGCCTCGTTTGATTTTAGCGAGTAGTTATTTGCCTTAAAAAATACTTTGTAGAGAATTATTTCATTGGTGTTGACTCCAGTATTACTAATAGACCACCTTGGTTACTACCATACCACAGACTAACTACAGTAAGGATAATGTTGGTAGAGAATTCTTTCATTGGTGTTGCCTCCAGTATTACTAATAGACCTCCTTGGTTACTACCATACCATAGAATAACTACAGTAGGGATAATGAAGAAATTTGTTTAATCTTTGATTGATAAGTAAACTTAGGTCAATTGTATATGATTCACATAAAATAAGTATAAAGTAATTTTTTTTTGCTTGTTGCTATTACGCTATACGAATAATATACGATTAATAATACCGTTAATGATTCGTCAATACATCAACAGTAATGTCCAATGTAATTGTCAAGCTCACGGACTGTCACCCAGGAATACTTTTTGCTTCCAGCTCTCCTGTCACAGCAGGATATAGTAAGCTAACGAAGTGTTAATAGTTATATTTGTTTCTAATTCGGTACTAAACACACTCCTCGATGCAAGAGGAACGGAGTAACGTGAAAACACATGTTTAAACATTATTTTGGCTTAAGAATGTGTAATGTTTTTGGGAATTTATAAGGTCTTGTTTAGTATCTATTACAAAGGGAACATGCATCTGTTTATAATTTAAAACAATACGCGTGGAGCAGAGCCCGTCATATCTTTAGTTTATGTTATACATTTAGTAATTAATTCTCGTAGGCGTCTATGTTAATCATACGATATTTTTATGTCTGAACATATTCTATATTTAGAAAGCGTTAGAATGAATTGAAGGTTTGTTTTTAGACACAATCACTGTATCAATCACAATCATCGACATATTACGATATTATTGAATTTATTTGATTATACAGCTATTGATTGAGATAAAACAAATCTTGGGACCACCTTTTTGGCACAGAATCGTATATCTTATAAGTATCGTAAATAACTCGTTCAATTTTGCCGTTTTAAGATATAATATTTACGGGCTATTAAATCTGCCCCTAACATGTAATAACCACTAGAAGAGTTGGTGTATTGGTTACTGTAGAACACCAATACTTATTTATGATGTTCTACTTGAGTTCATTGTAACTCGGATTTAAATGGCTTTATACTAAATACGTGTAATTTTAAATGGCCAGGTAAGGGACTTTGGTTCAAACATAATTAACTGTTACCTATCGTTTCTAGAGAGTATATCTACATTATATTATGGACATAAACATATTGTCGTTTTATTAGGATATTAGAAGTGGAATAACGTATGATGCTGTGTGTAACTATATACTCCAAAATTCTGTAAATGAGTTAATTTGATCACTGTATTTGCGTATTTTAACCAATACCCTCTCCTATCCTCATCGAAGAAACTTGAAAAAGTCCTGTACCACTTCAGTCCTACCACTCATAAACTGGTCCTAGACATTTATGTTGCTCACTTCACATCCGCTCACTGTAGAGTGAGACAGAAGACAATGTCATACCCGAACAATTTACAACTTGTCTTCAGCCAATTGGAAGGTGAGACCTGGTTGCCAGGAGTCCGGGTGAAGAACGGGATAGCAGCTAGAAGGCCTAGTTTATTAACATTTATCTACTTACATTCTTTTAATCGCTTATTTTGAATAAGATCTAAAAATAATTAAATGTTAATTGGAAATATAAACACACATCGTTAGCCTATTGTTGGCATTATAGGAGGAAGGAGGGAAGTGGTCGGTTGGTATTAACTTGTTTGGCCAACGAACCAATCATGGGACAGCCCGCGGTGGCAAATCCAATCAACCCAGCCGGTTGTCTATCATAATATTTTGTTAACAAATCCTACTTTCGGTGATTTTAAAACAAACCGCTACATAGTCCCATATAGCAATCACCTTGCCAAAGCCCAAGGTGGGTTGGAGTGTCCGCAAGAAAGCCAAACGTTGACCAACTGTTTTTCATGCGGTTGGGCCAACCGTAATTAACATTGTTGGACCAACGTTGGTTTATTGTTGTATAGGTTATATTAATCTTGTATACTATTTAATATAAAGTATATATTATAATAACATTATATTTTCAATATAACAATTGATTAAATACGTATTAATTTGATCGTATACGATCAAATTTATCTCTGTATTTATATATTTTAACCAGTACCCTCTCCGATCCTCATCCAAGACACTTGATGACCCTATGCGACTTCCGACCTACCACTCATAAACTGGCCGGACTTAACCATATGTTTATGACTCTACATCCGCTCACTGTAGAGTGAGACAGAAGCCAATGTCATCCCCGAAACAATTTACATCTTGTCGTCAGCCAATTTGAAGGTGAGACGGAGCTGCCAGATGACATCCCCCGTATTAGTTTGTTGTTTACGTTCAAATACGTATATATTTTTATCTATAATTTATAATTAGATCGAAATATTTGTTTAATTATAAAACGGAATAATAGAATAAACTCATCTTTGATAACACCTAAAGGTTTTAAAATATTAATGAATATTATCACCATCAGGGTCGTAAAAGAAAGTAAACCGATTTAGGACTTAACATTGTATATTTATAAAACATACATAAAGAGAAACAAGAAATTTAAAACTTATTCCACAGTAATTGAAGTGCTTATTTAAAATAAAGAGCATTTAGCCAACAAATATAAAATGTAATAGATTTATTCAATTTATGTATAAACTACCACCATGCAATAAACTATATATAGTAAAAATATGTGTTGACAAAAATCTCAGAGACATTTTGTAGTGTTAAAGCCTGCGTTTATTTCTCAATTCAAATCGTTTACGAAGTGCAAGTAAATGAATACAAGATAAAACTGTCAAAATGGTTAGCAAATTGCAAGCAATTCGTCTCTGCAGTGCTGTACAGTCTCGACTGCATTAATTATAACAACAAAATATTTAATAATATTACCTGGCTACAGCTACTACAAAAGTACTTTAGACATAACAGAACAATATTTTGTCTACTCGTTCAAGGATATATAATTTTCAAATCAATATGTGCAAAACACTCGTCTTATCATAACTAACTGAACTCATCATATAGTTCGTATACTCAAACATGTATTCATTTATATGGAAGTATTGCCTTAATCCTTCAGTCAGTACGATGTATTAAGTCATCGTAGTTTATCCTTTGCCTGTCTTCACGTTCGCATTGCTAATTATTATGCGTATATTACTGACGTAACCAGATCTTCGGCCTCGTCCATGTTATAACTCATTACAGTTCACGTTCTCTCCTGAGCTTGCACTATCATGTCCCATACTTTAGGTTTGGAGAGATAGTCAGTTGTAAACTCTAAAGCTTTGCAAATAATCTGAACAATGTTTTGGCTACCTGTTCCAGTTACATGTTTTTGATTAAATAAAACGATATATTTTGAATCTCAGAGATATGTTTGAGCTTATAAAATGTATAAAATGGCTATTTGCAGTACAAATGTAATATCTAAAGTTAGTTCCGAAATTTAACGTCACATCAGGAACTAGGCTACATGCTTTATATCATTATTACTAAACAAGTTTAACTAATCATTTACATTATAAGTCAACGGCAATAGTACCGTATCGCAATGTGTTTTCGTACAGTATGCCCCAATACATGTTCCCCCTTCGAAGTAAGTTTAACAGCAGCCTGCAGTGGCAAGTGGTTTAAATTATCTCTTTATACAGATGCAAAACAGATATGGCATCAGAATGAAATATCGGTTTTAACTCTTGCTCCTAAAATTAAAAGATGTTATGTCACTGAGCTGGAGGTGGCAACTAGGAGTTTTTTTGTAAAAAAACACTCTATTCTACTATTGCGACACAGAATTACAAAGATAGCAATGATATTGAGTTGAACAAAATATAGTATGAGTATACTAAGTATCCTAGGCATTGAGTTGCAATGAACGAATGTGGATAAGTAGTTACAAAATTAGTTCCACAACTTTGTGAAACATCCGTTTAAAATGATGTTTTAACAACAGCAACACATAACAAAATACCCCCCGTAGCAGAAAACCTGCGTACTCAGCGAATTTCCAATGCATATATGTATCTTAACACCACATAAAGCCACATACCAAGTGTCATCAATATACATTCATAAATAAACGATTTATGATATTTTAATTATTCTCCATAAGAATAACATGGCGGCTGAGTATGCAGGTTTGCTGAAGCAAGGAACACAAAAAATGGGGTTTTATACAAATATCAATATAACTCATGTAGATAAAGCCACATACCAAATTTCATTAATTTATTTTCATAATGAAGGCAGATAACACGTTACTTATTCTACATAAGAATAACATGGGGCTGAGTACGCAGGTTTGCTGCTACGAGAGCCTTTGGTAAAAAATTGTTTTTTTGAGCAAATATCAATGGTCCACAACCAGATGAAGCCGTATACCAAGTTTCATCATATATATATAAGAGTGTGTAATTAAAGTGTATGTGTTATTTTAAGTCGTTGAATTTATTTTATGATTTTTAACAGGTATTCCTGTTTATAATGATTCGCGTTTTAATTATATACTATGAAAAGCTCATTTCTTTTCAACTTCTCTTTTTGGTCGAGTGAATTCAATATCCTCACTCTCAATAATAGCACAAAGTAATACGGCCAGCAACGTATTAACAGAAAAAATGTGTAATCTTATTTCACCAATGCTAAAACCCTTATTGAAATATTTAATGTACATTGCTCATTAAATTGGTTATCGTCACCAGAGAAGCACGTTTTAACATGATCATGTTAATACAAATATCTTTAAAATTAACATCTGTATGTTAAAAATTAACGTTTAAATGATTATCATTTATGAGACGAAACCTATAACTGGTTATGTTCAGATTTTTGTTTATTAATCTCATGACAAATATTTTCCTAAAACAAAGTGGATTGGTGTTTGGGTGTTGCTTCGTTAGTGTTGGTTAAAAAATCTGGTATAATTGGCTTATATGTTTGTGGTTCATTGATATTTGCAGAAAACCCATAATTTGTTTCGTCTCCGTTGCAGCAAACCTGTGTACTCATCACTAATTTTATTCGTGGGGGGAATAAATGAAGTGCTGCATTATATGTGGCTTATAAAAAAATATATTTTTAAGGAATTTGGTAAGTGGCTTAATGTGATAGTGAGGTGCATGAACATTTATACTGAATGTATAGTTATTGGAACTTGCTCTGAGTTAACAGGTTTGCTGTAACGGATAATAATTGTTAAACTCTCATGGTTAACATGACTGCTCTAACTGGTTTTAATATCTAACATCCTCACTTACAAATAATAACAAAAAATTCACCCGCCGTTCAAACGTTATGGAATTTTTACATCCTACTAATCATAAGGATAACATTATACAACGTACTGTGTTTAGCACTTTCAATATCTCGGTAACCAATTGACGTAGAGAAATGATCAAAATACCAAATTGTGTGTTTTTTAAGCTGAACCCAATGGGAAAAACTAAAATTTGACCATTTCCAAAATTATATGTAAAAATTTCGAAAATCCCATTTTTGGGGTACAAAACCCCCCCAAAATAACCCTTCGGATAGAGCGATCTGGCTGGTTTTCGAACTTAAAGTCATAAATGTTGCTTTACACGTTTATACCAAATTTCATCAAAATCGGATGATTTTTACGAGAGTTATCGTGCTCACGGACACACACACACACACACATATATATATATATATATATATATATATATACAGTTTCAAACGAATGGTGTTTTTGGGGTCTGGGGACCTCAAAACGAAAAGTTATCATGGTCCCGGGCCTAGGTCTTATCATGACGACTACGGTAATAGCTTCTTCCCTATAGGGGAAATTCGCTAAAAGGTCAATATAAACACTGAGAAATCATTTTGTTACTTAAGGTTACAAATACAATTCTAAATTAGGCGACATACCAATTTTAGCAATTATAAAATCTCTAGTGCATAAATGTACCGATAAAAACTAATTATTGACTTGGAAGACCCCTTGTTTTATGATTTGAGCTGATATAGGCTACCTATGGGGGAACATCATATGTAGCTCTAGGCAGTTAAATTTTAAAAATAACTGGGCTAAAGTAAGCCAGGTGAACGCCCGTGACGTTCATTGGTTAATTTTAGTAATGCGCTTTAAAAGAACATAACACGCTAAAACCTTCTGACACGATTGACACTGGTTAGCATAGCGATCATCTGGTACTATAGTAAGAGGATTCTTGCATAAAACACACTTCTGTAAGTGCTCATCAGTATGTTTTAACATGTGGATTTTCAAGGTCTTTGAGTGTTTAAATGATTTATCACAACTTGAACAATTGTAGGGACGCTCACCAGTATGTGTCAGCATATGAGTCTTTAAATGATGTAACTGTGCAAAGGATTTCTTACATCTTGGGCAATTGGATGGTCGCTCACCAGTATGTGTCAACATATGAATCGTTAAGATACATAACCGTGTAAAGGATTTATCACATCTAACACAGTTAAAGGGGCGCTCTCCAGTATGAGTCAGCATATGAGTCTTTAAGATGGATGACTGTGTAAAGGATTTCTCACATTTTGGGCAATTGAAGGGGCGCTCACCAGTATGAGTCAGCATATGAGTCTTTAAGCTGGATGACTGTGTAAAGGATATCTCACATTTTGGGCAATTGAAGGGGCGCTCACCAGTATGAGTCAGCATATGAGTCTTTAAGATGGATGACTGTGTAAAGGATTTCTCACATTTTGGGCAATTGTGCGGACACTTGTGCGGGTGTCTCCCAGTGTGTGTTAACTCATGACTTTTCAAACTGCTTATTTGTGTAAATGCTTTATCGCACGATGGACACTTATGAGGACGCTCCCTGGTGTGCGTTAACACATGAAGTTTCATATTTCCTAATGTCGCAAGGGCTTTATCGCACGAAGGACACTTATAAGGACGCTCACCAGTGTGGACTAACATGTGCCTCCTCAAATCACCTAATTGTGAGAAGAATTTGTCGCACAATGGACACTTATGCGGACGCTCACCCGTGTGAGCTAACATATGCTTCTTCAAGTACCCTAATCGTGCAAAGGCTTTATCGCACGAAGGACACTTATAAGGACGCTCACCAGTGTGGACTAACATGTGCCTCCTCAGATCACCTAATTGTGAGAAGAATTTGTCGCACAATGAACACTTATGCGGACGCTCACCCGTGTGGACTGACATATGCTTCTTCAAATCACCTGATCGTGCAAAGGCTTTATCGCACGATGGACACTTGTATGGACGCTCACCAGTGTGAGTCAATACGTGAATTTCTAAGTTACTGGTATTTACGAATCGTTTCTCGCACAATGGACTCTTATGAGGACGCTCCCCAGTGTGAGTTAACAAATGACACTTCAAATTACTTAATTGTACAAAGGCTTTATTGCACGATACACACTTATAAGGACGCTCTCCAGTGTGAGTTAAGATATGCCTCTTCAAATGACTTAATCGACCAAAGGCTTTATCGCACGATATACACTTATAAGGACGCTCTCCAGTGTGTATCAATACGTGATTTTTTAAATTATTGGAATTTTTAAACCCTTTCTCGCAAGAAGGACACTTATGAGGACGCTCCCCAGTGTGTGTTAACTCATGACTTTTCAAACTGCCTAATTGTGCAAAGGCTTTATCGCACGATGGACACTTGTGTGGGCGCCTCATTGTGTGTGTTAACTCATGACTTTTCAAACTGCCTAAATGTGCAAAGGCTTTATCACACGAATGACACTTTTAAGCCTACTCTCCGGTGTGTATTAACACATGCTTATTCAAATTCACTAATTGTGCGAAGGCTTTATCGCAATATTGACACTTATGAGGATGCACACCTGTATGTAGCAACATATTAGTCTTTAAACGTTATGGCTGTGTAAAAGATTGTTTACACTTATAAGAAAGTATACAATAATGATTCATCATTACATGTATTTTTCTTGACTTCTGAAAGGACTTCTCGTGTACACGTCATTATGTTGATGAGCTTATTTGTCCTTAACCTGATTCATATTTGCAGCTGATAACTGATCCTAATCCCCAATTTAAATGGAAACAATTGCAGTTTCAATTTTAAACATTCCACCTACAGCGAATGAGTGAATACTTTTAACATAGAGTTTGTTTAATCAAATGTGTCAATGGTTCCGTTTTTAGGTGTACTTTAAAATAAGAACCTTTCTTGAGGGTTGGCTTACTGGTTCTCCTTAGTTTCTGTCCTTCTACGTTACATATTCTTCCCGTTACGTGTCTGATCTGTAAAAACAACCTTTCTTATAAAATTAAATTTAAAATGAATCGTTACTCATGGTGTTTTAGTCACATGCTATATTAGTGGGTATATATATTTTATAAAATAATGAAGAACATTTTGTCATAACCATGCTTTTTTACTTTTATTTATATTAAATTAAAATTACAAAATAATTGCCAAAACTATTAAATAAAAAACAATTTAAATTTTATATATGTTTAATCAACTGTTTTTATAAGTACAACAAACAATGTATAATCGTTGATGATGTCACAACCCTGTGAAGCGTTCAAAATCACTATACTTGTAGGCTAACAATAACAGCTGCGAGATAAAGGATAGTAAAATGTGTTTTCATTTTGTTTGAGTATCTACGCAAGTGGCATTTTTTTACGTTTTGATAGGGAACGGTTCAAACCCTGGTCTTGTTACTATATAAGGTCAACCTGTTCTTATAAAGCATCATAATTAATAGCCCAATGACAAATGGCAGCTAGGTAATTTAAAAACTGTCATTGGTAATTTGGAAACTGAAAGTAATAATTTATTACCAGGATAAAATGATATTAAAGTCTCAAAATCCACCTAAAGTGCATACAAGATTAGGTGAAAAAACTATGTAATAAATATAACAATCATAAATATATTCAAAATAAATTGTGGTTTTTAAACTAGTTACATAATATAAAAATCGTTACTGCTTTAAACATTTCTATAACTATAATCTATTAAAGACATCTTAAAATAGCGGAACATGTTTGTAAACGACAGTTTCTATCTCTGTCTATAGATTCTTCCTACGGTTAGTCTGGTAAGCTAACCGATATTGTGCAATTTGAATGGTAATTCAACTATACTAATTGCTTCGTGCTTTTCTCTTCGTAACAAACAGGTGCTTACCGCTTTTGCTAAATTACATTGCCAAGAGTGACACACACTGCACTCAAAACTACGATGAAGATTCATTGTGCTTACCCTGCGTTTAGCATCTTGCCTTATGCTTTGTACTCAGTAAGATTTACAGAACAAGAATTAATGAAACGAAGAACAAAAAATTTTATTTTAATGAAATATTATACCTGAGCACATTTAGATCAACAACGCCTAATTGTATTGCATTTATTGTATAATTCGATTAGGAATCGTTGACTTACCCTAGTAGCACACATCGTTGGCCCAACGATGGGGAATGGTAGGGATGGTTAGAAGTGGTTGGATAATGGTCGGTTGGCAAATCCAACCATAGGAGACGTTGGGCAAACGAATTAGTCGTTGGGTAACCCGCGTTGGCAAATCCAACCATAGGAGACGTAGGCCAACGAACCAATCGTTGGGCAACCCGCGTTGGCAAATCCAACCATAGCAGACGTTGAGCCATCAAAAGCTATGGTTGGCAAATCATAATATATATTTTTTAATTATTATTATTATTATTATTATTATTATTATTAGTAATGTATATTTTAGAGTACACCGTATTAACATCATATATTTTATTATCATAATTATATTAATATATATATTAATTTGCTCAAAATTTAGTTCATCATATTTCATAGCAAATATAGACAGATAAATCAAACGAACCAAATTACATTGTTCCAACTTTTATTCTCTTATTACAGTGATTTGCGCAAGTAGATTAATTTATAGAAGAATTAAAGGAAATATTGTGCATCGTCCTAGTTGTGTAGGTGTACACTGTTGGTAATTTTTATATCCTAGTTCTTCCATTCACATACACGAGTCAAAGTGGCCGCGAGGGTTAAGGCGAGTGTACAGTAAGTCACAGGTCGTAGGTTCAAGACTCGACCAGGTCACAATATTTTCGCTATTCAAATCATTTATACAAATTTATTATTATTGGTTTAACAAGCCAATTCAATATAAAATTGTGTTTTTTTTTACAAATAACCATTTATATACAAAATTATAAACGGTTGGCATTTGGTTGGGTGTTGGTTGGCATTGTTGGCATTTGGTTGGCAAATACAACGTTGGCCCAACGGTGCACCAACGGACATTTCTTACCGTTGGCCAACGAACTGTACCAACCATTTCCCAACGTTGTATAATATATCATTAAAATTACATTTTTGTTTGTCCCTTATAAATGTTTAAACTGATTTTTGGGTTAGACAAATTAGAATTAATGTAATATGTGTATGTAATAAATTTAAAAATAATTATCTATTTTCATTATTAATAAAAAATTAACATATTTTGTGCTTCCGAATGTCAACAATTTGTCGTAATTTGACATTAACCTTTTTAATACTCAAACCTAACAACTTGTATTGTTTTTTAATCCTATGTTAATAATTGTAAAGCAACTAATGTGGAATGTTCACATTTTAACGTAATTTTGAATATTTACTGTAATATAAATTATTTAAACAAATAAATCCTAAATAAGAATCAAGTTTTTTTTTGCAATTGAGAAGTATTAAACAATTTATTTTATAACAGATAACCACAAATGAAGCTTATTTTTACAAATTCAAGATTAAAACGTTATGTTAAATGATTTATATTTTACTGATATTCAGCTTGTATTGTCTAATATAGATGTTGTCATAAAAAACACATGCTTCCTAAATTTTAAGGGTGCAAATTTGTAATTATACCTCAATTCTTTGTTTTCACGGTTGTCAAGTGGGCTAAGAATCTATGTCATTCAGTAAAATGGCATACGTTCAAATCTATATAATTTTTTGTATATGATGCTATTTAGATAGTATAATTTTTACTTTGGAAAATACGTTTCTATAAAAAACTAATTTCATTTATTTGTATAATCATTTGTACGATGTTAACAATTTTAAATTTGGAATAAAAAAGTTTGAAAATAATACAAATTTTCATAGAAAATACAATATAATCGTTAAATTTAGTGACTTTTGAATATAATTTAACATTAAATTTATGTAAAATAAATATTTGTTACTAAGTGGGTATACTTACACTTGTTTGACGGAACTGATCTGTTTAATAGATATTGAGTCGAGTAACTGGATTGAATGGCTCAGTTAGCATATATAGAGATAGTGAATAACTTGTCTCAATCAAACATAACCACACTCTTAGTAATATACACAGTAAATAGTTATTGATTCCTTTAGAATGCGCAGGAATACTGAAACATGAAATTAAAACTAGTGGGTCGGTAACAGAAACAGCATAGGTATTTGAACATACATTTAAAATGTACATAAAATCCAGCAGTTATGTATTCAATGTATATGAAATTTAACCTTAAACTTTTAATATATTAAAAGTTAGCATAGACACACAAGTAGGAGAATTATTTAAGAACGGGATATAAATATAACTTGTAACTGTTTTAGAATTTAAAGAGCATAATAAATATAAAACAATAATAATGGCATAAACGACGCAAAGCACAACATTCAAAACGATCAACAAAGAACGCCAAAAAAAGCCATTTTAAGTTACGAAACCATTTTACCATACAACGACTGCTTTTGTGTATTTAAAAAATAGGGTAGGTCATACAATTAAATGATAAACTTTAAAACACTATAACAAATAAGGCACTGTTAACTTGTTTCAGACAGTGATTGTTTCTATTCCTATTCCTAGACTATAAAGGAATAATAGCAAATATCACAAGGTAAACAGCACATACCAGTTTTGTTTTAACTATATAGGCTCTTCAGACCCAAGTACACATACGTGCACAAATACAATTGGGAATTAGTTAAAATGGCTAATTTTCCTCCGCCAGACATGTTTCTAGTGTTAAGGTGGTCCCACACTTCTCGTGAACAGGCCTGAACATTCGGCCAAACATTCTCCCGAATGTTCACTGAACATTCCGTCCCGTTTCTTCCAGTATGTATTCAAAAGTTCGTACAGCTCCCAAATTCTCGCGAATACTCCGAACATTCGGAGTTCGGCCAAATGATCGGACATGTGTTCCCGAGAAGTGTGGGACCGCCTTCAGTATTAACTTTATCTCATAGGCTACTTGGTGTTGCTGGAATTTGTACACATTTGTGCATATTGGCTCTGAATAATGTATATTAATGAAAACATTTACTATCATTATTAAAAACATGTTTAATGCTATGGCTTTGACTAACTTTTTGTAACTATTTGATACTTGTCTGAAGCACCTATGAAAAAAGAGTGTGAAATTCAAAGCTGAGAATTATTTAACAAGGTTCTAAAAGTTTTCACTTTTTACACAAACTGGTTGTTGTATTTACGTCCTAATGTACACAAGCATGCCCATTATTTTTAAGATAAATTATTCATGCTTTAATGCCAAACTTATGTTATTTCCTTTACTTCTTTATTGAAGCCAATTTAATTAAGCATGGATTAAAACTAAAACTATAATTGTAAATTTGTTTCACTAGTAGACTAAAATTATTTTAAATTGATTCACAAGTGTGTACATTGGGTTCGAAAAGGATATATGAATCAAAAACTCTTTCAATGATGTTTAGCACTGCACCTTTCGTAATTTAAAAACTATGCAAGAGGAACATAACCTACAAGTTTTACCAGTTAGTAGACTAGGAAATAACACCAGCTGCCAAGCAAGCCCCCCGGGAAAATGATTACTTATATTATTTAGCATTAATACCAACTTATTTAAAACTATAATCACTTCATTATAAATAAATCAATACGGAAAAGTAGGATGATACGTAACTGCAGCTGTCATAAATAACGATATGTCTGCTCTTGCACTATCCCTCACAAAGATAGCTAACAACAAGCTAACTTCACGTTCCTTAAAATAATAGTCCTGATTTTAGAAAACAATTAACTTTCTTTGGTAGAGAACAGTACCGCATTTAATCATACATTGTAACACTTTTAGTTCTAGAACATTGTTATAAGAAATATAAATTGCCGTTGTTTAAAGAGTTTATCTACAAATGTGCTTGGAGTAGTGAATTAAGGTTTGACCCTCGAAGCACAGTGATGTTTAATAATACTTTGATATTAACTTACCAAGTCCATGATCACGCTTTTGTCAAAGACGTAGAAAAAACTAACAGTTAAAACATTATAGAACAATAATAAACAAATTATATAATTTAAAACCTTATAACCTTTAAATTAAAAGTAAGAATTGGATTTATCATTGGTAAGAAATAACCTAAAACTTCTAATCTGCGGTAGGCCGAAATTATTTAGGTCATAAGTTGCAGAAGAACTATTATTATAACTATCAGGGCTGATAATTGTGTCATATTTAAAACTCAAACCAGATAAACTAAACTAAACTAGCCCACGTAAACAGGGTGATTAATTCTTTTAAGCTGTAACAGTCCTTACATTCCTTTTGATGCTACTTTATCTTGTACAAGAATGTTGACAAAATTTATATATAATTAATGTTGACAACACTTAATAATTGATTTAACAATATTTGTTTAACACCAACCGTAGGGTAAAAATAATACCCCCGTCGCAGCAAACCTGCGTACTCAGCGAATTTCCTATGAATGAATATATTTCTTACTACCACATAAAGCCACTTACCAAGTTTCATAAAAATACTTAAATAAATAAGTGATATATAGCATTTTATTTATTCTCTATAAGAATAACATTAGGGCTGAGAACGCAGGTTTGCTGCAATGAGGAAGATAAAAATGCGGTTTTTTTGCAATTATCAATATAACTCAACCAGGTGAAGCTATATACCAAGTTTTAATGATTTATGTTCATAATTAAGGGAGATATAAAGCTTTCCGTATTCTCCATAACAATAACATTAGGGATGAGAATGCAGGTTTGCTGCTAAGAGGATAATCAACAAAAAATAAATTTTTTGTAAAAATATCAATATACCAGTACTAGGTGAAGCCACCTACCAAGTTTCATCAGTATACGTTCATAAATAATCGAGATATCAAATTTTAAATATTCTCCATAAGGATAACATTGGACAACATACTGTGTTTAGCACTTTGAATATCACGGCAACGGTTAGACGTAGAATCACAATTTAAACACCAAAATGATTGTTTTGTAGAGCTAAACTGATTGGTAAAAGCAAATGTGAAGTTGACATAGAAATGAACTGAGGAAAAGCCAAAAACCTTTTTCCCATAAGATTAACATGGGAGATTTTATGAGCAGGTTTTTTTGGATTTTCTTCGCAACCACTTAACCTAGGTAAATAATTCAAAATACCATATTATTTTTTTTAAGCTTTATAATAACATGGTCAAAACCAAAATTAAGTTTTTTAAAAATTTTAGGGTGAAAAATGCAAAAAACTGAAACCTCCATAAACCCCCCTTCCCATGGTCCGATATTTCTGTTTTTCGAACTTAAAAGTCATGAATATCACTTTACACAATTGAGCCAAATTTCATCGAAATCGGACGTTTTTTACTCAAGTTTTCGCGGTAACGGACACACACACACACATATATATATATATATATATATATATATATATATATATATATATATATATATATATATAGCTATCTATATCAATGAGAAACTGAAAAAATTAGTTAAACATCACACTATATTTCGCTTTCCGCGTCTTCAGGTGTATAAAATAAAGTATATAAAAATGTATAAATTAAAACTATAACATTTAACAAAATACAAAAATTAAATCGAAACAAAAATCATATGTAAATTGGTTTTTAAAAACAACTGTGGCATGATCTATCTTAAGTTTACACCATGAGGAAATTTTGTCTTCATTACCATTTGATGGGCCTGTTCCATGTATCTCAACTCTTGTACTGTGGATTCTTTACTGAGTTGCCGGATTGGTTATATTATACAGGTCTTCAAATCTTTCTTTGTGGGAATCGGCGTGCTTTACCAATGGTTGTTCCATCTTACCATGGTTGAATGCATACCTGTGTCCTGTAACTCTGGTTCTAAGCGTATTCACAGTTGAGCCTATATAATCTTTCGGACATTGCTTGCATTTTACCTGGTAAACTATGTTAGATGAGTCACAGGACAGATTATTATTTATAGGGTATGTTTTATTTGTCGTGCCACTTGAGAATGTTGATGAGCTTGGCAGCATTTTGCATACGAGGCATCTTGGTTTTTTACGCGCTTCTGCTTTACTTTTTTGCTCTCGAAATGCCGGTTTGTCTTTAGGAGGAAGTTTTGGCTTCGATAACATTTCTTTTAGTATAGGTGGTCTTCAAAACATTATTCTTGGTGTTCTTTTAGATATTAGATTTGTAGATGTTGACTGTTGTAACACATTATAAGCCACTCTCAGAATATTATTAAGTTTATATAACCCAGGGTGGTAAGTCGTTATAAATTTGGGGTCCTCATTCTCAAAAGTTGATTGATTTTTCGATTTTAAACTTTTAATATTGAGTTTAGAGTTAAGCCTCCTCGGATAACCCCTTTTGGTAAAAGCTACTAATAAGTTGTCAATATAGTCTTCCATATGTTTTCTTTCACTACATATATTTATTGCTCTTTTTGCCAGGCCTTTAGGAATGGATTTTTTCATGTGAGGAGGATGGCAGCTGTCGTAATGTAGTGAGCCGTGACAACTTCCACCGGCGAATGTCACGCCTCTGTTAGTTAAAGTTTCATTATAGTACTGTTCGTTATGTCTTTGGTCTGACGTCTCCATTTGCACGGCTGTGCACCTCGTGCACGGAATCTTTGGCGTCGACTTGTGAACCCCGTTGCCAATTTCCGTTGCACAACGAGGTGCCTCGTGATAAATTGTGCGATTGTCATACTGTGAGCATCTCGTGGTTTTTCTGTTTTTTGTGTCAAGTAATTCGTAATGTTCTTTTTAATGTTTTTGTTCGTTTTGTGTTAACCATGATGTTCTGCTAAGCGCGCCGCTACAGCCTGATGGGGTCCCGGAGGAGCACCATGACCTTCCTCATCTTTTGGGCTCTGGCGGAGAGCGCTGCTTGGGGTTTTTTTCTCCACTGCCTGCCTAATTTGATCTAGGCCACTCTCCAGCCTGCCATTCGCCCTCCGATGTTTTGACCGCCCTGCCATGCCACCGCCTGCCGCAAGTTGTTTTATTGCCTGTTTTCCTGTATTTTTATGGTACTGTGATTCTGCTGCCAGAGATTTTGAGACTATTGTTGAATTTTGAAGAGTTTACTGTTATTTAGTTGTAAGGTACAGTTATTTATCTATTCATTTATTTACTCACCAGTTTTCATTTGAGGGGCCCCCTCCATAAAACGCGAAGTTTAAAATTCCTTGGAAGTAGATTATTGTAATGGTAATTGTATAGCTTGTTGCTTGTTATTTAATTATTTATTTATTTATTTATTCATGTATTCATTCATGACAGTGGAAACCTTAAATTTAAATTAATATCCACTATGAAGTACCTTGCCACTTGTAAAATAAACATTGATTAGTTTTTGATTTATTTATTTTTTTTAAAGGAAAAATAAATGAAATAAATTTAAACTGAAAGGAAAAGGTAGGAGGAAAACTGAAAAATTTGGAAAAGATTATGGACATGTATTGTGCATGTATTTTTTGTTTGTTTATTACAGTTTGTGCCTCTCAAACGGTGAGTTTCATTGTATTTTTCCTCCACGGTCTTCCTTTATTCTTTAGGTAGGGTTGTGAGCCGCCCCTCGCCCCGCGTCCATGGGAGCACGCTTCCGGTTCATGGTTCGCTCGGGTGTGGGTGTGGGGGCGTGGCTCAGTAGGTACTGGAAAGTATTCGTACTTTTCACATTAATGTAACTTTTTAAAATCCCTTTATCTAGATATACATTTACATCTCGGAACGTTACAGATGATGTCGATATTGTCCATGTGAATTTCAAATTACTAAAATTATTTAGTGATTGTAAGAAATCGTCAAGTTTATCACGACCAAATGTCCATATCATGAATATATCATCAATGTATCGTTTCCAGAAGATGGGTTTAAAGTTTTGGGAGGCTAAAAAGTCTTTTTCCATTTTACCCATATAAAGGTTTGCATAGGAGGGTGCCATTCTTGTTCCATGGCAGTACCTTTTTGTTGTAAATAATACGAATCTTGGAAACGGAAACAATTCATAGTCAGGATAAATTGTATTAAGGTCGTCAAAAGGTTTGTGGAGGGAGATTGAATTTTCCTTTGCTCTAAATAATGTTTACTCCATTTATTCCCTGAGAATGTAAGATGTTTGTATACAATGAAGTTACATCTATTGTCACTAAAAGAGATTCATTGGGTAGTGGCTGAGTAACATCTTTCAACTTACCCAAAAATTCATTAGAGTTTTTTACATATGATGGTAAGTTTTTAACTATATCTTGGAGACTATTATCTACAAATGCAGATATTCGTTCCGTAGGAGATGCGATAGATGCTACTATAGGTCGTCCAGGTGGTGGTATAGTGGCTTTATGTGTCTTTGGTAATATGTAAAAATTGGAGTTTTTGGATTCGTTTGGATAAGCAGTTTGATGGTTTCCTCACTCAATCCTTCCTTTGAGCCATTCGTTTTTATATATTTTTTGATTTCTGAAGAGAACTGATTAGTTAAATCTTTGTCACACAATTTATAAGTTGAGCTATCGTCCAGTTGTCTTTTAGCTTCTTTAATGTAATCCTCAATATTCATTATCACAGACATGTCTCCTTTATCAGCAGGGAGAATTATGATGTCTTTATTTCAACGAAGAGAATGTATAGCTTTGTGCTCTTCCACTGTTAAGTTAGTATTTTTAGGCAGGCTATCTTGAAAATTGGGATCCGAGATGTTTGTTAAAACTACATTAAGAAATTGTTCGACTGGGTGATCTAGATTTAGGTGTTGAGGTTCATATTCAGATTTAGGTTTGAACTTTAGAAGGCATTGTTCAATATTCTCTATATTATTATAATCAGTATTATTGTTATCAAACCTATTTGATAAGTGATATTTGTTCCTCACTTTTTTTGCAAATTCCAAAGCATCTGATACTAATTTCATATGATCAAAACGAGTTGTTGGGGCAAAGTTTAATCCTTTTTCTATCACACGGATCTCATTTTGATTAAGATTGTAGTTGGATAGATTAACATGGTTTTTCTTAGTATTTGAAAGAGATGACAACGAATTGTTGTCTACATTTTCTTTCGTAATAAGTCTTTCTTCTTTAAATAGTTTTGAAATGCAAGACAGAGCTTGGATTGTTGCAGTGTTTTGAAGTAGCTGTGGGCAAATCATGTTTTGGGAGATATCCTCAAGAGGACTGTTTGTTAGTTTTTCTTGATAGTTTTTTTAAAGTTCTAGTTTCCTCAAATGATTTTTTGCTTTTATTGACATAAAGCGTTTAGCTTCTACTGTCACTTTGTCTATTGTTTGTTTTAATTCAGGGAACTGATTTGTTAATAGGTGATAATATTTAGATATCTGAGTTTGATGTACTTTTACCTGATTTGAGTACATTTGGTGCACAGTATGTGTTAAAAGAATATTCGTATTGTTAGCAATTATTCTAACAGTATTGTGCATGTATTTAGGAAGCCCTGACATTGGAAATTTGAGTGTCAGTCCCTTGGGAGTTAATCCTAAATGAATGCAAGCTGATAAAAACAGGACATGTAAATAGCATTTCGCCAACTTCATTGTATGGAAGTGAAATTGATTAAACCAAACTTTCAAACTTTCAGATGAAGACATATTAGATTAAAATTCAAATAGGTAAGAAACCTAAAAAGACAAATAAATCATAACAAAGTGTATATGTGTCAATAGACTTACTTCTTTTATATTGGTGAGGTGCCTTTAGCTATAGATAGCTATCTATATCAATGAGAAACTGAAAAAATTAGTTAAACATCACACTATATTCTCAAAAGTTGATTGATTTTTCGATTTTAAACTTTTAATATTGAGTTTAGAGTTAAGCCTACTCGGATAACCCCTTTTGGTAAAAGCTACTAATAAGTTGTCAATATAGTCTTCCATATGTTTTCTTTCACTACATATATTTATTGCTCTTTTTGCCAGGCCTTTAGGGATGGATTTTTTCATGTGAGGAGGATGGCAGCTGTCGTAATGTATATATATATATATATATATATATATATATATATATAAACATATATATAAATTTGAACGAATAGTGTTTTTGGCATCTGGGGACCTCAAAACAAAAAGTTATCATGGTCTCGGGCTTAAGTCTTACCATGAGACCTACGGTAATAGCTTCTTCCCTATAGGGGAAATTCGCTAAAAACTGATATTTTATGTTACGTTAATGCACATCGGAATTATTTATTGATGTTAAAAAGGAATCGGAAAAAACTCAGATATACCTCATTTGTAATAATTAAACGTAGGTAGATAAAATATGTAACAAAATAACAAATTTACTTATTATTTTCTTCCGAGGTGAAGCCAGACTATATCACTACATGAGCGATTTACCTAATTTAATTTATATAAAGGCATCAAACTAAAAGTAGAGACTATTTTGTACACTCCATCTATTATATCCTCGAAACATTAATAGTTTAAGGCTAACAAGCTCTTATAAATAATATGTTCGTAAGAAGGTTTACCACGCAGATTAATAATACAAGTTCAACAAGTGCGCAAGGTGCCACTTTGCTACACGCAAAAGAAATGGTTACTCGCCTACGGCTCGTACGGAATAGTTTCTCTCGAGTGCAGCAAAGTCACCTTGAGCACGAGTTGCATATTAAATTGTTCCTACGTCTGCCAAATATCGATTATACAATATGATATGTATAATATTTATGGTAGCGTATATGATGTATTTCCTTCAGTTAGAATAAAGTGTTTCAATTAAATTTATTTGGTTGTTTTAGAAGAAGGCTGCCACTATTCAAAATTATCTTATTCAATTAATTATTTTTAAATATATACTATACCTTTATCATTGACTGATGTAATAGTAACCTAAATAGGCATACTCACAACTTATGAACACCATTTTATGTAAACATACTTAAAAAAAGTAAAATGTGTAGGTACGGGAATCACCTGTTTTGCGACGTATATCGAGTGCAAAAACAACCGCTTTCTCGGGCAGACATAGGAAAATTTATTTTTCCGCCACTCACTGTGTAAAGTCGAATTTTACTCATTGTAATGAGGGAATAAAGTGCTACTTTAACTCCCTAGGGAGACAAAATAAACCCATAACAATAAAAATTGACAATCTGGCAACACTGTTCTGTGGAGAACTGGTAACGCTGTAGCTATGGCATGCGAAACACAATCACCTGATTTTTCACTGCAATAATTAACGCTGCAGCTATAGCGGAATTGGATCAGCTGATTGATATTTTGCTTCGCTCAGCTGCAATTAACGTTCGAAGTTCGGAGGTTAATTATTACGCATTACGCAACCAAAATGGTCAGCGATTGTAAATGTAAATACTTATGGATACTTTTGGATTTTAGGGTGGGGGAAATATGTGTTGTGCATTACGGCACTAAAGAACATTGTCTCCCTCGGGAAAATTGCCGCCCTCGCCTACGGTGTCGGGCGCCAACAATTTCCCTCAGGAAGACCAAGTTGCACTTTACTCCCTTAATACACAAATAATTATTTCGTAATTCTGCTTCAAAAACTGTTGTTTTCAACACATGCGTTGAGGTGCTAAATTACCTTAACTGCGGAGTAAAGTAACGTTTTACTCCGCAGAAAAAAGTATCATTTTCATGATACTATCGTCTTAGGCGAAAATAGAATAAGAATAAGAATTGATCATACTATTCAACTTGTTTAAACAAGGAATACCCTTGGAAAAGCTGTTTGTTTAGAATATAGCATATTCAAGATGGAAGCAAACTTTGAATGGTAAAAATGTAATAACAAATTTGTTTATGTTAAATCTGATAACTTCAAAATTCTTTGCAGTATGACCAAAAATATAACAATCACTAGGACCAAAAGTGGGTTTTCGATCCTCCCTCATTTTCCAACCTCAGTCGTTTAACTTGAGCACGTATCAAAAAGCTTCACTTTTAGTCCTAGTGGTGAAATATACTACAACGTCAATTATAATTGTCGATGCACGATAAAAAAATATAAATGAATAGGGTTAGGGTTTTTTTATATGATTAAGTGTATAGTTTAAAAGAATAGGATAGGTGCTTATTTAGTATAACATAATTGTATTTGATTTAAGGTCTTTATTTTGAATTTATTTGTGATCCGCCCGCTACCTTGATAACAAACATCGATTTTCAAAGAATTGTCCAGAATTAACTAGAAGTGGTACGACATTCTAATTATGTACTAGTTAAAGAGTGCACTATATGAGGGGCGGATCCATCGGTCATGTTTGGGGGGGGCGGTCACCGAAAGTTACCCCTCCCCCTCCCCTGTGGGATGGTCCCTGGCACCCCCATTATTGTTTTTAACTATATGAATTTATACAACGAATGAAAGTAACTCAACATAATATATCAATAACCTTGTCAAGAAAAAAACAATCTTAACTTTATAAACAAGCTAAACAAAAATTACTTTAGTTCTACTGCGCCTGACCGTGAATAAAAATTAAATATTTAGGCATTACACTTTTTTCTACGTCATCTGTAGGTGTCTAAGAACAAGTAAGATGAATTTGTTTTAGTGTTTACCCAAACAAAAAACTATATCACTCTTGGCGCGTGATCCGCCCGCTACCTTGATAACAAACAACGATTTTCAACGACTTGTCCAGAATTAACTAGAGGTGGTACGACATTCTAATTATGTACTAATTAAAGAGTGCACTATATACTATTTGAACATGTAAACAGATATCATGACGTTTTTGATTAAGTTTTGTCACAATTAATGTTGAAAATGTAATCTTGGTTGGACTCCTTGCGCGTGATCCGCCCGCTACCTTGAAGACAAACGTTTTTCAACGAATTGTCCAGAATTAACTAGAGGTGGTACGACATTCTAATTATGTACTAATTAAAGAGTGCACTATATACTATTTGAACATGTAAACAGATATCTTGACGTTTTTGATAAAGTTTGTCAAAAATAATGTTGAAAAAGTGATTTTCGCTGGACTCTTGGCACATAATCCGCCCGCTATTTTGATGACGTTTCTCAACGTATTGTCCAGAATTAACTAGAGGTGGTACAACATTCTAATTATGTACTCGTTAAAGAGTGCACTATATACTATTTGAACATGTAAACAGATATCTTGACATTTTTTATTAAGTTTGTCAAAACTAATGTTGAAAAAGTGATTTTAGCTGGACTCTTGGTGCGTAATCAGCCCGCTATTTTGATGACAAACAACGTTTTTCAACGAATTGTCCAGAATTAACTAGAGGTGGTACGACATTCTAATTATGTACTAGTTAAAGAGTGCACTATTTACTATTTGAACATGTAAATAGATATCTTGACGTTTTTGATTAAGTTTGTCAAAAATAATGTTGAAAAAGTGATTTTAGCTGGACTCTTGGCGCATGATCCGCCCGCTACCTTGATAACAGACAAAGATTTTCAACGAATTGTCCAGAATTAACTAGAGGTGGTACAACATTCTAATTATGTACTAGTTACAGAGTGCACTATATACTATTTGAACTTGTAAATAGTTATCTTGACTTTTTTTATTAAGTTTGTCAAAACTAATGTTGAAAAAGTGATTTTCGCTGGACTCTTGAAGCATAATCCGCCCGCTATTTTGATGACAACGTTTTTCAACGTATTGTCCAGAATTAACTAGAGGTGGTACGACATTCTTATTATGTACTAGTTAAAGAGTGCACTATATACTATTTGAACTTGTAAACAGATATCTTGACGTTTTTGATTAAGTTTGTCACAATTAATGTTGAAAATGTAATTTTAGTTCGACTCTTGGCGCGTGATCCGCCCGCTACCTTGATAACATACATCGATTTTCAACGAATTGTCCAGAATTAACTAGAAGTGGTACGACATTCTAATTATGTACTAGTTAAAGAGTCCACTATATACTATTTGAACATGTAAACAGATATCTTGACGTTTTTGATTATTTTTGTCACAATTAATGTTGAAAATGTAATTTTAGTTGGACTCTTGGCGCGTGATCCGCCCGCTACCTTGATAATAAACAAAGTTTTTCAACGAATTGTCCAGAATTAACTAGAGGTGGTACGACATTCTAATTATGTACTAGTTAAAGAGTGCACAATATCAGGGGCGGATCCATAGGTCATGTTTGGGGGGGGCGGTCACCGAAAGTTACCCCTCCCCCTCCCCTGTGGGATGGTCCCTGGCACCCCCATTATTGTTTTTAACTATATAAATTTATACAACGAATGAAAGTAACTCAACATAATATATCAATAACCTTGTCAAGAAAAAGCAATCTTAACTTTATAAACAAGCTAAACAAAAAATACTTTAGTTCTACTGCGCCCGACCGTAAATAAAAATTAAATATTTAGGCATTACACTTTTTTCCACGTCATCTGGGGTAAGAACAAGTAAGATGAATTTGTTTTAGTGTTTACCCACACGAAAAACTATATCACTCTTGGTGCGTGATCCGCCCGCTACCTTGATAACAAACAACGATTTTCAACGACTTGTCCAGAATTAACTAGAGGTGGTACGACATTCTAATTATGTACTAGTTAAAGAGTGCACCATATACTATTTGAACATTTAAACAGATCTCTTGAAGTTTTTTATTAAGTTATTCAAAATTAATGTTGAAAATTTTATTTTAGTTACACTTTCGATGCAAAATCCACCCGCTATTTGGATGAAAACAACGATTTTCAACTACTTGTCCCGAACTAATCAGAGGGTATACAACTTTCTGATTAATAACTACTGCTTCCGCCCAGAAACTATGGATACTCGAGTTTACGGTATCACACCTCCGAAACAGCATATTCGATGTTTACGGAGAGACCTATCAAATGTAAGGAAATAGTGTAAATTTTATATTACGGAGTTTCAAATTTATCCATTACTTTTTATAATTTATATATCGAAATAGGTGGAAAATATCAGAGTTTTTTCACAATGTTTGAGTAAATCTCAAATGTAGACTATTATTACAAAATATCTAGTGAACGAATCAACATCAAATTTTGATGGCGTATTTTGCAATTATTTACAAACACTTCTGTTAAGTTTCATAATTTTAACATTATTATTTTTTATTTTATTGTAAATTGTGTAAACCTTTGTTAACTTTGTTATCTTGCGCTTAAAATTGCCGTTCAAAGCAATCGTTTGACTATCAATTGATTATATGAACGAAAAAGTGGTGTATAAATAAAATAATGTAATAGTGATTTGTGACGAGTTTATATTTGTTTATCGCTTTTATTCCAGGGCGCGGGAGCTGGTTAGCGGGAAACAAGCTGGCGTAGGCTCACTTTCTCCCTCTCGGGGAGAGCGATGTTGCCGGAATAGTGACTCATAGGGGTTAATGACATGGTTGTTGTTTGCGGGCGTACAAGGGAAGGGTAGTCGCCAACCGGATCTATAGCATTCCGACAACATCGCACTCCTCGAAATGGAGAAAGTGAGCCTTTCCCAGCGCGTTTACCTCTGACCAGCTCTCTCGCACGGGAATAAAAACGTTTAACAAATATAAACTCACTAGCTGCTACCCGCAGCTTCGCTCGCATATATTGCAATTAATTACTTAAGTCGATTCAGGCTGGCCCAAAGAAGACAACTTTTTTTCTCACATGATACTATATAAATTGACACAATCTACAATGTATGCATGGGGCTATCTGGGTGCGTGTATGGATGGCATGGTGTGATCCACATGAGTTTATTGACCTATAAACTACGTATGATTTGAAATTATTTTGCTGCTGGATAATTGATATTTTGAGTACAGTAAATTGCGATTCCTGAATGTATATATTTATCGCACGACGATCATAGTAAAATGGAAAATGCATGGCATATACAACAGTAATTATCAGTTTGTTAATATTACTCTATACCTTTTTTTCATAAAGAGTGTATCGTAAAAACATATACAAAATAAAAATAAAAATCACAAAAAATAGCATGATAGATTTAAGAATAGTGATCTATTTCGCTATTGATATCATCGTGTTTCTATTAATTTAATGTATACATATACAAATTCAGATTAGAGTTCAAAAACTAAAGACGTTACTTTAATGTATATTGAACGAGTAAAATAAACATGGTTCACACTTTCTGGAAAGAAGGGAATTTAATAAAGGTCAAGGATAGTCAGGGAAGAAGGTAGAAAAATGCCGAAAGTCAGGGAGATGACTGATAGTTTACAGAAGTCAGGGACAAATTTTAATTTAATTGTAACCTTACCTTTAATTTAATTATTACCTTTATTGGTCAAGGAAAGTCGAGGAAATCATTAACCAAATAAAAGTGGGAACCATGAATAACATGTAATACAATTATTATGAAATAATGAAAAAATGCATCGATAATAAAATAATTTGTTTGATAATTTTTTTTTAATGTATGTGTGAATTGATGGAGAGTATTACATATATACAAATTACTATCGTACTATATATTATAGAACACAACAAAAATTGCATGATACATTATAATTAATTGCATGATAAAAAACGAACAACCCCCACAAAAAAAATTAAAAGAGAAAATGATGGTCTTATAGAACATTTAATGAACATTTTGTTTCAGATTAACAGCGCCTCTCATCCGAGAGGCCATTTGTGCATGCACAACCTTGGTTTGTGATTTTTGTCAGATCAAGTTGTGGTCAAGCGCAAGTGGCCAAATCCTGATACTATCACCACCAAGTATACTTAGAAATATACATTTTACTTAAATAGCATGTTTAATCCACATGAATAATAGTGTTTAATCCATTATGTGTAACAGCAGTATTACCAAGTATTACAGTTTAATTTTATTACTGTATTACAAGCACTAACAGGGGAGGGGTGACGCAGCAGTGTGATAGGCGGAAAGCCGTTTAAGCTCCGCCCATTCTACCCCCTCCCAGCCCTCGTGCTAGTAAAATTATAAAAGCCGTACGTACCCAAGCACGGCCACAGCTCTCTGCTGATTGCTGTTGTGTTAACTGTTATCTCGAGACCATTTAACGATTTTCAAAAGACCATCTTAGCTTTTAAATGTGAACATGGCAAATCCTAAGTTTCTTGGCGCAGATCTTCTTGGTGACTCTTATGTTGCTGCGATTTAGTCTTCGTCACGCCGATGAAACTCCGTACTTTCCCCGTATGTTAAATGTGTTCAGTAATTGGAAATTCATTTGTAGTTTAAATCCAATCACTGCATTTTAAAAATAAATATATATTACAGATACGTATACATTTACTCTTTTACAATATAAAAACTGCTATAATTTTATCTTTGTAAATTTAATTTGTTTTTTATAACCATATGCATGTCCTATAAGTTTAACTTTTGGCTGGATAGTGGATGATTATGTTTATTAGTTGTTGCTATTATTAACATTGTATTGGGTTGTTGTCGCTTATATAAACATTTTGTTGCAGGGTAACCTTCTTCTTGGGGCATGTGCCGAACTGGCAAGACAGCTGAAGAACTTCTGGTGGAGGAGTGGACTGACAAACACCGGGCCCTTCAACAACCACCGAGTGGTCATCATGATTGGGACCAACGACGTGTTTCGGATTTGTTCAGACATCAATAATCTTGTAAGCAACTTATTTCTCTTATTGATAATATACATTTCATTACAATTTCCTTAGAGCGTTATTTATAAGGTGTATTAACTAGTAATGAAATACTATGATGTCTTATTGTATTAACACTTATATTTTCATTGTGTCTTGCTTACTTCGTCTTTCAGTAAAATAACAAGGGCTACATATTTGTTTTAGGGAAAAGCGAAGAAGCCGTTCAAACATTCAATAATGAAAATTAGAAACAAGGCTATGAGAAAGTTCACACACGTGTACTTTTGTACGGTGCCGGACATTCCACGACTGGCAGAGAGTGAGGAGGAATCGACGAGGGCGAAATACAACAACCTACTACCTTGGATAAATTCGGTCATCATGACCGTTGACGAGACAGATGGTGAATACATTTTACAAAAACTACTAGTATGAATAATATTAAACACTTTCTTATAAATATTGAAGGGACCCCGTCTGTTCTAGTAGCTGACAGTAAAACATATGTGTGTTTACAAGTTATGTATATGTAATATGTCATGTGTGTTGGTTAAAAGTGTTATGTACGTTTAAAGTCATTGGCAAAATTTCTGAAACTATGTTTATGTTTTTTTTTAGAGTATGCCGTTACGTCAATCGACCTACAAGGGAAATTTAGCCGTGACTGCTATGAACGGTCAGTTACTCTTTGTAACATGCTTTATTTTGATGAAGAAATATTACAATTAACACCCGATTCGATATACAATTTTTGCTCAAATAATCACCAACTAAAATAGTAAGTTATTTCATTTGTTAAAAGTGGTTGTAAGTTAAGCAGGTTTGAATTCCCCGCGCCCGCGTCGCTGGGCGACAGGGTTGCCCGTGCGCGAATCCGAGCTATGGGATTGGCCGGCGCTGGACGCCGCGTCTGAGGGGCGCAGGACTAGATGTTTAAAACCTGTCCCGCCGAGTAGGCTCGTTCTCAGTTCTCAGTTCACAGACATCGATGTGTTGTGTGGCTAATAATTAGTTTATCCCATTGAGTACTATCCGACATTTATTCCTCCACGAGGTAGGAACCGACTTATTACGATTAATACATTACATATATAGTATTATTTTCAAGATAATCACTTAAGACGAATTTAAGTTTATTCTGTTTTGAAGGGCATATTAAATAAATAATTACTGTTGATTCAAAGTAATTACGAACAAAATTAGTTAATTAATTAAAACCTAAAGAAAAGGTACTTATTTTATCATACAGTCGAGAATTTTGCCCAGCAACTTGCAAGTTAAGTTGTAATATTTAAATTTTTTGGAAAATAGTACTGATTGGATTTGTACTATCACACTAACGAATATTTGTTGTCAGTCGACCTAAAGTCACTACAGCCAGGTTGTTTTATTAGTGTTGAGCTGTAGTACCATTTGATTTATTTCAAAAAGGATTAATTTAACAGTAGACCGTTATCTTTTTCCCCTTCACCATTCTGGCGCCAGTTTTCCATACACCTACAGTTTGTTTTCCTTATGTGTAGCAGTTAACTTCCCCGATACCTACTGCTCTGCACATTTGTTCCCGGGGCTCATAGATTTATTTCTATCTGCCCACAGCCGTTGTATCCTTTCATTAAAACCCTTGTACCTACATTTTGATCCCCTTGTGTGAAGCAGTTAGAAAAACCGATACCTACTGCTTTACATATTTTCCTAGGGCGCACAGATTTCTTTCTGTCTGCCCATGCCTAATTAATTTATCCTGGCGTTAGAATATCATACACCTACAGTTTGTTTTCCTTATGCGTAGCAGTTAACTTCCCCGATACCTACTGCTCTGCACATTTTTCCCGGGGCGCACAGACTTGATGCTGTCGGCCCATACCTAGTAAATTCAATCCTTGCGCCAAGAAAATAAATTGGCATTATTTTCTATTACGTTCAAAACGAATAGATCACCAACAGGGTGTTACGAAATAAGTAGTGCATGGTATATAGGGTAGCACAATCGTTTATTTGGTTAAATTCTGCCTGAATACCCCTTAGCTGGATCCTTTTCCCGTCAATCGTATATAGTGTGACCTTAGTGAGACAGTGAATACCTAAATCCTTACTGTCTCCAAACTTCCTGCCTTACCGTATTATTAAAAATCCTAGGGTCCAGCTAATACCTTAAATTAAGAAAGGAAGGAAACCTAAAGTTATCCAGGACATTTGCTAACTTTGACTTCTAAGTATTGTTGTGCATTATGACTTTACCTTAGATGTAATTGCTCGATTTTGTGTAAATTGCCAGTTGTACATATTTTGCTAACAATGTGCATCACTGCTTGCCGCTTCACTTTTTAACTGATTGCCCGGCTTAAGCTTACTCCACTACTTACATTGTCCTACCCATAAAAAACTTCCTTGGCGGAGCAACTCCTGACTTGACTGTGTTAAAATAGCATTTGCTCTGACCCGATCTTTAGTATTTCCTATGGCTGTCAAAAACTCCTCAAACTAACCTTTTGACGCCAGCAACCCCTCAAATCTTCGACATCAGCGGGTAGATTTTGAATTTGGTTTTAGTCCCGTATTATTTAAGTTTAATTAAACGGGAAGATAAGTGTTGTCCCATTTGTAATTTTGGTTTCAAAATTTTGTTTGTCCCATGTTTCAAAATTTAACGACAGGTGTCAACAGTGATGAGCCCAGCAAAATTGCTTTCTTTTGTCACTGACAGCTAGGCAGTCTGAGTTGACACCTAATTAGCTAACCTAGATTTACGTTAAAAAAATTAAAACAAAACCAATGCTTTTTTATTTTGTTCACAATCAGACACCCTTATCGATTTTGTGAGTCTTTGTGACCAATTTGAAGCCCTGCACAGAAATAATATAAATTCTCGACCCCTGGAAAATTGGACCCCGCTTGACTTTGTTGTCCAGGCCGACCATTTGCGGGTGAAGATTTATGCTCACCACGGAAAATACCTTACATCTTTAATCCAAATTAAAACGATTATAGTGTAAACCAAGCATTAAAAAAGAGGTTTAAAGTTTGTATAACCAAGCTATAACAATATATACAAGCTATTTGGCCCAACACTACTGATTATAAATATAAGCGATAGATAAACATTTATGTTCAATTGTAATGGTACATATTCAGCCTTATACACAATTGTTTGGTTATAATAATTGTTTGATTATACAATGTATTTGTTTAATGCCTTATTGTTAGTAACATTGTAATGTTGTAATCAATATTCCACATTAATAAGCGTAATTATTTGTAATTAAAGGATTTTCATTTGACTGTTCTAGTTTCATGGGAAGAGGAGAAAATAGGCGTCCAGACAACATCCATTTAAACGACAAAGGGCAGGCCATACTAAGGGATATACTTCGGGAAACGATCCGCATTGAGTAGAGTTGGTGGTAACAGTATTTACTTACATAATTTAATACCTCACATTTGTTTCTAAATTTTAATGATTTACTCCACGGAACATTAATGCTATAGTTGTTTTTACGTTTTTTATTGCCATTATGTTTTCTGAATATTTGATATAATTAGGATGGCTTGTATCGGATTAGCAGACTTTGTAGCTGTGACACGCATAGCGACGACGGCCTGCCGAATAATGGATGGGTTTGCTACCTGTCACCCCGACCGGTAACTAGTAATTATTTTAAAAATTAAAATCTTTACAAATATATATAACATTTTGCTACGATTAAATTATTGGCATGCATTATAAATTCTAAGGAAAATTAGTCCAAATGCTATGGATGAAGCAATAATTTCAATAGTTAAAACCTAAAATTGCTTAAGTTGAATGTTTATTTGTTGTATATTTAATTGTGTGGAATACAAAATATTGGTAAATTAAATATTAACAACAAATATAAAGCTTTCAAAAATTTTTGATTCTGAATAGATAAATCAGACAGCAGGTATTAGGTGGTGAATGCCACGGAGTCAGGTTGAAGGGGGCGAGAACGGTTCCAGGAAATGGATTAATTCAACACGCGATTTCCCAAGCTTATATAATTATAATACATTAATCAATTACTAAAGGTTTTTACTTATTTTGGAGATGCATTTAAACGTTGCAAATTACATAGAAATTGTAAGGGTATTTAATTCAGATTACCCATCTTAGGCTAGGCTAGAACCCTTGTTCAAAACAGAATAATTTCAGTGTGTTCCAGATAAACGGCGCCTTTCCCATTGAAAGGCCACTTTTTATATGAGCAAACTTGATTTGTGTTTTAAATCAGATCTGTTTGTTTATATATAAGTGGCTACAGTTTCAGCTCTACAAAAATGATAGGCGTCTTGTGACAACATTGATTTCAAACGCAATTATTTAGCATTTTGAAAATAACAAGACCGGGGGTACTTGGTAAGTATAAGGATATAAGTACAACTCTTTTTCAAATAGTACATAGTGCATTCTTTAACTAGTTATGAAAACAATGTTGTATATATACCATTTTTATGGACAAGTGGTTGAAAATCGTTGTTTCCCAAATAGCGGGCGGATTATGCAGTCTGATTGTTAAGGGAGTGCGGCTGGAGCTCGGCTCTACCTGCGAGGGACCCGACTAACGCACGCACACTCACCACCGTCCCAATTGCTTGAAAGCCCCGATCCCCTTCACTACCGATAAATATAACACCTGTTGTATGATACCTCAAAATCACAATTCATTTCAAGTTAGATATACAGTAAAAAGCTTTGTGTCACTAAATTTGTTGTTTAATTCCATGAAAAATGAGTCTAAGCACGAAATGATGATGACAAAAAATAGTTTACTGAATGGAGATGGTAAAAAGTCGTATTGGTCAGAAACGTTTATTGGTCAGTATTGTAAATATACTGTTTAAACAAATTAACTTTTTTAAATACAACACAACTTTGTACATATTTGTACAAGCTAACTTTATGAATATTTTAAACCATAAAATATTTGTACAACCTCAGGGAATACGCAACTGCCTGTAGGTATTGGTTTACACCTAGAATTTTAGGAATATAGTTTCACAATATATATTTTAAAACTACACCTTTGATACTCAACTTGTATGTACAATTGTACATTTTCTCTGGACATGAACATTGCATTTGGGCACAAAACAACTGTGTTATTATTTGTTTGTTTGATAATTCCAATCATATAATTGTGTTATTATTATTGTTTAGTATTGAAATGTTCGTAACTTCTAGATTTTGTTAAGCAAAATATATATATTGTTTGGTATTATTTTACTTATCATTTTGAGCTAAAGTCAAAAGCATCAATAGATTTTACAACAAAGGTAAAATAAAAAAAAAATGATTGTCAAAATTCTGTGAGCCAGTGATGACTCAGGCGGCAGGTCAGTGGTCCGTCCTAATCCCCTGCGTGTGTGTGTGAGGCCTGCGTGTGTGTGAGTAGAGCCCACCCTTCTGCCAGCCGCACTCCCTTAACAATCAATTTTCAACATTAATTTTGACAAAGTTAATCAAAAACGTCAAAATATCTGTTTACATGTTCAAATAGTATATAGTGTACTCTTTAACTAGTACATAATTATAATGTTGTACCACCTCTAATTAATTCTGGACAAGTCGTTGAAAATCGTTGTTTGTCACCAGAGTAGCGGGCGGATTATGCATCGCTTCGATAGTGTAACTAAAATCCCACTTTCAACATTAGTTTTGACAAACTTAATCAAAAACGTCAAAATATCTGTTTACATGTTCAAATAGTATATAGTGTACTCTTTAACTAGTACATAATTATAATGTTGTACCACCTCTAGTTAATTCTGGACAATTCGTTGAAAAACGTTGTTTGTCTTCAAAATAGCGGGCGGATTACGCACCAAGAGTCCAACTAAAATCACATTTTCAACATTAATTGTGACAAACTTAATCAAAATCATCAAGATTTCTGTTTACATGTTTAAATAGTATATAGTATATTCATTAACTAGTTATTAATTAGAAAGTTTTACACCCTCTAGTTAATTCTGGACAAGTCGTTGAAAACCGTTGTTTTTCATAAAGATAGCGGGCAGATTATGCATCGAGAGACATAAAATCAGATTTAATAACGAGTTCGCATGCAGCACGCTGACGTGAGGGAAGTGAATTTCCACATAAAAACTTTTAAAACTCCAAATCAGTGTAATAACATACATTTACTCCAATTTTGATTTAAATCTGAAAACAGTGATTTTTTGGCTGTTCTGATGCTCCTGGTTTCATTTACCTGCAAAGCTGGGAATACAATTTTGTGCATTATAATGTTAGGAGAAGGTCCAGACAGGCTTGAAAGTAAGCGTGAGGTTGCTGGGGTTGATAAAAAGTACTCTAACAAAGGAATAACAGGCTTTTCTAGTGTAATATCCCCATAAGACAACGTACTGTGTTTAATCGATACACATTTTCTTTAATAACTCAGTAAATACGTATGCTAGAATGACGAGAGAGGGCTTAAAACTTTTGCCTTACTAATTCCCATGTTTTTATATGCATTAATTTTACATACGGGGTATTTCTGACCCTTTTAGGGCCCAAAAACTCAAAATTTGAAAGATTAATCCCCAAAAAAGGGGTTTAGAGTTTTCCGATTGTTTTGCCCAACGAACTTATCCAACTGATTACAGAAAGGAATGTGCCTACCAAATTTGAAGTAAATCGGACAAAAAATGTGACCGCTAGAGTGCAAACACACATATCTATATATATATATATATATATATATATATATATATATATATATATATATATATATATATATATATTCTAAATAGATTAAAAATACCTGAGTACCCTTTTAATTTCATTTTATTTTGCTGACACGTGTTTCGGCTATAATGCCATGTTCACAGCGTCTTAACTTTTATATATATATATGTCTATATATTTATTATTTTTAAAATTATTTAGTTATATTATTTAGTTCACTGCATAGGGCTACTGTTATAATTATTATTTTTAAAACAGTAGCCCTATGCAGTGAACTAAATAATATAATGTCTATATATATATATATATATATATATATACAATTTTGAACAACCCCCCAAAACGAGTTCAGGGGGTCACATTAGGAACTTCTATGGTGGTCCGGGCTTAAGTTTCACCGTGCGGGTCATGCTAATAGTTCACTTTCCAAAGGAAATTCACTAATAATAAACTTAATAACTACCGGGAGATCTTTCCCAACACTAATAGCATAGAATATAGTATCGAAACTACAAATAGAAATATATTTTAAAGCATCTCTGAAGATAGTTTTACCCGGCTCGTGTAATGTACTCTATTGGGTTTTAAACCGACTGTTCAGGTACCTGCTTGACGTTTTTATAACTTTGGTATTCGTCATATACTCGTCAGCTAGCTTCAGCCTGGTCAAAAACACTTTAGTTACTATTCGGGGGTTAGGAATGTTAGGAGTTAGGTTTCCCCGAAGTACTATTTAGGTGTTATTTTGCCAGATTTAGTCTAGAGTCTAGATAGGCTCTTGTGATAATGGTATTGTGAATTTGAGTTATTTACAATGAATTATAAAATAGCAATACACTAGTCTATTTTAGCCTAAATGTTTCATAAGCGGCAACGAACTAGGATGCAATATATCATCGATCTTAAACATTCGTTGCATCGAATTGCATTGTAAATCGAACTTTAACCTAAATAACACAAATACCCAAACATTCCAGTCCTCATGGCGTGTGATGAAACGGTCTCTAAAAACTGGGATTAAGAGGGATGATGTAAGTTACAAATATATTTTAATGAAACATTTAACAAGTAACAAGCAAACAAAAACTAAAATTTAAAAAATCTTACAACAAATAATAATGAAATTCAATTCATGAAAGCAGCCCATAAAGTTTACCCTAACAAAGATAACTTAAGTTTTAGCTTAGTATACGCTTCTGTATTATTTGTCTTTTTTTATTGTAGTTTTCGTTTGTTATTTTTTCATTAAAATATATTTATAACTGGCATCGCATATTATTATTGATAATGATAAATCTTGAGTGAATAATTTTCGATAAAAGTAGTGTTAAAATGTGATTCAAAATATTGAATTTTCCGAATCGATATATCGAATGTTTAAGATCGATACTATATTGCATCCGATTAGTTCGTGGCCGCTTCTGAAACTGTACCCTTAAAGCCTGGTAAATTATCATAAATTCAATCCTACAGGTAATTTGTGCCATCTAAATAATATTTGGTTTGTAGTTGTTATAATTAGGTGATGTACTAGGCCTGGTTGTTCAATACAATATCCGTCATAAATAAGTGGAAGTGTATTTATAAAATGTATCAAAGCCTTTACTGTGCCAGATGTGTTGTTTCAACTGAAAACATTGCCATAGCTTAATCTAATTTGGATACTAAGATAATAGATTTGTTTTTTTGTAATAACCCTGGTCAAGCGTGGAGAGGGAAACAGGTGTGCAGTACGATAAGCGTCCACCAAAATAATTGGACTTAAAATATTGGATTACCATGATACGTTGATATTACAGATGAGAATTTCGAAAATGAAATTAAAACAACCAAACCACGAGAAAAACAGTGCTCTGCGGGTTTAGGTTATATTAGTTTATCACAGTTTATGTTAGTTTAAGCTAACCTATCACCATATAGCACTCACTGTAAATTAAAACCCTTTGTGGTCGTGCATTAAAAACAATTAGGCCTACAATAAAATGAGAATATAGTTGTCGGTGTAAGGTAAGCCGATAATTTATATTCAATTGTTTTGGGAAGCTTATACTGTACCCAGAAACAGATTAAGTTCCCTTTCACAGGAAAATGTTGAATACTTACATTCAGTGTGGTGGACAAGGTTTTCACCTTTTCTTAAGAAAAAAGTTTCTGTTCGGTGTTGGAGAGGTCCAACACCATGTCTTCCTCCATGAACAAGACTACATTAACGGCGAGTCGTTGAAATAATTTTAAATAATCAGCTGAAAAACACACGTGAATAAATATGATACCTCATCAACAAAATTGCAGGTTTAGTTATCCTATTACAACACAAATTAATTATATTTATTCTAAACATAGCACTGTGTTTAAAAAAATAAGCTAAGTTTATTCCTTTGCTAAAATGGCCCAATAAAATATTAATTTACTTTCAACATCAATAAATTGAGTCAATACGCATTGTGACGAGTGGCCAGTCGGGACATGGGAAAAGAGCCTAAATCTGAAGTCAGGACAGTCCCGACAGAAAATATTTTGTACTGAATTCAACTAAATCCTAGATTTTTTTTATCTGAGTCTGTTAAAAACAATGTTAATTTATTTATGACCATGGGGTGTTGCCTAAAAGTAAGAAGTGTCCGTCACATATGTGAGTTACCGTATGTGGTTATGTGGGATAAGTGGTTCGGTGAAAACGCACTTTAAATCCGTTGTAAATAACGAGTAGCTACTGCATTCAGCCATAAGAAAATTATACTAAAAACAGTACTATACTAACTTACTTGTATGTATCTGAAAATGATGGTAGGCCTACATGAGTTATACCATGAAAACTGCCACTTGCAAATAGTTTTTTGTTGTTCACTATTTTGGTGTGTTTTGAAACCACCCGTCAAAACTTATGTCGTGAACTTGTCATCTATTACCGTTGTAGACTGGTTCTTTAATTTTTTTAATCTGATCTCCCGCCAGTTCCAGTCTTGACGAAGTAAGATAGGTAAGGTCATTTTATATTGCTGACTTTGGTTATTTATTATCATAACCTTGCATAGCCTAGGCCTAGCCGCCATAGGGCGCTGTTTTACTTTATTTCACTTACCGAGGATAACATTTGCCTTGTAAAGCATACTATGGAGGTTAGGTTAGGTTTCTTATATATATTGAAAATGAGCTTTCCGACATTTCATTTTCTATTTTCTATTATTCTGAAGCTATTTGGAATATTTCACTTGACGATTATCAAATTCACTTTTTTCGCCTTATAAGCGCGGCGGCCGTATATAAATGTCCTCTCTGACATTTTATTTCCCGTTTCCTATTATTCTAAAATTATTCTGATTAACATACTTCAATATGAACAAGTTTGACGTTGAGGGATCTCTTGCAAATGATTACCTAGGTTACGGTACCTGTGTTATTTATGAATCACAAAATGAATAATAAACTAAACTAAACTAACCTAACTGAACCTAACCGCAGATATGCACTGTTTTAAAGGCAGGAGGTCACAAAACGCCAACATTGCTTTCTTCTGGGAGCTTCAGAAATGTTATGAGTAAGTTGGAGGCTAAATAATGAATAAAATGTTTCTACTTTTGATCCATATAATATAGTTTGTTTGTACCATAATGTTAAAAGGGATTGATATTATGGTTATAATGTAATATTTTAGTACAGATTTTTATTCAATGTCACCATTAAGGGACTCCACCATAAAAAAGTTTTGTTTACTTTTAAAGCAAACATAATAATTTTTTTTTATATATGAGTGTTGGTTATAGGCTCGGATGAAATATAAATGGATCGTGCCTTGCAATGCTAAGGAGAGCTGAAAACCGTGCCTTCATAATGCCCGCTGGGTGGCAGAAGAGTCTCTTTCCACGAGACCCTGATGTCAAACGACCGAACAACGCTTCGCTCAAACTGACATCCAACCTACAAAAAACTGAAATAATAATTTTAACATTACATTGAATTTTAAAACTTGAAACGGTGAATAAAACAGCAAGCATTAAAATTTTTAAGAAGTAATATAAATATTTGTAATTATTAGCTAAACACGGAATATCTTTAGTTCAGATCGAGAATGAGGTAAAAAAAATAGTAAGCGAGGACATATTTTATTTGTTGGTCAGGTAAAAACTGTCAGCGGGAAAGTTTTAGATAACATTCCGAAGATTATTTTTTATTTGTAAAATGTTTTTGTAGGACAAATTGTTATCGGGTCAGATTGCGTTGAAGAGCGAATTTTGTGGAATTATGCGCGCCTCCAAAAATCCGCTCTATGAGCAAGTCCAAACTGAATTTGAGGAGCAGAAGTACTTGGAAAGATTGAACGATCTAGACTGTGGTATTCAATTAATGTGGTGCTATTTATTTTTTGTTTCTATTGTTTCCCTTTATTATTAATAATACCGGTACCTAATTTGTAATCAAACAAACCAGGTAATTGTTTTATTAAAAAAAATTTACAAGAGCAGCAATTATCAACTGTAGCGACAAGGTTTAAAAATGTAGTTGTTTCGTTCATTCAATTATTTTGGTTTTACTAAACTGTTTTAACAGTTGGCAGCTGAGCAATTTGTTATACATGATGAGAGTACCTATGTAACGTTATACCTATGATGACGTTATCTATGTAAAAAAAACAGTACCTCTAATAACTACTAGATTTCGTTTAAACTACAATTGTTCATGCAACAAAACTATGTTTTCTTTTAGAAATAAAAATTACCGAGAGAAATGTTGGCATTTTTAATGTCTATTTAAAAAAGTTTTAATCACCCATAGTGTTAGCAACTGGCCTTATAGTCTCAATATATGTAACGTTGCGGCGCACAAATTCTAATATTTTAAAGATAAAACATTTATTTTTTATTTTATTTCATAAATCAAAATTACAGTATTTGATTTTTCAGAGCTTTGTCTTTTCGTTAGAGTAGGCCTAAGTTTTAACCTATTTAAATATTAACAGTCCCTCACATCGAGTCATAATTAAAGTAATGTTATGGCGAAAGAAAAACACAATGTATTAGCGTCACCGATTGGAGCCGCACGATCACGTGATCTATCCGAGCGATGCGTAGTGGAACTATGAATTTCCCCGATTCTCTTGAAATATCAAATTGATTAAATATGGTACTGCCGTATTGTATGAGGCTTACAGTAGCAGCTTCGTCATAGACTCTAACTTAATTTTGCCATTAATCTTGATTGTTACCGTATTATATTTTTAATTCTCAGTTACAGTAACAAAAACCAGTGAATTCACATGCGAAGATAGAAGATAGCTTCAGTGCATTTTTTGTTATCTTTTCTATACCGAAATGATAGTCAACTTTTGTTCTATATAGCCTCAAACGATTACATCACAGATTAGGATATATCCCCAAGGCAGAACAACGGGCGACAGTGTGACATTGTCGCTGAAAGAAAGCGAGAGATGCAGAAAGATCAGTCACATCAAATTACGGCTGCAGACAAATCATTAATATGGACTGGCCCAATGTGTCAATAAAGTTAGCTTATAGCTGCAGAAAAATGCTCCATTCTTAAAAAAAAAGTATCGAGAATTATATAAATTCATATAGGTTAACATAATATTGTAACCCTAAGAGTTGTGTAGTCTAAATTTAGAGGCAGAAATACGATCTGCGAATGTAGACAATTACTCGTACAATGAATGAGCTCTTGCTGGCTGGAAGTGAGTGAAGTCGATACCTATCGTATCGTGTCGCAATCTAGTGATATAACAAAGTGTGATACAATTTTACGATGTTGTATTTGGGAAACATTGGTATATATCGTCCATTTTAGCGAATTTCCCCTATAGGGAAGAAGCTATTACCGTAGGTCTCATGGTAAGACTTAAGCCCGAGACCATGATAACTTTTCATTTAGAGGTCTCCAGATGCCAAAAACACCATTCGTTCAAATTTGTATATATGTATATATATATGTGTGTCCGTAAGCATGATTACTCTCGTAAAAAAGGTCCGATCTTAATGAAATTTGGTACAAATGTGTAAAGCACCATTTTTTTCAACGAGTTCAAAAACCAGACGAATCACACCATCCAAAGGGGGATTTTTGGGGGGTTTTGTACCCCAAAAATGGGTTATTTGGGGTTTCCACATGTAATTTTGATTTAAATACTAATTTTAATTTTTACCATTTAATTCAGCATTTAAAAACAAACAATTTGGTATTTTTATCATTGCTCTACGTAAATTGGTTTCTGAGATATTGAAAGTGCTAAATACAGTACGTTGTCTAATGTTATTCTTATGGAGAAAAAAACAAATTGTATATCTCGCTTATTTATGAACATAAACTGACAAAATTTGGTATATGGCTTCTTCTGGTTGGGGTTTAACGCTGTTTGCACAAAATACAAAATTTTCACATATGGTTCCCGTAGCAGCAAACCTAGGTAATCGGTCCCCATGTTATTCTTACGGAGAATAATTAAAATGTAATATATCGCTTACTTATACTGTATATGAATGAAACTTGGTATGTGACTTTACTTAGATGAGTTCTAATGATATTTGCATAAAAACCCATTATTTTGTGTTCCTTGTTGCAGAAAACCTGCGTACTTATCCCCAATGTTATTCTTATGGAAAATAATTAATATTTTTAATATAGCTTGTTTTTGTTAATATATTTCTTATGAATCCTGTTAAGTGTTAATGTGTTATGTTATATATTCATTGGAAATTCGCTGAGTATGCAGGTTTGCTATTTATATGCAGGGGTATTTATATTTAAAATTGTATCAGGACATTAAGATAAGTAAGATAAAGTTAAGTAAGATTAAGTAAGATAAATCTTACTCATACTGTTTTTGAGTGCTAATTTTGGAATCGAGACTCATTATATTAGGGAACCCTGTAATATGTGAATGACACAATATGTCAAAAACGATGCAATTCTAGTGATACCGAACACTACACTTACTTTTTGCGACCATCAATGCTCTTTTCCCAGATTTTGATTACTTTCAGCATTATTCCAGACTTTTTATAAACAAACCAAAAGTTCCTGAGTTTAAAGTTTTGTGGACCAATGCAAAAGGCCTGTACAGTAATATATAAACAGTGAGGTACAGTAATGACATTTTAAATGTCAGCGTCACATCATTGCAAGTTTCGACGCCAAGTACCTTTCCACTCCCCTCTGCCCCTTGCCTGCAATATTGCCATTTGATTTTCTCGGCTTTCCGTATTTGTTTATTTGTGTATTTGTATACATGCTTATATTTGTTTACGCGATTTGCTTCTCAAAGTAAGTAAACAAATTGGCACGAATTTTTAACATAGGTGTAAAACCCAAGCGTCCAATGACATAAAGCTGACTATAGTAAAAAACTACAGAAAAAATATGACAGCAGTCAGCTGCGTTCAAAAATAGATTTGACCATGACTGACATGCTAGACTAGCTCTTAATCTCTTAGCTAACGCATCCGGTATATAATTCATGCTATCTCTGACCACCTTTATGAGAGGAGCCTTGAAAGATAAAAACAGAAGACACTTTTAATTTTTCTAGATAAGTAAAGAAACTTTATTGAGTAAGTCCCTGGCCAAGTGGTCAAGGCGACAGACTCCGGAACCATGGTAGCGGCACTGTCGTGGTTTCGAATCCCAGCCCTGGCCTGTCAATTTTATCAGTAGCCTACTGTTCAACTCTTACTCTAATGGCTCACTCCGTTCTTTGCTTAACACAATCCACAAATATATGTATAAGTTAGTCTACCAGGACAGGCAAAGTAAGGCAAAAAGAGGCTGCCAAACTCTTTAAAATAATTTCAAAAACGTGTTTTTACCATGTAAGGTATCGTTGTTTCCAGTTAACCAAATCTGGCGTGAACGTAAAATTTGACATAGGCCTACACATTAAAAGTTGTAAGAAATTGCAAAAATGGCTTATCCGCGCAAAATTCCTCTTGAACTAGTTATAAAATAATGAAAGAAACATATTAAAACCACTTTTACAAAAATCCAAGAGTTTACTATAAACTGAATAATTACCGAAAGATATGAATTTGTAACTAACACCGACTTACGTGAGTGAACTGCAATGATATTATTTTAGTAAATGCTTCTTTCTTATCAGTGTATAAACAACTTAAAAATGCTAAACTTGAAAACTTAATGTAAACTGAATGACCATAAGGTTTAAACATTACCTTATGGTGAACTTATTACTTTTACTTTGTTATTTTAATTAACAAACATAACCTCAACCTCAATCCCTACACCAAACAAACTTTAATTTGGATTAAAACTCAACAGATTAGTTTTAATTTTGTATTAAAGTGAATCATTTCAAAGATATAACTGAGTTGCATATTGGATCCATTTAAAGTACAATTGCCAAATAAAACCAATACCAATTTGCTTGTTGACAACTAACACAATGACACTCTCACCTAGAAAATATTTTTGACAGAGGCTACGTAAACGTCCGATGTGAGCCGCTACTGTTCACGTCCGTTCCAAATAATGCACTGTACGTTACTTTTCCTGTGATTTTTAAAACAAATTGAGAGCCAGAAAACCTCCAAACCTAACCTAATGTAACGTAACCTAATCTAACCTAACCTAAGCGGTGGTGAAGTGAATTTGCCCTTATATTGGACGTGTACGTAGTCACTTCGAATATTTTTCTTAACTTTCCCAAATCAGCGATCAGCTTTAGCGTGTTAGCAAAAAGATAAAAGAAATAAAAACACTATTGCAATGAGCAAAGTTGAAGGGCGAGGCATTGATTATGCTGTACATTGATGTATATTCAAAGGTTGAACAATATGCATGTCAGTCCCAGTCATGATCGAATTTAGAATTTGAAGGCCAAAGATAGTGTAGCCTAATGAGTTAAAATATAATAACAGGAGTCACTACTCAGCGGCAAACAAACCTTCAAAAAGCGTGCCGTCATATTTTGTATTTTGGTCTGTTGTGGTGTCATCTTGGTAGGACGCTGTCATTCGACCTTGTTTACAACACCATTTCCAAAGCTACATTACAAGGGTATTTCATTTAACTCAAATAATAATTTTGATTCAAATTAAACAACCAAATTCCATCTAAACTATTTCTCAAGATTATAAAGTTAAGTTTAACAACAAGTTTCATCTAACATACGAAAATATATTAATAGTTAAATACTTTAAATATAAATTTTTTTTGTTGAGTCAGTTACGAGATTTTGATATCGTCCCACCAGAATTACTTCCAACATAACGGAGCTAGTATGGGTTTTCACGACGGCACCTTTTTTTAACACAGAGTAGTGACTCCAGATTTATAGAGCTCATTGGTGTTGCCTTGGTAGGTCACTACAATTAAGTTGCTGTGCGGGCGCCCTTACCGACCCCCACTCAGGTCAGCGACCTCTTTTTTGTGGGTGGATTAGGTTTTTAGTATGTGATAGACGTGTGCTTTTGTAGCTTAGGGGTTGTTTAGGAGGTATTGGTCGTACACATATTACGTCACCCTATTTTCGGCCTCCTCCCCCGTAAACTGCGTCACCCTAGTTATGACTTCCCCTCTTCAGTGTCACGCGTCACTCTCTAAAATAAAATATGTTTTACTATTGTGTCTTCACTATTCGGTTTAATATGTTTAATTTAGTACATTATAAGATAAAAGGATTACATGCCAATAGTAGAGGAGAGATCACAGGAGTTACAGTAATTTTTGCAAAGTTTGCATAATTTTTGCCATTGGATTCCTCAAGATAAACCAAAAATTCCAATTTTTTGTATTTCCCCCTAATTAAGTTTTTACTTAATTTTTCATTACTGCACTTTCTTTGGTTGTAGTCAAATGATATTTGATTATAGACTCTAAATATTACTGGGCACAAGTGCATAAGGGATGAGTATTTGAAAGTGTGACGCTAGGTAATAACCACCCTCCCCTTTGTCACGCTATGTCATGCACCGCCAGACCCCCTCTCCCCTGGAACCTGAAAAATACCTGGAACCTGGAATCTGGTGACATGATGTGTGCTTTAATCCGGCCCTGTGGTCAGTTATTTCATGTCATAGTCAGTCAGTAACAATATCATTCAAATCGCGAAGTTACATTTTGCTTGGTTTGTAAGCCTGCCGTTTACAACTATCTACCAGAAACATAATACAATACTTTATTTTAGGCTTCATGGTATGGTAATAAAGCCAGCCGTAAGGCAAAATGACAAAAACACTTTATTTACTATTCGAGGGTGATTTTGAAGGTTAGGAATATTAGGAGTTAGGTTTCCCTAAAGTATTATTTAGGTGTTATTTTGCAAGATTTAGTCTAGAGTCTAGAAAGGATCTTGTGTTAATGTTATTGTGAATTTGAGTTATTTTCAATGAATTATAAAATAGCAATACACTAGTCTATTTTAGCCTACATGTTTCATAAGCGGCCACCAACTAATCGGATGCAATATATCATCGATCTTAAACATTCAATGCATCGAATTGCATTTTAAATCAAACTTTAACCTAAATAACACAAATACCGAAACATTTGAGTCCTCTTGGCGTGTGTTGAAACAGTCTCTGAAAACTGGGATTAAGAGCGAAGATGTGTGATACAAATATATTTTAATGAAACATTTAACAAGTAACAAACAAACGAAAACTAAAATTAAAAAAATCTTACAACAAATAATAAAGAAACGCATAACAAAGCTAAAACTTAGTTGTCTTTGCCATGGTTCCATTCATTCAATTCATGAAAGCAGCCCATAAAGTTTACCCTGACAAAGATAACTTAAGTTTTAGCTTAGTATACGCTTCTATATTATTTGTCGTGGTTTTTTTTATTGTAATTCGTTTGTAATTTATTCATTAAAATATATTTGTAACTGGCATCGCATATTATTATTATTGATATTGATAAATATCGAGTGAATAATTTTCGATAAATGTACTGTTAAAATGTGATTCAAAATATTGAATTTTCTGAATCGATATATCGAATGTTTAAGATCGATACCTATATTGCATCCGATTAGTTGGTGGCCGCTTACGAAACTGTACCCTTAAAGCCCGGTAAATTAATCATAAATTCAATCCTACAGAAAATTTGTGCCATCTAAATAATATTTAGTTTGTAGTTGATATGATTAGGTGATGTACTAGGCCTGGTTGTACAATACAATATCCGCCATAAATAAGTGGAAGTGTATTTATAAGTGGAAGTATCGAAGCCTTTACTATGCCAGATGTGCTGTTTCAACTGAAAACATTGCCATAGCTTAATCTAATTTGGATACTAAGATAATAGATTTTTTTGTGTTTGTAATAACCCTGGTCAAGCGTGGAGAGGGAAATAGGTGTGCAGTATGATAAGCGTCCACCAACACAATTGGACTTAAAATATTGGATTACCATGATACATTGATATTACAGATGAGAATATCGAAAATGAAATAAAAACAACCAAACCACGACAAAAACAGTGCTCTATGGGTTTAGGTTATTTTAGTTTATCACAGTTTATGTTAGTTTAAGCTAACCTATCACCATATAGCACTCACTGTAAATTAAAACCCTTTGTGGTCGTGCATTAAAAACAATTAGGCCTACAATAAAATGAGAATATAGTTGTCGGTGTATGGTAAGCCGATAATTTATATTCAATTGTTTTAGGACGCTTATACTGTACCCAGAAACAGAGTAAGTTCCCTTTCACAGGAAAATGTTTAATACTTACATTCAGTGTGGTGGACAAGGTTTTCACCTTTTCTTAAGAAAAAAGTTTCTGTTCGGTGTTGGAGAGGTCCAACACCATGCCTTCCTCCATGAACAAGACTATATTTACGGCGAGTGGTTGAAACAATTTTAAATAATCAGCTGAAAAACACAGACGTGAATAAATATGATACCTCATCAACAAAATTGCAGGTTTAGTTATCCTATTACAACACAAATTAATTATATTTATTCTAACATAGCACTGTGTGTAAAAATAAGCTAAGTTTATTCCTTTGCTAAAATGGCCCAATAAAATATTAACTCACTTTCAACATCAATAAATTGAGTCAATATGCATCCTGACGAGTGGCCAGTCGGGACATGGGAAAAGAGCCTGAAGTCAGGACAGTCCCGACAGAAAATATTTTGTACTGAATTCAACTAAATCCTTGATTTTTTTTTATCTAAGTCTGTTAAAAACAATGTTAATTTATTTATGACCATGGGGTGTTGCCTAAAAGTAAGAAGTGTCCATCACGTATTTGGGTTACCGTATGTGGTTACGTGGGATAAATGGTTAGGTGAAAACGCACTTTAAATCCGTAGTAAATAATGAGTAGCTACTGTATTCAGCCATAAGAAAAACATACAAAAAACAGTACTATACTAACTTACTCGTAAGTATCTGAAAATGATGGTAGGCCTACATGAGTTATACCATGAAAACGGCCACTTGGAAATAGTTTTTTGTTGTTCACTATTTTGGTGTGTTTTGAAACCGCCCGTCAAAACTTATGTCATGAACTTTTCATCTATTACCGTTGTAGACTGGTTCTTTTATTTTTTGAATTTGATATCACGCCAGTTCCAGTCTTGAGGAAGTAAGATGGGTAAGGCCATTTTATTTTGCTGACTTTGGTTATTTATTATCATAACCTTGCATAGCCTAGGCCTAGCCGCCACAGGGCGCTGTTTTACTTTATTTCACTTACCGAGGATAACATTTAACTTGTAAAGCATACTATAGCGGTTAGGTTAGGTTTCTTATAAATATTGAAAATGAACTTTCCGACATTTCATTTTCACTTTTCTATTATTCTGAAGCTATTTGGAATATTTCACTTGACGATTATCAAATTCACTTTTTTCGCCTTATAAGCGCGGCGGCCGTATATAAATGTCCTCTACGACATTTTATTTCCTGATCCTGGTATTCTAAAATCATTCTGATTAACATACTTCAATATGAACAAGTGTGAGGTTAAGGGATCTCTTGCAAATGATTACCTATGTTACGGTACCTGTGTTATAATCACAAAATGAATAATAAACTAAACTAACCTAACCTAACCGCAGATATGCACTGTGTTAAAGGCAGCAGGTCACAAAACGCCAACACTGCTTTCTTCTGGGAACTTCAGAAATGTTATGAGTGATCCTAGAAATAGTTGTAAGTTGTAGGCTAAATAATGAATACAATGTCTCTACTTTTGATCCATATGATATAGTTTGTTTGGTTCGCCCCACTAGCTAACTTAATTCTTCTAAAAGTATTCTATATAATGTGTAACTTAAGTACCGTCTAAGTAACTGAGCTTTTAGTTGGACGTTAATACACCGAGTAAACTCACTCACCCACTATGAAACCTTAAACAGTATTTAAGAGGTGTCTGGTTTGTATAAAGTTTAATGGCTGTCAAAAAACATACGGTTTATACAAAGCCGAAAAATTACAAATTTAACGGGTTGTAGGCTATTATGGACAATAGGTAAGTAAGTAATCATTAAGAGTTGAAAAAAGGTTGTACTTTTCTGAGACTGCAATATCATGATGATTGTCCAAAATATCCCTCAATCCCATTTGATCCTACGGGACCCTTTAATATCCTTTAATAACGGGAAACCCTCCGAAAATGGGCGGAGGGCGTCTGGATAAAAGATGACAGTACGATAATGTTAAAAGGGGTTGATATTATGGTTATAATGTAATATTTTAGTACCAATTTTTATTCAATGTCACCATTAAGGGGGCACTCCACCATAAAAAAGTTTTGTTTACTTTTAAAGCAAACATAATAATCTTTTTTTTATATATGAGTGTTGGTTATAGGCTCGGATGAAATATAAATGGATCGTACCTTGCAATGCTAAGAAGAGCTGAAAACCATGCCTTCATAAAGCCCGCTGGGTGGCAAAAGAGTCTATATCCACGAGACCCCGATGTCAGACGACCGAACAACGCTTCGCTCAAACTGACATCCAACCTACAAAAAACTGAAATAATAATTTTATCATTACATTGAATTTTAGAACTTGAAACGGTGAATCAAACAGCAAGCATTAAAATTTTTAAGAAGTAATGTAAATATTTGTAATTATTAGTTAAACACGGAATATGTTTAGTTCAGATCGAGAATGAGGTAAAAAAAAATAGTAAGCAAGGACATATTTTATTTGGTGGTCAGGTAAAAACTGTCAGCGGGAAAGTTGTAGATAGCATTCCGAAGATTATTTTTTATTCGTAAAATGTTTTTGTAGGACAAATCGTTATCGGGTCAGATTGTGTTGAAGAGCGAATTTTGTGGAATTATGCGCGCCTCCACGAAATCCGCTCTATGAGGAAGTCCAAACTGAATTTGAGGAGCAGAAGTACTTGGAAAGAATGAATGATCTAGACTGTCGTATTCAATTAATGTGGTGCTATTTATTTATTGTTTCTATTGTTTCCCTTTATTATTAATAATACCAGTAACTAATTTGTAATCAGACAACCAAAGTAATTGTTTTATTACAAACAATTTACAAGAGCAGCAATTATCAACTGTAGCGACAAGGTTTAATAATGTAGTTGTTTCGTTTATTCAATTATTTCGGTTTTACTAAACTGTTTTATCAGTTGGCAGCTGAGCAATTTGTTATATATGAAGACAGTACCTATGTAACATTATACCTATGATGACGATATCTATGTAAAAACAACAGTACCTCTAATAACTACTAGATTTTGTTTAAACTACAATTGTTCATGCAACAAAACTATGTTTTCTTTTACAAATAAAAAATACCGATAGAAATGTTGGCATTTTTACTGTCTATTTAAAAAAGTTTTAATCACCCATAGTGTTAGCAGCTGGCCTTATAGTCTCAATAGATGTAACGTTGCGGGGCACAAATTCCAATATTTTAAAGATAAACATTTATTTTTTATTTTATTTCATAAATCAAAATTACAGTATTTGATTTTTCAGAGCTTTGTCTTTTCGTTAGAGTAAGTTTTAACCTATTTAAATATTAACAGTCCCTCACATCGAGTCATAATTAAAGTAATGTTATGCCGCGTGAAGTATAATGTCATTTAAAGGAAAAAGTAATGATCTCATTGAACTTCAACAATAACAAATTTATACCATTAGATTCTGTGTAGAAGTTATTCTTTCCTTTTATAAAACTTTTAATCGATTAGAGGGTTACTTGACGGTCATAGCGAATCATAAGTGAAGTTAATGTAACACGGTGAGGCGGCCGGCTGGCTTGGGTCTTTTTGCTACCCAGCGGCCTCGGGTCTTTTTGCCACCCAGCGGCCTCGGGGACCGGCACGGTTTCCATCCATTGAGAGCGCTATCCATTTACACTTCATCCGAGGTTATAGGCGACTTTTTCTATAGGTTTTGGACTTTCTACCCCTTCTCCTCCCCGGGGGATTAATTTTTACGGATTAAACTAGAATTCATTGTGGCAGAGACAACTCAAGTTATACTTCAGGTAGCCTCATATTTCTTTTTTCTTTTTTAAATGGACGTTCCATTCTACAATCAGTGGTATGGATAGTAAATTATACCTATATAATATTTCTATAACAAATATTTGATCTACTTTTTTTATTACAAATCTTAGTAAAATCTTCTTATAATAATTTTTTTTAATCTTTATTAAAGGAAATAATGTATACCCATATTACAGGTTGTACAATGACATGTCCTCTTCAAAATAAAACAAAAATTATGAGGCTATGTCAAATACAACTTGAGTTATGTCCGCCACAGTCAATGAAAACGTGTGAAAAACAAACTTTCGGAAAACGGCCTAGAAAAAGACAACATTATATATGTATACATATTACACATATTTGTTGTCCTGCCTTTATTAATTCCATCAAAACTCACCATCATTATATGTTAGACCTTTTTTCAATTTTATTTTATCAATTATTTTATTTTGTTATTTATTAAAATTGTTTGTTATTTATTACTAGCTGGCCCGACAGACGTTGTCCTCTCCTAATGTCATTGAATTTGTTTAATATCAAATACTCGTTCATTTTCAATATGAGCTCATTTGCTTCGCTCACTCGCCTATCGAAAAAAAAGTTTAGTCCTATTCTCAGACCTACCGAATATAAACAAAAAATTTCATAAGAATCGGTCAAGCCGTTTCAGAGGAGTTTTGTTACAAACACTGTGACATGAGAATTTTATATATGTACCGTATTAGATAGGCCTATATTATTTTCATATTTTATATTATGAAATATTTTTGTATTATGTTATTATGTATTTTATATTGTTAAATATTGTATATTTTATTTTATATTGTAAAATATTTTATATTTATTTTTATATTACTTTTTATATTTTTTTATTTTTGTTAAGGGCCTAATTTATATATTTTTAAATTTTAATTTTGATTTTTGATATCATCACATATAATAAGATGGTTCTGTTTAAAACCTATAAAAATCAATTTAATGTCGTTTATATTGCTGACGAACAACTCTTGCGCTGGATGCTAGCCTGAAATATGTGTAAGCGTTTCGTTTCTAGATAAAATAAACTAATTATAAGCATGTTACCTATACTTATTATATATGAAATTGTTCAAAAAGCACAAGGAACAAACCTCGGCGAAACAAAAAAAAATGTATTAGCGTCACCGATTGGAGCCGCACGATCACGTGATCTATCCGAGCGATGCAAAGTGGAACTATGAATTTCCCGATTCTCTTGAAATATCAAATCGATTAAATATGGTACTGCTGTATTTTATGAGGCTTACAGTAGCAGCTTTGTCATAGACTCTAACTTAATTTTGCCATTAATGTTACCGTATTATATTTTTAAGTCTCAGATACAGTAACAAAAACCAGTGATTTCACAAGCGAAGATCGAAGATAGCTTCAGTGCATTTTTTGTTATCTTTTCTATACCGTAATGATAATCTACTTTTTTTTCTGTAGCCTCAAACGATTACATCACAGATTAGGTTATATTCCCAAGGCAGAACAACGGGTGACAGTGTGACATTGTCGCTGAAAGAAAGCGAGAGATGTAGAAAGATCAGTTACATCAAATTACGGCTGCAGACAAATCATCAATATGGATTGACCCAATGTGTCAATAAAGTTAGCTTATAGCTGCAGAAAAATGCTCCATTCTTAAAAAAAAACTATCGAGAATTATATAAATTCATACAGGTTAACATAATATTGTAACCCTAAGAGTTGCATAGTCTAAATTTAGAGGCAGAAATACGATCTGCGAATGTAGACAATTACTTGTACAATGAATGAGCTGTTGCTGGCTGGAAGTGAGCGAAGTCGATACCTATCGTATCGTGTCGCAATCTAGTGATATGACAAAGTGTGATACAATATCGCGATGTTGTATTTGGGAAACATTGGTATATATCGTCCATGTTAGCGAATTTCCCCTATAGGGAAGAAGCTATTACCGTAGGTCTCATGGTAAGACTTAAGCCCGAGACCAAGAAAACTTTTCATTTAGAGGTCCCCAGATGCCAAAAACACCATTCGTTCAAATTTTTATATACCGTATATATTTATATATAGTATATATTTTTATATATACATATATATATATAACACAGAAAAACATACCTGAAGGTTAATACAAAATCACATAAAACCAAAATTATCTACAAAACAGTTTATATTTCGGTTTACACCATCTTCAGAACTTGATACAAAATTAAATAACCTACATATTTGATAACAACTAACTGAGTATCATGTGTTGTAAATCTTATCAGAAATCATATGTTTTTAAACCAGTAAATTTGTACATCTATATATATTAAACAATTAGAGCTTTGTGTGACTTCTTTATGTTTAACGAATGTTTAGGCCTTTTGGGCACTTTGATTCGGTCACTAGTTGGCATGCCTGTTCGAGACTTCTAAGTGACGACACACTGAACCTTTTGGTGATTTGTCTAATTGGCTTGACTTGATATGTATTTTCGAAACTGTCACCGTGTTTCTTTCCGTGTGTCACTAGGGGTTTGGTCTCATCCTGATGCTTGTATGCAAACCGGTGACCCGTCATCCTTACTCTTAGTGTGCTTGTTGTAGAGCCAATATAATCTTTAGTGACTCAAAAAATATTGTATACCAAATAAAATGTAAGAAATGCCCTAAATAAAAAGTTTTCACGACAGTTTTTTTTTTTAGGAGTTATGGATGAACCATCTTCACAGTGAAAATGGTAGTGTTTTAACAATTTTTAAAAAATATTTCTAACAACTAATCAGGCACTTTATGAACAGGGGGTGGTAGATAATGTTATTATCTTTGAATTTAAATCATAAAATAAAAAATTTTCACGACAGTTTTTTTTATGAGTTATGGATGGACCATCTTCACAGTGAAAATGGTAGTGTTTTAACAATTTCTAAAAATTGTTTCTAACAACTAATCAGGCACTCTATGAACAGGGGGTGGTAGATAATGTTATTATCTTTCAATTTCAATCATAAAATAAAAAATTTTCACGACAGTTTTTTTTTAAGGAGTTATGGATGGACCATCTTCACAGTGAAAATGGTAGTGTTTTAACAATTTTTATAAATTATTTCTAACAACTAATCAGGCACTCTATGAACAGGGGGTGGTAGATAATGTTATTATCTTTGAATTTCAATCATAAAATAAAAAAATGTCACGACAGTTTTTTTTTTATGAGTTATGGATGGACCATCTTCACAGTGAAAATGGTAGTGTTTTAACAATTTTTAAAAATTATTTCTAACAACTAATCAGGCACTCTATGAACAGGGGGTGGTAGATAATTTTATTATCTTTCAATTTCAATCATAAAATAAAAAATTTTCACGACAGTTTTTTTTTATGAGTTATGGATGGACCATCTTCACAGTGAAAATGGTAGTGTTTTAACAATTTTTAAAAATTATTTCTAACAACTAATCAGGCACTCTATGAACAGGGGGTGGTAGATAATGTTATTATCTTTGAATTTAAATCATAAAATAAAAGATTTTCACGACAGTTTTTTTTTATGAGTTATGGATGGACCATCTTCACAGTGAAAATGGTAGTGTTTTAACAATTTTTAAAAATTATTTCTAACAACTAATCAGGCACTCTATGAACAGGGGGTGGTAGATAATGTTATTATTTTTCAATTTCAATCATAAAATAAAATATTTTCACGACAGTTTTTTTTTTATGAGTTATGGATGGACCATCGTCATTGCCATTAGATGAAACCTTAGGCAACGTTCTTCTACTTGCGGGATGTTTATTAGGCACATAATGGATTAATGAAGTACACAGAATATGTTTTAAATAATATTTATTACAATTAACACTAATAGCAGGCAAATATCATTTATTGTTTAGGTTAGTTACATATAACGGCAGGAACACTAACCCAGTGAGAGTGCGGGTGTCTGTACCCCCGCAGGAGCGGGGGTGTGCGAAAAAATAGTTTTGAGGTTAGGTTCATACTTTTGCGGCAGCCATTTTGTTTTTTCAGAACCAGCTTGGAGTGGTGACATCACAGTTTAAATACCCTGACCAATAGGAGACAAGTGATGTCACAGTTTAAATACCCTTTAAAAATCATGGATATTTCCTGGACAGTTTCACACACATCTTTATGAGAGGAGCCTTGAAAGATAAAAACAGAAGACACTTTTAATTTGTCTAGATAAGTAAAGAAACTTTATTGAGTAAGTCCCTGGCCTAGTGGTCAAGGCGACAGACTCCGGAACCATGGTAGCGGCCCTGTCGTGGTTTCGAATCCCAGCCCTGGCATGTCAATTTTATCAGTAGCCTACTGTTCAACTCTTACTCTAACGGCTCACTCCTTTCTTTGCTTGATACAATCCACAAATATATGTATAGTCTACCAGGACAGGCAAAGTAAAGCAAAAAGAGGCTGCCAAACTCTTTAAAATAATTTCAAAAATGTGTTTTTACCACGTAAGGTATCGTTGTTTCCAGTAAACCAAATCTGACGTGAACGTAAAATTTGACATAGGCCTACACATTAAAAGTAGTAACAAATGGCAAAAATGGCTTATCCGCGCAAAATTCCTCTTGAACTAGTTATAAAATAATGAAAGAAACAGATTAAAACCACTTTTACAAAAATCCAAGAGTTTACTATAAACTGAATAATTACCGAAAGATATGAATTTGTAACTAACACCGACTTACGTGAGTGAACTGCAATGATATTATTTTAGTAAATGCTTCTTTCTTATCAGTGGATAAACAACTTAAAAATGCTAAACTTGAAAACTTAATGTAAACTGAATGACCATAAGGTTTAATTAAACATTACCTTACGGTGAACTTATTACTTTTACTTTATTTTAATTAACAAACATAACCTCAACCTCAATCCCTACACCAAACAAACTGTAATTTGGATTAAAACTCAACTGATTAGTTTTAATTTCGTATTAAAGTGAACCATTTCAAAGATATTGGAACAGAATTGCATATTGGATCCACTAAAAGTACAATTGCCAAATAAAACCAATACCAATTTGCTTGTTGACAACTGACACAATGACACTCACCCGTTACCTAAATAAACGGTATCAGGAAACTGACACATACTTTCTCCCTTTTAGCCCAACTTTAATGAATAAATTATTTTGTATTTACTAAATATAGAATACAAAGCACGGTAGAATGTACAGAAAATCTTGTAAACAAGTTGTTTTAAAAAACATCCACCCAAATCCCTGCTTTGGAGGCACTACAGGATCCATTGCTACACTCGGGGTTTTAAGAGGGGAAATGCCCCCTATTCCCCCCCCCCAGGGATATTAAGGGGCAACATATTTCGAATTAACTCTGTTGGTCAATGCTTAATTGACAAGCATATCAAGTTTGAATGAAATTGATAAGTAAATAAGAGAGAAATGGTAATTTTTGTATTCCCCATAAGAATAACATTGAACAACGTACTGCGTTTACCGCTAAATGAAAATTTCAATTTTCTCCGAAACCAGCAATCGTAGAATAGTAATTCAAAATACTAAATTATTTAGTTTTTTGAGCCCTTTTTAATGGTGAATAGTAATATTTTTTTATATTTATGTATTTTTATGAAAAATCCAAAAAACTTAATTTTGGATGTTTTAAGACCCGTAATTTCTGAACCCGAATTTTTACAGTAGTGCGGGTGGTGTCATTTTGTTTGAAAACTAAAGTTCTACAAACGACTAAAGTTTAATCAAAATCGTTAGAGCCGTTTTTCAGAAATTTGGATTTTTCATGTTTTTTGGCGGTTTTTGGGGGATAATTACCCTTAAAAATCAAAAATTCAAAAAAATGAAAAAAACGCCTGGAGATGTCGTGGATTAGTACCTACATACCAAATTTCATCCAAATCGGCCCATTGGTTAGGGCTCTAGCTCTGTACACATCCACACAGACACACACACACACACACACGGACACACACACACACACACACAGACAGACATCACGTAAAAACCACTTTTTTGGGTTCAGGGAGCACCAAAACGAATATTTCCACTAACAACTCAAATTCAAAAATTTTGACGAAAACAATACTTTCTCCATATACTATGTATAGAGGGAGAAAGTAAAAATATTTTTGACAGAGGCTACGTAAACGTCCGATGTGAGCCGCTACTGTTCACGTCCGTTCGAAATAATGCACCGTAAGTCACTTTTCCTGTGATTTTTAAAAGAAATTGAGAGCCAGAAATACTCCAAACCTAACCTAACATAACCTAACGTAACCCAATCTAACCTAATCTAACCTAACCTAAGCGGTAGCGAAGTGAATTTGCCCTTATTTTGGACGTGTACGTAGTCACTAAGTCACTTCGAATATTTTTCTTAACTTTCCCAAATCAGCGATCAGCGTTAGCGTGTTATCTATCACAAAGATAAAAGAAATAAAGACACTATTGCAATGAGCAAAGTTGAAGGGCGAGGCATTGATTATACTGTACATTGATGTATATTCAAAGGTTGAACAATATGCATGTCAGTCCCAGACATGATCGAATTTAGAATTTGTAGGCCAAAGATAGTGTAGCTTAATGAGTTAAAATATAATAACAGGAGTCACTACTCAGCGGCAAACAAACCTTCAAAAAGCGTGCCGTCATATTTCGTATTTTGGTCTGTTGTGGTGTCATCTTGGTAGGACGCTGTCATTCGACCTTGTTTACAACACTATTTCCAAAGCTACATCACAAGGGTATTTCATTTAACTCAAATAATAATTTTGATTCAAATTAAACAACCGAATTCCATCTAAACTATTTCTCAAGATTATAAAGTTAAGTTTAACACCAAGTTTCACCTAACATACGAACAGATATTAATAGTTAAATACTTTAAATATAAAATTTTTTCGTTGAGTCAGTTGCGAGATTTTGATATCGTCCCACCAGATCAATTACTTCCAACATAACGGAGCTAGTATGGGTTTTCACGACGGCACCCTTTTTTAACACAGAGTAGTGACTCCAGATTTATAGAGCTCATTGGTGTTGCCTTGGTAGGTCTCTACACTTATGTTGCTGTGCGGGCGCCCTTACCGCCCCCCACTCAGGTCAGCGACCTCTTTTTTGTGTGTGGAGTTGGTTTTTAGTATGTGATTTTAGTTTGGTCCTAAACTTGTGCTTATGTAGCTTAGGGGTCGTTTAGGAGGTATTGGTCGTACACATATTACGTCAAACTATTTTCGGCCTCTAACAACCCTCCTCCCCCGTCAACTGCGTCACCCTAGTTATGACTTCCCCTCTTCAGTGTCACGCGTCACTCTCTAAAATAAAATATGTTTTACAATTTTGTCTTCATTATTCGGTTTAATATGTTTAATTTAGTACATTAGAAGATAAAAGGATTACATGCCAATAGTAGAGGAGGGATCACAAGATTTACAGTAATTTTTGCATAGAATGCATAATTTTAGCGAATTTCCCCTATAGGGAAGAAGCTATTACCGTAGGTGGCATGGTAAGACTTAAGCCCGAGACCATGATAACTTTTCGTTTTGAGATCCCCAGATGCCAAAAACACTATTCGTTCAAATTTATATATATGTATATATATATATATATATATATATATATATATATATATATATATATATATATATATATATATATATATATATATATATATATATGTGTGTGTGTGTGTGTGTGTGTGTGTGTGTGTGTGTGTGTGTGTGTGTGTGTATGTCCGTTACCGCGATAACTTTTGAAAGAAACACCCGATTTTAATTAAATTTGGCACAAATGTGGAGAGTAGCATTTATGACTTTAAGTTTGAAAACCAGATCGATCGCACTATGGGAAGGGGGTTTTATGGGGGTTTACAATTTAAAAAAAATCGGTTTTTTGCAAATTTGACCCCAAAACATTAAAAAACTCAATTTTGATTATAACCATTTTATAGAGCTTAAAAAACAAATAATTTAGTATTTTGAATCATTAACCTAGGTTGAGTGGTTGCGGAGAAAATCCAAAAATATTTCCCATGTTAATCTTATGGGAAAAAGGTTTTTAGATTTTTCTCAGATAGTTTTACTAAAAAATTCACATTTATGTTTATTAATGTGTTTCGCTCAACAAAACAAACATTTTGGTGTTTTAATCGTTGTTCTACGTCCAACCGTTGCAGAGATATTCAAAGTGCTAAACACAGTATGTTGTCCAATGTTATCCTTATGGAGAATAAATAAAATTCTATATCTCGATTATTAATGAATGTATATTGATGAAACTTGGTATGTGGCTTCAACTAGTTGTGGTATATTAGCACAAAAAACAAGTTTTTTGTTGATAGTCCCCGTAGCAGCAAACCTGCATACTCGGCCCCCATGTTATTCATATGGAGAATAAGTAAAGTTGTATATCTCCCTTAATTATATGAACCTACATTAAGATAACTTGGTATGTAGCTTCACCTGGTTGAGTTGTATTGATCATTGCAAATTAAACATTACTTATCTTCCTCGTTGCAGCAAACCTGCGTCCTCAACCCTAATGTTATTCTAATGGAGAATAAATAAAATGCTATATACCACTTATTTATGGATGTTGTTTTGTGAAACTTGGTAAATAGCTCTATGTAGTAGTGAGTCACATATATATGCATTGGAAATTCGCTGAGTACGCAGGTTTGCTGCGACGGGGGTATTTGCCATTGGCTTCCTCAAGATAAACCAAAAATTCTAATTTTTTGTATTTTCCCCTAATTAAGTTTTTACTTAATTTTTTCATTACTGCACATTCTTTGGTTGTAGTCAAATGGTATTTGATTATAGACTCTAAATATTACTGAGCATAAGTGCGTAAGTGATGAGTGTTTGAAAGTGTGACGCTAGGTAATATAACCACCCTCCCCTCTGTCACGCTGTGTCACGCACAGCCAGACCCCCTCTCCCCTGGAACCTGAAAAACACCTGGAACCTGGAATCTGGTGACATGATGTGTGCTTTAATCCGGCCCTGTGGTCAGTTATTGCATGTCATAGTCAGTCAGTAACAATATCATTCAAATCGCGAAGTTACATTTTGCTTGGTTTGTAAGCCTGTCGTTTACAACTTTTTACCAGAAACATAATACAATACTTTACTTTAGGCTTCATAGAATGGTAACTTAGCCAGCCTTAAAGCACAATGACTAAAAAACTTTTACTATTCAGGATTCAGGGGTGATTTTGAATGTTAGGAATGTTAGGAGTTAGCTTTCCCCGAAGTACAATTTCGGTGTTATTTTGCCAGATTTAGTCTAGAGTCTAGATAGGCTCTTGTGATAACGGTATTGTGAATTTGAGTTATTTACAATGAATTATAAAATAGCGATACACTAGTCTATTTTAGCCTAAATGTTTCATAAGCGGCCACGAACTAGGATGCAATATATTATCGATCTTAAACATTCGTTGCATTTAATTGCATTTTAAATCGAACTTTAACCTAAATAACACAAATACCCAAACATTCCAGTCCTCATGGCTTGTGATAAAACGGTCTCTGAAAACTGGGATTTAGAGGGATGATGTAAGTTACAAATATATTTTAATGAAACATTTAACAAGTAACAAGCAAACGAAAACTAAAATTTAAAAAAAATCTTACAATAAATAATAATGAAACGTATAACAAAGCTAAAACTTATCTTTGCCATGGTTCCGTTCATTCAATTCATGAAAGCAGCCCATAAAGTTTACCCTAACAAAGATAACTTAAGTTTTAGCTTCGTATATGCTTCTGTATTATTTTTCGTTTGTTTGTTTGTTTGTTCGTTGTTTTTTAGTGAATTTCCTTTGGAAAGTGAACTATTAGCATGACCCACACGGTGAAACTTAAGCCCGGGACCACCATAGAAGTTCCTAACGTGACCCCCTGAACACGTTTTGGAGGGTCGTTCAAAATTTTATATATATATATATATAAGTAGGGGGCCATAGCCGATTCAAAACCAGCACAGGCGAAAGTGAGGATGTGAGGATGCAAGGTCACCCCCCCCCATGACGTCATCCCCCCCCATGACGTCATCCCCCCCCCTGACGTCATCCCCCCCCTGACGTCATCCCCCCCCCGTCTGCAACATTTTTCGTGATGAGGAAAAAACTTTCAAAAATTAATAACTAGCCTATTTACTCACCGATTCCCACGGGACTTTTTCCAGAATGTAGGCCTATCCCAGAGGAAGCGAATGACGTAAGAACCCCATAGATCCGCCATTAAACAAGGTCGCTATTAATTTTTAAACGCGTTTTCCTTATGGGATCTCAGCTGTTTACCGACCGATTTTGATGAAATTTCACCACATGTCGGGCGGCGGCCTAAGTAAACCATCCTTTAAAGAAAATTGAAAATCCCCCGTTAAACAGGCCCGCTATTAATTTATAACCGCGTTTTCCTTATGGGATCTCAGCTGTTTACCGACCGATTTTGACGAAACTTCACCACATGCCGGGCGACGGCCTAAGTAAACCATCCCTTAAAGAAAATTGAGAATCCACCGTTAAACAGGCCCGCTATTAATTTTTAAACGCGTTTTCCTCATGAGATCTTGGCTGTTTACTCATCAGCGGTCTTCCAGACCCATCACGATGGTTCAAAACCAGCAAAGGCATGGTGAGGATGCAAGTTCCCCCCCCCCCCCCGATGAGCGGCTCCGCGGAGTCACGTGTCGAGGCGCGTGCTAGGGCCTACGTGACCGCCCGGGGTTGTTTACTCATTAGCGACTTTCCCTCACTCCTCCGGCGAGACCTCCTCCCGACCGGAGTGTTATTTATAAGCGCGTCCTCGAGGGTTTCATCAGTTTGTCTTTGGAGCTCTTACTGCGCGGACGAAGTATTGCTGTCTCCGAGATACACTTTACAACCTGTGCTTGTGCGACTGTGTGGAGTTTTCTCTTTGGATATCTTAAAATGTAAGTAACATTTAATTTATCTTTTCATCAGCCGATTTACCAATGCTCTAAATCCCAATTAGCTAAAATTAATATTTAATATTTTATATATCACAGTGGAAAATAAAATTTGGTTTTGCTTAGTAGAATTATAGACGAGATTAAAATCGCCATGTGCGAGCGAAACAAAGATAAAGGTGTGTAACAGTGTTAGGAATGTTATAGGAGCTATTCTTGTAATTTATTTCTGTCTACTATTAGAAGGGCTACTATGTTGCAGATGGCTGTTCCTCGTATGTGTGAGGTCTGCGGTCGCGTCTTCGCGAACGCTGGAAACCTGGCTCGTCACACGGCAGCCGCTCACAGGGACCGCCATTTCGACTGCGACGTCTGCGGGCGACGCTTCAGGCGAAGCGACAACCTGCGACGCCACCTCGCAGCAGTTCATCCTCCCACTCCTCACGACCAAGCGCCAGGTACGGTTTTAGGTTAAATAGGAAACCGCCAGTAGATTTGTTAAGCATTTCTCCGATATCCTCATCCACAGTTCCTCACCCTTGTATTACTGGACTCAAACTGGCGATTGAGATGAGGAAGAGGTCGCCAGTCCTATATGCAGTTCCTCACGATCAAGCGTCAGGCACGGTTTTTTTACGTTAAACAAGAAACCGTCAGTACTAATGACTTGTTTTTGAGAGAGAGTAAACGGCTTTAGCCGAGTAAACAGATTCAAGTAGTAAACAAGGGGCTGCCAGCCTCTGTTCAGTTCCTCACCCTTGTATTACTGGGCTCAAACTGGCGTTCAAGATGAGGAAGAGGTCGTCAGGCCTCTGTGCAATTCCTCACCCTTGTATATACTGGGCTCAAACTGGCAATTGAGATGAGGAAGAGGTCGCCAGTCCTCTGTGCAGTTCCTCACGATCAAGCGTCAGGCACGGTTTTTACGTTAAACAAGAAACCGTCAGTACTAATGATTTGTTTTCGAGAGAGTAAACGGCTTTAGTCGAGTAAACAGATTCAAGTAGTAAACAAGGGGCTGTCAGCCTATGGTCAGTTCCTCACCCTTGTATTACTAGGCTCAAACTGACGTTCGAGATGAGGAAGAGGTCGCCAGGCCTCTGTGCAATTCCTCACCCTTGTTTATACTGGGCTCAAACTGGTGAACGAGATGAGGAAGAGGTCGCCAGTTCCTCACCCTCATGTTTATCGAGGTAACTAATAGGACTTGTTTTCCTGTTCGCAGGCCGTCCATGCCTGTTGTGCTCCGTCGCCCTGGCGAGCCCCGAGGATCTTCACCACCACATGGAAGCGGTCCACGGTGCGATCCCGTCAGCTTCGACCTCCTCCACCGCAACACCACCCCTCAGAGACCCACGGCCCGAGTGCAACGCGTGCGGGCGGCGATTCGCCCGCGAGGACCTGCTCCGGCGTCACGTGCAGCTGGTGCACGCCAACAGGGTCCGCTGTCCCGAGTGCGGCGCCCTTTTCCGCAGGGCTGCTTATCTCCAGCAGCACGTGGCGAGCGCCCACCGCGGCATGAGGTTCGCGTGCGCCTACTGCGACCGAGGCTTCACCCGGCGCTACAACCGGGACAAGCACGAGGCTGAAAACTGCCCCGTCGTGAGGAACCTCGTTGTGGACGAGATGCCGCACCTGCCCGTCCTATCACCCGAGCCCCGGCCCGGTCGTGAGCCTCGACCCAGCCACGAGCCCCAGCCCGGACCCAGCCACGAGCCTCGACCCAGCCACGAGCCCCAGCCCGGACCCAGCCACGAGCCCCAGCCCGGACCCAGCCGCGAGCCTCGACCCAGCCGTGAGCCCCAGCCCGAACCGAGCACGGCACCTGACGGGATGGTGGGTGGGGGACTGCCCGCGTTCCGCACCATCCAACGGGGGTTCCGCGGACGCCTCCTGACCTTCGGTCTGTCCCGGCCCATGGAGGACTTCTTGTCCGTGGAGGACGCGCTGGTGCTGCTGTTCGACAGCGTCCTGGAACTGCTGGCTGACGTCAGGACCCGACACCCAAACATCAAGGTCAACATGTTCCTGGAGTGCGAATTCTCCAACGTCCACGGAGCCACCTGTCTGCGAGCCTTCAAGACGAAGAACGTGCCTCTCACCGCCGCGTCCAATTTGGAGGACTTCCTGTCGGCGTCCTTCCACAAGCTGGAGGAAGAGAAGGAGCAGTGCCTCCTAGTGGGCAGCGGGTGGAGCTATCTCCGGATACGCGACCTGGAGATCCGCGTCAATCTCTACACCCCGTTGGGAGAACGCGGAGCCCGGTTCGTCCAGCTTCCCAAGACCATCTGCGAGACGCGCGCCGTCATCAACGTGCGCAACCTCGATGACATGTGCTTCGCGTATGCCGTCCTGGCCAAGTTCGTCGCGCGACACCCGGAGAGACCCACATCGTACACACCGGACGTCATGGCTCACTATGATTGGACCGGCCTACGCTTCCCCGTGGCTGTGAAGGACATCAAGGTCTTTGAGAGGAGGAACGCCATCAGCGTCAATGTGTATGGGATCGAGCGCGCCATGGTGGGGAGACGCCCCGACGGATCGCCAAAGTTCCAGGACCGGGTGTTCCCGCTGAAGATCTGCAAGCGGGAGTTGGAGGATCACCGGGACCTGCTGTACGTGACCACCGGCAGGGACAGTCACTACGCCTACATCGCGAACGTCAGCAGGCTTGTGCGACACCAGCTGACGTCTCACGGTCACGCCATCCACGTGTGTAAGCGATGCTTCGCTCACTTTGACAACCAGCCCAACAAGCTGCAACTGTCCGGTGCCGAGCGTCTGGAGGAGCACATGCGATACTGCTACGCCAAGGCTCCCCTCCGCTTGGACTTGTCGAAGAAGCAGCAGATCCGCTTCGTCCACCCCGAGTACACTCGGCGCGAGCGCTTTTGCGTCTACGCCGACTTTGAGTGTGCTCTGCAGCCCGTCGCAGCTGACCCTGCGGAAGCACCGTCCGGCACGAGGCCTCTGCAACTGCACGTCCCATACGCCTTCGCCTATCAGATTGTGGACTCGCTCAGTCTGGAGGAGTTTGAGCCCCGCGTCTACTTCGGAGCTGACGCGTCCAAGGTCTTCATGGAAAGGTTGAAGATGGACGTGCTGATGCTGTGGGAGTTCCTATTCAGCACGAGAGCTCTACACCCTTCTCTGACCCAGCAGGAGATGGACGAGTACCTGGCGGCGACTCACTGCTACCTCTGCGGGAAGGAGTTCACGGACCAGGACGTTAAGGTGCGGGACCACAACCACGCCCCGCCTTACGAGTTCCGAGGAGCCGCTCACCGCTCGTGCAACCTCAGGTACCGGGAGCAGCGACACATCAACTGCTACTTTCACAACCTGTCCAACTACGACGCCCACTTCGTAGTGCGGGAGCTGGCCATCGACCCCGGTGATGTGGACGTGCTGGCGCACACCGAAGAGCGCTACATCGCCTTTACCAAGCGGTTTCACTTTGGTCAGCCTGGGGACAACCAACGTCAGAGCAGTTTCGCGGTGCGCTTCCTGGACACCTACAGGTTCCTGTCCATGAGCCTGGCCAACCTGGTGGCGGGACTTCCCACGGACAGGATGCGTGAGACGAGGAAGCGCTTCCCCGACGACCGGCTGTTCGACCTGGTGCGTAGGAAGGGCGTGTTCCCCTACGACTTCGTTACGTCCTACGACATGCTGTATAGGACCAGGGAGTTACCGCCCAAGGAGGCGTTCAGGAACTCCATGACCCTGGAGGACATCAAGGACGAGGAGTACGAGCACGCCCTCAACGTGTGGCGAGCCTTCGAGTGTCAGCACCTCAAGGACTACGCGGACAAGTACCTGCGATGCGACATCGCCCTGCTCACCGATGTCTTTGAGCAGTTCCGCGACACCTCGCTGGCAGAGTACGGGCTGGACCCCGCCCACTACTACACCCTGCCGTCCTACGCGTGGGACGTGATGCTCAAGACCTGCGGTGTGGAGCTGGACACGCTGCAGGACTTTGACATGTACCTGTTTGTGGAGCAGGGGATCCGAGGAGGCATCTCACAGGCCATCACCCGCTACGCCAAGGCCAACCACGACAGGTGCCCGGACTACCACCCCGACGAGCCCACGCGCTTCCTCCTGTACCTGGACGCAAACAACCTGTACGGCTGGGCCATGTCCCAGTGCCTGCCGACCGGAGACTTCGAGTGGCTCAGCCGTGAGGAAATCCAGGCGTTGGACATTGCGGCGCTGGACGCAGAGGCCGATCGAGGCTACATCTTGGAGGTGGACCTCCACTACCCCGCGCGCCTACACGACCTGCACAAGGACCTTCCCTACTGCTGCGAGACGAAGCGTCCGCCAACAGGGAAGTTCCCCAAACTGTTGACGACCCTGGACGACAAGACGCACTACATCTGTCACTACAGGGTCTTGCAGCAGGCGCTGCAAAACGGGTTGGAGCTGGTCGCGGTACATCGGGCGATCTCCTTTCGCCAGTCGCGGTGGTTGGAACCGTACATCCTGATGAACACGGAGCTGCGGAAGAGGGCCAAGACGAAGTTTGAACAGGACTTCTTCAAGCTCATGAACAACGCGGTCTTTGGCAAGACCATTGAGAATGTACGGAAGCGCCTCAACGTGAAGCTGGTGTGCACCCCGGAGAAGTTTTCCAAGTACGTCGCCAGATCCAACTTCCTGGACCGGACGTACTACACGGAGGACGTGGCCCTGGTGCATCTGTCCAAGATCAACATCGTGTTGGACAAGCCCGTCTACGTAGGCATGACAGTCCTGGAGCTGAGCAAGTGGCTCATGTACGAGTTCCTGCGCAAGATGAAGGAGCGCTACGGTGACCGCCTCACCGTGGACTATATGGACACGGACAGCTTCGTCTTTGACATCGTGTCCCAGGACGTCTATGCTGAGATGAAGGAACACCTGGACGACTTTGACACCAGCGGCTATCCGAGGTCTCACCCCTGCTACAGCCCCGTCAACGCCAAGGTCATTGGAAAGTTTAAGGACGAGTGCAACGGCCTGTCCTTATTCGAGTACCTCGGCCTGCGGTCCAAGCTGTACTTTATGGACATCGAGGACGCAGCGACAGGCGGCAGCAAGGCTCTCAAGCGGGCCAAGGGGGTGGCTAAGGGCGTTGTCAAGAACGTCCTCACCCCCGACGACTACAGAGAGTGCCTGTTTGAGGGGGTCCAAAAGCGCACCACCAACGTCCGCTTCCAGTCCCACTTACACCGGGTCTACACCGTGGAAGTGGACAAGCTGAGCCTCAGCCCGACTGATGACAAGCGGTGTGTCCTCCCCGACGGCATCCACACTCTGCCGTGGGGACACAAGGACGTCCCGCCGCTACCAGCCAGGAGAGGAGATCGACGGATGGAGGTGGATGGTGAGGAGGAGGAGGGGCAGCCCCAGGATGAAGACGAGGAAGAGGAATTCCCAGTTTAGTTTTAATATTAATTTTAAGAAAAATTTGTAAATAGTATTTGTAAGAAAATCTAATAGCTTTATGTACAGCATGAACCTGAGTTGTTTATTTCCTCCCCTTTGCTCACTCAAAAGCCGGTAGGCTCAGAAAAACTAAAGTGAAAGGCGTTATGGACCGTTTGGCCCGAGCCGTGCAGCTTAAAAAGCCCCCGCCAACCGGGGGCGGTTGGCGGCGCGTGTCGGGGGATGGCCCTGAAGGAGTTGCCCAGGAAGGAGTTGCTAAGTGGTTTGCTGACGCTCAAGGTTGCACCCTCGAATTACTCAGCGGTTTGCTGATGTCCGAGGGGTCTCGTGACGCGCCCTCTTTGGCGACCTTCACTGCCGCTTGGCGGGGGCTCAGCCAGTGACACGCGCCGCTGGTATATAAACCTGAGGTCCAGCCCCGCTGCCTCAGTTTTGCTATTTTTTTTAAATTTAGTAAGGAGAAAGGAGAAATGAAAACACAAGCTTTATCATTATGAGGCATGTATTGTACAGTAATAAGGTTACATACACATACTACAAAAACCTTACAAATTAGTTTTAAGCGAATATGGAGTGGAAGAGCCTGCGGACCAGAGCGTCGTTGGCGGCGGGAGCGGCAGGGTCGAAGAGCTGGACGTAGTCGCTGAGTGACGTGCGGAGAACAGCCCGGCAGTACAGGTAAGTGAGGCAGTAGTAGCCGCAAACAGAAGTATCGTAGCCCTGGAGTCGATACCTGTTGTAGACGTAGTGGCGGTGATGAGGATTGCGCCTCAGGAACATTTGAAAGTCGGCCTGGTATGGCGGCCTTCCGTAGCTGTCCAGGTACTCGAGTCTGTCCTCTTCCGAGCAGTAAAACGCCACCCAGTGTTCGCCTCCCTCGGTGTGTGCTACCGTGTTGGACACGATGGCGGTGAGAGGCTTGACCGGCACGTCCGGTAGTTGGTCAGAGGCGTAGACCGCAACGTTCCTCAGTCCGGGGATCCTCACCAGGCATTCTCTGATCTGGACGGTATTCATCGTGGGCGGAAGCAGCACAGGCAGCTCGAGGTGGACGGGTCTGGACTGTCGTTAGCCACGAGCCAGTCCCGCAATACTATGCAGTTATGAAGGGCGCAACGGTTGTGGGAGCTCTTATGGTGGCGACAGCGCAGGGTCCGGTAGGTGGGCGCACCGTTGAGCGACCCGCAGCCCAGATCCTCCATGTCCTGAGCGGTGGTGGCGGCGGGCTCGGTTATGAGGTGGCGTTGTACAAAGTCCCTCTTCTGCGATCCTTTGACGTAGACCAGGGGGTGGTGGATGAGGCAGGAGCGCAGCTTGTCCAGCAGGGCGACGTACGCGATGTCCCCCTGGTCCCACTCCAAGCCGTGGCAGTGGCGAGTGACCCAGACGCTCTCGCGCTGTTTCTCGGAAGTCAGGAGGTCCTTACTGAAGGGTGGGCGGGCGATGTGATGTAGGAGCAGCGTGCCGGTAGTCACGTCCACCACGCAAACCTCTTTCAGTAGAAAGTCATTATCACTGTCTTTAAAACACTGCATATCCATCACCACGCTTCCGTGATGACAGCGCGCTGGCGGCGGCTCGTTGTAGATCGGTGGCGGCACGTCCATCCCGTACGGCTGACTGAACTCGACTGAGCGCTGGCGGGAGCGCGCCTAGCGGGAAAACCTTGGGTGCGCGCGCCGCCATCACGGTTCGCGGTGACCTTGAGCGCGCGGCAACTCGTTTACCCGCCAAAGTCGACTGTGACGTTGCGATGACGGTCCACCTCCACGACGTTGTCCAACTCGGCATACACTATGCAGTTGAACGCCTCCGCCAAGGCTTCGGAGAACCCAATCTCTATGCGCAGGTTACCGTTGCGCACCAGGTTCCAGTGGCTGGATTGAGAGGCCGCCATATCAGGCGTCAGATCAAACGCCATCAGGCAGTATCCATAGGGGTATTCGTTGCGACTGACTTCATTACCACAGTCTGAGAAATTGATGCCGGTGCCAGTGTACAGCGTGTGGTAGGCGAGCACGCACAACTCATGACCGAACGTGTAATCCGGTTGAAGCGGCTTACATGGTACTTGCTCACCGTCTATGTACAGCGCGAAGAAGTTCACGTGGCTGTGGGTGAAGTTGAACGGGTTCTTCTTGTAGTCCCCGTTGAACGCCTGATTGCTGACTAGGCCAACTATAACGCGTTTCGGCAGTTGACCCAGAAACACACTGTCCAGAGTCTTGCTGCTGATACCGGAGGGTAGTGTGAAGGATTTCACTTCCACGCGCGTAATGGGATATTTGGCTGTGCCCGACTCCAGCGTCCTGCTGTGAGCCAACAGCACGCTCGGGTTGATCTTACAGAGGCGCATAAACAGGTTGACTTCGGCGATGTCCACTTTATAGTCTGTCACGGTTTTGGACATGATGGAGAATGAGTTCTTTGACCTGATCAGGCGAAAGCGCATCTCCACACCATTTAACATGAACTTCTCCTGGTTGCACAGGTCAACGTGCAGATGTCCGACCATGTCCGCGTACCGGCTGGCCTTGACAAACTCCCTCCGGTTCTTGAGCCCGGCATTATCCTCCTCAGTATTGTCCATGTACCCGGCATAGTCCTCGTAGAACAACTCCGCGGTGAGGTGCGATGTCTTGGCATCACCGCCATAGGACAACAGGTTCTCCAGGTAGGCGCGATAGGCGTACGTGTTGTTCTGAGGAGACACCAGTTTGTTGTTCAGGTACAGGTCCACTTGACTGAACAGCGAGTGCAGCCAGTTGTTAATCGGACCCACCTCTTTTATCGCTTGATCACCCGTTACAGCGCTTCCATTAGCCGTTCTAATGGTAGCCTTCACATGCAGTAGCGTCTGTGACAGATCCGTGTACTCGTCCCCGTGACCCGGAACTATGAACTCAACGGGTGAGTCGTCTGTCAGGGAGGAGATGGGCTTGTACTGCACCCATTTACCGCTCTCTATACTGGTCTGCGTGGGCGGTAGCGAGAACAGGTCCAACTCGGTCTTGACACACTCGCACGACTTCTGATGTAGAAACGCCATTATCCAAAAATGTCCTTCACGGTACTCTTGCTCTTCTTGCTTCTCCTCTTCTTAGCGACACGTTTTGTGGGCTTCCTCTTGGGGGCAGCGCTCTTCTTCCTCGCTCCGAGGAGTTTCGCTAGAGACTGAGGAGTAACCTGCTGTACACGCCTCTTCTTATAGGCACCACCACCGCTCAGCACGCGATCCAGTTTTTCATCGGCCCTGCGTTTCAGCGACCCGGTAAACTGCCTGAGTCGGGCGTTGGCTGCGACTCGGGGGTTGGCTGTGCCCGCCGCCACGTCGCCCAAGAAGCCCACACCGGACCTCAGCGCCTCCTTGCCCAGCGCCGATGCGCCGGATCTGATCAACGGGACCACTGTACGCATCAGCCCGCCTAGGAAACTGCCGATGCCATGACCGCGTTGGAAAGCGGCTCCTCTGAATACGGAGGATACGCCATGGCCCGCCTGCTGGTGGCGGTAATACGCCAGATAGGGATCGCTCGGATTCATTGCCGCTGCCTCTCTTTCCTGAAATGAAGCTTCATGCACGTGGTCCCGAAGTGGAATGGCAAGTGTCGCCCTTGGTTGTCCCTTAAATCGATTTCCACGCTCTCGAATGAGGTTTTAATCACCGGCACGTAGTGCGGGTCTATTATATACACTGTCGTGTTGGCACCGTACGTGTAATTCCTGATGTCGATGTTGAGGATCTTCAGTAGTGGCGCCACAGCGTCGCCCACCAGTTGGGGTTCCACCAGGTCGCAATACACGTACATGTGTGATGGTAGACCGGCGAAGAGGTTAGTCGGCCTCACGGACCTGTGACGCTTGACGATATCCGTATCCACCTCGTAGCCAAACTGTAGCGCCAAACTGGGGCTCAGTTTGAGGCTCTGAACGGCTGAAGACGTCGACATCAATTCCACCCTGGAGGACCTCTCGTCATACGAGAAGGTGCACAGGTTACTCTTCATTTGAGGGTGGTTGTTGATTGCGTGCACGAGTTCCTCGGTACTACTGTAATTGCCCGGCTCCACTTTGATTAACAACTTGTCCACCACGGCCAACCCGCCTTTCGAGTCCCTCATTCCCAGCACTAGTTTGATGTAGGTTCCCTCACCGACGGTCAGAAAAGAGAAGGGGTAGTGCGCCTCCGCCAGAGCGACCTCCCACTCGCCGTCTGACAGATCAACGGTCGAGGGTAGAAGGGTCGTGTAGTTTGTCACCATGTTGTTGGGATAGTACTTCATTGAACTGTTACTGGGCAACGTCAGGTAAAACTGGTCGTGCCTCGTCATCGCAGCTTTTGCACTTCATATGCAGGTACCCACGAGTTGAAGTCCTCTCCGTAACCGACCCACTTGACTAGGTAGCGCTTACTGGAGCCTCGCCCTTTAGTGTCCAGTATTTTATCTATTTGGTACAGGCGGTCCGGGGCCATCGTTACCTTTTGCATCTCATGCTCGTAGAAGCGCCCTTCCAGCGGCGTCCCGTTCAGGTCTCGCAGCACGTACAATGGTAGAGGATGCGACCCGTATACGTGATCCACCACAAACAGCTCTTTACTCCAGTTGGTCTCATAACCTTTGGCGAACGTGCCCTTCTCCTTGGCTATGCGCACCGTGTCACCAGGCTCGAACCTGGGCTTGTGTCGCCGGATCGCCTTTCCATACATGTGACGCCACACCTTGTACACCGTTTGACCATCGCCGCTGTCCGTGTCCACGGGTCGTAGGCCACCCAGGCTCTTGTGCGGGCTGCGGTTGTAGGCGTCCACAAGCCTGTCCAACACGTCCACGTAGCGATACGTGTTTTTGTAGGTCAGGTAGCGCCACATGCGGTTCTTGAGCGTGCGGTTGACTCGCTCCACCACCGCCGCCTTCACGTCGGGGTTCTGCGTGGTGAAGTAGTTGACACCGTGACTCTTGAACACTCGCTTGGTCGCGGCCCCGGTGAACTCCGTCCCCTTGTCGGTCTGTAGGCAGCGAGGAGTCGCCTCAGCGAATATCCTCTCGAACGCAGCAGCCACCTCAGGCCCGCTTTTCCTCTTCAGCGGTACCACGAACAGCCGCTTACTGAATACGTCTATCACAGTCAGCAGGTAGTTGACTCCGTCGTTGTACCGGCTCAGGCCGCGCATGTCGTTCAGGTCCGCCTGCCACAGCTCCCGAGGCCCGAACACGACGTAGCGGTTGCGGGGAAACCGCTTGCGCGCCGGCTTGTGCAGCGTGTAGGTGTCCTGGGTGCGCAGCCAGTCGGCTACCCTACGTTTCGGTAGGCGCGCGGCTCTGGCCAGGGCGGCCACCCCGCCGAGGGAACCGGGCTGGCTCGGGTCGTAGTACAACTTCTCCATTACGGTGGGAACGGCTCCCAGTTGTCCAATGACGATTCCCGGTCGGGTTCCTCGGTTATTATCCTTCTCCTGGCTGCTGGAGGTCGCGGTCTCAGGCGGTCCAGTATCGGTGTCAACCTCGGTGAGAGGGGTGTTGAGGAGGCTGTCGTGTCTCCCCAGGGGCTCGATGCCGAGTCCAGCCCAACGCCTAAGTAACGCAACGCCGTGGGATTGCTCACGTATTCTTTGGGCACGTTCATGTCCTTCAAGGCGGCCATCACTTGATGCCAGCCGGTAGGCAATCGGTCCGCCCTTCGCGCTCTCACTATGCTGTGCGCGATGTCCACTATATTGGAATCAGGGATCTTCACCTTGTCCACATACACCACCCCACTGGCGTCCCAGGAGATGGGGCTGCCTTGACGGGTCATGAATCGCAACAAGTTGCGCGCCACCGACCTGTAGATTTTTGAGAACGATTCCACAATGTCCTCCTCCGCCGAGGCGCTAGACTCGCGCTTCATCTGACTCGGACCTCCCGTCGCTTCCTCCTCCCTCTCCTCACCCTCGATGATTGACAGACCTATGGGTTGACGTTTAGCCGCGGAAAAGTGCAGGAACCGCTGTAACACCTGCTGATATTGTTTCCATTTCTCCGTATCGTCCAGCCGCTTGTCGCTCAATATGCGATGCATCTCAGCGTCCAGGCTGGCTGGCTTATTGGCGCTACCTCCTCCTCTTGGTCCTGGTCCCGGTCCTTCTTGCAATCTCTCGATGAGCTCCTGCGGTACAACCACCATTTTCCTAGCGTACTCCATGTCCGATTAGCTTCTGCGCTAGAATGGGCAGAACAGCGTTCAACAGCAGAGGTAGGAAGATCCCTCCGCCCCGTTGGACGAGGTAGTGTCGTTTCTTGGTCCAACCCTCGCCGCGTTTCACCAGCCGTCTGAGCGCCTGTTTGTGTTTGCTCAATTTGCGTTTGAGGCAGGGAGAAAGCGGTACGTTTCCGCGTAGCACGTTATACGCGCACTCGCACAATGACTTGATGCGACTCTTGTCGCACGCTTTTAACAGGGCTTTGCGTTCTTTGGGCGTAGCGTGTATTAAGGCCCTCAGCAGCGCCGCGTCCTTCTTCACGCGGTGTGACATGATGACTGACGCTGGCGCGCGCTCGGCCTATTTATCACTTCTTCTTGGGCAGGTACACGTAGTTCACCGGGTCGTCTGGGAAAATGGCTGAACGTACGCGCATCTCCTCGGGCGTAGACTGTTTCAAGTCTATGAGTAGATAGGCGTGCGGATCACGCGTAGCGTCCGCGTAAGCCTCCTCCACAAATTTGGGGTTCTCCGGGTATACTTGACGGGCCAGGTGTTTGATCTGAGCGCGGTCCCTGGGATTCTTGAAGCACACAATGTAGTGGGCGTTCAGCGATATGTCGCGCTGGCCCTTGCCCTGATGAAACAGGTTTTGCGTGATGAAGAACACGCTCAGGTTGCGGTGGTGTGAGCCCTTGGTGAACAGGTCCGCTACGCCGGGGCCAGCCTCACGCATCATGTCATCTACGATGACTAGGGCGGGCTCGCTACCGTCATAGTCGTCCAGGTCTGGTAGGCCGGCTACGTAGCGCACGGCAGAGTCCGCACGGCTCTTACCACCGCCACTGCCATAGTGCCAAGTGATGCGGGCGAACCGCGTATCGCACATGTGGTTGGCGTGCTCTATGAAGCGAGCCACGAAGTGCGACTTGCCGCTGCCTGAGGGCCCAGCCACGATGGCGGTGAACGGATGTTTCCACCTCAAGTCCATGGCGTCTACTGACTGCCATGCACCACCACCTCGGCTCTTAAAACTAAATTCTTTTCTCGCTTTTTTTTTTTATTTTTTTTTTTATATTGATGGAAATAAGGGAATAAGGAATACCATTTATTTATACAAATTCTAGGAGAGGACTTTTACTGCCTAGAGAGCTGCTCCTCTTCACAAGGCTCATCCTCGTCCTCACGCCAACGTTATACTGCGTGATGGTGTTATCGTCCAGGACTGCAAGGTACCGCCGGGGCATGTAAATCCGGATCGGGTCGTCGCCGACAAGACCCTCCAAGGTGGCCATCACCGCCTCGCCATATGGTGTGTCCACTCGCTCAAACGAGCGAATGGGATACACCACGTTCTCCTGTAGGTCTATGATGCGGGTGTAACCCGCGGCCTTGCAGCTGTTGAGGGCTGTCCTGAGGTCCATCTTCTGGTCCGTGTTGAGCATGTCACAGCGGCTGGATGCAGAATGACCGGCTCTCGCCACCGAGTCGCCTTTTGTAGGCAACTGCGGAGGAGGTGCAGTGATGAAAACACCAACTGGCGGAGTGGAGGAGGAGTGGAGGAGGAGTGGAGGAGGAGTGGAGGAGGAGTGGAGGAGTGGAGGAGGAGTGGAGAGATGGTGGAGTGGAGGAGTGGTGAGGTTGGATATGTATCTTGAGGAACACGCTCATTCGCCTTATTACGTTATTTATTTATTTATTTTATTTTTACAATAGTATACAATAAGGAAAAGTAGGAAAGGGAAGGATCGAATTACTTAATTTATTTCATTTATTTTTTCATCTTTTTCCGCTTTTCAGGGATGGCGACAGCAGTGGCGGTGGAAACGCACCGATCCGCGATCTTCCTCCAGGTAGGCAGCGGACTGACGGTCCTGACGATTCCGTCAAATCTAGGCTCTCCCGTCTCGCTGTTGGTCAACCATAGGTTCTGCAGCCTAGTCAGCAGATCCGTCAGAATCATGCAGATCTCGTCGTCCCGCTGCTCGTCCAAATACAAGCCGCAGGCCCAAGTCGAGCGACCTCCTTGGAAAACGTTCATCTTCAGAAGGACGTTGCCATTGTTGGTCGGGTTCTTCACCGTATACTGACGCTCGCCCGCGGTCCAACTCAGTGTAGGGGAATCACCAGGCACTTCTTTATTCGCGGTCCACCCGCCGTTTGACTTCCTCTTTTTAGCCGTCCTCTGTTGTTGCTGTGGTGGTATGGGGGTGGCAGCGTTGGCGTTCTCTTCGTTGATCGCGTTCCACTCCTCCATAAAACAGCGGATTGTTCGATCCACTTCAACCGCGTTGCTCATGCCGCTGCTGTGACCGCTCGTGAAGAAGTCTCGGACGAAACTGAGACCGTGCGCCGTCGGACCTAGGGTCTATTGCACTCCTCCAGAGGCGCTCACGCCCGCCCTCTCAAACCAGGTGATGTCGGGGGGGGGGGGTGAATCCTCATGCCAAGCTTTGTCGCGAGGCAGATATATCCTCACACCAGTTGATCTCGGGGGGGGGGGGTCAGGTGAATCCTCATGCCAAGCTTTGTCGCGAGGCAGATATATCCTCACACCAGTTGATCTCGGGGGGGGGGGGGGTCAGGTGAATCCTCATGCCAAGCTTTGTCGCGAGGCAGATATATCCTCACACCAGTTGATCTCGGGGGGGGGGGGCACGCCCGATCTGTTTTGAGGAAATTTCCGACTGTTGTTGTTGTTTATCTAGGGAAAATTCTGACTGTTTATTTGTGCAATCGTCCCGCCGCCACCGTCGTCAGTCTCTCCGCAACCGCCCGACACTATGTACCCCTGCCCCTACTGTTCAAGACGCTGCAGCCGCACAGACAACCTGCTCCGACACGCGCGGAGATTTCACGGTCATGCGCCGCTGTATGACTGTTCCGTCTGCGGATCGGCCTTTCAAAGTCTGGCTGAGGCGAGGAGACACACACGAACGCACGAGGTGGCTGAGGTACGGGCGATTCTACCCACCTCGACTCCGCCCGAGCCGCAGCGACCCCCGCCGCCGCCTTACCCCTTTGTGGACGTCGCCACCGCTCCCGTTGAGGACGCCACCGCCCTTCCCCGATACCCTGAGGAGGACACCGCCGCAACCGCGCAGATGGATGAGGAAATGCGGAGGCTGGAGGAGCAAAGCGAACTCCTCCTAGCGCAATTAGAAAATGTAATTGCGGAAAAATTCGATAATAAATATACCTTTAAACCCTTTCCTTAATTACCTCTTCTATGATAAAATACACATTATAAAACTAAAAGAAATAATAGAAACGAAAGCGAGGTTTCTGGTGAAACCCTCAAGGACTCGCTTATAAATAACAGCTAATGAGGTCGCTAATGAGTCGAGGTCGCTGATGAGTAAACAGCCCCGGGCAGTCACGTAGGCCCTAGCACGCACCTCGACACGTGACTCCGCGGAGCCGCTCACCGGGGGGGGGGGGGACTTGCATCCTCACCATGCCTTTGCTGGTTTTGAACCATCGTGATGGGTCTGGAAGACCGCTGATGAGTAAACAGCCAAGATCTCATGAGGAAAACGCGTTTAAAAATTAATAGCGGGCCTGTTTAACGGTGGATTCTCAATTTTCTTTAAGGGATGGTTTACTTAGGCCGTCGCCCGGCATGTGGTGAAGTTTCGTCAAAATCGGTCGGTAAACAGCTGAGATCCCATAAGGAAAACGCGGTTATAAATTAATAGCGGGCCTGTTTAACGGGGGATTTTCAATTTTCTTTAAAGGATGGTTTACTTAGGCCGCCGCCCGACATGTGGTGAAATTTCATCAAAATCGGTCTGTAAACAGCTGAGATCCCATAAGGAAAACGCGTTTAAAAATTAATAGCGACCTTGTTTAATGGCGGATCTATGGGGTTCTTACGTCATTCGCTTCCTCTGGGATAGGCCTACATTCTGGAAAAAGTCCCGTGGGAATCGGTGAGTAAATAGGCTAGTTATTAATTTTTGAAAGTTTTTTCCTCATCACGAAAAATGTTGCAGACGGGGGGGGGATGACGGCAGGGGGGGGGATGACGTCATGGGGGGGGGATGACGTCATGGGGGGGGGGGGGTGACCTTGCATCCTCACATCCTCACTTTCGCCTGTGCTGGTTTTGAATCGGCTATGGCCCCCTACATATATATATATACAGACTAGCGGTCTCATTATGCACTAATGCACTAATGCACTCTAGCGGTCGCATTTTTTGTCCGATTTACTTCAAATTTGGTAGGGACCTTTCTTTCTATAATCTGTTGGACAAGTTCGTTGGGCAAAACAATCGGAAAATTCTAAACCCATTTTTTTGGGATTAATCTTTCAAATTTTGAGTTTTTGGGCCCAAAAAGGGTCAGAAAAGCCCCAGATGTACAATTAACGCAAGTTAAAAGATGGGAATTAGAAAGGCGAAAGTGTTAAGCCCTCTCTCGTCATTCTAGCATAAATATTTACCGAGTTATTAAAGAAAATGTGTATCGGCTAAACACAGTACGTTGTCTTATGGGGGTTTTACTCTAGAAAAGCCTGTTATTCCTTTGTTAGAGTACTTTTATTACCCCCAGCAACCTCACGCCTACTCTCAAGCCTGTCTGGACCTTCTCCTAACCTTATAATGCACAAATGTAGTGTTAAAATGTGATTCAAAATATTGAATTTTCCGAATCGATATATCGAATGTTTAAGATCGATACTATATTGCATCCGATTAGTTGGTGGCCGCTTCTGAAACTGTACCCTTAAAGCCCGGTAAATTATCATAAATTCAATCCTACAGGTAATTTGTGCCATCTAAATAATATTTGGTTTGTAGTTGTTATAATTAGGTGATGTACTAGGCCTGGTTGTTCAATACAATATCCGTCATAAATATGTGGAAGTGTATTTATAAAATGTATCAAAGCCTTTACTATGCCAGATGTGCTGTTTCAACTGAAAACGTTGCCATAGCTTAATCGTAATTTGGATACTAGGATAATAGATTTATTTGTTTTTTTGTAATAACCCTGGTCAAGCGTGGAGAGGGAAACAGGTGTGCAGTACGATAAGCGTCCACCAAAATAATTGGACTTAAAATATTGGATTACCATGATACGTTGATATTACAGATGAGAATATCGAAAATGAAATGAAAACAACCAAACCACGACAAAAACAGTGCTCTGCGGGTTTAGGTTATATTAGTTTATCACAGTTTATGTTAGTTTAAGCTAACCTATCACCATATAGCACTCACTGTAAAGTAAAACCCTTTGTGGTCGTGCATTACAAACAATTAGGCCTACAATAAAATGAGAATATAGTTGTCGGTGTATGGTAAGCCGATAATTTATATTCAATTGTTTTGGGACGCTTATATTGTACCCATAAACAGAGTAAGTTACCTTTCTCAGGAAAATGTTTAATACCTACATTCAGTGTGGTGGGCAAGGTTTTCACCTTTTCTTTAGAAACAAATTTCTGATCGGTGTTGGTGAGGTCCAACACCATGTCTTCGTCCATGAAAAAGACTACATTTACGGCTAGTCGTTGAAACAATCTTAAATAATCAGCTGAAAAACACAGTCGTGAATAAACATGATAGGCCTACCTCATCAACAACATTGCAGGTTTAGTTATCCTATTACAATACAAATTAATTATATTTATTCTAAACATAGCACTGTGTTTAAAAAATAAGCTAAGTGTAAATTCCTTTGCTAAAATGGCCCTATAAAATATTAATTTACTTTCAACATCAATAAATTGAGTCAATATGCATCCTGACGAGTGGCCAGTCGGGACTTGGGAAAAGAGCCTAAATCTGAAGTCAGGACAGTCCCGACAGAAAATATTTTGTACTGAATTCAAGTAAATCCTAGTTTTTTTTTATCTGAGTCTGTTAAAAACAATGTTAATTTATTAATGACCATGGTGTGTTGGCTAAAAGTAAGAAGTGTCCGTCACGTATGTGGGTTACCGTATGTGGTTATGTGGGATAAGTGGATAGGTGAAAACGCACTTTAAATCCGTTGTAAATAACGAGTAGCTACTGTATTCAGCCTTAAAAAAAAATACTAAAAACAGTACTAACTTACTCATATGTATCTGAAAATGATGGTAGGCCTACATGAGTTATACTATGAAAACTTCCACTTGCAAATAGTTATTTGTTGTTCACTATTTTGGTGTGTTTTGAAACCGCCCGTCAAAACTTATGGGTCGTGAACTTGTCATCTATTACCGTTGTAGACTGGTTCTTTTATTTTTTTAATTTGATGTCCCGCCAGTTCCAGTCTTGAGGAAGTAAGATAGGTAAGGTCATTTTATTTTGATGACTTGTGTTATTTATTATCATAACCTTGGAAAGAATGAATGATCTAGACTGTCGTATTCAATTAATGTGGTGCTATTTATTTATTGTTTCTATTGTTTCCCTTTATTATTAATAATACCGGTACCTAATTTGTAATCAGACAACCAAAGTAATTGTTTTATTACAAACAATTTACAAGAGCAGCAATTATCAACTGTAGCGACAAGGTTTAATAATGTAGTTGCTTCGTTTATTCAATTATTTCGGTTTTACTAAACTGTTTTATCAGTTGGCAGCTGAGCAATTTGTTATACATGAAGACAGTACCTATGTAACGTTATACCTATGATGATGTTATCTATGTAAAAACAACAGTACCTCTAATAACTACTAGATTTTGTTTAAACTACAACTGTTCATGCAACAAAACTATGTTTTCTTTTATAAATAAAAAATACCGATAGAAATGTTGCATTTTTACTGTCTATTTAAAAAAGTTTTAATCACCCATAGTGTTAGCAGCTGGCCTTATAGTCTCAATAGATGTAACGTTGCGGGGCACAAATTCCAATATTTTAAAGATAAAACGTTTATTTTTTATTTTATTTCATAAATCAAAATTACAGCATTTAATTTTTCAGAGCTTTGTCTTTTCGTTAGAGTAAGTTTTAACCTATTTAAATATTAACAGTCCCTTACATTTAGTCATAATTAAAGTAATGTTACGCCGCGTGAAATATAATTTCATTTAAAGGAAAAAAGTAATGATCTCATTGAACTTCAACTATAATAAATTTATACCATTAGATTCTGTGTAGAAGTTATTCTTTCCTTTTATAAAACTTTTAATCGATTAGAGGGTTAGTTGACGGTCATAGCGAGTAGTGTGGGTTTGCGGGTTTTGCGCCGGAAGTGACGTCATCCGGTCACGTGACCGGAAGTGCTGAGTCATGAAAGATGTTATCTGGGGCTGAGCCAGTGACGTAGGCGGTTTTGTGACGAAATGAGTAAAAGTTCAAAGTTCAAGGTCACGGGGAGGTAATTTTAAAAAAGTACTACCTCGCACGCGTAAAATCCGATTGTGATTCGATAGTTTTAATTCGATAAAATATCGAATGAAAATTATCGAATGAAGCAATCGAATGATACGAGTGCGAGGTAGTACTAATACAAATATTACTTTATTTTTATTTACAATAAGTTATGTTTACAATAATTCATGTTTACAATAGTTCCCCGTTATTGGTTGTCATCGATGTTGTTGATCCGGACGAGTTGCGGCCATCACTTCGCTTTCTGAAGAAAGACGGTATATACTTCGATTCCTGCGCAGAGTCCATGTTGTTTTTTGATGCGTAAAGTTCCAAAGATAAATCGTAACCGGACGCAATGAGAAGTCTTAACTCTTCATTAAAAACCTCGAGGTCTTGGAAAGTCGCCAGATGAATAGAGTCATAATGAATACACCTAATTTTAATGGACATTTTAATACAATGTTTTACGTTTGTGAAGAGCACTCGATGTTCACCAGTCGAGAGCCGGAGGTGTACTGACTATTCGCTAGCTAGCGTTCTGGTATCAAACAAAATGGTGGGGCGGAGAAGATGGCGGACAGCAGATGGCAGGCGGCAGGTGGCAGCTGGTTGCTACTACATTCGCCGCCACAGTAATGCAATCCTTCGGCGTAATTCTTGTAGTTTATCTTGTCGGTTCATTTGATACGTTTTACATCTACATATGCAATAGCTGAAACACTTGCACTTACGACAAGCTTTCCCGTCAACTTGATCGCCTGGTATTTTAAAACATTGTAACTCGCAACAATATGTCTTCAAATTGTTATCGAAAAATAAATTTTTCATAGGTGACACCGACATGTTAGCTGCAGCGTGTGTTAGACAAGACTGAGACTAACTTCACTGCTCCCTCTCTTTTATACCTCTTCATAAGTTAACCCTGAATGAAAGTTCAAGGTCATCCATTTGAATTTTAAAAAAAGCAACACAGCAGTATATAAAATAATATACTGCTGTGTTGCTGTTTTTATTTTTTTTTTATTTTATTTATTTATTTTTTTTTTTTATTTTCTTTATTAAACAAACATTTTACAATACAATAAACTTAAGTTTAACATTGATAACTAGAAATACAAACAATAAAATACAAACAGAGACATTATGTACAAGGATGCGTGATGTGCAGAGTGAGTTCCGTCGAGTTGTTGCCGCTTACACCGTGTGATACCAAATACAACGTCCCCGGTTGAATATCTCGCAAATCTTCATTTTGTAGCAGTTGAACAAATCGTTTTGGAAGAAATACTTGAAACTTCGGCTCATCTCCTGGAGAGAAAGGTCCTTCGCTCAATGAAACTAGAATTGCTTCTCCATGTGTGGTTTCCACTTTCTTGATGTTATGAATAATGTAGTGTTTTTGTTCTTTTAGTTCTGAACACTTTTTAGTTAGCAGAAGGTCGGATTTTGAATGAGTGTTGAATTGATCAACCAGTGTTTGTAGAAACTGTTGTGATGTCATCTTCGTCAGTGGTGTCTTCTGTGATGTTGCCTCTTCGGAGTCTCGAATAATACTCGTGCTGGAGCGGTGCTGTCTCCTCGTATTTATAGGCCCCGCTACCCCCACCACATTTCTGTTCTCCGCTACCCCCACCACATTCCTGCGTTTGTTTCAAGTAAGCAGCCAAACGATACGCGTTGTACAATGCACAGTTTGTTTGGCCGTGTTTAAGATCTTTTGCAGCGACACAAATATTACCGAGATTAATGTTAAAGTCCTTACTGATAGTTATATCGAAAACATCACCGTGCGTGTACTTTTGTATCCAGTTCTTTTTTTCTAATCCTCTTGTGTATATATGTGAATATTGTTTGCAAAAGTTAAACATAATACTGTGCAGATTACTGTAGCTTATAAATCCTTCATACCAATGTATGTGATGAAAGTAGTTTGTTATCCATTTGTTTGTACTTTTTGCTTTGGTGTTAAGTTTGTTAAAAGAAAAAGGAGCATCAAACGTGAATGGGTAGGCTACAAATGTAAGCAAGTCTAAAATTACTAAATCCTTGATAATAAACCTATCATCATTATTTCGAAATGCTTGAAATTCTATTACACAAGGCTTTACACTCACTTCTTCATCCCCTCCGCTCATCATGGCACCTAGCGATCAACTAAACTGTTTTCCACACCACGGTAGGTTAAATACCAGGCCGTACAGTTGCAGGCGCGTTGGTGTATATTTAACGTGGGCACCGTCCCCAATAGGCCTACCCCACGTGTGTTCTTCTTTACTAAGTCAAACTTTAGTCTTTTTTAACTTCTTCTTCTTGTGTTTCGTTTTCTTCTTCTTGTTTCTCCGTTTCTTCTTCCTGTGTTGTTTCTTCTGTAGCTTCTGTAGCGATTTCTACAAGTGGTTCAAAATCCTTTAACTTTCTCCACATGCAAACTTCATGAGGTATTCTATTAAAAATAGATGTATCCACAGGTCCGTACACGATGGTGCTATCAGGTTGTTTTTCCAAGGTATCGACCAAATATTCTTTAATAATAGCGCTTGCAAATACCAACTGTCTCATGTACCTTGTAATAGGTTCTGTTGCGTAGTTTAAAACGTAGAATTCTTCATGTGACAGTAGAATCTTATTTTCATGTTGAGTCAAGTCTCTAATTCGCACTTGTAGTTGTCCACGATGTTTAACAATATCGATTTCATTGTCACAATCCAAAAGTCGAATATGTGTTTTCCTTCCACACAAACTGTTAGTTAAATAACATTCTATTAAATGTACATGTTTCAAAAATGACTCCCAAGCATTTTGCGAAAATAAAACCTTTTTTGTTCCATGGTGTAGTATTACTGTAGGGGAATAATCCAATGACTTCATCAATCCAACTGATACACTTTTACTGATGCATGCTGAGATGGGGTAAAAGATTCGCAAAAAAACTTCAGTTAAAATGTGAGGAGGAATATTTTCTTCAACTTTCTTCTTCCTCTTTGGTACTACCTTTGATGGGTCTGCATTACTTTCCTCCTCTCTATCTCTTTTACCAAACTTTAAAAATGCAGTTATTTCCTTGATGATTTTTTCTTCACTAGTATTATCACGTTCCAATAACGGTGCTACCTCTGCATCACCTTGTACAACAGATGGAGAACTCATTTTGTAGAAGATGTTGCCCATGCGATGATAGACGATCAACTGAAGACCTGCATTGTTGCTCCGCTATTTATAGGTTAGCGACAGTGGCGGTGCCGGTGGTGGTACAACGTTTTACAATACCGTCTTTACGATACCAGTCAACGGTGTGTATGTAACAATTTTATCGTGCAAAATTAAACAATACGCAGATGTATTTGCAGGTACGTTTTCTTGAAATTCCATTTCTATTTTTATATCAACACTAGACGATTTTACAGATTCGTTTTGTTTGGAGCAATCAATTACAACAATCGGAGCTTTCGATTCAAACTGTACGGGAGATAGTAGAGGTGTGTTTGTTTTGCCGTAATATGAATTTTGGAACCTAGCGTACATATCGTATAAAACACTGTACCTTTTTTTATCAAAAGAGATATTAAAGTTGTCGTAGGGAAAGAATTGTGAATTCAGGAACACTTTACAGTTTGTTAATTTACAATGGTCAAATTCACCAGCATTTTCAGTTAATATACTTTTTTTCTTTGTTTGTAATCCAAAGATTACATATCTCGCTTTTTCCAAATGAGTAGAAGTTTTTACAGTCCATGTATGCCGTTGTGTTGAAGGTAAAACGGGGTATTCATGAAACTCCCAGCTTCTGAATGGCATTACAATGTCTCGATCTGATTTTAACTTTCTTAATAATGTAATCCTGTGTTCATCATTTAGTCGCACATGTGGTACTCTCCAAACAATCTTGTCTAATGTTAGTTTCCAGTCTAAATTGGCTTCAGTTGTTCCAGCAGATGCTTTAATAATATCATTATCGTTTGATGACCTTAATAAAACTAGTTCTTGTTTTACATTTATTATTATTCTTCTGTAATCTTCAGCAAATCCTAAAAGTAATCTTAAAGGTACGTAAAAATCAAAGTTTCCCGAAGCGTCAGGAGTAATTATACTTTTGTCTGGTGCAGCCCATCCTGCAACAGCTAACAGATTCTTCTCATTTGGTGTTAAAGACGCTAATCCTTTTAAGGTACTGGAAATTCCAACCTTTTTTGTTGAATCGACTGTAACTCCTGAAATTTCATATCTAATCTCGTCAAACAAAAATGCTATAGGATTATTTATGAACGGAACAGTGGTTCCAACAGTACCGTCAGCTTTTGTTACTTTTCCTTCAATATATAAATAACTTTCGCATGGAAGAGTATAAATGTCTTGTTGTTGTATAGGAATCCTAATTTCATCGTTATTGTTTAATTTGGACGAAGCGTAAGGGTTGTGCGTGTGATATTCCTTTTCCCATAAGGTCTCGTCGAATGTTGGGCCCTGCGCTATATCCAGTATATCCATTGTTAATGACCTTTAATCCAATTTCTTCTAGAAAAAGAATGTTGTCACTTGTTAATTCTTCTACAGCTGATGAGCTACTGACCTCTTTGCTGGTTGGCTCTCTCTTTTTAAATGATAACCCCATTATCTAAGCGGATGATTTTATATGTATTCTTACAGTAATAGCTTATCCTCGAAAGTCAATAAGGTTTCCGTCTTGATCCACTATGTTCAGCACGATGTCTGAAATGAAACTGGTGTTTAACGGTAGGTACACAAGGTTTTGAGGCTTTTCTACTATCTTGAAACCCGGTGCGACTGATGGGTAGAATGTGTGTAATATATGCCGATTTTCTCCATCTCTGTAGGATCCTTGTATAATGTTACATGTAATGTCTATGCTGTTTACTTTGATGATCGTCACAGTTCTATTCCCAGAATGAGTTGTATTAGGTTCTAATACCTTTGTTTCCTTAGAAAACCCTAATAAACTACCAATTGAACGTTCTTGGCCAAAATCAATATAATACTTAGAAGTAATTTCGGCTTTCATTGTATTGTTATTGCCTTTTATCGTTATATTTTCTTTTCCCATATGTTTTTGTATAACTTCATTTATATTATCAATTTCATAAGCTCCTGTTGGTAAACTGAATTCTTCCAAAGCTGAATATTTTCCTTTATTATCTTTTGTCTTGTAATAATGTATTTTGTTATTAATTCCTTCACTAACGTTTGGAATAGAGTTATATGTTGTTAAATCCAATAATGCGGCTTCCCATAGTCTTCCTTTTTGCAAACGTAGCGCTGGAAACAGAATACTGCGCAAAGTACATGAGTTACCGGTTAATGACACTGTATACGAAGACATCTTAAAGTTGACTAACACTTTTAGCTAAAAAGTCTAAACATAAATGACCGCAAATGGATGTATCATCAGGTTGTTTTCTTGTATAATTGTAAAAAACATTTTCTGCCGCACGAAAGTATTGTTGAAGTTCTTTCGGTGGTGGAAGGTTTCCAAAACTGTCGAAATAATAAATCGTTTCACCAAGTTTCTTGTAACACACCCAATGAGTGCCTAATCCTTCACTATTATCCAAATTTACTATACCAGTCTCATTTTTCCACATTTTAACCGGTAATTCATCTTTCATAAATACTCCTCTAAAAAATGGGATTTTCAAACAAGAAGCATATGTAATCAGTTCTTCATTGGTTAATTCTTTGTTTTTAATTATTAATTGCTCTTTCTTATTTAATACACACGATACGGTCTTAGGTATAGTCCTCCTCCCTTTTTTATCATTGACCATATTGTTGGTTTCTTTTTACCTTTACCACTAGTAGATCGACGTTTTCTTCTGATATTACCTCCTTGTTTCTTAGCGGGTCTTTTCCCACGCCTTCTTCTCTTTCCTCCTCCTCCAAACGTAGTTTTTGCTTTCATTGCTGCTGTTACTGCTAAAGACGCTGCTTTTTCACCAATACTCGCGTCACTAGATTTTACTCTTTGCCAAGCTTTCTCAGAAAGTGCTCTATCTGCTATTGATCTATTTTTTGTATCACCAAATTTGGAATACGCTATATCGTGCTGTTTACAAGCCTGATCAAGCTTATTTATTCCAGGATCTCCTCTAGCAAGCCGTTTCTCTAATTTGGTTCCAGGACCACAATATTGATATCCTCCAGGTAAATGTAATTCCACAGGTAATAAATCAATCGCCTTGTTAACTATAGCTCCAACCGGTTTACTTAATAGAGAAAATGCTGTTGATGCTATTCCCCTTCCTCTCTGTAATCTCTCTCGATTATGACTGATGCGTTTAGCCCTCGGCATGACTATTTATAGCCAAACTTACAATCAGTAGGTGCACTCTATAAATGTTTTACAATGAATGTAATATTAGTCTTGGCTTCTTGTATTATATATACTGTTTAAAATCCATTTATTATATAGAAATGGATTAATTAATTAAATGTAGATGCTTTATCCCTTATCATGGGTATTTAAATTCTTTTTTCTCTTATATAATCTTCATCGTTTTCTGTTGGTTCATTAATCACATTCACTTTATCCCCCTTTCCTAATGTCTTGACTTTAGAAGGCTCAGACGGTTTATCTAATTGATTAGGTTTTTCTGGATTGTGTATCTTTTTCCAGTCTAAATAATTGTGGCTGTCAACATCTGAAGCTACAGCTCTTCCTGAAGCCCGATGGATATAATTAAATAAAGCTGCACCAAACCTTTCCATATGTTTTTCATATTCTGTAGTCCATTTCTTGTGTACTATATCAAATATTTTCTTATTTACAGCGTCTCCATCCTGCTCACAATCACCTACATTTGACAATTTTAATTTTTTTACATCATAGCTTGTATCAGTTTCATTCTTTTTGTAAATCGTTAACAATTTTAAAGTCGCTAAATTTACTGCTTCACCATCATAAATGGGATGTTTTATATTGCTTAACCTTTTACCGGAAAATCCCCAATGGTCTTCGTGTACAATCGGGGTTCTTTTATCCATGTATTGTACCGTAACCGCATCAGAAGACAAAAGCGGATCACCAACATTTTGAATTACTTTTCCTTCAAAATTATAATTACCATCAGGTGTTAACGGAAACCCAGCTCTTTTTTCACTATATCCAGATTTTACTCCAAACTCGGAATACCGTCCAAACTTGTCCACACTCATGATGTAACTGAATCGCTATCGTTTAGGTTCTTACTATATATATATATATATATATATATACGTCTACTGAACAATTATTTCTCGTTTTCGCAGTTCATCAACCAAAGCTACCCATTCGTTTTCTAAACCAGTGTGCCCGGCTTCCATAGCTTCATGTAATAACCTCATTCGATCAACTAACTTATTTATATCGTTGTAATATATTATATTGGTTTTATACAAATTTTTTAATAATCCCCTTCCAGATGTAGTAGGATCAGTTGTTTTTCTTTTTTTATGCAAAACATTTAATTCAGCAGAAGATAAAGCTCTTCTTTTAATTGGAGCTTTATTTGATTTCGAGGGGAAAAGACTAGATATAATGTTTGTGTATTTTATTGACCTGTTTCTATGAATAGGTAGTTCTTTGGAATATTTTTTTCTATGTGCATTTGTATACTCTAGTATATTTTTAAACAATTGTAAATCCTTTTTAGTAAATTTACCAGGATTATTTTTAAAGATGAGTTCAAACAAACCTGTTGTACCTTTATATTTCTTATCACCAATAACTATATCATCATTTTCGTTTATATCTAACTTTCTATCTCCAATCATTAATCCTTTATCCTCTATTCTAGCTCCATATGTATGATAATTTCGATTAGCATGTGTGCCATGTAACATTTTTAATGTATATTTTCTTCCAAGTGTTCCTTTAAACATAATATCTGTGCCTAATTTGCTTAAGTTGGATGGGTTGATATCCTCTTCTTCTGCTCTTGTATCTTCCGCACTTGTATCTTCTGTACTTGTATCTCCTGCAATGTTCTTTTCCCTTAAATCTCCTATATCTCCGCTTTCTTCATACTCGTCGCTTTCTTCAGATGTTTGTAACTGGTCAGAACTTTCATCATTCTGAAATTCTTCTTCATATTTGGAAATTGGTAGCATTTTGTCTCCTTCGAAGCGAAATGAAGGTCTTTCCATATTTTGTGCTAATCGCTTTAAAGGTTCAGTAACAGGTTTGAATGTTGTTTCTAAAAATTGCTCTCTTTCATTTATACCTGATTTTAAAGCTCGGTTTTTTTGTCTAATAGAATCACTAAGTGATTTTATTTCCTTTAATAGCTTTTCCTGGTTAACCATCTTCACACCTTGACGACTTGTACAGTAATACCGCTAATCAGTGTATTAAAACGAATTTATCAAAACCTATTCTATAACGACCATCTTTTATAGCTTGATCTTTCATAATAACCAAAAATCCATACTTTTCCGCCCATGCTTTTCCGCAAAGCTCTTTAAACTTTTCAAATGGCATATCCGCATTCACATGATCGTTATATATATGTTTTAGGTTAGTATCATCTTGTTTGAATACAATTAGAATATTTGCATTATCTCTGATAAGTTGTTTTGGGATTTTGCTATAAGTTTGTCCTATATATATGCTGTCGATGTTATTATGTCTTCCCATGGCAAAGTAGTTTCTAATAGTATCCTGATTTTCACAAGATACATCGTCAAATATAAATACAGAATACGGTTTCGCTTCGTTTGGTTGCATAATGCTATCACTAGCGTTAAATTTGTAAAAATTAACATCAGACACATCAGATAGGATTTTATCCAGCAATTGATACTTTGGTTGATGTAGAGACTTTGAAAAAATATATAGGTTACTAAACCTTAATCCCTGCGGATTAGTGATCAAATTAAAGACAACATTGGTCTTTCCACAGTTTGAGGGGCCACTTACTATACATCGAACAGTGTTTGGAAGTAAACTACCGTGTTTACCATTGTTGATTTTAACGTTATCCACAGTTAAATCATCTATGTTATTAATATTGAATCGATCTTTATGGTGAATAATCTCCATCCTGCTCAAAGGTTAACGATGAAATGAGTTGCTTGTATTAAACCAAGTCCTTTATAGGTATCCATGAATCCTCAGTTTTGTTAAACCCTAACCACCGCACTTTAACTGCGTCCTTTTTTCTTTGTAACACTTTTTCAACAAGATATACATCACCTACTGTTGACTTTAACATTTCATGTCCATAAAATGCACCTTGCAACAAATCTCCTTTGTTATCTTTTAGGATATACGTTTCAGGTACAGTCGGTTGCACTTTATACACTGTAAAAACTTCATTCGTCCAATTGGGAAGGTATTTTTTGGTAAACACTCCCTTATATTTACTAATCCGTACTTTATCACTTACATTAAATTTTCTTGGCTGCATTTTTTCTACTTTAGGCTTTGTATTTTTCTTTATGCGTTTTAATACATCTTTTGCATTTCTTCTATTTACTTTGTTAGGTTTCATACCAATAGTTCTATGAAACCTGTTGTTATAATCATTTATTAATTGTGGTAAAACATCATACCATACGTAAGAACCTCTTTTTGAAAATTGTTTATACAGTGCTCCTTTTAAGGTTCTATTAAATCTTTCTACAATAGCAGCTTTTTTCTCTGAATTTGTAGAATAATGATTTATTTTATATTTATTCATTAACTGTGCAAAGTTTGTATTAAAGTATTCTGTTCCATCATCAGTTTGTAAATGTTTAATTTTGTTTTTATCTCTTTTTATGGCTATTTCCATGGCTTCTGTTACGCTTTTACCAGTCTTGTCCTTTAGAGGCAAAGCGTCTGCAACTTTTGTAAAACAATTAATAATTGTGAGTATATATTTAAATCCTTTGTTTATTCTGCTATGCGGTCGCATTTCAATTAAATCCGCTTGATATAGATCATTTATCCCTTTTATAACAGTATTTCTTCTTGGAAACTTTATTCTTGCAGGTTTGTGTAGTTCATTAATAATCTTCTCCTTCAGGTCTGACATGATGGTTTCACGAAGGCAGCTGATATGGTATTAAATATTCTTTTGTATAAATCTGTTTATATATATATATATATATACATATAGTTCAAGGTCATTCAAAACTTGTGTAAAAAAAGGGGAAACACAGCTTAACATTGCTGTGTTTCCCCTTTTTTTACGGAAAGGAAAAGGATAGAGGATCTAGGACGATGAAAGGGTTATTAGTCAATAGGGTTGAGGGAATAGTGACCGAATGGTAAAGTGTGGATGTTGTCTGGAAGGGTTTGTCTTTTGTCGTCATTACAGGATAGCGCCTTTTTAACTTCAGTCACGCTGTACAGCTGATGGTTAAAACTTCTGATGGTGTTGAATTTAGCTGTAATGATGTTATCCTCAAATAAGCATTGCTTGTAGTGTTCAAAATGCACTTTCTTCTTTAAATATAAACTCTTTACACCTTTAGCTTTCTTAATATAGCTATTCTTCTTTTCTTCTTCTTCTTTTTCATTATAGAGTTTCAAAGAATATAGTTTAGACATCAGTGCAACAATCTCTTCAAGCAGAACACCATTAGCCTCATCCTTGAATTTGCCTAGTACTTTTTTGTGTCTGTCATTGTCGTAGTTTGGATGATCTTTTGGATAATCGGAGAAATCAAAGTCGTTCTTGTAAATAAATGTACGTAAATCTTTATACATGTCCAATGTTACTATGCGATATATAAAAGCGTCAGTGTCCATATATGTAATAGATATATTTTCTCTTCCGTAGAACGCCACCATTTTGTTGTAGTGAAAATCGTACATGTGTGTTTTTGAGATGTCCAAGATTGACATGCCTATATACAAAGGACGATCCATCTTCACACTCGTCTTCTTCATGGACACTGCTACAAGTTTTTCATTAATAATTATAGATGTTCTAAAATTTGGCTGCTGTACTAGTTTCTGTAATTTTTTTGCGTCGGTAACAAGTTTAACATTTTTGTGTCTTCTTTTGTTTTCCAATGTTTTTCCAAATATCGCATTATTCATTAATTTAAAGAAATCTTTTTGAAAGTCTGATGTAGCTGCTGCTCTTCTGATGGTATTTGAATCAATGTAGGGTTTCAACCAGCATGATTGAGAAAATTCCAAAACTCTATTAATTTTTGTTAGACGTAGTCCTAATTCGATAGCTTGTTGAACCACCCAAAAGTGAGCCACGTAGCGTTGTTTATTATTTAATGTCATCATTAATTTGGGGTGTTTTCCAATTGGTGAAATTTCTGTTTTAGCAAGAAGTGGAAGGTCATAATGAAGATCATGTAAATTTTCTGGGTATTCAAAATCGCAATCCAAAATATATCCAGTGTCACCATGTTTCGGAATTTGTAAAATATCGCCAATAGAGTCGGGATTAATCCATTTAAAGTTATCAAAAGGAAGTGGGTTTGACATTGCCCATCCGTACAGGTTATTTGCATCGAAATATCCTAAATAGGTTGACGGTTTGGTTTCATCGTAATCGGGTAGGTATTTGTTGTTGGCTTTGACATGTCTGGTAACACTTTGGGTCAATCCGCCTCTTACTCCAGCTTCAACCATTAAAACCATGTCAATGTCTGTTAAAAGTTGGAGTTTGCATTTTGTTTCTTTTAACATGGCTTGCCAAGCTAATCCTGGTGAAGTATACGAATGTAGAGGGTCCAAACCGTATGCAGCAAAACAGGTGTTTCGGAATTCTTCCATTACATCACAAAGAAGAGTTACATCTAGTTTGACATAAAAGTCCGAGTAATCTCCTAAGGTCTTCATATCTAACTCGTTCCATACTCGACGTGCGTGTTGATAGTCCTCAAGTGATATTTCCGAATCATTAAGTTTGTTTTTGAAGTGTTCTGGTGAAGGTAGTGATGTTTCATCAAATCTATGCAGTCCATCGATGTAATCATAGGGGAAGACTCCTTTTCGAAGAACCAAATCCATTTTACTATTGGGTACAATTTTGCTTGTTTCTATCAAATCTGTTCTTCTTAGATTTTCAGATAATTTCATGAGGCTTGAAGGCATAAATCTAAATGAATCAACAAACCTTAATTTAATTTTACCCACCTTTTTTGAAAAGCTTATAAATTTTTCCATTGTAGTAGCCAAAACGTCTATTGCTCCATTATCTCTTCCTAGTTCGGGGATTATGAAGTGCGAATCATAACCACTCAGATTGTGCAGAACTACGGGGATAAAATATGGTAGTTTGTAGTTCAAGTTGCAAGCGTTACAGGCTGCACCTCTGTACGCTCCCGTAAGATGATCGTGGTCACGAACTTTAACGTTATCCAGTGTAAAGGTGTTATTACACAAATAACACGTTGTTGTTGAATCATAATGTTGAAGTTCTTCTTCTTCCATAGGTGACATGGGTACCTTTGTTCCATACAGTTCTTCTACCTTTGCAGCTATGTCATACAAATCATCGACAAAGTATTTGGCTGCTTCTTCACCGCGATAAATCTTTGGAGAAGATGATAGTCCATATTTTTGAAGATGGTCTTCAGTCAACGTGGATTTAATTAGTATGCAATAACTGTTTGGTGAATGAAGTTGGTATTTGCTTCTTCTTGTAACGTCCTCTTCTTGTTGTTCAATCGGATGTAAAGAAGACTCGAAATCAGCGTAAACAACAACAGGTACACGGTATTGTTGTATTACTTTGTCAAATTTTATCTGCGCTCTGCTAGGATGCGGCAATTTAATTCTTACTTCATAGTTTCCATTACATAACCGCTGGTGTTCTACTAACCAATCAGACCCTCCCCTTCTTAGTTCTTTGTTCACGTGACAAAAACATCTTTTGCAAATTGTCATCTTTCTTTTATGCTTAGATAATTGATTAGAAACAAGACTTTCAAATTTTTTGATATACACAAAGTGTGAAATATCACCTTTAGTAATTAATAACAAATCGGTATGATCTCTGCGCTCATTTGGTGTTATACGCAAGGGGTACAAATTGTTTGTCGAATCCAATCCGAAGAGGTTGACAGAAGCTGAAGGATTTTGTTTTTCAAATTTTGAAACGTCTGTTATAGCAACAGGGTAAGTCATCCCTTGGAAATTATATCTATGTTGTACTTCTTCATAATAGTGACTTGGTCTTTCCGGATGAATTGTTACATATTTGGCCAACATAGCATATTTAAAACACTCAGTATCTTGATTTTGTACGTTGACGCAGGATAAGGTATTTCTAATCTTTGTTGGTAGAGGAATGTAGCTACTTCCTCGAATTCCATAGCCGTGTTTGTGTACTCTTAAGTCTAGCCCTGTGATGCTTAACAAATTCCATCCAGAGCCTCTTCCTTCATGTTCTTGTATTTTAGTCATTAGCTCTTCAAAACATTCAGATACGATTGAATCAATATCTGACGAAAACATAATAGTTCGGTTTTTTGTTAAAAACCCTCTCGGTGAAGTTTCATTTTGAATGTTTGTAAATAAAGCATCCATTAATAGTCCAAATTTAATAAAATTTAATCTTTTTAATTCATTTTGCAAAGTGTTGGTTACCAATCCTTTTGCGTTATTTAAAAACTCTTTGAGTTGTAATTTTGCATTGTCAATTTTGAAGTGGGTTACTACATTACCCGGAAGTGCTCGGGCATGTAGTTCTACATTTACTGCTGTTGATGCTGAAGGACGGTGAAGTGTAGACAGAGCATGCGTAGAAGTCGATGCAGCTGATGATGTTGAAGGATGATGAAGTGTAGACAGAACAGGCGTAGAAGTCGATGCAGATGATGATGATGATGTTGAAGGACGGTGAAGTGTAGACATAGCAGAGGTAGAAGTCGATGTTGATGGTGCATATTGAATAACACTAGGTCTGGAATTTTGGTGTTGAGCTAACATTTGATCTATTTCTTTCAATTCTTCTTCTTCATATTCTTCATTTTGGTTTTTGTTATGTTTCAGTTCTTTATGTATCATTAAAATAAATTCATCCTTAAATGAAGACTTGCAAATATCGCAGCGATGCATAATGTAGGTGCGATCTCCACAAGGGTCTAGGCAATAATGAACAACACTGCAAATACCCCTCTATTTATACCCTAGCAAAAGTAATGGGGGTACGTATTACGTTAAGTTTACTATTTTTTTTTGCATTTTATATTTACTATTGTAGCTGGAGGCTACAAATTTCTGTATTTAGGTCAAGGTCATTGAACAAATTTGCCAAAACGGGGAATAGATCAGTAAATGATTTCATATTAAACCATAAACTGATCTATTCCCCGCTCTGTATTTAACTAAGACAATTTTCTCCAACAGAAACATTTGATAAATTTTAAACTCGGATGTGAAGTTGGATTGTACACATTGCATCTTGATCAACTAAAAATTTCATAAAACAATAGGGATCTTCAGTTGTAGATTCATCTTTAACATATTCAATAGTCAACATTGCCGAACGAAGATCTTGTGGAATTACGTCGACTTTTATGAGTCGCCTTTCGAGTTCGAACCGTTTTGTTATTATGAGGGGAAAGCTGTAGCAAACGGAGTTTCCTGGTGGGTTCATTATGCCTATATGATAAATATACACTGTTGCATCGTCTTTAAATAGACGTTCCCCCACCATTAAATGTATAAGTTACCCCACTTTTTTAATCATGTAAATGGGTCAAGGTCATACAACGATATTACCAAAACGGGGAATAGAGCAGTAAGTGATTCTCACTATAACCACAAACTGATCTATTCCCCGCTTTGTATTTAAAGTAAACTATTTGAAGACAACAAAAACTTATTCAGATTCTTCCGATGATGATGATGATGAGCTCGTATCACTAAATAAGCGACGACGAACACAAAAGTTCCCTGTGACTGGATCTAGAACTACATCATCGATATTAATACTGCTTGGAGGGGTTTCACTATCAACAAGGTCCATTTCCTCCAAGCAAAGCAACTGATGATGAAATTCCGGTTCATTATTATCGACATCGTCGTCGTCAGTCAACAGCTCCAACAGCTCCATCTCTCCAAGATATGGTTCACTGCTAGCATACTCACTCAGTAGTTCAAGATCACTAAATAGTTCAAGATCACTAAATAGTTCACCTTCCATCTCTGAATCGTCTTCGTCTTCATCTTCGTTTAAATTTAATGGAATATTTTTAATCAATTCTAGTATAGTCTTCTTAGAAGGGAAAATGTTATCTCTGGGCGACATGATTCCAAGTAGCAGACTGATTTACCACTAATACTAAACCACCTTTTATACATGATTTCGGTGGTGGTGGGGGTAAGTGTTGAAAGTGCAAGTGGTAGGGAAAAGTGATAGGGAAGAGGTATTATTGTAACACAAATGATTAAGTCCTGTAAGTGGGTCAAGGTCACCTTATCCTATTACCAGAACGGGGAATAGAGCAGTAAGAGATTCTTATTCAAACCTCAAACTGATCTATTCCCCGTTCTGTATTTCCCCCCCCCCTTTGGCGTTTTATTTAGTTTATGAGGTTGTGTAATAAAGGCACAGTGTGTAGCCTTCTTGTAATAATTGGTCAATTTTTATCTTCAAAGGGATTGGTTTTACATCTATTTTTACTTCTTCTGTTCCACGAATACCCAATCCTTTGACCTGAACATGATGGTACTCCGTTAACAGTTGGTAAACACGCTGGATAAAAGTATCCGCTTTAGCAGTAGAGTCAATATAGTGGAGGTATACCATGGTAGGTGCTCTCTTGACGCAATTCAGAACCAAAGTGATAATTGTCTCTGTAACATCGGGCTTATATACCCATCGTTTTTTTTTTTTTTTTTTGCTTTAATTACAGGTTTGGAACAATATAAAATGTTATATTAATGTTCCATCCATTATTGACTAACCTTACCATATTACCAAAGATTTTATATAACTTTCTACTGTAGTTTATTTCAAATGCTTCATTTTCACTACTATAAACTTCACCTGTTGGTCTCCACATGCACAATTGACAACTAACCTCTATATCAAGATACCGTAGCAGTAATCTCCTTACAGCAAGCAACTGATCAATGTTTTCGACCCGTCTGCTAACTATTATAGTTGCTGCAGAGATAGAAGTAGTGGATGCATTCATTTTCAGCAGAGTACTAATTTTTACCAGCGATGGAGAACCTCCTTTATACTTAGTTTAGGTAGTGGTGGGGGTTAGGAAAAGATATTGTTGTTGTGAGAAATAAGAAGATCTTTCATTATTTTTTATCAAACGAATATTTTCTAAGTCCCAAGGTCATTTACACCAGTTGCCAAAACGGGGAATAGAGCAATAAGAGGTTCTCACTTTGACCTCAAACTGATCTATTCCCCGCTTTGTATTTCAAAGGACTTTAGTTTTTTAAGATAGTTACTCGTCCTGATCTTCATCCATGAGGAAGATTTGTTTGTAAGCTGAAGGTTCTTCAGCGAAGAAATGTTGGTCCGCTAACTCATCCTCTTTAAGAAAAACAGCTTCAAAAGGTGGAGGGTTGTGTAAATCTTCTTTGTGAATTAAGGACGGTTCTTGAAGCTGCGACTGAAGGTTTGAAATGTATTTTATTGACTTTTGTATAGTGGTTAATTTAGAATCATACGGATTGGAGGATGGTAATATGCGTCTTAATACTTTATAACAATCAGCGATCCTTGTTCTCATTTTTCTAGAACTAGCATTGTTTCTCTCGGTTTTGAGAGATCTCGAGTTTAAGTTTGGCGAAGTATTACTAGTCTCTGGAAAAATGTTGGATAGAATCATAGCCTGGACAAGTATCGATGGGGCAGCAGAAGATGAAACAGTACAAGAAGAGGCGTCAGAAGTTGGTTTTCTGATGTGCTCCATGGTGTCTGAGGTGGGCGAATACAAGCAGCAGACTAATTTTACCATCGATAAGGTGTCTCTTTTATACCCAATGGAAGTGGTGGGAGTGCAAGTTTTAGGGAGGGGATGTTTTTGTAAGAAATATATATTTCAATATTATTTTTTTTTTTTTTTTTTTTTTTTTTTACCAAACAAAATTTTCTAAGTCCCAAGGTCATCTGAACAAATTGCCAAAACGGGGAATAGAGCAGTAAGTGGTTCTCACTTGGACCTCAAACTGATCTATTCCCCGCTCTGTATTTCTTAAAGTAAACAATAAATCTTCACACTATTGAGCAGCCTTTGCTCTTTGAAGCTCAAGTTCTAAGTCTGCAACCAGGCGAAAGTCTGCATCGTGCTCCTCCCATTGTTCAGGAGAACGCGGTTGTCCACACCACTTTGTAAAGGCGTACCTCATTGCCTCATTATACTCCTCCAGGATAACATGATAGGGTCTTGGTTGCTGCGTTGTAGACCGCATCGATGATGTAGTTTGTTGCGGTTGTGACTGGGCATCATTCTCCGCAACCTTATCAATCTTAGAAACCTCGGTAATTTCAGCAGCCTCAGCAATCGCGTACAACTCCTCTTCGCTAATTTCCTTTCCCCATGTGTTGCTGTTGACGCTCATGATGATACAACTAATAATTATATTCCGAATCGCTTGCTTAAATACCCGCTTACCCCCTCCCTTCTTCACTGTTGAATAATATCTTTAGTATAATATTTCTCCTTTTTCCTTTTACGTTTATCTTTGTCTTAGTGTAAAATATCTAAGTCCGTTATCTAGGTCAAGGTCGTTGTAACATTGTAAAAAAAAAAAGTGTGGACAACCTATTTACACTCTGCAGCATATGCTACAATTTGTAAATAGGTTGTCCACACTTTTTTTTTTTTAATTTGGAAAAACTTTATTTAATTTGGAAAGAATGTTTTTTTTTTTTTTTTTTTTTACAATTTATTCCACACAGTGGTTCCTGAATCGGCTCGGATTAGATAGTGCTTTTTTGTAGGGTTTTTGGGATGACGCATGCCTTTAGGTAATCTTAAAATGTAAAGGCGGTCTTCACATTTTAACATGACCTTCAGGAATCCCATTATTTTTACAAAGACGTATTGTTTGTTTTTAGCTAGCCTATTAATCCGAGTCTTAGCCGGTTTCACTGTTGGATGTGGTGAAGAAGGAGAAGCGGTATTTTTTAAATGAAGATTGCACAGTTCTTCATTTAAAGTACACTGTTTTGCACAGCGTTCGCCTTTCTTTGCACCTTTTTTGAAGATATAATTACATAGTTGTGCAGGACGTATGCACCTTCTATGCAATGACTTTAATTGATTAAATTTCTCTGAAGGAGATTGAATATTTGTGCAAATTACTGAAGGTCTGGTTGAACTAGTGGAAGGTGAAATTTCAATTGGGGGTCTTGTAGATATTTTAGAGCTTGATCTCGAGGTGGAGCTTGATCTTGAGGTGGATGATGAGGAGCTCGAAGAAGACCTTGATCTCGAGGTAGATGATGAGGAGGAGGAGCTCGACGAAAACCTTGATCTCGAGGATGATGGTGAAGGAGAAGTTGGTCGATCCATAATGGGTGGTGAAGTTGTCTCCTCAGGGATGATAAGAGACATTAAAAGAGCCTGACGAAGAATTGAACCAGCAGCCGAAGTCAAGGGTGATGCAGAAGTCGAGGGTGATGCAGAAGTCGAGGGTGATGCAGAAGTCGAGGGTGATGTAGAAGTAGAGGGTGATGCAGAAGTCGGTAGTGATATCGGGTGTGACTCCATAGTTCTGAGTTGAGCAAGCACAAGCAGCAGAATGATCTTACCAGTAATGGGAAGCCTCTTTTATACCCAATATAAGTGGAAGGAGAAAGGGGAAAGGGGAAGGGGGATAGGCTATGGTTTAAAATATTAATTTTCCTATATGTAACCAGACAGAGGTTTTATAAGTCCTGTCAGTGGGTCAAGGTCATCTGAACTTGTTGCCAAAGCGGGGAATAGAGCACAAATTGGTGCTCTATTCCCCGCTCTGTATTAGGGGACAGGGAATTACAAGCAATGATTTTAATAACAAAAAATAAAGAAAAAAAAAACCCCCAAAAAAAAAAAGGAAAATCACAACAGTTTCTCAGGCTAAGAAAGGTAATGTCAACCGGTTTACATGGCCGTATTGACAAGTCCGGTAGAGCACAAATTGGTGCTCTATTCCCCGCTCTGTATTAGGGGACAGGGAATTACAAGCAATGATTTTAATAACAAAAAATAAAGAAAAAAAACCCCCCCCAAAAAAAAAAAAGGAAAATCACAACAGTTTCTCAGGCTAAGAAAGGTAATGTCAACCGGTTTACATGGCCGTATTGACAAGTCCGGTTTTCAGGGCCGAAACTTATTGTCAGGGGGTTAGGAAAGGGATGAGAAACAAATTACATTACTTTGAAACAAACTGGTCAGTTAGAGTTAACGTTAATTTTACAAAGAACAATCAGTATCACTGAAACCCGGACGGACGTAGATCACGAACGGGCGTCAGGATACTGCGGTCAGTTTAACAAGGTCACAACAGCAACACTGAAACCCGGACGGACGTAGATCAACGAACGGGCGTCAGGCTACTGCGAACCAATGTTTTGACCAAGGTAGTTTACAAAGACCGGCATTTAAATTACTTTGATAACAAACCCCACGGATATAAAGACTTTACCCAAGGATAAGGATCTGTAAGAAAGGTACATATTTCATCATTAAATATTTACAAAGACCGGCATTTAAATTACTTTGATAACAAACCCCACGGATATAAAGACTTTACCCAGGGATAAGGATCTGTAAGAAAGGTACATATTTCATCATTAAATAAAACACTTAAAACCAACACCAACATTCATTAAACTAACTACATTAATTAGCAGCAATCTACAAGCAATAATCTAACAAACAAACTACCATGCTTAACAAACTACCATGCACATGCAAAGGCGCGGATCTCTTAATTGCGCGTCGGGCCCAACGCACACTTAAAAGACCTACGCTGCAGCAGAATGCAACCCGGACGGACGTAGATCACGAACGGGCGGCAGCCTACTGCGAAGAGACTGCGGACTGCTCCCGCTTATAAAGGCGGCGGTCAGTGGTGGGAGGTGACCCCGCCCCGTGACGTCGGGGGGGGGGGGGACATGACCCAAATGGGGGGGGGGGGACATGACCCAAATGGGGGGGGGGACATGACCCAAATGGGGGGGGGGGACATGACCCAAATGGGGGGGGGGACATGATCCAAATGAGGGGGGGGGGACATGATCCAAATGGGGGGGGGGGGGTCATGAAGGGAAGGGGAACCGGTTCTTAGCTTTCTACCCGTATATGGAAGTGTCAAGGTTACACTTGGCAAGCCGCCAAAAACCTAATCAACAAGATAAACCGTCTGACCCTTCAAAAGTCAAGACATTAGGACTCATTCCAGCTTTGTCTCTCGAACTAAAACTACGTGCCGATCAGCAGCGCTACGATGACTTCCCCTGTGAACCTTGAGAAACTGCGACGTCTGAAGGAATCCCTGAAGGAGACAGTTGAGAGAAGAAGTGGTTTTAAGAGACCAACTTCTTTCAAGACCACAATAAGAAGAAATTTTAAGAACCATCCGCTCTACTTCAACCAACATCCGTCATCTGAGCATCGACCTTCGACTTCGACTACAAGTCAGCCTCGACCTTCAACTCCACCTCTCACCGTGGATGAGGTGATGGAGCGGACGAGGGTGTTGAAGGAAGAAGAATTAGTCACTCCTCTAAACTTCAAATCACTTAAATTTAGAAAACTAAAAACAAATATCAAATACAAGTTTGTGGCAAGGCTCAGCGGAAACAGCTATATTTTACAACATGAAGATTTTCACTTCAAGGTCCAACTGCCTCATTCCCTGCCGCAACCGCCTAGAATCCCATCCAAAAAGGAACTGTTTTTCGTCAGACAAGAGGGCAAGGCGCATTGGTTAATTAAATAAATTGTCACAGCCCTTGTCCATTTCCTCCACCTCGACTAACCGCAACTCCTTCAGGACTCCTCTTCATGGCATCAAAAACGGTCCTTTTCAGGACCACCCTAAGCATTTCAAGTTAGGGACTTGGCCTGTACATAGGCAGGAGACTGTTAGTCTTATGTTTGTGTGCAGCCCACTTTGTAAAAATTTCGAAGTCCCAAGGTCCTTGACCTTGACCATGACCATGACCCAAGGGGGGGGGGGTATAAAGTTTGTGCAAAGTATGTCATGTGGGTACTCAAATTACGCGGATTGATCGGACGAACAAGTTGGTGCAAACAGAATTCAGATCCGACAAAGGGTATAGAAGCAACAGCGAAAAAACTACTATTTTCAAGGATAAACCTAAATAACTTCTTTATTTACGGTTTAAAGTATATTAAGTGGGTACTCAAATTACGCGGATTGATCAGACGAACAAGTTGGTGCAAACAGAATTCAGATCCGACAACGGGTATAGCAGCAACAGCGAAAAAACACCTATTTTCAAGGACAAACCTAAATAACTTCTTTGTTTTTGGTTCAAAGTATAACATGTGGATACTTCAATTACGCGGCTTGCCAAGACAAACAAGAAGGTGCAATTTAAATTTAAATCTAACCAACAGTATAGCATCTGTAGCGTAAAAACGATGGTTTGAAGGACAAGGTAACGTTGTGGTGGGGGTTAGGTGCCTATCATACATGATAACGCTCCATCATTATTCTTCCAGCTCTTGACGGATGAACATCTACCTAGAGGGTCTGAAAAATGTCGCAGTTTTACAGGAACATGAGGAAGGTGACCTTCAGTAGTCCCCTTGACACTACTTTCTACTTCCCTGACAATGAAGACAGAAGGTCTACACTTTTAGTGGACAATGAGCGGTTTCGTCGAAGAATAATCGAGGTTGAAACACTTTTAGCTAGTTGTTTGCTTCGCAAAAAGAACCATATGAATACATGCACCGGTTTAGATCATAGTAGCTGTTATACTTATACAGAGTTGAAGCGCAAACATTATTGAAGTTTTTAGTTACGGAGCTAAGGTCTTGACAGTCTAAGAGCTAAACCCTAACTAACACATGTAAACTAGTTATTGTGCGATGTAAAACTCGGTGGGGAGACTGGTGTAGTGGGGGACTGGTGTAGTGGGGGGACTACCATCTGCCGCACACTTGCCACCTGCCGCCTGCCACCAGCCATCTGCTTCGTTCTACTACACTTTTACCCCCACCATTTTGTTTGATACCAGAACGCTAGCTAGCGAATAGTCAGTACACCTCCGGCTCTCGACCGGTGAACATCGAGCTCTCCGAGACGCTCTTCACAAAATAACAATATCATTTCACTCAAGGTCTGATAGATGTTTCTATTTCATTGCCGTCACGTATTATTTCCTCCTGACAGCAATGAAATGCAAACACCTAACAGAACAGATAGGTGTCAAAAACACAACATGGACTCTGCGCAGGGATCGAAGTATCTACCGTCTTTCTTCAGAAAACAAAGTGATGGCCGCAACTCGTCCGGATCAACAACATCGATGACAACCAACAACGGGGAACTATTGTAAACATGAATTATTGTAAATAAAGTAATATTTGTAATATGAATTATTGTAAATAAAATAAAGTAATATTTGTAATTGTTCTACCTCGCACTCGTATCATTCGATTGCTTCATTCGATAATTTTCATTCGATATTTTATCGAATTAAAACTATCGAATCACAATCGGATTTTACGCGTGCGAGGTAGTACTTTTTTAAAATTACCTCCCCGTGACCTTGAACTTTGAACTTTTACTCATTTCGTCACAAAACCGCCTACGTCAATGGCTCAGCCCCAGATAACATCTTTCATGACTCAGCACTTCCGGTCACGTGACCGGATGACGTCACTTCCGGCGCAAAACCCGCAAACCCACACTACTGCGAATCATAAGTGAAGTTAATGTAACACGGTGAGGCAGCCGGCTTGGGTCTTTTTGCCACCCAGCGGCCTCGGGGACTGGCACGGTTTCCATCCATTGAGAGCGCTATCCATTTATACTTCATCCGAGGTTATAAGTGACTTTTTCTATAGGTTTTGGTCCCCCTACCCCTTCTCCCCCCCGGGGGGTTAATTTTTACGGCTTAAACTAGGATTCATTGTGGCAGACATAACTCAAGTTGTACTTGAGATAGCCTCATATTTATTTTTTATTTTTCAAAAGGACAATCCATTCTACAATCTGTTGTATGGATAGTAAATTACCGTATGTATATATATATATATATATATAATATTTCTATAAAAAATATTTGATTTACTTTTTTATTACAAATCTTAGTAATATCTTATAATAATTTTGTTAAATCTTTATTAAAGGAAATGATATATACCCATACTACAGGGTGTACAATGACATATCCTCTTCAAAATAAAACAAAAATTATGAGGTTATTTCAAATACAACTTGAGTTATGTCTGCCACAATAAATGAAAACGTGTGAAAACCAAACCTTTCGGAAAACGGCCTAGAAAGAGACACATTATACATGTATACATATTACACACATTTGTTGTCCTGCCTTTATTACTTCCAACAAAACGCTCCATCATCATATGTTATTCCTTCTTTCTCTTTCAGTTTTAACAATTATTTTATTTTTTATTTATTAAAATTGTTTTTCATTTATTACTAGCTGGGCCGACAGACGTTGTCGTGTCCTAATGTCATTGAATTTTTTTAATGTCAAATACTCGTTCATTTTCAATATGAGCTCATTCGCTTCGCTCACTCGCTTATCGGAAAAAAAGTTTACGTCCTATTCTCAGACCTACCGAATATACACACAAAATTTCATAAGAATCGGTCAAGCCGTTTTGGAGGAGTTTTGTTACAAACACTGTGACACGAAAAATTTATATTTTAGGTAGGCCTATATGATTTTTATATTTTATATTATGAAATATGGTACCTTGGTATTATACGGATGCCACCCTTATACAGCGCGCTGTGGCAGTTATGTTAGGATGGGTTATCATAAAAATGATTGTAGGACTTTCCTTGTTTCGTTACAAATCGAATTATACCTGATGAGTCATACTTCCGGCCGCCAAACCCCCTCCAAATAGGCCAAGGTCAGGTCGTTGACCGGAGCGTGCGCATCACCTGTCACCGCCTGTATCTGGGTCAGTGTCATGAGTGATTTATTGCCGTGCACTACGTTACATTTGTTTTCATAATGAGTGACGTTCTTTTGGTGTGGGATTTACCTCAAAATGAAGAGGAAACCGTACGTATTTTTATGATAACCCATCCTAACATAACTGCCGCAGCGCGCTGTATATTTGGCGGAGTACATGTGGCGATCGGGTGTGGCTGCTAGCGGCGGCGACGCATTTAACACGATCCTAGCGGACATCGCTGCCTTTTGGGAGGCACAACACAAAGACCGCTCATTAGAATGATGTAAAATTTTTACAGTATGTCAATAAAAGTACGTTTTTTCGAGTTATGTAGTTATCCTTTGTATACGGTACAAATTTAACCTCCCAAAATAGTGGCATCCGTATAATACCAAAGTACCTGAAATATTTTTGTATTATGTTATTATGTATTTTATATTGTTCAATTTTAGCGAATTTCCCCTATAGGGAAGAAGCTATTACCGTAGGTCTCATGGTAAGACTTAAGCCCGAGACCATGATAACTTTTTGTTTTGAGGTCCCCAGATGCCAGAAACATTATTCGTTCAAATTTATATATATATGTATATATATATCTATCTAATATATATATATATATATATATATATATATATATATGTGTGTCCGTTAACACGATAACTTGAGTAAAAAACGTCTGATTTTGATGAAATTTGGCTCAAATGTGTAAAATGACATTCATGACTTTAAGTTCGAATACCAGAAAAATCGGACAGTGGGAAGGGGGGTTTATGGGGGTTTTAAATTTTTCAAAAATCAGTTTTTTGCATTTTTCACCCTAAAATTTTTAAAAAACTTAATTTTGGTTTTGACCATGTTAAAGAGCTTAAAAAACAAATAATTTAGTATTCTGAATTATTAACCTAGGTTAAGTGGTTGCGGAGAAAATCCAAAAAACCTACTCATAAAATCTCCCATGTTAATCTTATGGGAAAAAGGTTTTTGGCTTTTCCTCAGTTTATTTTTATGTAAACTTCACATTTGCTTTTACCAATCTGTTCAGTTCCACAAAAAAATCATTTTGGTGTTTAAATTGTGATTCTACTCCCAACCGTTGCAGAGATATTCAAAGTGCTAAACACAGTACGTTGTCCAATGTTATCCTTATGGAGAATAAATAAAATTTGATATCTCGATTATTTATAAATGTATGTTGATGAAACTTGGTATGTGGCTTCACATAGTGCTGGTAAATTGATATTTGCACAAAAAATTAATTTTTTGTTTATTATTCCCATAGCAGCAAACCTGCGTACTCAGCCCCCATGTTATTCTTATGGAGAATAAGTAAAATGTAATGACTCCCTTAATTATGAACATAAATTAATAAAACTTGGTATGTGGCTTCACCTTGTTTAGTTATATTGATATTTGCATAAAACCCCATTTTTTGTTTCCTTGTTGCAGCAAACCTGCTTACTCAGCTCCCATGTTATTCTTATAGAGAATAATTAAAATGTTATATAGTGCTTACTTATGATTGAATATTGATGAAACTTGGTATGTGGCTTCACCTAGTTAAATCCTATTTATATTTGCATAAAAAACAATTGTTTGTGTATCTTGTTTCAGCAAACCTACGTACTCATCACCAATGTTACTCTTATGGAGAATAATTAAAATTGTATATATCGCTTATATCTGAATGTATTTTTATGAAACTTGGTATGTGGCTTTATATGGTATTAAGACATATATTATGCATTGGAAATCCGCTTAGTACGCAGGTTTGCTGCAATTGGGGTATTTATTTTATATATATTTTTTTAATTTTGATTTTTGTTATCATCACATATAATAAGATGGTTCTGTTTAAAACCTATAAAAATCAATTTAATGTTATTTATATTGCTGACGAACAACTCTTAAGCGCTGGATGCTAGCCTGAAATATGTGTAAGCGTTTCGTTTATAGATAAAATAAACTAATTATAAGCATGTAACCTATAATTATTATTTATCAAATTTTTCATAAAGCACAAGGAACAAAACTAGGCGAAACAACACATTTTTTATATTTTTATCGATACTAGGGTGGAGTGCCCGCTTAACTACCAGAAAGTCAGCCAAATAGTTAAGGATTTTTTTCAATCAGAAAATAGGTTTTATATGTAGGCTAGGACCAAACATATGAAATAGGCTACATAAGATACCTACCTTTATACTGAGTTACATTAGCATAAGAAAATTTACAATTTAATATTCTTCTAAATTTTGCTAAAAGAGTGTTTTTTTTTTTTAAGATATGTGAAGAGGGAGCATTTATCTGCTTGAAGCCGCAATCTCGCCCTGCTGCAACTCACGCACATCATGACGAGCTGACGATCTGTCTGAACGCTCGGAAGTTTACGGTATTGTGCTCTCTTTTCATCTTACGTAGTTTTCAATGTGTAAATAGGAATTTAATGACACATAAACCTCGCCCATATTATAGTAGTGTACACTATTTGAAGATGTTAAAAAACATTGTTTATGTAATTTTTGTACAACAAATGTTACGTCCGAAAATTGTGTTTGGATTAAGCGGATTTTCGAATTAACAAGGATCAGATTACCTGGGTTTGAGTGTATTATTGTATTTGAACTATACCACTCCATCCAAAAGCCCAGCAGTGTAAGAGTAACGTGCAGGTTATAATTTACTCTATAGAGAAGAATGTGTTCCCCCCACTCCTAGCAAAGAATACCATACGAGCTGCCTGTCGCAAAAAAACGCCATTCAGTGTTTGATTAATTGTATCTCTCACTTGCCACGGTAGCTCACTGGATATGACGTTGGATTCACGATCATGTGGCCCAGGTTCAAATCTCACTCTTTTACTTTTTCAGGGCTGAAAATAATCTTTAAATGTTATATTGATTATATTTTTATACAAATTGATGTGTAATATGCTGCACAAAGAAACTGCATTACAGTTCTCAGCAAAGTTAGTTTACGTTAGGTTACTATATTTTTATCATGAACTGCAGTCTAATTTTTGATATTTTATTGCATAGGCCTAACTCCATTTGTAATATGTTCTACAAGAAAAAAAACAGTCATACAGTTCTCTATGGGGAGTTAGGTTAGGTTACCATAATTTTGCCATGACCTGCATTTGGTAGAGTATAAATAAGTTTTTATATTAAAATGCTACTGTTCTAGTTGACTTAATTTATATTTTGTTTTCTCACAATAAAGTGTCTGTCGCAGATGGTTCGAGCGACGGTAGACAGTTTGGCTTCTTGTGAGAGGCGGTGAGAGAAGAGCAGGTCCTCCACACAGAGTAAAATAGCAGGTTATTATTCCAAACCTATGGTAATAATTTGGAACTGAAATCAGGTAAAAGCTGTAAATCTGCTATTTGCAGATGTACCAAAGTCAATCTAGTTCAATAGCAGAGGCAAGAGGAAATACCCTATACCATGTGTTGATCGACAGCTGCATACAGATGATAAGCTCAAGCGGTGGGGTAGTTTGTATGTTTAGGCCTAACCTAAACATGGACGTAGTAAGTTTTTTAACCTTTAATATTACAATGTATGTCTTGGAGCCCTATGGAGATACTACTATAGCCGCGTTTACACCGGAGTTAGCAACACCTGTTGCTATAACATTTGTTAATAACATTTTAGAAAACACCTTTGAATTTGTTGGTAACACTTCATGTTATCAACAAAAATATCGTGTTAGCAACACAAATTTTGTTATCCACCGAGTGTCGGTAAAATCTGGTAACATTCTTTGATCTTTTCAAATTTTGATTACATTTGTTAGCAACAAATGTTACCGAACGTATTGAATGTTAGCAACTTTCACCCATTCTCTTGCGCTGAGGCTGTGTAACTGTATTCCAGTGTTTTGTTTTTGGTTTACTGTTTTAGCGATTTTCCCCTATAAAGAAGAAGCTGCTACCGTAGTCGGCATTGTAAGACCATGATAACTTTTCGTTTTGAGGTCCCCAGATGCCGAAAATATCAATCTATCAGATTGTTCAAATCACAGCAGCACGTATTTCTGATAAGTTACAAGCAAAGAAATTGTTGATTTTTGAAATAGTAAACAAGTAAATAAAACTTGTGTACAAGTCTCCCGTCGCTTAAAAACCCAAAGTCACTGCAAGTTTTTCCTACACAAGAATTGATTTTCTACAATTAGTGTCTTGTTTAGCGAACTTGTCTCCTAACACTAGTATCAATTATCTGAAATCACTGCTTGACATTCGTAAATTGTTTTTAAAGCTACCCTCACATCGCAGCTTTCCACACAAAGGATCGACGGACGACATATTTTTCTAGGTCTCGTAGCATATCACTGCCACTATACCTATCTCCATCTCTGTTTTGCCAAAATAACTCAGGCAGCTGCAGCGAGAACCACATACTCCTATACTCGACATCAACATCCTCCAAGCAATATGATATGGAGGGGCCTGCTTGGGCGGGAAAATAATACCTTGAAAAATGTTGGTAACATTTTAAAGTCTCAAGTCGAAATGTTATTAACATTTTTGTTATTAACTTCTGTTGCCAACAAAAAAGTTAGTAACATTTGTTGGTGTAACTCCGGTGTAAACGCGGCTTTGGTCTGTCTGTGAAATAATCAGTTCTATACGGAGTCCTTGTAATATTTTGCTGAGACTATCCAAAAAAAATTATGCAATTTTCCAATATAATTACCGGCTACCTATACTTGACGGCATATATATATATATATTTTTTTAAACCTAGCCGTGGCCGACTGTCCGATTCGGACTGTCGCCTTAAAGTGGCCACGATCCGAATCGGATAGTCGGAGACCAAAAATTTTATAGCGTTATAAAACCACAAATAATCAACTCTAAAGTGAACAATATATATATCATTTGAAATATCATATTCTGAACTTTAATTTTATTACATAAATAATGAACCGTTTAGCAGCTTTATAACAATGTCACGACAATTACAAAACGAATGAATTTTTGGTGCGACGTGATTTCTGCAGCCGACGCTTAGACAATGGAAAAACACTACATTTTAGCGAATTTCCCCTATAGGAAAGACGCTATTACCGTAGTCGGCATGGTAAGACCTAGGCCTGGGACCATGATAACTTTTCGTTTTGAGGTCCCTAGACCCCAAAAACACCATTCGTTCGAAACTGTATATATATATATATATATATATATATATATGTATGTATGTGTCCGTGGGTGCTCTCGTAAAAAAGGTCCGAAATAATCAGTTGTTTTGATGAAATTTAGTTTAAACGTGTAAAGCAACATTTATGACTTTAAATTCGAAAACCAGCCATATCGCTCTATCTAAAAGGGTATTTTGGGGGGTTTTGTGTCCAAAAAATGGGTTTTTTGAACTTTTAACATGTAATTTTTAAAATAATCAAATTTTAATTTCCACCATTCGATTAAATTTAAAAAAACACACAATTTGGTATTTTGATCATTCCTCTACGTCAATCGGTCACCGAGATATTGAAAGTGCTAAAGACAGTACGTTGTCTGTTAATGCTATTCTTATGGAGAATAAGACAAGAATGATATCTCGCTTCTTTATGAACGTATACTGACGAAACTTGGTGTACGGCTTTATCCGGTTGTGGTCTATTGATATTTGCTCAAAAATCAATTTTTTGCTAAAGGTTTCCGTAGCAGCAAACCTGCGTACTCAGCCCCCATGTTATTCTTATGGAGAAAAATAAAAATGCTATGTCTCACTTAATTATGAACATAAATTAATAAAACCTCTAATATTACTTCACCTAGTTGAGTTATATTTATATTTGCCTAAATACCCATTGTTTTCCTTCCTTGATGTAGCAAACTTGCGTACTCATCCCCCATGTTATTCTTATGAAAATTAATCAGAATAGAATATATCGCTTATTTATGAATGTATATTGATGAAACTAGGTATGCGGCTTCACCTAGTTGAGTTATATTGATATTTGCATGGAAACAAATTGTTTTTGTTCCTTGTTTCAGCAAACCTATGTACTCATCCCTAATGTTATTCTTAAGCAGAATAATTCAAATTGTATATATCGCTTATTTGTGAATATGTTTTTATGAAACTTGGTATGCGGCTTTATGTGGTATTAAGACATATATTATGCATGGGAAATTCGCTGAGTACGCAGGTTTGCTGTGGCGGGGGTATTTTAAATTACCCAGCTCAGGTAATTTTTGTCGCGGGAAGTTGCGGTTGGTACCAATGCACTGCTAAACAGTTGTAATATAGTTTGGTATTGATTTTTTGAACGAAATAATTATTGGACAGATAATATGGTTTTTTGAAAACGGGTGTTTTTTGGTCTCTAACGAATGGCCAGCTATCCGAATCGGATTGTCAGGAAAATCGAATTTACTTGCAGTGTAACTTTTAGTTACTAGTCAAATAATATGTCATTTTGTAGTGGAAGGAATGTAGTTTTGCTGTTGGCAACACTACTTGTAGCTTGAGATCTGTCTGCAGAGAAGAATTACATCATACTTGGTCTTCAGTCTGTTTTCATTGGCCATCTTGTACTTTACTTCTTATGGGTGCGCTATTTTTTTATCCGTGAGTTATTACCTAATTCGTTAGTATTTCAGAGTTTTAGTGTTAGTGTGTAAGTTATATAACAGTAATCTTTTTACATTATATTATGCATAAATATTACTAAAGTGTGATAAATAGTGTTTATAAAGTGTTGTGTTTCCTCCTTCATAGGCCTAGTGACTCAGTGACCGCAAGCACGTTATCTCGTATATTATAATATGCCACAACCCTATGTTTATGTACATATATACATTTTATAGTTTATAAATACCTGTAGTAATAATAAATATATATAATATGACATTATTTATGTTTATACAAATTGCAAAGATCCCAGTGAAAAATAGTAGGCTACTTTTCAGATATTTGCCAAGTAGTATATATTGACTATTTGTTTATTACTACATAACACATATGAAAACAATTTACCCTAGGTGTTATACATTTTTATGTAGGTAATCGAATGTTCTACAACATGTTTATATTGGTTTGGGGGTAAAATATTTGATAAAAAAGGTATATACTAAATACTGTGAAATATTTTTTTTTCAAATACGCAAAAATAGCAAAACATTCTTTTATATACATTTAGTTATAAGTGATAATAATTTGTTACCATCAAATTTATGGACTTTTTTGGATTCCTTACTTTGTTAGCTCTACAATATATATATATATATATATATATATATATATATATATATATATATCATTATTAGTATATATATAATATATATATTACATTACTTATTTACATCACAAACTAACACTGTACAGTTTACACATTTTTCGGGTTTCCGTTTATTATTATATTACTCCCCTAAAACTTACAAAAAAATTCTTTCCCCAACATGTTATATATTTGTATTTAGGGAATTAAATTGTCTACAAAAGGTATATAATGAATTCTCCATAAAAAATCTGTAGACAAAATTTCACCGAGGCAGCTTTTGAAATTTCAAAAAAATGTCAAAGTTTTTAATTCTTTTCACTTAACCGACATTTTTTCCAGATCTTTTTCATTCTAGTTTTTCTACTTTCTCCTGTTCTTTCCAATCAAATTGAATATGTGGTTGGCTAGGTTTACTTCTACCGTTGAATTTATACGAATTTTCAAAAAAAGGTCTGCAAATTAGCCAAATCTGCTTGGCCATTTCCTACTTACACCATTGGCCACTGCTAGGGTTAACTGCACACTGATGTAAGCCAAACTAGCCTCAAAAATATACATTTATTATTTCATGAAGTTTCGTGGTTTAGCTTTCCTAAGTGTTGAGTTAAATCTGCCAGTTAACCCTAGGACTGCCCTACGGTTAATCCAATTATTAAAATAGATGGAAGATGAGATACTACGAGAAAGCAATACAACATTTTTAGGTATGATCATAGATGAAAATGTAAGTTGGGATAGACATACCGAGAAAATTCTAAATAAAATATCATCTGGAATATATGCACTTCGAAGAATGTCCAAAATTTGTAATTTTAAAACCTTAAAGGTTTTATGCTTTGCTCTCATAGACTCATACATATCTTATGGTGTTAGCATTTATGGAGCAACCTCAAAAAATAACTTGTAATCCAAATTTAAAAATGCAAACAAAAAAGCTATTAGAATTATCCTTGGACTTAGAAATAAAGGGTCGGTTAAGACAAAATTTAAGGAACTAGAGATTCTTACAGTTTTTTCTTAGCATGTGTTTAACACTGTGAAATATGTAAAAGAACACAACATCCCTCAGATGGAAGCTAGAAATCGACAATACAACACAAGAAGTTATTTAACTTTTGATTCCCATAGACTTGAGTTGTTTAAAAAAAGTTAATTATAGAGGCATACAATTTTTTAAGCACATTCCAGATGACATAAAGACAGTCCAAAATCTTTCAGAATTTGTCAAAAAACTAAAGCAGTTTTTGATTGAGCACCCCCTATACTCCTTTGAAGAATTAGCTATGATAAATAATGACATGTAAATTAAATAAGTAGTTTATAAGTATATTTTTTTAAATAAACGATTTTGACACTATTCATCTGTAACAATTGTACAGTTGACGAATAAAGAATTATTTGATTTGATTTGATACGCCTGAAATCAGGTGATATAATGTGTGCGCCGGATGGAATATCACCTGAGATCAGGCGAATTAGTATTTTTTTCAACTGCTTATAACACATTGAAATTGATCCAGAAACGTAATAATATTGATACCATTTTACGACTTCAGAAAGTCAGAGAAATAATCGTTGAAATCAGCTATTACGTCAGCTGTCCATTTGCCCCATTCACCTGAAATAAGGCAAATTATAAATCACTAATAATAATATCGATAATTGATTTAGCGTGACGTAAATCACATACCTCTTTGAAGTCAAGAAAGTTCTTCCTCTTTGTAGCGGTGACTTCCTGTATGGAGTTTCAGGTAACTCGTGTACATAATAAAAATCAGAGATTCTTACTGCTAGCCAAGGCAAAGTCAATGTGTGATTTTTAGTGTGAGTAGGTCCGTATTTTACTGTCACATGTTAGTGTTTTAGTGATAAACAAGTGTATTGTCATTATATTACTATGGGTAAATAATGTTTTTGTTCAAATATGCGTTATTGAAAATGTCAGTGTTTTCCAGATTAGGCTACAATGAATTTGGAAATGTTCACTTTTTTACTTTATCTAAAAATCTATCTAATCACATTTTATTTTTTTATGCTATCCAAATTCTCTGTTCTTTTGTGATCAAAAATAGTATGCATATGATAGGGTTATCTTTTATGGTTTGTAGAAACCTCTGCAGATTTTGCTCAAATACGGCTAGGCCTATGCTAGAAATTTAGGTTCAAAGATCAATATGTGCTTATGGAACCTTTATTTGTTCACATTTCTCTATAGCCTACATTTATATATATATTTATATATTCTTGTTCAGAAGTGTATTTACTGTAAACATATGTACCATTTATTATATTATAATACAGAACAAAAATTCAATTTAGCTTGAATAACTAATTTTGGCTTTCGGCGAAACTCAAATTTTGTTTTTCAACTCATATAAAGTCATAAAAACAGTTTTATGTATTACTTCAGTTATCTCCAATACCTAACTGTAATGTTACCTTTAGTAATATAACAGTTTTAGTATATTACTTTTATATTTTTATTTTTTAAATGTACAGCGCAAGTTTGTCGATTTTTCCCGGTTTCCGTAATTCGGATAACAAAATTTTTTCAATAACATCAAACCCATTTCCACATAGGGAAATAAATTGCCTACATTTTGTATATATTTGATTGTCTGTAAAAAATAGTGTAAAAATGCTAGGACTACTTTTGAAAATATTTTCAAAAATCTTTATAAAATTTTGGTTTTTCACATTTTGCTAAAAAACTACCAACAAGGATTCGTTTCATTTTATTTGATTCAAAATCTTCTTTTTCTGGAAAAACGAGTATAAATATTACTAGGTTATCAACAGTAGTTTAGGCACTGCGAATTGTTAAAAAAACCTCTGCAAAATGGCAAAAATTGCTAGGGCACCGAGCAATTTAACATAAATCAGGCCAGGGCCGTCCTAGGGATAAAACACTGGTAATTACACTATAATCAATTGTACAGTTGCAAGCTCTCACTGCAGTATGCGTCTCACATGTGGTGTAACCTGGTAGACACAAACGGAACTAACTCGTATTATGTGTACAGCATAGTACCTCTCAGTCAGATACAACTGCGAGCCAACCGGGTTAATGCGCTCCCTGGACAGATGGTAATCATTGGATCGAAGGTTCAAATCCTGTCTCAGTCGTTGGTTTATATATGCAACGCACGCAGAGTTCACATGTCTGTTACAGAGTTGAAGGGGAGGGCAAACTTTAAGCAAACGGTGGTCGGCACAGATCCAAGCTGACGGGACGGGTGAATTCTTTGTGAATTGCAAATCCGATCAGGTGTTTTGCTACTTTACCTATCCTCACTGTGTGTGGGTCTACCTAAAACATGTTTTTTTTACAATTTCATGCATCCAGACGTTCAGAAATCAACAAAACAACAAATATTCAACCATTCTATTTGCTAGCTTGGTGCTCAAAGGGTTAAATTATTTCCTCCAGCTAACTTTAAATGTATTTAATACACCTGTTCACGGTTTAATTGTGATTTTTTTATTGTTGTACACATGTTTGCATTAATATCCGTTATTAATAGTTTTTCTGGCAGGATAAATTATTTTACGAATGTAAATTATGGCTTCCCCTAGGTCAGATCTGGGCCACTTCTTTTTAAAATCTGCCCTGCATATATATTCTGTTAGCCGGACTGAGCTCAAATCGATTTGAAAACTTGATGACACTGATGGTCTTTCCCAAGCCAGATATAGAGGTGGGCCAGACATTACCTACTGACATAACGTGAGACTTCCTTTAAGGGTCTCACCGCTTAAAGGGAGAGACAGAGAGACAGAGAGACAGAGAGACAGAGAGACAGAGAGAGAGAGAGAGAGAGAGAGAGAGAGAGAGAGAGAGAGAGAGAGAGAGAGAGAGAGAGAGAGAGAGAGAGAGGGAGAAAGAGACAGAGACAAAGGGACTTCCTTTAAGGTTTGGCCGCTAGGCTAGTCTGGCGGTGAGGATCAGTAGTTCTACAAGTCGCCACCGCGCCCCGCTAGGAAGACAACACGGGCAGTGCTGAAAGTGTGTGTGATCTGGCTGGGGGGGAGAGAGGAGCGCTTTCTCCTCATTTCTCCCCCTCCCCCCATGCAGCACTGCCTTTCCGTCTACTCGCTTCTTCGTCGGTCCGAGGCGCAAGGCCCCAGCCCGCGGCTCGACTGGTTGAGTATTAGGGTTGGATTGCTTACTATTTTCCACTGATGTATCTTTCTATGTCGCCGAAAACTAATCTTAAATATATTTTTATTTTGAGCGTTCACTTTATAGTTTTGATGAGTACATTTCTTGTAGCCTGTGCAGATTTTATCATTAAAAAGTTTTTACTCAGTTGTGAGCACATTTAAATACAGTGGAACTCGGATAGTTTGAATCTCAAGGGACCGCGGTAGTAAAATTCGAACTATCCAAAAAGTTGAAAGTAGTGGTGAAATACGGGGGAGGCATCACTTCCGGCGCTTTTTTCCCATGTTATTCTTATGGGGATCAGTTTTTGCGCCGACGCCCGATCCTACCCTACACAAATTTTCTTTTTGGCCCCTGCCTTATTTTCCCCCATTTAAAATTTGCATTAATTTTAATACATCCTTTGCAGAAATCCACGAGTTCAAAAATAACTCCACACTAAATAAACAACACATGTAAACAACTTAGAAGTTATTGTGTAGTAGTGGTGAAACCAGAAAGAGGCATCACTTCCGGCGCTTTTTCCCCATGTTATTCTTATGGGGAGCCGTTTTTGCGCCAACGCCAGCTCCCGCCCTACACAAGTTTCCTTGTTAGCCTATACTAACGTCCAACCCTTGCCTATATTAAATATATTTTCCCAATCCCCATCCCTCCTCTATATTTTTTAAAATTAATTTTCAAATTCAGGCTAAAAAACTATCTTTGGTGTTTACTGTCCGATTTGTCTGCAATTTGGATATGTTATTGTCCTAGGCAAGTGTTTTAATAAATTTCACTTACATTTCCCAAATTCACTATTATGGTCAAAAATATTTTTGAAAAATACCGCCAATTGCCACCCTCTTTATTAACTGTCCGATTTGTCTTCAATTTGGATATGTTATTGTCCTAGGCAAGTGGTTTAATAAATTCCACTTACATATCCCAAATTCACTATTACAGTCAAATTAAAAATTATTTTTGAAAAATACTGCCAACTGCCAACTTCTTTATTAAATGTCCGATTTGTCTGCAATTTGGATATGTTATTGTCCTAGGCAAGTGTTTTAATAAATTTCACTTACATATCCCAAATTCACCATCACGGTCAAATTAAAAAATATTTTTGAAAAATACTGCCAATTGCCGCCTTCTTTATTAACTGTCCGATTTGTCTTCAATTTGGATATGTTATTGTCCTAGGCAACTGGTTTAATAAATTTCACTTACATATCCCAAATTCACTATTACGGTCAAATTAAAAAATATTTTTGAAAAATACTGCCAATTGCCAACTTCTTTATTTACTGTCCGATTTGTCTGCAATTTGGATATGTTATTGTCGTAGGCTAGTGTATATGCACCATCCACATTTTACAAATATTACGGTCAAATTAAATAATATTTTTGAAAAATACTGCCAATTGCCACCTTCTTTATTAAATGTCTGATTTGTCTTCAATTTGGATATGTTATTGTCCTAGGCAACTGGTTTAATAAATTCCACCTACATATCCCAAATTCACTATTACAGTCAAATTAAAAATTATTTTTGAAAAATACTGCCAATTGCCAACTTCTTTATTAAATGTCCGATTTGTCTGCAATTTGGATGTGTTATTGTCCTAGGCAAGTGTTTTAATAAATTTCACTTACATATCCCAAATTCACTATTACGGTCAAATTAAAAAATATTTTTGAAAAATACTGCCAATTGCCAACTTCTTTATTTACTGTCTGATTTATTTAAAATTTGGATATGCTATTGACCTAGGCAAGTGTTTTAATCAATTTCACTTACATATCCCAAATTCACTATTACGGTCAAATTAAAAAATATTTTTGAAAAATACTGCCAATTGCCAACTTCTTTATTTACTGTCTGATTTATTTAAAATTTGGATATGCTATTGACCTAGGCAAGTGTTTTAATAAATTCCACTTACATATCCCAAATTCACTATTACGGTCAAATTAAAAAATATTTTTGAAAAATACTGCCAATTGCCAACTTCTTTATTTACTGTCCCATTTGTTTAAAACTTGGATATGTTATTGTCGTAGGCAATTGTTTTAATAAATTACACCTACATTTCCCAAATTCACTATTACAGTCAAATTAAAAAATATTTTTGAAAAATACTGCCAATTGCCAACTTCTTTATTTACTGTCCGATTTGTTTAAAATTTGGATATGTTATTGTTGTAGGCTAGTGTATATACACCATCCACATTTTACAAATATTGCGGTTAAATTTTTAAAAATTTGGATAAATACTGCCAGTTGGCAACTTCTTTATGGTCTGATTTGTTTAAAATTTATATCATTATTCTAGGCTAGTGTATATGTACCATCCACATTTGACAAATTAACTATAATGGTCAAATTTAAAAAATATACTAACAATTTCAAACTTCTTTATTTATGGATATGTTATAGCTCTTATATAGGTAACAAGACCACACTACCACACGTTCCACTACCCATTTGTCTTTTTTGTTTGTTTATTTTGCTGTAATCCCAAAACTGACTGTTTATTGTCCGATTTGCCTACACTTTGGATATTGTCCTAAGCATTTATTGTCTGATTTATTTTTGGATATGTTATAGCCCCCAACTATATCTAAAATTACAATATTATTTCCACCTATAATACTGTTGTTTGTTTTGCCGCAACCTAAAAACTAACATTGGTATTTGTGTTTTTACAAAACTATATTTTGTAAATTACTACCAATAACTCCTTTATTTACTTTTCGACTTGTTATATCCCCCTATATCTAAATTTACCGTATATTTTGTCCCTTTAGTGCTGTTTTGTCGTAACCAAACTTTGGATGCAATATATTACTGGCCATTGCATAAGTGCATTTCCAAATTCACTATTACGGTTGGATTAAAAAAAATAAATACAAGCTTATTATATACATCCAGCTGATAAGTAATATATATCCACATTTATGGTCAGAACAAATTTTGGATATGTTTTAAGCCAATGCGATAACAAAAAATAAATTTTTAAAACCCAAAACAACTAATCTTTCTTTGTGCTTGTTTGGAGTAGTCTTTATTTTATCCAACTTAATTTTGTAGTTAAAATCAAACTTCCCACATTCTAGCTCCCTTTCCAGCCAGGGAGACATAAAGGTTACGAATATTTTCAAACAATATATCTTTTTCTACCCCTATGTTGGACTTGTTTAATAGCGCACCATATTCCAAATCCTCCAGTCTACTACATTCTTTAAATTTAACATTGCCTTTAATATCTTGCATCTCTATGTCTTCTTGTCCATTGTTACGGAAACTTTCTATTTTTGGAATTGCCATAAAATGTTGCGGTTCCGTTAGTGTTAAAGCTTGCAAGTGGCTCGTTGGTAGGTAGATAAATAATGTCCAAATCACCACTGCACGGCAACACGCCTTCCCTATTCTTATTTATCTCTATAAATACAGTTTTACAGACACCTTTAACATAGTATACACCCCTCCATCCTTTTCTGCCAACACTCCCACAAACTTGTTTACTACAAACGCATACACATAATGCTCGCAGGAAGTAATCTTTTAATTTATCCTCTCTTTCCCTTATTTCTTTAGCCAACTGTGCATTCCTCTGCAACAGTATTTTCCACATATTCCAATGTCTTCTAATTCCGATTTCCTCTCTAAGAAAGGCTTGGAAAGTGGCTCTATTTCTTTAATAGTGTATGGGTACAGTTTATTGGTCCGGCTTCTTAAAACGTAGGGAGTAAGGGACTTTCCACTAAGAGGTATAGTGGAGAAAGGTGTATTTGATGTGCCCCCAGATTTGATGTAACACCTATGCTTTACACTTATGGCACCCTCCTCTATTACCTCTACATAGTTGGTAAACAGTTAAAGCTAAATGCAGATAGAGCATACTTTATTAACTTTTCCCTTTGTGTACTATCTTTTGGCAGTTTTAGTTGTACTCCAGTTATCTTCCCCCAATATGCATCGTTAAACACTAAACAACAACTGTTTTGTAATTGGCAACTTTCACCCACATGCAGAGGTACAGCATAGAATGGAGCATTTTGAAAGTACCGTTTGTTGTCTTCTATTAGACAAACCCTTTACCAAAACCTCCACAATAGATTGTTGCCTCTAACCTTGTTATTCCATTCTCTCTAGCTAGTTTAGACGAGAACGTTTCTTTTAGTCTCGCATCTGGACAGTTTACAAAGTTTATTATATGGTTTCCTATACTTTTAATTACTCCAGGACTTGTAATCTGGCATATAAATTTATTATATATTTTTACCCTGCTATTTACATTAAACCATGTTAAACAGTCTTTACTAACATTATCTACAATAACATTATGGGGGTCCATTCGCCCCCCTGGTAGCAAAAGTTTTCTGTAAGATATTGGCACATTTCCAGCCAAATCTGGTGTTATATCGAAATCCATAAGATAGTACATTTCTTTTTCCAGATCTTGCAGTATCTTTGGAAGGTCTTCCAACAAATCCTTAATTTTAACATTTGCAAGCTCTATTTTATAGGGAATTGCTATAGGATCATCATACTTTTGTTTAATTTGGTCAATATCTTTCTTTATTATTTGTAACACACCCTCGCTTTGGGAGAATGGTAGTTTGGCCACAACACCATGTCGAGCTAAAGAGAACTTTTTAAATATTCCTCATAAGTAGCTATTAAACGAGCCACATATTTCCTTCTTAACTTTAAATTTATTCCGAACGTCCCCATCACAATCCGTAACATTGGTTATCTAACATTATGTTATCATAAAACGCATCCGTTATAGATGTTATTTAATTTTGGTTCACCCCCGCAATAGTTTATATTACCCATGTCTGTAAGAAGGTTATTATTACGTAGATTTTCTAATAAAAACCATATACCGAATCTTTCGTTAGTAGGTTTAATACAATTCCCCAATAAATGGCTAACAGAGTACATTTCTTTTATACAAAAGTAGCGGAAACATGTAAACAGGACAGATATATAGGCATATAGAGGTTGTAAATATATTGTATATAAACATAGGCGAGCGGTAAGTGTAACATGTAAGTGGACACCCACATGCAAATATGGAATATCCACAAATTCGACTAAATAAGTTTATAGTCTCAATATAATTAACATATTAACATTAGTACCCAAATTGTCGAAATTCTATAATTCTATTCTTAGTCCTTGTATTAGGTTTTGTACTATTAAACCCTACATCCTGTGCAGTAGAGTAATATATGTATTTAATACAGATACGCACATTCTACAAGACCTATGCATCTGTTGTATAAGCAGCAGAATAGACGCCTCATTGTGTTGTTGTAAAGTAAAACATAAATGTGCTGGATACAACCGCCAGACATTAGACAGGAAATGTGTTGGAAGTGTATTGCCAAAGACAAACACCACATAGTGCAGCATGTAATCAATCCATTACCATTAGCCAGTATTGGTACAACATCCGATATATTAGCGAAACCCACAATCAAACTTGGAAAACAAACAGTAAAAAATTAATATTATAGTAACAGAAATAGTAAGAGTATAAGGACATAGTAATATTTAAAGTTTATAAAACAACACAAATGCAGAGACACAACAAACAACACACTCTAACGCATTAAAACACAGGCACAGATACTGGTTTACAACCATTTTACACAACTTTACACATTCTGTCAACTGACACAAAATAGTTTGTAAATTGTGTAAGAAATACATGTAATATAAACAAATTTAACACAATCATAACATTGTGGACAATGTTATGATTGTGTTAAATTTGTTTATATTACATGTATTTCTTACACAATTTACAAACTATTTTGTGTCAGTTGACAGAATGTGTAAAGTTGTGTAAAATGGTTGTAAACCAGTATCTGTGCCTGTGTTTTAATGCGTTAGAGTGTGTTGTTTGTTGTGTCTCTGCATTTGTGTTGTTTTATAAACTTTAAATATTACTATGTCCTTATACTCTTACTATTTCTGTTACTATAATATTAATTTTTTACTGTTTGTTTTCCAAGTTTGATTGTGGGTTTCGCTAATATATCGGATGTTGTACCAATACTGGCTAATGGTAATGGATTGATTACATGCTGCACTATGTGGTGTTTGTCTTTGGCAATACACTTCCAACACATTTCCTGTCTAATGTCTGGCGGTTGTATCCAGCACATTTATGTTTTACTTTACAACAACACAATGAGGCGTCTATTCTGCTGCTTATACAACAGATGCATAGGTCTTGTAGAATGTGCGTATCTGTATTAAATACATATATTACTCTACTGCACAGGATGTAGGGTTTAATAGTACAAAACCTAATACAAGGACTAAGAATAGAATTATAGAATTTCGACAATTTGGGTACTAATGTTAATATGTTAATTATATTGAGACTATAAACTTATTTAGTCGAATTTGTGGATATTCCATATTTGCATGTGGGTGTCCACTTACATGTTACACTTACCGCTCGCCTATGTTTATATACAATATATTTACAACCTCTATATGCCTATATATCTGTCCTGTTTACATGTTTCCGCTACTTTTGTATAAAAGAAATGTACTCTGTTAGCCATTTATTGGGGAATTGTATTAAACCTACTAACGAAAGATTCGGTATATGGTTTTTATTAGAAAATCTACGTAATAATAACCTTCTTACAGACATGGGTAATATAAACTATTGCGGGGGCGAACCAAAATTAAATAACATCTATAACGGATGCGTTTTATGATAACATAATGTTAGATAACCAATGTTACGGATTGTGATGGGGACGTTCGGAATAAATTTAAAGTTAAGAAGGAAATATGTGGCTCGTTTAATAGCTACTTATGAGGAATATTTAAAAAGTTCTCTTTAGCTCGACATGGTGTTGTGGCCAAACTACCATTCTCCCAAAGCGAGGGTGTGTTACAAATAATAAAGAAAGATATTGACCAAATTAAACAAAAGTATGATGATCCTATAGCAATTCCCTATAAAATAGAGCTTGCAAATGTTAAAATTAAGGATTTGTTGGAAGACCTTCCAAAGATACTGCAAGATCTGGAAAAAGAAATGTACTATCTTATGGATTTCGATATAACACCAGATTTGGCTGGAAATGTGCCAATATCTTACAGAAAACTTTTGCTACCAGGGGGGCGAATGGACCCCCATAATGTTATTGTAGATAATGTTAGTAAAGACTGTTTAACATGGTTTAATGTAAATAGCAGGGTAAAAATATATAATAAATTTATATGCCAGATTACAAGTCCTGGAGTAATTAAAAGTATAGGAAACCATATAATAAACTTTGTAAACTGTCCAGATGCGAGACTAAAAGAAACGTTCTCGTCTAAACTAGCTAGAGAGAATGGAATAACAAGGTTAGAGGCAACAATCTATTGTGGAGGTTTTGGTAAAGGGTTTGTCTAATAGAAGACAACAAACGGTACTTTCAAAATGCTCCATTCTATGCTGTACCTCTGCATGTGGGTGAAAGTTGCCAATTACAAAACAGTTGTTGTTTAGTGTTTAACGATGCATATTGGGGGAAGATAACTGGAGTACAACTAAAACTGCCAAAAGATAGTACACAAAGGGACAAGTTAATAAAGTATGCTCTATCTGCATTTAGCTTTAACTGTTTACCAACTATGTAGAGGTAATAGAGGAGGATGCCGTATGTGTAAAGCATAAGTGTTACATCAAATCTGGGGGCACATCAAATACACCTTTCTCCACTATACCTCTTAGTGGAAAGTCCCTTACTCCCTACGTTTTAAGAAGCCGGACCAATAAACTGTACCCATACACTATTAAAGAAATAGAGCCACTTTCCAAGCCTTTCTTAGAGAGGAAATCGGAATTAGAAGACATTGGAATATGTGGAAAATACTGTTGCAGAGGAATGCACAGTTGGCTAAAGAAATAAGGGAAAGAGAGGATAAATTAAAAGATTACTTCCTGCGAGCATTATGTGTATGCGTTTGTAGTAAACAAGTTTGTGGGAGTGTTGGCAGAAAAGGATGGAGGGGTGTATACTATGTTAAAGGTGTCTGTAAAACTGTATTTATAGAGATAAATAAGAATAGGGAAGGCGTGTTGCCGTGCAGTGGTGATTTGGACATTATTTATCTACCTACCAACGAGCCACTTGCAAGCTTTAACACTAACGGAACCGCAACATTTTATGGCAATTCCAAAAATAGAAAGTTTCCGTAACAATGGACAAGAAGACATAGAGATGCAAGATATTAAAGGCAATGTTAAATTTAAAGAATGTAGTAGACTGGAGGATTTGGAATATGGTGCGCTATTAAACAAGTCCAACATAGGGGTAGAAAAAGATATATTGTTTGAAAATATTCGTAACCTTTATGTCTCCCTGGCTGGAAAGGGAGCTAGAATGTGGGAAGTTTGATTTTAACTACAAAATTAAGTTGGATAAAATAAAGACTACTCCAAACAAGCACAAAGAAAGATTAGTTGTTTTGGGTTTTAAAAATTTATTTTTTGTTATCGCATTGGCTTAAAACATATCCAAAATTTGTTCTGACCATAAATGTGGATATATATTACTTATCAGCTGGATGTATATAATAAGCTTGTATTTATTTTTTTTAATCCAACCGTAATAGTGAATTTGGAAATGCACTTATGCAATGGCCAGTAATATATTGCATCCAAAGTTTGGTTACGACAAAACAGCACTAAAGGGACAAAATATACGGTAAATTTAGATATAGGGGGATATAACAAGTCGAAAAGTAAATAAAGGAGTTATTGGTAGTAATTTACAAAATATAGTTTTGTAAAAACACAAATACCAATGTTAGTTTTTAGGTTGCGGCAAAACAAACAACAGTATTATAGGTGGAAATAATATTGTAATTTTAGATATAGTTGGGGGCTATAACATATCCAAAAATAAATCAGACAATAAATGCTTAGGACAATATCCAAAGTGTAGGCAAATCGGACAATAAACAGTCAGTTTTGGGATTACAGCAAAATAAACAAACAAAAAAGACAAATGGGTAGTGGAACGTGTGGTAGTGTGGTCTTGTTACCTATATAAGAGCTATAACATATCCATAAATAAAGAAGTTTGAAATTGTTAGTATATTTTTTAAATTTTACCATTATAGTTAATTTGTCAAATGTGGATGGTACATATACACTAGCCTAGAATAATGATATAAATTTTAAACAAATCAGACCATAAAGAAGTTGCCAATTGGCAGTATTTATCCAAATTTTTAAAAATTTAACCGCAATATTTGTAAAATGTGGATGGTGTATATACACTAGCCTACAACAATAACATATCCAAATTTTAAACAAATCGGACAGTAAATAAAGAAGTTGGCAATTGGCAGTATTTTTCAAAAATATTTTTTAATTTGACTGTAATAGTGAATTTGGGAAATGTAGGTGTAATTTATTAAAACAATTGCCTACGACAATAACATATCCAAGTTTTAAACAAATGGGACAGTAAATAAAGAAGTTGGCAATTGGCAGTATTTTTCAAAAATATTTTTTAATTTGACCGTAATAGTGAATTTGGGATATGTAAGTGGAATTTATTAAAACACTTGCCTAGGTCAATAGCATATCCAAATTTTAAATAAATCAGACAGTAAATAAAGAAGTTGGCAATTGGCAGTATTTTTCAAAAATATTTTTTAATTTGACCGTAATAGTGAATTTGGGATATGTAAGTGAAATTGATTAAAACACTTGCCTAGGTCAATAGCATATCCAAATTTTAAATAAATCAGACAGTAAATAAAGAAGTTGGCAATTGGCAGTATTTTTCAAAAATATTTTTTAATTTGACCGTAATAGTGAATTTGGGATATGTAAGTGAAATTTATTAAAACACTTGCCTAGGACAATAACACATCCAAATTGCAGACAAATCGGACATTTAATAAAGAAGTTGGCAATTGGCAGTATTTTTCAAAAATAATTTTTAATTTGACTGTAATAGTGAATTTGGGATATGTAGGTGGAATTTATTAAACCAGTTGCCTAGGACAATAACATATCCAAATTGAAGACAAATCAGACATTTAATAAAGAAGGTGGCAATTGGCAGTATTTTTCAAAAATATTATTTAATTTGACCGTAATATTTGTAAAATGTGGATGGTGCATATACACTAGCCTACGACAATAACATATCCAAATTGCAGACAAATCGGACAGTAAATAAAGAAGTTGGCAATTGGCAGTATTTTTCAAAAATATTTTTTAATTTGACCGTAATAGTGAATTTGGGATATGTAAGTGAAATTTATTAAACCAGTTGCCTAGGACAATAACATATCCAAATTGAAGACAAATCGGACAGTTAATAAAGAAGGCGGCAATTGGCAGTATTTTTCAAAAATATTTTTTAATTTGACCGTGATGGTGAATTTGGGATATGTAAGTGAAATTTATTAAAACACTTGCCTAGGACAATAACATATCCAAATTGCAGACAAATCGGACATTTAATAAAGAAGTTGGCAGTTGGCAGTATTTTTCAAAAATAATTTTTAATTTGACTGTAATAGTGAATTTGGGATATGTAAGTGGAATTTATTAAACCACTTGCCTAGGACAATAACATATCCAAATTGAAGACAAATCGGACAGTTAATAAAGAGGGTGGCAATTGGCGGTATTTTTCAAAAATATTTTTGACCATAATAGTGAATTTGGGAAATGTAAGTGAAATTTATTAAAACACTTGCCTAGGACAATAACATATCCAAATTGCAGACAAATCGGACAGTAAACACCAAAGATAGTTTTTTAGCCTGAATTTGAAAATTAATTTTAAAAAATATAGAGGAGGGATGGGGATTGGGAAAATATATTTAATATAGGCAAGGGTTGGACGTTAGTATAGGCTAACAAGGAAACTTGTGTACGGCGGGAGCTGGCGTTGGCGCAAAAACGGCTCCCCATAAGAATAACATGGGGAAAAAGCGCCGGAAGTGATGCCTCTTTCTGGTTTCACCACTACTACACAATAACTTCTAAGTTGTTTACATGTGTTGTTTATTTAGTGTGGAGTTATTTTTGAACTCGTGGATTTCTGCAAAGGATGTATTAAAATTAATGCAAATTTTAAATGGGGGAAAATAAGGCAGGGGCCAAAAAGAAAATTTGTGTAGGGTAGGATCGGGCGTCGGCGCAAAAACTGATCCCCATAAGAATAACATGGGAAAAAAGCGCCGGAAGTGATGCCTCCCCCGTATTTCACCACTACTTTGAATCTTAACTATAGAGGTTCGAATTATCCTAGCTTTACTGTATTAAAAACAAATAACAATATTTATTATATAAAAATTAATTATAAATATCAAAGTTTTTAATTTTAAGAATTACAATTTAACAAATATATTTAATCATAATACATTGATCTTATTAATTTCTTCAAATACTATATTAAATAAATGTACAGGGTCCCGGAACTATTCCATAAAAATTTTTCCATAAGTATAGAATTGTCGGTTATTTTACTCCAATCACCAACATACCAACCTTTGTTAGATGTATTTTTTACCGCTATTGTTCGAATTTCATATCCGTTTGTTGAAGAAGAATTTTCCCGTTTGTTGAAGAAGCTAAAGAAGAATTTGTTACTTACTGTTTCAAAGTAAAATTCAGGCATGATCAGGTCGGATCCAGGGAGTCACATTGGGTGGGGGGAAATGCCGGGGTTTTTTTGGGGGGTGTATAAAATACCCCTCAGGGTGGGAGGTCTGGGAGTCCTCCCCCGGAAATTTGATAAAAAATTCCATATCAATAATAATAATTTGATCGGCCGTAAAGAATAGCCGACCGCGTTTTATTGACCAACGTGTGTTATTGGCCTAAAAAGACAACTGTCTTGAATTAATATACCAAAATCATCAATTTGACCGGTTTTTTTTCGGATAAAAAATTCCAATTTGACCGCAATTCATAGTAACTTTCAAACCGAAAACGACAAGTAGGCCTAAACGTAGTTTATCGGCCAAGGAAAACCGCAGTAGTTTATACTCAAAGAACATTTGACTAATAAGGCACTTTATTCTTTTTCAGAATTTCCTTAGGACCTACTACTGATTGCCTGAGTTCAGTTATAATAATAATAATAATAATAATGCTTTATTGTCATTAATCAATTGAAATAGACAACGTCACAAGAAATACAAGAGACATGCACATACCATTCTTCAATAACATACAATAGGCTATCACATGCAAAATACAATATTACAATATCAGAATTCAAGCTAAATATAGCATGCCATACTAACTATGCAAATCTATAATTATTGTGATCAAGCCAAATTTATTCATGCTATATCCATATTCAAAATTAACGCATAATGCAAATCAAGCAATTTATTCACTTCAATATGACAGGCAAGCTGCAAGTATAAGGTAGATTTTATAATTTATAATTATAATTTTAATAATTATATAGCATTTGTATTACTTTATTTACATTTTATTTCATTACATTATTTATTATAATAATTATAATAATTATAATAATAAATTTATTATAATTATTATTATAATTATTAATTATAATAATAATTATAATAAATTTATTATTATAATTATTATAATTATTATAATAAATAATGTAATGAAATAAAATGTAAATAAAGTAATACAAATGAAATAATAATGCTTTTAAGTCAGCTATTGCAATATAAATGTATTAACTAAGTAATTGATTAAGTTTTTTTTTTATATATTTTCTTTATTGTTAAATTTGCAATCAAAATAACTTAAATTTATGTTTATGATTAATATTTTATTTTCTCTCCATATAACCTGATAAGAATGTAATTTTTGGATATAGACTAGAACTTTGACTCTATTGAAATACTGTATATGTATTGACTCTGAATAAAGAATATTTTGATTTGATTTGATACCCAAACCGTAATTTAAAGGCGGCCACACACTACCGGACCTTTGCCCGAACAAGTCATCGGATCGAGCAGGGAGCAGGGCACGAAGGTAGCTAAATTCACTCTGAACTTCTTCCCGATCAAGACCCCGAACAAGACATTGGATCGGACAGGTTGAGCGCGAAAACCTCCGAGCAGGGTAAAAACGGCGGGGACGACTTTAGTTGCCGTTGTGCAAGTCGGCAGTGTACTTGTCTGTAGATTTCACCCATGTCACCCACCTCCCAAGGTTTCACCCACTTCTCTCCAAGCGTCATTCCTCTTCACTTTGTGGTTGTGAAGGATGGGACAAGTCCCACAAAACTGGCCGATTGTTGTACTTGGAAATAAACATCAAAGTTTTTTCCTCAGACCACCCCATCGTGCAGACTACTTTAAATAAACTAGTGAACTGGAAACTAAAATGACAACAGTCAAGACCGCAACCCTCACCGTCGTCATATCGCTAGCGGCGGGGCTCGTGACGGTGCTCGGAGCAGCGTATGGAGGTACCACACACTACCGAACCCTGAACAAGACATGGACCGATATTTCTTTGATCTATCCTCTAAAAACCTCCTCGAGAGCGCTCGGTCTGATGTCTGGTCCGAAGTCTTGTTCGATGTCTGGTTCGGAGACCCCACTAACTACAGGATTTTCTCCCTTCGACACCAAATCCTGCTCGGTCCGATTTTTTGTTCGGGAAAAAGTCTGGTAGTGTGTGGCAGTCTTAAAGTTTAACACGCCAGCGGAAGTTTCAAAGTATGTAATCTTAAGATCGAAACACATTTTATCGGCCTAAAATAGTAATATATTCTCATTTTGCCATCTAAAACGTCGATCGAGCCTCATTTTAGCCTGAAAACGCTCAAACTGGGTTTTAGCGAATTTCCCCTATAGGGAAGAAGCTATTACCAAAGTCGTCATGGTAAGACTTAGGCCCGGGACCATGATAACTTTTCGTTTTGAGGTCCCCAGCCCCCAAAAAGACCATTCGTTCATAACTGTGTATGTATATATATATATATATATATATATATATATATATATATATATATATATATATATATATATATATGTATGTGTCCGTGAGCACGATAACTCTCGTAAAAATTATCCGATTTTAATGAAATTTGGTATAAACATTTAAAGCAACATGACTTTAAGTTCGAAAACCAGCCAGATCGCTTTATCCAAAGGGGTTTTTTTGGGTGTTTTTTACCCCAAAAATGTTTTTTTTAATTTTTTACATGTGACTTTGGAAATAGTCAAATTTTAGTTTTTACCATGTGATTCAGCTTAAAAAAAAACACAATTTGGTATTTTGATCATTCCTCTACGTCAATTAGTTGCCGAGATATTGAAAGTGCTAAACACAGAACGTTGTTTAATGTTATTCTTATGGAGGAAAATAAAAAATTTATGTCTCGCTTATTTATGAACGTATACTGATGAAACTTGGTATATGGCTTTATCTGGTTGTGGTCCATTGATATTTGCTCAAAACAACATTTTTTTGCTAAAGGCTCCCATAGCAGCAAAACTGCGTACTCAGCCCCATGTTATTCTCATGGATAGGTAATAATTAAATGCTGTGTCTCCCCTAATTGTGAACATAAATGAATAAATACTGGTATACGACTTCACCTAGTTGAGTTATGTTGATATTAGCATAAAAACCCAATTGTTGTGTTCCTTGTTGCAGCAAACCTGCGTACTCAGCCCCATTGTTATTCTTATGGAGAATAATTAATTGTACATATTGCTTATTTTTCAATATATTTTTATGAAACTTGGTTAGTGGCTTTATGTAGTATTAAGACAGTTATATCTCCCTTAGAAAATTGCTGAGTATGCAGGTTTGCTGCGACGGGGGTATTTAGAAAAATTTACTGACTGGGCGTGTGTAGTTATCAGCCAAAATCAGTAACTTTTTGCGATCATTTTACAGCATATTACCATTGATTACATACATGAGTCATAAATATAACCACAAATTTTGTTAACGGCCAAAAATTGAGTACAAACCGTATTTTATGCCGGAAATTTACTTAATCGCTTAAAAACAGCAATTGGACCGCAATTTTTTGTATTTTTTCAAAAATTTTTGAATCTCTTATGTTTAAACAGCTTAGTGAATATTTTGAAAATAATAGCTTATTAACAAATTCTCAATTTGGGTTCCGTGAAGGAAAATCTACAGTATCAGCTGCTCTTGATATTGTGAATAAGTCTTTAGATGCTTTTGAAAAAAAGGAAACCGTTTCTCTCACATTATTTGATTTAATAAAGGCCTTCGATTGTGTCCCCCACAATGTCTTGCTCAGAAAACTTGAATTTTATGGCATCAAAAATCCACAGTTGAAAATCAACACATCATATTTGACTAATAGAAAGCAGTATGTTTCTGTTGGTAGGAAGATATCTGGTTTGAGGGGAGTTGTTGCAGGAGTTCCGCAGGGCTCGGTTCTAGGACCATTTCTCTTTTTAATTTCAATTAATGATCTCTCTAGAAATGTTGGGGTTGATTCTGTAATATATGCGGATGATATCACTTTGCTTGTATCTCACAAAGATATTTTCATACTTAGTGCAGTTTCAAATAAAGCCTCTGATTTAGCATCAATTTTGTTTTCAGCCAACAAGCTCAAATGTAATCAAGATAAAACTCAAAATATTCTTCTTGGCCTTTCCAATGAAATTGCAAGAAATTCTATAAATAACCTTGGCTTTTACATAGATTCCAAACTTAATTGGCAGGAACAAATTGAAAATACATGTATACAAATTTCTCGAGTCAATTATTTGATTTGGAAATTAAAAGATTTTGTAACTAATGAATACTTAAGAATGACATATATTGAATTTTTCCAGTCACATATATCCTATCGTCTTGTTCTGTGGGGACACTCTTCTCTTGTTAAAAAAATTCTAATCTTGCAAAAAAAAGTAATTCGCACCGTCTGTGGAGCGGGCCCTGTGGAGCACTGTAGACCCCTATTTGTCAGACTACTAATCATGACTGTTGTCAGTTTATATATTTATCTTATAATGCTATATACAAAATTAAATCTTCAAACTTTTAGTATTAGACAGGAAGTGCATTCTTATGAGACCAGAGGTAAACTTAAACTTGAAATCCCTGCTCATAGACTTAGTAAGAGTGGCAACTGTCATAAATTAAACTGCATTCAATTTTTTAATAACTTACCTTTATCTGCAAGGATGGTTTCTTTTAATATATTTAAAATAAAACTACAGGATTGGCTAAACAATAATCCTTTCTATGACATAAGTGAGTTTTTAGAAGCTGATGTTAGCATTGAATTTTAGAGGTTCACAGTCTGTTTGTATATATATGTTATATTATTGTACGTTTCTTGTAAATATTAGGTCAAGCATATTGACTCTGTCTATTCCTTGTTAATAAGGTCAATGACAATAAAATTCTTGATTCTTGATTTTCTCGGTTATATATAAAGCCGGGTCGTGTTTTATATACCAAAAACGACGTCCGAAACGCATTTTAGGCCGTGTTTTATCGGTAAAAACATAAATTTCGCCGCAACATGGTGTTCAAAAACACCAAAATGACTGAATTTTGTTGGTATAGTACACCGCGTTTTATTGGCCTGAAGCGACAAGCGAATCACATATTATCCACGGAAATAGCAAAACAAAATAGACAATTTCACAGCATTATATTTGCCGAAAATAACTGTTGCTCGCATCTAAAGTCCGAAATCGACGGCCACAGTGTGGTATTTATTAACCGAAAATTATGACGAGCCTCAATATATGCCAAAATTCACAATCTAACCGACCCAATCGGACCACATTTTCCCAGCGAAAAATGAAGCCGGATCCCGTTTTATAGGCCAGAACGACTACCGGAATGTATATTTTACGAATACAATCGGCGATTCGACCCCGTTCTATCACCAATGAGCGCCTATTTTACTATTTACTGATTTAAAAACATACATACTGTACTCAAATAAAAAATATACAATGCTTGGAAAATAACTGCATTTTATGGTTATTTTTATTTATTTATAAATATACGGTATCAGGAAACTGACACATACTTTCTCCCTTTTAGCCCAACTTTAATGAATAAATTACTTTTTATTTACTAAATATAGAATACAAAGCATGGTCGAATGTACAGAAAATCTTGTAAACAAGTTGTTTTAAAAAACATCCACCCAAATCCCTGTTTTGGAGGCACTACAGAATCCATTTCTACACACGTGGTTTTAAGAGGGGCAATGCCCCCTATTCCCCCCACAGGATTAAGTGGCAACGTATTTCGGATTTCCTCTGTTGGTCAATGCTAACTTGACAAGCATGTGAAGTTTGACGAAATTGTTCAGTAAATAAGAGAGAAATAGTAATTGTTGTATTCCCCATAAGAATAACATTGGACAACATACTGCGTTTACTGCAAAATTACATTTTCAATTTTCTCCGAAACCAGCAATCATAGAATAGTAATTCAGAATACTAAATCATTTAGTTTTTTTAGCTCTTTTTAATGGTGAATAGTAATATTTTTTATATTTATGTCTTTTTATGAAAAATCAAAAGTTCTACAAACGTCTAAAGTTAAATAAAAATCGTTAGAGCCGTTTTTGAGAAATTTTGATTTTTCATGTTTTTTGGCGGTTTTTGGAGGATAATTACCCTTTGATTGAAAATCAAAAATTCCAAAAATTAAAAAAAACGCCTGGAGATATCGTGGATTAGTACCTACATACAAAATTTCATAAAAATCGGCCCATTGGTTAGGGCTTTAGCTCTATACACATCCACACAGACACACAGACAGACACACACACAGACACACACACACACACACACACACACACACACACACACGCACACGCACACGCACACACACACACGCACACGCACGCACACGCACACACACACACACACACACACACACACACACACACACACACACACACACACACACACACACACACACACACACGAGAGACAGACATCACGTAAAAACCACTTTTTTGGGTTCAGGGCGCACCAAAACAAATATTTCCACTTACAACTCAAATTCGAAAATTTTGACGAAAACAATACTTTCTCCATATACTATCTATAAAGGGAGAAAGTAAAAATATTACAAAGTTTATCAGGAAGGCTTCAGGAAATATGTTTCAATATCAGTAGTTAAAGCATTTACTATGTCTGTTCTAGTCTTCTCTGTTGTTCATTTGGTTTATTAATAGATTTGAAAATAGTACATTTTGAGTGAAAAATCCTCATATTTTATCTTTCTTTACTACAAACTGAATTGAGATGGAATTGGAAATGCTTACTTGTTGCAATACCAAACGAGTTCGCATGCAGCACGCTGGCGTAAGGGAAGTGAATTTCCACATACAAAACTTTTAAAACTCAAAACCAGTGTAAAAACATACATTTATTCCAATTTTATTGAAATCTGAAAACATTCATTATTTTGGCTGTTCTGATGCTCCTGGTTTCATTTACCTGCAATGCTAGGAATACAATTTTGGGCATTATAAGGTTGGGAGAAGGTCCAGTCAGGCTTTAAAGTAGGTGCCAGGTTGCTGGGGATGATACAAATACACCAACAAATGAATAACATGCTTTCTAATGTAAAAACCCCATAAGACAACGTACTATGTTTAGCCGATATAAATTTTCTTTAATCACTCGGTAAATATTTATGCTAGAATGACGAGAGAGGGCTTAAAACTTTCGCTTCACTAATTCCCATCTTAATACATGCATTACTTTTACGTCCAATCATTGGGTACCAAACACATAAGCCCTTGGCAACATGGTATTTAAAGCTCAGTTTGTCTAGGTAATCATTGTGATTATAATACTATTTTTTTGGGATTTTAAGTCCACCATTTAGTCCACATTTAAGGCCAACGAACTAAGGTGTTATTGAGCATATATTTGTAAAAAGATGTGTCCATCCCAAAACAACAGTTATGGGCTTATTCCCGTTCCAATGAGGCTCGGCCCTAAACGACCTTCAACATTTCCATGTTAATTATTTACTTACTAGATCGATGGAGCAAATATTTGATAGAAAGACAGCAAGCAATGCAGAAACAGGCCTATTCTTTCCATCTCGTATGTCCTTTGGGATTTATCAACTCCGTCGGCCTTAAAAATTCCGACGTATCACCACTGACGTTAGTATTTAACTGGACCGATTGAGTATACATTTGTTAGGAGGATAGTTAATACATCAAAATGAAACCTTTGCCTTCTGCTCCAAGTGTGCTTTACTCTAGGGCTTTCCAAATGTTGAACTATCAAATTTATTGGTTAATACAGGTGATCCGATCAGGCCTCATCCATAGAAAATTGTAGAATTGTGTAAAGTTGTAGTGTTTGGGCGATACACATTTTCTTAAATAACTCAGTAACTATTTTTGCTAGAATTGCGAGAGTGGGCTTAAAAGTTTTGCCTCACTAATTCCCATCTTTGTACATGTATTAACTTTACATCTGGGGCTTTTCTGACCCTTTGTGAGCCCAAAAACTCGAAATTTGAAAGAATAATCCCCCAAAAAGGGGTTTAGAGTTTTCCTATTGTTTTTTCCCAACAGACTTGTCCAACTGATTATAGAGAGGAACGTCCCAACCAAATTCGAAGTAAATCGGACAATAAATGAGGCCTCTAGAGTGCATACACATATATATATATTCGAGAATCAAATTCACGGTAAAGGACTACTATAATACGTATAATTTTGAACGACCCCCCAAAACGTGTTCAGGGGGTCACGTTAGGAACTTCTAAGCTGACCCCGGGCTTAAGTTTCACCGTGCGGGTCATGCTAATAGTTCACTTTCCTTAGGAAATTCACTAAAACAACAAGTGGTGGTGGGCTTGTGTAACCACTCTACCACTCTACACAAGCAAATCTTTATTCAAAATTTAGAAGCCGAGTGTCAAAGCTGAACAATACTCTCATAACTGAATACTGTCGAATTATGTATTAAATTAAATATTAGAATTTACACTTCAGCTGAGTACCTTATCTATCTGGCTATAAATTTTTGTGCTAAAGTTATGGGAGAGGGTTTAGGCCTACATTTTCTGGATTTTTATGTCATATAATGTAATATGCATTAATTTTACATCCCGATCTGTTTTTCCGTTTTTGGGAGCTAAAAACACAACATTTGTAATTTTTATATCCTCCAAAAATGGAAGTTAGGGTCTTTCTGATTGCTTTGCAAAATTAACTTGTTCAGCTGATTATAGAAAGGAATGTCTCCACGAAATTTGAATTAAATCGTAAATATACACTTTCCTATCACTTAGTTAAGTACATCTTCAGAAGAAGCTGGATCTTCAGTTACATGACAGGTAGCCTATAACTTGTTTCTCACAACAATTTTATACTCGCAATTGCTTTTCTATTTCTCGTATGCCTATATTTCTTACGAGGCATTAATTGATACGGTTGCAGTAATACCATAATACTCTGAAAACTAAAAAACACGGACACGCGGTACTCGTGTTGAGCGAGTGGCGGGATTCGTGGAGGGAGTGTAGGGGGGCGGCGCGACCTTGGACTACGCGCTCGTGCGTGGGGTGAGCGCGTGGTGGCGCTTTGCCTGTGAGTTTGTGTTAGTGAGGCGTAGTGCGGCTTGCCTACTCTGCCCCGGAAGGCAATTTCCAAGAACCAAAGGAGCAGGTCACAGACCAAACAAAAAAAATATAAACTTAAAACAAATTTTAACTTGTATATCATACTGACCCGCACAACTACATCTATTATTTATACCACAAAATTGTATTAATATATTTTTAACAGTCGTTTAAAGTAAAAAATATATCTCTGATTTTTTAAATTTTAAATTAAATTATATTAGTAATAATCCTGAATTTATCCCACACAACTGCAAGTTTTCATTGAAATCGGACTGTTTTCTTACTGACCTTCTCCCAACATTTGACAAAATCTCTACTTTTAAGACTCATAACTCCCTTAATAGTAATGCAAATTATTTAATATATATCTAATTTGTTTTCTAATTTTGATCCTGATGTGAAAAAAATAATATATTACAAATTAATATTGTGACCAAACACCCTTAAGTCACATGTACTGACATATTTTTAATGTGAGCTGAGTATTGTTTACTTACAATTTTATTATACTAAGCCCTACGCAATGAAACAGCAGAAGGCTAGATCTCTGGTGACATAATGTAACGTCTGGCCCACCTCTTAACTCTCCCATCTTGAGTCCAGGGGCGGATCTAGGAATTTGTTGAGGGGGGGGCGCACTTGAGAATTTTGGTTTTCTCACTAAACAGTAACATCCCCCTAGCAACGGGAGGTAGATGTTAGTACTCGCTAAATTCAATTCACTCATGATGCTAACAAATAAAACAACACATTGTAACACTTAATTCACAATGAAATGTGTAATATTTATCTATTCCACTGATACAATAAACAGTAGGTACATAAATATACACATTTTATACAACTAGTACCTCGAAAAACAAACATTTTATACCAAATTATTTACTCACACTCACTACCCAAGGCTAAACCGTCGCGCAGAAAAAGGCTAAGGTAGAATGCAAAGGTTTCAGAAAAGAAGAATATGATTGAGGAAGACTGCAGGGCTGGTGCTGCCGTATGTGCCACTAGGGCAGCCTAAGGGGCGACATGGCGTAGGGTAGAATGTAGCCTAAGGCAATAGGCTAGTGCTGTGGTGCGTTATCTAAGGGATGCTCGGCCCCAGCCCCTAGGCCGGTGCTGCGGTGTGTGCTTTAGGGCAGCCAGGATCAATAGGTCGGTGCTGTGGTACGTTACCTTAGGGATGCTCGGCCCAAGTCTCTAGGCCAGTGTTGTGGTGCCTTTACCTTACAGGTAGGCCTAGTAAGTAAGTTGTGTTTGTCGAATTTCAGGAGCTCAGTGACTCCATAATTTTATGTATCGATCGGCAACTGTACAATTTTTTTTAATGCAGTAAGTTAATTAACACACATAGATAAAGGACGTATCGTTCTATTGCGACTTGCTTCCTTACCATTCTACTACCGGGGCTCACTATCTTGGCCTACACATTCCATGAAAATTGTACTGATAAAACTATTCGTAGTGACCCGTTATAGGGGATGCTCCACTTTGTAGATCATCGCCCAGTAGGTAAGACGTGTTGGTGCAAATAATGTATTTGCAAATATTTAAAACAAAAATGAGTATAGCGACAGACAGCGTCACTCTATTACCTATTAATTAAACATTTTCTGGGTCCAAGGGGGGGCGCGCCCCCCGCGCCCCCTGGCTGGATCCGCCACTGCTTGGGTCTGTCCCACTTAATTTATTAAAACAGCAGTTTTTGTTAGAAAATAATTTTTATTTTGTAACATATTTCTTAAATTTTAGAATTTTAATTAATCCTGAGCAACATATTACAATTTTGTTGAAGGTTTGGAGTTGGTTTCAGCTGCCTTTTTGTCATTGGGCTATTAGTGAATGATGGGTGTTAAATAATAACAAAACCAGGGCTATGACTATGTCGTACCAGAACTTTTTAAATGTGGTTGGCATTTACATAACAAAATAAATTTAATAGCACATTGTATTTGAACATTAGTTTCTAAGATTTATAGTTAGTACTTAAGCCTGATACAAAAATTAACAACATCTTAAAATGAGATACCAATCTTAAAGTATACAAAACAACTTATTTAGCATTTTCTCGTGCTTCCCCTTAAAGCTGACGTTAACTCCTCTACGGATAATTCGTAATCGTTGATTTATGGCTCATTCTAAAGAGCAAGAATTACCTAGCGAATTTTGTGAGCAGAATTTTGATATACCACATAGTTAGTTTTTACAACAAACACAAATATTGGGATTTATGGAATTTGATTGAACGATTACTATTTGTGATAGGCCTATCAAAATTTATCTCAATAAAATCGCTACGCCTTTCTTGATGTTTAAAATGAGCTCTAAATCAACGATTTTGACTAATCTGTTAAAGAGGGATGGTACTTAATTTGAAAGTTAACTTTGGCCGTATGGGAGCAGGCAGGAACAACAAAATGTTACATGCCTGGAGCCTCATCTTAAGATACACTTTTGTGCATTAAAATACTCATAACCAATATCTTGATAGTCTATATAACACGTAGTCACATGTTGGAACTTAAAAATTTTCAGGACGGGGTGACTCACACTGAGTGTAATAAACCGTCGAGTCCACAGCAAGAGGACTCGGGCGCAGACGAACAAACCGGACGCTTAGAATAACTGCTGCCACTGACACGAGGGGTGTGAGTGCAGGATCCTAGAAATACAGCGTTGTCTTCGTCGGGCTGATCAAAACAATGACTGGTGGCTTTCTGTCAGGTTGGTATGTTTTCAGTGTACATACGGTTTCAGGGATTTTTTAGGGGTTGAGGCCAAAGGGGTTCTGATTGTTTTCTTTTCAACACGTTCACTACAGCAGTGAGGGTCGTGTATCCCCCCAGGTGCCTAAATATTGTTATTTAAGTAATACATGCATACAATTACTGGCTTACAATCCTATACTCTAATATGGGTTGTCTGTTTGCAAAATTTATTTCGGAATCCAGCAGAACGATTTTGTTAAAACTGGAGCTTTTGGACCAAAAATATTGATTGGTAAAAACCTCTTTCAAAAATTGGAAATTTTAACGTTAAGCTTATGGAGTTTAAAATGAAAAAATCGTAACAGCTGTGAATGAATTAACCAGTGAACCATCAAAGTGTCACTTAAATGAGATAAAATTGAGCCCACACAATTTTTACTGTAATTGTGTTGCATTTTGTTGGTTGCACAAGTCAATGGTTTTATGATTTTTTGAAAACAGTAACCATTGAAAAAAGATTGCATATAAAGTGAACATATTTTTTTACCTACAAAACGAATCAAATATCACTGAGTATGGCTGGCCTCCCCGGTAGTTAATCATAATGAAATATTTTTATGTTTCTGAGTTCAAATTTGCTTGAATAAAGATAAAAACATGCCATCTCACATGTTAGCCAGCAGCACTACTGATGTGGTTTACAATGTTTTATTCCATTTTAACTAAGAAATAATTTTATTGTTGATCAGAAATACTTTATATTTGAAATACTTTGATATTTATTAGTTTAAACTTGACAAAAAATATATTTCTGGCTCACATGTGAGCCAGCAACGGAATTGCTCGAGCGAATTTCTCAAACTGATAACACATATGTACCGTAGTTCTACGGGATGCCTAGTGCTATTTAGCTACAGTTTAGCCACACCAAACATTAGTAAAAATACTGCAATAGATTATCCAACTTGTAAGAAGCACGTAACAAATATATAATGCAATACAAAATCAACCAGATGGCAACCCTGGAAACTTTGGCCATAAACATTGGTCGCACACCAGGGCCGAATTTAGGGTGTTTGCTGCCCCTGTGAAAAATGAACTCTGCCCCCTCCCCCACCCCCCTTCCACAACCAGCTCTATATTGTTTTATTTTGTTGGTGTGAATTATCATGTATGGTGTAATACATGTACTTGTGCTATACTTATTTAACAAACTAAACTAAAAAAATAGTAAAAGACTGCAAGGGCTAACTTTTTAGTGGTAAAAAAAGTAAATTAGTCTACCATATAGTATTGTTAAAGTTGCATACGTCTAATTTTGAGTGATTTTTATAACAGTTATTATCAGTTATAAATTAGCCTATTCACATGTACATAAAACTTTTTGCAAGAAAACAACTTGTTTAATAGTTAATACCAGGCAATAGTACTGTTTTATTTAAATGCCGTAATTGGATTGAGCGTTAGTGAAATCCTCATATTTCAGTCTGAAAATCGAATTCAGGTTACCCTACTGTAACTCCTTTTTGACGGTTTGATGGACTGTCACAAAACTTTCAGGGTAATGTTTTGATGATTTAATGGTTGTAATAAACTATAATTATTGACAAATTATTATTTCATTTGAATAATTATTAGTTTTATTACTGAACAATGTTCAGTCGTAGTTTGAATCCCGTAGTGTAAGTTCACGACTGTCATCTGATCTGTCAAATAAAATCAAACATCAACTGAATTGGTTTTGTTTGAAGTTTTTGAGGTTACTTATTGTTTGATTGTTTCTAATTTCTCTACACCTTCTTATTCTGGTTATGAAACGTGATTCAGAGTCCATTACTAGTCATGTTATTTTTATATTAACCAATTTATACTTTCCACTAATTTAAACTATCTGAAAATACTAACTGTGCTTGAATTTGGATAATATGAAAGTGTCATAATTGGCAAAGACGCCAACATTACACTAAAATAGGAAAATTGCATATGTTTTGGCATATTTATACTGTTGTACCCTTTATATGGTTGTTTATAACAGAAGGAAGATGAGATTAGGTCTATTTCAACCTAAATTATAGTGTTGACGATACATTTAAAAATCTGTCTTCAAAGTTGCAGTTGCAGTAATAGGTATGAAGCCTTAACACTATACTTTGAGGCTAATTTAATTAACTTCCATTTAGTTTATGTAGGCCTATGATATTGTTCTGTAATTTTACCTGTAGTGAGCCATGTCAGTCAATAATCTTACACTGACCAAGACCATATACTCTAAAGCGGCATTTATTGAAGGTTCACAAACTATCTCAGCCTCAAAATACGTAGACTACAAAATATCTAACAAGCTCAAAATGCAAAGTTATGGGGTCAGTAAAGGGGCTTTGTTTCCAGTGAGTGAGGTTCGTGACACAGAAAATATTTTCAGAACCGACTTTTGCATAGGCGAACCACACCAAAAATTCACAAGGCACGGGTGGCCCGATGATCATAAGGAACAAATCTTATTATAGTGAAACAATTTGTAAGTAATTAGACAAAACTACAGGCTAAAAAATGTTGTCACTTAATTTAATTTCATGCAGTATAACTCAGTAATGATCAAACAAAATTGTGTGTTTTTTTATTGCAATTTTAGACATACAATCACTGGTAGTGTTTACTAGAGTACTAGCAACGTTTAACTGCACATTAGAAGTTAATAAATTATGGGCAAACAAATTGTAAAGTGGATAATAATTAACGCTATTAGTAACGGTAAATAAATATCAATAAATAGATTTTATTAAATGTAAAAAATTAAACTTTTCCCTGTGTTGACTAAAAGATATATTTGCCCTGGATACTTAAGTGGAGAAAATTAACAATTTTCGTTCACTCGAGGTTAATACGTAATTAAGTCTTGTCTGGAATAAACATAGGGAAGCCTACATGCTGCCTGCCATTTTTCTCAGGTAACCAATGAAATAATCTCTCTTGTTGGCAGCTGACAAACGAATAACTTCTAAGGAGAGGATTTGATTACTTACCGAGTTGATTGCGATTGGAACATAGGGGCAAAATGGTGGTCGACCATGTAGGCTTCACTTCTTCCCTAGACGAGAGCTCTAGATATATTTGCCTCGTTGGGTTCACTCTGAACTAATATTTTATTTGTATCTTTATATTTTATAAATGTATGTGTACCAAATTAATGTAAACCGAAGTAGTCGTAAGGTGTTATTTATGGCATGGAAACGCGATTTTCAAAATGTCTAAAATAACGTACTGATTTGGGAAATGATTGTTTTTCCTGCGGAAAAGTCGGGAAGATGGAAAAAATATTTTGTTTTCCTAAATTTAACATTGTGTTGTAATTTAATAAATGTATTAAAATTTCCCCTTTTATTAAAATTCCCCCAAAAGTGAAAATTTCCGAAAAAGCATAAAGTATATAATCATTGTTTGTATATTTATCATAACCTAACTCCGCAGAGCGCTCTATGGGAATAATTCCCTTTTGGGAAATTTTGCATTTCCGTGGAATTATTCCCTTTTTCAGAGAGTTTTGCCAAAAAAAAAATATTTATTGATCATAACGTAACCTAACTCCGCCCCAAGTAGCAAAACAATATTGTCTTAATATTGTCAACAATATTTTCCTAATCTTGTCATAATATTGTCTCAATAATTTTAAATATTTTCAAAATATTTTAAAAACATTTTTATGAAACAAAATACATTTTCTTGACAATATTGTGGCAATATTGTTCAACATTGGTAAAATATTAAATGACAATATTGAACAATATTGAGAAAAGAAAAAATATAATATTGTTCAGCACTATCTCAACATTGAAACAATATTGTACAACCATGGTTTAAACCTCCAGCAATATTTGGAAAATATTTAAAAAATATTGTTAAAACAAACAATTTTCCTATTAACAAAAACATTTAAATTTAAATAAATAATTAGTGACATTACAAAATTTCAAAATATATTTAACAAAGTGCTGTTAACGTTTGTCAAAGGCTTTTGGTTACTCTGTTGGAACTGTTAAAAGCATATCAAATCAAAATGATACCTTAGGAGGTTATTTTGTGAGTAGAACTCCTCCCATAGTTTTCAACCAATTTCAATGTTCAAGGAAAAAATAGTGTATAAAATAATTTAATTAACAAATTAAAGGCACTGTACTTTTAATCAGTTAATAATCATAAGTAAAGTAGACTTGTCCACATATTGTCTCTGTGCAATTTAGGTAGGTAAAGAAAAGAGAAACCAAAATTAGAAATGATATGTTTTATTCTATAGTTTAATGTCTTTGTCCACTAATAAAATCAAATAAAATGCACTGGTCTAAGCAGTCCTTTTAATCCCCTGTAGCTCCTCCAGCAGTTGCTTCTCGAAGAGCTGTCTTTCCTTTCCTGAAAAAAAAAATATATATACCTATGTAATTTGACACACATTGAATCATATTTTAATTTACTTTTATGTTATAATTTTTATTTTTTAAATTATAGGTAAGTACAAAAGTTAAGGATATGTCGGCAAATACTCAGGTATTTTTGATATATTTACAACTATATTTATACTTCTTGAGGTGTGTGGTTGGTACAATTTTAATTCACATCGGATAGCTCAAGTTTGGATCATTCACATATTATTATTAGAAATAAATGTTTTGATTGTTTAATTTAGCAAGGTCTCTGATAATTCAAATTAATAGGCTATCAAAGTATTAGCAGATAAATGTCAGCAATCATCCTTATGGCGAGGGGAAAGTCCGTCGCAAAGCCAGGTGCTACGCGAAGACGACCCGTTAGTTTTCTTGATGGTGTTATTTCATACATTAAGAACAGTATTTCATTTTCTATTGGAGTACTGAAAAATAATTAAGTTACCACTTGTTGGTCCCTATTCAAGTCCAGTCCACAAGGTGTTAAAAGAGTCTGCAGTACCTCCCGCCAATTTGTATTTTAGTCCTATAAGGCCAAAATGTTAAATTCCTTAAAAATGTCTATTTTTAAACACGAGTAGTACTAGTTTCTTTAATCGGATTAATTTGAAACCTGTGTATACTTTTATAGTAATACTCTTAGGGATCTGTGAGGTTCAATTGTCCAGAAGTCTGTTATCATTCACGAAAATTATTCTTGGTTATCAAGTATTATTTTTTATTCAAAATAAAACAAATATGAACAGCATCCAACCACACAAAAGCCTAGTTATTGTTGTTTTCTTTTAAAATACATGAAGCTAGACATTTTAGGACAAAAGGCACCGAGTGTTTGACTGTTAGCGATTTAAACATTGGTCTCATAGGACTAAAATCCAAAATGGTGGGAATTCTGCAGACTCTTTACGCCCCAAAAGGAATAGGTATTGGTTGAAATCGATTGCCTTGTATCATCTTTTGTGTATATTTTACCGTCTTGTATGTAAGTACAGTATAAGTGTAAATATACTTTAGTGTTGTAAGACGCATTTTATTTATCCTGTTTAGTTGTAACAAAACGTATCATGCTAATACAAAAATTATTTAAAAGATTAGGATAAAATGTAGCAGACATTGGGCACTGCTGAAACAATAACAGTTTAAAAGTGGGGAAATTAAGAACGTTTAAGAACTTTCACTTTTGTTTCATTGATAATTTTGTTTCACTGGTATTAAATATTTCCTTACTTATTCAAAAGTAGAAACTCAATTCCTTTAATCTCCTAAATGAAAGCCAACGACAAAATTAAATAAAATACGTTTTATTGCAGACATTTAACTTTTTACTGTAGTTTTAATTTGATACCAATCTTTATTATTATACTCTTTATTTGCTTTAACGCTTTAATATGTTGCTGATCAATAAATTTTAAATGATGGGTAGGCTACTCTGTTCAAAAGACTGTAACTATGAACTCAACGATGATAAAATTAAATTAAATTCTTACATTTTATCCAACTTTGCCTGCGACTGCGCCAACCAGGTTGCAGCCGAAACATATATTTTGCTAAGCTCCGCATCGACCCAACATTTTCTTGTGGCGGCTGAAACATTACAGACACCTTAAAACTAAACTAAAAATATTTATTCATAAACTATATACCTTGAAGTGACTGAGTTTATTGTCTAAATCGACAACCATTTATCTGATTTTTGTAATAGAGGTACCAAAATTCAATTGCATTGCAGATTTGACCAATCAATCACATCGGACTTTAAAAAGGGGCATTATTACAGCACACAAATAGCTACATAGTTCTGTGTTTAAAATTACATTATTCAAATTATGAACTTTACTATCATATATAAATTGTGGGTGACTTTGGAAGAAGTTACAAAATGTGATCACTTCAGGAGTAGACAACTTTCAACTTTTATTCAACATGCCAGAAACTGTTATTCTACTAAGAACTGTTATTCTGCATGCCAACAAGTTAAATCATGAGTTTGGATGGTAAAAATAATGTTTATAAATACTCCAATAGAATATTGTGCAAACAACTGTACAGGCCTAGTTAATTGTATTACGGTATTTACTAAACTAGGTCCAAAGGAGTACACACAAAAAATATTGATTCAGGCAATTAAAGTTTATATGAGTAAATTGTATAACAAAACGAGGTCAAAAATCTATTGACAAAATCTTACCTATCACCACTTTAGCAAGATTAGAGTGCATAAATGCACTCTTTTCCAGTTTTTGGTTTTTCCTCTGGACTCCTTTCCATGTAAAATTCACTGCCACCTCCAAAGTTAGAATTTTGGTCATTACACTACGTATAGTTCTGCTGACTGACATTTTTTCTGCTGCAGATGCAGCAAATGTAACCTAAAAATAAATTAAAATCTGTAATAACCTCGTTTTGATTCTCGGTTCTGGGGTTTACCATAGTCGGCATGATAAGGCCTAGGCCCGGGCAATGATAACATTTAGTTTTGAGGACCCCAGATGCCAAAAACATCATTCGCTAAAAACTTTATATATATATATATATATATATATTACTTTTATAACATTGTAAACATGATTAAAACTCATTACTCTTTTTTAGTTTCATAGTTTAACTAGTTTCTACTCGTAGTTAATTTTCAAGTCTTAGTACAAACGTGTAAAGCAACATTTATGACTTTAAGTTCGAAAACCAGACAGATCGACCTATCCAAAGGGTATTTTTTTCTTGAGGAGGGGGTTTGTACCTCAAAAATGAATTTTGAGTTTTTTACATGTAATCTTTAAAAATATCAAAGTTTCGTTTTGACCATTGGATTTAGCTCAAAATAAAATAAAAATACCCCCGTCGCAGCAAACCTGCGTACTCAGCGAATTTCCAATGCATAATATATGACTTAATACCACATAAAGCCGCATACCAAGTTTCATAAAAATATATTCAAAAATAAGCGATATGCCTATACAATTTTAATTATTCTCCATAAGAATAACATTGGGGATGAGTACATACAATACAGGTGGTGTCATTTTGTTGTAAAACTTAAGTTCTACAAATGGCTAAAGTTTGATTAAAATCGTTAGACCCGTTTTTGTTTGAGAAATTTTGATTTTTCATGTTTTTTGGCGGTAGCCACTGAAAACTGTAGCAAACTGCTAATAACTATGGTGCCTGCGTGCGACTTCAATAGTCGGCAGTGTGCACCAGACCTAAGGGAGGGAGTTAGGGTAGGCAGACAATAAAACATTATTTTAGTTCAATTTAAATACGATGTTACCTTATTAATTGGGCTTAAAACTGATTTTTTAACTTACCAACATCTCTCTTTTTCACTTCTATAGCATTCTCCCAATCTAAACCGGGTTGGGTGCAATCTCGAGCCATCTTCTTGGTTTTCGCCAAGCCACTATCTGGGTAAAGGCATTCTTCCTCGCTCATTATCCACACATTTGGCACCACATCATAGGACATCATGTCCTTCCTCCAAATTATGCTCCACATTCTAAAACAAAAGAGTAAAAAATCTGTAAATATATTTTGGTGTGAGTTGTTTTAAACATGTCTTCAAAAATAAAGTTTTCATCCCGTTCCCAATAAGTTATTCTTATTTTTGCTAAGTCGGCATATTATTTCAAATAAACCTTTTTTTTCCAATGAATAGGGCCTATATCGATTTTTTAACTGTACAGTTGTAACTGTAGATTCCAAACACATAAATAAACATTAAAAACATACATAAGACCAAATTACTACTGATATTTTTTAGTACAGTTTAATATCCTTTGTAACTATAAAACAATTACTTTGTGATAATTGTAAAAACTATTCTGTAAACAACGTCTCTTACAGTAAATTACTACAGGAAACTGAGGAAACCAGGCCATCATATACACCAAAGATTCAATTCCTTTACAGAAACTTTCAGAATGGAGATTATATGGCTCTCTTTATCCTAGAAAAGAACTGACCTAAAAGAGAAAGTGTAATTTTATCTCGTCTTTCAAAAGCTGAGTAGGTATCAAAACTTACTTACTCTTACCAACAAATGAGTGAAGTGGCATTTCGCTTGAGTGGTCATTCCCAAATGTTAACATGAAGTATGAAGAAGAGGGTAGACTACAAATCCCGTTTTATAAGTTATGGCAAACATACATATTTTGTAACAATATGTGAAACAGGCCAATACTTCCAAGAAGACAATTTTTCCACCCTAAAGATCCCTAGGTGAAGTGGAGCTTGCATCCTGCGTGACGTAAATGTGCAGGATTGTCCTGTTTTAGGCACTGGAGTAGTACATATTTTTTCCTTCCACCATGAATGTAGGCCTAAGTTTGATGTTTCGGATAGACTTTCATAAGCAGAATGATATAAATAACCGAATGAAATTATTCGATACCTACGGTATATCATTAGGTCAATTTTGTTATCGATTGCAAAATAATATAATAATCTGTATGTTAGTTGTTATACTTAAAAATAAGAGGGGTCATGTATTTCAACTAAATGAATGATTTACCTTTTTACTGGCCAAACTAAACCACATCCACATCTTATACTAGACATCACAGCCTAAACAATCTACCTAGGCATATATCGAGCATATTTATCAGACAATTTAAATATTTCTCCTAGGCCTATGCTTTGTGAATCTGTAGAATGTAGCTTGAAACAAACCTTCAAAGCAACCCAATCTTGGTTTAAGCAAACAGTCTCACTCTCGCTCATGATCTCTTAACTTTCTAGGACATGATTACCTGGAGCCTACAACTAGGTTAATTATTAAGGATAAGTTAATCTTTAACTCCATAGGTTTACCAGGGGGATGGGATTGATAGTCTTCAATTAGACACTAAACTAACTTATAAAACCAATTGACCAATAACTTAATTTACAAGTGTTACTTTTATCAATAACATTGGGTCAATGGCATATATAGGTTAAATACTCTAACATTTCTCCATGATTCACTTACCTAGTTATCCAGTTGAGTACTCAAGTTGATACTCGTTCAAACAAATAACTTAGCCCTACGACTACTAACGAAATAAATAATTAATTAATTAAAAAACACGGCTCGATAACGAAATAAAAAGATAATGAAAATGTTTAATAGCAGACGTCCGTGCCCGAAAACGCAAACAAGGAACAACGCAATAATAATATAGCAAAAGCGCTGCGTGCGGCCGTAGGCGGAAGCTTAAAGCTTGCGCGCGCATTCTGAGGTGCTAATATATTGGAAGATCGGAATAATTAGTACAGTATTAATTGACTTGTTTCAGCGCGTGTAAACTGAAACATACGCGTGAAATTTTTGTATTTTCTCCTTAGTTTAACACCTCACACTTCCAAAATTGTAATTACTTTAACGATTACAATTTTATTGTAATACCTTATTTTTCAAGGTGAAAATGTCTGAAAACATTTTCTCGATATTTTTAAACCTTAGCATTTCTACATTTCAAATTAATATTGACTAATATTGAAAATATTTTTCTAACATTGTTCTATGTTACCGAACAATATTGATCAAGAAATATTTATAAATATTGAGAAAATATTGTTTCAATATTGTAACAATATTACTTTGACAATATTGTCAGCAATATTGCTCAACATTGTTTCAATATTTTAACAATATTGTTCTGCTACTTGGGGCAGAGCGCTGTAAGGAAATAGTTCCTTTTTTCTGGAAATATGCCCTTTCTCAGTTAAGAAAGACAATGGACCGGTGCTGTGATGCGTTACCCTAGTGGATGCTCAGCCCTGGCCGGTGCCTTTACCTTACAGATAGTAAGTCGTGTTTGTCGGATTTAAGGAGCTCAGTGACTCCCTAATTTTATGTATCGATCGGCAACTGTTTATCTTACAAATGTTTGGATGCAGTAAGTTACTTAACACACATAAAGGACGTATGGCGACATGCTTCCTTACCGTCCTACCACCCGGGTTCACTATCTTTGTCTACATATTCCATGATAATTGTACTGTTAAAACTATTCGTAGCGACCTGTTATAGGAGAGGCTCCGTTTTGTAGAGCATCGCCCAGTGGGTAAGACGTGTTGATACAAATAATGTATTTGCAAATATTGGAAACAAAATACCCCTGTCGCAGCAAACCTGCGTACTCAGCGAATTTCCAATGCATATATATGTGACTCACTACTATATAGAGCTATTTATCAAGTATCACAAAAATACATCCATACATAAGTGATATATAGCATTTTATTTATTCTCCATAACAATAACATTAGAGTTGAGGACGCAGGTTTGCTGCAACGAGGAAGATAAGTAATGCGTTTTTTTTTTTGCAATTATCAATACAACTAAACCAGGTGAAGCTACATACCAAGTTCTATTAATGTGGGTTCATAATTAAGGGAGATATACAACTTTACTTATTCTCCGTATGAATAACATGGGGGCCGAGTATGCAGGTTTGCTACCACGGGGACTATCAACAAAAAACTTGTTTTTTGTGCTAATATCAATATACCACAACTATTTGAAGCCACATACCAAGTTTCATCAATATACATTCATAAATAATCGAGATATAGAATTTTATTTATTCTCCATAAGGATAACATTGGACAACGTACTGTGTTTAGCACTTTGAATATCTCTGCAACGGTTGGACGTACAACAACGATTAAAACACCAAAATGTTTGTTTTGTTGAGCTAAACACATTAATAAACAGAAATGTGAAGTTTTTAGTAAAACTATCTGAGAAAAATCTAAAAACCTTTTTCCCATAAGATTAAGATGGAAACATTTTTTTTTTTTTTTCTCCGCAACCACTTAAACTAGTTTAATGATTCAAAATACTAAATTATTTGTTTTTTTTAACCTCTATAAAATGGTTATAATCAAAATTGAGTGTTTTTACTATTTTGGGGTCTAATTTGCAAAAAAAAACAATTTTTGGAAAATTGTAAACCCCCATAAAACCCCCTTCCCATAGTGCGATCGCTCTAGTTTTCAAACTTAAAGTCATAAATGCTACTCTCCACATTTGTGCCAAATTTCATCAAAATCGGGTGTTTCTTTCAAAAGTTATCGCGGTAACGGACACATATATACATATATATATATAAATTTGAACGAATAGTGTTTTTGGCATCTGGGGACCTCAAAACGAAAAGTTATCATGGTCTCGGGCTTAAGTCTTACCATGCCACCTACGGTAATAGCTTCTTCCCTATAGTGGAAATTCGCTAAAACTAGTACAGCGACACACAGCGTCACACTATTACCATTGACTATACACTTGTAGAGGTACGTCCACCATTGCGTGCGATGGTGACGATTTATATCCAGTGCTGTCAGAACTACGTGGAGAATCCCGCCTCTTTTGTAATCAGACGAGCTCATAAGGTTTTCAGTCTAGTACAGATATATAGTCAATGCTATTACCTATTAATTACACACTTTCTGAGTCCAAGGGGGGGGGGCGCGCGCCCCCCGCGCCCCCTGGCTGGATCCGCCTTTGGATTTGCAATGCCAAGAACAAAGTGCTACGTACACGTCCAATGTAAGGGCAAATTCACTTAGCTACCGCTTAGGTTAGGTTACGTTACATTACGTTAGGTTAGGTAAGGTTACGTTACGTTACGTTAGATTAGGTTAGGAGGTTTTCTGACTCTCAATTTGTTTGAAAAATCACAGGAAAATAACGTACGGTGCATAATTTGGAACAGACGTGAACAGTAGCGGCTCACGTCGGACGTGTACGTAGCCTCTGCCTACCAAGAACCACCAGCAATTCTTATTTTTTCCTGTTCGGTTTCACTTTGTAAATGCTTTTTATTTACATACAATACATAACATAAAATCATCTTATAAATTATTTCTTTACAAATTAGTCAATTTCTAAGTTATTGAATTAAATTATATAGTGTTTTTTTAACTGTAGTTAAAACGCTATACTATCTCTCCCTAACTATAGAAAGGGGCATGATACCGCAAGCTCCGAACTGGAAGACGAGATGAAGATGACGTGGCCGAAGATCTGGTCATCTGGTAATATAAACAAATCAATTAGCTTGTCCGAACGACAAGAGGAGCTAATATAAAACTATGAGGATTTAGTAATTTACTGACTGGAGGAATAAAACTGTAATTCTTTGTACTTTATGAACTTTTGAGCAAATTAACTATTTTATATGTTTATTTAACTAGGATAAGAATTGTGATCTGCATATTTTGGTTTGAAAATACTATGTTTGAATGTGTATAAACGGTTTTATCCGTCCCTAGTTCGTTTATTATTTTTAATAATTTTATATTATTACAAGTATGTTTATTAAAATAAGTAGGCCTACATTATTGTATATTAATATTTTCGATCGATTAGCCAATTTGGCATTTCTATAACTCAACTTATTTATCAACACGCTCTGTCTGTATGATTTTTAAAGATGGAACTCGCCACAGATTTTTAGACTAGCTAATTTCTAAAAAAATATATCTTGAGATAGCACTTTTTTCTTTTATTGTGTCTTTATTTTGTTAAGAGAGAAACCAAGCTTCTTATTCTAGCATTTCATACGTATATACATTAAATTAATATGTTAAGTTCTATATTTATGAGATAAAGGCTCTTAATTTTAAATATAGATTATCAATTACTCTGAAAATAGTTTTGAATATGTTGAATCTTATTATGGATTTTTTATAAATATACATATTCTGAGTCTTGAGTTACATTGCATTTGTTTAAAGCCTAAAGGGTAATTTTTATCTCATAATAGTGCTTGAAAGGTGTAAAACTATAAAAAATACTTAAGATACATATTATATGCCAAAAAGTAATTAAATAGTTGTTTATGATCCCTCAAACAATAACTGTGTTGTTTTAATTACAATTTATATGACCGTTTTAAAACCATAAAATAAACTTTAAAATCAATGACATATTAGCATTAGATGCCACGTGCAATGTGCCAAGGTCAAATGTGCCTACTTTTAAGTAAATATGTCAAGTGAAACATGAGATTAATGTGTATATATAACCAATCAGTATAACCTTACTTTACTTCCAAGCGTTGATGAATTTATTGGGGAAAATAGAGACATATTTCAGTGCTAAGCTTCTGAAAGGAGTAGTTGAATCTGTGATATTTTGTTGATTTTTTTAAACAACTTTAACGCCTAAACAGTTATTTTTTTAACTTGAGCTTCCGGTGGACACACACAGTCAAGGATAGGTAAAAAGTAGCAAAACGCCTGATCATATGTGCAACTCACAAAGAATCCACACATCCCGTCAGCATGGACCAGAACTGTCCACCGTTTGCTTAAGGTCCGCCCTCCCTTCAACTCTACCACAGACAGGTGAACTCTCCATGAGAGTACTTTATTTATTTAATCATAAAACACATGAATTAAACCATTTTTAGTAGTTTCTTGTAATTACGAAACAATACTGTATCAACATCTCGCACTTAAAAACCAGTAATTTTTATCCAATGCTTCACCTCATGGAAATTGTACAACTTTTAAATGTGAATGAATAAAAACTATTTAACAATTGTGTTCCATTTTTTTACAGGAAGCGTGAAGTGTACTAGAAACCATTTGTGTAAAACTAACCATGCAGCCGTGTCACGTTATTGCATTACGAACAGACACGACCAAACACAGACCGAATCATTGTCTCTGCTAATACATAGATTCCTTCACTTCGTTCCGTAATCAATTACAATTTATATGACAGTTTTAAATCGTAAAAGCTGGAAACTTCAAAATTAATGCCAAATTAACATTAGATGTCACGTGCAAAGTGCCAAGGTCAAATGTGCCTACTTTCAAGTAAATATGTCAAGTGAAACATGATATCGATGAGTAAATTTAGATGTACAAACGGACACAGATGGAAAACGGAGCAAGATAGGTCATATATGTTTAAATAATATCTTTACTTTGGTAGAGTTGCCACAAGGTGTGAGTTCCAGAGACAAAGATTTTATGTGGGGCCCTTAACAATATCGTGGCTGAGGAGTCCTTTAGCGTAAAATCCACTCTCTAGCAAATGGTACCATTCAGGGCCGGATTAACAAATAAGGATTAGAAAAACTGTTAAATATTTAGAAGCTTTTATTAGACTTAAATAAAGAATACTTCTCAAACAAAATGTAAAATGTGATCAAGTTACAAACTCAGTATTTGCCCAACATTGCCACTCTCGTCGACGTTATCTTAATGACTTACAGTAGATTGTAGAGGAGGGAATCCTCCCTTCTTCTACCGAGATAGGGTGGCAAAATAATGTCTAAATTAATCAGTAGAAACTTAACGTACTTCCAAGAGTTGATGAATTTATTTAGTAAACAAGAGACACAAATAAGTCAATTTATGGTATTATTAACGTTATAGACAACGCTCTGTGCTAAATCCAAATCAAAACTGCAGCTTTCTGCAATTATTATCAAGATTGTGAGTCAAGGAACAATTTCGTTTAGTTTTCTGTAATCTTTTAATGTCATCTTTCACTTTCACTTTTATTTAAATTATATGGATTCGGGTTAAAGAGAAACCAAATAAAGATAAAAAGATAGCTGTGTTTACTAAGATTGTTTTTTTGTTTTTTTTTGTTTTATTTACTAAGGAAATAGGTTTTTAAGAATAAGTCTCTATTAAAAGTGTACTTTCTGTCTCTTTGATAAATTTTCATTTGATTTACTACTGTTATTTTAATACATGTTTCACTTTAAATATCTTTGTGAATATTAATACTAAAATATTCTAAGAAACTATTATCTATTGGTTTATCCGTACTAAATTAACTCAAAGGGCACAATTTTCAGTTTACGTGGCTAACAAATTTAAAATGATGACTTTTAAAATCCAAAATGGGCTTATAATTTTCCTATCGTTTTCCCAATGAACTTGTTCAACAATATTTTATCAATATCCTTTTTACCAATAACGTTTTACTGTAACCTACGTTACTAAGATCGTACGTCTTAATAGTGTGTGGCCGCCTTTAAATTACGGTTTGGGTATAAACTATTGCGGTTTTCCTTGGCCGATAAACAACGTTTAGGCCTACTTGTCGTTTTCGGTTTAAAAGTTACGGCGACCATGAATCGCGGTCAAATTGCAATTTTGTATTCGAAAAAACCGGTCAAATTGCTGATTTTGGTCCATGAATTCAAGACAGACGTCTTTTTAGGCCGATAACACACATATTGGTCAATAAACCGCGTTCGGCTATTCTTTACGGCCGATCAAATTATTATTGATATGGAATTTTTATCAAATTTCCGGGGAGGGACTCCCGGACCCCCCACCCCTGAGGGGTGTTCTATACACCCCCTCCCCAAAAAAACCCCGGGCATTTCCCCCACCCAATGTGACTCCCTGGATCCGCCCCTGATCGTGCCTGAATTTTACTTTGTAACAGTAAGTAACAAATTCTTCTTTAGCTTTAACAACAAACGGATTCTAAATTAAGACAATAGTGAAAACTTACATATAACAAAGGTTAGGATGTTCGTGATTGGAGTAAAATATCCCACAATTGTATATTTATGGAAAAATTTTTATGGCATAGTTCGGGGACACCCTGTACATTTATTTAATACAGTATTTTAAGAAATTAATAAGATCAATGTATTATGATTAAATATATTTGTTAAATCGTAATTCTTAAAATTAAAAAACATTTTAATTTATAATTAATGTTTATATAATAATAATGTTATTAGTGAATTTCCTATGGAAAGTGAACTATTAGCATGACCTGCACGGCGAAACTTAAACCCGGGACCACCATAGAAGTTCCTAACGTGACCCCCTAAACACGTTTTGAGGGGTCGTTCAAAATGTTATATATTATGTATGTATGTACCGATATGTGTGAATGCACTCTAGCGGTCGCATTTTTTGTCCGATTTACTTCAAATTTGGTAGGGACGTTTCTTTCTATAATCAATTGGACAAATACTTTAGGCAAAACAATCGGAAAACTCTAAACCCTTTTTTTTGGAATTAATCTTTCAAATTTTGAGTTTTTGGGCCGAAAAAGGGTTAGAAAAGCCCCCGATGTAAAATTAATGTATGTATTAAGATGTATATTAGTGATGCGAATGTTTTAAGCCCTCTTTTGTCATTCTAGCATCATTATTTACAGAGTTATTAAGGAAAATGTGTATCGACTAAACACAGTACGTTGTCTTATGGGGGTTTTACATTAGAAAAACCTTTTATTAATTTTTTGGCTTACTTTTATCGTCCCCAGCCACCTCACGCCTACTTTCAAGCCTGACTGGACCCTCTTTTAACCTTGTATTGTGCAAAATTGTATTCCCAGCATTGCAGGTAAATGAAACCAGGAGCATCAGAACAGCCAAAAAATCAATGTTTTCAGATTTCAATAAAAATGGGAATAACTCTTTGTATTTACACTGATTTTGAGTTTTAAAAGTTTTTTATGTGGAAATTCACTTCCCTCACGTCAGCGTGCTGCGTGCGAACTCGTTTGTTTTTAATACAGTAAAGCTATCCTAGCTTATTTGTGCCTAGATAATTCTAACCTCTACAAATAAAATTCAATTTTTTGGATAGTTCAAATTTTATTACCGCGGTTCCTTGAGATTCGAACTATCCGAGTTCCACTGTATTTAAATTTGCTCACAACTATGTCAAACATTTTAATGATAAAATCTGTATAGGCTACAAGAAATGTACTCATCAAAACTATAAAGTGAACGCTCAAAATAAACATATATTTAAGATGAGTTGTCGGCGACATTGAAAGGCACACCAGTGGAAAATAGTAAGCAACCCAACCCTAGCTAGTCAACCAGTCGAACCGTGGGCCGTGGGCCGTGCGCTCCGGACCGACGAAGAACGAGTAGACGGAAAGACAGTGCTGCGTGGTGGGAGGGGGAGAAATGGGGAGAACGCGCTCCTCTCTCCCCCCAGCCAGATCACACACTCACAGCACTGCCCGAGTTGTCTTCCTAGCGGCGCACGATGGCGACTTGTAGAACTACTGCTCCTCACCGCCAGACTAGCCTAGAAGCCAAACACCCTTAAAATGTTTTGCCAGCAAGTTGACAGTTAGTAAACTCATCAAAGCCAATCATGTTGGCAACTTTTACCAAGGTGGTTTTTAATAAAAATTGTTATACAGTGGGGAAAGCCCGTATGACTACATCAATTAACTATATGTATATTAGCTTGTACTGTGTTAAATATTTAATAATACCAGTTGATGTCTCCCGCAGATTTGAGACTACGTCAGCCTAGAAGTACAATGTAAATCTACGTAACTCATTTACTGTATGAAATGTACTTATGCATAATAGATACTGTCCTTTGTGTTACATATGTATTACTATATAATGAGTAACCCTTTTATAACGTTGATATTGTAATGCAACTCATTTCCATACACCTTATGTGTTTTTATATATTTTATGTACTATATAGAATAAATTCAAATATAAATGAAATACCTTGAGATGTTTTAGTTTGAATTATTATGTTTTGTTGTACATATATGTATTATGAACTGTGACCTATTTTTAGCAATGTTCAATTGTATTAGCCGGAAGAATTTTAATCTGGCAATGCAGTTGAGTTAAACATATTGAACCACGTCCCCGCACCCGCACCCAAGCGAACCATGAAGCGGAAGCGTGCTCCCATGGACGCGGGGCGAGGGGTGGCTCACAGCCCTACCTAAATATAATAGGAAGACCGTGGAGGAAAAATTCATTAAAACGCACCATTTGAGGGGCACAATCTGTAATAATCAACAATACATCATCAAACAACAATACATGTGACAAAGGAAAAAAAACTTCAGAATACAGAATCGTTCCCACCTGCCTTCTAGCTTTCAGGTCCCCTTTTTATAAATATAAATAAATAAATTAACATTTAAATAAATAATTCAACAAATCAATAAATAACAAGAAACGATTAGCACAAACAAATATTACAATAAAAATTTAAATTAAGTTTGATTTATTAAAGAAATGTGGTAGGGGCCCCCTTAATTTAGTTACCAAAACAACAGCTGTTCTTAAAACTAAATAACAAAACATCACACAAATTTCCAGTGTAGCAGTAGTTAATCGTAAGTCCAGAAAAATAAATAAATAAAAATAAAATATAATATTGTCAACAACAAATAACTTGCGGGCAGGCGGTTCTGGGCGGGTCAAGTTTTCATGTCCACCGGAGGGCGACAGGCCAGGCAGGAGAGGGGGCCCAGATCCAACGAGGCAGGCTGAAGTGGAGGGGGAAGACCCCCTGGAAATCCCTCTCCGCCGACGCACATGATGATTAGTGGGTGGACATGGCCTCCCTCCGGGACCCCATCAGGCGGAATTAGCTAGCTTAGCTAATCATGTTTTTCTCACGAAACAATTATAAACAACAATTAACAAATTTACAAAAAATAACTTGAACAAAATTACAACACGAAAAAAACACGACTTCACACTTTGACAGTCACGGAGCCTATGACGAGAAACCTCGTTGTACAACGGAAATAGCACAAGGGTTCACAGATCTCAGTGCACGGACGTCACGCTATTTTGGGCGTCAGACCAACACCACTGAGCACTATAACAAAACAATAAAACTAATGAGACGTGACATTCGTCGGTGGAAAGTAGTCACGGCTCAACATCCCCCCCCCAAAAGAGGACACTCCTCTCCAAAGGGACAAAACAAGGCCTCTCCCTATTTTCAAAGGACAACGACACCAGTAGACGACTCAAGTGTCTGGAGTGGGGAACGCCGAGGGACTTCCAAACTGGGGGGAATACTTACCCCCAGGATTTTCTCTGGCCAGAGCTGGAGAATTTACTAAGGGAAGTACCTCCGCAGAACAAGGGGACAGAAGAAGTGATCAGATTCTCTGGCCCAGTGCACTTCCCACCCAGACACACGAGTAACCAAGAATGACCTACGGGAGAGCTCCCCGGAAAGGCTTCAGGTGTGAGATGTGGGCCTTCCGGAAGACTGCTCCCGTCCGCGGGTCTCCCAGCTGCGCCGTAACAGGAGTCATAAATCTCAGAATGCGGTGGGGACCTGACCACCGATGACACAACTTTGCGGCTCTCTTGTCAGCAGCCGAACTGGCTGGATGAGCCTTGCAAAATACCAAGTCCACCACCTGGAAAGGGTTGTCTACTCTACCGCGGTCATGCTTCCTCCGGACCAATTCCCTAGCCCTTATCAAGTTTCTCCTGGCCGCTTGCCAAGTTGCCTTGACATCAGCCGCGCCAGGGGGTGGCAGAAGGTCGCCAATTCCCCACACATTCGCTAACGGGTTGTTAGGCGGATAGCCTAGGAACAGCTCGAAAGCGACCGCCTTGTGACTCTCATGGTGCGCAGTATTGAAGGCAAATTGGAGCCAGGGTAGTTCCTGATCCCAGGTGGTCTGCTTATCAGCGTGGAAGGCTATGAGAGTGGATCTAAGATTTCGGTTGAACCGTTCGCCATGAGAAGGCTGTGGGTAGTAAGGGGAAGTGGTCACATGGCGGATACCGTGCCCAAAGCACATCTTCTTGAAAAGATGGGAAAGAAATTGGGTTCCGTTGTCGGAAACAATGGTGGTGGGTACACCGAAGTGTTGGAACAGGTGGGTGCGAAGTACTTGCACGGTGAGCTGTGCAGTGGCATTCCTTAAGGGGAAAAGCCAGCAAAACTTGGAGAAGGCATCCACACAAACAAGCAAGAATTTGTTTCCTGACTTGCTACGTGGGAGAGGCCCAACATAGTCGATGAAAACCTTCTCCAAAGGTCTCTCCGCCACCTCAGATGACAATAATCCAAACTTGGTATGCTGAGCGGGCTTGCTAAGCGAGCACGTTTGGCAAGAACGCACCCACGCAGCAATGTCCCGGTCCATACCCTTCCAGATGAAAAGTTCCCTAACCTTAGCGATGGTCTTGTGAATCCCTAAGTGCCCACCCACAGGGGAAGAATGAAAATACTCAAAGACCATCGGAATCAGAAGACTTGGCAGCACTACTTTTGGTTTGCCTCGCTGCCGGGCTCGGCAGCAAAGAGCACCCTGGGACAGAAAATAAGGGGGGTGGGCTCCCCCATTCTGAAGCTCACCTATGATTTTTGCCAGCTCGGGATCTTTCAGCTGATGGGGAATGAAATCTGAAAAGGCCAGAGGAAAATCCAAGAGCACGGCACATCCCGTCTGCTCTGGATCAGAAGGATGGTCGTCGGTAGAGTGGTACATCCTAGATAATGTGTCGGCGATCACATTTTGTGTGCCTCGGACATGTTGCACCTGAAATTTAAGGGACGATATTTGGACAACCCAACGAGCAATCTTCCCAAGCTGGCGGGGATGGGCGAGAAGCCACGAGAGTGCTTGGTTGTCGGTTTCCAACAAAAATTCTTTATGTTCCAAAAATCTTCTAAATTTATTAATACCAAACACGACAGCCAAACACTCAAGTTCATACACAGAAGAGCTTTTCTTTTCGCAGGGATTCAAAGTACGGGAAGCGTACGCAATTGGCTGCCTAACCCCATCCCTCTCTTGTGACAACACAGCCGCAATTGCGACGGAGGAAGCATCAGTTTGCAGGACGAACTTCCGGTTGAAATCCGGCATAGCCAGCACAGGCGGCTGCATGATGGCCTCCTTGAGAAAATCAAAGGACGTCTGCTGCGCTTCACCCCACACAAACTTGGCTCCCTTCTTGCGAAGTTCATTGAGAGGGGCGGCCAATTCCGCGACGTTGGGGATGAAGCGTCGGTAGAAACCTACCATGCCAATGAATCTGGCAATACCCTTGGCATCCTTGGGAGGAGGAAACTCCCTGATGGCCTGGGTCCTAGCTGGATCGATGCAGACGCCCCGAGAAGAAACAAGATGGCCAAGGAAAGAAATTTCTGGCTTAGCAAAACTAACTTTGTCAGAATTTACGGTAAGGGTATTCTACGCAACCTACTCATAACTTCCTCTAGATGAGTCAGATGGTCTTCGAAACTCTCACTGTACACCAGAAGATCGTCGAGGTAATTGAACACATATTTGAATTTGACGTCATGAAAGATGGAATCAAGGAGTCTGGTGAGAGTCTGGGCCCCCACAGCTAGACCCATCGGAACTCGTGTGAATTGGTATAAATTCCACGGGACGCAGAAAGCAGTGAGAGGTCGAGACTCAGGTTTCAAATGAATCTGATGGTAAGCCTGGTTTAGATCAAAGACCGATAAATACTTGGCCTTACCGAACCAATCGAACGCCGAATGCAAATCGGGGAGAGGCACAGAGTCGATTTCAATTTGCTCATTCAACTTGCGATAATCCAGGACCATCCGAGACTTGCCATTGGGTTATGGGACAAGAAAAGCTGGACTTGCGTAACTCGAGCGGGAAGGCTCAATAACCCCATTTTTGAGAAGTTCATCAATGATGTTTCGAAGAGTTTCCATTTTGGGTGGAGCTAACTTGTATGGATGAGAACGCACGGGACGGGTGTCAGTTAGTCGAATCTCGTACTCTAGAAGATTGGTGACTCCTAGCTTCGGCGTGAGCACTTCAGGAAAACAAATGCACAGTGCTCTAATTGCTTCAGCCTCACCAGGAGTCAGATGCCCCAAAGGATCGATCTTCGGCTCGCTGGTTGACTCAGGCTCAACCACAGCGGCACCACTGTTAATTTCGTCAGCAAACGGAATTAACACCCGCCTCGAAAATCGGAAGAAACACTGGCCTCTACCTAAGTCCAAAATCAGGCCAGTGTGCTTAATGAAATCCGCTCCCAAAATGACAGGAAAACAAAGGTCCTTAGCTACCCAAAAGCTCCACACCCAAGAAAAATGTTCGATTTTGAATTTAAAGCGGGCTTCATAGATGATGGGGAGTGGGGAATTAGACGCAGTCCAGCAGATAGGGGAACTTCGCTCAACCTGCTTAATTAGCCCTGAAGATTCTAAATTTTCAAACAGAGATAAGGAAATGAGACAACGGGCTGACCCAGAGTCTACGAGAGCCTTCTGCACCGTGTCACCTAACAAGATGTTGAGTCGTGGACAGGTTGAGCGCACCGCCTTCACACCCATGGATGCAAGGCCCGTCATCCCCCGCAGCAGAGGCTCAGAAACAGAAACGGCACTCCCAGAAGGGGAGGCAACAGAAACATTGTTGGGAACAGAATTTAACTTTAACTTTGGCTTAGACATTAACTTAGACTTAGGCTGAACTTTACTTGAAACATTGACTTTATTGCCCTTACAATTGACAGCAAGACCACAGGAAGGATTGGGCAAACTATCCCCCTGCGCATAACTCAGTTTTTTGGACCACGTCCAAAATTTCCTCTCTGGCGGCAATCCCGCCGGATGTGACCTGGTTGACCACAACCAAAACAAACAATGGGCTGCCTCTGCCACTGCGGCGGTTCAAGACCCTGCCCCACAGGCGCTACAACGGGGCGAAGACCAGCCCGGGGAAGATGCCCCGCAGCTTGGCTCCTCTGAAGATCCGCGTCCTGGACGCTCCTATAAAGGATAGCGAGTCTGTCCAGGTCCGCAAACGATGACGGTCTAGTGGAGAAGACTAGCCTGGAGTGTTCCCCCGGCTTTAGTCCCTGCAGAATAATGTCGATGAGCTCCTGCTCACCGATTCCCAGTCGCAAGACACGCTCCACCGTCCGAATGTCACCGACATACTGGCTGAGAGCTTCCGAGTGGTGTTGAGGACGGAAAACCCTTTCGACCTTCAATTTTTCCATAACACGCCGGGGCAAGAATAACTCCAAGGCTTCCTTGTGAAAATCATCGAAACTTACGCCTCTGCGCAAGCAATCCAGAAGCCTGTCGCCCAAAGGTTTCAGGCAGTACGGAGCAATGAGCTCCATCAATGTTGAGTCCGACATACCAGGAAACTCACGCATGCGCAAGACACATTCCAGGAAACGGAGCAACCCGTCCACATCAAGCCCATCTACCGGTTGAAAAACACTAAGAACTGAAGCAAGGGGATGTGGAAGTCTGGCAAAAGTATTTGATAACGAATGGCCACTGTTGGATTGAGGACCCAACTGAACAGGGGCATGCAATTCTAAAGTGGGCAGTGTGGGTGCGCGGGGAGGAGACGCAAGCGCCAACGCGGGCAACCGGAGCAGTGCACTTGGCGACGGTTGTTCCCGGGAACCTTCCTCCAGAGCGGCAACTACAACCTCAGGCTTTTCCGGAGTTCCCGCCAAAACCTGAGAAGGAGGGGAGCCTTCAAAAATTGTAACCGTCTCCTTGACAGACTTGCCTTCCCGAATAGTCTCAATTATCCCTTGTAGTTCCGGGATTCTCGCATCGACCCAAACCTTATCTTCCTCAGCTATTCCAGAATTGCTGGCTAACAATTTTAGCCGGTTACACCAATGTGTCAACTGTGTGATGGAAGCTGCCTTGGCGGAGCCGGTAGGCAAGGCACTCCAACTGTCAATTTCGCCACTCAGCTCCTCTACTCTTTCCCTACATGCGTCCAGCTCCTCACTCAAATCGAGTGACTCATGCCAAGATTGAGGCGTGCCTGCAATCTGCCTAAACTGGGCTCTCAACGTGCGTACATCCGCTCCGGGAGTCTCCCCCCGGGACCGCACCTCGTACACTAGCTCCGGTTTTCTCAAGTGTTCGGGAACAATGGACCCCATGGCTCTCAACCAGTATGCCACTTAACCAACAAGGAAAACAAAATTTTAACAATGCAACAACTTAACCTCCTAAGGCTACAGTACTGAAATGCCTGTCCACCTGATGAGGTCCCAAAAAGAAGAACCTGCCCATTCATACCACCTATACCGCAGAAATTGAACAATGATTCACACACACATACATACATACACTAAACAACAACACCTAACACTTGTCTGGTGGGGTGAGCACGCGACAAGATTTAATTTTGAGTGTCGGCTTTAGAAAATTCTTGCTCCCTAAGCTCGGAAGCAAGACATTAACCAGATTCCACCCGGTGCCTCGGCTAAGGGCGAGCTCCTAATTGGAAAAAAAAAAATATTTTTGTCTCCCCCCCCCACCAGAACAACAAATTTTCCAGAGTCAGCCAGCACAAAACACCCGAGAAAGCAATCCATCCACGGTCCTTCCAAAACAATTCAGAACGTGGCCAGTGATCGGGTCTCCCAGTCCCTCAGTCATGAACCGATAAGGTCCACGGCCAAGGGCCAGGACCACAACTACTAAACCACGCTCTGCTACCATCTGAACCACGTCCCCGCACCCGCACCCAAGCGAACCATGAAGCGGAAGCGTGCTCCCATGGACGCGGGGCGAGGGGTGGCTCACAGCCCTACCTAAATATAATAGGAAGACCGTGGAGGAAAAATTCATTAAAACGCACCATTTGAGGGGCACAATCTGTAATAATCAACAATACATCATCAAACAACAATACATGTGACAAAGGAAAAAAAACTTCAGAATACAGAATCGTTCCCACCTGCCTTCTAGCTTTCAGGTCCCCTTTTTATAAATATAAATAAATAAATTAACATTTAAATAAATAATTCAACAAATCAATAAATAACAAGAAACGATTAGCACAAACAAATATTACAATAAAAATTTAAATTAAGTTTGATTTATTAAAGAAATGTGGTAGGGGCCCCCTTAATTTAGTTACCAAAACAACAGCTGTTCTTAAAACTAAATAACAAAACATCACACAAATTTCCAGTGTAGCAGTAGTTAATCGTAAGTCCAGAAAAATAAATAAATAAAAATAAAATATAATATTGTCAACAACAAATAACTTGCGGGCAGGCGGTTCTGGGCGGGTCAAGTTTTCATGTCCACCGGAGGGCGACAGGCCAGGCAGGAGAGGGGGCCCAGATCCAACGAGGCAGGCTGAAGTGGAGGGGGAAGACCCCCTGGAAATCCCTCTCCGCCGACGCACATGATGATTAGTGGGTGGACATGGCCTCCCTCCGGGACCCCATCAGGCGGAATTAGCTAGCTTAGCTAATCATGTTTTTCTCACGAAACAATTATAAACAACAATTAACAAATTTACAAAAAATAACTTGAACAAAATTACAACACGAAAAAAACACGACTTCACACTTTGACAGTCACGGAGCCTATGACGAGAAACCTCGTTGTACAACGGAAATAGCACAAGGGTTCACAGATCTCAGTGCACGGACGTCACGCTATTTTGGGCGTCAGACCAACACCACTGAGCACTATAACAAAACAATAAAACTAATGAGACGTGACATTCGTCGGTGGAAAGTAGTCACGGCTCAATATTACGATTATATATTGCGTTATATAAATAGTAAAAAGTGGATTTTACATACTCTTCAAGCATACAGTTTATTTCTTTTAGAAATGCCCATTTTGATTTTGTTTCGTTACGGATATAGAAATTAAGTTTCTACAGTTCTAGAAACCAGTCTATGGTAATGGAGTAAGAAATATTGTTAAGAATAATAGGCCTATGTATTGCAACATTAATACATATATCTATTATATCAGCTTGTTGTGCTTAGTACAATTTATCTTGAGAATTCTTAAAATACTTTATTTTTCACGAGCAAACAATAGTTGTAAATGTTTGCCAGTACTTTCCTCGTTAGGAATGTATTTTAAAAATAAAACATTTAAAGTTTGCTACGATTATGATTAATTATTTTCCCTATTCCTATAGAAAATGCGTCTATTATAACGTCCAGACTTGCCATCAAATAATTGGATACTACTGGTTAACCTCTAAACATAATTGTTGGGACTAGCCAAGTACTTATATCATGAAATACTAGTAAATACAATTATAAATGGGACCTGTTAATACACAATTTATTAATGTATATGAAGAAGTGCCTTGATTTTCAAAGTTTTACTTGTATAACATAATTAAAGTAGTTAGAAAAGTAGTTATAAATGAATAGAACGAAATTAACTTAAATTAAGCTTTAAAGAAAAATCAATTAGTATAATATATTATAATTGTAAGCATTTAAAACTCATTTTAGTAAATCTTTAATTCTATTCAGTTTATAAATACGTTTATATTTATTTTGTTAGTGTGTTGTTTAGATATTCTTAAACACTTCCCATTTAAAATGTATTAATAATTACTTCTAACCAATGAAGTTCTGATTTACCATGAACCATTGTCACGCAAAAAACAAGATTTAAAAAACCTGTTCATTCATCAGGATGGCTATCCCACTCTCATTAACAATAAACATACTGGATTTTAATGGATAAGCATAATTATTTACTTTATGAAGAGCTGGTAGGACCTGCTGCTCGAACTTGAGAAAATGTTCTTCTTATGTTTTGAAAATAAAACACCCGTCAATACGTATTGTGCATACTGCATATTCATGCCAGAGGCCATTAACTATATCTGTAACATCTATTTGCTCCTGTACTGTGTATTTCTGCTGTCACCAGCTGTTAATTGTAGAATTCAGCCTATTTTTGTTCTCCATTCGATTTATGTTAAAACTTTTAATACCTGTGGAGCAGAATCTGCAAGATGAATGTACATGATGAGGATATTCACAGAATCTGCTCATTATTGATACGTCAGGCGTAACAATCGGGTAAGCAGTTCATTTGATCTCACTCTTATCAAAATGCTGATTGTGTATTACTGGATAGGATTGTTGATCCTGTACAGAAGTTAGTTAAAACAAACATTTGTTGTTTAGTCTTTGAAGTACATAAAAATAACTCCTTTCATTAATTAAATTATCCCGCGATTTCAGAAACTTCAGGGATATCAGGGACTGAGTGCGATAAACTGAGGTAAGCTGAACAGATTGTTTTAAATATAATGAATTTTATAATCATCAGGTTTTAATAATTGTAATGATTACTATTATAATCTATGTCATAAAATCGAGGAGAAGTATATACATTAGAAATTATGGAAATAAAACTAAAACCCTAGATATTCTAAATGTTGTAGCATGTCTATAGTTACCGTTAAAGGCTGAGTTCCCACTTCCGACATAAAATATGAAAAATATCGCCTTGTTATGGGGATGTAATTATTTGTAAATTTGAAACGGATTTTAGCGCTTTAAGATTTTGAATTTTATAGATAAAACACTCAACCAGCGTTTATTATGTTTAACATAATTATTAAAATTCAATGGTAAGCAGTTTATCAGTGTAATAATGTGGGAATATACATTTATACAGCACATTAAAAACAGGATAAAATAAACAACGATTCACAACTCTACAAAAAGTATATTTTCACTTAAACCGTTCTACATACAAGCCTATAATTATACAAAAAGGTTGGTACTAAGCCTAATGTAAACATAATAAATCCAAAGACCGATGAAATACTTTGAGAGATCCTGAGCGTGAATACGGGATAGCAGATATGTGAAGGAGTCCGTTATTTTATAAGATATTTTACACTCCAACCAACTTTTGTATGCTGCTTGATATAAAATAAGAACTGTATATAGATCCAGTTCCATACCTTTATCAATCAAAATTGTTGAAAAATAAAAACTTTTTTTATTCACAATTATGAGTGTAACAACAAAGTATGATAACAAAGATAGCATGATAGCACAATTATGACTGACTGATAACAGATGCTATTTTAATAGTAAAAGTTCAATGTTCAAGAATTGAAAGGTTAATGTTAATACAAAAAAATTGTAATTTGATACAATATCTGATAACAAATTTTGTTAATCTAATATAAAGAAATAAGCAAAAAATAAAGCTATTGGAGTACTGCATAAATGACTATGAAATGAATTATATATTATGAGAATTATGCACATTTTACAACATTGTATTTACAAGAACATCATACTGATTGAAAAATTCCTTACATCTTATCTGTTAATTCAGTAATATCCATGATAAATATATTCATTAACCGTAATCTAAGAACATAGAAATGTACTTTATACCGATGAGGTCAAATATGATAATTTAAAGGAATAAACTAACTAACGTTTTTATCTTTTACTTATCAAAGCACACGAAAAGATAAAAATGTAAAAATATTGTTACCTCGTGCAAGACAACTGAATTTCACAAATTACTAAATAAATGTTACTTAAAAAATATAACATTCATTTAATTCCTAAAACTATATTTTACTCTTTAACATAGATTATCATAGAAAGAAAACAAGCACTTCTAGCACAAATAAACTGTGTGATTGACTTACAACGATTTATTGATAAACAACGATTCTCAACACTACAAAGTATATTTTCACTTAAACTGTTCTACATTCAAGAGAAATAAAAAAAGTATAAATATATAAAAAGGGTGATACTGTGACTAACGAAAATAAAATAAATCCAAAGACCGATGAAATACCTTGAGAGATCTTGAGCGTGAATATGGGATAGCAGATATGTGAAGGAGACCGTTATTTTGTAAGAGATTTTACACTCTACTGAACAGCCAACCATTGTAGGCTGCTCGATATAAAATATCAACTCTACATAGGTCCAGTTCCATACCTTTATCAATTAACATTGCTGAAAATTAAAAACTATATTTTTATTCACAATTACGAGAGTAACAACAAAGTATGATAACAAATATAGCATGATAGCACAATTACAACGGACTGATAACAAATTTATCAGATGCAATTGTTCATAGTAAAAGGCATGACGAATAAAACTTTTTAGAATAGCAATTTTGATGATTATACTTAAAGATTTTAATTTGATATAATAGCTAATAATAAATCGTGTTAATCTATGAGAAAGGTATAAACAAAAAATTACCTTATTGAAGTACTCAATAAATTACTGTGAAATAAATAATCTATTATGAGTATTGTGTACATTTTAAAACATTGTATTTACAAGTACTTCGTATTGATTGAACAATTCCTTAGATCGTATTTGTTAATTCAGTAATAGCCGTGATGAATATATGTGTAACCAATTAATCTAAAAACTTAGATTTGTGATCAAAAAGCTCGCGCATTTACCTGGTGCACGACAACTAACTTTTAACAAATTACTAAATAAATGTCAGTTAATACATATAACATTCATTTAATTCCTAAACCTATTTAATTACTCTTTAGCATGGATTCTCAAAAAAAGAAAACAAACACTTCTAGCACGAATAAACTCAGCGATTGACTTCAAAATCAATAAATCAATTATCAATAAATGATTACTTTTTAAACAATAACAAGGAATTAACAAGCAACAATTATCATAGTTCCAGGCAGACGAGATTACAAATCTCTAGGGACAACAATTGATGTTATTAATTGATTAAATTGGCGAAGGTCATCAATCATATAAATAACTGACGTAGACATAGGGGCTTCCTCCATTCTTAAAATATGCGTTTTAGAAGCACCACACATGGCAACACTTGCTGGCATGATTGGCACTGATGAGTACGTTGACCAACTACGTCAACAGTTAATAGTTTATGACATGTAAAACACTTCTGACGCTGCTCACCTTTGTGTGCCAACATATGTCTCTTTTGCCGCTCACCCGAATGAGTTAACATGTGAGACTTTAATTTGCTTCCTATTGTAAAGGATTTCTTACACCTTGGACACTTGTAAGGACGTGGGCACTCACCTGCATGTACTAACATGTGGGTCTTTAAACCGTTCAGGCGTCTAAATGATTCCTCACATGCTGTACACTTAAAAGGACGCTCACCTGTGTGTATTAAGACATGATCCCTTAAGTTTATAATATGTCTAAAGGATTTTTCACATATTGGACACTTATGCGGACGTTCGCCTGTATGTATCAACGAATGTCTTGTCAATCTCCATTTCAATGTAAAGGATTTCTCACATACTCGACACTTGTATGGTAACTGACCCGTATGGTTTAACATATGAGATTGTAAACTTAGTTTATGGGCAAAGGATTTCACACATTCTGGGCACTTATGAGGTCGCTCACCAGTATGAATTAACAAATGTGACTTTAAAATACTTGTACGTGTATAGGATTTCTCACATCTTGGACACTTGTAAGGTCTCTCTCCCGTGTGGGTCAACAAATGACGCTTTAAACTTCCTGAATGTGTAAACGATTTCTTACATCTTGGACACTTAAAAGGCCGCTCACCTGTGTGTATTAAGATATGATCCCTTAAGTTTGTAATTCGTCTAAAGGATTTTTCACATATTGGACACTTATGCAGACGTTTGCCTGTATGTATCAACGAATGTCTTGTCAAATTATTTTTCAATGTAAAGGATTTCTCACATACTAGACACTTGTATGGTAACTGACCCGCATGGTTTAACATATGAGATTGTAAACTTTGTTTATATGCAAAGGATTCCACACATTCTGGGCACTTATGAGGTCGCTCACCAGTATGAGTTAACATATGTGACTTTAAATTACTTGTACTTCTATAGGATTTCTCACATCTCGGACACTTGTAAGGTCTCTCTCCCGTGTGGGTCAACAAATGACGCTTTAAACTTCCTGAATGTGTAAACGATTTCTTACATACTGGACAGTTATGAGGACGCTCACCTGAATGTATTAAAAGATGCTTCTTTAATTTTCCTTTTTGTGAAAATGATTTCTTACATACAGGACAGTTATGAGGACGCTCACCAGTGTGTAATAACACATGAGTCTTTAAATTAACCTTCTGTGTGAAGGATTTCCCACATGCTGAACACTTATATGGGCGTTTACCTGTATGTTTACCTAACATAATATGACTCCTCAAATATTTTATTTGAGTAAAGGATTTCCCACATTCTGGAAACTATGAGAGCGTTTGTCAGATTGCATGACTTAATCGCTTAATCACTGTTTCAGACGTCTATGCATCTAGAGTTTTCAAGTGATTTTAATACATTTTCTATTTAATATAAAAGAGTTTGCTAGTTGGTGTAGTTTAGTATTTAATTTCTAGCTCTTCTTCAGTAATAAATACACTTTTCCAAATCAAACAACTGTGCCACTAGGTGTAGTTGTATTTTTCGTTAAATTAAATTGTTATCTTCATTTATCTGGTTTTACTAATTCTATTCTCTTCTTGTCCTTTTACGTTTATATTCTTACCATCAACTTGATCAGATCTGAAACCAATCATTATTGAATTGATAGTTATATAAACATTTGTTACACAGAATGTCTTTAGGTAAAATTCATGGTTATAAATATGTTGTTTTACTGAGTTTAATTATTATACCAAGTGTCCCATAAAGGACCCCTGCTTCTTAACTTTTGAAAACCTCTTAAAATTTTCAATCGATCTTTGGTAAACGTTACTAGCAAAATTAAAAGGAACTTTTTACGAAGTTAAGAGATTCAACCATCAACTATAAAAACCCAGGAGTGTTTTTTTTATTCAAATAGTAACCAGTTGCATTTCATTTTTAAAGAGGGTAATAAAAGAAGTGAATGACGAAATCATTGATTACCTATTTTTACTCAAGTTAAGGTAAAAAAGGTATCGCCGTATTATTTTTCAACTACCCCTCCTAAAAATACCACAAGCTCTAAAATAATTAACAAACTAAGCGTTAGACTGGGCAATGATTAAATTTTAGTATAAGACTCTGCTTTCATTATTATCAAATCGTATACCATTTATAAAATTATTAAAACAGTATTACCTCTTGCTTCGCTAAATGAGAGACTCAAATTAGCATCTATTCACCTCTTGGCAAAGAAAATACTGTTTTCAAATGTCTTTCTTGCAATTCATATCTTAATCATATCCACATAACATATCTTGCGTTACGCAATGTTTAAACCTAAAAATTTGTCACAATCCATACCTGATATCTGATAATGAAGGGAAAATTAGCAGTACAAATAACAAAACTACTTTTTGATTAGCATATTACGTGTTGTTATTACTTACGTATCGCAAGTCACATATTGGTAAAATATCTTTATTGGGATACAGACACAAATTCATTCGTACAATAGAGTTTCAATAAAAACTTAAATCATAATAAAAATCCTACATTAACTTACATAAAAATCAAAAAAATCCTATTTTTTATCTGGAAATTATAAATTCTAAAATTTCCTTGTGCTGTAATAGACTCGCTCAGTCAACAAAACTTCAAGCCTTCTTCTAAAAAGCGCAGTGTTGTGAATTTTCTTCATATCTTGGATAACATGAATTAGCTTTATACTATTGTATAGTAGGTGATGTACAAAGAAACTAGTTCTGTGTTTGGGTGGTTTTATGTTTCTCAGACTACCGGGTTTGCTGAAAAGGAGTTGAAAAATATGAGTGTTTCTATGCAGAAATGTTATACAACTGAAATGTTTATGGATACAAAAGTAAGAATGTTAAATTCCTTGAAAATAGGTTGGCGAGAGTGTACGGCGAGAGTTTTTAAACACAGCTCCCACCGCTCTTGCATGAACATGAAACACACATGTTGTCAGGACACTCTCACCACTCCACCCAACAACTACATATGATACGTTGGAAAGATTAGGACTAATAATCAGCAAGAGTTACACGGCTATCTGCTATTTTAGAAAGACTTCTTATAAAAACAATTCCAGAACGCTGCAAATATTGTCTATGTGGTTGTAGAGCCTAAGCTGATTGTCAACGATCAAGCCAATGAATTTGGAAGATTCGGAGGGGGAAACCTCGTTTTCTCCAAAATACTAGGTGAGTGGCCCTGTTTCACTGGCATTACTTCTATGAAAATCGACCTTTTTTGTGCTGTTCAAAAGAAGGTTGTTTTGTTGAAACCATTGGAATATTTTATTGGAGTTAACATATGCGAGGATTTCAAAGGAGCGGATATACAATTTTTAACGTTCGAGTTTGCATTTTGAACACTTGAAGGTAAGTCAATGATGAATAATAGAAAGGGAATGGGTCCGAGTACAGAACCCTGGGGCACAACAATGAGAATGTCAGACGATGCTGAATTGGCTTACAACGGGAGTCAACGAAAAACAATCGAACTGATTGTGTCCTGCTTCTCAGATAAGATGAGATGCATGAGTGAGGCACACCAAGGCAAAACAGTTTCTCTTTTCAGGAGAATGGCATTATCAACTACATCAAAAGGACCAACGCAGCCTTCCCGGAGACGACTTGTCAGATAGAAGATTACAGACTGTGTGGTATCAAGGGTGGATTTGTCTTTTGTAAAGCCACACTGTTCAGAATATTTTATGTTATTTTTAAGTAGGAATGCCTGGAGTCTATTGAAAAATCCGCTCGAAGAGCTTTGAAAAGATAGAAATCAAAGACATTGGCCGGTAGATTTTACAGTTATCTTAACTTAAGTAAAGTCTGACCATTGCGTGTTTCAAGGAAAGAGGGAAATACCGCTCTTGAAAAGAAGTACTGATTAAAAGTGCAAGTGAAACGGAGGATAAATCATAGTCATTCTTTATGAGTTTGAGAAAAATCCATCCGGACCATAAAATTACTTGGATTTGAGAGAAAGTATGATACTTGTTACTTCCTCTTTAGTGGCAAGGGACATAAAAAACAGTTACTTATTGGCTGTAGTGACGAGAGACTGTCAAAACCTCTATTGAGATTGTCATTATAAAGAAGCATTTTTCAGTTGAAAATAAAGAATTAAAGATAATAACAACTTTTCAGGATTCGAGGTTTTCCTGCCATGGGTGTAATGAAAGACTTCATACATCACTGATAAATATATTCACACTTATATTGTATTCACATATCAGACAGTAAACATATTATATAAGATGGTACAAGGCTATCGATTTCGACCAGTCACACCGGTCATCATCAGGCCAATTTTACAGAATAAAAATCACGACCATGCTACTTATATCGTATTGGATAAGGGATGTTCCGGATCAAAGTTCCTAAATATCCCACCATAGTCAAAGTTAACATTTATATTTATCAATTGATATCTACCTTTTCGTTTTTCATTAATAATAAACAATTCTTCCCATGCATTAATTTCGTTAATTTTTTACAATACTTGAGGATTCTAAGGTTTTCTTCTATTTTCTATGTTGTGGCCATTTTCTAAAAGATTTTTCGCTACGTTTTATCTTTCCGGTTTCCTATTCTTCCAATCTGATACATGGTTCATAAACCTTTTAACCAAATCATCAATTAAATATGCTTACCGTCTGATATGCGAATATAGTACAAGTGTAAATATATATTTAAGTGTTGTATGACGTATTTTATTACATCCGGTAAATAACAAAATTATTACATTATTTTTTACGGGATGTAATAAAAGACGTCTTACAACACTTAAGATATATTGTACATACTGATTCACATACAGACGGTAAACATATATAATAGCTGGTACTAGGCTATTGATTTCGACCACTCACACCAATCATCATCAGGCCAATGAGAGATTTGACAGAATCAAAAAGGCGTCCTGGCTTATATATCCTATTGGCTACCGGAAGTTCCGGATTCAGGTTCCTAAATTTGCCAACAGAGTCGAAGTTAACTTGTTCGTTAATCAATTTATCTCTATTTTTACATTTTTCTTTAAATATAAATAATTCTTCCCATGCATTAATTTCATTTCCTTTTTTACAATTCTTGAGGATGCTGAGGTTTACTTATATTTTCCCTATGGTGTGGCCATTTTCTAAAAGATGTTTCGCTACGTTTGATCTTTTCGGTTTCCTGTTCTTCCAAGCTGATACATGGTTCTTAAATCTTTTAATACAATTAACAGTTTGACCAATATAAAAGTGATCACAGTTGTTACAGTTAATTCTCTAAACGCCGGGCATGTCGAATTAGTTACAATCCTCCATGTTGGGATTTAGTATTTTGTTGATGGTGTTTTGCGTTCTGTAGGCTATATTAACACCATATTTCTTGAATCGATTTGCGACCATTATTGTTTACCATAACATAAGATTGAATATGCGTAGAGAGGTCTTATTGGCGGGATTCATTTAATTTTTTTATATCCTCTTTAAAATTATATACAACTTGTTACGGGTTGCTAACCAAAAAAAACCACCCCCAGCAACCCCTATTTAGGGGTAAGCCATTAATGACCTAAAAAGGTATTTTACCTTATGCTAGTTATACTTACTAAGTTTGCTTGAAAGTTTAATGTCGTTCAAAAATTAAGAGAGGTGAGACCTTTATTGGACACCCGGTAAAAATTTTTTATTAAGTTAACCCTTTGAGCACCAAGAACAGATATAATCGGCTTTTCAAACTGTCTCCTAAAACACTGTTATATATACAGTACAAGCAAGCAATGTACTGTTTACAGCTTTGAGATAAGACTGCGTTTGACAAGTAGTGCATGGTTCATACTTTTATTTTGTTAATTATTTCCCTGACTTTCTCTAACCAAGAAAGTTAATATTCCCTATCTCACGACTCAAAATGCGTACTTTTTTCCTAATAAGTTTGGATTTTTGCAAAGTGGTGCTTTGCGTATACAATTAAAACAAAAGCTATCAGTGACTTGTATAAAGTAGTATAATTTTTCCTGACATTTGTTTTCCCAACTTTTTCCCTGTTTTTTCCTGAATCTCCCTGAATTTCAAGAAAGTGTGAATCATGTAGAGTAACGTGTTAGATAAAACCTGAGGCACAGGAATTAATAAACATCTTTTTTGTAGTCTATTTACACTGTCAACATTCTTAACTACTAAAATTAAAGTCAGTTTGACCTACTCCAAATTTTAAGAGTGTGATCCTGCATGCGGTTTGTCCAGTCTACATGGTAATCTATTGCATATTCCCACATCTCAATTTCAAGTTTTCTCACCCTGCTCTTGCGACCGACTTATCCGTATTTTATATTGCGTGGGTAAAAGTTACGTATTCAAATCTCTCCGCCTTTTTATGAGGTATTGTTCGTTAGTGAATCGTCAAATTTATCCGTTACTTCCAATTATTGAGTGTTATAACATATAGATTAGGCAAAAAAGGGTGTTTCGGTACGTATTTGTATTTGTAATTAGTATTAAACAAATTAAAAAACATAATTAAATTAATTTTATAATTTGTTACATTCTTTATTATACACGGAACATTAACATGTATAAGTTACTGCATTAGCTCTGCATATTTTGCTTTCTTTAAAAGAATAATTTCTTAAGAAATATTACTTTGGGTAAATATTAGACGTTTAAATAATATTCTATCGCTTCAAAAAATTTTTAAGAATTATCACTAACGGACATAGACTGGACCACTGAATGCCATTATTTGTTTAACTTAGTCATGACTGTTGTCTATCTCTAAATATACACAGTTGTACTGCTTACCATGAACAAATCGGCAACTTAGACAAGATATACAATCACAAGATAATAAAACAGGAAACACATCAAAGTACCTATTCAAAGATTGACTATTTCATTACAATGTTACGATGTAACTGGATCCAAATGATATAATACATTTTGTCCAAGTATAATGAACTGTCCAATAGTCGCATGATTAGTTGACCGATTATTCCTTTATTCATCAGATATATTTTTTAAAATGTATTACTCAGCTAATTTAATTTGGAATCGTATTATTTCAGATTCAGTAAGTTGATTTCCTTTAATACTTTGTCATTTAAGGGTTCATCATCCATTCATGGGTATTCATGTGATTACAAAATATATAGGGAGAAAAGCTCTTGTATATTGTTTGTACATAGGCTATATTTCTTTTGACTTTGTCTATTGCTTGTTTGTAAGCTTAATAACTATAGAAAGTTATTCATTTATTTAATCATATTCAGATTACGAATTGCGAACCAAATAATACGGCATTAATTGTTTATGTGTTAATGCCTAATTAAACTAAACGTATCGTAGTTTTATGGTCTATCTAATACTAAAATATCTTAATTATCTAAATCAAAATTAGTAAAATCTTAAATACTAGCTCGACATAATTTATCTATAGTAAAGGTTTTGGCAAAGGTAATGTTAGCAAGCTTCCGAAAACAAGCAAACGTATAAGCAAGTAATTTGCAACTAATCCCGTTAGTTTATTATCATGTATATTAGCGAATTTCCCCTATAGGGAAGAAACTATTACCGTGGTCGGCATGGTAAGACCTACGCCCTGGACCATGATAACTTTTCGTTTTGAGGTCCCCAGACCCCAAAAACACCATTCATTCGAAACTGTATATATATATATGTATATATATATATATATATATATATATATATATATATATATATATATATATATATATATATATATATAAGTGTGTGTCCGTGGGTGCGATAACTCTCGTAAAAAAGGCCCGATTTTGATGAAATTTGGTACAAACGTGTAAAGCAGCATTTATGACTTTAAATTCGAAAACCAGACGGATCGACCTATCCGAAGGGGTATTTTGGGGGGTTTTGTACCCCAAAAATGGGTTTTTTGAGTTTTTTACATACAATTTTTGAAAAAGTAAAATTTTACTTTTCCCCATTGCAATCAGCTTAAAAAGCCGCACAATTTAATATTTTAAACATTGCTCTACGTCAATTGATTACTGAGACATTGAAAGTGCTAAACACAGTACGTTGTCCAATGTTATTCTTATGGAGGATAAAAAAAATTGTATATCTCGCTTATTTATCAACTTATCCTGACGAAACTTGGTATATTGCTTCATTTCATTGTGGTCTATTGATATTTGCACAAAAACCCATTTTTGTCCCATAGTTCCCGTAGCAGCAAACCTGCATACTCAGCCCCATGTTATTCTTATGGAGAATAATTAACTTGTTATCTCCTTTAATTTTTAACATAAATTAATAGAACTTGGTATGTGGCTTTACCTAGTTGAGTTATATTGATATTTGTATAAAAGCCTATTTTTAGTGTTCCTTATTTCAGCAAACCTGCATACTCAGCCGACATGTTATTGTTATGGAGAATAATTAAAATGTCATAAATCGTTTATTTATGAATGTATATTGATGAAACTTGGTACGTGGCTTTATGTGGTATTAAAATAAATTAATATGCATTGGAAATTCGCTGAGTATGCAGGTTTGCTGCTACGAGGTATAGGTTTTTATCATTACATTATTCTATTTCACTAATGAAGATTTTTAATATATCCTTTATATCCTTTGCCATGAATGTATGGGTAGCACTAACTAATTGTTATTCTAAATGTTATCTCTTAATTCTGGAGTAATTAGGTGAGTGGAAATTGTATGAGACTTAAATTGATTTACCTGAGAGTAAACACGGTAAATTTACCGTAAAATAGTAAAATTTGACAAAATGAGTAATATTCACAGAAAGGACAGTTTTAATTTAACTTTTCCAGACAACGATTCGAAAAAACTGATTTCCCGAATAAAATGTGCACACAAGCCATGTAATGGGGTTTAAAATAAACAGATCTTATTGGTTAATAACAAATACAAAGGCCTGAAGGATAAACTTATCAGGGTCTGCGACATAAACGAAATATTTAGTATAAAACGTGAAATTAATCTATGATGTTTTAGGTCCAGTTGAAGGATGAGTATATCTCTATTAAGGCAAAATTCGCGTTTTCCAGTTCCATATCTAAACCTATATTAAACATCTTACTAAAATCTAAACGTAACCTTTTTACTGAACATAACCTCAGTAACACGAATACAATGGTGCTCGTATACTTTTAAATTCAACCGTTGAAACACTCTAGTACCATAATTACGGACTAGAAAATTGTAGTTTAGGCTACTACTGGGACTACTACTTGCGCAAATCACTCTATGAGTAATAAAAGATGGAACAATGTAACTCGGTTCTTTTGATTATGTGTCTATTCTTGCTATGATATATGATAAACTAAACTGTGAGCAAATTAATACATATTTAATATAATTATAATAATAAAATATATTATATTGAAAATGTCACAATTATGAAAGTACAAATTTAGAAGTTTGAGTAGAAACCAAACCAACACCACTGAGATATTCTGTCAGTCGACTAAGTATCAGCCAAGGAGTTATTGATCGTCTTGCCAGGGATAGGGATAGTTAACGAGCAGCTGACATTGACATTATTAAATTAAAACTTTCCGATAGAACTTTGCGCTTTATAAAATTTACATATACACCACGTTATAAACACATACATTTATTTTATTATGAAAATAACACAATCGACTAAAAAATACGAAGATAAATAAAACGATCCATGTCACATCTGAAATCGGTGCCCAACTTTAAAACACAACATTCCACAGTCTACCGTCTACGGAATAATTAGGCATACCCAGCAAACTGTTTCTAAAAAATATGATATTGCATTTACGAATAATATTTTAACCAGACACAATACACTTGCTGTACTCAAAATCTAAATCTTTTAATCCAAATAGGTTATATTTTCCCTAAAAAATGAATCAAAGTTTACAAGTATTGCCCTAAGGTATGCGGCATAAACGATACATTCACTACAGAAAACACACGACAGTTGTCTTCAAACGTATTTTTATGTGATTTAGAGTCGGACTATCACCCAATCTGAGTCAATATGTGCATTTTATCATCACTACACCTACATGTTATTGTCCTAGTAACACACATCGTTGGGCCAACGTTGGGAAATGGTTGGCACAGTTCTTTTGCCAACGGTAAGAGAAATGTCCGTTGGCACACCGTTGGGCCAACGTTGTATTTGCCAACCAAATGCCACCAGTTTATAATATTTTATTTAAATGGTTATTTTAAAAAAACACGATTTCCAATTTAAATGGCTTCATAAATCAATAATATATGTTAAAAAAGTATATTAATAGCAACAAGAGCCTACGACCTTTGACTTACTGTAGACTCCCCTCAATCCCCACGACCACTCTGACTCACGAAAGTGTATGGAAGGACTAGGATATAATAAATACTTACAGTTTACACCTACACGACTAGGACAATACTTTCCAATAATTCTTCTATAAATTAATCTACTTGCGCAAATCACTCTAAGGGTAATAAAAGATGGAACAATGTAATTCGGTTCTTTTGATTTACGTGTCTATTCTTGCTATGATATATGATAAACTAAACTGTGACCAAATTAATACATATTTAATATAATTATAATAAAATATATTATGTTAATACGGAATAATATAATATATACATTAATAATAATATAGTATAGTATGATTTTACAACAATAACTTTCAATTGCCCAACATCTGCAGTGGTCGGATTTGCCAACGCAGGTTACCCAACGATTGGTTCGTTGGCCCAACATCTCCTATGGTTGGATTTGCCAACCGACCTTTACCCAACCACTTCTAACCATACCAACCATTCCCCATCGTTGGGCCAACAACGTATGCTTCTAGGGTTAAACATAACCTCAGTCTTAAAAGTCAGATGATTCTTGAGTAGGCTTACTTTAAAAAGTCCAATTGGATTACTTTAGTATCTTCAATGGTCATGAATTTTATAATTTAGTCTACTAATGGTTAGTATTTTTTTCATAAAACACAGTTAGTTAAATTTAGAAAAGTCCAGTAGAAATTGATCCAAGGCCACACAAAACTTTACCGTCATTCGACAATTAACATCGGGTTGGTTGTCAGAGAGAGATAGTTATTGAGAAATTGACAAAGACTTGGTTAACAACTGTTCGTTTTAATTCTGTACTGTATAAACCACACATTATATAACACATAGCTATACCCCGTCGTTTAGTGGTAGTGACAAAAATGACGTAACAGTGACGTCGGCCCTCGGAATGATGAGAGAAGGAGGGATAGAGACCGGGATACCGGAGCGGAGGCTTCTCCCACCACTAACCTACCAGCGCGACCCGCTGCGCGGTTTTTAAGCGGTCCCCCAACAAGTTTGAGCTTCATAATAATATGCCAAGCTAGAAACAAGTTTTAAGTTTTCCGACGGTTATTTTCTTTGTTGGTTGGATGCCAAAGATAATTACTTATTCGTGTTCAGCTTAACGTTCCAAGTTTTGGCGTTCCCACTTTCTACAGACTAGAATGTTTTCCTTTTCCGACAGCTTTTCAACGATTAAGTGCTTGATTAAATTCAGATAATTTATATTCGTGCTTAGGATGATATTACTGTACAATGTGAGTACCCATAATGCTATTCTGTTCTATCTCATTTTACATGTTTTTTTCAGGAGTTTTGCAACTTACATAAAGAGACTGTCATTACCAGGAGCATGAAATTAAAAGATTTTGGTAAACAAATTTCAGTTTTGGGAAAAAACCGAATATTACAAATCGTCCCACCTAACATACTATTGATTGATTATGTTGCAATACTAACTCAATCCTTAACAACATATCAATAATGATATCAATATGCCACTTCTCAGATACATTAATTCAAAGGCAATTTATTTAAACCATTCTTTTCCAATTAAAATTCCTTTATTTAAAAAAAAACCGTCACCACAGGCAGCAGTTTGACGTTACCGTAGTTTCTCCCTTATCATAACCATTTCCCCCTACCTATTACCCCTGAAGTCTACCGGCCACCCTAGATAGAATGGATGGTTATCGTGCATGTTCAAGTTGTTTAAAATTATGGAAAATGCTTTTCCGCGTAACAAACTTTGATAAAACACTTATTAAACGTTAAAAATAAACAATTACAACTACAAAATAAAACATTCCAGAGGTCACCGTATATGAAACTATCAGGTCTACTCAACATTAACTTGTCTTAAGTTATTGCATTTACTAATGTTTTAACCTAGCGCAATAGGCCATTGTCCTTAAAAGCATTTAAAATAGTTTACAAGCTCTACAAATTAATCAATAACCATTTAAACATGTTTACTTTTAGAGTAAGAGGCACGTAAGTTGTCACACGAGTGTACTATTCATTTCAACCACTTTGTGTATACTAGTGACATTACAAACATCATTGGACCACATGTTCCGGTTGTTTACAATTTTTCAAACTCCAAGAAGGTGTTAGTTTACAAATAAATGTTTGTTGTTTTTTTTTTTTTGTAAAATTTTGTTAGTTCTTATTATGTAAAAACTGAATTATTTATAAAGAAAATAACATCCAATTCAAGTAAAATCACCATTCCATAAACAAATCTATGACAAACAGTTAACACGGATAGTTAATTTATAAGGATGCATTTATTGCAAAACAAATTGCTACAGTTTGAATGCAAGTTGTTGCCTTTAAAGCTGTCGCAATTAACTTTGCAGGTGCAACTGCGTCAACAGCTGGTGCTTGAAAATAAGATAAAGAATCAAAAACATGGCAAGCATCTTTTCAAGTCTCAATTTTATGCTTAAGTTCGCAAAAAGGTAATAGTTTGTTTATTTCTGTTTGTGCCAACTTACGTGCCTCTTCAATATTTACCGGTGTGCCTAGCCTGTGGAAGTAACAATACACTGACTACGGAAGATGCACGAGAATAATTATTCTCTAAATGTTATTTTGTTAAATAGTATTGTTATTGTTAAAGAGTAAGAGTATTGTTCCATAAGAGTCAAAATATGAGATTCCCCATTAATAAACTGTCTAATGTTACTAAATATTGGCCATTACCTTTTTTACTAATCCTAACCTCTAAACTATCATCACAGATTATTCTACATTTTAGACCATTTAAAAAAGTCTAACTGAAATACTGTAGCAGGATCTGGTCTTAAAATGTAGACTTTAGCACTAACATATATTTAAGTAAAGTAATGGGAAGTACTAGTTTATAAGTCAACATTTAAAAACCCACATACATATTTCCGAGACAACTACAGCATTTTACCATTTTCCGTTAGTCGACAATAATCATTGACAGGTGTTGGTCACTGACAATAGCTTTATTTAAAACTTGATGTTTGAACTCTGTAGGCTAATATAAAAAGTACACATTTTGCAACACATAAACGAGCTGGAAACAACATCAGTAATATTAACCGTACTGATAAACTAGTGATATACATTATACTATCCTCCCTGAGAATGACATTTGTTTTGCTGTTAAAAAGACGACCAAACAACAATAATTTTCATATATACATGTACATATATATATATATATATACATATATGTACATATATATAATATATATATATTATATATATATATATAAATAATACCACAACCAAATGAAAGCATAGACTATAGCAAGAACAATCAAGTTATATTTATAAATAAGGGAGAAATAAAATATGTCTTTAAATATTTTTTATAAAAATAACATTGAACAACGTAGGCCTTCAGTGTTTAACACATTCAATATCGGTTACTTATTAACGTAGAGCAATAAACAGAACATTAAATTATATGGTGATCCCACGAAACCAATTTCATATTTAATTCTACTATACACCTAAGCATAGTTAATCTGAAGGATTAGTTCCTTTACCAACTACAGCCATTATAGCTCGAAAAGCCAAAGTAAATTAAGACAGTTTTTTACATCGGGAGTCAATATTTTTGGACCAGTTGAATCATCCATAGTAAGGCCAAGAATATATTTACACTCGATTGTCAATCAAGAGGGATTTCACTACGGTCTATACCACAATAAAGGCCGCAGCCGTCGTTTAAGTATTCTTTACATACCATATGAACCCAAAGAACCCACACCATATCAACCATATGATGTCCAAAACACATTAACAGAAAGGTAAAGAAATTGGATGGAATATAGTAATAAGCTACTTTAAATCATTGCTATGTTAACCCTTTCTTGTTACCCTGAAGGAGAATGTATATTAACGCTAACAGTATTGTAAAAAGACAAATTATAGTCCACATAAATATAATACCCCCGTCGCAGCAAACCTGCATACTCAGCGAATTTCCAATGAATATATAACATAACACATTAAGCCACTTAACAGAATTCATAAGAAATATATTCACAAACAAGCGATATCTAAAATATTAATTATTCTCCATAAGAACAATATTGGGGATGAGTACGCAGGTTTGCTGCAACAAGGAATACAAAATAATGGGTTTCTATGCAAATATCAATAGAACTCATCTAAGTGAAGTCACATACCAAGTTTCATCCATATACATTCATAAATAAGCGATATATAACATTTTAAATATTTTCCATAAGAATAACATGGGGACCGAGTACCTAGGTTTGCTGCAACGGGAACCATAGGCAAAAAATTGTTTTTTTGAGCAAACAACAATAAACCACAACCAGATGAAGTCATATACAAATTTTGTCAGTTTATGTTCATAAATAAGCGAGATATACAATTTTTATTTTTCTCCATAAGAATAACATTAGACAACGTACTGTGTTTAGCACTTTCAATATCTCAGTAACCAATTGACGTAGAGCAATGATCAAAATACCAAATTGTTTGTTTTTTAAGCTGATTTCAATGGTAAAAATTGCAATTTGATTAAAATAAAAATTACATGTGAAAACCCCAAAAAAAACATGTTTGGGGTACAAAACCCCCCAAAAACCCCCCTTCGGATGATGCGATTCGTCTGGTTTTCGAACTCGTTCAAATAAATGGTACTTTACACATTTGTACCAAATTTCATTAAGATCGGACCTTTTTTACAAGAGTTATCGTGCTTATGGACATATATATATATATATATATATATACATATATACAAATTTGAACGAATGGTGTTTTTGGCATCTGGGGACCTCAAAATGAAAAGTTATCATGGTCTCGGGCTTAAGTCTTACCATGAGACCTACGGTAATAGCTTCTTCCCTATAGGGGAAATTCGCTAAAAGGTGTAACCATGCTTATTTTTTGTACTAATTGTGTTCATTCTTCATTAAAATTCACTTAATAGCTGAAAACGCACGGAAAAAACCATTGGCTGATAGTGGAATAAGTATTTAAAACGCCTTTTTGGTTTCAGACTTAATGTCTGAATTTCCAGGTTTCATTCGGTTGCATAAATATAGTCAAGGTTTATTGCTTGGGGTTCTCTATAAAATATAATAAACTGCATCTAAATGTATTTTATTACAGCCCGAATTAAATTCGTGTATTGTTTAGGTCTCCATTCCAAAAATCTACGGATTCCCCAGGTCACATTGCTGTTATTGTTAACTGCTCGTTACCTATTCAAATATGGATTCATATCATTACCTACTGCAAAGTGATTTTGTGTATTAGTTATTAGTGTAAGTGATTAGTGTTAGTTGTAAATAGAATAATTCAGGATCCCGGATAGTCTCGTAAAATGATTTACCCAAGTATTGTTTGATCAAAATAAATAAATATAGAATTTATTTATTCTATATTAGTATTAGCCTAATACACTTAAATTTTAAAGTACATAAATTACATTAAAACACGTTAAGTAAGATGAACTGTGTCAGCACTATTAAAGTAACTATTTAGAGATGAAAATATATTCTGAATTGATTATTTTTTTCTAAGGACATATTTGATCGGTGTAAAAATAGTAGATAAATAGACAAGATTTGGATCGCAAAAGGGGATGTGATGTCAAATTACTCAGAGCCTACCAACAAAACACACGTAACACAATATTTTCTTGGATGATATTTTCACTTACAGGTTGACTTCATGTAACTCATAAATTTGCGTACAACTTATAATGAAAATACTTTCCTTTTTTAGCGAATTTCCCCTATAGGAAAGAAGCTATTACCGTAGGTCTCATGGTAAGACTTTAGCCCGAGACCATGATAATTTTTCATTTTGAGGTCCTCAGATGCCAAAAACACCATTCGTTCAAATTTATATATATATATGTCCGTAAGCACGATAACTCTCGTAAAAAAGGTCCGATCTTAATGAAATTTGGTACAAACGTGTAAAATACCATTTATTTGAACGAGTTCGAAAACCAGACAAATCGCACCATCCAAAAGGGGGTTTTGGGGGGGTTTTGTACCCCAAAAATGTGTTTTTTGGGGTTTTCACATTTAATTTGATTTTAAATCAAATTTTAATTTTTACCATTGAATTTAGCTTAAAAAAACAAACCATTGGGTATTTTGATCATTGCTCTACGTCAATTTGTTACCGAGATATTGAAAGTGCTAAACACAGTACGTTGTCAAATGTTATTCTTATGGAGAAAAAGAAAAATTGTATATCTCGCTTATTTATGAATATAAACTGGCGAAATTTGGTATATGGCTTGATCTGGTTGTGGTTTATTGTTGTTTGCACCAAAAAACAATTTTTCGCCAATGTTTCCTGTAGCAGCAAACCTAGGTACTTGGTCCCCATGTTATTCTTATAGAAAATACTTAAAATGTTATATATCGCTTATTTATGAATGTATATGGATGAAACTTGGTATGTGTCTTCACTAAGATGAGTTCTATTGATATTTGCATAAAAACCCATTATTTTGTGTGCCTTGTTGCAGCAAACTTGCGTACTAATCCCCAATGTTATTCTTACGGAGGATAATTAATATTTTAAATATCGCTTGTTTGTGAATACATTTCTTATGAATCCTGTTAAGTGTTATAATGTGTTATGTTATATATTCATTGGAAATTCGCTGAGTATGCAGGTTTGCTGCGACGGGGGTATTTCAAAAATATACTGGTATATCACGTACTGGTATTACGCCCAAAAGGTAAGACAGGCAGTTAGTCCGTATGCCTATAAATTAATCTAATAAGATTTAGTAGCGAAAGTAAATTTTTCAATATACGGCAGCCTCTAGAATTTTATGTTTAGTAGTTGTAATGGGTTCCTTTCAATGTTTAATAAAGGTTTTAAACCCCTTTTATTCAGGGGAATAGCGTATTACAGACATGTTGTCACGACTTAAACATACAGGATAAACATCCAATCTATCTAAGAGGCCCGGTGCAATTCCGGAATAATGGCTGAGAGAAAGAGTTATGTGTAGGGAGAAACGGGAAAATGAGTATTCAACAACACAATGTAAGTCATGTTTTGGGGCGCACAATCGTCGGCACGACATAACTGCACCTGTGTTGTAAAAGTTATTGCAATGACTATCATTGTCGATCCGAAATTGGGATATTGTAGGTCACAAGATGAAACATCTATGAACTGATGTTGTAGTGGTAATGATAGCCTGGCCACCGTTTTCATTCCAACAAAAACCGTCACCGAAGGATAGAGGTCGTTACCGTAGGTCATCCCTAATCATAACCCTTTCTCCCTACCTATTACCCTGGAATTTGACCAGGCCCCCTGGGTGACTGAATTGATAACGTGCATGTTTAAGTTGTAAAATTAACTCTGTTCCGAGGAAAATTATTAATAAAACAATTATTACACAGTAAATAGAATCCAGTAGGACTTCAAAACAGCATATTTTAGAGGTAACCTTATACGGAATAATTATCCAGAACACCTTTTCTAAATATGTTGTTGCATTTACTAATATATTAACCTAGCGCAATAGACTTTTGTACTGAAAAGCCTTTAAACCAAATCATTTTAAATTTACACCATACAAATAATTAATTATACCAGTATGAAGGTCTACGGAAAAAAGATACACCTACTACAAAACACGCGCGAAGGTCGTCTTCGAATATGTTTTTGGTTTAGTTAAACTCAGAGAATTGATCAATAAGAGTCCTAAACGTTTGTTTTGCCGTACTGTGCTGTGCGGAATACAGTGCCAAACTACACTTACATGTTACTAAAATATAACATTACTTTTTTTACATAAAATAACCTCAGTCGAACAGTTCAGATGATTCTACAGTATCGGCACTTTAAAAGTTCAATATACATTCTTAAGTATCTATCTTCAATGGTCTAGATATTTATAATTGAATCTAAAAATGAGAACTATTATATAAAAAGTCACAATTCAATAGGCCTAAATTAAAATTTAAAAGCTTTAGTAGAAACTTACACTTTTCGCAACACATAACAATACTTCTATCACAGCAAACCTGTGTACATAGCGGACTTTCAATGTAAATATAAACTAGCCAAGACATTGCCTAATTTATAAAAATATATTATATAGGTACTTGAGTGAGTAAAATGTAATGATAAAAGAGTGAGATATACATTTTATTATCCTATATGATAATAACATTGAACAGAATCCCAGATAGCAAGAAAGTGTGCTGCAAATATGCGTTTGGTTCATTTTTCGTTCGCTCTTGAATACTTCCAGTATTATTTGCAACAAGTTTGTTACACATTTGCTTCCGCGGAACTTCGTCGTAGTTACCAAAGGCGCCGCGTTGTTGCCCGAGTGCGCTTCGAAGTTACTAAATCCGCCACTTCGCTAGCGCTAACTGACGTGCGTCGTCGCCATCTTATTTTTCCTGGCTATTCTACGACTACAAAATGGTGAAGTTTTGAAATTAAAGTTTAGTTGAGTATCGTTGTTGTGTTTTTTTTTATAGTGGCTGCATTAGTAACTTTCATCTTGTTTCAAGGTAAGTAGAATTCCCAGCTAAGTTATTTTGTAACGCTTTTTTCTACTCAAATTTGGTTTTCTACTTACAGCTGGGAAACTAAGCCAGTCCAAATTTTAACGGACTGTAATGTCAAAACATAGTTTTGTGTTCACCGTGTGTTTGCAAATGAAATATTTATATTTAAAAAATGTTAAGTACCTATACTGTATCAAGTTTCGTAGAGCGCTCTACGAACCTTGATACTGTATTGCTAAGTAATGAATGAATTGGAGGTTATGTTATGGCTATAGCAGTTGATTAACAAAGGATGGAAAATTAAAGAATTAAACATTTGTTTACTGAATATATGCTTATTTAGAGTAAATCAGAGGACACGGGATTCCGAAAATAAGTTAGATATTTGCAAACTTTGTCAGGCTTGATTTGTTTTTAAACTATTTTAAAACCCATATTTAATGAAAGAATACCTAATGATTTTAATCATTAGTTAGAGTGTATTTAGATTAACTTATAGTCTCATAAGTTAGGCCTATAAGCCTAATTTAGTTTTTTTAGGCGAGGAATTATAATTTGTTTTTAGTACCTCAAGACTAGAAAAATATTGCCCAAAATTCTGAAATGTGTCTTGATTGGTAAGTTTGTTATCATTTATGTTTTTTCAGACTTCTCAAAGATCGTACGAATATTGCTTCACTAGAATGGTGTAACGATCACTTTTCAGACGAAAAGATTGCTTCACTGTTGTTCAAAGACGAACGATTAGGTAGCCTATATAAAGGTAGTCCAGCAATTTGTATTAAAGTGTGAAAGTTAAAACTACCTACCTAAGTTACTTAGTAAATGGGTTGGAATATAGATATATTCAAGTGTTTCCGATAAATAGTGTTGAGCCTTAAAACATTCCGGCTGAGAGAGTACGATTAACTAGGCCTAACTCATTCAACAACATTTACGATATTGTCCTTGATTAGGCCTTAATATTTCCAGGGTATAATCTTTCCTTAACTTATATAGCAACTCGCAAACTAGCAAGGTTTTTTTCTCTTTATTATTTATTCGTTTTGACCTTTTTATTTGGGTGGAATTGATAAGTTAACCGCTTTAATAATACAGTGGTTGTTGGTTAAATATAAGAATTCGCCATTAATGGTGCATTATGTTACTAACGTATGTAGTGTGGGTGCAGTACGATAAGCGTCCACCAGAAAAATCAAATAACTTAGCCTATAAAAATATCAACCAACCACTATATGATACATCGATATTGCAGATGAGAATATCTATACCTAAGTTATAAAAGGCATAGCCCTCACTCACTGACTGACTCACTTACCGTACTCACTCACTTATCACAAATTCTCCTATTTTCCATTTACCTAGAGGGAGTTTACATTTTGTACACTGATTCTTTACGCAGAAAACTAAATGGTTTTTATCCTGATCTGACCTTAGTACCTACTCTGCCAGAGACCCCGACAAAGTTCCCATGTAGGTATTCCTTATGGATTAACTTTTGTTTGAGCTGATACAAAAATACAAAAGCCCGCGGGTAACAGTTGGTCATAAACATAGTGAAAAATCCGAACCATGACAAAAACAGTGCTCTGTGGGGTTAGGTTAGGTTAGTTTAAGCTAACCTAACTTGTCACTATTGACCTAGATTAAGTTAACTTATTATAAAGTAAAACACTTCGATATGGAGTATTAAAAATTATAGCAACAATTGAATGGGAATATAGTTATCGCTGTATCAATCATATGGTATAGTATTTAATCATATGTGGTAAGCAAATATTTTATATTCGATTGTTTTGGATGCTTATCGTACTGTACCCTTTAAAATAAATATGTCGTAGTTTCAACCTCCTGTTACAAGTTTATTATATTTGGTCTATTGACAATAAAATTAAATCAACATAATTTAGCTGTTTTAATTATGCATGCTAGCGTAGGCCTTATATCTTTCTTTTTTCTTTTATTTTTTTGTTCATGTTATATAAAATAACGTGTTTTTTAAAGTAAAAGTAGGTACCGTACTTATAACCGCTTATAGTAGGTTGTAGGTACTTAGAGTTGAATGTAATAATTTTGGTATTTTACGGTAAAATGTAATGAGTTCTAGTTGAGACTCACTATCTCACTCACTTCGTGAGCTCATCCAATTTTCGATAATATGGTCATCTGGGCAAGTGTCATGTCGATAACTTCAGTAGGAAATAAAAATGTTATAATATATTTTAAATAAATAACAATTTTGGTTTCAGCCCTCTTTTTATTAATAACTATTAATTTTTTAATGTTGATCATCTGGTAATACGGAGAAGTTTCATGTCGATAAGTTGGTTTCAGCTACCTATTTATTAATAATTATTAATATTTGAAATTTTGATCAAATTGTCATCCGGCAAAGTGTCTTTACGGTCAAATGGTAGCGCCCCCTTAATAACTTAACATGTTTTAACAATTGTTTATAAAGTATTTATAATCTTATATCTTATCTTCAATAACGTGTAGGGCCTGCTGAATTATAATTAATTTTTTTCAACGCAACATCAGGGACCTGTTGGTCATGCAATTGTATAACTGATGGTGGAATTAAGGCTCCGGTTTACCCTACAGAAAAATCTGTGATGCCGCGTGAAAATTACGATAGGGAAAAGGAGCATTACGGAAGTCCGCAGGACCTTGTAAATATAATGAAAAATAAATAGGCTACCTAATCGATAGTCATATGAGTAAATTTTGACACAAATTATTATATTTATAAAAGAAGAAAAAAAAATATAGGTAACTAGGTGTAGTGACATGCACGAAAAGATGTTTCAAGAGAAATAATTAGTGTTACCAGTAATTGTTATTTATAACTACGAGCTGCTCCCCCGCAATGTTTTGCTGATATAATCCTTGTAACAGCTGTTTATTGAATCAAGAAAAACACATCTGAATAAACCAAATAAAACTCTCCTCCATATGATTAACATGGGAACTTGGAAGTCCCGTGAGCAGAGCCCTGGGGCCTAAATCGAAATTCTGGCTCGACAATAACTTAAAACTTGAAATTATCTTTTAAATAAAAAATAATCATCAAAATCTTTTAAATAAAATAACTAATCATCAAAATCGCTTAAGTATTATCTTTAGGAAATGGGTGAACAAAAAGAAGGAATTCTGTAAAATACCTATGTAGATAATAGTCATCAAAATGGTTCATAGCACCAGTTCTTTGTAATACACTGTATGGTAGTTCTTAATGAATTATCTCACAATACAATAAATGTTAAAAATCTTGAAAATAGTTAAATTTGTATTAACAAATTATAACAAAATCGTTAGCAATAAATTAAATGCAATTAATTCATTGATAGTATGAAGTTCGGAATTTGATTTTTTTTAAGTCTGTAAAATAAAGTACCAATGGTGTACTATAAAAAAAGTTGGGATGAAAATTTGTAAAAAAAAACTTTTTAACTTAGCCTATATTGTTTTCAAAATAGTCACTTTCCAGACATTTAAACAGGCTTTTGGATTTGTATTTCTAGATCCAGTGATGATGTGTTCCCAACGAAAACTGAGGATGCTGCCAAAAAACACGTGATGGGATTCCTTAATCAGGCCAAAACAAGAATTGTGCAAAAGTAAGTTTATATAAATGTTTGTACTTAAATTCAATGTTCATAATTTAGGGCTGGTTTTTGTTGTGTTAGTATTATTCTGCCGTTGTTACACTGATAATTTTCCTTTGAGGTTGAGGTAGTATGACAGTGAACACCGATTTTGGGATTTTTTGGGGATTTCCTGCCACTGTGCAGGTAACAGTTCACTGGCCTAACCACCCTTTCCAAAAACTTGAAGCGCTGGAGGTAATTTGTATGCACTCGCTCCCTTCCATTGTTGTATGATTACGTTGGAAAAAAGATAACCTTTGTCTCTATTTAGCGGTCTATGCAAATGATTTAATGTCTTATTAAGTCTTGAGTCTTCTGTTTAAGTGCTAGAATAGGATAAAATCTGTTTTCCAGTAGTACACTTTTTTATAGAGGTATTCCCCTCCCCCCACTTTACTGGGGTGTATTTCATGTACCCCAGATCTTCCTCAAGGGATAGACCCCACCTACCATCAGTAAAATAAATCCTGGCTTCTTCACTGTTCAGAATATTGTTAACTGACTTACTTTTAATATTTAAGCTCCAGTCACAAAACCTTTCATGTTTCTACCTGCTTCCCCATAAGGCAAATATTACTAACTTTAAAAGCCCGTCCTCCCAAAATGGATAGTCCGATATCGTTGATTTAAGGCTCATTTTGAAGAGCAAAAAATACCTAGAAATCTCAGGGAGCAAAATTTCTATATCACAAATAATCATTCAACAAAGTTCTAAAATGTTAAATAATGTTTTATGGATGAACTAGGCCTATATGTAATTTTTTGCTCTTTAAAATGAACAATACATCATTGATTTAGGATAATCGGATGTGGACGGATGGGCTTTGAAAGTTAACATCGGTCTAATAGGATAATAAGCAGGTAGAAGCAGAGGACTGGAGCCCCCTCCCAAGATTTTTTTAACAGAATGTAAATTTATTTGTACAAGTTTTTTTTATTTGTTTCAGTGAACAAGGTGTAAGGAAACAGCAGTCACATGGTGTGGACTTCAGTAGGAAATCAAATTTTGTATAGCTTTCCTTTAGTTACCTATAAAATATTTTAAATAAATAATAATTTTCAAAATATAAAATTACGTTTATTTTACCATTTCCTTTTTTGATAAAGTTCCCTTACTTTGAATTTTTCTATTTTTCATTTGCCGGAAAAGGCAATTTAATTATTAAGATTAAATCATGTAAAGTTAACTAGGTGTGTGAATGCTTTAACATGTATTTTATTGACTTATTCTAGTTATAGAAAACACCGCATCAATATTTTCAAATATTTTTGTAAATATAACAATCATATATGCTTACAAACAAATTGTGGAGTGTTTAGAAATGTATTGTTGGTAAAAGTTCAGGGTAACTTATGTTCTAAATCTATGATTCATAATAAATTTGTTTAATATGATAGTATGATAAACTATATTAACTGAATCTCAAATATATAATTTTGCTTGTAACCATCAAAATTTAAACAGCCAGTTCCAATAGGCTAGGACAATTGTATGAGGCTGTTGCTATAATTATTTGTCATACAAAAATCAGTGTAAATGAATTTTAACTCGATCTTGCAGCATTATTATTGGTTGGCGCAGCATCATTCATAATTTATTAGTTACAAAGGAAACTTGCAAACCATCATATAAACATGTAAGTTCAATGAAAACATCCACTGCAAAATTGCTAGAAGTGTGAACAATGTAGACTTGCATATTTGGAGAAAAGATTTTGCAAACAAATATGTTAGCGATAAATATTAGCTGCACATATTCCAATGCAAATGTGCCACAAACCTATTTTGCAAATCTGCAGCAAACTATCATGAACACATTCTGCAAACAGTTTTTGCATAGTTGCTGCAAATATTCAGTGAAACTTTTCTGCAAACATTCAGTGAAAAGTTTCGCAAACATTCCTTGCATATTTGCTATAAATATTCAATGCAAATTTTCCGCAAACATTCAGTGAAAACTTTCTGCAAATATGACAAGTGTAGACTTCCATACTTGCGGAAAGTTCTTCGCAAACAAACATGTTTGCAATGCATATTTTCTGCAAACATTTTGGTTTGCAGTTAGAAATGTTTTGAAAATGTTCTGCAAACTTTCCTTGCTATCTGGGTAAGACTTACTTTCACGCCTAATCCGTAGAACTAAATACAAAAGAATTACTTTTGAACTACATAAGATGCATTTATTTTTTAACAGGCCATGTTATTTTAAAAATTTAGGTTTTACGTTCAGAATATAACAGCAATAATAATTAGTATTACTTGAATTTTTCTGTTACCAATTAAATAATAAGCATTAAAATACCAAAAAAATCTAAAATTGTATAATTGTCACGTAAACGAATTCTAGAGTTTTGGAGTTAACCATGAACACCAACAACAGCAAACACACACCGTACACTTGATGATAATGTTATTTTATTTTAGAATAATCACACAATAAATTCTTATTTAAACCCTAAAAAGCCCATAAAGGCGCGTGTTTGTATAGTATAGCACTATAATTTAAACATGGTATCAGAAAAACATATTATCACTAAACATGCATGGACTCACATTATCTGCTCGTTAACCAAGAAAGAGTCTGAGCAAGTCATTAACCAAGAAGAATACATCGTCTGATCTTGAAATTTAAATTTGTACAAAGAAACATTTTTAAGTTCAATTTCAATGAAGATACAAACGTAGTGTGTACATTAATGTACTGCTAAACACATTTTAAACTAAGATTATAAGAATAATCTAATAATTTTTCTACTTGAAGTAGCCTATCTGAAAGTGCACAATTTGTCCTAATGAAATCAGTTTAATAATAAATTCATTACATTTATAACATGACAAATAAAAATACAAATAAAATCATAACGTGGACCCTAATGACAACATCTTTTAACAAAGAATTTCTATAACAACGAACTCTACAATATCTCCCGAGTTTCTCTCTATACTTAACCAAAATATCGTAGACGTAATTGAAAACATTTACATTCCATTATTAAAGGACAAACATAATAATTACAATTTTTATTTAATTACAAAATTGTGATTTTTCTCTAAAATTGCCATGGATCGCTTAAAAAAAAATATATATTACTGAAACTCTATTGATGGTTGTCAAATAACTTAATATACTTTGTACACTTGTCGCTGAACAAAGATTTCCATGGTTTTTAGCACCTCATGTTTGTAGCAGCTTTTAACTGTTTAACGTGATTAGAATTATTAAGAGTCATAGTCTTTAGAGTCTTAAAAGTTACGTTATTTTATTAACTTATGCACTAATTGCACTATATCCCTCGATAATGCAACTATCGTCATGATTTTTAATAGGCACTACACACCACATTACATTAGAAAGCAACTGTAAATCACATATACAATAGTCAGAGCCGGATTTAGATGTTTGCCGACCCTGTGCAAAATTAACACTGGACGTCAAAAATAAATTTCAACAGTAGAGGCAATATGGGGAGTCTGGGACAGCTGAAAAATAATTGTTTTTAAATCAGAAGTGACGTTTGAGTGACGTGGTGATGACGTATGTGTGACGAGAGGGTGTGATGACGTCACGGCGATGACGTATTGGTGTGACGATACACATACGTCATTGGATGTGAGGTAATGTGAAAGCGGGTGGATTTATATTCGTTAAGAAACTGTTTAAAGTCGAGAGAGAGGTTTGAAAATGAATTTGGTGGTTGCTGAGTGTCAAACGATTGAACAAACTGGTGGCCTGTAAAAAGGCCGTTTGTTACATGTATGTAAAATCTTTTGGTGTGACGAACGACATACGTTATTGGATGTGGGGTAAAGTGAAAACGGATGGATTAATATTTGTTCCGAAACTGATAGAAGTCGTAGGAGTGATTTGAAAATGAATTTGGCGGTTGCTGAGTGTCAAACGAATGAAACATCTGGTGGCCTTGAAAAAGGCCGTTTGTCACATGTCCTTAAAATCTGTAATTTACACAAATATTGCATAAATCTCAGTTGATAGACCTCTTCTGTTGATCTCAGCCTTCAGCGCAGCGAGATATTCCATCCGCCGAGATATCGCCGGCCACTGCTCTGGAAGCATCGTCGGTTGGGCAATGTATGACATGATCGCCTTTATCTCATTGAAGTGATTTTCTTGTAGTTCGTCCTCAGACATAGTTGAAATTGCTCTCATTCTCTCCCCATGCTCCGCAATCAGGGTGATCTCCACCAACTCTTCGTCGCCGATGTCTTTGGACCACAGAGTAGATGCAGACATGTTGGCGGATCGGTGTCAGACGAGAGGATGGTAGTGAGGATCAGACAGACATGATTTTATTACTTGTTTATGCTTAGTCATCACGAAACACTGACAAGTAATTGGCTAAAAATTATCCAATTAAATGTAACCATTTTATAGAAAAAAACCTAGAGTCATTGTTACTCCCAAATGGGTGGGTGGTTACGGACATGTAGAAACAAGTTCAAGGTCATCGAAAGTGGTTTTTAAAAAAAGATTTGATAATTTATTTGTCAAAGATTACAAAGATTTAATCAAGGTTCACATAACTTATCTTTACAGCAAACTAGGTATATTGTATTAAACATTATTTCCTTCTTTGTACTTTGGAGGTTCTTGTGGTTGGCTTTCTTCTTCGTACTTTGGAGGTTCTTGTAGTTTGGTTTCTTCTGTATTTTCGGATGTGGCATTCGGAGACCATTCAGTGGGTGATTCAGTCGTCTCCGAATCGCAGAAGGTTGTGCTGTCGAATTCAACAGTAATCTTCATTACCATCGGAGGATGTTCCGTCATCAAATGCAGGAGTGTTTCGTGAAGTATTCCCAAATCCACTTCGTCTTGCATCACCAGATGAAATTTCATTATGTTGATGGGTTAAGTTCGTTCTTGACGGTACGAGAGCTGATGGAGAAATGATAGCTGACCACTAGTACGGGTTCTATTTATGTCAGAATAAAATGGTGGGGGTAAGTCCGACACTTTCAAAACTATGTCAAGGTCACAGTGATGAGTTTTTTAAAAATATAATTACATAATACCTAAGTAAAAATAATACATAATTAAAAAGGTAAAATAATCAGAGATTACAATGGAATTTTACGCTATGTACAAAACTATTTTACAAAGTATTGTTAACATGGATTGTTATTTCTGTAGAGTTGTTTCCAGAAGGTCCATGGGAAACTAAATACAATACGCCGGGCTTGACAGAATCCAAATCTTCGTTCATAAGAACATTAACAAATCTTTTCGGGAGGTAAACTTGGAATTTAGGTTTATCTTCTTCTTTGTAGGGTGAATCTCCAAGAACAGCTATAACTGCTTCACCAACTGATGTATCCAACTTTTTCATCGAATGCACAGCATAATGTTTTTTCTCTTGAAGTTCGCTACATCTTTTTGTTGCTAGGAGATCGGATTTTGAATGTTGGTTGAATTTTTCTGCAAGAGATTGTAGTGGAGAAGGTGATGCCATTGTGGAGAAGCTGATATGATTCTTTTGCTAGGTGTTGTATTCTGTAAGAGATCTTGTGTCCAACTGATATTACGGAGGTACGTGCATGGGTATATGTGGATTTCCCCCTCCACCGGATATAAATCGGCCTACTCTGTATGCTCGTGACAATGCACAATTTGCAGTTTTATGCTGAGGGCTTTTTACTCCGATGCAAAGACCATTTAATTCCGTTGCAAATTCCTTATCCAACACAATATCCGTCACATTTGAAGTACTGTACATTCTGATCCACTTTGATTTTTCATCCCCAGTAGTGTAGATTTCGTCATACTGTTGACAATAATGGTACATTATGCTATCCAGCTCTTTGTATTGTGTAAATCCTTCGTCCCAGGTGATGTGATGAAGATACTTCATTAACCATTTATTGGTTCTAGAGCTTTTGCTATTTAACTTCTTAAAAGGAAAAGGCGGCTTAAAAAGAAAATAGTTAATGACATTAGTAGATATGTCAAAAAAAGCTAGTTCTTTTATGATATATTTGTCTTGGTTGTTCCTGAAAGCTTGAAATTCTACTACGCACTTTTTGGACATTCTAATATTATAATTAAAACAAATTGGTTTGTCCATTCCGTATCAATGTAATTTTGGTTCTATGAAACATTTCTCACTGCAGCAGTATGTATTTATTTTTGCAACTGTTAACTGATGGGAAGCTTGCAATCAACTGCACTCATATAGCCCCAATATTGTCATATATATATACGGTGAAAATAAGAATAACATGTGGAAACCTGAATTGTTTCAAGGTCACGTAAATTAGTTTTTAAAAATGTTTAAGTGCTCCCAGCATGAGCACTTTGTTGATGCAATCTACCGTATAAACAGTCAGAGTTTGCTAACATTCATTCGCATTTAGTGTATCTCTCTTCTACACATGTACCGTTACATTTCAAACATTGATATTTCAATTGTAGCGTTGACGTGTTGACTTGAAAAGATTCATGTAGAACTTTTTGTTCGTAGTCCGCAAATTCATTTTTGTTATCCTCGTAACACTTTCGACAAATCCTAAGACTATCTTTTTCATAGAAACATATTAAAGCCGTCGCACAATTTTTATAATGTTCATTCATAATTTCTTCAGCTATACTTTTTGGTAGTTGGCTTACAATTTTTTTTAAATCATTCGTATCCTGATATTCTTTGAGTACCGCTTGTTTCCACAGGTTATACTCCTCCATTTTTTGTTGAATCTACGAGAGCGCATGAAGTTGGTTTTCACTGGGCAAGAGCTGGAGTTGTTCTGAGATGGGGTGGGTGGTGTGACAGCTATTTATACTAATGCAAACCTTCATTTCCTAAAAATTAACACTCTATTGCAGTAACCATAGCATTCACATATTCTACATGCTATTCCGTCTTGTTATTACTTTTGACTCTACTTCTATATCCACATCCCAACTCTTCCTGTTTGCACAATATTGTAGTAGACATTCACAAAGACCTTTGCGACATTTGTTACAATATTTTATTATATCGCTATACAGTCCAAATTTCACACACATTTTAGGACAACATGTATAACAGTGTTGGGATTTGTACAATGTGAAAGTTTCTCGTGTTGGAGTTGGAAGTTTATATGTTTTACATCGACATTTACAAATACCATAACTTTCACATATTTCACAGGCTAATCCGTCTACCTCTAGTTTCGGTCGCACAAAACACTTGTTTTCACAACAGTATCTTTCCATTTTATGAAGTTTACTTAAGCATGTAATAAACAAGACTGAGTAGGATAGGTACTGTTTGGAAGCTTGGAATCAACTGCACTCACACAGCGTGAGTATTTTCATATGTATATAGTCAGCGAAAAGAAGAATAACATATGCAAACCTGAACTGTTTCAAGGTCACGTAAATCTTTTTTTAAAAAGTTTTAGTGCTCCCAACATGAGCACTTGCTTGACGCAATCATTCAAATAATTTTACACTTTTTGTTTATTTGAAATATTCTCCGGCAATTCCTTTGTTGGAGAAACTTTAATTTTGGTTCCTTCACTTCGAAGTTTATTAAAAAAGAATCCGGTCCTTCTGTAGAACGACACCTCTTGAGGCAATCTGTTGTATATAGAATGATCTATCGGGCCATAGATCAGTGTTAAAACTGGATGTGTGTTCACCGAACTGTTGAGGTAATCAAAAATAAGTGGAGCATATGTGACGAGTTGCTGAATGTATCTGATTATTACTGGTGTTAGATTCGACAGGACTTGAAATTCTTCCAAAGTTAAAAGGATTTTCTTATTGTGTTTAGAAAGATCTCTAAATCTCACAAATTGAGTACCTCGAAGTCTGATGTTGTCGATTTCTAAATCGGATTCGTTAAATCCAATTGCAGTTTTTCGTCCTGTCAAGTTGTTGTATAAGTAGGCTTCAATGATAGATACATGTTTAGTAAATTTATCCCACATGTCTATCGTAAGTAGCAATGAGGCTTTCCCGCAATGGTTAATTAGCACAGCAGGATTAAAGTTCAAAGATTTGAAAACACCAACAGTAACAGTTTTATCCATGTTTAAATTCAATGGATACATTGCGCGTAAAAATACATCAAATATCACATCCATATTTTGTTCATCATATTCATTTTCACATCTTATCCTTTTCCTCTGATCATTTCCTTCGAAAGTTAGAAATCCTGAGAGTCCAGCCTTAATCTCCTCAGTAGTTGTTGTGTCCTTTTCTGCGGACTCTTCTACATTTTCAGCTGGTGTTGTATTAGTTTTAACATCATCATTATTATTATTATAAGGTGTAATTGTGTCTTTGACAATTGGAAAAGAAGTGGTTTCCGTAGTTTTTACAGAGTCCTCACTAGGATTACCAGGTGAAATTGTGTCTTTGTCAGTTGGAAAAGAAGTAGTTTCCGTTGTTTTTGCAGAGTCCTCACTAGGTTTTGTGTTTTCAGGTAAGTCTTGATTCGACGTTTTAGATGCAGCTGTCACCTCTGTTGATGCAGACTCGAGCGTTACATCTTCAAGAAAATTAGATGGCATACTGTCCATTTTAACTATCAATGTTGTCTTGATGTCTGCAGGTGGTATACTGATGTCCTCTCGCAGAAGAATCTCCCTTTTATAAACTTGTGGCGGGGGTAAATATATGTAGGTGCTGAATAATGTGGTAAAAACATCTATATTATTCTTCTAACCACGCCTGTTAGAGGGGTGTACGTTACGATTGTATCATGTAGTATCAAACAATACGCTGTTGTTTGGTCTGGAATATTCTCTTCCAACTCAAACTCGATGCGAATATCTACTGTTGATGATTTAATTGATTCGTTTTGTTTTGAACAGTCTATGACTGCAATTGGTGCGAGACTCTTGAATGTTTCAGGGTTGAGGAGAGGCGAGTTCGTCCTTCCATAGTATGACGATTGAAACCTAGCATACATATCGTATAAAATACCATATCTGTCCTTAGAAAACATTACATTAAGACTGTCATAGGGAAAGAATTGTGAGTTTAAAAACAACTTAATATTTGAAAGTTTACAATGATCAAAGCTACTGGCATTAGCTGTAATATTAGATCTTTTATTTGTTTGCAGAGCAAAAATAACATATCTAGGCTTTTCTAAATTACTCGAAGTCTTCACAGCCCACGTTTGACGTTGAGTTTTAGGCAAGACAGGCCATTCATGCATTTCCCAGCTTCTAAAAGGAACCACAATATCCCTATCAGAGTCCAGAATCCGTAATAGACTTACTCGTCGTTCATCGGCCAACCGTACATGAGGTACTCTCCAAACTATTTTATCTAACTTCAATTTCCATTCAAGTGTTGTGGGAGTTGTTCCGCTATCAGCTTGTATAATATCCACATCAGAGGATGATCGCAGTAAAACCAATTCTTGTTTGACATTAATTATTATTCTTCTGTAGTCTTCAGCGAATCCTAGTAAGAGCCGCAACGGAACGCAAAAGTCGAAATAACCACTTGAATTAGGTACTATTTTGGTCGTAGTTGGTAATATCCATCCGGCTGTTTTTAAAGCGTTCGTTTCATTAGGTGATAAAGAAACCAACCCTTTAAGCGTACTGCTTATACCGACTTTTTTAGTCGAATCTACTACAATGCCAGATATTTCGTACCGGATTTCTTCAAACAAAAAGGCCATTGGATTATTTATAAATGGTACTTTTGATGTTGTATTGTCATCTTTTTCCAAAACCCTTCCTTCAATATAAATATAGCTTTCAGACGGTAAAGTATATGCATCTTGATGTTGTATTGGAATTCGGATCTCATCATTATTTCCTAATTTCGATGAAGCGTAAGGGTTGTGAGTGTGAAGCTCCTTCTCCCACAACGTTTCGTCGAAAACCGGTCCATGTTTTATATCCAGTATGTCCATTATCATTGACTCTGAAACCAAGTCCTTCTAAAAATTTAATGTTCTCTCTAGTTAACCTCTCTACGTTAGGAGATATACTAGAATTGTCTGATGTTTGTTTAGTGTTATATGTAAATTCAAGTCCCATCGTTATTTTACGGTGCCTGTCTAATGTGTAAACGTACAGTAATAATTTCTCCTCTGAAATCCACGATGTCACCGTCTTGATCTAGTACGTTCAATACGATGTCTGAAATATGAGTGGAGTTTAATGGAAGATATATCAGATTATGAGGTTTTTCAATTATCTTAAATCCAGGTGGAACGGTTGGATAAAACGAATGTAAAATATGTTGGTTCGATCCATCTTTATAAGCCCCTTGAACTATGTTACACGTGATATTTATAGTATTAACTTTAATTATGTTCACAGTTTTTGGACTTGTATGGTAGATATTTGGTTCAAGAACCGACTTGTATAATGGGAAACCAAGTAAAGGACCAATCGATGCTGGTAGAGTGAAATCCATATAAAACTTGCATTTTATTTCACTTCTTAAATTGTTATTATTCGCTCTTAGTTCAATTACATCCTTTCCTAACTTATTTTGAAGTTCTCTGTTTATGTCAGCTATTTCATAAGCACCAGTTTTAATCTCAACAAATTCACGTACATCCGCCAGACCTTCAGTATTTTTCTTTCTCACGTAGTGAAATTTATTATTAACACCTTCTATTATGTTTGGGATTGAGTTGTAAGTAGTAAAATCCAAAAGTGCAATTTCCCACTGTCTATCATCTCTCAGGTGTAATGGTGGAAATAATGTACTTCGTAAAGTTGATGTTGAACCACTAACTGTTACAGTACAAGACGACATCTTACAGTTGACTGACACTTGTGGCTAGAAATTCCAAACATAAATGTCCACATACTGACGTGTCTTCTCTTTGTTTTCTATCATAATTGAAAACTACGTTAGGTACTGCACCGAAATACACTTGTAACTCTTTAGGAGGTGGAAGATTCCCAAAACTGTCGAAATAAAAAACAGAATCAAATATTTTCTTATAACAAACCCAATGTGTCCCAGCACCATTAGCATAATCAAGGTTTACAATTGCGGCTTCATTTTTCCAGATTTTTCTTGGCAATCCGTTTCGCATGAACACCCCTCTGAAAAAAGGGATTTTTAAACATGATGCATACCGTTCAAGTTCCTCGTTGTTCAAAGGTTTATTCGGCAAAATTAATTTGTTTTTATTTAATATGCACGGTATGGTCTTAGGTATAATCCTCTTCCGTTTACCTTTTTTTTTGAACATTTTGAACACTTTTTTCGCTTACGATTAACTCTCTTATTAGTATTCCTTCTTTTACTAGTGCCCCCACCGGAAATATTTCTTCTGCGAAGTGTGTTTGTTTTTCTTCTCCTCGATCCTCCTCCAACTGCTGTTTTGGCTTTCATGGCTGCAGTTACTGCTAATGCAGCTGCTCGTTCACCAACACTTGCGTCACTTGATTTTACTCTCTGCCAAGCTTTTTCAGCAAGAGCTCTATCTGCAATTGATCTTCTTTCCGAATCTGAGTAATTTGAATATGCAATATCGTGTGCTCTGCAAGCTTCGTCCAATTTGTTTATTCCAGGATCTCCTCGTACCAAACGCTTTCGCAATTTCGTACCTGGACCACAATACTGATAACCTCCAGGCAAATGTAGCTCAATTGGAAGTGCGTCAACAGCTGTGTTTATTAATGCACCTGTAGGTAAAGTGGAAAATGCTTTTTTAAAAAGAGACACTGCGCTACTAGTGAGTCCTCGTCCTCTTTTCATGAGTGATAGTTCACTACTGAACGTCTTCCTTCCATGTATGATAATTTATTTTTGTTTTAACACCTTACTTCATTAGATTACTCTAACGTCTGGCAGTGATAATGACTCTTCTGCATCACTGTTTGTATCATATATTGCGTTTACACTGTTTGAAGGTGTTCCCCGACTTTCCTTCTTCGAAGAGGTGAAAAGAATCACCATAGACTGTAATTTGTCGATTTTTTGGTAAATATCTTGTTTTAATTGCTTTATTTCTTCCAAAACAAATCGCCTATTCACAGCATCTGTATCTTTTTCTGCAATTGCCACATGTATAATTCTTTTATATTTAGCATCAAACATGGTGTCATTTGTCTCGCAATTTAATGTAAATGTACGAATTGTTCCAAGGTTTACTGCTTCATCTTTGTTAATAGGATCTGCAATATTGCACAAACGTTTCCTTCTTAGATCATAGTTTCCGTCTCGAGTCAACTGAAAACCTTCTCCAGGTGGACCTCTCAAAACCTCTCGAACCAAAGAGCTCTCATGACGACCGAACTTATCAACACTCATCTTTAGACTGAATACTTAAGCTATGTATCCCCGACCTTTTAACTCTTCCGTTAAAGCAATCATTTCGTTATCCAATCCGTTATGCCCAGCCTGTATAGATTCATATATTAATCGCATTCTGTCAACCAGCTTATTCACATTATTATAGTATATAATATTTGTATCATACACCGATTTCATCGACATTCCTTTACCCTTAGCCTTCGGACGTTTTCCTCTAATACTAGAAAACAGCTTTGAAATAACTTCTCTATACTTCTCCGATCTATTTCTATGAATAGGTGTATTATGTGAATAACCTTTTCTATGGGAGTTGGTTAAAATACATATGTTTTTAAAATCATTCAAATCCTTCTTAGTATATTTTTTTGGAGAGGGTTTAAAGATCAATTCAAACAGTCCAGCGGCACCCTTAAAAGTTTGGTCTTTAACTGTTATATTATCTTTGTCATCTATCTCTAGCATACTATCCCCCATACGAAGACCGTCTTTTTCCAAGCGTGCTCCATACACGTGGTATTTACTCGATTTATGTGCACCATGTAGCATTTTTAGTATATAATTTCGTGAAAGAGGTCCTTTTTTGCCAATTTCTTTACTTAAAATACTAATATTTGTGGGGGATTCTGTTGGTTCTAAAGGATCTGTTTCACCTTCAATGTCGGATTTACTTTCTTCTTCATCTTCTTTATCTTCTTCTTCTTCTTCTTCTTCTTCTTCTTCTTCTCCTGAACGACTCGTTCTGCTAAATGATTCTGACCCAGATTCTGATCCGTATGTTCCTGAAGTTTCATCTTGTTTAACGATATTTTTATCTCGTTCTTTTACTTCTTGATCTAGTAGAGTCGATTTGGTCATTTTATCATTTATTTTATTCAGGGGTTCGACAATGGGCTTGAAGGTTTCCTCCAAATATTTATTTCTAGCCATCAATCCTTCTTTTAGTAGCAGGTTTTTCTTCCGTATTGAGTCACTTAGGACTTTTATTTCACTAAGCAACTCCTCCTGGTTCGACATTATTAGTTCCGACTGTTCTCAACGCCTTCACCACAAATACTGAATTTGTTATAGGCAGAAGTCAATGTAATAAAACAAATCCATCGAACCCTATTCTGTAACGACCATTTGTCATAGATCTTTCTTTATCTATAACTAAAAACCCATATTTTTCTTTCCAAGCTTTCCCACACACATCTCGAAATTTTTCAAATGACATATCTGCACCAACATGATCGTTGTATATATGTTTGAGATTTTTTTCATCCTGCTTGAAAACAATTAAAAAGTTTACGTTGTCTCTAATTAATTGTTTCGGGATTTTACTATATGTTTGACCTATGTAAATAGAGTCAATATGATTATGTCTACCCATAGAGAAGTATGTTCTTATCCTATCATGATTTTCAGAAGAAACATCGTCAAAAATAAAAACTGTATACGGTTCAGCATTGTTAGGCTCTATAATCTCACTACTTGCGTCAAATTTATGCAATGAAACATCGGGTACATCATGCAAAATCTTTTCCAATAATAAATATTTTGGTTGATTTAGAGATTTGGAAAAAATATAAACATTATTGAAGCTTAAGCCGTTTGGTTTTGTTATTAAATTAAAAACAACGTTGGTTTTTCCACAGTTTGAAGGCCCACTAATAATACACCTCATTGTGTTAGGCAATAAACAGCCATGTTTACTTACCTCATTATCAAAAATATCCGGTGTCAAACAATCAATATTGTTAATATCAAGTCTTTCATTCTGGCAGATAATTTCCATAATTTATTTACTGCATAAACAGTCTTCTCAAATGCTGTCCCGTTACTGATTTTTTATTTCAAAGTAGGTCCTTTTTGTCTATCCAAGTATCTTCGCTCTTGTCAAATCCCAACCATCTCACTAAAAGTTTATTACCTCTTTTTCTTAATATCTTTTCAACCAAATAAACATTGCCAGTCTTGGATTTTAACAACTCATGTCCGTAAAACCCTCCCTGCAGTATCTCTCCTTTAACATCCTTTAAAATATAAGTTTCAGGAATAGTAGGCTGTACTCGATGCACTGTGAAAACCTCGTTTGTCCAATTCGGAAGGTAACCTTTAGTAAAGATCTGTTTATATTTACATATCCTCACATTGTCTCCTATTGCAAATTTTTTGGGTGGTTTCTTATCTAATATTGGTTTGGTACTTTTCTTTATGCGTTTCAAAACTTTAGATTCATTTGCTTTATTCACCTGATTTGGTTTCATACCTATTGTACGATGTTTTTTATCATTGTAATCTTTTATTAAAGTAGGAAGAATATCATACCATACATAGGTGCCTCTTTCTGAAAATTTCTTGTACATTGAAGTTTTCAAAGTGCGATTGAAACGTTCTACAATAGCGGCTTTCTTTTCACTATAAGTTGAATAATGATTTATTTTATTTTTCCTCATTAGATCAGAAAAATCTTTGTTAAAAAATTCTGTACCATCGTCTGTCTGCAGATTTTTTATACGTTTCCCTATCGCCTGAAGTAATTCTTTCATTGCTTCTGTAATAGACGATCCACTTTTGTTTTTCAGTGGAATTGCACTGGCTACTTTTGTAAAACAATCAATAACCGTTAAAATGTACCTAAAACCTTTATTAATCCTACTGTACGGTTTCATTTCTACAAGGTCCGCTTGATATAGGTCATGAATGCCTTTCACGACCGTTGATCTTCTAGGAAAATTTCTTCGAACTGGTTTGTGAAGTTCTTCAACGATGGATTTTCTCTCGTCCATCGGTTCGCTTTATCCTCCAATCGTTTAGTAACTGAACTATAAAACTGTTTCATTTATTAAAAAAGGCTAAATGTTAAATAAGTAATGTAGTTTTTGCTAATTTAAAAAATTGCTTATTCTAAACACACGAAAACTGGGTCAAGGCCACTGAAGTGGCTTTTTAAAAACTTTATTTAACATATACTTAATTAATTAGCATTTTATAGATCTTCCACCAGTTTACTTCTCAGGATGATGATGCACTTAATCAATTTATGTTAATGAATAATGTCCATAAGGAAGTGTGTGGATGTTGTTTTGAAGGATCACACGTTTGTCGTCTTTGTCTGCCAATGACTTCTTTTTCACAGTTATACTATATAAATTATGATTGAAGCTCCGGATTGTGTTAAAAGATGCACTGTACCCAACTCTTCTGAATAAACAGTTGTAGTAATGTTCAAATTTCATTTTTTTCATTATGTACATCTTTTTTATTCCTTTTGCCTTCTTGATAATCCCTGCTTCATCCTCATCCGCTGCAACTGTTGATGTGACATTCGCTGTTCTATCTGTCATTAATTTTAACGCGTACATCTTCGACATGAGGGCGACAATTTCTTCAAGTGGTACTCCGCAAGTTTCATCCTTGAACTTTCCTAAAACCTTCTTGTTAACAGAGTTGTCGTATGTCGGATGGTTGACTGGGTAGTCGGAGAAGTCAAAATCATTCCTGTGAGGAAACACTCTAAGGTCATCATACATGTCAAGTGTCTTGATCCAATATACGATCCCGTCAGTGTCCATGTAGCTAATTCCAATTCGATCTCGTCCATAAAAGGCAACCATCTTGTTGTAGTGGAAGTCGTACATATGGGTCTTTGAAATATCAAGTATACACATTCCTACATAAAGAGGTCGATCCATGACAACATTTGTTTTGTTCATGCATACGGCTACAAGATTTTCGTTTATTATGATAGATGTATTGAAGTTAGGCTTTTGAACTAATTTTAACATTTTCTTTTCATCAGAAACAAGTTTCAAATTCATGTGATTCCTTTTGTTTTCAAGACATTTCCCATAGACGGCGTTATTCATCAGTTTGTAAAATTCTTTGTGAAAACTTGATGTGGAAGCTGCTCTTCTTGATGTATTCGATTCTATATACGGTTTTAGCCAGGTCTTTTGTGTAAATTGAAGCACTCGGTTGATTTTAACAATTTTGATTCCTAGTTCAATTGCTTGCTGTACAATCCAATAATGTGCAATGTAATTAGATTTATTTTCAAGTGTTGTCATCAACTTTGAATATTTGCCTCCTGGAGGAACCTCGGACCTTGGTAATAGAGGAAGGTCATAATGATGGTCGTGAAGGTGCTGAGGATACTCGAAGTCAAAGTCCAATATGTATCCGATATCGCTGAACTTCGGGATGCTCATAATGTCTCCTAAAACATTAGAATCAACCCAGCAAAATCCGCCAAAAGGTAATGGCATTGACATGGCGTATCCATAAAGGTTATTGGCGTCGAAGTAGCCTAGGTAGACTGATTCTTTAGTGGAGTTATAATTTTGAAGATGTTTGTTATTGGCTTTGACATATCGTGTGACCGATTGTGTGAGCACTCCTCTAACACCAGCTTCAACCATAAGAACCATGTCAATATCAGTTAAAAGTTGGAGTTCGCATTTAGTTTCCTTCATCATAGCTTGCCAAGCCAGCCCCGGAGATGTGAAGTAATAGAAACAATCCAGTCCGTAAGCTAACAAACAGGAATTTCTAAATTCCTCCATTACATCACAAAGGAGAGTTACATCAAGTTTCACATAAAAATCATTATAATCTCCGAGCGTCGACATATTAAGTTCCTTCCATACCTTGACAGCATGCTCATAATCTTCTGGATCTACTGGAGATTCATTGAGTTTACTGTAAAACATTTCTGGTGGAGGTAACGCAGTCTCGTCAAATCGAGCAAGGGAATCTATGTAGTCGTACGGGAACACTCCTTTTCTTAATACGAGCTCCATCTTATATTCTGGAACCAGCTTCCTCGTTTCAATTAAGTCATCTCTTTCCAGATTCTTAGAGAGTGTCATCAAACTGAATGGCATAAACCTTAAGGAATCTATAAACCTTAATTTTATATTTTTTACTTTCTTTGAAAAACTAATAAATTTTTCTGTCGTTTGAGCCAATACGTCAATTTGTCCTTTGTCTCGTCCAAGTTCTGGAATAATAAAGTGTGCGTCGTATCCACTTAAATTGTGTAATACAACCGGTATAAAGTTAGGTAGCTTAAAGTTGATATTGCAGGCGTTACAAGCTGCTCCTCTATAGGCTCCAGTCAAATGATCATGGTCACGCACTTTGATGTTGTCCTCAGAAAACTCCTGTTTACACAAGTAACAAATGTCCTCCATTTGATGACATAGTTCTTGAAGGTCAGTGAGATTTTCCATAGGAACAATGTAACTGTAGAGGGTAGATACTTTTTCAGCAATATCATATAGATCATCAACAAATCGTGTTGCAGCTTGCTCCCCACGGTAAAGCTTTGGCTCCGTTGGAATATCGTAGTGCCGAAGATGCTCATATGAAAGTGTTGATTTTACCAAAAGAATAGCTGTTTGGCTCGTGTTTTTGGTATTTCCTACTGTCTGCTGCGTCAGGATCCACATTTTCCACTGGTATCAATGACGATTCAAAATCTGCGTAAATTACAATTGGGATGCGATACTGGTGATGGATATTTCTAAACTTTAGAATAGAACCATTCAGAGTTGGAAGGATAACTTTTGCTGCTGCATGATCTCCACAAAGTTTAGAGTGTTCCGTCAGCCAACTACGACCTCCTCTATTTATAGAGATATTTTTAAAACAGAAACATCTTTTACACACTGTTATTGGTGACTTTCTTTTGGTGAGCTGATAGTGAATGAGCTTAGTGAAATCTTTTATGTACACATAATGTGAAACAGTTTCATCTTTTAGTAACAGTAAATCAGTATGGTCAGTCAATTCACGTGGTACCACTTTTAACGGGTACACATTGTTTCTTCTGTCCAGTCCAAACACGTTAACAGATACACCTGCATTACGTTTTTCAAAACTTCCTATATCAGACAATGACACTGGGTAGTTTAATCCATTAAATTTATATCTACCATTTAGTTCTTGATATCTTCTATTCGGTCGTTCAGGATGTTGGACACCTTCATGAACAAGAAATTTCGCCAACATGGAATATCTGAAACATTCATTGTCATTGTTTTGAACATTAATACATGATTTATTATCTTTAATCTTTGCTGGCAATGGAATAAAACTGCTGCCACGTTCACCGTATCCACGTTTATGAACTCGTAAATCCAGGTTGTTTACATTGAGCAAGGACCATCCGGATCCACATGCTTCATGTTCAGTTATTTTAAGCACCAATTCTTGTAAACATTCATCAACTATTTCATCTAAATTTGACGTCTCCATGATAGTTCGGTTTCTAGAAAGAAACCCTCTGTTGGATATTTCTCCTTCTACATTATTAAATGTTGTGTCCAATAGTAATCCAAATTTAATGAAATTCAAACGGTTAAGTTCATAATTTAATTTTGCAATTATAACATCTTTAACGAGGGTCAGAAATATTTGTAGTTCAAGTGTATTGATGTTATTTATTCTGTAATGTCGAACGACAGATCTGTCAAACGCCTCCACTAAAATGTTGACTCCCAACGTTGCATCTTCGTTCGCAGTCCCTCTAGAAGTAGAGGGTGAGGATTCATCTTCAGGATCCACTGAGTTTTGTTTGCTAGGAGGTGCATATGCAATTACGCTTGGTCTGCTCTGCCGTGTAGAGTGTTCAGTGTCAGCAAGGAAGTGTAAGAAATCGGGATGGTCTTCACAATCGGATAATGCATTATTAGTAGCATTATGGTAAATTTCACAGTGATATATATATAAATCCTCATTTATGAAATCTTCATTACAACGTTGACAATAGTACATTGTGATTGAATAAATTTCTCAGTGTGTTATAGACTGCTCCAAAAGTAGTATTGAGAGCCATTTTTCACATGTTCTAGTTTTATAGCAAATGCTGACCTCAGCATTGAATTACTATTGGTTTATATTTTTGCTAACATCATCACTTTCATTGCCATTGGTTCATTCATTTAAAAAGTAAACATAAATGAAATTATAAATTAGTATTGCTATAAGCTTACTAACCACAACATAATTATGGAGCAGCCTATACAGGTCCCAGATATATCCTCCACAACACCACCTTTTCAATTATCATTTACACCCACGGAAAGACAAGAAAGTGATGATCAACCAGTACAGGTTAACGTTGTATCAAGCAGAACAACTATCCAATCCAGAGAAGTAATGGCTGCATTAGAAAGATTAGTAGGGGCAGATTATCTATCAGATGATGACATCATTGTTGAACAATAAACCCTTTATACAGTTGAAAAACACATCCAAACAGCCGTTTTAACGGCTACCATTTTTTCATTCGTTTATTATACTCTGCTTGTGGCTTTTTTAGTTTAAGGAAAAAAAAACATTGCGAATTCGGCTGAGTTTTAAAACGATTGAAACAATTGGTGGCCTTGAAAAAGGCCGTTTGAAACAGACTTCTCTAATTAGTCGCTCAGGTATGCAACGCCATCATCGTCTTCCTCACCACTGGAACTATCGAATAGTCTCCGCCTTGCATCGGGAACATCACGTAGGACAGGAGTCCTGTTGTCATCCTCATCTTCGGACAGGAGATAACATTCAATACTGTCGGCGACTGACTCCGGATAATCCTCGTGAAGAACAAATGCTATTGCATCTTCTATGTCAGAGACATCTAGTGATGATGTGTTGTCATCAGAGTTGGTCAGGTCTTCGGAGTCGCTAGTATCTTCAATCTCCTCCACATCTTCCTGTAAGACATTTTCAATTATTTCTCCAATTTGCTTCCAGTGGTGAGGGATGTCTAGTGGTGCCATGATGGTAGATAGGATATGAATGACCGGTGACTACTATTTACCTTTATTTATAGGGGAATTTTGTGATGAGCAAGCAAAAATAAACAACGAATAAGAGCATTAGGTTTTAGTCAGTAAAAAAAGTGCTAAGTTATGGTAGAAAAACCGTAAACATAGGTTTTGATCTCAAAAAATGTATATATATATATATATATATATATATATATAGAGAGAGAGAGAGAGAGAGAGAAAAAGAGATACACTTGTGCATACTTAATATCATAAATTTCAATTGTTAGTTGAGGTAAAATTAAGAAACCACCATGTGTTTTGTACAACTAAAAATTTTAAAAACCATGTGTTGCTAATTATTAATTTCATTATTAGTAGAAACATTAATAATCGAAAAGATAAATAATTGGTATGGTTCAAATAAGACGCTTAGCTTAGTTAAAACGAGTGAAATTCATGGTGGCCTTGAAAAAGGCCGTTTGTAGTTGCCCTCAGAAGGTGGAGTTTGAGATGGCGTTGTGGGTCTGCAGGATACGTCCTCAAGAAACGATGACGGTGAGAGTCACCCTTTGGCCAAGCCGCAGCAAACGCTTCAGGTCTTTGATGACGTTGGTCTTGAAGGGTAAGTCATCTTCCAGAGGAGTAGGCGCCATCCAGAACCCTACGTCGGACGTTGTCAATTTAATTGTAGTCGCTCGGCAGTCGGCCCTGATACTGTCTAGAGCCTCAGAAACTCTCCACAAGTCGCATTCTTGAGTTATCTCCGTCGTCCAATAAATCGGAACACGGAGGTAGAATGTTTTCAGCCACAGAGGAGAGCGTTTAACCCTTCTCGCTGTTTGGTGGTGAACAATCTCGTAGACCATGTTGTCAGGTAAACGTCGCAGATGGATGTGATCAACTCTACAGAACGCCTCTATTTATAGTAATAACTACTGCATATTCAGCAGTATCTTATCTTAACTGCTGACAATGCTTTTCAGCAGTCTCTTATCTTAACTGCTGACAATGCTTTTCAGCAGTCTCTTATCTTAACTGCTGACAATGCTTTTATTATTTTCAAGGTCATCCTAACAAACAAACAAACAAAATCTTGTTTTGAATGCAAAGAATCGATGAAACTAGAGTTGTAAATATTAATTCAGTCTGCAGCCTGCATTATCAGTTTATTTCATCTCATAATATACTTTGTTTGTGAAAAACAACAGAGTTAGCACACTGTGAGTACTATAACGAGTGAATCAATTGCTGGCCTTTAACAAGGCCGTATTTGAATTCTCCGCCAAGGTTTACGACTGGTCTCGACCGTTGTTGACTGTAAGAAAAGCTACGCAATGTAGGTTAATTATGCTGTAGGATTGTGCATAATATACTTTGTTTGTGAAATACAACAGAGTTAGCACACTGTGAGTACTATAACGAGTTAATCATTTGCTGGCCTTTAAAAAGGCCGTTTTTGAATTCTCCACCAAGGTTTACGACTGGTCTCGACCGTTGTTGACTGTAAGGAAAGCTACGCAATGTAGGTTAATTATGTTGTAGGATTGTGCATAATATACTATGTTTGTGAAATACAACAGAGTTAGCACACTGTGAGTACTATAACAAGTTAATCAATTTTTGGCCTTTAAAAAGGCCGTTTTGAATTCTCCACCAAGGTTTACGACTGGTCTCGACCATTGTTGACTGGAAGGAAAGCTACGCAATTTAGGTTAATTATGTTGTAGGATTTTACATAATATACTTTGTTTGTGAAAGACAACAGAGTTAGCACACTGTGAGTACTATAACGAGTGAAACAATTGGTGGCCTTGAAAAAGGCCGTTTCTGAGCTGCTGATCCAATCTAGACGCACTCCCACATCGCCTTCGCCAGTTCGCCTTTGCCCGCCCTTTGAAATACTAAGTATGACCCAGTCTTGGGTATTGGTTGCAAATATCCAGGCAGTCTTACCTTTAGGATTCTTCCGCTGTTTTCCAAAATTACTTTGCGCTCTTTAATTTGTAGGAGTTTATATTTTTTGGAAACTTTCAATCTTCGGAATTTTCCCTCCTGAGCTATAGTTTCAAAGTCAAAACTAGATGCTGGCGGCTTTTTCTCTGCAGGTTTGTGTTTAGCGCAGAACGTTTCTCCTATTTTGCAGAAGACTGCACACACTTCACCCTTCTTCGGCCCTCTCTTAAATTGGTGGGTACACTTGGGCGCATTTCTTACCCGTGGTGTCTTCTTCAATGATATTCTTGGTGTGCTGGAGGATGAAGTTGCCTTCGGTACGAAGGGGTCATGTTTTGAAATGAATTTCCTATTATCTTCATCCGATGACTCTGCTGTCGGTGCTCCAAAGTGCAGGGGACTTTGCGGCGAAACCACGCTTGTGGATGTAGAAGGTGCGTCCGGCGGATCGAAGATAGACTTCACCTTGTTCTCAGCCAGGATGGATTCTACAGCTGCAGAAGTCTCAGAAGAGTCCATGACTTGGAGATCAGATCAGCAATCAGCTCAGTGGAGGAATGAGGAAACATCGCACTACTCTCTCATTATATAGGCGTTGCTGACACAGCACTCTTCTCCTATTGGTCAGTTGAATTTAAGTACTAAAAATGGTGGCCTTGATAAAGGCCGTTTTTATGTTCCAATCTTGGACCGACTGTGCCTCTACGTTAGAAACTTGCAAGTGTTTGTGTTTGAAAGCAATTTTATGTTTTACTCAAAGCTATGACTCTTAAGCACCATAACATTGGTTTTTAGGTACATTAAACAAACTGTGTTGACTGAATAACGAACAAAATTCTCGGTCAAAATATATTATTTAGAGTCGGCAACTACGTATCTCCAATCTTAGCCCGACTGTAACTCTATGTTAGAAACGTGGAATCGTTTGTGTTTGCAAACACAACTCATTTTATTCTTTACTCCAAGCTATGGCTGTTAAGCCCCATAACATTTATTTTAAGCGCACTAAATAAACTGTGTTGACCGAATAATGAACAAAGTTCTCGGTCAAAATATATTATTTAGAGTCGGCAACTACGTACCGTACAGATTACCAACACCCAGTATGTCATGGGACTTATAATAAAACTTTGCAAATGCATAAGTTCAAAAACGATTGAAAAATCTGGTGGCCTTTAAAAAGGCCGTTTTTTGAGATGATCTAGCGACGGACCCATTCGGCCTTCCCTCTGGGATACGAAGGGTCCTCCCCCGGCCGAGGCCTCCCCCGGATAAAAAATTTTTATCTTATCTAAGATCTAGATCTAAGATAAGATAAGATAAGATAAGATAAGATAAGATAACACAAACCGACGTAAATGGATGGTTGGCCATTTCAAGTCGCAAACCGACTTAAATGGACGGTTGGCCATTTCAAGTCGCAAACCGACGTAACTAAACCGTTTCTTAATATAAATCCACCCGCTTTCACATTACCTCACATCCAATGACGTATGTGTATCGTCACACCAATACGTCATCGCCGTGACGTCATCACACCCTCTCGTCACACATACGTCATCACCACGTCACTCAAACGTCACTTCTGATTTAAAAACAATTATTTTTCAGCTGTCCCAGACTCCCCATATTGCCTCTACTTTCAACTCATTTAAAAAATGAATTATCAATAAAAATAGTTCAACTGCCAGCCACCCCACCCCCCTTTTGCCCCCCTACACACTTGTTCACGTTTCACACTAGAACAAACACTAGCAGTCACAGTCGTTAATAACAAGGAGGTTTATAGTATAGATAGAGGTAACATTGCTTCACTATTTTTGCCGAAAACGCGAGCAGGTTTTTATGTCAGGTTGGCACTCTGGTGAGACAAATTTCTCGTTCTTTGAACTATCCTAATTGGTGGTTTTTATTCCTATAAGTAAATCTATTCATATAAATCACTGGGATAATATTAATTATAGTTGAAACAAATTTATTTTTCGTTTGATTTATACATCTAATATTTTCGTGAGATATGATGATAAATTATGGGCTAATAAACAAATACAAATTCAAACCTTGAGTAGGTATTTGTTTAAGTCACTTTGTCGACTCGTTAGATTTCAGCGAGTAGTTCTTTGCCTCACCAACATTTGGCAAAGAACGGCTTGCAATTCTGTTCATCAGTGTTGTCTCCAGTGTTACCAATAGAAGTCCTTGGTTATTACTAATGGTAGTCGACAATAAAAACTTCAAGCGGCAAACAGATGCGCGAGCAACCCAATGTTTTCACAGCCACAGCTAGTATAGGCAACTTAATTGTCAGGCAGCGAGAGCGAGTAGATAGACATATGTCTCGGCCCTGTCAGGCACCGCGCTTACGAATATCAGGAGATAAACGAATGAATCCGAATGCCACGCTGCCATTCTGAACGTACGTTCTCGGAGATGGCCGAAGAGAAACGAGTCAGACTAACGAGTCAGACTTAGGAAGCATTCGTGTGTTTCCGTCTCTCTTTAAAGCGCGGTGCCCGTCAGGGCCGAGACAAAATAGTAGATTACGGACTGAGGCTTGCGCGTGCGCCGCAATGACTCATCACGGCGACAGTGATGGACTGATGGAGCATCAGAGCGGCAGAACAGAGATAGGATTGTTAAGTTTGACTTGTACTTTGTTTGCACTGTTATAAGCGGACAGTGGAGATTAGCACAGAACCACTGTGTCCTTTTATGCACTATCCGAACAAAGACGCCGCTTATTTATTTTCACTCATAGCAATATCGAAATATCACCGCTGGTTGTATCACTAAGTATATTTTTGCAAATTTGCCGCCTCCAAATTTGCCACCCTGTGCAGCTGCACATATTGCTCATGCCTAAGTCCGGCCTTGACAATAGTTAATATTAATTATATCCAATCATACGAAGACGCATTAGATTTTTAAATATTAAATAGGTGAATTTCTTTGATATGCATGAATTCAAATCTTCACATACCTCGGTATTTAGACAAGAAACTATTACGTCAATATTTAAAAACTAATGGAAACACCGTTTAAGATAACTTTGTCAATTCACCTAAGCTTTCGTCAAACGGAATAGACGTCAGAGCACTACAAAATTATTTTTATAGGTGTTGTATAATATTATAACCTGTGTTTAAATAGACATATTTAAATTTCAATTCTGACTTATATTAATCAACTGCAATGTTATTATTACTGCAAAGCATTAAACATTAACTTGTTAACCGTTTTGTGTTCGTAACAAACATAACCTCAATCCCTAAACCTAGCACAACCGGCTACGTCCTTGAAATAAAAATTATTTATAATTATCTTCTGTAATATTTTATAGAAATATATTCCATCCCGTATCCAATCAATTAAATGCATAGTTGCCAAAGTATCTGAGGTAAGTAATCCCTAGGAAAACATACTCCATAATACCAGACTAACTTCACTTCTCGGGAAAACTCCGATCACTCAATGTTCAGCCGAATATTTAGGCGTACTCGCGAGAAGTGTGGAACAGACTTAAATTAAATTAACTCAGAATATTAAACATTACCTTGTTAAGTACTTTGTTATATTGGTTAACAAACATAACCTCAGTCCTATTACAAAACATAATTAGTCATTGGACTAAAAATTATCAGTGTTAATTTTCAGTTCTTATAACGTGTTAAAATGTAGCATAGGATCTTAGAGGCTTAATTTAGTTGCATTTCCATTTAGTAAAAAGCATCGTTGCTAAAATAACAAAGGTCAACTTTAATTCAGGATAGGTACTTATTACATCCATCTCTTAAGTTATATAAGATTCTGGTTAGCTAACGAACTGCTAATAGCCCCTTCCTATTATTCCACTTACAGATAAAAAAAACTAAGCATCATACAAATAAACGTTCGTCCTCTATTATGCAATTAGAAGGTGAAATTTAGCCAGCAATTTAAAATAAAATAGTTTAAACTTTTGATATGAATGAGTAGTGTTATTTAAACGGTACATGTTACGTAACTGAATAGAGTATAACTGTTAAAATGTACTATTTCAATCACTTGGTATTTTTATGACTGGCTCTTCTTATCATTGGAAACAATTAGAATAGAACAAAAAATGCTATTTAGTTTTATTAAAATACAACCACAAATATTATTATTAGGTACTACTGATGAACAATAAGTAAGCTCGAATGGATACAATTAAGATTATTTAAGACAATTACCACTTTTTGTAAGATTTCCCCTTTTTACGGTTTAATCCTTGTTTTTAGGGTGAAATTCCGCACAATTTAAGTTAACATTGGGTTATTTTACAAAAACAATTATGTTTCAGCAGGGCCTAAGTTGTTTTTGTTTCAAAAATCTTTACCACTAATAGAAAAAAAAAAAAAAAAAAAAAAAAAAACACACACGGTTACCATAAATGGAACAGTTAGTTAATAAGTAGCCGACAAATAAGAACCTTAAATTAAATTTGAAAACAACTTAAATATTTCAACTACGTTATATCACACACAGCACAAGATTGTCCCCAGGACATCACAGTGGGATATGCAGGATATCCCAGGATCATCCCTATATCATCCCAGGATATCCTCAAGATACCCTCAGGATGTCCCCAGGACACAAAAATGTCCTCTCCCCACGACATCCTGGGGACATCCTTCAGGATGACCATGGGATGTCCCTTTGACCTAATCAGGACATCATAATGAAAGCCATAGGACATCCCCAGGATGTCCCACAGGATTATCTGGGGATATCCCTCGGACCACAAAAGGATATTGTATTTTGAAGCCCTAGGACATCCCCAGGATGTACTGGGGACATCCATCGGTCCACAAAGGGATATTGTACTCTGAAGCCCTAGGACATCCCCAGGATGTCCCACAGGATTTACTGGAGACATGCCTTTGACATGTATTGAAAGGTGTCCCATTATTCTATCAGTATGAATCGCATAACCCCACAGATATCCCTGCCTCCCCATGATAATTCTGTGGTCATCCTTAGGAGGCCATAAGGCTCCTAGTAATAGGTAGTGTGAACCCTGAAGCCATATCACCTCCTAAGGATGACTGCAGAATTATCATGGAGTAGGCAGGGATATCTGTGGGGTTTATTAGTTCAAACTGATAGAATAATGGGACACCTTTCAATATGGTCACACAATCTGATAGGAAGACAGTTCTAAAATAAATTACAGGACAACTTTAAATTATTCTTTTATAAAAATAATACTATAATTGTCCATGCCCAGCTTGAACATAGAAAACAAAGTTTTAACTTCATATTGGTGTTATTTGTTTAATCAAGTTGACTAGTGTATTAACGTTAAATACCTGTAATCTTCCTCGTGATCCTAGGATATCTTTTTAATGGATGACATGTTTTGTCAAAAGTAATTTTGTCATCTTTAGACCCATACAAAACTTTAAATTGTCACATCACAGTCCAAAAGCAAAAATCCTTTAAAATCATGTTTTAAAACTTTATATTGGTTACCATTGTCATATTTTATGCTAATTTTTATCATTACTATCACATGATTTATTCGTAAGTGTCACTAATGTCCTGATTATATGTACTTAATTGGATTGACGCTGTAAAAATATATACACAACTTAGGACTTTTTATTAAAATTTACTCAAATCTTTAAAAAAATAGTTGTTTTAACAAGTTTATAATAAAATGAATATATGCATGTGTAGGCCTAAACATTTCTCAGAACAAAAGTTGAATTAATAAATAAAGATTTAAAAAATTTAAGGATGGATTCCAATTTATAATTGTTCGGTGATGTGATTCAAACAATTAAGGATTTTTTTAAATAACACAGTAATGAATTCAAACAAAATGGCAGTATAATTGCAGTAAAAATAAGTACATAAAAAAATGTAAGTCATATAAACCAGGCTGTATAAACACACAGTAAGTATTGGTAGTAATGATTAAATTCCTTCTCTGTTTTCATCTTCATCATGGCCTCGCTTCCTGTAAATAAAAAAAATAAGCTAATACTGCATATAGCCTTGGGTAATATTTTATCTAAAAATACCCCCATCGCAGCAAACATGCGTACTAGCGAATTTACAATGCATATAAATGTGTCTCACTACTACATAGAGCCACTTACCAAGTTTCACAAAAATAAATTCATAAATAAGTGATAAAGGCCTATAACATTTTTTTTATTATCCATAAGAATAACATTAAGGCTGTGCACGCAGATTTGCTAAAAAAAGGAAGGAAAGAAATGTGTTTTTTTGCGATAATCAATATAACTCAAACAGGTGAAGCTAAATGCCAAGTTTTATTAATTTAAGTTCATAACTAAGGGAGATATCAAACTTTACTTACTCTCCATATGAATAATACCCCTGTCGCAACAAACCTGCATACGCAGCAAATTTCTAATGCATATAGCCCTATATGTTTCTTACTACCACAGAAAGCCACTTACCAAGTTTCATAAAAATACATTTATAAATAAGTGATATATAGCATTTGAGTTATTCTCTATAAGAATAACATAAAGGCTGAGTACGCAGGTTTGCAGCAATAAGAAATATAAGAAATGTGTTTTTAAGCAATTATCAATATAACTCAATCAGGTGAAGCTACATACCAAGTTTTAATAATTTATGTTCATAATTACAAGAGATAGATATAAAACTTTACTTATTCTCCATAAAAATAACACATGGCTGAGTATGCAGGTTTGCTGTTACGGGGATAATCAACAAAATACAAATTTTTGTGCAAATATCAATATACCAGTACTAGGTGGTTTTTACCTATTTTGAACTCTCTTTCCATAGCCTGATCGATCTGGTTTTCGAACTAAAGTCATAAATGTTACTCTCCACATTTAGGCCAAATTTAATCAAAATTGGGCATTTATTTCAAAATTTATCGAGGTAATGGACGCATATATATAAATCTAAACAACTTATGTGTTTGGCATATGGGGACCTCAAAACAAAAAGTGATCATGGTCTCGGCGTTAAGTCTTACCATGCTACCTACTGTAATAGCTTTTTCCCTATAGAGGAAATTCGCTAAAAAAAGATAGAAATGAACTGAGAAGTAAACAAGACCAAACATTAAAAATGTCTTCTCTAGTAATAAAATACCCCCGTCACAACGTGAAAACTCATTTTATTTCTGCTGCTGCCATTTCAGTCGCCTTGTTAATGATTATATTACAGTTACTGGTAACCACCAATCATTCACACTAAAATGAAATATAATGTTATGAATATTAATGTTGAAAAATGTAAAAGATAATTGTCAACAATATTGCAAATTTAATCTCCCCTTAACATTATATTTGGTAAATATGTCATTGAATATTTTGTGTAGCCATGTGTTTATAAGGTACAGTTTAAGTGCTTAAAGAAACATCAAAAAGGATACCGGTAAGTGGTCTTCAATTTTGGCAAATCAGTTGCAGAGTCTATTCACCCCTAGTTTCCAGTAGACCTGACCCCTTGGCCACCCTCAAATTTGTACCGTAGTGCATGAAGATGATGAGCAAATAATTGTATTAATAATTAATTATGCGGAAAAAATAAAATGATAAATGCGGTAGCCAGTAGCCTAACGTATTCTAAAAAATAGAATCAAGACAAAAAGGATAACAAATAATACCCCGCACACAGAAAACCAGCATTATCAGTGAATTTCCAATGCCAATTTATATATCTACCATTATATAACAAAATAACATTTTATTCACTCTCCATATTAACGCTGAGTCAAGGAGGATGAGAAATGTGTTGTTATAGAATTATCAGTAAAACTCAACCAGATGAAGCTATATACCAAGTTTTATTAATTTAAGTTCATAATTGAGGGAGATATATCAAACTTTACATACCGTATTCTTCATTAAAATAACATTAGGGCTAAGTAAGCAAGTTTGCGGCTTCGCGGACAGTAAAAAATCTTTTTGTGTAAATATCAATAAACCACAACCAAGCAACATACAAAGTTTCATTAATATACAATTAGGTAATAGATATAAAGACTTAACTCTTAACCCATTGGCATAGAATGACGTACTGGTGCCGTTCCTGACCTGTAATGTTTAAAACCTTTGAAATGGAATAGAAAAATCATGTTTTTAAATGGATTAATGGTGTATTTTAGTTGAAATATTGTTTTCTTTCAGTTTAAATATTGAAATTGGCATACACACAGAATAGACATAAGTAAAATATAGCAAATTCAGTGTTGACCATGTAACACACAAAAAAATCAACCGATCCTGTTAACTTTGAATGTAAAATGGTTATTATATATAGGCCCTTATTATTGATTTTAACTTATGACACCTTATTCAGGCAATTGTGTAAGTAACTAAATTGTGATCATTTTGATAGGTGTTAAGGCTATCATAGTCCTTGCATAATCGAATGAAGTAGCCTACTTTACCTAATAATAGTTTTCTAACCTACCTTATTTAATATACAGAATTGCTTTTATAGTTTTACCTGGATTTCTCTTCTTATGAAGAGTTGATTTATTTGGGGTTTTAGCCAATCCATGAAATCAATATGTTTTACTTTGGCCTCAGCAAACTGATTCTGATCAGCTCCTAAACAGAGACACATGCTAATTTAAATACCTAATTGATTAGCAAACAAACTAGGCCTAAAAATTTCCTGAAAGCACATAGTTACGTCATATGCCTACTTTTAATGTACCATATCCACTCATCAGGCACTGTAAGTTTTAGTTCATACGGCAATTTAGGTTGAGTTTTTAAAGATTTGATTTATTTACCTAATCGTACGTCATACGCTTTTTATTAATTCAATAGTAACTAAAGTACACGATAAAGCTGATTTTTCTTTCCACCTAGCATCAAGATTATAGTATCTTAAAATAAAGAGTTGATTTACCACACTTCAGTTAACCGAATGATAACATTCAATATGTTCTTCAATATTCTCTTCAATTTAGCATAATTTTTAGGCGCTAACAAATAATCATTAAGAAACCATTATTACTTTATGTATCGTACCTAAGGCCTATTTAGGGGCAAGTGGGGAAACTGGGCACATCTAAGTTAAATCCATTATACCGTACTCAAAGATTTTTATAGTTAAACTTCAATTTATTCATATTGCCTCTAGGATCGAAGTTTGACTCAAAATAAAACAGGTTTTTATACCCTATCGTCAATCAATCCCCTGGTTTACTAGCAGATAACTAGTTTTGGGACTACTGTCCCATTATTAAATCTGGTGTCACTAAATTAAAATATAAACACATAACTTTGTCACAATATATACACCAACACAACACAAACGGACGCTACGATTAAAACAAATATTTATTTGGTTTGGTCGACCAAGGACAAGTCCAGACAGGGGGACAAGAACACGCGGATGGCTGTGACATGACTACCTCCAATACCTAGGCCTACATGACTAACTTACCTCCTACCAATGTACCTTGTCACATTGTAGCATTCCGCGTGTTCGTATCCCGCTGTTTGGACTTGTCCTTGGCTTGTGTTAGTGTATATATTGTGACTATGTGTTCATATTTTAATTTATCGACGACAGATTTAATAATGGAACAGCAGTCCCGAAACTAGTCATATGCTAGTAAACCAAAGAACTGACGACGGAAAGGTATGTAAAACTGTTTCATTTTGAGTTAAACTTCAAACGAATACATATAACTGCTCCCCGTTTAGCTTATTCGTTTCTTAGGAGGAAATTCCAATTTAATCGATTCAACCATTATTTGTACAGAAATTAATGTCAAAGTATGCAAAAGCGCCCAGTTCCCCGACTGGTGTGTCACTGTGCGCATTGGGTAAGGTAACTGTACGCAGTACCGGTATAGCCTAATTGCAAATTTGGGTGAATAATAAAAATAAAAGGCTGTTACCTACTATCAGAGTTAATATAATACAACACATATGGATAAGAATTATATATTTTGTAAGGAAAACAACTTTAAGCTAAAAAGTCTTCAGTGTTCTTATGATTAAATAAATGTAAATCCAGGCTGCCCATAAGACTAGTGTTAATTGTAACATTTGCCTTATGGAAGTATGGAAAGCCTAGTTTTTTCATTCGTGCAATACACTTTATAGGCCTAGATAGTTTTGAGGTTATGGTAGTTCTTAGTATGAGAGACTGACTAAACTGATTCAGTAGGTACGGGTACTTTCTATAAACAAACCATCCTAGTGGAATAACTCTTTATTACATTATGAAGAAAAATTAACTATACAGTAGTTAACCAGTAAATCTGTTTTAACAAAGTATGTTACTTACCAAGAAACAGTACAGTATTCAAAACACCTGAAGTAACTCTTGAATGAAGATATATTTTTCTCAATTCAAACCTCCATACTTAAAATTTGGTAGCCTAAGTAGAAAGTAACTGAAACATAATTTACCAAGCCAAATACGGATTGACCGTTATATAACGCACGTCTATCTGGTCTGTCGTCTGTAGACATAGAGTTTGGTTGGGATGCTGCGATTCTGCGCAGACGCGAGGCGCCGCGTCAGATTTTTTCTCTTTTCTCTAAAGGGGATTATGGGAGATCGGATTGGCCGTTAATTTAATGGTGTACCGGTAAAAAGTATGCAACTTTCTTTTCTTTTCTTATAAATTGACAGAATTCTATGCATATTTCATCGATGTATAAATTGTAAATTCATTCTTTCTTTATACATGTGTTATTTTAGATATCTAATAATTATCCTTGTTATTCAATTTGTTTTGAATACTAAAACTCTAAATACAACTTTTAATTAATTATTACTAAAATTGGTCTGGGATAAAGAGGATGTCGGTGGGATGTCCCCAAGATATCCACGTTATCCCGGGATTTCGTGGACATCCCTGGGACGTCCACAAATGTCCCGGGACATATCAGGATATCCTAGGGATGTCCTGTTTATCCTGGAATAGCAATGGGATGTGTGGGACACAAATGGGATATCCTGGGGACGTCGTGTGCTGTGTGGGATTGTATTGTAATTCTAAGGAAAGTTAAATGTTACGATTCCAAATTTAACGGTGCATATTAATCTAGATACTGCCTGGTTTGGTCATAAAGTTTTATTACAAACCAATTCAGTCTGTGGTGTATTTAAACAGCATGGAAATACTGACAGTTACCTCGATTGGACAACCTAACGGAGGAATAAGGAATATTATAATACGCTGAGTTAGGCTAGGTGCTAGGTTAGTTTATCTTACATATTTATGATCAAACTATCCGAGCCAAGCCGCCGTCTAACCTAGCCTAGGTGCGCTAAAATAGTGGTATTGAGACCATATTGAAGCACAGAAAGATTTTGAATTGTAACCCCAATTTTCGTAAGTGAACTGTAATGGTCTATTACTGTTTACTGACAACTTAAAAATATTAAAACATAATAACTTACCTTACTTAATATGTTAGTAGACAAACATAACCTCAATCCCTTCGGCAAATATAACAGCGAAAGTCTTAGGACTAAAATTAATTTATATTTAATTTCGAATACCTATAACCAATTTTAGTTTTTTACAATAGGTAGGCCCACCTTAGTTGCCTATCAAATCAATTAAAAGTAGCCTATAGCAAATAAAAAACGTAGTTCAACTGTCACCCCCAGGAATACATTTCTCCAGCTTTCCATCTTCAGCAGGATTAAGCTAGCTAACGAACTGTTAATACATAGCAAGGAGGTGTAATGAAAATACTGGAGAAAACACCGCTTGACGATGTTCGTCGAAAAATCGATCTGGTGATTATGTTAGACTGGTACACTAGTGAGGACAATTTATCATTATTTGAACCGTTTTAATTGTATTTTTTATGCTTAGAAGTTAATCTACACTTGCAAATCTCTGGAATAAAAGCAAACAACGTCGAGACATATTAATTTGGTTCGTTTGATTTATGTATCTATTTCTAGCCATGAAATTTGTTAAACTAAACTAAATAACAAACACTTTTTTTAATTTGTAGTCATTTTCAAGTTTCCTTTGAGTCACTTTGTTGACTCGTTTGATTTTAGCGAGTAGTTCTTTGCCTTAAAAATACTTGGTAGAGAACGGCTCGCAATTCTTTCATTGGTGTTGCCTCCAGAGTATAACTAATAGACCGTCTTGGTTACTAGCCATACCATAGACTAACTACATTAGGAATAATGAACAAAATTTAAACTTTCAAAATTAATTTTGGTCAATTGTATTTGAATCAAGTAGAATAACTATAAAGTAAAATTATATAGTTTTTTTTCTACACTATACGAAATATGTACGATCAATAATACTATTAATGATACGTCAATTATAATTTTGGTTTTATTTTATACTAAATAGCCTTGTTGAATTATTTCTTACTATTGAATGATTAGATAGGGCCAGGCATAAACATACTAAGTGATTTAAGTAATTACTATTGACTATACACACTACGTGATACGTAGTATGTATAATCAAAGGTATTACATTTTTACACTTAAACTTTACTCAGTTGCGTCTCCCTACTGCTTAAACAAATACCACCATTTCATAATAGGTACCTATTCAAACTATATTTTTTAATTGCTGGCGAAATTTAATTTCCTAATTGTACAATATTGTACAAAAGTATATTTTTATGTCAAGTTTTATTTTGTCTGGAGGAATCAGTACAATCAGTAAGGTTATTCATTGTTACTCGCAAAAAAAAGAGTGACTATTAAAAAATTTTTGTTAGCTAGACAAAATCTATTTTTAGTTTGAAGAATTGAAGTAAATAAGTAAATATCCTGATCAAAAAGAACAGTTAGGTAATAATAAGAACCTTAAACTAGATTTGAATAATCGTAATTATTTCAATTCCGTTTTTATGTTTTGAAATTCTAAAGACCGTTAATGATACAATTTAAAACGTAGCAGTGCGTATTAATCTAGATACTGTCTCGTTTGCTCATAATTATATTACCGGCCCATACTAATTCTCTCTGTGTCATGTTTTAGCGAATTTCCCCTATAGGGAAGAAGCTATTACCGCAGTCGGCATGGTAAGACCTAGGCCCGGGACCATGATAACTTTTCGTTTTGAGGTCCCCAGACCCCAAAAACACCATTCGTTCGAAACTGTATATATATATATATATATATATATATATATATATATATATATATATATATATATATATATATATATGTGTCCGTGAGCACGATAACCCTCGTAAACATTAACCGATTTTGATAAAATTTGGTATAAACGTGTAAAGCAACGTTTATGACTTTAAGTTCGAAAACCAGCCAGACCGCTCTATCCGAAGGGGTACTTTGGGGGGGTTTTGTAGCCCAAAAACGGGTTTTTCGAATTTTTTACATATAATTTTGGAAATGGTCAAATTTTATTTTTTCCCATTGGATTCGGCTTAAAAAAACACACAATTTGGTATTTTGATCATTTCTCTACGTCAACTGGTTACCGAGATATTAAAAGTGCTAAACACAGTACGTTGTCTAATGTTATTCTTATGGAGAAAAATAAAAAATTTATATCTCGCTTATTTATAAACGTATACTGACGAAACTTGGTATACGGCTTCATCTGGTTGTGGACCATTGATATTTGCTCAAAAAGACAATTTTTTACCCAAGGCTCCCGTAGCATTAAACCTGCGTACTCAGCCTCATGTTATTCTTATGGAGAATAAGTAACGTGTTATCTGCCTTCATTATGAAAATAAATTAATGAAATTTGGTATGTGGCTTTACCTACATGAGTTATATTTATATTTGTATAAAACCCAATTTTTTGTGTTCCTTGCTTCAGCAAAAATGCATACTCAGCTGCCATGTTATTCTTATGGAGAATAATTAAAATGTCATAAATCGTTTATTTATGAATGTATATTGATGAAACTTGGTATGTGGCTTTATGTGGTATTGAGATACATATATATGCATTGGAAATTCACTGAGTACGCAGGTTTGCTGCTACGGGGGTATTTACATTATGGAAAGATGAATACTTACGTTATTACGAACATTTAAGGGTGCAGCATTGAGCATTATTAAGCCACTTCGGTGGCTTGACTATGGCTAAACTATGATAATTTATCATAAATAAATACAACTTAATTACGTAAGCGAGGCAACCAGAGGTCAAGCAATGCAATTTAGATATATATTTACGATTAACTATCTTAGCCTCTCCGCCTTCAAGCGTAGCCTAGGTACGCTGTAAATAATGGTACTTAGTATATTAACTTACATAATTATACCGGTACCAAACGATTTTAATCTTTCACTCTGATTACCGAAAGAGAATATTGATGTTATTATATGTAAGTATACATTCTATTGATGTTTTATGCGTAACTTAAAATTACTGAACAAAAACTTACTGTAATTTGCAATATTAACTAACCGACATAACCTCAATGCATACACCAAATATAATATGCGGTGTTTTTGGACTAAAAATCACGAATATTTCATTACATGAACAACGCATTTTAGTTTTATTCATAAGACTTAAATTAAGTTGCCTAACAACAAAATCGTACAGTGCATAAAATATCGTACATTAACCGTCACTCAATAATTCCTATTACTGCCTAAAACGACAGTATCATATAACCAAACTATATGGTGCTCCAACTCTACAACTTTAGCAGGTTCAAGTTAGCTAACGAACTGTTAACAAATTATACGTTTTTGTTAACACTACTAATCATACCTCACGATAAAGAACACTTCGTAGGATACAGGCAAATTAAAAGTACATCTAATTGAATTTACTTTAGAGGTTAAATTATTATACATATTAATTAACATAGACTATTGAAAATTACCTTGCTAATTTTTTTGTTATTTTGGTTAACAAACATAAACTCGACCCCATTAAAAAGATAATTAATAATTGGACTAAAAGTCATTTGTGTTAATTTTCATTGCATTTAATGTATTAAAATGCATCTTATAGACTTAATTTAGAATAATTTCCAACCAGTAGAATGTATTTTTGATTATAACGCAGACTGATTTTCACTCAGGATACCCGATACGTTATTATTACTTCAGTATCTCTGACCACATACTTTTCTGGCTAGCTAACCAACAGATAATTCAACACATTTTTGATTTGTCGTTACTGATTGTACTTCTCTCCAGATAAACAAAACTTAGTGACATAAACATATACTTTTGTACAACATTATGCAAGTAGGAAATTTAATTTAGCCAGCAATTTAAAAATATAGTTTAAATACATGAAAATGGCGATATTTGTTTAAAGAGTAGGGTACATGCGAGGCAACTGAGTACGTTTTAAGTGTTAAAATGCAATACTTAAATCACTTAGTATGTTTATGTCTGGCCCTATTTTATCTTTAAATAGTAAGTAATTAATCAAAAAGGCTATTTAGTATTTTTAAATTAAATCAAAATTAGTTTGATTAAGTACCATAGACGGCCAGTAAGGGAGCTTGACAATTATAGGTCTATTAGATATTACTGTTGATAAATTGATGAATCATTAACGGTATTATTGAATGTATATATTTAATTTAGCGTAAAAGTAGGACAAATATAATAATAATAATAATATAATTTTACATTATACTTATTCTACTTGAGTTAATTACATTTCACCCAAATTTATCTATCAAAGATTAAACAAGGTTTCTCACTATCCCTACTGAGGCTTGTTAGTCTATGGTATGGCTAGTAATCCAAGAGGTCTATTGGTAATACTGGAGGAAACACCAATGAAAGAATTGCGAGCCGTTCTCTACCAAGTCTTGTTATGGCAAAGAACTACTCGCTAAAATCAAACGAGTCAACAAAGTGAATCAAAGGAATAATTATTCATAAATTGAAATTTAAAAAGGTATTTGTACATTTGTGTTGGTTTAACATATTTCATAAATCAAACGAACCAAAGTAATTTGTCGCGTCTTTGTTTACTTTTATTCCAGTGATTTTTGCAAGAGTAGATTAACTTTTATGTATGAAACAACCAAATGGATGGTTCAAGAAATGAAATTTGCCTCACCAGTGTACTAGTCTGACAAAATCACCAACTCGCTCTTTCGACGAAAATCGTTAAGCGGTGTTCTCTCCAGTATTATCATTAGACAGTATTATCTTGCTATTAACAGTTCATTAGCTAGCCTAATCCTGCTGAAGATGGGAGAGGTGGAGACAAGAGACAAGTACTCCTGGAGGATAGTTGAACTACGTTATTTATTGGCTATACTTTTAATTGATTTGATAGGTAAATAAATCTATAGGCCCATCTACTGTATACAACTAAAATAGGTTATAGGAATTCGAAATTAAATATTAACGAATTTTAGTACCTACTAAGAATTACGCTGTTATATTTGGCGAAGGGGTTGAGGTAATGTTTGTCTACTAAAATATTAAGTAAAGTAAGTTATAATGCTCCAATATTTTTAATTTGTCAGTAAACAGTAGACTAGTAGACCATAATAGTTCAGTTACGAAAATTGGGGTTACAATTGAAAATCTTTGTGTACTTCAGCTTTATACTCAATAACACTATTTTAGCGCACCCAGGCTAGGGTAGACGGCGGCTTGGCTTGGATGGTTGGTCATAAATATGCAAGATAAACTAACCTAGCATCTAGCCTAACTAAGTGGATCATAATACTCCTTATTCCTCCCTTAGGATGTCCAATTAAGCTAACTATCCGTTTTTCCGTGTTGTTTAAATACACCACAGACTAAATTGGTATTGTTTCTTTTTACTCTTCGTGCGAAATTCTGTTTTATCACTAATAATGGAACCAGGAGCAGATGACTTTCATTTTATAAATCCTGGGTTTTAGAACATGTGACAGCTAGGTGGCATCCTAGCGGTTCACTGCTGGAATTATAGTTTTTTAGGTAGTTTTAAAGTTTTGTGTAAAACTGAATCAATTTTTTTTAAATCGATGATAGCAATTATAATCCCTAAAGTGTGATTTGTGCATGAGTATATAAAAAACATGACTAAGACACAACCAACATATTTTTATAACTAACCACAAAAGGTTTGGAAAAATGTAGTTCGATTTCAATTTTGTGTTCTGTATTGGATGAAATTGGGTGAAACTGGATAAAACTCTGGTAAGGAATTTAATGCAATGGATAAGAAAACTAAGGACTATTTACTTACGCTATTAGCATCGAATACAATGTGAAATGTTTTTCCATACAGTTTATAGCTAACTAAAATTTCCTGTGCGCAGCTTGCGCATTCCGTTTTGAGAAACGAAAATAATAAGTAGTAATAGTAAACAAAACAATGACAGCCAGTAGTTATAAGTAATCCTTATAACAGCTGTTTATTTAATTGGAAGTAAGAAAAAACACAAATGACATAAACCAAATAAAACTCTCATCCATATGGAACTTGGGACCATGGGGTAGAGCCCTCAGGCCTAAATCAAAAATCTAGAGCCAGTTTGCACATCTACACACTTAGACACGCTTTTCAGTGTATAATATGTGGGGGTAAATCTTGAAACAAAAAAGCCGTATTGTTTACAAAGTTTTAATGTGGAGTATTTATGGTTTTAATAGATAGATATATTATTTATTTTTGTTGGTCTGTCTTTTGATAAATTGTATGTTAGCAGATGAAATACAATTAAATGTTGGTAAATATTTAGACTGTATTTTTTTCTTTTAGTATAAAAGCAGTTAAAGTAGTAAGGTTAGTTTTTATTACAAATTTTAACCCGATGAACAAAATTTTAAACATTCAATAATATACAACTGCAGTTTTTAAGAAACAAAATTTGGCTTGAAGTGACACCAAAATGGATCTAATTCAATATCCAAAACTAAACTAACAACAAAGTTTAAACTAAACCATTAAAACCCATTTTGGGCCATTGCATGCAGTAAAATGACTTCAGGAAAAATACACTTTTTGAATTTAGAAACGTTCTAATGAATATTTTAATGAATTTTGATGGGGCTTTATTACAATAACATCTTTAACCTTTGCCAGGCAGATTTCCATTTTATTACATGAAGTTCAAAATTAGCTTTTAAATATAAATTATCAAGCCATAAATTTGTTTTATAACTAATGAACAGTACTTATTTAGTTTGTTTAAGCCTGTCATTTTTGACGGGCTAGTAACAGATAGTTTTGGAATACGATTTTTTTTGTAAAGGTAGAGTTGTGACCCATCGTTTCCAACTGTTTTCTTACGCTAAAATCAATGCCGCAATCCGTTTTCAAATATTACTTTTCATTCTCATTATAATGTCACTTTTTTAAATGTTAAACAGAACTCTTTCAATTTTATGGATCTGGGATGGCGGCCAAAATTATTAACAAAGTAAAAATGAACTATAAGTTGGTCAACAATGATCGGGGGTGGTCCGTAGTCGATATCTTAAGTAATGTAGACAAAATCTGGGGGGGACTCATGTAAAACTCACTCTGTATAATATAAATAACGAACACAGTTCAATATAATGTAAAACACTAAAATCAAATGAACCCAAATCATCTGGCCCGTCTTTATTACTTTTATTCCAGTGATTTGTAAGAGTAGATTAACTTTTAAGAATAAAACAACCAATTAGGACGGTGTAATATATGATAAATTAATCATATGATAATTTGCCTCACCAGTGCACCAGTCTGACGAATCACTAGCACGCTTTTTCGACGAAAATCGTGAAACAGTGATCTCTCCAGTGTTATCGTTAGACTTCCTTGCTATTAACAGTTCGTTAGCTAGCCTAATCCTGATGAAGATGGGAGAGCTGGAAACAAGTATTCCTGGGTGACAGTTGAACTACCGGTGCGGCACACGGGAGACATTTCAGGAGCCGTATGACGTCACCGATGAACACAAAAACAGAAGCCCTATGACATCACACGTACTGTAGCTAGAGTCTGCTGCTCATCTGTCAGTTGAATAGTCGTCCGCTCTGTTATGTTAACAACTTTACGCGTCTATAAATCGATTGAAAGGAATGTTTATGCATTTATTGTATCATAAATTAACCTGAACAATATCCCGGTAACTGGCCTGACATACGAATTTACATACTAATAAACGGTATCAGGAAACTGACACATACTTTCTCCCTTTTAGCCAAACTTTAATGGCAAAAATATTTGTTATTTACTAAAAATATAGAATATGAAGTATAGATAAATGTACAGAAAATTGTCTAAAATAGTTGTTTTCAGAAATATCCACCCAAATTGCTTTTTTGGAGGCACTATAGAGTCCGTTGCTACACACAGTAGTTTTGAGAGGGGAAATGCCCCCTTGCCCCCCCCAGGGTTAAATAGCAACACATTTCGAACATCATCTGTTGGTCAATGCTAACTTGACCTGCATATCAAATGAAATTGGTCAGTAAATAAGAGAGAAATAGTTATTTTTGTATTCCCCATAAGAATAACATTGGACAACGTACTGTGTTTACCGCTAAATGAAAATTTCAATTTTCTCCGCAACTAGCAATCGTAGAATAGTAATTTAAAATACTAATTTATTTAGTTTTTTGAGCTCTTTTTAATGGTGAATAGTAATCTTTTTTAACATTTATGATTTTTTATAAAAAATCCAAAAAACTGAATTTTTGATGTTTTAAGTCCTGTAATTTCTGAACCCGCATTTTTCCAGAAATGCGGGTGGTGTCATTTTGTTGGAAACCTAAAGTTCTACAAACCACAAAAGTTTAATCAAAATCGTTAGAGCCGTTTTTGAGAAATTTTGATTTTTCATGTTTTTTGGCGGTTTTTGGGGGATAATTACCCTTAAAAATCAAAAATTCAAAAAAATGAAAAAACCTGGAGATATCGTGGATTAGTACCTACATACCAAATTTCATAAAAATCGGCCCATAGGTTAGGGCTCTAGCTCTGTACACATCCACACAGACACACACACACACACACACACACACACACACACACACACACACACACACACACACACACACACACACACAGACAGACATCACGTAAAAACCACTTTTTTGGGTTCAGGGAGCACCAAAACGAATATTTCCACTAACAACTCAAATTCGAAAATTTTTACGAAAACAATACTTTCTCCATATACTATGTATAGGGGGAGAAAGTAATAACAATTTTGTCCGTCAAATAAATGAGAACAAAAAGTGTTTGTTTCTTTGGGCTTTGAAAACAAATTAATATAGGCCTACCTGTATTTAAAAATGTAAGCTACTGCACATTTACATAATGTTTCAACCTATACCTACTCGGAAACAGTTATTTTTCTTCTACTTACAATTAATTGGAAACATTATAATACTATTTTTACTCAATGTGTGTTGTGTAGGTTCACGCATTTTATTTGTTGTGTGTAATTACACAAATTTTAAAGAATTTTAAGTAGATAGGCCAAACATAGTATAGCCTATGTGAATAAAGCATGTTCCTCTTCAGTTTGGCGTAATGAGCCAGAACATTTGGTTATTCTCTTAATAAGCTAATTGTTTGCTTGTAGCTGTAAATAAAGAGATATTTGGAAAATTTAAATTTTACTACTAAGAAAATTCAATAAACTTTCTCCTTAATTGGACACCAAAGTTGTCCTCGATTGGTTGACTTTATGATAAAAGACGAATAAATAGTGATGAAACATATCACGCAATATGTTAATATCTATGGAAAACCTGCCGAACATAATTTTACTAGGGCTATATTAATTAAGTTGTTTATGGTTGCTGGCCAGGTTCGATTATTGCCTATTAGATTGGATAGCGATGAGGATGAAAGTAACGTGTTTAACTCTGGAAACAGCAAAAGTGGTACCAAGTTAATCTGTTAATGATAAAGGGTTGATTTCAGTAATGAGTAGCTGTTGTTTTGATTGTAAAATCAGTGAAAAAAACAGTATCTAACTGCTCCCCCGCAGAGCGCTGACAATCGGGTGAGGGAATTCTTAGGACAGCAATAATAAGAATGTGGTTACAAGTACAAACAAATATTGAACATATTATGAGATGATGACGATGATCCTGGATCTTGATTAACTTAGAATAGATGTCGGCAAAAACTGTTCTAGCGCTAGCGGCGGGCGATGAGGGAGCCTCACCGATGACGCGTTTTAGTGACGTCACACGGCTCCTGAAATGTCTCCCGTGTGCCGCACAGGTTGAACTACCGTACGTTATTTATTGGCAATAATTTTAATTGATTTGATAGGCAACTCGCCAAATCACAAAAATTGACAAAATCACTAACTCGCTTTTTCGACGATTATCGTTATGTTTTATCATGACTTCCTTGCTATTAACATTTCGTTAGCTAGCCTAATCCTGCTGAAAATGGGAGAGCTCAAGACAATTATTCCTGGGTGACAGTTGAACTGTTTTTTACTGGCTGTACTTCAATTGATTTAATAGGCAACTAAGTTTATAGGCCTATCTTTTGTATACAACTAAAGTAGGTTATAGGAATTCAAAATGAATTTTAGTCATAAGCCTTACGCTGTTATACTTGGCAAAGGGATTGAGGTTATGCTTGTCTACTAACATATTAAGTAAGGTAAGTTATTATGGTCCAATATTTTAAGTTGTCAGTAAACCGTAGTAGACCATTACAGTTCACTTACGAAAATTAGGGTTGCAATTGAAAATATATCTTTACTCCGTATTATACTCAATACCACTATTTTAGCGCACCTAGGCTAGGTTAGACGGCGGCTTGGCTTGGATGGTTGACCATAAATAGGTCTTTGTAAGATAAACTAACCTCGCACCTAGCCTTACTAAGCGGATTAATACTCTTTATTCCTCCCTTAGGTTGTCCAATTAAGGTAACTGTCAGTGTTACTTAAATACAGCACAGATTGAATTGGTTTGTAGTTAAACCAAACGAGGAAGTATCAAGATTAATATGCACTGTTAACATTTAACTAACTTAGACTTTCAATACAAAACCACGTAAGTTGTTTGAAATATTTAAGATTTGTTTAAAATGTAATTCAACGTTCTTATTTGTACTTACTAATTTTGTTTAAGAAGTGAAAATGTTTGACACGAAAACAACATCCTGATTTTGAAAATGGTAGTTTTTACCGTGTAAATATCAGTAAATCCGCGGTTACGGGATTCTAAAAACAAACAAAAAAGCAGAATAATAATGGTTTTTGTAATATACCGTAACCCAATGGTGACCGAAAGTGTGCGGAGTATCACCCTAAAAGAAGGATGCAACTCGTCTTCCAATTAAATAATTATTCAGGGAGCGATTGACAAAAAAGTGGAGCATCCAGTGAATTTAAGAGATCCGGTGGGATTCCGGGGTGATTGTATTGTAGGGAAGGTTTTTTTTTTAATACGGAGATCTGATATCAAAAGGATAAATGTAAATTGGAATCTTCCAAACAAAAATTAAAGTTATTTTTCTACAAAGGTGATATTAATGTAAATTGATTTCTATGGATTTATATTGATAACTTCCTCCAGGGAAATTGAGATAAATTATTAGGATTTCTTTATCTTTGATAAAATAATTACTATTTTGATCAATTGTATTTTACTCAGTTAGAATAATTAAAATTCATTGTTTTAGCCCCTGAACTGTGCGTATTAGACTAAAATAGGTACATATCTTGTCTTCAACAGTTCAAATTGTAGGGATCAATCCACTACATGTTTCGCCGTGGAAATAGGTATGTACTTATTTTAGTCTAAAATAATTATAAGATAAAATTAAATATAAATAATTAAGTTTGTTATTGTTGCTGCTTTTGCGCTCTTCGAGATATATAATACCAATAATATTGTTGACTAATAGTATACAGTTGAGCTTACATGTTAGTCATCAGTAATGCCCAGTGATATTACTTCTGGTTGTATTTTAATAATACTAAATATAATTGTGTATTACATTCCTAAGTTTTCTAAACATAACATAGTGCCAGTCATAAAAATATTAAGTGATTGCATTAGTGCTATATTTTTACAGTTAAACTCCACTCAGTTCCGTCACATGTACTCGGAAATTGCTAGCTAAGCTGTCTAGTATGCTTCTAATTGCATAACAGTGTAGGAAAGTTTCTTCGTATGCTACTTAGTTTTGTTTTACCTGAAAGAAAATGTCTATTAACGGTTCGTTAGCTAACCAGAATATCGTTCAATAGCGGGAGGTAATAAGTACGTATCCTGAGTGAAAGTTGACTTGTGTTATCTTAGCAACAATTATTTTTACTAATTGGAAGTGCAAATAAATTAAGTCCTGATGATGCTACGATTCTACATTTCATCACGTTGTATGAAATGAAAATGAACACTGATGTTTTTAGTCAAATGTCTAATTATGTTTTGTAGTAGGATTGAGGTTATGTTTGTTAATCAACCTAACAAAGTATTTAATAAGTTAATGTTTAATATTCCGTGTTAATTTAATTCAAGCCTCTTCCACTCTTCTTGCGAATATGCCTGAATATTCGGCTGAACTTAGAATGATCAGAGTTTTCACAAGAAGTGTAGTTAGCCTAGTATTATGGAGTATATGTTTCACGTGTGATGATTTATCTGCATTACTTTGTCAACTATCCATTTAATTGATTGAATAGGAAATGCAATTTATATCTGTAAAATGCTACTAAATACGTTAATGATTGGTAATTAAATGCATGAATCTTGAACACATGTTTGCTATAGAAAAGCACTGATCTAATATTAGATTATATCTAATAAGTCATTCCAATGATTGGATAGAATTAATGTTGACTATTTTAAATGTGATATTTTTTTTCAAAATAATGTTATCTGGTTCTGTGCAAATCTGTTATGTGCATATTTACAATTATGACAATAGATTCTTTATCAAGGGATTTAGTGCAATGAGGGTAAAGTTTATAAAATAAAGCATCTGATAAAAATTCTTAGTACTAATTTATTTTGCAGTGTTATGATACTAGTTTATATTACACTTTTTTAATGTTTGTATAAATCAAATAAGATCTATTACCTAACTGTTATTTACTATTTTACCTTCATAATCACGACACGAAGATTGAGTTATATTTGTACACCGTAACTGTGATTAATACTAATTTGGAACTATTTTCAGGAAACCTTTTTATAACTACACTAATTATACATGGAATCAAATTAATTTTGCATTGTTTCATTACAAATATTATACATGGAAGGCATAAGATTGCATAAACAAATTGGTGTATAACTTATTAATCAACTTATTAATAACTTAACTATATCTATTTTTTTAATAACTTAATCATATCATAAAACTTTAAAACTAATATTTTTATGTGTTTTGCTATACAAAGTTATTTTACTGAGTATTACTTCGAACTTCACTGCTTTGTAAAATTGTGAAATATCGTTAAGAGTATTGCCACAAGTTTTGGGTATCTTACGCACTGTGGTAAACCTGCATACTCAGTCATAAAGTATTCATATGGATATTAAATAAAATATTATATCTCTCTTATTTATAAATATGTGTTGGTGGCATTTGGTAAGTGGTTTATTTAGTATTCTCAGAACAACAAACGACGACTTCATAAAACCAATTTAATTACTTTCATTTAGTCATGTCGCAGCATGGTATAAATGTTTTAGTTGCCTCATCCGCTAACGTTTTAATTAAATTTAAGTAACGCTACTGATTCAAGTAAAGGTGCACTGGTACACTTAACCTTTAGTTTAACTAATATAAGTTTACTTTGTAATTTAAAATATATTATAATAAGTTAAAAAAACCTTATGTCCACACCCACACAGCACAAGGTTGTCCCCAGGACATCCGAAGAACATCACAGTGGGATATGCAGGATATCCCAGGATCATCCCTATCTCATCCCATGATATCCTCAGGATACCCTCAGAATGTCCCCAGGACACAAAAATGTCCTCTCCCCACGACATCCTGGGGACATCCTTCAGGATGACCATGGAATATCCCTCGGACCTCAAAAGGACATGTATTTTGAAGCCTTAGGACATCCCCAAGATGTCCCACAGGATTATCTGGGGATATCCCTCGGACCACAAAAGGTTATTGTATTTTTAATCCTGAGGACATCCCCAGGATGTACCACAATATGTACTGGGGACATCCCTCGGATCACAAAGGGATATTGTACTCTGAAGCCCAAGGACATCCCTAGGATGTCCCACAGGATTTACTGGAGACATGCCTTTGAAAGGTGTCACATTATTCTATTAGTATGAATCCCCTAACCCTACATAGATATCCCTGCCTACTTATGACAATTCTGTGGTCATCCTTAGGAAACCCTATGGCTCCTAGCAATAGGTAATGCGTATCCTAAAGCCATATGGCCTTATAAGGGTGACCGCAGAATTATCATGGGGTAGGCAGAGATATCCGTGGGGTTAGGGTATTCATACTGATAGAATAATGTGACACCTTTCAATATGGTCACACAATTTGATAGGAAGACAGTTCTAAAATAAATTACAAGACAATTTTAAATTGTCCTTTTATAAATAATACTATAATTGCCTATGCCCAGCTTGCACATATAAACACAAGTTTTGACTTCATATTTATGTTGTTTTTTGAATCAGGTTGACTAGTGAATAAATGTTAAATACCTGTAATCTGCCTTGTGATCCTAGGATCTATTTTTAATGAATGACACTTTTTGTCAAAGGTAATTTTGTAATCTTCAGACCCTTACAAAACTTTAAATTGTGTCATCACAGTTCAAAAGAACAAATACTTGAAAATCATGTTTTACAACTTTATATTGCTACCTTTGTCACATTTTACGCTAATTTTTATCATTAATATCACATGATTTAATTGTAAAAGTGTCACAAATGTCGTGATTATAGGTACTTAATTGAATTGACACTAAAAATATATATACAACTTACAATTTTTTATTAAAATGTACACAAATTGTGATTAACAAGTTGTTTTAACCTCTCAAATCTCTCAAATAGTTGTTTTAACAAGTTTATAATCAAATTAATATATGCATATGTAGGCCTAAACATTTCTCAGAACAAAAGTTAAACTAAAAAAATACAGATTTTAAAAACTGAAGAATGGATTCCAATCAGTAATTGTTTGGTGATGTAATACAAACAATTAATGATTTTTTAAATAATACGGTAATGAATTCAAACAAATTGGCAGTAATTGCAGTAAAAATAAGTTTATATAAAACCAAAATGTAAGGTATATTAACCAGGGTACATAAAAATACACTAAGTAGTGGTAGTTGATTAAATTCCTACCACTACTAGTTAGTAGTTAGTGGTAGTATGTTTTTTGTGATAATCAATATAACTCAACCAGGTACCAAGTTACAAATTACAAGTCTATCTACATACCAAGTTTTATTAATTTAAGTTCATAACTAAGGGATTTTTACTTATTCTCCATATGAATAATACCCCCATCGCAACAAGCCTGCGTACTCAGCGAATTTATAATGCATATAGCCCTATATGTTTCTCACTACCACATAACGCAACTTACCAAGTTTGATAAAAATGCATTTATAAATAAGGGATATATAGCATTTTATTTATTCTCCATAAAAATAATATATTAGGGCTGAGTATGCAGGTTTGCAGCAACAAGAAAGATAAGAGGTTTATTTTTAAGCAATCATCAATATAACTCAACCAAGTGAAGCTACATACCAAGTTTTAATAATTTGTGTTCATAATTAAGGGAGATGTAAAACTTTACTTATTCTCCATAAAAATAACATTATAGCTGAGTATCCAGGTTTGCTGCTATGGGGATGATCAACAAAAAAACAAATTTGTCGTGCAAATATCAATATACCAGTACTAGGTGAAGACACATACCAAGTTTCATCAATATACATTAATAAATAATCGAGATATTAAATTTGATTTACTCTCCATAAGGATAACATTAGGGCTGAGTAACTTACACAGGTTTGCTGTCAGGGATAAGAAATGAGTTGTTATGCAATTATCAGTAAAACTAAACCAGATGAATTTATATACCAAGTTTTATTAATTTAAGTTTATATTTAAGAGAGATACCTATCAAACTTTACTTATTCTTCATTAGAATAACATTACGGCTAAGTAAGCAAGTTTTCGGCTACGCGGACAGTAAAACTCTTTTTGTGTAAATATCGATAGACCACAACTAAGCAACTTACAAAGTTTCATCAATATACAATCATATATAATAGAGAAATAAAGGCTTAACTCTTAACCCATCGGCTTAGAATGACGTACTTGTGTTCTTCCTAGCCTTTACTTTTTAAAACCTTTGGATTGGAATCGGAAAATCATGTTTTTAAATGGATTAATGGTGTATTTTAGTTAAAATATTGTTTTCTTTCAGTTTAAAGATTCACATTGGCACGCACATAGAATAGACATTAGTAAAAAGTAGTAAAATCAGTGTTGACCATATAACTCACAAAAAATTAACCGATCCTGTCAACTTTGAATGTATATTGGTTATTATATTATAGGCTCAGTGATTTTAACTTATGACACATTCAGGCAATTGTGTAAGTAACTAAATTGTAATAACTTTGATGGGTGTCAAGGCTATCTTAGTTCTTGCATAATCGAATGAAGAAGCCTACTGCACTTAATCATAGTACTGTACCTATTCTAACCTACCTTCTTTAATAAGCAGAATTTGTTAATATAATTTGACCTGGATTTCTCTTCATATAAGGAGTTGATTCCTTAAGAGTCCAATCAAATTTTTGAACCCTGTATTTTATTTTGGCCTCAGCAAACTGATTCTGACCAGCTCCTAAACAGAGACACATGATAACTAGGCCTAAAAATTTCCTGAAAGCACATAGTTACGTCATATGCCTCCTTTTAATGTAGGCCTACCCCATCCCTCATAAGGCCCTTTAAGTTTAAGATCATATTGCAATTTAGGTTCAGTTTTAAAAGATTTTATATTTTTACTTTGTCGTACGCTTTGTATTCATTCATTCTAAACTATACGATGAAACTGATTTTTCTTTCCACCTAGCATCATGAATATAGTTTCTTAAAATAAAGGGCTGATTTACCACACTTAAGTTAACCAAAAGATAAAATGCAATGTGTTCTTCAATATTCTCTTCAAAAGTTGCATAGGTGCTTATAATCATTAAGAAAATACCCCGTCGTAGCAAACCTGCGTACTCAGCGAATTTCCATGCAAAATATATGTCTTAATACCACATAAAGTCGCATAGGTACCAATTTTCATAAAAATATATCCACAAATAAGTGATTCAACAAATTTGAATTATTCTCTATAAGAATAACATTGGGGATGAGTACGCAGGTTTGCTGCAACAAGGAAAAACAAACATGGGATTTCATGTAAATATCAATATTACCATTGATTATACATCCTAATAGATAAAATTAGTAATGTCGTTTTTTGAAGCCGACCTTGGCGAGCTCCTCGAGCGCATTCTGTTGGCTAACTGTAGAAGCTCTCCTAGTTGGAGCGTCGTCAGCTACCGTACTGAAGCGCTCAAGCGGCGAATCCATCAACTACCGTCCCCTCTTCTACCCCTCCTGTCAGATATGATTGTGCTGCGTGGCGTGGCGAGGCTGGCGAGTAATGCCCATCGAGGCAACTGGAGAGATCGCTAAGTGAGCTAAAAACGGTCCGCGTTGGACTGTGCGGAACAGAAATGGTGGGCCGCTGTGTGCTCAGAGCTGATTCTGGTGATGAACGCGCTGTCGTTTACACGCTCCTGGACTTCACTGCCATGTTTGAATTGTAATGAAATTTATATATCCTTTGTGTACGTGAACTACGGAATTCGAAGGTATAAATATTGTTTTTTTTACCGTGTTTTAATATGTTTAATAATTAAAAACTCTTACGTGTTATTAAAGAGAGACATGAAAAAGTTACTCAGCGAGGAAATTTTTTATTTTTAGGTTAGAAACAAACTTCCAGCGGGAAAGTTGTAGATAATTACTTTCTCTAAAACTTTTATTCCAAACATTTTTCGGTAAAGTTGTTGGTTTGGCTACAATTCGTTTGGAAAGATGCTGAAACTTTTCGCCGCGCTCTATCCAAGACGTGCCACGAGCCGTGCCGCGCTGTTATATTCAACTCAGTGATGCTGTGTTACAACATGACCTAGTTTTTTGGTAAAATACATAGTTATACGACTTTTGTACTGTACTTTTATTGTCTGTTAAATAAATCATAATCAACTGTTATCATACACTGAAGATAATTTTTTGTTATTCAATAGCGAAATGTTGTATTAATGCAACATTATGTAATCGTTCTTACTACTCTACGTGGACGGGTGAACGAACCATCTTGGTAATTAATGTTTATTAAGAATACATTTGCTATTAAAAAGTATTTGTCTTGTATGGTATTCATTCATCAACAAAATTTTATGATATAGGCCAATTAACTTTCATGCAATCTACAACTTTTGGCGAACGTCGAAGTTTATATGCTACAAGTTTATACGCTGGGCAAGGGTTATCAATACAAACAACCACGAGATTGCCGCCGTCACACCCTCCCGGGGAGTACGATAAAAATTTAATTAATTAAATGTTTCTAACAACAAGTGCTTGAACAAGAAATTACCTCTAAATGATCAGCAGTAGGACTGACGGGAATACAAATAAAAAAACAAAGCACTCCAATAAGAACCATATTATTACTAATTTATCGTAATAAAATCCACCTCAATAAATTATCTTAACTTCCGTGATGCAAAACAAACTTAAAAATTAAACTTCCCACTTATCATCAGTTTTCGGTCTCATATCAATCTTCCAGAAAGTCTGGAGATAACGCCTGGTTGACGTCATCCGCTTCGGATGGTAACTCGTCATCCGACAATATATGGTCGATAAACAGTTTTTCCAGAGGAGGGGTGTCGAGATCTAGTACATCATCGTCCTCGATCCCAATCGAACATAACTCTAGGGGCTTCACCAGTGAGGCGACGATGGGGAGAGGTGTGATACCGAGGTCTACAGTACCGACAGCCTGAGCGGGTGCGGGCCGGAGTCGCACCTCTATGGCCAACTCGAGGACGTCCCACGGCTTCACATCCGCTACTCGGTAGCTCTTGACACCAACGTGTCGCATGATTGGTTCGTCGACCAGTGGAGTCCCAGGGGTGTCTCGGGATGGAGGGCTCCCTGGCGGTGGAGGCGGTGTGTTCAAACCTTCAATCCAAGCTGATAACGTGGGGGACAGCTGTTCTGGGATGTTCCTGGGAGACAGTAACTTCAACGCTTCACTCAATGGACTGAAATCGGCATCGACATTAACAAAGCGCACCACCCTTTCGGGAGTCCCTTGGGGTGGGAGGAACCCATCCTTAAGATATTTCATTAACCTAAACCTATTTTTCCTCCTTTTTGACTTCCTCTTCTTGGGGGGGCGTGTAAACTGACGATTGATCATATGACGTACCAGGACGCGCCTCTCTGAAACAAAAACATAACAAAAACACCTAAATAGTAACACACCATAAAACAAATACCTAAAGATAATTTAGTCAAGAATTATTTACACCTTTGACTTAGTTCATTTACATTGTTTCAGATCTTTCACGTGCCATGTGCCCTGAGATTTCTTTATTTCATTCATCAACTCGTAAACACGAGATGATAGTTTGCTTATGACAATGAATGGGCCGATAAACTTTGGTGCGAGGCCCGCAGAAAAACCCTTATCAGCTTTAGATAAGACATAGTTCCGTCGATACACCTTATCGCCTACTTTGAACTCAACCGGGCGGCGGCACAAATCGTAATATTTCTTTTGAATCTCCGACGATTTTACCGATTTTTGATTAACTAGCTTTTGGATTTGCGATATCTTTAATCTCAATAACTCGGCATGTTCGTCCGGGGTGATTTGTTTCGACACTCTACTGTCAAGTTTTTCCCATCTGAGAGATCCGGGTTGTTTTAGTTCACGACCAAAATTTAGAAAAGCTGGACTGAATCCGGTTGATGAGTGTTGCGCCGTGTTCCATGCAAAAACAATTTCGCCTATCTGTTGATCCCACTTTTTCTGATTTTCCTCACAGTACTGGCGAATCATGGTTTTGATAGTCCTGTTGGTACGTTCTACAGGACGTAATAAATAAATAAGAAATAAATTTATTTTGGCTCAAGGTCCAGGAGGCAGGTGCCCCCAACCGAGTTGCGAGTCAAACATCCTCATTGTAAATTTCGGTAATTAGCGGTATCCAAATAATGTTCTCATTAAATTATACAAACGATATAATACGGAATGCTACTATTGCAAGTATAAAAATCATATCGACTTACCCACGTTGATAGGCGTGGGCCGGTAGCCCGAAACTTAACCTGTTGAACATCCTTGCAGGTCGGCGGCACGGTACATTCTAAAAAAATGTCCTGCAGGGAAGTTGTCTTCGTCGAGCGACGCGACGCGCGCTGGAGGCGGCGGCGGGCCTAGGACTCGTTTTACTCTCTTGACCGCTGGGCAAGGGTTATCAATACAAACAACCACGAGATTGCCGCCGTCACAAAATGTTGCTGAAATAACTAAGAAAATCGCTCATAAATAACAGTATAGCTTTTTAATTCGAGATTTCGGCAGTATACCAGTTTTTTCGTTGTTTTACAAGTAAAATAAAACATTTCTTTGTCGTTAGGTACAGAGTATTGCCTAAAAAGGTAGGTCAAGTGAAATGTAACACTTGCAGTATTCACTAATAACTATTTTGCTTACAACAGCGAGCGTGCGTACTTTCTTTTGTTGCAAATAGCGTTAAACGCAAGAGTACAATAGAGATCGGGCATCTCCGCCACGACTCGCGGGAGATCGGGCGTTTCCGTCACACCTCGGCAATAGCCCGAACCGAGCCAGCGCTGAGACCACTTAGGATTTGTAAATACGCATCCCGGACAGCGGGTATTCGCGGACAGGGGGTATTTCCGGACAACGCATACATAATTGTTCATAGGTGTCCGGGTAGGACCTGTTTTGTGGAGCGAAAACAATTTATTAATTCCGTATTACCGCTAAGTCATGTACCAGTCCCATGACATAAAAATCAACAAAGGACCGGATGCATCATTGCTAATTTATTATATCTTCCACCCCTACGCCGGGGTTTATTCCAAAATCCGTATAAATTAAAGAATTGAATTCTATAAAGATCCTAATGAAACACGAAAACTGAATAAAATAACGATTTATTATCCTGGTAAAATATTTTCCACAGATTAACTAGGCGTTTACACTTCGCTCCGGGCACTCTAGTCAGCCTGGTGTTCATGGCTAATCTAACCTAACTACCCTGACGGTACATCGCCTAAGCCCCGGTCAGATACACCCTATGGCCGAGGGTTTAACACCAAGTCCAGCGTATCGCCATAATTTTTATTATAAAATCTCCGTTATTAGCGCATACTTCCGTTATTTCTGAATTACTAAGTCAGCACGAGGCCAGCATGTTCTAATAAATTACAGAAAATTAACACCGCATAATCGCCAACTAAATCAAATTAACCGCAAAGTTCGTGAATAAACTATCAACAGAAATAATACGCACGGGCGATCATTCTCTAGATTTCTAAGCCACGTCATAAACATTCGTAATTATATTTTATACACGGATACCTAATGCAGTTATCTTCGCCCAGTAGATTCTCAAGTCGGCTAGCGATCAAATAGCAGACGGAGCCTCACCCTAGGGTTTAAATTATATTCACCCATAGGTTTACGCTTCATAAAATCCCAAACACTGTACCACGTTCATGAAATAAAATAAAAATCCTAACTCGTGTTATCGTTGCAACAGCGATCAGGGCCCCTATGTCGACACATTAACCGTCACTGTGAGTGCACTAAAACTACATGGGTTAAACGTCTACACATGCACATGGTAAAATAGCAAAATACATAGCGTTCCCTCCTACAAGCAGTGCTACCATGAGGCCAGTGCGAAACAACATGCACTAACACCCAGCACAAGTGCAACTATTAAAAGCAATAGCGACCTCAAAATACTAGCCACAATTAGTACAAGGCTAATTTATACTGCAAATCGATTATTAATAAAACACAAGGAAACAATACTCAGTGCAACGATTAGGTCCAACAGACTAGCCGCCACACGGGCCGCAGGCATGGACCGGTGCATTTCCAGAGTCACCCGTACGCCAAGACGCATTCGGGTTTATCACTCGGCCGCCTTAAAATAGTAGCCTAAACTCATCATTATTTTATAATAAACAACATTTAGCTACTTGGCAGTGGTAATTGCAATAATTAACATGAAAACAGGGGCGGATCCAAGGGTGGGGCTGTAGGGGCGGTCGCCCCCCCCAAACCTAAAAATTATTGTGTTTTATTTGATTACTTAGGATTAAGTAGAAAGTTTGAATACATCCGAATGAGAATTGAAGTATAAAAAGTCTCACTAAATCACGTTTTTCGGTTGCAAAAGTCAATTTTGCTGCTCCCGTCTACATTGTTACATTCAAATTAAAACTATTGCACCTAAACGTTCGATAAATGGAATAAAAGAAATACCATTAAACAGATGAGATTCTAAACTTTCATTTTAATTTATAACACATTACTTAGGTCCAAGTCTTTCACCTAAAAGCTACTTACAAAAACATTTATATTCCCGAGTATCGCGAAGGTTGTTGCAGTTTTGCCAGTTGACAGGCCAAAAATTCAGTGTTTTCAACATGGTCTTGGAGGTAAATTTTAACCGCAAACAGAAAAGGTTGGTCCCATTATATTCGTTCGTTATTTTTTACTGGATTTCAACACTGATCTCTGCTCTATGTTATCTGGAGTCACTACTCTTTGACGAAACAATTCCCAAAAGCGTGCCGTCTAGATCATCTTTTTGCTTTGTTGTATTGTCACCTTGGCGTTAGCTGGACCAATCAAAATTCATCGGGTGGACGCTATCAAAATTAAAAGTCGCCGACCGATTTTCTGCTCTAGTGTTTATTGTCAGCAGTTATCATTGACATTGGTTTTGAATCATCCATTATTAATAATGTTACTGTGTTGATGTGTAAGTAAAATAAATAATTAAACCAACCACCCAAGTGTACGATTTTCAATGTCATCCACCAACGACCATAAACCTAGAAACAAGACCATTTTTATGTTACCTAAATCATTACTTAGCTTAAAGATGATTGGTTACTTTTTATTTAAAACTATTTGCAAGGTTTTAATTTTAAGTTTATAACACAAGGTTTTGACTCGTAATGTACTTAAAAACAATTATAAAGGTTTTTAAAAATCCCTAAATTAACATTGATTTAAATGGGGAATAAAATTGCCATACCGCCAAAACTCAAAACGTCAAAAACTCCCATAATTCATCAGTAAAACAATTTGGTCAACATAACGGCCGAAAAACACAGTGGCAAGCTTTTCTGACACTTGAGTAGTGACTCTAGATATAACATAGAGCTCAGTGGATTTCACCTGTCGACCGCAGTTTGCTTCAGCTGTAGGTTAGGTTTTATTTTTGTGTAAACCTAATCCACTGTTAGGTATTAATATCCAGTGGCTTGGTTATAGGGGCAAAAATTTCCTCAAGTTATACGTAATGAAATAAAAGGAAACAAAGATTAAATTGCGTGCAAACGGAAGCTCATACGCCAATTATTTCATTTTGTAAATGTGGTACATTTCATTTTTCAAGTCGTTGACCTTGGCTGTCGGCCTCATTCCTCATTGTATCTTCGAGTTGCACAGTTCAAATGCAGATTTCAAATAAGTTTTGTAAATAGTAGTTTTTCGCATGTGTAAAATAACTGAAATTAATAGTTTATTTAATTTAGGCATCTTACTTGTTCATAAACGTCTACAGATAATGTAGATAAAAGTTTAATGCCTAAATATTTGTTATTTTTATTTACGGTCGGGCGAAGCAGAAATAAAGTTATTTTTTGTTTAGTACCTATGTTTAGAAAGTTATGATTGTTTTTTCTAGAGTACAAGGTTATTGATATATTATTTTAACTTTAGTTTCATTCGTTGAATAATTTAATATAGTTTTAAATTAAATAATGGGGGTGCCAGTGACCACCCGTGAGGAGGAGGGGGGGTAATTTCGGTGACCGCCCCCCCCAAACATGACCTCTGGATCCGCCCTTTCATGAAAACATGCCCTTACTAAACGACAGAATAAATAAATCATTTTATAATTAACGGCAGAATAAATAAATTAGCTCATAATAATCACTTTATCCCTGGAATTGTTCGCTAACAAGCTGGCTCATAACTCCTAATAATCACCCACACGCCTAGGCGCACTCGGGTTTATTAAATAAAACAAATAAAATTTCACTCTGAACAATAAAATAAACTCATAGACTCTTCGTATCATCAAATAATGGAGTTTCTAACTAAATAAATATTCCAGCCTGTGCTTTTCTAAATCATGATCCTGAGCATCGAGCCTGTGCAGGCTTGCAGCGAACCTGCTCACATGTTCAAAACTCGAGGTTCAGTCACCCCAGAACACTAAATTTAATAAAAACGACCTTCAAAATTATTAATACAATAAACTACAATCACTGCCAATATTATTTGCGCTTATAGGTAATAAAATCTAATTGAACTACGGATAATCACTTCGTCTGAGCTCGTGAAAAACCAGGCCTAGCCTGTCATTTTTGCACGCAATTTCGCTATCATATCAAACAATTTTTAAATCTCTGCAATGATAATAAATTTATGTTCTAAAACATCGTTATATGTATCTTATGGTTTATAGTTCCATCTATCAATTAAATTTACTTTACTTACTAAATTACTCGTTCTCACTACCGCACACGAATCTCACTCTCTTACTCTAGATCCGTGTCCAATAAAATCCGGTGAACGAATGACTTCCACTCCTCCCTCCGAGAGGTAATTCCCCAGACATAGTCTGGGTTGGAGGCTATATCGCATCAGCAGTTCGAGGTTTCCAAAGTGGAGCCCCCTCTATCACCCAAGAGGAAGAAGAAAGTTACGTCACCCTGAAGTTGTAAACTCGACTGCTAAGGAGGGTTTATGTTTATGTAACACACGCAAATATAAGTTTATGTGTCGCTCTACCGGAGTTATAATGATCCTAATATCCGTCAGCGGCCGTTTTACAGTCCACTATAACCCCTTTACTTCTCTCGTCGCCGTTTATAACGGGTTCATACGCGAGGTCAATCACCCGGCAAACTCTACCTTCAAGGTAAACATAGGCTTTGATCGACTGAAAATCGCCGATAGACTCTAAGTGCATAGTGGTGAGTTGAAGACTTCATCGGATAGTTTTACTGAATTAATAAAACGTATTTCACCTAGTTACCTACTTGAAATCCTTGGCCCTTAACCCATAACCTACATTTGATTGTTGGCCTAGACTCGGCTGTAGCCTAGGGCTAGTATAAATCCTTACCACCTCTCAAAATAAGCTCATCACAACTTATACTTCTGAAATATGGCCAATCTTATAATAATATATTAACTAAAATTACTAACAGGAATATTGTAGAATACCTTGGAACACAATACGACTTAATCAATATATAAATACTGATGTAACAGTGTTTTTTTTTTAAATTAGCGCTTTCCCTTTATTAAATTAATTATCCCCTAAAACCTTTCCCGAATATTTAGTCGAAAGGTGCTCCTCGTATTTGAGTTGAGTTTACGAAATTTAAAAAAGACTCCTTTTTCGAATTTTATAATTTATCGTGGATTTAAGCTTCTTCCGGTTATAATTCGTGAAATAGAATACGTTGGGGTGCACTCCGTAACCAAGTAGGCGAATTAGGAATTAGCTGAAATTCGGCGATATTAATTTAGAAAACTTTAGATGTTACTAGACCCAATTTTGAAGAATGAAGGAGGACGAGTCGAGACGCGGGGACGGTTTTATCTCGCGTGTGACATGACCACGCTGGTTTCACCTTCCGGTTCAAGTCCAGAATCGCCTAGAATATCCGAACCTGGAAGTTTCTAGACGCTTCTAGTTCTATTTCCTGTCGGTGGCAAATTTGAAATTACTTAATTGAATCTATACTTGTAACACAACAAGCATTTCACACGTTCGACACTCATTCATTCATATTTACCTTAAAATTCGTCAAATTTGCAACGGTGTCTTTTGCAGTGATTATGCGGCTCTCCAATGCTTGCACTGCTAACGACAAAATCTAAAGTGTATTTACACATTATGATAAGTAAAAAATGCCTTTTCAGATATACATTTTATTTAGCAGTTAAACCTGTAGTGCAAAATATCGGCTGAGTTCCTTATTAAAATGATTCTATTTAGTATTAATAACGTTTTCTTTAAAAAATTAGATTTTTCCCACAAGATTAACACTGGTAGCTCTTTTAGTGGTATTTGAGTCGTTGATATCCATCCAACGTTCGTGTTTCGGGTAGCCTTCAGCTAACAACAGACTAGTAGGCCATTCTGTTTGTGAACTCGTTTAATATTTACTTCCATGTTAGATTTTAATAAGCCAATTTTTAATATGAACGGTCTGATCGTAAAATAAAATGATATGGTAATATCCCAATCCTTGTTATGTTAGCTAACACATCTGCTTACAATGGCTTAAATGAGGTAAAGCTTAAATGACTAACCATTATCTAGTCTGTAGATAGTGGGTTTTAAATGTAGGGGCGGACATTTTCATACCACAGTATCACAGCCCAATGAACGCTTTTAACTTACAAGGTAACATTTTAAATAACTTTTTCTATGCAATTTTAATTACGCTTATACATAGTTTAAACTAATATTTCCCTATATTAAACTTGTTATCGTAGTTTTTTCTTTACTACATCAATTAAATCTATATTATAATCTGTTTAGAATTAGGATTTTTTTGAGAAAACGAGATTCTTGTATAAGTATACTGACTAAGTATTTAAACTTTTCAGGGCACCTAGTTGACATTAGGTGTTTTATTTTTATTTATATAGATGTTTACAGTAAAATGTGATATACTTAGATACATAAGATAAGTGTCAACATTATCCCACACAGTACCATTAAACCAAATAAATCACAAATTTTAAATATCAGGAGTCTGATATTTATAAGGACTGAGTACTCGCTCCGTTTATTAATATACAGTTATTATAGTGTGCTCTACAAGTACAGCTATCAGTATATCATAGACTAACGAGCAAACGTTGGTCGTTATCATAGGTCGTAGGGGATCGCAGATACAAGGATATTGCCCAATTGGAGCATAAAGAAGTTGTGAAACTCGCTTGGTTAAATAATTAATTAATGTAACTTAATTATGCATTTTCAACAACTATAACACATATTTTGTAGTATGCGTAACCAATGTATATATTTAGGTGTAAAATAATATCTATTGAATCGATACAAATTTACTTCCTTCGCAATTAACAAAGTAACATGCATTGAAAATTATAATTCTGTAGCATTTTTATGTTTTTTTTCAGATCAGGTGATATCAACGGTGTAAACATTTTTTCCAGTTTTATGCAACAGCAAACGTTATTAATGGCAGTGTATAAAGAAAAAAAAAATTGAGGTTTTTTTTAAACCACCGTAATTAACACTTGAAAACTACAAAAAAAAGGAATATGAGTTCTCAAGTGCCTACACACAATAGTTAGTGTTATAAATTTGTACTTTTACACAAGTAAGTAAGCACCCCTTCAATTGTCCAAGACAAATCCTTTTCACGAGCAGACTCTGTAAAGGAGCATATGTTTAAACATATCAGTGAACTCCCACATGTGTCCAGAATGCATTAAATCCTTTACCACATTAGGATATTTAGGAAGTCTCATTGAAATACATATGGGGGAGCGCCCCTTCAAGTATGCAATATGTGAGAAATCATTTACACACCGTCAGGCAATTTAAATACTCATTTAAGAAGTCTCATTATGATAAAATGGCTGATAAAGGTGAACGCCCTTTCAAGTGTCCAGGATGTAAGAAATTCTTTACACAGTCAAGTAGCTTAAAGACTCATTTGCTGACACATACCAGTGATGGCCCCTTCAATTGTTCTAGATGTGAGAAATCCTTTACACAGTCAGGAAGCCTCCAGACTCATATGCTAACACATACTGGTAAGCGCCCCTTCAATTGTCCGATATGTGAAAAATCCTTTAAACGATTATACACTTTAAGGGATCATGTGTTAACACATACAGGTGAGCGCCCCTTCAATTGTTCTAGATGTGAGAAATCCTTTACACAGTTAAGTAACTTAAAGACTCATTTGCTGACACATACTGGTGAGCGCCCCTTCAATTGTTCTAGATGTGAGAAATCCTTTACACAGTCAGGAGTCCTCAAGACTCATATGCTATTACATACTGGTAAGCGCCCTTTCAATTGTCCGATATGTGAAAAATCCTTTAAACGATTATACACTTTAAGGAATCATGTGTTAACACATACAGGTGAGCGCCCCTTCAATTGTTCTAGATGTGAGAAATCCTTTACACGGTTAAGTAACTTAAAGACTCATAAGCTGACACATACTGGTGAGCGCCCCTTCAATTGTTCTAGATGTGAGAAATCCTTTACACAGTCAGGAGTCCTCAAGACTCATATGCTAACACATACTGGTGAGCGTCCCTTCAATTGTTCTAGATGTGAAAAATCCTTTACACGGTCAAGTATCTTAAAGACTCATTTGCTGACACATACTGGTGAGCGCCCCTTCAATTGTTCTAGATGTGAGAAATCCTTTACACATTCAGGTGTCCTCAAGAATCATATGCTAACACATACTGGTGAGCGCCCCTTCAATTGTTCTAGATGTGAGAAATCCTTTACACAGTCAGGAGCCCTCAAGACTCATATGCTAACACATACAGGTGAGCGCCCCTTCAATTGTTCTAGATGTGAGAAATCCTTTACACGGTCAGGAGACCTCAAGAGTCATATGCTAACACATACTGGTGAGCGCCCCTTCAATTGTCCGAGATGTGACAAATCCTTTTCACGAATAAGCAATTTAAGGCGTCATGTATTGACACATACAGGTGAGTGCCCCTTCAATTGTTCTAGATGTGAGAAATCCTTTACACGGTCAGGAGACCTCAAGAGTCATATGCTAACACATACTGGTGAGCGCCCCTTCAATTGTTCTAGATGTGAGAAATCCTTTACACGGTCAGGAAACCTTAAGATTCATATGCTAACACATACTGGTGAGCGCCCCTTCAATTGTCCGAGATGTGACAAATCCTTTTCACAATTAGGCACTTTAAGGGATCATGTATTGACACATACAGGTGAGCGCCCCTTCAATTGTTGTAGATGTGAAAAATCATTTACTCAGTCTGGAGTCCTCAAGACTCATATGCTAACACATACTGGTGAGCGCCCCTTCAATTGTTCTAGATGTGATAAATCCTTTACACAGTCACGCCGCCTAAAGACTCATATGTTGACACATACTGGTGAGCGCCCATATAGGAAGAAGCTACCTCGTTTCCTAAAGTGTGTTATATGCAAGAAACCTCTTACTGATACAACGGATGATCACCGTCCTAATCAATGTCTATCGTGTCAGATAGTGTTGCCGTGTTATGTTATTTTAAAACGCTGTATGATACAAGAACACAATACAGCAACATAAGGAGATAAGCAAAACTGTGGGACAATATAAAGAAGTTGTAACTGAAAGAATGGATTCTTGAGTAGTATAAACAAATCAAAAAGTAAGATGGAATGACATTAGTATTAGTAAACTACGATGATTTCATAATTCACTGACTGAATAAGTTATACCAATTTTGTTAACTATTTTTTTAACATACAAACTATCTTATGCGTTCAGTTAACTTGGATATCACTAGTGTTCTGCATACTCTAGTTTGATAATCATAAATAGTTAAATGTGCAGAGTAAATATTGCCAATACATTTCTCATTGTTATTCAGTTTAAATATTGACAAATATTTATGTTTGAATGATTATAATTAGGTTATTACATGGTAGACAACATTTCGAACTAAATAATTTCATTATTAAAAAAAAAATATTTTATAATTTTCAAATTGGAAATACATACACATTTTGTAGTACTATTGTTGTACTAGTAGTTCTTAAAGGGTATTCCCTGCAATTAATAAAACTATATAAATTTTTTAAGATTCTTTAATTGTTCTACTGTTTTATTTCAGTTTATTAAATAAATAAATAAATTATAATACATATATATATTAAATAGATCATTTAAACCTTACACTTTCGAGCTAAAGGCACTTTATGTTCAATATAGACAATTTATTATTGTGAAAAGTTTGGATATGTTTATGCATATGTTTACGAATACACAATATTAAGTCTTATGTTGGTTTGCATTTATTTAAAGCCTGAGGGATCATATTTAATCTTATTAGGTCACATTCCAGGTACTGGCTATGATAATATATTTGTTCTGCATTTTCAAAATCTCCTTGTCAAGCCGAGTACTTTAAGTACCAACATCATACACTTTGGGTAATTTTTTTTTGGTAAAAAGATAAACTACATTTGTTTATCAATGTACCAACTAGGTTTTAAAAACTGTTTCGACCTAGTTGGGTCTCATCAGATGGAGGCGTACTTATTAAAAGTCACTTCATTACAGTTTTCTTAACTAATATTTAAATAAAATATTATTATGGTTAGAATAATAAAAAATCTATATATCTACAAAACTAAAGTCTATAACTCTTCGCCTGATGACGTCAATATAACGACATTGTCCTCGTCACCAGACACACGACCATAGAATAATAAAAAAGCTAAATATCTACAAAACGAAAGTCTATAACTCTTCGTCTGATGACGCCAATATAAAGATATTGTCCTCTTCACCAGACTCACGGCCATAGTCCTCCTCCTCTTCCTCCTCCTCATCCGCCACATCACCCTCCGACACGACACCATCGTCCTCCATCACATCGGAATCGTCCACCAGCCCATCATACTCGGCCACAACACCATCGTCGTTGGCCATGTCGAGCACGTTGCCGAACTCGTCAGTAGAGGAGAACTACCGGGGAGGGGCCACTTTCGACACCTTTTCCCATGTTATTCTTATGGGGAGCCGTTTTTGGACCGACACCGGCTCCCGCCCTATACAAAATTCCTTGTTAGCCTGTACTAGTACCCGACCCTTGCCTATATTAAATACATTTTCCCAATCCCCATCCCTCCTCTATATTTTTTAAAATTAATTTTCAAATTCAGGCTAAAAACTATCTTTAGTGTTTATGGTCCGATTTGTCTGCGATTTGGATATGTTATTGTCCTAGGCAAGTGTTTTAATAAATTCCACTTGCATATCCAAAATTCACTATTACGATCATATTAAAAAATATTTTTGAAAAATACTATAGTGCCAATTGCCAACTTCTTTATTTACTGTCCGATTTATTTAAAATTTGGATATGTTATTGTCCTAGGCAAGTATTTTAATAAATTCCACTTACATATCCCAAATTCACTATTACAGTCAAATTAAAAAAATATTTTTTTAAAATACTGTCAATTGCCAACTTCTTTATTTACTGTCCGATTTGTTTAAAAATTGGATATGTTATTGTCCTAGGCAAGTGTTTTAATAAATTCCACTTACATGTCCTAAATTCACTATTACAGTCAAATTAAAAAAATATTTTTGAAAAATACTGCCAATTGCCAATTTCTTTATTTACTGTCCGATTTGTTTAAAAATTGGATATGTTATTGTCCTATACAAGTGTTTTAATAAATTTCACTTACATTTCCCAAATTCACTATTATGGTCAAATTAAAAAATATTTTTGAAAAATACTACCAATTGCCAACTTCTTTATTTATTGTCCGATTTGATTGATTTTTGGATATGATATAGCCTTAAACTATTATATGTATAATTACCATATCTAAGTTCCAAATGTAATACTTTATATAGTTTATATATTATAATCCATAAAAAACTAACATTGGTGTTTATGGTCCGATTTGTCTGCAATTTGGATATGTTATTGTCTTAGGCAAGTGTTTTAATAAATTCCACTTACATTTCCGAATTCACTATTACGGTCAAATTAATAATTATTTTGAAAAATATACTATCGTTGCCAACTTCTTTATTTACTGTCCGATTTGACTGATTTTTGGATATGATATAGCCTTAAACTATTATATGTATAGTTACCATATCTAAGTTCCAAATTTTATTTTTAGTTTATTTTATATATATATATATATATATATATATATATAATCCATAAAAAATTAAATTTCGTGTTTATGGTCCGATTTGACTTATTTTTGGATATGTTACTATCCTAAGCTAATGCATTAATAAATCCCACATACATTTTCCATATTAACTATTACGGTCAAATTAAAAATTATATTTTGTAAAAATACTTCCAATTGCCAACTTGTTTATTTACTGTCCGATTTGACTGATTTTTTGGATATGTTATAACCTTAAACTAGTATATGTATAATTACCATATCTAAGTTCCAAATTTTATACAGCAGTCAGCACACAATGTAAAAATTATGTTAATTTTACGTGAAAAATGTCAAAAAGTTGTAAAAAATAAAATTAAAATATTTTTTCGCGTAAAAAAAACGTAAAAATATAAAAGTGAAAAATATAATATTTTTGTAGGAGAAAAAATGTAAAAATTTAACAGTAAAAAAACAGTTGAAATTTTGAACGTAATTTTCACGTTTTATTTTCACATTAAATTTTACATTTTATTTTTTATAAAAACCAATTTATAAAACATTACAATGATGTAGAGGTAATCTACAAAATATCAGTTTCTTAAAAATAACCATTATAAAAACGATATTTTTACAACAAAATATTATTGAAAATGTATAGATGAGTATAATTTTGAAATAAGAATTTATTGTTTTTCCACGTTATATTTTTTATCTTTAAAATCCAAATTTTTACAGTACTGTAAAGAATGAAAAATATTGGTTCCAAACATTATTTCTTAATAAGTGCGCTGTCCCACATACATATGCGTTTAACAAGGTGGATCGTCTGGCGCATGTGCGAAAGACCCCCACTCCAATCAGTTCCTCAGTTGTCACTTTGTCAGTTCCAGTTTTAATGAAAACCGAAAACGATGAGTTGGTTTCACACCCTGGTTCTACCATCAACTTTTATCGCTCTGCCAGGTACAGTAATAAGTATTAATTTATTATGAAATTAATTGATTTATATCATAGGTTAGTTGTATTTGCTTTTTTCTTTGTTTACTATATCCGTAGCAAAGGGAATTTAATCAAATTTAGCAATGGCTGTAGCGGGTGTCCTGATCTCGAAAATATACGAAATAGGTTATGTCTGTAACCAATATTTGTATGATAGGTAACTTAGTCATTTATTTAACTTGAACCTTTAAATCCTCACACATAATAGTAATTCAGGTTACTATAGGCTAGTTTATAAGACACACACACACTCTTTTATTACACATAGGCTATCAGAATAGACTGGGAAGGCTAAGCAATGTCGTAGGTCTGGAAAAAAACTTGGGACTTAAAGGAGGAACATTCTGATGTTATTTGTTGGTCGTGTAATAGTTCTACCTAGTGTTTTGTAAAGACATAGAAGTACAGAATATAATAAACATTTATTTAAATGCTTTTGGACCCGCTTAAGCATTTGAAAGGATGGCACACGAATTGCGAATGCTCATGTTTCTTTGTGCGGCTAGGCATTAGGATTGCTGATGTTTTTTGGGCAACACTTTTACATAATACACTTTTAGTGATAATACAGGTACCGGTATGTGTTTTGTGACAAACGAAAACAAAACAAATATAGACCACTATGTGACAAATTAATGGTTATAAATTTGAAATAAACTACCATACACTTGTTTCGTGTACGTCAACCATGTTTGTGGTTTTGAAGTCTTTTCACACATAACGTCTGTCACATAACGTTACGTTAAGCTTATATGAGGATCCATTGTTTCAAATGGAGCAGTTCGCAGCGGCTCAGATTTGTGACGGTTACTTTGTTGGCTAAGTAGATTTGCTGGATCACTTGGAAAGCGATCCCTGGGAAACGTCTGCGGCATCTCGCATGCACTCTGCTGAGTAACCTGGACCACGATCTTAGTCGCCATTGAGTTATTTTTGAGTTTTTGCAGCACTTAAGTTTGCCTACCACTTTTTTCATTGGGATTTTCAGTAATTTTGATTAGGGCTATGACAAAATTAGTAGCTAAGTTAAAAGATAGCCATCATTTACCTATGTGTACCGGTAAATAAATAAATACCCCCGTCGCAGCAAACCTGCGTACTCAGCGAATTTCCAATGCATAATATATGTCTTAATACCACATAAAGCCGCATACCAAGTTTCATAAAAATATATTCACATATAAGAGTAGTGGTAAACTAGCAAAGAGGGGCCGTAATCGGCGCTTTTTCCCCATGTTATTCTTATGGGGATCAGTTTTTGCGCCGACACCCGATCCCGCCTATACTAATAAGCCACAAGTTTCCTTGTTGGCCTATATTAATACCCAACCCTTGCCTATATTAAATATATTGTCCCCATCCCTCCTCTATATTTTTTAAAATTAATTTTCAAATTCAGGCTAAAAAACTATCTTTAGTGTTTATGGTCCGATTTGTCTGCAATTTGGATATGTTATTGTCCTACGCAAGTGTTTTAATAAATTCCACTTACATATCCCAAATTCACTATTACGGTCAAATTAAAAAATATTTTTGAAAAATACTGCCAATTGCCACCTTCTTTATTAACTGTCTGATTTGTCTTCAATTTGGATATGTTATTGTTCTAGGCAAGTGTTTTAATAAATTACACTTACATTTCCCAAATTCACTATTACGGTCAAATAAAAAAATATTTTTGAAAAATACTGCCAATTGCCAACTTCTTTATTAAATGTCCGATTTGTCTGCAATTTGGATATGATATTGTCCTAGGCAAGTGTTTTAATAAATTTCACTTACATATCCCAAATTCACTATTACGGTCAAATTAAAAAATATTTTTGAAAAATACTGCCAATTGCCAACTTCTTTATTTACTGTCCGATTTCTTTAAAACTTGGATATGTTATTGTCCTAGGCAAGTGTTTTAATAAATTCCACCTACATTTCCCAAATTCACTATTACGGTCAAATTAAAAAATATTTTTGAAAAATACTGCCAATTGCCAACTTCTTTATTTACTGTCCGATTTGTTTAAAATTTAGATATGTTATTGTTATAGGCAAGTGTTTTAATAAATTAGCCTTACATTTCCCAAATTCACTATTACAATCAAATTAAAAAATATTTTTGAAAAATACTGCCAATTGCCAACTTCTTTATTTACTGTCCGTTTTGTTTAAAATTTGGATATGTTATTGTTGTAGGCTAATGTATATGCACCATCCACATTTTACAAATATTGCGGTTAAATTTTTAAAAATTTGGAAAAATACTGCCAATTGGCAACTTCTTTATTTATGGTCTGATTTGTTTAAAATTTATATATGTCATTATTCTAGGCTAGTGTATATGTACCATCCACATTTGACAAATTAACTATAATGGTCAAATTTAAAAAATATTTTGAAAAATATACAATTTCAAACTTCTTTATTTACGGATATGTTATAGCTCTTATATAGGTAACAAGACCACACTACCACACCTTCCATTACCCCCTACAATACAGTATTTTGTCTTTTTTGTTTGTTTATTTTGCTGTAATCCCAAAACTGACTTTGCTGTTTATTGTCCGATTTGCCTACACTTTGGATATTGTCCTAAGCATTTATTGTCTGATTTATTTTTGGATATGTTATAGCCCCCAACTATTATATCTAAAATTACAATATTATTTCCACCTATAATACAGTTGTTTGTTTTGCCGCAACCTAAAAACTAATATTGGTATTTGTGTTTTTACAAAACTATATTTTGCAAATTACTACCAATAACTCCTTTATTTACTTTTCGACTTGTTATATCCCCTTATATCTAAATTTACCATATATTTTTTCCCTTTTAGTGTAGTTTTGTCGTAACCAAACTTTGGATATTACTGCAATACATTACTGGCCAGTGCATAAGTAAATACCCCATTTCCAAATTCACTATTACGGTTGGATTAAAAAAAATAAATACAAGCTTATTATATACATCCAGCTGATAAGTAATATATATCTACAATTATGGTCAGAACAAATTTTGGATATGTTTTAAGCCAATGCAAAAAATAAATTTTTAAAACCCAAAACAACTAAACACAAAACACTAATCTTTCTTTGTGCTTGTTTGGAGTAGTCTTTATTTTATCCAACTTAATTTTGTAGTTAAAATCAAACTTCCCACATTCTAGCTCCCTTTCCAGCCAGTGGTTGGAGACATAAAGGTTACGAATATTTTCAAACTGTACAATATATCTTTTTCTACCCCTATGTTGGACTTGTTTAATAGCGCACCATATTCCAAATCCTCCAGTCTACTACATTCTTTAAATTTAACACTGCCTTTAATATCTTGCATCTCTATGTCTTCTTGTCCAACATCCCACTCATCGTTACGGAAACTTAGGTTTTCTATTTTTGGAAAGGAATTGCCATAAAATGTTGCGGTTCCGTTAGTGTTAAAGCTTGCAAGTGGCTCGTTGGTGGGTAGATAAATAATGTCCAAATCACCACTGTATGGCAACACGCTATAACCTTGCCTATTCTTATTTATCTCTATAAATACAGTTTTACAGACACCTTTAACATAGTATACACCCCTCCATCCTTTTCTGCCAACACTCCCACAAACATGTTGTTTACTACAAACGCATACACATAATGCTCTAGATCCTCCCAACGTCGCAGGAAGTAATCTTTTAATTTATCCTCTCTTTCCCTTCTTTCTTTAGCCAACTGTGCTTTGTATTCCTCTGCAACAGTATTTTCCACATATTCCAATGTCTTCTAATTCCAGTTTCCTCTTTTTGGAACAACTCTCTAAGAAAGGCTTGTAAAGTGGCTCTATTTCTTTAATAGTGTATGGGTACAGTTTATTGGTCCGGCTTCTTAAAACGTAGGGAGTAAGGTTAGGACTTTCCACTAAGCCTAATTCTTCTAAATTGATGTGTTTAGGTATAGTGGAGAAAGGTGTATTTGATGTGCCCCCAGATTTGATGTAACACTTATGCTTTACACTTACGGCATCCTCCTCTATTACCTCTACATAGTTAGTTGGTAAACAGTTAAAGCTAAATGCAGATAGAGCATACTTTATTAACTTTTCCCTTTGTGTACTATCTTTTGGCAGTTTTAGTTGTACTCCAGTTATCTTTTTCGTATTACTATTACCCCAATATGCGTATTGTAATAAATCGTTAAACACTAAACAACAACTGTTTTGTAATTGATTGGCAGAGGTACAGCATAGAATGGAGCATTTTGAAAGTACCATTTGTTGTCTTCTATTAGACTTAAACAATCTCTTAAAGGTTCAAACCCTTTACCAAAACCTCTACAATAGATTGTTGCCTCTAACCTTGTTATTCCATTCTCTCTAGCTAGTTTAGACGAGAACGTTTCTTTTAGGTTTACAAAGTTTATTATATGGTTTCCTATACTTTTAATTACTCCACGGCTTGTAATCTGGCATATAAATTTATTATATATTTTTACCCTGCTATTTACATTAAACCATGTTAAACAGTCTTTACTAACATTATCTACAATAACATTATATCCATTCGCCCCCTGGTAGCAAAAGTTAAAGTTTTCTGTAAGATATTGGCACATTTCCTCTTTATTAAATATTCCAGCCAAATCTAGTGTTATATCGAAATCCATAAGATAGTACATTTCTTTTTCCAGATCTTGCAGTATCTTTGGAAGATCTTCCAACAAATCCTTAATTTTAACATTTGCAAGCTTTATTTTATAGGGAATTGCTATAGGATCATCGTACTTTTGTTTAATTTGGTTAATATCTTTCTTTATTATTTGTAACACACCCTCGCTTTGGGAGAATGGTAGTTTGGCCACAACACCATGTCGAGCTAAAGAGAACTTTTTAAATATTCCTCGTAAGTAGCTATTAAACGAGCCACATATTTCCTTCTTAACTTTAAATTTATTCCGAACGTCCCCATCACAATCCGTAACATTGGTTATCTTAACTAACATTATGTTATCACAAAACGCATCCGTTATAGATGTTATTTAATTTTGGTTCGCCCTCGCAATAGTTTATATTACCTATGTCTGTAAGAAGGTTATTATTACGTAGATTTTCTAATAAAAACCATATACCGAATCTTTCGTTAGTAGGTTTAATACAATTCCCCAATAAATGGCTAACAGAGTACATTTCATTTATACAAAAAAGTAGCGGAAACATGTAAACAGGACAGATTACACTATAGGCATATAGAGGTTGTAAATATATATTGTATATAAACATAGGCGAGTGGTAAGTGTAACATGTAAGTGGACACCCATATGCAAATATGGAATACCCACTATTAATATAATTCCAAATTCGACTAAATAAGTTTATAGTCTCAATATAATTAACATATTAACATTAGTACCCAAATTGTCGAAATTCTATAATTCTATTCTTAGTCCTTGTATTAGGTTTTGTACTATTAAACCCTACATCCTGTGCAGTAGAGTAATATATGTATTTAATACGCACATTCTACAAGACCTGTACATCTGTTGTATAAGCAGCAGAATAGACGTCTCATTGTGTTGTTGTAAAGTAAAACATAAATGTGCTGGATACAACCGGCCAGATATTAGACAGGAAATGTGTTGGAAGTGTATTGCCAAATAGTAAGACAAACACCACATAGTGCAGCATGTAATCAATCCATTACTATTTAGACAAAGGTCAGTATTGGTACAACATCCGATATATTAGCCAAACCCACAATCAAACTTGGAAAACAAACAGTAAAAGATAAATATTATAGTAACAGAAATAGTAAGAGTATAAGGACATAGTAATATTTAAATTTTATAAAACAACACAAATGCAGAGACACAATAAATAACACACTCCAACACATTTGGACACAGGCACAGATACTGGTTTACATCCATTTAACACAACTTTACACATTCTGTCAACCGACACAAAAAATAGTTTGTAAATTGTGTAAGAAATATATGTAATATAAACAAATTTAACACAATCATAACATTGTGTCCTGTTTACATGTTTCCGCTACTTTTTTGTATAAAAGAAATGTACTCTGTTAGCCATTTATTGGGGAATTGTATTAAACCTACTAACGAAAGATTCGGTATATGGTTTTTATTAGAAAATCTACGTAATAATAACCTTCTTACAGACATAGGTAATATAAACTATTGCGAGGGCGAACCAAAATTAAATAACATCTATAACGGATGCGTTTTGTGATAACATAATGTTAGTTAAGATAACCAATGTTACGGATTGTGATGGGGACGTTCGGAATAAATTTAAAGTTAAGAAGGAAATATGTGGCTCGTTTAATAGCTACTTACGAGGAATATTTAAAAAGTTCTCTTTAGCTCGACATGGTGTTGTGGCCAAACTACCATTCTCCCAAAGCGAGGGTGTGTTACAAATAATAAAGAAAGATATTAACCAAATTAAACAAAAGTACGATGATCCTATAGCAATTCCCTATAAAATAGAGCTTGCAAATGTTAAAATTAACGATTTGTTGGAAGATCTTCCAAAGATACTGCAAGATCTTATGGATTTCGATATAACACTAGATTTGGCTGGAATATTTAATAAAGAGGAAATGTGCCAATATCTTACAGAAAACTTTTGCTACCAAGGGGCGAATGGATATAATGTTATTGTAGATAATGTTAGTAAAGACTGTTTAACATGGTTTAATGTAAATAGCAGGGTAAAAATATATAATAAATTTATATGCCAGATTACAAGCCCTGGAGTAATTAAAAGTATAGGAAACCATATAATAAACTTTGTAAACTGTCCAGATGCGAGACTAAAAGAAACGTTCTCGTCTAAACTAGCTAGAGAGAATGGAATTACAAGGTTAGAGGCAACAATCTATTGTAGAGGTTTTGGTAAAGGGTTTGAACCTTTAAGAGATTGTTTAAGTCTAATAGAAGACAACAAATGGTACTTTCAAAATGCTCCATTCTATGCTGTACCTCTGCCAATCAATTACAAAACAGTTGTTGTTTAGTGTTTAACGATTTATTACAATACGCATATTGGGGTAATAGTAATACGAAGAAGATAACTGGAGTACAACTAAAACTGCCAAAAGATAGTACACAAAGGGAAAAGTTAATAAAGTATGCTCTATCTGCATTTGGCTTTAACTGTTTACCAACTAACTATGTAGAGGTAATAGAGGAGTTTCCTGATGCCATAAGTGTAAAGCATAAGTGTTACATCAAATCTGGGGGCACATCAAATACACCTTTCTCCACTATACCTAAACACATCAATTTAGAAGAATTAGGCTTAGTGGAAAGTCCTAACCTTACTCCCTACGTTTTAAGAAGCCGGACCAATAAACTGTACCCATACACTATTAAAGAAATAGAGCCACTTTCTAAGCCTTTCTTAGAGAGTTGTTCCAAAAGAGGAAATTGGAATTAGAAGACATTGGAATATGTGGAAAATACTGTTGCAGAGGAATACAAAGCACAGTTGGCTAAAGAACAAGAAAGAAGGGAAAGAGAGGATAAATTAAAAGATTACTTCCTGCGACGTTGGGAGGATCTAGAGCATTATGTGTATGCGTTTGTAGTAAACAACAAGTTTGTGGGAGTGTTGGCAGAAAAGGATGGACGGAGGGGTGTATACTATGTTAAAGGTGTCTGTAAAACTGTATTTATAGAGATAAATAAGAATAGGCAAGGTTATAGCGTGTTGCCATACAGTGGTGATTTGGACATTATTTATCTACCTACCAACGAGCCACTTGCAAGCTTTAACACTAACGGAACCGCAACATTTTATGGCAATTCCTTTCCAAAAATAGAAAACCTAAGTTTCCATAACGATGAGTGGGATGTTGGACAAGAAGACATAGAGATGCAAGATATTAAAGGCAGTGTTAAATTTAAAGAATGTAGTAGACTGGAGGATTTGGAATATGGTGCGCTATTAAACAAGTCCAACATAGGGGTAGAAAAAGATATATTGTACAGTTTGAAAATATTCGTAACCTTTATGTCTCCAACCACTGGCTGGAAAGGGAGCTAGAATGTGGGAAGTTTGATTTTAACTACAAAATTAAGTTGGATAAAATAAAGACTACTCCAAACAAGCACAAAGAAAGATTAGTGTTTTGTGTTTAGTTGTTTTGGGTTTTAAAAATTTATTTTTTGCATTGGCTTAAAACATATCCAAAATTTGTTCTGACCATAATTGTAGATATATATTACTTATCAGCTGGATGTATATAATAAGCTTGTATTTATTTTTTTTAATCCAACCGTAATAGTGAATTTGGAAATGGGGTATTTACTTATGCACTGGCCAGTAATGTATTGCAGTCATATCCAAAGTTTGGTTACGACAAAACAACACTAAAAGGGGAAAAATATATGGTAAATTTAGATATAAGGAGATATAACAAGTCGAAAAGTAAATAAAGGAGTTATTGGTAGTAATTTGCAAAATATAGTTTTGTAAAAACACAAATACCAATATTAGTTTTTAGGTTGCGGCAAAACAAACAACTGTATTATAGGTGGAAATAATATTGTAATTTTAGATATAATAGTTGGGGGCTATAACATATCCAAAAATAAATCAGACAATAAATGCTTAGGACAATATCCAAAGTGTAGGCAAATCGGACAATAAACAGCAAAGTCAGTTTTGGGATTACAGCAAAATAAACAAACAAAAAAGACAAAATACTGTATTGTAGGGGGTAATGGAAGGTGTGGTAGTGTGGTCTTGTTACCTATATAAGAGCTATAACATATCCGTAAATAAAGAAGTTTGAAATTGTATATTTTTCAAAATATTTTTTAAATTTGACCATTATAGTTAATTTGTCAAATGTGGATGGTACATATACACTAGCCTAGAATAATGACATATATAAATTTTAAACAAATCAGACCATAAATAAAGAAGTTGCCAATTGGCAGTATTTTTCCAAATTTTTAAAAATTTAACCGCAATATTTGTAAAATGTGGATGGTGCATATACATTAGCCTACAACAATAACATATCCAAATTTTAAACAAATCGGACAGTAAATAAAGAAGTTGGCAATTGGCAGTATTTTTCAAAAATATTTTTTAATTTGATTGTAATAGTGAATTTGGGAAATGTAAGGCTAATTTATTAAAACACTTGCCTATAACAATAACATATCTAAATTTTAAACAAATCGGACAGTAAATAAAGAAGTTGGCAATTGGCAGTATTTTTCAAAAATATTTTTTAATTTGACCGTAATAGTGAATTTGGGAAATGTAGGTGGAATTTATTAAAACACTTGCCTAGGACAATAACATATCCAAGTTTTAAAGAAATCGGACAGTAAATAAAGAAGTTGGCAATTGGCAGTATTTTTCAAAAATATTTTTTAATTTGACCGTAATAGTGAATTTGGGATATGTAAGTGAAATTTATTAAAACACTTGCCTAGGACAATATCATATCCAAATTGCAGACAAATCGGACATTTAATAAAGAAGTTGGCAATTGGCAGTATTTTTCAAAAAAATTTTTTTATTTGACCGTAATAGTGAATTTGGGAAATGTAAGGCTAATTTATTAAAACACTTGCCTATAACAATAACATATCTAAATTTTAAACAAATCGGACAGTAAATAAAGAAGTTGGCAATTGGCAGTATTTTTCAAAAATATTTTTTAATTTGACCGTAATAGTGAATTTGGGAAATGTAGGTGGAATTTATTAAAACACTTGCCTAGGACAATAACATATCCAAGTTTTAAAGAAATCGGACAGTAAATAAAGAAGTTGGCAATTGGCAGTATTTTTCAAAAATATTTTTTAATTTGACCGTAATAGTGAATTTGGGATATGTAAGTGAAATTTATTAAAACACTTGCCTAGGACAATATCATATCCAAATTGCAGACAAATCGGACATTTAATAAAGAAGTTGGCAATTGGCAGTATTTTTCAAAAATATTTTTTTATTTGACCGTAATAGTGAATTTGGGAAATGTAAGTGTAATTTATTAAAACACTTGCCTAGAACAATAACATATCCAAATTGAAGACAAATCAGACAGTTAATAAAGAAGGTGGCAATTGGCAGTATTTTTCAAAAATATTTTTTAATTTGACCGTAATAGTGAATTTGGGATATGTAAGTGGAATTTATTAAAACACTTGCGTAGGACAATAACATATCCAAATTGCAGACAAATCGGACCATAAACACTAAAGATAGTTTTTTAGCCTGAATTTGAAAATTAATTTTAAAAAATATAGAGGAGGGATGGGGACAATATATTTAATATAGGCAAGGGTTGGGTATTAATATAGGCCAACAAGGAAACTTGTGGCTTATTAGTATAGGCGGGATCGGGTGTCGGCGCAAAAACTGATCCCCATAAGAATAACATGGGGAAAAAGCGCCGATTACGGCCCCTCTTTGCTAGTTTACCACTACTTATAAGCGATTTTAATTATTCTCCATTAGAATAACATTGGTAATGAGTACGTAGGTTTGCTGAAACAAGGAACACAATCAATTGTTTTTTATGCAAATATAAATAGAATTTAACCAGGCAAAGCCACATACCAAGTTTCATCAATATTCAATCATAAATAAGCGCTATATAACATTCTAGTTATTCTCCATAAGAATAACATGGGGGCTGAGTACGCAGGTTTGCTGCTACGGGAATAATCAACAAAAAATCCAATTTTTTGCAAATATCAATATACCAATACTACATGAAGCCACATACCAAGTTTCATCAACATGCATCTATAAATAACCGAGATATCAAATTTTATTTATTCTCCATAAGGATAACATTGGACAACGTATTGTGTTTAGTACTTTGAATATCTCTGCAACGGTTGGGCGTACAATCACAATTTAAACATAAAAATGCTTGTTTTGTGGAGCTGAACAGATTGGTAAAAGCAAATGTGAATTTTACATTAAAATGAACTGAGAAAACCCAAAAACCGTTTTCCCATAAGATTAACATGGGAGATTTTATGAGTAGGTTTTTTTGGATTTTCTCCGCAACCACTCAACCTAGATTAATAATTCAAAAACTATATTATTTGTTTTTTAAGCTCTATAACATGGTCAAAACCAAAATTAAGTTATTTAAAAATTTTAGGGTGAAAAATGCAAAAAACTGATTTTTGGAAAATTTAATACCCTCATAAACCCCCCTTCCCATGATCCGATTTTTCTCGATTTCGAACTTAAAGTCATGAATGTCATTTTACATATTTGAGCCAAATTTCATCAAAATCGGACCTTTTTTACTCAAGTTAACGTGTTAACGGACACATATATAAGTAGTACTGCTGAGAGTATGGCAGAAATTGACCTTGAAAAGATGACGTCATCGGGGCCCACGTGCTGATCACGTGTCCTAACCTAACTTTAGACCACTCGTGTTAACCACGTGTTTTTTTCCCGCGCTTTTTCAAGATGGCGGCGCCCATGTGGTCGACCACGTGTTCTAACCTCACTTTTGACCACGTGGACTAACCTTACTTATGACCACGTGTTTTTCCCCGCCTTTTTCCAAGATGGCGGTGCCCATGTGGCCGACCACGTGTTCTAACCTCACTTTTGACCACGTGGGCTAACCTTACTTATGACCACGTGTTTTTTCCCGCGCTTTTTCCAAGATGGCGGTGCCCATGTGGCCGACCACGTGTTCTAACCTCACTTTTGACCACGTGGGCTAACCACGTGTTTTTCCCCGCCTTTTTCCAAGATGGCGGTGCCCATGTGGCCGACCACGTGTTCTAACCTCACTTTTGACCACGTGGGCTAACCTTACTTATGACCACGTGTTTTTCCCGCGCTTTTTCCAAGATCGCGGTGCCCATGTGGCCGACCACGTGTTCTAACCTCACTTTTGACCACGTGGGCTGACCACGGGTTTTTCCCCGCCTTTTTACAAGATGGCGGTGCCCATGTGGCCGACCACGTGTTCTAACCTCACTTTTGACCACGTGGGCTAACCTTACTTATGACCACGTGTTTTTTCCCGCGCTTTTTCAAGATGGCGGCACCCATGTGGCCGACCACGTGTTCCAACCTCACTTTTGACCACGTGGACTAACCTTACTTATGACCACGTGTTTTTCCCCGCCTTTTTCCAAGATGGTGGCGCCCACGTGGCGGGAAACCTTTTTTGACCACGTGATTCAAGATGGCGACCCAGATGACTGAAAAAAATATATTGTATAGATAATTAGCCACTATACCATTGTACCAAATTGCACTTTGATTGGTTAAAAAATACGCACAGCAAAAATTCCCAAATATTGGGGCGTTTAAGTGTTTTGCTTAAGATTGCGAGGTAACCGTGAGGGCTGGAGCCTAGAATAAAAGTTTAAAAAATACTACGTAGCAAGGTCCTTCTATACACCGATTTTCAGAATTTACACTCAAGTAGTACGGTAGCTACAGTGTCTTTAGCATAGGGGTTGATTGCGGAACTATTAAGGGTTGATCGTTGACTTTGATGCCTAAATAAATTAGAGTGCACCTAATACTACCTACTTACCGAATTTGAACTCTCTCAGACTTCCAACAACCGAACAATACGTATAAATCCGTTTAGGGTTGTTTTCACCCCCATCAAAAATTCGAGTATTTTCATGCGATTTGATGTTAATTACGCTAGATTCTCAAGTCTCAGACGATTCCTACAAGATTTTGCCATTTTCTTGTTAGGGGGTGTTTTAAGGGTAGTTCACCCTTAGAAGCTATAAAGTGGTAAAGCGATACAGAGTATACATCCCCATATGAAGTTTCAACCCAAACGTAACCTAAATAACGAAGATATGCAAAACTAACTGTTGCAACTTAAACGAGTAGCGCACAGTAGATGCAAGTCGAAACAAGAACGGACAGTATACCAGGAAAGTTCAAACAAATAAATTCCCAGACATGTCTGGCTGGAACCCCGCCAAACCGTCAGTTTATCACCGAAACAATTTACTGCTTCTTTATACCTGCAATTATCTTGAGCCCGCCTCATTATGGATTCAATCCGCATTCCCCGCCGTCTGGAACCACACCCTGCAATTACCATCAGTACCAGTTGCAATTTATGGAGCCGTTAACTGCATTCCCCGCCGTCTGGGAACGCACCTTGCAATTATTCCGCGAATGTAGCCAATTTAGCAAGATTGTATCGGTCGTTAATCAACCAGGCTAGAGTGTGGGATAATGGACAACGCCCAGGATCCTGTAGGGTATATAAGGTGCGACCGGCATCAGTTCTTCACTTCATCCTCCGGTCCTGTTACATTCAGCAGTGGGTTCACTTTAGTATCAAGTGTTCTTTCACACTCTTGTGTCTCAGGTTAGTGATATTTTTCTTAACTTTTACTATAGTGATAGTTTCTCTTCACTCTTCTGTGTCTCAGGTTGGTAATAATTAATAGTCACTATTATTATCTAGTATTAACTGTTAATCAGTTGTTCAGCCCAAATAGCATTTTTAAATGAAAAAACATGTATCGTTCCCAAAGTCCGTTGTGACGGGTGTGGTTTGGTTGCAGGTGGAAGATAGACGGTCACTGTGGGAACAAGAAGCCAGAGATAGAGTGAGGTTTCATAGACGAATAGAGCTCGTAGGACAAATTCTTAAGCCTGTTCTTTTAAAAAAGGCACAGCAAATATACAGTAGCAAATAGTCTACCCAAAATATTTTAGTAATTCAAAATTATTTTATTCAAGCAGCAAAAGCTGAAACAAACAAGTTACATAAACCTTTGCGCACATCTCTAGAGTTATCTATCAAGAGTCACCGAGGTTAATATAGTTTCCTGTTGTGCAACCGTCTCTGTAACTTAAACTATCTAAGGTCACTCAGGTTAACTTGTCCCATCTTTTGATAGCGGTATTGTTAGTTTTGTATTAGAGATGTAATTTCATTTCGGTTGGTTAGAAGTCTGCCGTTAACGTATACTGTAGTTTTATGTTTCAAATTTAAATTAACCTAGTAGCATAGGTCAGAAAGGTCACCCCTTTATATACTCTCGACCAAATAGGAACGTCCTCTTTCTGTTCCTAGCTTTTGAGCGACCCATACATAGAATTCTCTTGATTTTTATATTTTAACAAGTTGACATTTTTTTAATATTTTTTCTGTTTACATTTTTGTTAGCAGCCATGAACCCTGTAAATGTTGTAAACACCAATGAAACGTACGTCAGACGGTTCAGAGTGTACGGGACTCGCACCACGTTCAAATTTAACACTCCACCTGAAGGTGTGGCCGAAATCGATTGGCTTCGTTCTGGGTTTACTACCCTTGTTGAACAAATGAAAGCTGAGGCTTCGGAAGGGGATCAGCTCGGGTTTACCCTACGAAGTTTAAATTTAAAAAATAAAGAGCCAGGGTACGTAGCTTTTCGGCCAGTCTCCGAAGTAGATGGGGATGTTTTGTGGGAAATCTTTGGGAGTATAGTCCAGAGTAACGCTGACTCCATCACCTCGTCAGACACCTTCCAGGTCGAATGCACTCGCGTCAATCTCCCTGTAGGCTCCGGTAGGATCCGCCCGGGTTTCTTTAACACTTTCCACGAAGAATGTCGCAAGCGAAGGGGAATAATTGTAATAAAAATCACTGACAACCTATGTCTCCCTAGGGCGATAGTTGTGGCAAAGGCAAAGGTGAAGAAAGTACAAGGTTACAAACTAATTCTGATGGACTGCCGTAACAGGCAAACGATCAAAGCAAAGAAATTAATGGAGAAGGCTAGGGTGGAAATAGGTGAAGAAGGAGCAGGAATTCACGAATTGACACAGTTCCAAGACCATCTAAAACAATATAAGATCACCGTGTACAATTACGATAAAAGAGGCCGAGACGTTTACTTTGAGGGGAATAACCCTGATGCCCAGTATAGAATAAATCTACTATTTCATAACGGCCATTTCAATGTTGTCACATCCCTGACTGCTGCCTTTGCCTGTGCGCACTTTTGCGAAGCCTGCCACGTACCCTATAGTAACAAGGGAAGTCACAGGTGCACTAATATCTGCCCAGCCTGTCAAACAGTCTCCCCGCCTTGTGTAGAAGAACTTGGAGGTGTAATTTGTCCTGACTGCCATATGAGGTACAAAAACCAAATATGTTTCATATCACATAAAGTGGAACTATGTAAAAATGTAAGGAAGTGTACTGACTGCGATAAAATAATCTGTCTTAGAAACAGGAAATCTGAACATGTTTGCGGCGAGGTGTTTTGCGTCATATGTAGGGAATTTATGCCACCGGAACATCAATGTTTTATGAAAGTTGACACGTCGAGGCCTAAAACCGAAGGATCCCTCTACATCTTTTTTGACCTAGAGACACGTCAGGATGAGTCTTTGCCTAGTGATCCTGAATCTAAATTACACCAAGTAAATCTGTGTGTCTCCCAACAGTACTGTTGGAAGTGCATTGAGGGTGAAGCGTGCGACACTTGTTTAAATCGTACAAAGATTTTCACAGACGGTCCGGTGGTTAGGTTTGTTGCTTATGTGATGGAAACTCGCCAAAAGTTCAAAAATATTTGTGTGATCGCTCACAACGGTCAGGGGTTTGATTTTCAGTTCATCCTTAAATACATCATTGAGGAGACAAAATTCACCCCTGAACTCATCATGCGTGGTACTAAAGTGATCCTGATGGAGTTTGACAATGTCCGTTTTATTGACTCGTTGAACTACTTCCCAATGGCGTTGTCTGCGCTCCCGAAAGCTTTTGATCTTCCTCCAGAGAAAAAGAAAGGCTACTTCCCACATCTGTTCAACAAAGTTGAAAATCAAAATTATGTTGGTCCTATTCCTGCTAAGGAATTCTATTGTCCTGATACCATGTTTGAAAAGACCCACAAGGACTTTGAAAACTGGTACAATGAACAGATGAGTAAAAATTACATCTTTGATTTCCAAAAAGAAATAATTGAATACTGTGTTTCTGATGTTGAAATACTGGCCCAGGCGTGTATTAAATTCAGACAGCTCTTCTTGCAGGAATGCAGGGTTGAGCCTTTCCTAGAAGCAGTCACGATAGCAAGTGCTTGTAACAAAGCGTTTAGACGTAATTTTTTGAAACCCGAAACAATTGGCTTGATTCCAAAGAATGGCTATCGTATGGTCGACAACCAGTCAGCTATCGCTTTGCAATGGTTGACTTGGGAGAAAGACCAGCGTCATGTAACGATTCGACACGCCAGGCGGGGGAGAGAAGTCAAAATTGCGGGGGTGAATGTAGACGGTTTCGATGGGGAATGCATCTATGAATTCCAAGGGTGTTACTACCACGGATGCCCTAAATGCTTCCCCTAGAAACGAGAGGAGCCTCTGAAGGAAGATCCCTCTGACAGCCTGCATCTCAGGTACGAGAGAACCAAAAACAAAATTCAAAAACTTTCCGAGACTCAGTATGATGTTATCGAGATGTGGGAGTGTGAATTTAATAAAATTAAACGAGCCAACAACTTACAGTACTTGAATTCACTACCTATCCTTAATTCTCTCCCCCTTGAGCCTAGAAACGCTTTCTTTGGAGGAAGAACTGGAAATGCAAAAACGTACCACAAATGTGGAGAAGGCGAGTCCATCCAGTACGTCGATGTATGTTCGCTATACCCCTACGTGTGTAAGCGAGGCCATTACCCTCTTGACACCCTACTGTATATGTAGGGGACAGAGTATGCCGAGAGCGTGGAATGAATGTAAACGGACTGTTGAAGTGCAAAGTGCTGCCACCGCTGGACCTGTATAATCCTGTACTCCCTGCCAGGATGAATAACAAGCTTATGTTTTTGCTTTGTAGAACTTGTGGAGAGGAAATGAACCAGAGTGACTGTGAGCATAGCAGTGATGAAAGAGCGCTCACAGGTACGTGGACCATGGATGAAATGAGAAAGGCTATCGAGAAAGGTTATGTGATACTGGATATGTATGAAATGTGGGAATATAAGATGGCCACGTACGAGGATGGAGGACTCTTCACCGATTTCATAAATAAATTTCTTAAGATAAAGCAAGAGGCATCAGGGTACCCCTCTTGGTGTGTTACCCAAGAAGATAAGAGCAAGTATGTGAAAGAGTACTTTGAACACGAAGGGATAAGTCTGGACCCCACCAAGATTGAAAAAAATAGCGGGCTGCGATCCTTGGCCAAACTGATGCTGAATTCGTTCTGGGGCAAGTTTGGCCAGAGGGAAAATCAGACGAAAGCATCACTGATAAGAAATCCGAAGGACTTTTTCAACCTTATGACGAATCCTGGAGTACAGGTGAACAATGTCCGTGAGTTAAACGAAGAAGTTATTCTCGTCAGCTGGCAAAATATTGACGAGATAGGAGAGTCGCTACGAACAGTAAACGTGGTTCTGGCAGCGTTTACTACAGCACAGGCACGCTTGAAGCTTTATGAACATCTTGAAGCTCTCGGTGGCCAGGTCCTTTATTATGATACAGACTCTGTCCTTTATATATACAAAAATGGACTGTATAGGATCCCTACGGGTGACTACTTAGGGGAGATGACGGATGAGTTAGCGGAATACGGCCCAGGCTCATATATTGTAGAGTTTGTATCCGGCGGTCCCAAGACCTACGCGTATTTGGTGTTTTCAACAAACAGCAATGCCTTAGTAGAGGTATGCAAGATTAAAGGTTTAACACTCAATTTGAGCATCTCAAAACAGTTGAACTTTGAAAAACTAAAAGAGATGGTTCTCAGTGAGGCAAAGCTGACCGTAGAGACTACTGAACGTAGAATTAGACGGACCAAAGATAAAAACATTATAACTACCACGGAAAAGAAACTTTTCAAGGTAACAGGACCAAAAAGGAGGCATGAAGGTGAATATGACACCCTTCCTTTTGGTTACCAAAAACAGCCAAGGCAATCCTAACCTGTATCCGTTCTCCAACATCTTCCTCCTCCTCCTTAATCATACTCATTAAACATCACACAATCATTTTTGCTGCTCATTAATAATAGCAAACTGGTGGGGGTACTGATAAACTCTCTTTGAACTCTCATACGCAATCAGTCTTTTTAGCGTGCCCGCTGTGTTATCATGTCCCGAGTAAAATCCTTGTTTGAATTGTGCACACTTCGTATTCACCATGAGGGACTTATATATTGTGTGCTCGATTTTAAATATCTAAATCTGCCCCCATTAATATTAGATTATTTCATCGAACTCGAGTATAACTCACTTGTTCAATGGATGAATAACGGGGATGAACCCACTTTTTATCTACCTGTTTCAACGTTATGCGATTGTGTCTCGTTTCCAAATTCGTTAGATCATTACAAAACTCTAATTTACTCTTCAGATAAAGAACCATGTCACAAAAACTTGCCGAGATTATTACCACCGCTACGTTTCACTGGGATGAGTGTTTGTGAAGGTCTAGTAGAGTAGGGTGACCTACTCGAATGTTCCTTGGCCGTGGGGAATCACTCGACGTGAAGGCAGACTTTCAACATGCCATGACTATCTAAGATAAAACAGGTCGAACTTAGATGTAAACAAGACCAGGGTTTGGACCGTTCCCTATCAAAACGTTGGAGGGTATAAGACTGGAAAAATATGTTTCCCCCTCGATTCCCACGGCTTGTCTGAGGGTCTAGTAAACTGAGTGACTCAGTTTCATACCTGGGTTGCTCCTTAGAACGACTCTGTGTGAATGTATTCCGGATGAAACGTGGTGTTGGTAGTAGTGTCTCTTTCACGGAAATACCTGACCTTAGGCGACAAAAGAAAAAATGGTCGTCGGCCACGATGGTTGCTGGCGGCCCCTAAGGTCAGAAGGGAGGTGAGGTAGCTCACCACTGCACACAGCGAAGGCAGGGGCTGTGTGGGTATTATGTAGGGTTTGCCGGTCTTGCCGGTGGTCCCTGCATAATACCAGGGGGGCGGAGACGGCAACTAGTTTGTTTTTGGAGGCCGTCACGAATCTGCGGCGGTTGAGGGGCCGCAGAATCCCGGGGGACCTAAATAAAAAAGTAAAAATCCCCTGTAAATTACCAGTGTAAAAATGGATGTCAGGAAGACAATAGCAGATGAACTGCACAAACAGGCGCGTAAAAATTTCCCTAGACGTAGGGTGGCTTTGAAAGGTATTAAGGACCTTTATCAGGCGGATCTAGTTGAAATGCAACCTTACGCGAAATTGAATAAAGGGTATAGGTACATAATGACGATAATAAATTGCCTTACTAAATATGCATTCTCTGTGCCGCTAAAAAACAAGACTGGGCCTGAGGTGGCCAAAGCCTTAGAACCTATACTCGCTAAAAACAAAATGAAAAACTTTCAAACTGACGATGGTACGGAATGGTTTAATCAGTATGTAGCCAAGGTTATTAAAGATTACAAAATAAACCATTACTCTACATATTCTGAACTTAAAGCCAGTATAGTTGAGAGATTTAATCGAACTCTAAAGACACGTATGTGGAAAGTGTTCACAGCTAGAGGTACACACGAATGGTTAAACCTTTTACCAGACATTTTAAAATCTTACAATAACACAAAACATAGAACAATAGGGATGAAACCTAAAGATGTTAAACAAAAACATGTCAAAGATATCCTGGCTAGGATCAATAAGACTAAGTCTGTAAGGTTTAAGCCTAAGTTAAAGGTAGGTGACAGCGTCAGAATAAGTAAACACAAACGAGTTTTTACCAAAGGCTATTTACCAAATTGGACCAATGAGGTTTTTACAGTGTTTGCTGTTAAGCCGACTAAACCAACAACATACATATTACAAGACTACAATGGTGAAATACTGAAAGGGGGTTTTTACGAGCATGAAATTAGTTTATCAAAAACCGGTGATGTTTACCTGGTGGAAAAAGTGTTGAGACGGAAGGGGGACAGAGTCCTTGTTCGATGGCTTGGTTTTGATAAAACACACGACTCGTGGGTACATAAAAACTCTATAAAATAAATATACAATTGTAATTTTCCATCACTCTTAGACAAGATGCGTATTATCAAACACACTTCACAGTTGCCTATAGAAAACTTTGATTCGTTTGTCGGTACAGGTATGAGTACGGAGAGAAGGCACGGACCTCTGCTGCCAAACACCATACGTTGTATTATATGTGGACCGTCAAATTGTGGAAAAACAAACGTTCTTTTCAACTTACTCTTTGACGCTAACGGACTCAGGTTTCGTAATGTGTATGTGTTTTCTAAATCTCTATATCAACCTAAATACAAGTTTTTGGCCAAGACTATGCCTAAAGAGGTAGGCTACTTTGCGTTTGATGAAAATTCTCAGATTCCACCTCCTAGCGAGGCGAAATCAAATTCTATTATGATTTTTGACGATATTGCGTGTGAAAAACACGATAACATTAGGAGTTATTTTACCATGGCCCGTCATAAAGATATAGACACATTTTACTTGGGGCAGACGTACAGTCGTATACCTAAACAGTTAGTTAGGGACAATTGTAACTTTTTGATAATATTTAAACAAGATGATATGAACCTTCGGCATATATACTATGACCATGTTAATACGGATATGACATTTGAAAAGTTTAAAAAGTTATGCAGCGTAGCGTGGAAGAATAACCACGGATTCGTTACCATAGACAAGGATAGTGATATTGAAAAAGGGAGGTATCGTATGGGACTAGACAGTTTTGTCCAAGACTTATAATGGTACGTATCTACACATACAACGATCTGAGGGGGTTCAATAGAAGACTGCACAATGTCAAGTCAAATTTGTGCACGTTATATTACAAAGACAAAAAGAGATTTTGTGGAAACTATTGCAGTAGGAAGGGTGATCACGGTCATCCGCTCAATAGGAGGTGTTGGAGACACAAAAAGCCAGTAGTTACTACCTTTATACCGCCAGTAGTTTTGCTAATGATTTCAGCTAGTGAAAGGACTTATAATCGGGAAGTATGGGCTAATTTTTTAAACAAATGCGACGATAAGAACATTCCGTTGAAATTGGTGATTTATCACGAGGACATGAACAACTCTACCGTGAGGGACCCTCAAAACTTGATCTCTAGATTTAGACCCTTTCCGGATATATTCGGTAATGTTCTCCCCTTGCGTAATCAGCACGGGAGTATACATTTTGCTCAGATTGTTTTGAGAATGTTGGAGTACGGTTGTAAGATACCGCACGCCTCAAGATGCATTGTGTTGACCGAAAGAACTATACCAATCAGACCGCCGCTGGAGATATATAGAACTGCTTTATCACTGAACTGTTATATCGATATTAGTTACAACACTGCCTGGGGTCCCATTCCTGACGGTACACCAACAGGGCCACGGGGAAAACCTTTCGCTGCTGTCAACTATTGTCAGGGGTTGTACACTGTAGAGTTTCTCAGGGAAGCCTTGCCGACAGTCTCGTCACAGTGTGAGAGGTTCGGTATAACTTTAAATAAAGGTGTATATAATGTAACAAATAAAAAGTTGTTTGAACAATGGCGGGCGTTTACAGGTACAAACCCGTGTGAATTCTGGCTCTTGAATTCATTTTTGATGTATAATAGACGCCATGACAAACCGATGGCGATGTTAAGGAAGTACATAAATAAAACTGTGGAAAATGACAAGTACATTGTGACTCACGTGTCAGAATGGAGGGACGATGTTAAAAGAGCGTGGGTATTTAAAAGCTATAAACATAAATACGTGATTCCATGGGTCGAAGTTAGAGAGCGTAGGTACTATATAGGATTGGACCTTGCTGCGGGGGTTTCACTTCTGGACGTAATTAAATATGTACGTAAACATAAGAAGCGTGCCATGTTTTTCAGACAGGTAGAGCTACCGTAAGCTATTAATTAATTTACAAGTAGACATAAAGACATTATTGATCATGAAGCCGACCAAGAAACATCTTACTTTACGTATAGCTGAGCTTAAGGAAGCTATTCGACGTAAGTATAACAGTTTTAAGACAGGGGTTGTTGAGAGTGAAAGATTTTTCGAGAAGAAATACAAACCAATAATTACAGAGATAAAAAAAAACAATCTCACTCCCAAAAAAGAGTCACTATTGGAACCGAAAAAAGAAGAAGAAGAAGAAGAAGTAGAATTGAAGGAAGAGGAAGATGATGGTGAATATGAGTCACCTGTACCGTCACCTAGAATAACACCGACAAGTGAGGCTGCCAGTACCCGTCTTGACACCATACTATCTACACCTTCTGGCAGAGAGACCGTCTCATTCTTTATAAATACCCATTTTCAACATCCCACAACCAAAAGGTATATGGAAATGTTTATGAAAGATCGTTCAGGTAAAGAACAAAAAATTGATCACTTATACGGCCCGAGGTACGAGAATGGAGATACACTTATGGTTGGCGATAAAGAGCTAGAGTTTGATGATGACGGGCATATTAAAATAGCTGGCATCCGATACAAGGGCACAGACGGACTTTATGAATTATTATTTAAAAGAATACCGGATGAAGACGAGTACACCACGGAAGATCTAAGGGCTTACAGAGATATTCTGTTGAAAACTAACGCGCATATGAAAGATTACAATCCTCATGGACATATTAACAGGAATTCATCACTAAAGTACAGAGGGGTTATTGCAAAACTGTTTCCTGCTACTACGAAAAAAGGATCAGGAATGCAGTGGAAATCTACAAGTTCGCGTGATATTGTTCATTGGGACGATCCGAACGAACTTGTTGATCGCCTACGTTTGATTACCATGTCCGCAGATACAGGCAACACTTTGCATACCAATGAAATGTTAAACATTATTGAAGAGCTACGTGAAGGTGGATTTATAAAAGGATCGGGTAACAAGAGGTTTCAGGCATTGTTAAAATGAACGTAGACAAATTCGGTCGTTACAGGTACACGGGGATGACCATAGACAAATTTGGTCGTCACACGGCGAGGGAAAGGTTGCGAGGTCCTAAAGGTGAGGGTTTCAAACTGACAGAAGATGGTGGCTACGATATGGAAAACAAGAGGTTAGCTAACGTGTCGGACCCTTTGCTTGAAACGGATGGTGCAAATTTAAAAACTCTACAGACACACTTAAGTTCGTGTATGAAATTGAACAGTGACAAGCTGTTTGATGCCCAACATAAACGAATTGGTAATACCGGTAATCCGTTAAATCCTGACGATGTAGTCACCAAGGGGTATTTTGACTCAAAATCACCCGTTAAATTAGTAGATAGTTATTCATTTCACCAATACAGGTTACAGGATTTAGGACCTCCAGTATTCGCCGGAGATGCTGTAAATTTAGGCTATATAAAAAATGAAACACCGGGGAAAAAAGATGGAAATTGGGATTTTGGTAACAAACGTCTGACACGAGTTGGCAGGCCTATGAATGACGGGGATGCTGTAAACATGGGTTACCTAACCTCTCATGCACTGATTAAAGCCAAAAAAGGTTTTAATTGTTCGGGTCATAGACTGATAATGGTAGGACCTCCTGAGGATATCTCAGATGCTATTAATCTTGAATACTTAAGATCAAATTCCTTAGTCAAATCCATAGGTTACAGTGACAATCCTAAATCAACAGACGGTACATATGATGCGGGCACTCGTAGAATATCTAATCTCGCTAAACCTCAGGACATGGATGACGCAATAAGTAAAAGATATCTCAAAACGGCCTTAAGTGAACTCGGCTATGCCGTTTACAAAAATATTAACACTAAAGCGAGGATTAGACCAGTTCCTCCTGAACAGTGGAAAAGCAGAGTGTTCGAGTCCATCTGGGATGATCTATTTAATGGTGAATACTCTTGGTAAATCAGTCACTTATAAAATGGTTAAACGTAAAGCAACATCAAACAGTCGAAAGTTAGCTCTTGTTGCAGGAGGTGGTATTATCGGTTCAGTAGTTAACAAAGCAATCGATTTGCTTCCTATTGAATTGCACATATCTGGTTATAATTACTGTGGACCCGGAACTAGGTTGAAGAAGCGATTAGCGAGAGGTGATAAAGGTGTAAACCCCTTGGACGAAGCGTGTAAAATTCACGATATAGCGTACTCGAGTTTTAAAGACGCGGGGCGAAGACAACAAGCTGACAAAGAGCTCGCAGAAAGGGCTTGGCAAAGAGTCAAAGCATCAGACGCATCTTTGGGGGAAAAAGCAGCCGCCTGGACCGTTACAACAGCGATGAAGGCGAAAACAAAATTTGGAGGCGGTAGAAGGCGACATCGTGTAAAACGTGTAAAACCTGCCAAAGGTAAAGGTCTGTACTTGAGACCGTATCCGAAGAGAGGCGCTGGAAAAAGGAAAAGGAAGATAATCACTAAAAAAAACGTCAATCCCACTAAAACCACTTACTAACTATGAACTGCAGTATTACGCTACTCAGCTTAATGTGCCTCACTTTAGAGGAGTATTTATGCGGGACACATTACCTGGTACGCCCAGGAAATACGAATCGGCTATAGTTAATCTAGACTCGAATAGGGACAGCGGAACGCACTGGGTATGTTATATGAAGCGTGGGGATAAGGTGTTTTATTTTGACAGTTTTGGCAACCTTCGGCCACCTATTGAAATCACCAGGTATCTTGGAACGTCAGCCGATATTAAGTATAACTATGATAGACGTCAAAATTTCAACTCAGTTATTTGCGGACATTTGTGTCTAGAGTTCCTAACCAATGTTTTGTCTTAGCGGCACCGGTTCTACCATTAGCTGTGAGGTCTTCCCGCCTCTTGAGCTCAGTGGAGGTGATTGGGAAATAGGTTTAGTGGATCTATCCACGTACAATTCGATACCAAACATTGAGAAAGATGTAAATGACAAGTTTTACTATGGAGACGATCACGAAATAACCATCCCCGAGGGATCGTATGAAATTGAAAACCTCCAGGAGGAAATAAAAAAACACGTACATTTTAGATTACATGCTAATAACAATACATTGAAGGCCGAGATGAAATGTGAGGAGGATGTACACTTTGAAAAGGAAAAATCAGTAGCTTCGCTATTGGGGTTTGATAAGAAAATGTACCCCAAGAACCAACTACATGCTTCACCAAACACTATAAATATAATAAAGGTCAATTCAATCAGGGTCGAATGTAATATTGCACGAGGATCGTTTCTCAACGGTGTAGAAGGACACACTATACACGAGTTTTACCCTACCGTTGAACCGGGGTATAAAATCATCGTAATTCCAAATCCTATCATTTATTTACCTGTGAACGTCCAGAGAGTAAGTAAAATTTCCGTTCAGCTCAGGGATCAAGACGGAGATCTGGTGAATTTTAGAAACGAGGTAGTATCGTTGAGGTTACACTTAAAAAAGCGTCAGGATGGGCCTGGTATTTAGGAATTCGACAGACCTAACACCTCTCATTACCCAAAAGGGAACGGAACGGTTAACATCGTCTAGTGTAAAGTTTTTAGAATCACTTGGATTCAAAGTGCAAAATGTTCGCTATAGAAAGCGCCGCTGAGTATGAAAATACCGTTACGGGATATGAGTATCACACTTACAAGCCGTATGCCTCATGTACGTATAAAAATAACGATGAAATCAGAATAGCAGTTAGTCAGCAGGATATTATAACCGCTCCCTTTGAAAGTACATTACATATAACTGGAAAAATAATTGGTAAAAAGGCGGGAGGTACTGATGCCGACATTTCATTTGTCAACAACGCAGTAGCGTATCTATTTGACGACATCAGGTATGAGATTGGAGGGATTGAGGTGGACCATACCAAAAATCCAGGGATCGCTACTACCATAAAAGGTCTTCTTTCCGTGCGTGATGTCGAAAAGGATAGTTTGAAAAACGCCTGTTGGCTAGGAGCGGGAAAACGCTAAAAGCGGGAAAAGAGTTTACATTTTCTGTTCCGTTGAGAATGTTGCTCGGTTTTGCTGAAGATTACAAACGGGTCTTGGTGAACGTCAAACAAGAGCTTATCTTGCTAAGGTCAGCTTCTGACCTCGACGCTATCACATCCGCTGACGCGACCTCTTGCACCATAGAGATAAACAGTTTGTACTGGCGGCTTCCTCACGTCTCGGTCACTGATACATATCGTTTAAAACTTTTACGAATGATTGAGAAAGATACATCTGTGCAAATACCCTTCCGGTCTTGGGAACTTCACGAATACCCTTCTCTACCGGAAAACAACACTCGCCAGTCTTGGACTGTTAAAACAACTTCTCAGCTGGAAAAACCCCGGTACGTTGTACTGGCCTTCCAGACAGACAAAAAACATAAATTCAACACAGATATGTCCTGCTTTGATAGTTGTGCTCTTTCCAATGTAAAACTGTACCTCAACTCTCAATACTATCCTTATGATAACATCCACGGTGATATGACTATATTTTATGAAATGTTTTCGCGGTTTCAAAAATCCTATTACGGCAGGGATACGTACCCTGGTGTGGATTTGGATACTTTTAAAGACAAGACAACACTATACGCTATCGACTGTTCAAAACAAAATGACACAATCAAGTCGGGACCTGTAGATGTAAGGTTGGAATTTGAAGCTAAGGACAAGTTTCCCGCCAATACTGCAGCTTATTGTCTCATTTTACACGACTCCCACCTAGTTTACACTTTACTCACGGGGACCGTGAAAAAGGTTATGTAAGTCAAGGAGGGAAGGGGAAGATGTGGTGGGGTGGTAATAAAGGTATAGCGATGACTAAACATTAATCAGTCTTTAACATGGGTCCGTGCTGTGATGATGTATCTTCGGTCTGCTCGGAGGAGTATGGGGAGGTAGGTTGGATTTGTATAAATCTGTTGAGGAAGGGAAGACTTGTTCGTAAAATAGATTTTGACGGGGAGCCATTGAAGTTGGAAGTGAAATCTAACGGGAGATTTGACAGAATTGAGTTGGAATTTATGGACAGTGAGGCAATGACTCTTAGTGGACTCTCGTCGGAACAGATTCTCCAAAAAAGGAAATCTTTTTTAAAGTATAACAAATTGGATGTCTACGTTTACACCAAGGATGGGTGGCATGAACGCGAATCGTTTTGGCTTGAGGACGAGTGGGATGAGACGGACCGTCCTTATACTAGCCCTCGGAATCTAGGGAATTTAACAAAGATGATGTAGAATACGTGGTGATTAAATTCAGAAACCCTAAATATGATAACACTTCTGATGAGGGGGAGGAGGAGACTGATGAGGAGGAGGAGCCTGAAGCAAAAAAAGAGTAAACTAGAAGGTGGGTTAGGTCTCAGTCGTCACGATGGATCCGGCCGTGGAGGTTCTCAGGCGTAATTTTAGGGCGTGTAGGGAATATGTAGCGAATAAGGTGGCTGAAGTGACCGTTGCGTTTTCAAAAGGCGGGAGACATTGTAGAGAAATGGTAAAATGGGATCGTAGTGGTGGTGGTAAAATAATCGACATCAAACCGAACGGGAAATTTGACAGTTTAAAAATACAAACTATTTCAGGCTCAGACTTTTGCGATTGTTGTGTTCCGGAGAAGCTCCTTAATCTAGTAACTTATCACCAACGATTTAGCCGTGTAAATTTGTATCTTTGTAAACAAGACGGAACTTGTGAATTTAAAACTTTTGAACTGAAAACTCATTTAGTTGTAGAGGTAGACGTGAATGATGATGTAACCCGGGTACTGATTACTTTAGGGTATAATGACTCACCAACGATCAAAATGGAGGAGGAGGGGGAAAACAGCTACCCTGAGGGGTATGACACAGTATACTAATTAAACTCGTCCAGATCCTTCAGTTGCAGACATGGAGCCGACCAGTGCGGATGTATCATCAGAGGTTCTAGGAGAAGAGGTAAGTATGGATATGGACCTTATCCGCTTTAAGCGGCGCAAGGAACCTATTGACGTAATGACCGGTATTTTTCTAAAGACTGTTCACTTTCTAAGTTCCGAGCTGACAAAGTGTTTAATTATCGGTATTTTTAAAAACAGAGGCAATAGTCTGGGGGTTCTGTTCAAGGGGCATAAAGGGACTGTATACTGGCCACTAGACACTTTTAAACAGTTTTATGTGCAATTTAATGACATAAAAGCCGCTTTGGAGAATCAAACAAAATTCTATTGGTGTTCGATGGAGGGGAGGATATAAAGGTGAAGAATGTTTTTGGTAAATCTTGCGCATTCCTCTATGACGGGGAGCATACTTTAACTCTAAATCGGAACGAATGGTCTCAGTTTGTGAGTGTCCTCCCTATCGTACACAGGGATATTAACGAACTGTTTTACAACGAACTTTTGATCCAGGAATACATTAACAGAATTAATAGTGGCTCGGAAGACGTGTCGAAACCTGTAGAGCTACCTTGCCTCGTTGCTGACAGGCTATTAGACGAGGTTAGAATTGCAAATAGCGGCGATAGTGGAATTTCACGGGTTCAAGGACAACAATAACCGGTTTATTGTTAAAGAGTTGGCGGTGGTTGGGAAAAACCTTCAAAGTCAGGTCGTATTCAAATCACCTTACAGTTTTTACCATTTAAATGCAAAAATGCGACGCACAGCGCGATGGCTTTCGCGCCATTTTCATCGTATGAAATGGGATGACGATGGTGTCAAGTATAATGAACGGATCATACGTGATTTGTGTAAACCTTTCAGAGTGATATACACCAACGGTCTTGAAAAGGCTGCATTCCTGCGGGAATTTCACCATGATGTCAGGGAAATTACTTGGGATCACGGTGAACCCTGTAGTGTACACTGTTTGCTCCCACAACATCATAATAATCCTGATGCTTACTGCGCATTGCACAGTGCAAAGTCCTTTCAGCGTAACCTTTAAAACTGAGAACACAATTCAAATTTAATCATTTGCAATGGAGACCACGTGGCAGTTACTTTCGCGGGAGCACAAAGCTCCAGAAGGTGTTTTGACCGACAGTTTCATTATTAAATTTGACCGTTATATGGACTGGAATTTGCTGTCGGAAAACTATGATTTTTCTCTAGACATGTTGAGAATGTACTTTCACAGAGTTACCTGGTCTAGAATTTTGAGAAGAAAACTGTTTTCTGAATCGTTCCTTAGGGAGATGGCTCCCGGATTTGATGCTACAGCCTGGGAAGTACTGAGTAGATATCAGTTTCTGTCTGAACAGTTCATACATGATTTTTCTGATAAAGTCGATTGGGACAATATTGCATTGTACCAGAATGTAAGCGGTGAATTTCTAACTGATCACAAGTACTTGGAAAACGAATAGACCTCCGCGAGTGATTAGTAAAGGGGCGGGGGCGCTCGGCATTCAGTTGAGGGCAACCCCGTGATGGCTTGAACGGACTTTTGGAGGTTGTAAATAGTTGTAAGTAGTATACCTCTGAGGAGGTTGTAAATAATTGTGCATAGTATACCACCGAGGGTGATTAGTAAAGGGGCGGGGGTGCTCGGCATTCAGTTGAGGGCAACCCCGTGATGACTTGAACGGACTTTAAGTGGTATTTAAATAGCTTGTAAGTAGTATACCTCAACGGGTGATTAGTAAAGGGGCGGGGGTGCTCGGCATTCAGTTGAGAGCTACCCCGTGATGGCTTGAACGGGCTCGTGGAGGTTTTAAATATTATTGTAAACTCTGTGTGAAAGGGGGATAGCGATTTGCCTTGGTTTGGCTATCACCGTAAGTGGGCGATGTTGGGGCCCCTTACCCCAGAGGTTAGGACTACTGGTGATGCTTTGGGTAACCAAAAAGAACGCACCGAGACCCTTACAGCCTGACTTATATGGTCTACTGTGGTGTGGAAACCAGGGTCATGGGAGGTAGCATTTTGTTATGGAGTGGCTACCACCGTAAGTGGGCGATGGATGGGGCCCCTTACTCCAGAGGTTAGGACTACTGGTGATGCTCTGGATTACCAAAAAGAACGCACTGGGGCCGGTACAGCCTGGCCGATATGGTCTACTGTGGTGTGGAAACTTGGGTCAATCAGGTCAAGTGATACCCTACAGTATAAATAAGTGTTAGCTGATAGCACTGATCATTCCCTGCAACATGCTGACCACGACGGTTGTTCTTTTAACAATCATAGGCTGTCTGAAGGCTATGCCTCCGGTAGGTTTATTATTTGCGTGCACGTGTGTGTGTGTGTGTGTGTGTGTGTGTGTGTGTGTGTGTGTGTGTGTGTGTGTGTGCGTGTGTGTGTGTGTGTGTGTTTTACTCAATATTCTTACAATGTGTATTTTTTCTACAGCCTTACAGAATGTTTACCTCCTCATCTGATGAGGACCTATTGTTGGCTGCCGAGGACATTGAGGAGCAAGAAGGAATACATACTACAAGGAGAAGCCGTCTCGTTCTCCCAAGGGTTGATGAGGAGATAAGAAGAACACCTGGGGCCAATCGTCCTGTTACCCCACGACCACCATCTCCTGACCTGTTCTCACCAACCGATGCGAGACACAGTCTGTTCTCTTCTCCAGAAACACAGAGGAGACACGAAGAAGCGGGCTATACAAACACATACCTTATGGAGTCCGGAGCAGTTCTTCAAATTGACAATGTACGTATAAACGTTGAGGACAAAAATTAGGGCAGCGCATTTCAGGGTCATTGCGCATAGTAAAATAATTGATTATTTCAGGTAACCGTGCCGATCCAGGGGACGTACCTCAATCCTACGGAGGCGACAAGAATGCTGGATAGAATGCTACAGGGTGGGATTTCAACAACCAACACCTTCATCAACGGGACTCCAGCTCGCATTATTCGTTCATTGGTAGGTATATATCCTGCGTGTATGGGTGTGTGTGTATGTATGAGAGTAATACTTTGGTTTTTGCGGGATACGCTAATACTATCATTTCTTGTTCTTCCAGTCGAGACACGCATTCCAGAACGAAGGCCAGGCAGGACCGTCTGGAACGCAGAATCCTCCAAACCTTGGTCAGAGGAATGCTCCTCAGTCTCCCGACACATTTGAATTCCCGCCAAGAGGACGCAGATTGACGGTGGGTTATATCTTTTGGCGGTCGTTTCCTATCTTTACCCTTTTATTTATTTGTTTGTAAAAGTACTGACATTATATTTGTTTGCAGACTACCCCTGAACGATCCAACGCAGTTCAAACTACATCTTATCTTTCACCGAGTCCAAGCCAACCGAGGTCTGTGTCATTTGTAACACCGCAGTCGAGTTTTAGACCTATAGCTGAGGAACTACCACCTAGATGTAGACTATTCCAGCGTGCCTCAACGGTGGGTTATGAAAAATTGTTTAAAAATAATAAATTAATTAGATTTATATGATAGCTTTTACCCACAATGGAATATTTATTTTTTAGAATGACGTCTACGTAGCGGCTCTCGATCCTCATCATACTTCTGAGCAAAGAACGCCTAGAGTAAGGCAACACAACTGGACCTGGAGTGTATGCCAACTTTGTAACCGACGCATGAGTCCGAGCTGTGACGGGAGTGTCCTCTCAGGGCTAATACATGGCGAAAGCGTACTTGTGGATAATTTATTACGGGTGAGTGTGGTGTGCGTGAGTGTGTGTGTGTGTGTGTGTGTGTGTGTGTGTGTGTGTGTGTGTGTGTGAGTATTTGGGAGTTTAATTTTTATTTGTTATGTTTCAGAGTGAATTTCCACCTACATGGCAGTCGCCAGAAGTTGAGGATATTCTCCTTCAATGGATGGTCACTCTGGCTGGAGCGTTGGGCATGCTCAACTACTTCTTTGTTGAATGCAACGACGATGAGAGGAGTGCTCTAGCTCCAGCAGTATGGTCAGAGCTGTATCGACGTCTCAGTACACCCCTTGGTTCTTCCAGCGAGAGAATGGCTATTCTCGCTGAGCGCCATGGTGTGCTTGGCTATACACCTACACAATCTCCGGATCGACCTGGCACACCAGAAGCGACCCCATTCGTTTGTAGGGTCTGCCTTGACCGCAGGCCTACAATTGTACTAAGGTCCTGTGGTCATGTATTCTGTGACACGTGTGTTATCAGGATCTGGAGATGTCCTGTGTGCAGAGGAACTGCTCTCGGGAAGATGCGTTTGTTTTTCTAACTTAAAAATCATAATTTAGTTTATCACTGTAGTGTAGCTTAGTCGTAGTGTAATGAAACAGATTACGTAGTGACCCCGCGGAGCTTATCACTCGGGGTGGGGTGCCCGAGCACTATAAATACTGAGCGCATTCTAGCATCCGATATCAGTTCTCTCTCAGCCTCTCTACTGAGACGTCGATACAGATCTTCCGAGACGTATCTGCTTTTCACTCTGCAGTAAGTAAGGTGTAAATTTTGAATGCATGTTTCTGGGGTTGTCTTGTGGTTTAACCGTACTAACTACTTACTAAGGTATATTAAATGTGTTTGTGTGTTTGTGTGTGTGTGTGTGTGTGTGTGTGTGTGTGTGTGTGTGTGTGTGTGTGTGTGTGTGGGTTTATATCTGTTATGGATTGTAATTAACTTAGTTTTTTTTTCACAGATCATGTCGCTGGACGCAAAATTGACTGCTCTGAGCAAATCTCCCGAGACTGTCCAGCTAAAGGACCTCATCGGTCATCCTGAGGCGTTGATCGTCGGGGCTCGGAGGGTCACCGCACGATTTGGGAGAGTGGCCGTCTTCCTGGACATTCAGGGGAGCAACATCATCACCTCGGTATTTCTACCAGGAAAATACAGCGAGGCCTTGGGAGATTCCGATCTGGAGAGGATCGTGGAAGATGGCTACAAGCTTCATGTAACCGGTAGCGAGGGCTCATTTCCTAACATTTGTATCTCTAAATGATAAAGAAATAAATAAACGTTTGTAGTATCCACTATGAAAACTGTTTTCATTTACCCTGTAGTCAGATTAGAGAGGAAATCCTTGGTGTAAACGGGAAATTTGGGATATTTTGCTATCAATCAGCAGACATGAATGTCTAATAATATAATCTGAACTGAAAAGGAGGGAGATATAATTTTAGGTTGGTAACAGTGGTCAGTTACTAAAAACAAGGGAAATCTTCCACCTTACGGGTGCTGCCATCACAGTGTCAAAACTCAAGTTAAAAAATTAGTGACAGTTGTGTTGGTAGTACTGGATGCTCTGAATGGATACAAAAAAAGTAAGGTTGGTAACACTGACGATCCTAGGAAAAACGTCAGGCAGTTCCTGCCACGTAGGCACTGCCATCTTGGAAAAGTGCAGGAAAGAACATGTGGTAAAAAGTTGGGTTAACACACGTGGTCAAAAGTGAGGTTAGAACACATGGTCAAGCACGTGGGTGCCGCCATCTTGGAAAAAGGCGAGGAAAAACACGTGGTCTTAAGTAAGGTTAGTCCACGTGGTCAAAAGTGAGGTTAGAACACGTGGTCGGCCACATGGGCACCGCCATCTTGGAAAAAGGCGGGGAAAAACACGTGGTCTTAAGTAAGGTTAGTCCACGTGGTCAAAAGTGAGGTTAGAACACGTGGTCGACCACATGGGCGCCGCCATCTTGAAAAAGCGCGGGAAAAAAAATGTGGTTAACACACGTGGTCTAAAGTTAGGTTGGGACACGTGATCAGCACGTGGGCCCCGATGACGTCATCTTTTCAAGGTCAATTTCTGCCATACTCTCAGCAGTACTACTTATATATGTATATATATATATATATATATATATATATATATATATATATATATACACATATATATATACATATATATAAATTTGAACGAATAGTGTTTTTGACATCTGGGGACCTCAAAAAAAAAAGTTATCATGGTCTCGGGCTTAAGTCTTACCATGAGACCTACGGTAATAGCTTCTTCCCTATAGGGGAAATTCGCTAAAACTAAAAAAATCCAGAACTGAGTAATTTGATTTAGGCCTATATAAAACTTACCTAAAACATTTTCTATTAATAGGTTAACTTTATTTTATCTTTATTATTGCCTAAATAATTTTCTCACGGGCTAAATCATTTAACTCAAAAGTAAACATTAGGCTACTAATATTTTACAATTAAATTTGTATTTGTATGAAGTGTCGGCTATTGATTAAGTTACTTAACTAATTTTTAGTCTAATAATAAAACTGTAGTAACAGACTTTCAAATCATAATTAGGCCTAAGTTATTTTACATTTTATAATTTTTCCTGTAGGCCTACCCAATTATTTATTCATTTTAATATATTTATATTAATAAGCCTCGATGATTTTAGACTGTATTACACGTAGTCTTAGAACTATAAATAACTCTGAACAATGAGTTCAGGAAAAGAGCCAAACTACCTCTCTCGCAGTTTTTAGAGAAGAGTAGTGTGGGTTTGCCGGTTTTGCGCTGGAAGTGACGTCACATCCGGTCAGTGACCGGTTGCGCTGAGTGAAAAAATACGTCATCTGAGGCTGAGCCAGTGACGTAGGCGGTTTTGTGACGTAATGAGGTAAAGTTCAAAGTTCAAGGTCACGGTGAAGTTTTTTTAAAAAATCTACCTCGCACTCGTAAAATCGATTGTGATTCGATAGTTAATCGATAAGAAATATCGAATGAAAACCATTGAATGAAACAATTGAATGATACGAGTGCGAGGTAGTACTATTACAAATATTACTTTATTTTATTACTTTATTTTATTTACAATAATTCATGTTTACAATAGTTCCCCGTTGTTCGTTGTCATCGATGTTGTTGATCCGGACGAGATGCGGCCATCACTTCGCTTTCTGATGAAAGAGGGTAGATACCTGCGCAGAGTCCATGTTGTGTTTTTGACGCCTATCTGTTCTGTTAGGTGTTTGCATTTCATTGCTGTCAGGTGGAAATAATACCTGACGGCAATGAAATAGAAACATCTATCAGATCTTGAGTGAAATGATATTGTTATTTTGTGAAGAGCGTCTTGGAGAGCTCGATGTTCACCGGTCGAGAGCCGGAGGTGTACTGACTATTCGCTAGCTAGCGTTCTGGTATCAAACAAAATGGTGGGGGTAAAAGTGTAGTAGAACGAAGCAGATGGCGGACGGCAGATGGCTGGTGGCAGGTGGCAGGCGGCAGGTGGCAAGTGTGCGGCAGATGGTAGTCCCCCCACTACACCAGTCCCCCCACTACATCAGTCTCCCCACCAAGTTTTACATCGCACAATAACTAGTTTACATGTGTTAGTTAGGGTTTAGCTCTTAGGCTGTCAAGACCTTACCTCCGTAACTAAAAACTTCAATAATGTTTGCGCTTCAACGCTGTATAAGTATAACAGCTACTATGATCTAAACCGGTGCATGTATTCATATGGTTCTTTTTGCGTAGCAAACAACTGGCTAAAAGTGTCTCAACCTCGATTATTCTTCGACGAAACCACTCATTGTCCACTAAAAGTGTAGACCTTCTGTCTTCATTGTCAGGGAAGTAAAAAGTAGTGTCAAGGGGACTACTGAAGGTCACCTTCCTCATGTTCCTGTAAAACTGCGACATTTTTCAGACCCTCTAGGTAGATGTTCATCCGTCAAGAGCTGGAAGAATAATGATGTAGCGTTATCTTGTATGATAGACACCTAACCCCCACCACAACGTTACCTTGACCTTCAAACCATCGTTTTTACGCTACGGATGCTATACTGTTGGTTAGATTTAAAGTTAGATTGCACTTTCTTGTTTGTCTTGTCAAGCCGCGTAATTGAAGTACCCACATGTTATACTTTGAACCAAAAACAAAGAAGTTATTTAGGTTTGTCCTTGAAAATAGTTGTTTTTTCGCTGTTGCTGCTTACCCTTTGTCGGATCTGAATTCTGTTTGCACCAACTTGTTCGGCTGATCAATCCGCGTAATGTGATTACCCACTTAATATATTTTAAACCGTAAATAAAGAAGTTATTTAGGTTAGACCCTCGAAATAGTTGTTTTTAGCTATTACCGCTATACCCTTGGTCGGATCTGAATTCTGTTTGCACCAACTTGTTCGTCTGATCAATACGCGTAATTCGAGTACCCACATGACATACTTCGCACAAACTTTATACCCCCCCCTTTTTTGGGTCATGTTCAAGGTCAAGGTCAAGGTCAAGGACCTTGGGACTTAGAAATTTTTACAAAGTGGGCTGCACAAAAACATAAGACTAACAGTCTCCTGCCTATGTACAGGCCAAGTCCCTAACTTGATATGCTTAGGCGGTCCTTTTGTTAAAAAGGACCTTTTGTGGGAGGGTGTGGGACAAGGGCTTTATTGGACAATCCACTTTACTTTGCCTTCTTCTTTGACCAAAGTCAAAGTCTGACGGTAGCCTACTTCTGGTGGTGCCGGAATCGATTGCGCTAAATCGACCTCGAATAGGACGTCGCCGGATGATAAATAATATGTTGATTTGCTCTTTTGAAACACCACTGTGTAGGAGAAGTTTTTCCTTAAAAATTTAAATTTTGTTTTAACAATGTCAATTGGGGTGATTAGTTCGTCTTCCTTCAAGGTCTTCATTTTTTCTATCTTCCTCATTACTGACTTGTGTGATATTTTTGGTGATGGTGAAATTGGTCTTGAAGAACCTTGGACTGGAGGATGTTGTGCAGTTGATGAATGTAAAGATGGCGTTGAAGAACCTTGGACGGGCGGATGTCTTGCAGCTGATGAAACTTGTTTGAAATAAAGCGGGTGATTTTGAAAACTTTTCTGTATTCTTGTCTTGAACGACGACGGTCTTTTAAATCCACTTGTCTTTGGAGGCGACTTCTTCATAGAATCCTTAATCCTTCTAAGTTTTTCAACAGTCAATGGAGAAGACATATTAAAACAGAGAGCGAGTTGACCGTTCCAGGTAAAGGTTGAAGCTGGAATGAGGTACCAGACGGAGCAAAGCGGGTCGCCAAGTGTAACCGTGACATTTCCATATACGGGTAGAAAGCTAAGGACCGGTCTACATCCGGTTCCCCTTCCCCCCATGACGACACACCTCCCCCCTGACGTCATGGGGCGGAGCCCCCCCCCCCAACGTCATGGGGCGGAGTCCCCCCCCCTGACGTCATGGGGCGGAGTCACCTCCCACCACTGACCGCCGCCTTTATAAGCGGAGCAGTCCGTGGTCTCTTCGCAGTAGCTTGCCGCCCTTTACGGACCAACGTCCGACTGGGTTGCATTCTGCTGCAGCGTAGGTCTGTTAAGTGTGCGTTGGGCCCGACGCGCAATTGACAGATCCGCGCCCTTGCATGTGTTTGTTAGTTTGTTATTCATGGTAAATTGTTAGATTAACGCTTGTAGTTTGCTAGTAAATGTAGTTAGTGTTTGTAATTAATGTTTGGTGTTGGTTTTTTGAAGTGTTTTATTTACTAATATGTACCTTCCCTACAGCTCCCTTTTCTTATGGACATTGATCCAAACTGGGTAAAGTGTCCGTATTTTTATCCGTGGGGTTTAACTTGTAAATATAAAATCGGTCCTTGTAATCATACCTTGGTCAAAACCTGGGTTCGCAGTAGATTGGCGCCCGTTACTGACCCACGTCCGACTGGGTTCCAGTTTGCTGTTGACCTTTGTACAACCGACCTTGGTTGATTTTTGAAAAATTAACTTTAACTTTAACTGTTCCATTTGTTTAAATATTTGTGGGTAAAGTCTTTATTTTCAAAGTAATGTATCTTGCTTCTCATCCTTTTCCTAACCCCTCTAAGGTATGGCGCGCAAACCGACCTTGTGTCAATACGGCGCGTAAACCGGTTGACATTACCCATCTTAGCCTGAGAAACCTTTGTAAAATATAAAGTCAGTCTCTTGTTTAAAATCAGTCTCTTATTTGTTGTCTTTTGCCCCCCTTCCCAAATACAGAGTGGGGAATAGAGCAGTATGTTATGCTCTATTCCCCGCTTTGGCTTCACGTTCAGATGACCTTGACCTACTAAAGGGACTTAGAAAATCTTCGTTTGGTAAAACATTACAACAATATTTCTTCCCTACCCCCCCCCCCTTCTTTTCCTTTCCCCTTACTACAACTGGGTATAAAAGGAGGGTTTCCACCAGTGATAAAATCATTCTGCTGCTTACACATCACGAGTGCAATTCTGTTCCCGAGATGTCTGACCGCAGGAAGCAAATTTTGCCAAGGAAGGTGGAGCACTCTTCACCTGCTCCGTCATCTGCTCCGCCAGCTCCTTCCATCCTTCGGCAGGCGTTGATTTTATCGTGTATTGTTTCTGAGGAGCCTGCACCACGACCGCAACCACTTCAAGAAAACCTCGTTGCTCCCCCGTCAGCGTCTTCATCTTCTTCATCTTCTTCATCTTCTTCATCTTCTTCATCTTCTTCATCTTCTTCATCTTCTTCATCTTCTTCATCTTCTTCATCTTCTTCATCTTCTTCATCTTCTTCATCTTCTTCATCGTCTTCATCTTCGGCTACTTCTTGCTCACCTTCTCCATCACCGAGGAAGGATGAGCAAACACCTGCACCATCTTTGGCTTCACCAGCTCCTTTGCTTCTTCAGCAGGCGCTGACAAGCATTCTTCCGCCTTCTACACCAGGCTCTTCAACACCATCTGCAAGTCTACTTCCTTCTTCTCCCACCAAACCTTCTACATCTTCTTCAAGTGTTCCTTCCCGTCCTTCAGTAATCTGCATTAACAACGAACCTCCTTCAGAGAAATTTAAACAATTAAAAACCTTGAGACGGCAGTCTATACTTCCTGCACCAAGATGCAGCTACAGTTTTAAAAAAGGTGCAAGGAAAGAGGAACGTTGTGCTAAGTCTTGCGTTTTAAATGAAAAAGAATGCAGATTACATTTAAAACAAAACCACAAGGGTACCGTTTCTCTTTCTACACCGCATCCAACAGTGAGACCGACCAAAATTCGAATTAATAGGCTTTGTAGAAATAAACGATACATTTTTGTTAAATCAAAGGGCTTTGCAAAGGTGGTGGTTCAATGTGAAGGTAAATTGTACTATGTAGAGTTGCCTAGAGCCATGGACCTCCACGTCAAAGAACTTACCAAACAGGACTATTTAATTCGAAATGATTCAGGTTTCACTGTGTGGAAAACATTAAAATAAAAAAGATCAAAAAAGTGTATTCCAAATTAAAATAGATTTTTCCTAATTAAAAAAAAAGTGTGGACAACCTATTTACAATCTGTAGCATATGCTGCAGAGTGTAAATAGGTTGTCCACACTTTTATTACAATGTTACAACGACCTTGACCTAGATAACGGACTTAGATATTGTACATTAAGTCAAAGATAAAACTTAAAAGGAAAAAGGAGAAATATTATACTAAAAACATTATTCAACAGTAAAGAGGGGAGGGGGTAAGCGGGTATTTAAGCGAGCGATTCGGAATATAACTATTAGTTGTATCGTCATGAGCGTCAACAGCAACACATGGGGAAAGCAAATTAGCGAAGAGGAGTTGTACGCGATTGCTGAGGCTGCTGAAATGACTGAGGTTTATAAGATTGATAAGGTTGCGGAGAATGGTGCTCAGTCTCAACCGCAACAAACTACATCATCGATGCAGTCTACAACGCAACAACCAAGACCCTATCACGTTATCCTGGAGGAGTATAATGAGGCGATGAGGTACGCCTTTACAAAGTGGTGTGGTCAACCGCGTTCTCCTGAACAATGGGAGGAGCACGATGCAGACTTTCGCCTGGTTGCAGACTTAGAACTTGAGCTTCAAAGAACAAAGGCTGCTCAATAGTGAGAAGAGTTATTGTTTATTTTAAAATACAGAGCGGGGAATAGATCAGTTTGCGGTCCAAGTGAGAACCACTTACTGCTCTATTCCCCGTTTTGGCAACTTGTTCAGATGACCTTGGGACTTAGAAAATTTTCGTTTGGTAAAAAACAACATTGAAATATATATATATATATATATATATATTTCTTACTAAAATATCTCCTCCCTAAAACTTGCACCCCCACCACTTCCATTGGGTATAAAAGAGACACCTTATCGATGGTAAAATCAGTCTGCTGCTTGTATTCGCCCACCTCAGACACCATGGAGCACATCAGAAAACCAACTTCTGCCGCCTCTTCTTGTACTGTTTCATCTTCTGCTGCCCCATCGATACTTGTCCAGGCTATGATTCTATCCCACATTCTTCCAGAGACTGGTAATACTTCGCCAAACTTAAACTCGAGATCTCTCAAAACCGAGAGAAACAATGCTAGTTCTCGGAAAATGAGAACAAGGATCGCTGACCGTTATAAAGTATTAAGAAGCATATTACCATCCTCCAATCCGTATGATTCTAAATTAACCACTATACAAAAGACAATAAAAAAAAATTGCAAACCTTCAATCGCAGCCTCAAGAACCTTCCTCAATTCACAAAGAAGTCTTACACAACCCTCCACCTTTTGAAGCCGTTTTTCTTAAAGAGGATAAGTTAGCGGACCAACATTTTTTCGCTGAAGAACCTTCAGCTTACAAACAAATCTTCCTCATGGATGAAGATCAGGACGAGTAACTATCTTAAAAAAAAAAAACTAAAGTCCTTTGAAATACAAAGCGGGGAATAGATCAGTTTGAGGTCAAAGTGAGAACCTCTTACTGCTCTATTCCCCGTTTTGACAATATGTTCAGACGACCTTGACCCACTCACAGACTTAGAAAATCTGCGGATAGGATAGATATGTTAAATAAAACTTTTCTTCTCTACTACCTACCCCCACTCTACTACCTACCCCCCACTCTACTACCTACCCCCACTCTAATGGTATAGGTAAGCGGGGTATTTAAGCGACCGCTCCAGAACTTAGTAATTAGTCAGCTATGGACAGTCAAGCTGGATCATCCAACTTACATAGAGAGCCTAGAAATGTCCGAGAGCAGAAAAGGGTGCTAAAAGTAAATAAAGCATACAAGATACTACATTCAAAACTACCATTTGTTAATCCAAAAATGTCAAGATTATCAATTATACAACACGCGACAAAATACATTAAAACTTTACAAATGGAGTTGGAAAAACCATTGATTTCGCCTCAACTGCCTGATCAACCAATCTCCAACTCAACTCTTAAAGAAGTTTTTCTTGATGATGGTGATGTTGCAATAGAAAAAATTCTTAATGAAATTCTAACATTCGAAATTGATCAATTTGTTTCAACTGACTAAAGATGGTTTGGAAATACTGAACGGAAGAATACAGAACGGGGAATAGATCAGTTTGCGGTCAAAGTAAGAACCACTTACTGCTCTATTCCCCGTTCTGGCAACAGGTGTAAATGACCTTGGGACTTAGAAAATATTCGTTTGATAAAAAATAATGAAAGATCTTCTTATTTCTTACAACAACAATATCCCTTCCTAACCCCCACCACCACCTAAACTAAGTATAAAGGAGGTTCTCCATCGTTGGTAAAAATTAGTACTCTGCTGAAAATGAGTGCATCCACTCCTTCTATCTCTGCAGCAACTATAATAGTTAGCAGACGGGTCGAAAACATTGATCAGTTGCTTGCTGTAAGGAGATTACTGCTACGGTATCTTGATATAGAGGTTAGTTGTCAATTGTACATGTGGAGACCAACAAGTGAAGTTTATAGTAGCAAAAATGAAGCATTTGAAACAAACTATAGTAGAAAGTTATATAAAATCTTTGGCAATATGGTAAGGTTAGTCGATAATGGATGGAACATTAACATAACATTTTATATTGTTCCAAACCTGTAACTAAAGCCAAAAAAACAAAAAAACGATGGGTATATAAGCCCGATGTTGCAGAGACAATTATCACTTTGGTTCTGAATTGCATCAAGAGAGCATCTACCATGGTATACCTCCACTATATTGACTCTACTGCTAAAGCGGATACTTTTATCCAGCGTGTTTACCAACTGTTAACGGAGTACCAACATGTTCAGGTCAAAGGATTGGGTATTCGTGAAACAGAAGAAGTAAAAATAGATGTAAAACCAATCCCTTTGAAGAAAAAAATTGACCAATTATTACGAGAAGGCTACATCCTATGCCTTTATTACACAACCTCATAAACTACATAAAAGGCCAAAGGGGGGGGAATACAGAACGGGGAATAGATCAGTTTGAGGTTTAAATAAGAATCTCTTACTGCTCTATTCCCCGTTCTGGTAATAGGAAAAGGTGACCTTGACCCAATTACAGGACTTAATCATTTGTGTTACAATAATACCTCTTCCCTATCACTTTTCCCTACCACTTGCACTTTCAACACTTACCCCCACCACCACCAAAATCAGGTATAAATGGTAGTTTCGTATTGGTGGTAAAACCAGTCTGCTACTTGGAATCATGTCGCCCAGAGATAACATTTTCCCTTCTAAGAAGACTATACTGGAATTGATTCAAAATATTCCAGTAAATATAAACGAAGATGAAGACGAAGACGATTCAGAGATGGAAGATGAACTATTTAGTGATCTTGAACTACTGAGTGAGTTTGCTAGCAGTGAACCATATCTTGGAGAGATGGAGCTGTTGGAGCTGTTGACTGACGACGACGACGACGATGATAATGAACCAGAGTGTCATCATCAGTTGCTCTGTTTGGAGGAAATGGACCTTGTTGATAGTGAAACCCCTCCAAGCAGTATTAATATCGATGATGTAGTTCTAGATCCAGTCACAGGGAACTTTTGTGTTCGTCGTCGCTTATTTAGTGATATGAGCTCATCATCATCATCATTATCATCGGAAGAATCTGAATAAGTCTTTGTTGTCTTCAAATAGTTTACTTTAAATACAAAGAGGGGAATAGATCAGTTTGTGGTTATAGTGAGAATCACTTACTGCTCTATTCCCCGTTTTGGTAATATCGTTGTATGACCTTGACCCATTTACATGACTGAAAAAGTGGGGTAACTTATACATTTAATGGTGGGGGGACGTCTATTTAAAGACGATGCAACAGTGTATATTTATCATATCGGCATTATGAACCCACCAGGAAACTCCGTTTTTTACAGCTTTCCCCTCCTCGATATCGATGATGTGATAAAACTTACATCAATAACAAAACGGTTTGAAATCGAAAGGCGACTAATAAAAGTCGATGTAATTCCACATGATCTTCGTTCTGCAATGTTGACCATCGAATATGTTAAAGATGAATCTACAACTGAAGATCCCTATTGTTTTATGAAATTTTTAGTTGATCAAGATGCAATGTGTACAATCCGACTTCACATCCGAGTTTAAAATCTATCAAATGTTCCTGTTGGAGAAAATTGCCTTAGTTAAATACAGAGCGGGGAATAGATCAGTTTATGGTTTAATATGAAATCATTTACTGCTCTATTCCCCGTTTTGGCAAATATGTTCAATGACCTTGACCTAAATACAAAACTTTGTAGCCTTCAGCTACAATAGTAAATATAAAATGCAAAAAAAATAGTAAACTTAACGTAATACGTACCCACACCACTTTTGCTAGGGTATAAATAGAGGGGCATTTGCAGTGTTGTTCATTATTGCCTTGACCTTTGTGGAGATCGCACCTACATTATGCATCGCTGCGATATTTGCAAGTCTTCATTTAAGGATGAATTTCTTTTAATGATTCATAATGAACTAAAACATAACAACAACCAAGATGAAAAATATGAAGAAGAAGAATTGAAAGAAATAGATCAAATGTTAGCTCAACACCAACATTCCAGACCAACTGTAATTCAATATGCACCATCAACATCGACTTCTACCTCTGCTCTGTCTTCACTTCACCTTCCTTTAACATCATCAGCTGCATCGACTTCTACGCCTGCTCTGTCTACACTTCATCGTCCTTCAACATCATCAGCTGCATCGAGTTCTACGCATGCTCTGTCTACACTTCACCGTCCTTCAGCATCAACAGCAGTAAATGTAGAACTAAATGCCCGAGCACATCCGGGTAATGTAGTAACCCACTTTAAAATTGACAATGCAAAATTACAACTCGAAGAATTTTTAAATAACGCAAAAGGATTGGTAAGTAAAACTCTGCAAAATTAATTAAAAAGATTAAATTTTATCAAATTTGGCCTATTACTAAATGGTTTATTTACAAACATTCAGAATGAAACTTCACCGAGAGGGTTTTTAAAAAAAAACCGAACTATTATGTTTTCGTCAGATATTGATTCAATCGTATCTGAATGTTTTGAAGAGCTAATGACAAAAATACAAGAACATGAAGGAAGAGGCTCTGAATGGAGTTTGTTAAGCATCAAAGGGCTAGACTTAAGAGTACACAAACACGGCTATGGAATTCGAGGAAGTAGCTACATCCCTCTACCAACAAAGATTAGAAATACCTTATCCTGCGTCAACGTACAAAATCAAGATACTGAGTGTTTTAAATATGCTACGTTGGCCAAATATGTAACAATTCATCCGGAAAGACCAAGTCACTATTATGAAGAAGTACAACATAGATATAATTTTCAAGGGATGACTTACCCTGTTGCTATAACAGACGTTTCAAAATTTGAAAAACAAAATCCTTCAGCTTCTGTCAACCTATTCGGATTGGATTCGTCAAACAATGTGTACCCCTTGCGTATAACACCAAATGAGCGCAGAGATCATACCGATTTGTTATTGATTACTAAAGGCGATATTTCACACTTTGTGTATATCAAAAAATTTGAAAGTCTTGTTTCTAAACAATTATCTATGCATGAAAAAAAGATGACAATTTGCAAAAGATGTTTTTGTCATGTAGGCAAACCATTAAAAAGGGGAGGTTCAGAATGGTTAGTAGAACATCAAAGGTTATGTAATGGAAACTATGAGGTTAGAGTTAAATTGCCACATCCCAGCAGAGCGCAGATAAAATTTGATAAAGTAATACAACAATACCGTGTACCTGTTGCTGTATACGCTGATTTTGAAGTGTCTTTACTTCCGCTCGAACATCAAGAAGAGAACGTAACAAGAAGGAGCAAATACCAGCAGCACACACCAAACAGCTATTGTTTAATAGTAAAGTCCACGCTTTCTGAAGATAATCTTTGTAAATTTGAACTGTCGTCTACGCCGAAAATTTATCGTGGTGAAGAAGCAGCTCGACACTTTGTCGATGATTTATATAACATAGCTGAAAAGGTGGAAGAAATGTATAGAAATGTGTTACCGATGACACCTATGACTGAAGGTGAACTTCAACAACATGATTCAGCAACAACATGTTATCTGTGTACTAACACCTTTACACCGGATAATGTTAAATTGCGAGACCATGATCATCTTACAGGAGCTTACAGAGGTGCAGCCTGTAACTCTTGCAACTTAAACTACAAACTTCCAAATTTTATCCCCGTTGTTTTACATAATCTTAGTGGATACGACTCTCACTTTATAATCCCGGAATTAGGGAGAGATAATGGAGCAATAGATGTCTTGGCAACAACCATGGAAATATTTATTAGCTTTTCTAAAAAAATCGGCAATATAAAACTTAGATTCATTGATTCCTATAGATTTATGCCTTTCAGCCTTATGAAATTATCAGAAAATTTAAGAAGAGAAGATTTGATCGAAACAAGCAAAATTGTACCAAACAGTAAAATGAATTTGGTTCTTCGAAAAAATTTGAAAATTTGGTTCTATATGATTACATAGATGGACTGCATAGATTTGATGAGACATCACTACCTCCACCAGAACACTTCAAAAACAAACTTAATGATTCGGAAATATCACTTGAGGACTATCAACACGCACGTCGAGTATGGAACGAGTAAGATATGAAGACCTTAGGAGATTACTCGGACTTTTATGTCAAACTAGATGTAACTCTTCTTTGTGATGTAATGGAAGAATTCCGAAACACCTGTTTTGCTGCATACGGTTTGGACACTCTACATTCGTATACTTCACCAGGATTAGCTTGGCAAGCCATGTTAAAAGAAACAAAATGCAAACTCCAACTTTTAACAGACATTGACATGGTTTTAATGGTTGAAGCTGGAGTAAGAGGCGGATTGACCCAAAGTGTTACCAGACATGTCAAAGCCAACAACAAATACCTTCCCGATTACGATGAAACCAAACCGTCAACCTATTTAGGATATTTCGATGCAAATAACCTGTACGGATGGGCAATGTCAAACCCACTTCCTTTTGATAACTTTAAATGGATTAATCCCGACTCTATTGGCGATATTTTACAAATTCCGAAACATGGTGACACTGGATATATTTTGGATTGCGATTTTGAATACCCAGAAAATTTACATGATCTTCATTATGACCTTCCACTTCTTGCTAACACAGAAATTTCACCAATTGGAAAACACCCCAAATTAATGATGACATTAAATAATAAACAACGCTACGTGGCTCACTTTTGGGTGGTTCAACAAGCTATCGAATTAGGACTACGTCTAACAAAAATTAATAGAGTTTTGGAATTTTCTCAATCATGCTGGTTGAAACCCTACATTGATTCAAATACCATCAGAAGAGCAGCAGCTACATCAGACTTTCAAAAAGATTTTTTAAAATTAATGAATAATGCGATATTTGGAAAAACATTGGAAAACAAAAGAAGACACAAAAATGTTAAACTTGTTACCGACGCAAAAAAATTACAGAAACTAGTACAGCAGCCAAATTTTGGAACATCTATAATTATTAATGAAAAACTTGTAGCAGTGTCCATGAAGAAGACGAGTGTGAAGATGGATCGTCCTTTGTATATAGGCATGTCAATCTTGGACATCTCAAAAACACACATGTACGATTTTCACTACAAAAAAATGGTGGCGTTCTACGGAAGAGAAAATATATCTATTACATATATGGACACTGACGCTTTCATATATCGCATAGTAACATTGGACATGTATAAAGATTTACGTACATTTATTTACAAGAACGATTTTGATTTCTCCGATTATCCAAAAGATCATCCAAACTACGACAATGACAGACACAAAAAGTACTAGGCAAATTCAAGGATGAGGCTAATGGTGTTCTGCTTGAAGAGATTGTTGCACTGATGTCTAAACTATATTCTTTGAAACTCTATAATGAAAAAGAAGAAGAAATAAGAATAGCTATATTAAGAAAGCTAAAGGTGTAAAGAGTTTATATTTAAAGAAGAAAGTGCATTTTGAACACTACAAGCAATGCTTATTTGAAGATAACATCATTACAGCTAAATTCAACACCATCAGAAGTTTTAACCATCAGCTGTACAGCGTGACTGAAGTTAAAAAGGCGCTATCCTGTAATGACGACAAAAGACAAACCCTTCCAGACAAAATCAACACATTGCCATTCGGCCACTACTCCCTCAACCCTATTGACGAGTAACCTTTTCATCGTCCTAGATCCTTTATCCTTTTCCTTTCCGTAAAAAAAGGGGAAAAAACAGCAATGTTAAGCTGTGTTTCCCCTTTTTTTACACAAGTTTTGAATGACCTTGAACTATATGTATATATAAGCAGATTTATACCAAAGAATATTTAATACCATATCAGCTGCCTTCGTGAAACCATCATGTCAGACCTGAAGGAGAAGATTATTAATGAACTACACAAACCTGCAAGAATAAAGTTTCCAAGAAGAAATACTGTTATAAAAGGGATAAATGATCTATATCAAGCGGATCTAATTGAAATGCGACCGCATAGCAGAATAAACAAAGGATTTAAATATATACTCACAATTATTAATTGTTTTACAAAAGTTGCAGACGCTTTGCCTCTAAAGGACAAGACTGGTAAAAGCGTAACAGAAGCCATGGAAATAACCATAAAAAGAGATAAAAACAAAATTAAACATTTACAAACTGATGATGGAACAGAATACTTTAATACAAGCTTTGCACAGTTAATGAATAAATATAAAATAAATCATTATTCTACAAATTCAGAGAAAAAAGCTGCTTTTGTAGAAAGATTTAATAGAACCTTAAAAGGAGCACTGTATAAACAATTTTCAAAAAGAGGTTCTTACGTATGGTATGATGTTTTACCACAATTAATAAAAGATTATAACAACAGGTTTCATAGAACTATTGGTATGAAACCTAACAAAGTAAATAGAAGAAATGCAAAAGATGTATTAAAACGCATAAAGAAAAATACAAAGCCTAAAGTAGAAAAAATTCAGCCAAGAAAATTTAATGTAAGTGATAAAGTACGGATTAGTAAATATAAAGGAGTGTTTACCAAGAAATACCTTCCCAATTAGACAAATGAAGTTTTTACAGTGTATAAAGTGCAACCGACTGTACCTGAAACGTATATCCTAAAAGATAACAAAGGAGATTTGTTGCAAGGTGCATTTTATGGACATGAAATGTTAAAGTCAACAGTAGGTGATGTATATCTTGTTGAAAAAGTGTTACAAAGAACAAAGGACGCAGATAAAGTGCGGTGGTTAGGGTTTAACAAAACTGAGGATTCATGGATACGTATAAAGGACTTGGTTTAATGCAAGCAACTCATTTCATCGTTAACCTTTGAGCAGGATGGAGATTATTCACCATAAAGATCGATTCAATATTAATAACATAGATGATTTAACTGTGGATAACATTAAAATCAACAATGGTAAACACGGTAGTTTACTTCCAAACACTGTTCGATGTATAGTAAGTGGCCCCTCAAACTGCGGAAAGACCAATGTTGTCTTTAATTTGATCACTAATCCGCAGGGATTAAGGTTTAATAACCTATATATTTTTTCAAAGTCTCTACATCAACCAAAGTATAAATTGCTGGATAAAATCCTATCTGATGTGTCCGATGTTAATTTTTACAAATTTAACGCTAGTGATAGCATTATGCAACCAAACGAAGCGAAACCGTATTCTGTATTTATATTTGACGATGTATCTTGTGAAAATCAGGATACTATTAGAAACTACTTTGCCATGGGAAGACATAATAACATCGACAGCATATATATAGGACAAACTTATAGCAAAATCCCAAAACAACTTATCAGAGATAATGCAAATATTCTAATTGTATTCAAACAAGATGATACTAACCTAAAACATATATATAACGATCATGTGAATGCGGATATGCCATTTGAAAAGTTTAAAGAGCTTTGCGGAAAAGCATGGGCGGAAAAGTATGGATTTTTGGTTATTATGAAAGATCAAGTTATAAAAGATGGTCGTTATAGAATAGGTTTTGATAAATTTGTTTTAATACACTGATTAGCGGTATTACTGTACAAGTCGTCAAGGTGTGAAGATGGTTAACCAGGAAAAGCTATTAAAGGAAATAAAATCACTTAGTGATTCTATTAGACTAAAGAACCGAGCTTTAAAATCAGGTATAAATGAAAGAGAGCAATTTTTAGAAACAACATTCAAACCTGTTACTGAACCTTTAAAGCGATTAGCACAAAATATGGAAAAACCTTCAATTCGATTCGAAGGAGACAAAATGCTACCAATTTCCAAATATGAAGAAGAATTTCAGAATGATGAAAGTTTTGGTCAGTCACAAACATCTGAAGAAAGCGACGAGTATGAAGAAAGCGGAGATATAAAGGATTTAAAGGAAAAGGACATTGCAGAAGATACAAGTACAGAAGATACAAGTGTAGAAGATACAAGAGCAGAAGAAGAGGATATTAACCCATCCAACTTAAGCAAATTAGGCACGGATATTATGTTTAAAGGAACACTTGGAAGAACATATACGTTAAAAATGTTACACGCCGCACATGCTAATCGAAATTATCATACCTATGGAGCTAGAATAGAGGATAAAGGATTAATGATTGGAGATAGCAAGTTAGATATAAACGAAAATGATGATATAGTTATTGGAGATAAGAAATATAAAGGTACAAAAGGTTTCTTTGAACTCATCTTTAAAAATAATCCTGGTAAATACACTAAAAGGGATTTACAATTGTTTAAAAATATATTAGAGTATACAAATGCACATAGAAAAAAGTATTCCAAAGGCCTACCTATTCATAGAAATCGTTCAATAAAATATACAAGTATTATATCTAGTCTTTTCCCCTCGAAATCAAAAAAAGCTCCAATTAAAATAAGAGCTTTATCTTCTGCTGAATTAAATGTTTTGCATAAAAAGAGAAAAACAACTGATCCTACCACATCTGGAAGGGGATTATTGAAAAACTTGTATAAAACTAATATAATATATTACAACGATATAAATAAGTTAGTTGATCGAATGAGGTTATTACATGAAGCTATGGGAGCCGGGCACACTGGTTTAGAAAACGAATGGGTAGCTTTGGTTGATGAACTGCGAAAACAAGGAATAATTGGTCAGTTGACGTATATATATATAAGAACCTAAACGATAGCGATTCAGTTACATCATGAGTGTGGACAAGTTTGGACGGTATTCCGAGTTTGGAGTAAAATCTGGATATAGTGGAAAAAGAGCTGGGTTTCCGTTAACACCTGATGGCAACTATGATTTTGAAGGAAAAGTAATTCAAAATGTTGGTGATCCGCTTATGTCGTCTGATGCGGTTACGGTACAGTACATGAAAAAAAGAACCCCAACTGTACACGATGATCATTGGGTGTTTTCCGGTAAAAGGTTAAGCGATATACAATATCCCATTTATGATGGTGAAGCAGTAAATTTAGCTACTCTAAAATTGTTAACGATTTACAAAAGGAATAAAACTGATACAAGCTATGATGTAAAAAAACTAAAATTATCAAATGTAGGTGATTGTGAGCAGGATGGAGACGCTGTAAATAAGAAAATGTTTGATATTGTACACAGGAAATGGACTACGGAATATGAAAAACATTTGGAAAGGTTTGGTGCAGCTCTATTCCATTATATCCATCGGGCTTCAGGAAGAGATGCAGCTTCAGATGTTGACAGTCACAATTATTTAGACTGGAAAAATATACACAATCCAGAGAAACCTAATCAACGAGATAAACCGTCTGAGCCTTCTAAAGTCAAGACATTAGGAAAGGAGGATAAAGTGAATGTGATTAATGAACCAACAGAAAACAATGAAGATTACATAAGAGAAAAAATAATTTAAAATACCCATGATAAGGGATAAAGCATCAGTCATATTCGAGAGACGATACAGAGAGGATGATGGAATCCAATATTACTGCGTGGAGTTTAATATCTCAAGAGCCGAGATTTCCCCAAGGAGTGTTGACAGATGGTTTTGTTCAACGGTTTGATAGATATATGGATTGGGAACAACTTTCCATACACTACCTCTTTACAATGACTATGTTAAGAATTTATTTTCACAGAGTTAACTGGATCCATATTTTACAAAGACAACAGTTTTCAGAAGACTTCCTCGTAGAGATGACATAAAATTTTAATAACTGTTGGGAAGTAATAAGTAAATATCTAAATCTCTCTGAGAATTACATTGACAATTTTAAAGATAAACTAGACTGGGATGTGTTATTCAATTACCAACGATTAAGTGGCAAGTTTCTAAGGGAACATGACAACTATTTAAAGTTTATTCATTTTACCGAAGACAACGATACCATCACCAGCGGAGAAACATCTGGAACATCTTCAATTACACCTTATTTATATTTTTACTACTTTTATTTAATATGTCTACATTTAATTAATAAATCCATTTCTATATAATAAATGGATTTTAAACAGTATATAATACAAGAAACCAAAATTGATATTACATTCATTGTAAAACATTTATAGAGTGCACCTACTGATTGTAGGTTTTGCTATAAATAGTCATGTCGAGGGTTAAACGCATCAGTCATAATCGAGAGAGATTACAGAGAGGAAGGGGAATAGCATCAACAGCATTTTCTCTATTGAGTAAACCGGTTGGAGCTATAGTTAACAAGGCGATTGATTTATTACCTGTGGAATTACTTTTACCTGGAGGATATCAATATTGTGGTCCTGGAACCAAATTAGAGAAACGCCTTGCTAGAGGAGATCCTGGAATAAATAAGCTCGATCAGGCTTGTAAACAGCACGATATAGCGTATTCCAAATTTGGTGATACTAAAAATAGATCAATAGCGGATAAAAAACTTGCTGAGAAAGCTTGGCAAAGAGTAAAATCTAGTGACGCGAGTATTGGTGAAAAAGCAGCGTCTTTAGCAGTAACAGCAGCAATGAAAGCAAAAACTACGTTTGGAGGAGGAAAGAGAAGAAGGCGTGGGAAAAAACCCGCTAAGAAACAAGGAGGTAATATCAGAAGAAAACGTCGATCTACCAGTGGTAAAGCTAAAAAGAAACCAACAATATGGTCAATGATAAAAAAGGGAGGAGGATTATACCTAAGACCGTATCGTGTGTATTAAATAAGAAAGAGCAATTAATAATTAAAAACAAAGAATTGACCAATGAAGAACTGATTACATATGCTTCTTGTTTGAAAATCCCATTTTTTAGAGGAGTATTTATGAAAGATGAATTACCGGTTAAAATGTGGAAAAATGAGACTGGTATTGTAAATTTGGATAATAGTGAAGGATTAGGCACTCATTGGGTGTGTTACAAGAAACTTGGTAAAACCATTTATTATTTCGACAGTTTTGGAGACCTTTCACCACCGAAAGAACTTCAACAATACTTTCGTGCGGCAGAAAATGTTTTTTACAATCATACAAAAAAAAACCTGATAATTCATCCATTTGCGGTCATTTATGTTTAGACTTTTTAGCTAAAAGTGTTAGTCAACTTTAAGATGTCTTCGTATACAGTGTCATTAACCGGTAACTCATGTACTTTGCGCAGTATTCTGTTTCCAGCGCTACGTTTGCAAAAAGGAAGACTATGGGAAGCCGCATTATTGGATTTAACAACATATAACTCTATTCCAAACGTTAGTGAAGGAATTAATAACAAAATACATTATTACAAGACAAAAGATGATAAAGGAAAGTATTCAGCTTTGGAAGAATTCAGTTTACCAACAGGAGCTTATGAAATTGATAATATAAATAAAGTTATACAAAAACATATGGGAAAAGAAAATATAACGATAAAAGGCAATAACAATACAATGAAAGCCGAAATTACGTCTAAGTATTATATTGATTTTAGTCAAGAACATTCAATTGGTAGTTTATTGGGGTTTTCTAAGGAAACAAAAGTATTAGAACCTAATAAAACTCATTCTGGGAATAAAACTGTGACGATCATCAAAGTTAACAGCATAGATATTACATGTAACATTATACAAGGATCCTACAGAGATGGAGAAAATCGTCATATATTACACACATTCTACCCATCAGTTGCACCAGGTTTCAAGATAGTAGAAAAGCCTCAAAACCTTGTGTACCTACCGTTAAACACCAGTTTCATTTCAGACATCGTGCTGAACATAGTGGATCAAGACGGAAACCTTATTGACTTTAGAGGAGAAGCTATTACTGTAAGAATACATATAAAATCATCCGCTTAGACAATGGGGTTATCATTTAAAAAGAGAGAGCCAACCAGCAAAGAGGTCAGTAGCTCATCAGCTGTAGAAGGATTAACAAGTGGCAACATTCGTTTTCTAGAAGAAATTGGATTAAAGGTCATTAACAATGGATATACTGGATATAGCGCAGGGTCCAACATTCGACGAGACCTTATGGGAAAAGGAATATCACACGCACAACCCTTACGCTTCGTCCAAATTAAACAATAACGATGAAATTAGGATTCCTATACAAAAACAAGACATTTATACTCTTCCATGCGAAAGTTATTTATATATTGAAGGAAAAGTAACAAAAACTGATGGTACTGCTGGAACCACTGTTCCGTTCATAAATAATCCTATGGCATTTTTATTTGACGAGATTAGATATGAAATTTCAGGAGTTACAGTCGATTCAACAAAAAAGGTTGGAATTTCCAGTACATTGAAAGGATTAGCGTCTTTAACACCAAATGAGAAGAATCTGTTAGCTGTTGCAGGATGGGTTGCACCAGACAAAAGTACAATCGCTCCTGACTCTTCGGGAAACTTTGATTTCTACGTACCTTTAAGATTACTCCTAGGATTTGCTGAAGACTACAGAAGAATAATAATAAATGTAAAACAAGAACTAGTTTTATTAAGATCATCAAACGATAATGATATTATTAAAGCAGCTGCTGGAACAACTGATGCCAATTTAGACTGGAAATTAACATTAGACAAGATTGTTTGGAGAGTACCACATGTGCGACTAAATGATGAACACAGGATTACATTATTAAGAAAGTTAAAATCAGATCGAGACATTGTAATGCCATTCAGAAGCTGGGAGTTTCATGAATACCCCGTTTTACCTACAACACAACGGCATACATGGACTGTAAAAACTTCTACTCATTTGGAAAAAGCGAGATATGTAATATTTGGATTACAAACGAAGAAGAAAAGTATAATAACTGAAAATGCTGGTGAATTTGACCATTGTAAATTAACAAACTGTAAAGTGTTCCTGAATTCACAATTCTTTCCCTACGACAACTTTAATATTTCTTTTGATAAAAAAAGATACAGTGTTTTATACGTCATGTACGCTAGGTTCCAAAATTCATATTACGGCAAAACAAATACACCTCTACTATCTCCCGTACAGTTTGAATCGAAAGCTCCGATTGTTGTAATTGATTGTTCCAAACAAAATGAATCTGTAAAATCGTCTAGTGTTGATATAAAAATAGAAATAGAATTTCAAGAAAACGTACCTGCAAATACATCTGCGTATTGTTTAATTTTGCACGATAAAATTGTTACATACACACCGTTGACCGGTATTGTAAAGACAGTATTGTAAAACTTTGTACCACCACCGGCACCGCCACTGTCGCTAACCTATAAATAGCGGAGCAACAATGCAGGTCTTCAGTTGATCGTCTATCGGCGCATGGGTAACATCTTCTACAAAATGAGTTCTCCATCTGTTGTACAAGGTGATGCAGAGGTAGCACCGTTATTGTAACGTGATAATACTAGTGAAGCAGAAATCATCAAGGAAATAACTGCATTTTTAAAGTTTGGTAAAAGAGATAGAGAGGAGGAAAGTAATGCAGACCCATCAAAGGTAGTACCAAAGAGGAAGAAGAAAGTTGAAGAAAATATTCCTCCTCACATTTTAACTGAAGTTTTTTTGCGAATCTTTTACCCCATCTCAGCATGCATCAGTAAAAGAGTATCAGTTGGATTGATGAAGTCATTGGATTATTCCCCTACAGTAATACTACACCATGGAACAAAAAAGGTTTTATTTTCGCAAAATGCTTGGAAGTCATTTTTGAAACATGTACATTTGATAGAATGTTATTTAACTAACAGTTTGTGTGGAAGGAAAACACATATTCGACTTTTGGATTGTGACAATGAAATCGATATTGTTAAACATCGCGGACAACTACAAGTGCGAATTATAAACTTGACTCAACATGAAAATAAGATTCTACTGTCACGTGAAGAATTCTACGTTTTAAACTACGCAACAGAACCTATTACAAGGTACATGAGACAGTTGGTATTTGCAAGCGCTATTATTAAAGAATATTTGGTCGATACTTTAGAAAAACAACCTGATAGCACCATCGGGTACGGACCTGTGGATACATCTATTTTTAATAGAATACCTCATGAAGTTTGCATGTGGAGAAAGTTAAAGGATTTTGAACCACTTGTAGAAATCGCTACAGAAGCTACAGAAGAAACAACACAGGAAGAAGAAACGGAGAAACAAGAAGAAAAAGAAAACGAAACACAAGAAGAAGAAGTTAAAAAGACTAAAGTTTGACTTAGTAAAGAAGAACACACGTGGGGTAGGCCTATTGGGGACGGTGCCCACGTTAAATATACACCAACGCGCCTGCAACTGTACGGCCTGGTATTTAACCTACCGTGGTGTGGAAAACAGTTTAGTTGATCGCTAGGTGCCATGATGAGTGGAGGAGATGAAGAAGTGAGTGTAAAGCCTTGTGTAATAGAATTTCAAGCATTTCGAAATAATGATGATAGGTTTATTATCAATGAATTAGTAATTTTAGACTTACTTACATTTGTAGCCTACCCATTCACGTTTGAAGCTCCTTTTTCTTTTAACAAACATAACACCAAAGCAAAAAGTACAAACAAATGGATAACAAACTACTTTCATCACATACATTGGTATGAAGGATTTATAAGCTACAGTACTCTGCACAGTATTATGTTTAACTTTTGCAAAAAATATTCACATATATACACAAGAGGATTAGAAAAAAAGAACTGGATACAAAAGTACACGCACGGTGATGTTTTCGATATAACTATCAGTAAGGACTTTAACATTAATCTCGGTAATATTTGTGTCGCTGCAAAAGATCTTAAACACGGCCAAACAAACTGTGCATTGTACAACGCATATCGTTTGGCTGCTTATTTGAAACAAACGCAGGAATGTGGTGGGGGTAGCGGAGAACAGAAATGTGGTGGGGGTAGCGGGGCCTATAAATACGAGGAGACAGCACCGCTCCAGCACGAGTATTATTCGAGACTCCGAAGAGGCAACATCACAGAAGACACCACAACCACCACTGACAAAGATGGCATCACAACAGTTTCTACAAACACTGGTTGATCAATTCAACACTCATTCAAAATCCGACCTTCTGCTAACTAAAAAGTGTTCAGAACTAAAAGAACAAAAACACTACATTATTCATAACATCAAGAAAGTGGAAACCACACATGGAGAAGCAATTCTAGTTTCATTGAGCGAGGGACCTTTCACTCCAGGAGATGAGCCGAAGTTTCAAGTATTTCTTCCAAAACGATTTGTTCAACTGCTACAAAATGAAGATTTGCGAGATATTCAACCGGGGACGTTGTATTTGGGATCACACGGTGTAAGTGGCAACAACTCGACGGAACTCACTCTGCACATCACGCATCCTTGTACATAATGTCTCTGTTTGTATTTCTCTGTTTGTATTTCTAGTCATTAATGTTAGACTTAAGCTTATTGTATTGTAATATGTTCGTTTAGTAAAGAAAAGAAAAAAGAAAAAAGAAAAAAAAAACAGCAACACAGCAGTATATTATTTTATATACTGCTGTGTTGCTTTTTTTAAATTCAAACGGATGACCTTGAACTTTCATTCAGGGTTAAATTATGAAGAGGTATAAAAGAGAGGGGAGCAGTGAAGTTAGTCTCAGTCTTGTCTAACACACGCTGCAGCTAACATGTCGGTGCCACCGATGAACAATTTATCATTCGATAACAATTTGAATACATATTGTTGCGAGTTACAATGTTTTAAAATACCAGGTGATCAAGTTGACGGGAAAGCTTGTCGTAAGTGCAGGTGTTTCAGCTATTGCATATGTAGATGTAAAACGTATCAAATGAACCGACTAGATAAATTACAAGAATTACGCCGACGGATTGCATTACTGTGGCGGCGAATGTAGTAGCAACCATCTGCCTCGCACCAGCTGCCACCTGCCGCCTGCCATCTGCCGTCCGCCATCTGCTCCGCCCCACCACACTTTTACCCCACCATTTTGTTTGATACCAAAACGCTAGCTAGCGAATAGTCAGTACACCTCCAGCTCTTGACCAGTGTACATCGAGCTCTCTGTTGAAATGTCCATCAAAATTAGGTGTATTCATTATGACTCTATTCATCTGGCGACTTTCCAAGACCTCGAGGTTTTTAATGAAGAGTTAAGACTTCTCATTGCGTCCGGTTACGATTTATCTTTGGAGCTTTACGCATCAAAAAACAACATGGTCTCTGCGCAGGAATCGAAGTATCTACCGTCTTTCATCAGAAATCGAAGTGATGGCCGCATCTCGTCCGGATCAACAACATCGATGACAACGAACAACGGGGAACTATTGTAAACATGAATTATTGTAAATAAAATAAAGTAATAAAATAAAGTAATATTTGTAATAGTACTACCTCGCACTCGTATCATTCAATTGATCATTCGATGGTTTTCATTCGATATTTCTTATCGATTAACTATCGAATCACAATCGATTTTACGAGTGCGAGGTAGATTTTTTTAAAAAAACTTCACCGTGACCTTGAACTTTGAACTTTACCTCATTACGTCACAAAACCGCCTACGTCACTGGCTCAGCCTCAGATGACGTATTTTTTCACTCAGCGCATCCGGTCACTGACCGGATGTGACGTCACTTCCGGCGCAAAACCGGCAAACCCACACTACTGAGAAGAGTTAAAAAAGACGCTGAAAGAGAATTTGTTGAGTTAAATTTGGATAGTAACACTGGTGTATCCCGTGAAACATCAATTGATGAAAGTGACGATGGCCTGTCAGCCACTGATCATTCTATAAATGACAGTACCGGTATCCCTATTGAAAGAATATGCCTACCTCTTCTTGAACAGGATAAAGAATCTTCAAATGACTCATCTCAAGCCATTTGTGAAGAAGAAAGAGAAATTGAACATCATTTAGATCCTTTTGAAACTTTTAACATAACAGATGATCCCTTGCCATCGGGGAGTAATGTACTATCACCTTGTTTACAAAATTATGAGCCTGCATGGTCCTTAGAGGTATTTAAAAGTGAATTAGCTGATTGGGCTGTGAAAGAAAACATCGCTCATTCAAAGCTATCTTCTCTTTTGAGAATTCTTAAAAGACATAAGGATTTTAATGAGCTGCCTTTAAATGCGCGATCCATACTCAAGACTACTAGAGTGACAACTATTGAAGAACTCTGTGGTGGCAATTTTGTGTATTTTGGTGTGGAAAAGGGTATTAAACAAATATTAAAAAATGAAACTACAATGCCTGAAAGTATTGAGTTATTGATAGGAATTGACGGGTTGCCTATTGCCAAATTTTGAGCAGCCAGCTATGGCTTCAATTGGGTAAAATTCGATCCTTGCCTCATACTTCGGTGTTTGTGATAGGTATTTTCCATGGCAGTGAAAAACCGAATGACTGTAATGATTTTCTTAAAAGTTTGGTTGAAGAGTTGACACTTTGCATTGAAAGAGGCATTGAGTTCAATAACAAAGTTATTCATATATCTCATGTGGCATTTATATGTGATGCTCCGGCGAAATCTTTCATTCTTCAAACAAAGGGACATACTGGTTATGCTTCATGCACCAGATGCAAAGATTATGGAACTTATGAAAAAAGAAGGGTATGTTACGCAACAAAGAGTGGACCATTGAGAACCCATGCCGAATTTGTACATCAGACTGATGAACAATATCATAATGGAAACAGTATTTTAATAAATATTCCTGGACTGGATGTTGTCCGAGATGTACCATTAGATTACATGCATCTAGTCTGCTTAGGTGTGGTAAAAAAACTAATTCTGCTATGGCTAAGAGGAGGTTTAACTTACAGACTTTCAGAAAATCAAGTTCGAATGATAAATTTAATGATGAAATCATTCAGGGAATACTCCGACAGACTTTGTTAGAAAGCCTCGAGGTTTTGATGAGATTTCAAGATGGAAAGCCACAGAATTAAGATTTTTGTTGCTTTACTCCGGCCCAATTGTTTTATCCAAAGTAAAGGAAATCAAAAGAGACGTAGCAGGACACTTTATCTGTTTGAGTGTTGCAATGATTTTGCTTCTTAATCCTAGCACATGTTCAGATTATCAGCAGTATGTTGCATCACTATTGGAAGGTTTTGTAATCAATTTTAAGAAATTGTATGGTCAGCATTATGTGTCACACAATGTTCATGGTTTGCTACATCTGGCAGATGACGTGACAACTAATGGAGCGTTGGACAATTGCAGTGCCTTTGATTTTGAAAATTTCATGCAAAGTCTAAAGTCCCTTATGAGGAAACATCATTTTCCATTACAGCAGATTTATAATCGCCTCCAAGAAAAATCTTCGAGTGTTTTGGCAACAAGCACTCCTTTGCATACCGGTAGAAGATTTAAAAATATTCACGAATCTGGACCCTTAGCACCGACTTGCACCAACACTCAATATATAACTTATGAATCCTCTAGATTAAAATTATCATGCAACAAAAAAGATAGTTTTTGTATGCTGTCCAATCAATCCATAGTAAAAATTGAAAACTTTGCTTTTTGCCCTCAAAATGGTGAAATTGTTGCAATTGGTAAAGAGCACAAAAAGGTTGGTAATTTATTCAAAAAACCTTTCAAATCTTCCAAATTGGGCATTTCTTTAATTAAAAGAACAAGTGAGGAACTTAAAGTATGGTCTATGGAAGATATTAAAAAGAAAATGTTGGCTCTTCCTTTTAGTAAACGTCTTTATGCTGCAATGCCATTGATCCACACATAAACACATTGACTAAGGAAGTAGTCAGTACAGTAACATAATTCAGCAGTAGGATTGGCAGTGATTGGGCCCCAACATGGGGTCTTATGGGCTTAAAATCTGGCTTCTGATTGGTTGAGAGCCGGTCACGTGATTCAAGATGGCGGCGCCCATGGTGGCGTTCCCGCCAAATTTGCGCGCCAAAAAAAATTGGCCCCAAACCTAACCTCACTTTTCTTCCCTCCAAAGTGTTACCAACTTAGCAGAGCTAATGTACCATACATAATTATATGTACAATATATAATTATATGTACCATATATAACGCTACAATGTATAATCATATATATTTACATGTACCATATAACGCGTCAAACATAACCTCACTTTTCGCTCAGTGGCGCGAAGGCCCGCGCCGCCTGTAATCTAACCTCACTTCCTTCTTTGGCTAGCCTTCCGTGGCTAACTATCTAATCAGTGTTGCCACTCTAAACGCTACCTACAAAACCTAAATCAGTTACGAAAATTATAATATGTTATATATATGTATTATGTCAAAATATCTAAAATTATTATATGTATATATTAGTCACGCTACGATGTGTTACCATCCTATGGCAATCTATACCTCGCAAGCAAGTACCGCCAAACCATTATATAAAACCATTACATGTATATATACCAGAAAGTGCCGCTAACCCAAAATATATAACTATTACATGTATATATCGCAAGAAAGTGTTGCCAAAAAACTAAAAACCGCTTATATCTCGAAAACGGTAAGTCCTAGGGTCATTTTGACCCCGGAAAACTGCCTACTACGTAGTGTAGGCACTCCAGGGGGGTATCTACCCTTATGAAAAGTCTTAACCAAAATGTTGCGGGTTGCATCTCAAAAAATGAAGGGGCAAATTTTCAAAATTAAATATCTCAAGAACGGCTTGGACGATTCTAATGAAACTTGGCATGTATGTACCTGTTAACATCGTTTACATCTTACAAAAACCTAAACTCTGTACTGCGGGAAAGTATCAAAATAATTGAAGGAGTCATACTTTAAAAATCAATATCTCAAGAACGGCTTGTCCGATATAATTGAATCTTTTTATATAGGTACTTGTTAACCTCCGCTACATATTACAAAAACCTAAACTCTGTACTGCGAGAAAGTATCAAAATAATTGAAGGAGTCATACTTTAAAAATCAATATGTTAATAAGAGCCGGGCCGATTTTATTGAAACTTGGTATGTAAATACTTGTTAACCTCCGCTACGATTTAAAACCACTCAAACCGTGTACTGCAGGTAAGTATCCAAAAGAAATGAAAGGGCAGCAATCCACATCGGTGCGAAGGTCAGCGGGGCTAACAACGGTGCATATTACCAAGGTAAGTAATAAAAAGAATATGTTTACAGCTAAATTAATTTATTATACATATATAACACTAACTAGTATATACATTTATCATGGTCTGTCGCCAGACTCCCACTCCTGTCTCCCGGCATCCTCTTCTTCTCCTTCTTCTTCTGCTCCCCTCCCCCTCTCCTCAGGTCCCGCCAGCCACAGCCTTCCTCCGTCAACTGTAACAGGGAAAACCCAAGGTTAGCCACTATCTAACTACAACATCCGCAACAAGTCTCTGTCAGCAAACTCGTTGTAACCTGTTAAAATACTGCTATGTGATTGGCCGGAATAAGCTCGCACCCCATTGGTTGTAATTAGGCGTCCTGCTCTCTGATTGGACCAGACACCCGCAACAAACAACACTATTGCATCAGCCACCTCCCCACCACCCCCAATTACCGCTATTTTCCTCTCACTTTGCTCTCAGCTTTCATTGCGATCAGACGTGTCCCTGTGTTGCTCCGTTAGCTGCGTCTTGCAAAGATAAACTTGAGCGTTTGCTGACCCTATCTTACGTGTAACATAACCTTACTTTTGATTTGTATTATAATAATTTTGAGTAAAATAACCTCACTTTTTAATTTGTATTATTGTATTCTGTGTAACATAACCTCACTTTTTATTTGTATTATTGTATTCTGTGTAACATAACCTTACTTTTGATTTGTATTATTGTATTCTGTGTAACATAACCTTACTTTGTTCTATAGTAATCCTTCCAAAATGGCTGTAAATCCTGTCGAGATACTCAGTTCAGACGATACTTATGTAAAACACTTTAGACTTTACGGAACAAGAACAATTTTCAAATTTTCTAATCCTCCTCCTGAAACTACCGAAATTGATTGGCTACGACAAGGTTTTGCCAAAATTGTTAATGAAATGAAAGAGCGGGCCCATGAAAATGATCAGCTTGGTTTCACCTTGCATAGTTTAAACTTAAAAAGTAAAGAACCTGGTTTTGTAGCTTTCCAGCCCGCGAACGAAGTAAATGAAGACATTCTTTGGCAAATTTTCGGGGGTATTGTTCAGTCAAATTCAGAATCCATCAAGTCCACTGACACGTTTCAAGTTGAATGTACCCGAGTTAATCTCCCTGTAGGTTCTGGTCGTCCTGGAAAAGTAAGGCCTGGCTTGTATAATATGTTTGATGAAGAGTGTAAAGCTAGACGGGGAATAGTTGTAATTAATAACAAAGATAATTTGTGTCTCCCTCGGGCTTTGGTGGTGGCCATAGCAAACGTGACTAAAGACCCTCAGTATAAGGCAATACGTCAGGACAAGGGTAAAAGACAAACTTTCAGGGCCAGGGAACTTGTTCAGCGGGCTAGTGTAGAGATCTCAGAGGAAGGCGCCGGTATCCCCGAATTGGAAAAGTTTCAGGATTTGCTACAAGATTACAAAATCACAGTCTACAACTATGACAAAAAAGGCCGTGATGTTTACTTTGAGGGTCGGGTTGAAAATCCTAAATTTAAAATAAACCTTCTGTTTCACAATCGGCACTATAACGTAATCAGCAGTCTGACCGCGGCTTTCGCCTGTAACTATTTTTGCGAAGCTTGCCATGTCCCTTTCGAACACAAAGCTAGGCACAGATGCTCAAACATCTGCCCTCAATGCCAAACCATCTCGCCTCCCTGTAAAGAGGAGCATGGGGGAATAGTTTGCCCGGACTGTAACATGACTATGAGAAACCAGCACTGTTTTATCGCCCATAAGGTTGACAAATGCAAAACAGTAAAAAAGTGTCTTGACTGTGAAAAATTGATTAACTTAAAAGAGAGATCAGGACCTCACAGATGCGGGGAAGTTTTTTGTAAACCGTGCAATTCATTCAAAGATCCCAATCATAAATGCTACATGCAACCCAATGAAGGAAAACCTAAAACTAAAGACTACCTTTTCATTTTCTTTGACTTGGAGACTCGCCAAGACGAGTCTCTTCCCTCTGACCCTGAACAAAAAGTACATCAAGTTAACCTGTGCGTGTCACAACAATTTTGATTTAATTGTATTGATGGTAAATTTTGTATGACATGTATAAACCGTACAAGAGTCTTCAACTCTGACCCGGTTCACCAATTCATGGAGTATGTGATGCAAGTTCGTAAACAGTTCAAGAATGTCTGTGTAATTGCCCACAACGGGCAGGGCTTTGATTTTCAATTTTTACTAAAACATATAATGGAAGAAACAAAATTCACGCCTGAGCTGGTAATGAGGGGAATTAAAATTATTTTGATGGAAATGAACAATGTCAGATTCATTGACTCCCTAAGCTATTTCCCCATGGCCCTCTCTGCGCTCCCTAAAGCCTTCGACCTGCCTCCCGAGAAAAAGAAGGGCTACTTCCCACATCTTTTCAACACTCTGGCAAACCAACATTATGTAGGCCCTATGCCCGACAAAAAATACTACTGCCCCGAGTCGATGTTTGAGAAACCACACAAGGCATTTGAGATTTGGTACGAGGAACAAGTAGCGAGTAACTATATTTTTGATTTTCAAAAAGAAATCCTGGAGTACTGTATTTCGGACGTAGAAATCCTAGCTCAGTCCTGTCTTAAATTCAGAAGTATTTTCTTGAAAGAATGTAACGTTGATCCTTTCCTCGAGGCCGTAACTATTGCCAGTGCCTGTAACCTGGCCTTCCGCCGCAATTTTCTAAAACCAGACACAATTGGCTTGATTCCTAAAAACGGGTACAGACTGACTGACAACCAATCTACAACGGCCCTTCAATGGCTAAGCTGGGAAGAGGAGGAACGGGGAGTGAGGATTGAGCACGCTGGCCGGGGTAAAGAAGTTAAAATTAAAGGAATGAAAGTAGACGGGTTTGATGGTGAGCGAATTTATGAGTTCCACGGGTGTTATTGGCACGGGTGTCCAAAATGCTTTCCTTGCAATCGAGAGGCTCCTCTGAAGGAGGATCCCTCAGATTCACTTAATTTAAGATATGAAAGAACTTTGAAAAATATGTTAAAAATCAGTGATTACGAAGTTGCAGTAATGTGGGAGTGTGAGTTCCGTAAATTAAAGAAAGAAAAAACCTTAAACACTTGGACAGCCTGCCGATCCTCAACAACCTTCCCCTTGACCCTAGACAAGCGTTCTTTGGAGGCAGAACGGGCAATGCAAAAACGTATTATAAATGTGAAGGGGGAGAAACAATTCAATATGTAGATGTCTGTTCTCTCTATCCATATGTAAATAAATATGGGAAATATCCTTTGGGTCACCCCACAATCTATGTGGGAGATAGGGAGTGCAGGCAGAGAGGACTAAATGTAGATGGTTTGTTGAAATGTAAAATTCTGCCACCTCGGGATCTCTACCACCCGGTTCTCCCAACAAAAATGAATAATAAATTGATGTTTGTTTTATGTAAAACTTGCGGGGAAATTCAAAATCAGGGGGATTGTGAACATGAGAGCAGCAAAAGGGCGTTAGTTGGGACATGGACTATGGATGAAATCAGAAAAGCTGTAGATAAAGGATACGTTGTGCTTGATATGTATGAGTTGTGGGAGTATGAGGTAGCCACTTATGAAAAAGGGGGACTTTTACAGACTTTATTAATAAATTCTTGAAAATAAAGCAGGAAGCCTCAGGCTATCCTAGCTGGTGTAAGACAGAAGAGGATAAAGATAAATACATTTCAGACTATTTTCAACATGAGGGTATTAAATTGGACAAAGACAGAATCGTTAAGAACGGGGGTTTGAGACAATTGGCAAAATTAATGTTGAATTCATTCTGGGGAAAATTCGGACAGAGGGAGAACCAAACTAAAGCAACAATTGTAAGGGAATCTAAAGTATTGTTTAACATGTTAATAAGTCCAGAAGTACAAGTCAATAGGATCCAGCTTGTTAACGAAGAGGTTGTTGTTGTAAACTGGGAATATATTGAGGAAGTTGGGGAACCTTTGAGAAACGTAAATGTTGTAATTGCGGCCTACACTACAGCTCATGCGAGACTTAAACTGTATGAACATTTGGAGGCTTTGGGTGGGCAAGTCTTGTATTATGATACAGATAGTTGTATTTATTTATACCGGGGAGGGTTGTACAGGGTCCCTACGGGAGATTACCTCGGGGAAATGACCGATGAATTGGCAAGCGAGTACGGGCCCGGCTCTTATATTGTTGAATTCGTTTCTGGGGGGCCTAAAACTTATGCATACCTTGTCTGGTCAACCAACAAACAAAAAATAGAATCTGTGTGTAAAATAAAAGGCCTCACCCTCAACCTAAAAACCTCCGAAACATTAAATTTTGAGCAATTGAAAAAGATGGTCCTTAGTGAAGCTGCTGAAATTTTAGAAATTGAAGAAAACAGAATCAGGAGGACTAAAGACAGAGATATTGTAACAGTAAGTGAAATTAAAAAGTTTAAAATCACAGGACCTAAAAGGAGGCTCGAGGGTGAGTACGACACCTTACCATTTGGCTATAAAAAGATACAAAGACTCGAGTAACCCGACAGGAATTACGGGAGGAGCGATTCGCTCCCTGCACTGCTCTTTGCGTAACATAACCTTACTTTCGATTTATTTGTTTAAAATGTCTCATATAACCGCCTATATATTTAATGATCCGCCCGTATAGTGCTGTACAGTATCAGTAAATATTGATGAGGAAGTTAAGTGTAGTGATTTAAATATACTCTCTGAACTGCACTGAGTTGACTTTCCCCTTAGTAATATATTGTAAGTAATAACAATGAATTGTAATATATATTGAATAAAGCTAAAGAGGTTATGAGGAGTTATGGTAATCACTTTGAATTTGCCCATAACAACATCCTCACCTCTGTAAATATAGTTGAGCATGTATTGAATAATACAAAACAAATCCCCACTGTATGAGTGTGTGTGCATGAAGGTCTCTGGCGTGGGTGACGAAAAGCCCCGTAAACCTGAATGAAGGTCCCTGGCGTGGGTGACGAAAAGCCCCGTAAACCTGAATGAAGGTCACTGGCGCGGGTGACGAAAAGCTCCGTAAACCTGAATGTGCGATGAAGGGCTTAGTAGATTGAGGCGCCGGGCTAACACCCCGGCTACTCCTTCGAACAACCCGGTGTGAATGAAGGACCTTGTACATTGAGGTGCCTGGCTAACACCCAGGCTACTCCTTGGAACGGTCCGGTGGGTGAAACAAAAAAAATAAAAATAAAAATACAAAAAAAAGTATAAAAGTTAAAATAAAAAACGGGGGAGACAGCTAGTTTATTTTTGGAAGGTCTCCACGGGCCATGGCAGTGGAGGGGCCATGGTTTGTCTTTAAAAAAAATCTCTATCCTTTGTTTGCTCAAAGGGAGAGGACATTAGTCTGTACTGGGCATCAACCAGGTAATCTGGATTGACTCACGCACGGAATAATGTTTAACCTGGGTGCACATGCACGGATGGTCTCAAACCCCATCCAAGCAAACAGACACTTACAGGGGGTTTATTACGGTGTGCAAGGGTTCCTAGACTTCTGAATCAAATAGTAATCAAAAGTGACAGTCATTTTAGGTCATATAAAAATTTAATATGTTACTATAATTCATTGGTAATAAGCGGTAAAGGTTTATCTAAGTACTTTAGTTAAGAACAATATAGAATAGTTTACACGGGGTTTGGGAAATGGTTTGGTGTTAAAGTAATTTTTGTTAAATTATGTTGACTTTTACCTGTTTTTTAGGAGCAGTTGGGTTCGTCAAGCTTTACCTAATTTTTAGCCGTTATTTAGGGACATGTCTCTGAATTTTTATTATATAATTAGTACATTAACTGGGTATAAGTCCTGAGCTTGTAGAGGCTAGTATGTGGGAGTTGGAAAGCCTAAGTTGTAACTTCTATTTTGTATGTTAAATTAAGTGAATAAATTCCTGGCTCTTTGATTTAAACCGTTTGGAATTGGCAATACAAAGGGTGCGGGGTAGGGAAGGGGGTCAGCCGCCAGACCCCTCTTCGCTAAAATGGCTCTCAGGCTAATTTACAGAGCCTTAGCCGTTACGATGTATAATCAAAAGCAGTTATTGTTCAGATATGTTTACATTTTACCTGTTATCTATGAGTATTTTTCCAGTTGGGTTCATATTTACAACCCGTCTACAAGTCGGAATATATTATTTAAGTGGGTTCTGGCTTCATGTGTGGAGATTATTTTTTTGCTTTTTAGTATTGTTAGTGTATGTAATTTAAGACGTTGAAGAATACTTGTAATACCATGCTTATAAAAGCAGGATTCTTTCAATTTCGATTACTTTGGGAAACTTTCTATGCGTTTAATTGTTTAGAAACCTCAAGATACTAAAAACAGTAATTTAAAGGAGAGAAGAGGCTTATAAACACAGACAAAAAAAGCTATAACCCTATTCCAAGGGAAGCGAAACGCTCCCTTTTGATAACATTACACCGGAAGTTGTAGGTCCAATCTGGACCCACTTTGAACTGATTCTAAGTGTTAGACACAGCTAAATGCCGGGTCCAACGTGTTTGAATTAAATTAACGTTCCGAGAAAGAGACAGATGACAGTAGGGTACTTTTGTAAAGTTAAAAAGGTACAGAGATTACACACTTTAGAGGTCAGATGTGACTTTTTGTTGTAGTTAGTTGCTTGTTAAACTCTGTTACGATATAACATCAACAACGCGCGCGCGATGTCCAAAATTGGCATCGACAAACCTAACTTAAACCTGCATCTATAAACCTCACTAAGACTGACGATGTTTCATATTTCCATGCACAAACCTAACTTAACAGAGCATAACATAACCTAACGATGAGACACGGCTGATCAAGTTTCTTAGATTATCTGCATAATTATTGCCTTTATAAATAATGCATTTTATGCTTTGTCTGTTGATATGTACTCTTGTCCATGTTGTGTCTCCTCGATAATTTTAGTTGTTCTGGTATTGGTTACAATATTTCGACTTGTGAATGTAAACTGCAGGTATTTAAGGCAAAGTATGTATCGTGGTGGATAGCTGGTATATATCGTAACGGAATTCTTTCAAGCAACTAACTGAAGTCTTTAATTTCTACAGCTTTAACTTTTGCAAACGGGACTAACACTGTTTTTAAATTCACTAACCCTCCCAAGGGTGTCTCTGAGTTTGATTGGATTCGTAAGGGTCTTAATCAAATTGTTGAAAAAGCTAAAGCCGACGCTGTACCCACTGATTATCTCGGGTTTAAAATGCAATTGGTAAATTTAAAAAGTGCAGAACCAGGGTACGTAGATTTTAGACCGGTCTCTGAAGTTAGCGGTGATGTCCTTTGGAAAGTTTTCGGGGGTATTCTTCAATCCAACGCTGAATCCATTAAATCCACCGACACGTTTAAAGTAGATGTAGCTTGGATTAACGTACCAGTAGGTAAGGGGAGAGTACATCCAGAGATGTACAACACGTTTGACGAGGAATGTTATGCTAGGAAGGGTATTGTAGTAATTAATAATAAAGACAATTTATGCCCGGCTAGAGCGTTGGTAGTAGGTAAAGCACTTGCAAAAAATTATCCTCAGTATAAAGCAATACGTCAGGATAAAGGTAAAAGACAAACTTTCAGAGCCAATAAGCTCATAGCAAAAGCCCGTGTAGAAATGCCGGAGGAAGGTGCCGGTATCCCTGAGCTTGAAAAATTCCAGTCCCATCTTAAAAAATACAAAATTACCGTCTACAACTACGATAAAAAGGCCGAGATGTTTACTTTGAAGGAGGTAATGAAGACGCTAGATTCAAAATTAACTTGCTCTTTCATAACGGTCATTATAATGTAATTACAAACTTAACTGCTGCTTTCGTATGCCGTTATTTCTGTAAAGCCTGCCACATCCCTTTTGACCACAAAGCAGATCATCGATGCTCAAACAGATGCACCTCCTGCCATACCATCTCCCCACCCTGTAAACTAGAACACGGAGGCATCACATGTCGTTTTTGCAACCGTTTCTTCAAAAACGAGCGGTGTTAAATAGCCTATCAGGGGCAAGTTTGTAAAACTTTAAAACTTTGCCGTGACAGTAAGAAAATGATTCATCCAAAAAAAACGTAAGAAAGCTCATGTATGCGGAGAAGTTTATTGTAAACCCTGTGATGCGTTCAAGGACCCAGCGCATCAGTGTTTCATAAGGGTAGATAGGAGAACACCAAAAGACCGATACTTTCTTTTCATATTTTTTTCCTTGGAGACTCGACAGGACGAGTCGCTTCCCTCAGACCCTGATAAAAAGTTCATAAAGGTAACTTGTGCGTTTCTCAACAGTACTGCTTTAAATGTATTAATGAGGGTGAGTGTGAAACTTCCAAGTTGTATTCTCCCTGATTACACTGGAGTTAAAGATATTTTACACATACCTTTTAAAAAAAGTTGTCCAGCCAGCCAGTGCAGGAGTTCAAATGGCAAACGTGGCAATAAAACCACACACACATACTATCTGCACGTTACTCAACCTAGAGGCAATGGAGGAGAAAATAATGATACATGATGTGCATGTGATGCGTCACCTGCACACCATGTATCGGATGACAAACATTAAGCATCCGTAAGGGTGCATGAAAATTTGAGAATACCACAAAATCTGTGCAAGCCGGCTCCATAACTGATATTGATGTGAGAAGTACAGAGCGTGTGACCCCATCCTCATGATAACATCAAGGGAGGGACTTGGAAACGTTTGACCAGGGGAATTTAAAATATTTAGGTAAGGTTAAATGTTTCCCCGGTGGACAGTTTTAGCGGACTCGGTGACAGACGTTTGGCAAGGAACTTTAAGAAGTTACGGTCATGTTAAATGTAACCCTGGTAGACACAATCGACCGAGAGATTACACCGTAAAACCGCAGGACGACCCCGTCGTTTCACCGGACTTGGATACAAATGACCAAGGAATAACACCGTCAAAGGGAAATTAAAACCCTCCCCTCCCTCCCCCTCTTCTCCCCCACCCCTCCCCCGCCCTTCCCCTCCCACTCCCCCTCCACCTCCCCCTCCCCCTTCCCGCCTGGCCTCTCATACCACTTTACCTAACCTACATTAGGACCGTATTGCCAACCTGTTTTTTTTTCTTTGTAGCGCTGCCAACCTATTTTTTTCTTGCAATACTAGGTCACGCTAAATTATATTGATTGTTATATGTATATATTTATTACGTCACGCTACTTTCATTTGCTGCGCTTGGCCCCCTCACACTGCTTGCTGCTCTGGTTTCAGGGGAAACAAAAATAAAACTACCGAGCAGAAAACACTCCATAATTGCTGTCCTTATAAAGAACGAATTTCACCGCTTGTTGCCTTCTTAGATTTACTCTTGTTCATGGTTTTTTTAATGTGGTCAACTCCTCGTTAAATTTAGTTTTGGTGTTGATAAAATCTTTTTACTTGTGAATGCAGACTGCAGGTATTCAAGACAGAGTATATATTCTGGTTGTTGGTATATCGTAACAGAGTTTAACAAGCAACTAACTACAACAAAAAGTCACATCTGACCTCTAAAGTGTGTAATCTCTGTACCTTTTTAACTTTACAAAAGTACCCTACTGTCATCTGTCTCTTTCTCGGAACGTTAATTTAATTCAAACACGTTGGACCCGGCATTTAGCTGTGTCTAACACTTAGAATCAGTTCAAAGTGGGTCCAGATTGGACCTACAACTTCCGGTGTAATGTTATCAAAAGGGAGCGTTTCGCTTCCCTTGGAATAGGGTTATAGCTTTTTTTGTCTGTGTTTATAAGCCTCTTCTCTCCTTTAAATTACTGATTTTAGTATCTTGAGGTTTCTAAACAATTAAACGCATAGAAAGTTTCCCAAAGTAATCGAAATTGAAAGAATCCTGCTTTTATAAGCATGGTATTACAAGTATTCTTCAACGTCTTAAATTACATACACTAACAATATTAAAAAGCAAAAAAATAATCTCCACACATGAAGCCAGAACCCACTTAAATAATATATTCCGACTTGTAGACGGGTTGTAAATATGAACCCAACTGGAAAAATACTCATAGATAACAGGTAAAATGTAAACATATCTGAACAATAACTGCTTTTGATTATACATCGTAACGGCTAAGGCTCTGTAAATTAGCCTGAGAGCCATTTTAGCGAAGAGGGGTCTGGCGGCTGACCCCCTTCCCTACCCCGCACCCTTTGTATTGCCAATTCCAAACGGTTTAAATCAAAGAGCCAGGAATTTATTCACTTAATTTAACATACAAAATATAAGTTACAACTTAGGCTTTCCAACTCCCACATACTAGCCTCTACAAGCTCAGGACTTATACCCAGTTAATGTACTAATTATATAATAAAAAGGCAGAGACATGTCCCTAAATAACGGCTAAAAATTAGGTAAAGCTTGACGAACCCAACTGCTCCTAAAAAACAGGTAAAAGTCAACATAATTTAACAAAAATTACTTTAACACCAAACCATTTCCCAAACCCCGTGTAAACTATTCTATATTGTTCTTAACTAAAGTACTTAGATAAACCTTTACCGCTTATTACCAATGAATTATAGTAACATATTAAATTTTTATATGACCTAAAATGACTGTCACTTTTTATTAATATTTGATTCAGAAGTCTAGGAACCCTTGCACACCGTAATAAACCCCCTGTAAGTGTCTGTTTGCTTGGATGGGGTTTGAGACCATCCGTGCATGTGCACCCAGGTTAAACATTATTCCGTGCGTGAGTCAATCCAGATTACCTGGTTGATGCCCAGTACAGACTAATGTCCTCTCCCTTTGAGCAAACAAAGGATAGAGATTTTTTTTAAAGACAAACCATGGCCCCTCCACCGCCATGGCCCGTGGAGACCTTCCAAAAATAAACTAGCTGTCTCCCCCGTTTTTTTTATTTTAACTTTTATACTTTTTTTTGTATTTTTATTTTTATTTTTTTTGTTTCACCCACCGGACCGTTCCAAGGAGTAGCCTGGGTGTTAGCCAGGCACCTCAATGTACAAGGTCCTTCATTCACACCGGGTTGTTCGAAGGAGTAGCCGGGGTGTTAGCCCGGCGCCTCAATCTACTAAGCCCTTCATCGCACATTCAGGTTTACGGGGCTTTTCGTAACCCGCACCAGTGACCTTCATTCAAGTTTACTGGGCTTTTCGTCACCCACGCCAGGGACCTTCATTCAGGTTTACGGGGCTTTTCGTCACCCACGCCAGAGACCTTCATGCACACACACTCATACAGTGGGGATTTGTTTTGCATTATTCAATACATGCTCAACTATATTTACAGAGGTGAGGATGTTGTTATGGGCAAATTCAAAGTGATTACCATAACTCCTCATAACCTCTTTAGCTTTATTCAATATATATTACAATTCATTGTTATTACTTACAATATATTACTAAGGGGAAAGTCAACTCAGTGCAGTTCAGAGAGTATATTTAAATCACTACACTTAACTTCCTCATCAATATTTACTGATACTGTACAGCACTATACGGGCGGATCATTAAATATATAGGCGGTTATATGAGACATTTTAAACAAATAAATCGAAAGTAAGGTTATGTTACGCAAAGAGCAGTGCAGGGAGCGAATCGCTCCTCCCGTAATTCCTGTCGGGTTACTCGAGTTTTTGTATCTTTTTATAGCCAAATGGTAAGGTGTCGTACTCACCCTCGAGCCTCCTTTTAGGTCCTGTGATTTTAAACTTTTTAATTTCACTTACTGTTACAATATCTCTGTCTTTAGTCCTCCTGATTCTGTTTTCTTCAATTTCTAAAATTTCAGCAGCTTCACTAAGGACCATCTTTTTCAATTGCTCAAAATTTAATGTTTCGGAGGTTTTTAGGTTGAGGGTGAGGCCTTTTATTTTACACACAGATTCTATTTTTTGTTTGTTGGTTGACCAGACAAGGTATGCATAAGTTTTAGGCCCCCCAGAAACGAATTCAACAATATAAGAGCCGGGCCCGTACTCGCTTGCCAATTCATCGGTCATTTCCCCGAGGTAATCTCCCGTAGGGACCCTGTACAACCCTCCCCGGTATAAATAAATACAACTATCTGTATCATAATACAAGACTTGCCCACCCAAAGCCTCCAAATGTTCATACAGTTTAAGTCTCGCATGAGCTGTAGTGTAGGCCGCAATTACAACATTTACGTTTCTCAAAGGTTCCCCAACTTCCTCAATATATTCCCAGTTTACAACAACAACCTCTTCGTTAACAAGCTGGATCCTATTGACTTGTACTTCTGGACTTATTAACATGTTAAACAATACTTTAGATTCCCTTACAATTGTTGCTTTAGTTTGGTTCTCCCTCTGTCCGAATTTTCCCCAGAATGAATTCAACATTAATTTTGCCAATTGTCTCAAACCCCCGTTCTTAACGATTCTGTCTTTGTCCAATTTAATACCCTCATGTTGAAAATAGTCTGAAATGTATTTATCTTTATCCTCTTCTGTCTTACACCAGCTAGGATAGCCTGAGGCTTCCTGCTTCATTTTCAAGAATTTATTAATAAAGTCTGTAAAAAGTCCCCCTTTTTCATAAGTGGCTACCTCATACTCCCACAACTCATACATATCAAGCACAACGTATCCTTTCTCTACAGCTTTTCTGATTTCATCCATAGTCCATGTCCCAACTAACGCCCTTTCGCTGCTCTCATGTTCACAATCCCCCTGATTTTGAATTTCCCCGCAAGTTTTACATAAAACAAACATCAATTTATTAATCATTTTTGTTGGGAGAACCGGGTGGTAGAGATCCCGAGGTGGCAGAATTTTACATTTCAACAAACCATCTACATTTAGTCCTCTCTGCCTGCACTCCCTATCTCCCACATAGATTGTGGGGTGACCCAAAGGATATTTCCCATATTTATTTACATATGGATAGAGAGAACAGACATCTACATATTGAATTGTTTCTCCCCCTTCACATTTATAATACGTTTTTGCATTGCCCGTTCTGCCTCCAAAGAACGCTTGTCTAGGGTCAAGGGGAAGGTTGTTGAGGATCGGCAGGCTGTCCAAGTGTTTAAGGTTTTTTTCTTTCTTTAATTTACGGAACTTACACTCCCACATTACTGCAACTTCGTAATCACTGATTTTTAACATATTTTTCAAAGTTCTTTCATATCTTAAATTAAGTGAATCTGAGGGATCCTCCTTCAGAGGAGCCTCTCGATTGCAAGGGAAGCATTTTGGACACCCGTGCCAATAACACCCGTGGAACTCATAAATTCGCTCACCATCAAACCCGTCTACTTTCATTCCTTTAATTTTAACTTCTTTACCCCGGCCAGCGTGCTCAATCCTCACTCCCCGTTCCTCCTCTTCCCAGCTTAGCCATTGAAGGGCCGTTGTAGATTGGTTGTCAGTCAGTCTGTACCCGTTTTTAGGAATCAAGCCAATTGTGTCTGGTTTTAGAAAATTGCGGCGGAAGGCCAGGTTACAGGTACTGGCAATAGTTACGGCCTCGAGGAAAGGATCAACGTTACATTCTTTCAAGAAATACTTCTGAATTTAAGACAGGACTGAGCTAGGATTTCTACGTCCGAAATACAGTACTCCAGGATTTCTTTTTGAAAATCAAAAATATAGTTACTCGCTACTTGTTCCTCGTACCAAATCTCAAATGCCTTGTGTGGTTTCTCAAACATCGACTCGGGGCAGTAGTATTTTTTGTCGGGCATAGGGCCTACATAATGTTGGTTTGCCAGAGTGTTGAAAATATGCGGGAAGTAGCCCTTCTTTTTCTCGGGAGGCAGGTCGAAGGCTTTAGGGAGCGCAGAGAGGGCCATGGGGAAATAGCTTAGGGAGTCAATGAATCTGACATTGTCCATTTCCATCAAAATAATTTTAGTTCCCCTCATTACCAGCTCAGGCGTGAATTTTGTTTCTTCCATTATATGTTTTAGTAAAAATTGAAAATCAAAGCCCTGCCCGTTGTGGGCAATTACACAGACATTCTTGAACTGTTTACGAACTTGCATCACATACTCCATGAATTGGTGAACCGGGTCAGAGTTGAAGACTCTTGTACGGTTTATACATGTCATACAAAATTTACTATCGATACAATTAAAGCAAAATTGTTGTGACACGCACAGGTTAACTTGATGTACTTTTTGTTCAGGGTCAGAGGGAAGAGACTCGTCTTGGCGAGTCTCCAAGTCAAAGAAAATGAAAAGGTAGTCTTTAGTTTTAGGTTTTCCTTCATTGGGTTGCATGTAGCATTTATGATTGGGATCTTTGAATGCATTGCAGGGTTTACAAAAAACTTCCCCGCATCTGTGAGGTCCTGATCTCTCTTTTAAGTTAATCAATTTTTCACAGTCAAGACACTTTTTTACTGTTTTGCATTTGTCAACCTTATGGGCGATAAAACAGTGCTGGTTTCTCATAGTCATGTTACAGTCCGGGCAAACTATTCCCCCATGCTCCTCTTTACAGGGAGGCGAGATGGTTTGGCATTGAGGGCAGATGTTTGAGCATCTGTGCCTAGCTTTGTGTTCGAAAGGGACATGGCAAGCTTCGCAAAAATAGTTACAGGCGAAAGCCGCGGTCAGACTGCTGATTACGTTATAGTGCCGATTGTGAAACAGAAGGTTTATTGTAAATTTAGGATTTTCAACCCGACCCTCAAAGTAAACATCACGGCCTTTTTTGTCATAGTTGTAGACTGTGATTTTGTAATCTTGTAGCAAATCCTGAAACTTTTCCAATTCGGGGATACCGGCGCCTTCCTCTGAGATCTCTACCCTAGCCCGCTGAACAAGTTCCCTGGCCCTGAAAGTTTGTCTTTTACCCTTGTCCTGACGTATTGCCTTATACTGAGGGTCTTTAGTCACGTTTGCTATGGCCACCACCAAAGCCCGAGGGAGACACAAATTATCTTTGTTATTAATTACAACTATTCCCCGTCTAGCTTTACACTCTTCATCAAACGTATTATACAAGCCAGGCCTTACTTTTCCAGGACGACCAGAACCTACAGGGAGATTAACTCGGGTACATTCAACTTGAAACGTGTCAGTGGACTTGATGGATTCTGAATTTGACTGAACAATACCCCCGAAAATTTGCCAAAGAATGTCTTCATTTACTTCGTTCGCGGGCCGGAAAGCTACAAAACCAGGTTCTTTACTTTTTAAGTTTAAACTATGCAAGGTGAAACCAAGCTGATCATTTTCATGGGCCCGCTCTTTCATTTCATTAACAATTTTGGCAAAACCTTGTCGTAGCCAATCAATTTCGGTAGTTTCAGGAGGAGGATTAGAAAATTTGAAAATTGTTCTTGTTCCGTAAAGTCTAAAGTGTTTTACATAAGTATCGTCTGAACTGAGTATCTCGACAGGATTTACAGCCATTTTGGAAGGATTACTATAGAACAAAGTAAGGTTATGTTACACAGAATACAATAATACAAATCAAAAGTAAGGTTATGTTACACAGAATACAATAATACAAATAAAAAGTGAGGTTATGTTACACAGAATACAATAATACAAATTAAAAAGTGAGGTTATTTTACTCAAAATTATTATAATACAAATCAAAAGTAAGGTTATGTTACACGTAAGATAGGGTCAGCAAACGCTCAAGTTTATCTTTGCAAGACGCAGCTAACGGAGCAACACAGGGACACGTCTGATCGCAATGAAAGCTGAGAGCAAAGTGAGAGGAAAATAGCGGTAATTGGGGGTGGTGGGGAGGTGGCTGATGCAATAGTGTTGTTTGTTGCGGGTGTCTGGTCCAATCAGAGAGCAGGACGCCTAATTACAACCAATGGGGTGCGAGCTTATTCCGGCCAATCACATAGCAGTATTTTAACAGGTTACAACGAGTTTGCTGACAGAGACTTGTTGCGGATGTTGTAGTTAGATAGTGGCTAACCTTGGGTTTTCCCTGTTACAGTTGACGGAGGAAGGCTGTGGCTGGCGGGACCTGAGGAGAGGGGGAGGGGAGCAGAAGAAGAAGGAGAAGAAGAGGATGCCGGGAGACAGGAGTGGGAGTCTGGCGACAGACCATGATAAATGTATATACTAGTTAGTGTTATATATGTATAATAAATTAATTTAGCTGTAAACATATTCTTTTTATTACTTACCTTGGTAATATGCACCGTTGTTAGCCCCGCTGACCTTCGCACCGCTGTGGATTGCTGCCCTTTCATTTCTTTCGGATACTTACCTGCAGTACACGGTTTGAGTGGTTTTAAATCGTAGCGGAGGTTAACAAGTATTTACATACCAAGTTTCAATAAAATCGGCCCGGCTCTTATTAACATATTGATTTTTAAAGTATGACTCCTTCAATTATTTTGATACTTTCTCGCAGTACAGAAATTAGGTTTTTGTAATATGTAGCGGAGGTTAACAAGTACCTATATACCAAGTTTCAATTATATCGGCCAAGCCGTTCTTGAGATATTGATTTTTAAAGTATGACTCCTTCAATTATTTTGATACTTTCCCGCAGTACAGAGTTTAGGTTTTTGTAAGATGTAAAGGATGTTAACAGGTACATACATGCCAAGTTTCATTAGAATCGGCCAAGCCGTTCTTGAGATATTTAATTTTGAAAATTTGCCCCTTCATTTTTTGAGATGCAACCCGCAACATTTTGGTTAAGACTTTTCATATGGGTAGATACCCCCCTGGAGTGCCTACACTACGTAGGAGGCAGTTTTCCGGGGTCAAAATGACCCTAGGACTTACCGTTTTCGAGATATAAGCGGTTTTTAGTTTTTTGGCAACACTTTCTTGCGATATATACATGTAATAGTTATATATTTTGGGTTAGCGGCACTTTCTGGTATATATACATGTAATGGTTTTATATAATGGTTTGGCGGTACTTGCTTGCGAGGTATAGATTGCCATAGGATGGTAACACATCGTAGCGTGACTAATATATACATATAATAATTTTAGATATTTTGACATAATACATATATATATACATATTATAATTTTCTTAACTGATTTAGGTTTTGTAGGTAGCGTTTAGAGTGGCAACACTGATTAGATAGTTAGCCACGGAAGGCTAGCCAAAGAAGGAAGTGAGGTTAGATTACAGGCGGCGCGGGCCTTCGCGCCACTGAGCGAAAAGTGAGGTTATGTTTGACGCGTTATATGGTACATGTAAATATATATGATTATACATTGTAGCGTTATATATGGTACATATAATTATATATGGTACATATAATTATGTATGGTACATTAGCTCTGCTAAGTTGGTAACACTTTGGAGGGAAGAAAAGTGAGGTTAGGTTTGGCGCCAATTTTTTTTGGCGCGCAAATTTGGCGGGAACGCCACCATGGGCGCCGCCATCTTGAATCACGTGACCGGCTCTCGACCAATCAGAAGCCAGATTTTAAGCCCATAAGACCCCATGTTGGGGCCCAATCACTGCCAATCCTACTTTCAGCTGTAAGTACAGTCCGTCTAAAGTTGTCATTTTGGCTTTTTTGACTGAGGTTGCATGGCTTTACTTGCACGGTGTGATGTATTTTTTTATTTTGATATGGCTTTGTTTGGTGATATAAACAATAGATATCATACAATAGGTCTTTTTTGCTTTTAAACTTATTATGATCTATATGTACTCATAAAATCCAAATGCCACTCGCTCACTTTACACGGAATCTCTATAACTATGGGTTCTACGATGTTGAAATTTGGCATGTACGTTCCTCTTTGGTCATAGGTGCCCACTAAGAAACGGGTTTGCAAAATTCCTTCTGGGCTCCGTCCCAGTGGCTTTCCAATTTTTAATGTTATTATCATGGACAATGGTTAATAATTCAGATCAAATCTTCAGCAGATGTGGATCTAAACAGCTGCTCTTTTTAAAGCATTTCGGGAAAAGTGGTAATAAAAAACCATTGCTTGAAATATTATTTTAGAGTTGTGGTGAGTGAGTAATAAATTCAGTTCCCTAATTTTCATAAGTTCTTAACAAGAAATTATTAATTTTTTCTGTAGTTTCATGTATATATAGGCCTATATAAATAATGTAGGTAGGCTATGACCTTTACATTATTGTTGATGGTCTGTGTTATTCTTAATATATGTTAAGCATTTCTATTCTCAGGCTTTTTCGTGCATTATTACTATAGGCATTTTAAATAGTAAATGCACTTGATTTTTGCCTTGATTATAACCTTAACTCTTCTATTTCAGAAAATGTGGGTTATCGCAAATTTTTTGAATGAAAATAGCGTTGAGGTAGTACCTAGTATATGGATGGAAGAGGATGGATGTTATTGGCCGACCCTTCCAAGAGACCAGATGAAGACAGCTATCGACAAAGAAATAGTGCCCGATGGGAGTGACATATGGTCAAAGTACAATGCAAGAATAATTGGAAAGCCGTTTGGTGAGTATTCCTGATACTATTGAACTATACAGTGTGTAAAGTTATTTTCGCTTATTCGCAAAAGGTAAATAAACTTCGAGCTGACTGGTCCACCAGTTATATACTCGCTTAGCCTGAGAGAGAGACTCTAGGATTGAATATTGAGCAAACACAGATAAAAGATATATACACTGTTTAATTGCACACTTTAAAATCTGAATACATGCTTATAATATAATGGATGCACAGAAAAGCTAAATAAAGTTCATATACATTACATACAATAGACAAAATATATCATTCCTCCAGCACGTAATTAACTAATAAAGTGGACCCTCATAAAACAAATCTTCAAGTCTAAAATATAAATCTAATTTATCATGTCCCCACAAAATCTACTCTACTATAATATGACACACAAAACACACACAAAAGACAACCCTTCTACTATGGAATATCCTATAACAAGGACTTGGGTCCACACTCTTTCTCAAAATAGAGTCCTTACACAAATGTAATTATTTAAACATTCCCAAAATCAAAATTAAATACAACACTTATTTATCAAAATTCCTTAATTATATTTACATTGGGCCCTAAACCTATTATTCTTGGATTACTTCACGTTTTTAACACTTATTTTCCCTTACAGTCTATTAAGACTCTTTACTTAACTCTTTCCTTCATTTCAGGCAAACCTTAATTGATTACCACAATAAATTTGATTATGTGTTATTACTCAAAAGGAGCTTGTACTGTTATTTTAGCTTTTATTAACTTTGATTAAATTTTCGGGAAATGGAGCCTAACTTTCTGTGCACAAGTCTGACGATGTTCCACATACCGTAAGTCCCAAAGTGGTCCTGCCCCAAGAGGTTCTCTGCCCTGGCTGCGGTGTTGCCCTCTGGGGTTGTCCAGGAGCCGCTGTCTGCCGGGCTCGCTGTTGGGGGTGGCCCTCACCTCTTCGCACGAGTCCGCGGTGTCCTAGTCCGGGGTAGTCCCGGGGCCCTCGCTCGACCGAAGTTCGGGGTCACTCGTCCCGCAGGGGTGGCTCCGCTCGAATGTCTCGGGAGGTCTTTGTCGGTGGTCTTCCGTCAACTTCCCGTCCTGGACTCTCTCGGCTGGGATGGTGACTAGTGATGAGGAATCTGTGCTCGTCTGAAGTGTGAAACTTGGTGACAGTCGTTGTGGAACTCTAAGGGCGGCTTAATACTCGTCCCCCAGATGTCCCTGCTCCTTTCCTAACTCTCCCAAGAATGACTTCCTTCCTCGTCTTCCTTCTTCCCTCCTTTTCAGTTCCCTCTCTCTGTTCATATTTTTCCCCCAGATTATGTCCATCCCATAATCTATTAACCAATCGGGGTGACGATTAGCCACGCCTCTACTATTTGATTGGCTGATCAACTGTCAGCGGAAATACGCCATTTTTGAATGCTGATACTGCCAGTTGGTAAGTTCTTTGATTTCTAGGCATGCAACTTTCCCACAAAGTGTTTATCCTTCTATTCGATACGTTGTGTTATTGTTTCCCATAGTATATTTGAAACTTTTGCTAGTGCAAGCTCCGTTCTCAGGCTCCCTCGTGTTTCCCACGTGTGTTCAGCCACGTGCGGTTCTGTATAAATTACTAGTCCCGCAAATCAATTTTTAATTATATACATATTTTTTTATATAAGGTTTACAAGTGGGACTAGGAAAATTCAAACTTCTTCAGTTCAAAATCATCCCTTATTTGAATGTTATTGTTGCGTAGGCTATACATTATGTATTAAACATATTTTTAATTGGCATTTTTTAATATAGTAGACTTCTAAGCTAACCGATTTGACACTTTTTGAATGCCAACTCATCCAACATATAAATTAATACTTAACTAAAATAAGTTCATTCAAGTATTCAATTCTATTAAAACCACTTGATTTTGAGTGACTTAAGATTAAATATAAAATTAAATGCTCCCTCCACAGCAAACCTGCGCACTCAGCTAATTTATAGGCCTAATGCATTTATATGTCTCTCACTACCACATAAAGCCACATACCAAGTTTAATAAAAATGCATTTATAAATAAGTGAGATATAGCATTTTATATATTCTCCATAAGAATAAGATTAATACCTAAGTATGCAGGTTTGCTGCATCAAGAAAGATAAAATTATGTTTTTGTGCAATTATCAATATAACTTAACCAGGTGAAGCTACAGACCAAGTTTTATTAATATATGTTCATAATTAAGGGAGATATAAAACTTTACTTATTCTCCATAAGAATAACATTAAGGCTGAGTATGCAGGTCTGCTGCTACGGGGAAAATCAACAAAAAAGTATTTGTTTGTACGAATACCAATATACCAGTTCTAGGTGAAGCCACATGCCAAAAGAATCACAATTTAAGCATCAAAATGATTGTTTTGTAGAGCTGAACTGATTGGTAAAAACAAATGTGAAGTTTTAATATTAACTAAGAAAAAGGTAAAAACCTTTTATGAACACGTTTTTTGGATTTTCTCCGTAACCACTTAACTTAGGGTACGGTAATGATTAAAAATACTATATTTTTTAAGCTCTATAAAATGGTGGAAACCAAAATGTAGTACTTTTAACATTTTGGAGTTCAAAAACTGATTTTTGGAAAATTTAAAAACCCCATAAACCTCCCTTCCCATGTCCGATTTTTCTGGATACAAAAATGAAATTTATTGACACTATAAAATCTTTTTTGATAATCCACTTCAAAATTTAACATAAGTTGTTTTTTACAGACAATTTACAGAAAGCCAGGCAAAAGGCAAACATTGCTTTACTTAAATCAGATATTGAGACGGATGTTGAAGGCAAAAGAGTAATAAAAAAAATAAAAAAATATGTTGCATCCTGTGAAGAAGAATCTCAAGAAGAAGGCAGTGCGGAGTCTACAAGTTCTTCAGCTGAAAGTCATGTATATAAAGTACAAAAATGCCTGGGGCCTTCCAATAAAAAGGGATCAAAAAGCCACAATGAATCCCCTTTGAAAATTCCAGGGGATCTGCCAAAAATGCCCCGGCGTTCCCCGAGAAAGAATATTCAGGGGAAAAAAACAGCCATCCCCGCAGTTTTAACGAATCCAAAGAAAGCTAAAGCCAATGATTTGGCGAAGCCAGGCCACAGTGCTTGGCCAACTTGTACTCGCACACCCCCGGCCAGGACAAATGAGAGTAAGACACATATTTTATTTTTATTTATTATAATGTTAATTATAAATAGTTCTTACAAAATTCTGGCTGCTATAAAACCTGGAAATTTCTCAATATTTTACATTATTACCATAAACCAATGTTGTAACGGTCAGGCCTAACTGAACCCATGTATGCCAAGTAAACTATTGTTATGCACAATTTCAATCATATTGCCTGGAGAATGATTTTGTGTTGGAATGCATTATATATTTTTTCAAGTGAACAGTAGGCCAAATCCTGATTTATTATTAGACTACCCGTAACCCGTTGCTGCTTCGCCTGCAATTATAATTGACAGTTATTCTTATGAAAGTTTTGTTGTCAATTTTGACTAGCGTTTGCCTTCCGTTGCGTCGCGCCCAGCCTACACGAAACAGCCACTTGGGCTAAGCTCTAAAGGCTATTTTAAATTAAAGTTTGACTTTAATACCATGTTCAATTGGTATGCAAGCTATATTCATGCAAAATTTAAGCCGATTTGGTTCTGTAGTGTTTACGTGGTTGATTACGGTAGCAAACAAACAAACACATTATCAGATCTACAATATTAGTAGGATGTAGCTTGAAAAATGTGTTTCTTTATTGTCCGATCACAACTTTATATCTAAAAACCCAAAGTTCTGAAAAAGGGGAAAAATAATTGTTTAGTTCTAAATATATACTTTTTCAGGTTTTGAGCAGATTTCCATTAGAAATCAAAATACAATAAAAAACATACTGAGAACAGTTCTTGAAGAATTGTCCACAATAAAAAAAAATAGACAATTTATCCCAACAACCTGTAGTGGCCCATACAGAGGTGGAACCATTAACCGAGTTTTTCAATGACTTGCCTGTTAATACTTTGGAGGGTCTACACGCTTTGGAGCAAGAAATCGCCGATAAGGCAAAGGAGAACAAATTGGTAAGGAACTGAGTATTGTTTCATTAAGCCTATAATTAACTATTTTATGGTCCCTAGATATAATGCCTCATATAAAATAATTACTCCATTGTATTATTAACTAAACCACGTAGTGGGAGTTGGGAGTGTGAAACATAGCCAAACTGAATTACTGAACTAACTGTATTTACCTGGGTTGAGTTAAAAAAAATCCCCTTTGAAACAGTGTAGAAGGGATTTTAGACATCACTTTTTTTAGCTAGGTTTTTATTCATATTCGTGCTTATAATTATTGCTATTTAATAGATTTTTATTTGGGTTTGACATTACCGGTACTGTAAAAATATCAGTGTTTTAATTGCAACAATTACAGTTCAAAAATATCTAATCCTGTAAACATTTCAGTGTTTTAATTGTAACAGTAATTAATATGCTCAAATATAATTTGTTGTTGATTAGTTAAAATATTTTATTTTTGTTGCCACATTGTCTTTCATTCTTTACCTTTTTCACTTTAATTTTACAAGGCAGGAGTTTTTCTCTCTTTGCGCTTTTCTTTCTTACGCCATGCACCGGAAGTGACTGCAATATTTCAAAACAACAACAGGGTAGGAAATCCTGGTGTATGGTGCAAACAGGAAAACATCTGGAAGGGACCTTAAATTCAATCAAAATTTATGTTGTTAGCTGCTCCTGCATACTTCTTCAATAGGCTAGTCAAGTTAATCTTTTTGTTTTATTTTAGGTACAGTACTTAGCACGGCTCGGCGGCCAACATCGGGGACTCGTGCAGAAGGGCTTTGCGAGCCTCACTTCAAGATGAGGTGGCTTGCCAATATAGCTGGGCTGGCCAAAAAGGGAAGAAAGTATTTTCAACTTTGAAACTGAGGACTGCAATTAATAGTAAGTTCGATGTGATAATTACATTTTAATTTTTAACATTCATTAACAGTTGAATTTAATGTTTGAAAACAACTGAAAATTTGAATCATTGATTGGTGTAAGGATTGTGTTCAAGTTATCTATGGTTGTTTTAACATACAGTACACACCAATTCAAACAGACATTTTTAACATCTGATATATTTTAAATGTATATAGACATTTTTTTCACTTCCAATTAGCTTGTCAATTTATTGTAAACTAGTGGCTTGAATGGGCTATAGCCCCTAACCTTGCTCCAATACTCTGCCTTATCTGATTTTTCACTTTCAGTTCGTAAACAAAGTAGACACTTATTGATCACATGTTTTAATGTAAACAAAGCAGGCGTTTTTAAATTTCCATGTATTTCTTATGTGGGATGTTTTACATTATTGCTCGTTTGCTATTAACTTTTAAGAAATACTTCTATTTTTCCCGAGTCCCTGTGACCAAGGCGTTTAATTTGAGCCGCCTCTCATCATCCTGCGATTTCCCAAACACCCACAATTTTGACTTAAAAATTTCGCTTAAAAACAGAATTATATATAAAGATGAGGAATCTGTGACTTTAACTTGTTAATTCCGTAAAATCATTTAATTTACATTAAATATGTTAATCATTTAATTTTTAAATCTGTTTATATATATTACGGGCACGCTTAGTCTTCACATAACTGTATGAGTGAACTCATCAAATTACATATATAAAAAAAACAGCTGTAAGTTAGCTATTAAATTCAGTGACCGAGATAATCTTTTGTTCTCGAGACGAGTTCGTTTGCTAGGATCAATCGCCTCCAGGACAAGCTTGCTTACTCCGCTCACTCACCTTCAAGAAGAGCTCATTCGCTCCGTTCACTTGCAGTTATTTTATCTCGAAACCCCCTCAATAGCATTAGTTGGAATAATTATTTAAATAAAAGTCATAAAACTCACTTTCTACATAAAACTGTTCATTAGCTTTTATTATAGTAGGCCTACTATATTGTAGTTGGCTTGTTTTATAGTAATCACATGTTGATGAAGCTCTTGGATTAAAAAAAAAAATACCTGTTGCTCAGCACTACCCTAAAAATACATTAACCATCCATTTTCAATGTTATATAATTGAGTTTTTTTACTATTTATAACCATTAATTTATCAAAACCTATTGGACTAACGTTTTTTATACATTGAACTGATTATTTACAATGTGATGATGAAAAATGCTTGTGCTATATTTGAAGATGATTTGTGCAGCTGTTTTATTTAATTGTCATGATAAACTATACAAGGTGATGTTAGTTGAGGTCACAGACACTGAATCGTACGTCTTGATATACATTAACTCCCTAAGTTCGCTTATCAATTACTAACCTCCACGTTTAGCTTGTTCAGTTTAAGTTCAATCGGTCACTCACCTTCAGGTTTAAACTCATTTGGTGCGCTCACTTGCCTTTAGGTTCAATTGCTCACTCGATGCAACATTCAGTTTCAATTTACCAGTATTTCTAGCAACAGCTGTTTATAGAAATAATATTCTTAAATTAAATCATGACCCAATGCAACAAATTTAATGTATAATATATGCATAAGAATAACATGGGAACTCTAAAGGCAAGTGAGGCAGAGCCTTAAAAGGTTGTATACAAAACTTATATGCCTATTATTCGGGGCAGAGACAAATCAAACAAATCGGAGATCATTAATATGTGTCCAGCTGTTCTTTAGTTATAAGTGGTGTAACTAAACAGGCGTTCTATTATTTATTTAGATTTTTAAGATATATTAATTTATTCTATTTTTCTCTAATAGGAGCTGTACTTCAACAATTTCCAAATGGAAGTGAAAAAGAAATTGAAAATACGGTGAAGGATTGGCTTAGGCCTTCAAAAAACAGACTCCTGAGCAAGGAGAAATCCAGGTAATGCTTTTTTTCCTACTTTTCTGTAAGTGGTTAAAATTTATATTGGTAAGTCGGGTTACATTCTGCTAGTCTGCATACCTTACTTCTAAGCTTGCCCATGCCTATTTTAATAATGTACGCTAATAAACGGCAATAAAGATTCTTGATTGCTTTTTGGAAGACAATTGCAATTACTACGTGTCCTCCCGATTATCTGGCTATTTTGTATTTGGTTTGGCCGTCAATCATATTAGCCACATAACTAAGATTCTACTGTGTAAAAGTAAGTGATAAAGCGGTTTAATTTATATCATAGTATTTTGTCTTCATCAGTGATCAGTAAAACATAACTAAAAATACTTAGGTACTTATTGCTCGAAATCGAGCAATATTTCAGGTTAAAATGTTTTTAAACTAATGACTATTGTAGGACACTAAAAACATTTATAAACCCACCATGTACGTATTTAGGCCTACTGTTGTAATTGTGGAAAAAAGAATATCTAGTAATTCATCACAGTTAAAACTTGAAAACATATAGACTATTCAAAACATTATTCACAGCTACCAAAGCATGGTTTAATATATAGAATATAGAAGCACGACAGTCATAAAGCCTTAGTAGTGTTTACGCCAAATACAAAATACAACCATCAACTGTTACTTACAATAAATCTAATAAACTACTACCGGTACTTAATCCACCTTTGTTTTGATAAAAATTGATTAAGTAGTTTATAATTATTCTTAATGTGACGTATATTTTTACATTTTTTTAAATCACTCAGGGTACTTGTTAGTTGTACGGAGCACCATTTCATACAGAAGACTCTGCCGGTTTAGTTCAGTCCTGTTATCGTAATAATGTGACTAGTACTTATGTAGTATAATTTCCACTATTCCCACAGTCGTAAATCTCACTTCTGGTCACCTTAAATACCTTAACTCGATCACGATTGGGTTATTGACAAAGCGAGTGAACCCGCGACCTCAGCCTGTTACATTCAGTGTTAAAAATAAACGAGTTCGTAAGCAGCACGCTGACGTGAGGGAAGTGAATTTCCCCCAAAACACATTTAAAACTAAAAATCAGTGTAGAAACAAACATTTATTCCAATTTTTATTGCAATCTGAAAACATTTTACTTTCTGGCTGTTCTGATGCTCCGGGTCTATTTACCGGCAATGCTGGGAATACAATTTTGCGCATTATAAGGTTAGGAGAGGGTCCAATCAGGCTTGAAATAAGGCGTGAGGTTGCTGGGGATGATAAAAGTACACCAACAAATTGTTAACAGGCTTTTCTAATGTAAAACTCCCATGAGACAACGTACTGTGTTTATTCGATACACATTTTCTTTAATAACTCAGTAAGTATTTATGCTAGAATGACGAGAGAGAGCTTAAAACTATCGTCTCACTAATTTCCATCTTTTTAGATGCACTAATTTTACATCCGGGGCTTTCCTGATCCATTTTGGGCCCAAAAACTCAAAATGTTAAAGATTAATCCCCAATAAAGTGGTAAAACGAACTTGTCCAACTGATTATAGAAAGGAACGTCCCTACCAAATTTGCAGTAAATCGGACAAAAAATGTGCCCGCTAGAGTGCAAAAACATATACATATATATATATATACAATTTTGAACGTCCCCCCCAAAACATGTTCAGGGGGTCACGTAGGAACTTCTATGGTGGTCCTGAGCTTAAGTGTCACCCTGCGGGTCATGCTAATAGTTCACTTTCCATAGGAAATTCACTAATGACTGGCAAAACAAATAAATGTACATGTTAAGTTTGTCACATATTTTATCTGTAGGTAACCAGAACTAATCGCTGCAGCCACTAAATATAAAGGTAATCCATAAAACTAAAATGTACTTCACTGATTTAACAGATTTGCGAATGGAGGTATTTTTTTTTTTATTAAAACTTTATAAAAAGTTATAAGTATATATTTTTTTCAGGAAACGGGGCCTAGAAGAAGATGCTGATTAGTTATACGACAGATATAGAAACATTTTTAAATGCAAATAAACTGGTTGTTTTAAAACGTATTGTCTCATTATTTTAAAAAGAAACCTGATTTTTTTTTAATACCAATGAACAACTTTGTTTAAGTGGGAGCCGCCATGTTGGATTTATACCCCCATAAAGAAAACAACGTTAAATTCAAAATGTGGTTTCTCCTGTTATTTGTATTTGAAAAGTAATGATTTATATTTCAAACTAAAGGTATTTTAAATGCTGAGGGTTTGTGTTAGCCATATTTTAAATAAAAATTAATGTTTCCTTGTAAGAAGTCGTTGGAAGTTTTGTATTTTCAATTGGAGGAAAAGTAGACATGTTTTTTAAAATGTGGCTAACACAAGCCTTCACCATTTAAAAGACATTTATAGTTTGAAATATAAATCATTAATTTTCTAATACAGAGAAAACACATTTTTAATTTATTATTGTTTTCTTATGGAGGTATAAATCCAACATGGCAGCTCTAACCGCCACTTAAATATTTTTTTATTATTTCAAATTGTGTTATACATATATTATACTCTCATTAATTTAATCAGTGACCGATATTCTAACAAATGTCACAAGCTAAGAGTGTCCACAGGAAAGAAAATCATTATAGTTTGTAGCTATAATTTATTTATTTTTTTTAAATATAGACTTAAGTTTTTGTGGTTTTTTTATCAGATCTTGAACGTCATTCTAATATTAAGGATCTTCAAATTAATTGTCATATAATTATATATAATAATAAACGGTATCAGGAAACTGACACATACTTTCTCCCTTTTAGCCAAACTTTAATGACAAAAATATTTGTTATTTACTAAATATAGAATATGAAGTATAGATAAATGTACAGAAAATTGTCTAAAATAGTTGTTTTCAGAAATATCCACCCAAATTGCTTTTTTGGAGGCACTATAGAGTCCGTTGCTACACACAGTACTTTTGAGAGGGGAAATGCCCCCTTGCCCCCCCCCCCCTGGGTTAGATAGCAACACATTTCGAACATCATCTGTTGGTCAATGCTAACTTGACCTGCATATCAAATGAAATTGATCAGTAAATAAGAGAGAAATAGTTATTTTTGTATTCCCCATAAGAATAACATTGGACAACGTACTGTGTTTACCGCTAAATGAAAATTTCAATTTTCTCCGCAACTAGCAATCGTAGAATAGTAATTTAAAATACTAATTTATTTAGTTTTTTGAGCTCTTTTTAATGGTGAATAGTAATCTTTTTTAACATTTATGATTTTTTATGAAAAATCCAAAAAACTGAATTTTTGATGTTTTAAGTCCTGTAATTTCTGAACCCGCATTTTTCCAGAAATGCGGGTGGTGTCATTTTGTTGGAAACCTAAAGTTCTACAAACCACGAAAGTTTAATCAAAATCGTTAGAGCCGTTTTTGAGAAATTTGGATTTTTCATGTTTTTTGGCGGTTTTTGGGGGATAATTACCCTTAAAAATCAAAAATTCAAAAAAATGAAAAAAACACCTGGATATATCGTGGATTAGTACCTAAACGCCAAATTTCATAAAACTCGGCCCATAGGTTAGGGCTCTAGCTCTGTACACATCCACACAGACACACACACACACACACACACACACACACGGACACACACACACACACACAGACAGACATCACGTAAAAACCACTTTTTTGGGTTCAGGGAGCACCAAAACGAATATTTCCACTGACAACTCAAATTCGAAAATTTTTACGAAAACAATACTTTCTCCATATACTATGTATAGGGGGAGAAAGTAAAAATTATAATTAAATTTAAATTGTAATTTTTAATTTAAATGTGGCGCATGGAAATGTAATCAGATAAAATTGAAAAAAGAATAAATCTAATTACATTTTCTTGTAAACAAAAAAAAATTTAAATTTGACAAAAGGTTACATTTTACTTGTACAAATGGTAGATGTATGTTAGTTGTACTTTTCTACATTTTACTACATGAAATTTTGTGACAATGTGTTACCAAAAGTTTAACAAAATATGTGAAAATGTTATGTTAATCATGTGATAATAACATATTTTTCACGTAAAAGTTAAGAAATTTGTTGATAAAATTATATATTTATGTTATTATACTAACGTGAAAAAATGTATAAAATGGTGAAATTAAGGTGATAATATACGTTATTTTGACGTATTATTTTCACATATTTTTTACGTGAAAAGTTGTGACACTTGTACGATGGAATCGCGTGAAAAAAACGTGAAAATATATATTTTTTCACATGATAATAACGTGTTGAATGTGAAAAGAAAACGTGATTTTCACGTGATTTTTATGTTTATGTGCTATCTGAGCCTAAACATTATTAATGTTTTAATGATGGTAAGTGGGCATTTTAGGTGTATGAGAAATTTTATTCTGGGAAAATGAGATATTTTTCAAAACTGGTCATGATATACAAGGTGAGTCAGACCACCCGTCCAGCATGTATAACGGGAGAACGGTTTGGACTAAAGTCATCAAACATGTCATAATACGTAAAATAACTTGTAAAATTTAGGCTACAACTTGGGCTGAAAATGAACTGCACCATGCGACACACGACTCGTTTTAATTATCAACATAACCAGGCCCTTATAAAATGGGAACAAAATTACACATGCTAATGGCTCAATATTTTACAAACATGAGTTTTTACACTACCAAGTTTTCTCAATCGGAAAATGTGTTTAGTAGTGTAGTAGCAAGGGATATAGAACATATTAGCTCAGGTCTGTTTTTCCCGTAAGAATAATGTTTGGTACAGCAAAGATGCCTTTCGAGGTATCTGCACATTCCCAGACAGCACAGCCCATATAGCACACTCTCCTCTTGAAGATGTTTAAAAAAGGTCACAATGAGCATGCTTACACTTTTTTAAGACGTCTCACGAGACCAGGTTTTACGTCAATTATACGTAAATTATACTAAAAGTTTCGTACACTTCCCTCCGCTAGAAGACGTTTAAAATAGGTCTAAGAAGATGGTTCTAAGATACATTTTATCCATCTTCAAGCTATTTTAATACCTCAAGGTATTTTTTTATACTAGTTCTAAACCTCCCAATACCATCGATTTTAATAAACAACGTAAAATCTCCACTGAAATTATGTCTCCAAGATGTCTAAGGAAGTCTCTTATAAGACGTTTAAATTAAGTATTTTTAAAGAATTCTAGAAGATGTTTAATATGTCTAAAATATATAAACTGTGACCACTTTCAGACATTCTTAACAGGCCTACAAACACTGTATACTCATGTAAAGAATACTTAAAGATGTTTAATAAATGTCTATGATGTATAAAACGTGACCACTTTGAGATATTCTTAAGAAGTCTACGTCATAAAATAAAATATTGTACTAAATTGAAAATCGGTTGAATATTTTGTAACAGAATTTGAAAAAAAACACATTTTCTTTGAACTTTAAATCATAAAGAAAAAACAAAATTATCATTTATAACAACACAAATAACAGTCAAAATTTACTAATAAATTAAAGGAAACATATTTTATTATACGAAGCCATAACAAAATTGTTATTGATTATTTTTATCCACAAAAATTAGGCCTTACTTTTGTTCAATTATTTGTAAATTTTTAAAACAAATAAACAATAATTATTTTACATGCTTCGTAATTTTTTACTCCTAATGAAATATTAGAACCATGACTGTTTTGGTTAAATAAAATACAAAATGCATGTCTACTTTTGTATATTTAAGTAAAAAATTAATATTATTAAAATTGTAACAAATTTTAAATTATGATGGTGTCTGTGATGGCTTGTAATGGCTGGCGCATTCTAGAAGTTGATGTCCACCAAAATCTGTAACAAACACATAAGGTATGTAACAAATGTAGGGAAATATAGTTACAAAAATAAATAATCAATTATGTACAAAATGCATGCAAGTATACGTTTTTAGCGAATTTCTCCTGTAGGGAAGAAGCTATTACCGTAGTCGGCATGGTAAGACCTAGGCCCGGGATCATGATAACTTTTCGTTTTGAGATCCCCAGATGCCAAAAAAACCATTCGTTTAAAACTGTATATATATAAATGTGTCCGTGGGTGCGATAACTCTCGTAAAAAGTCCGACTTTTGGGTCCGACTTTGATGAAATTTGGTATAAACGTGTAAAACAACATTTATGACTAGTTCGAAAACCAGCCAATTACACTTTCCCAAGGGGTATTTTGGGGGGGTTTTGTACCCCAAAAATGGGTTTTTTGAATTTTTTACATATATTTTGTTAGGTAGTCAAATTTTAGTTTGCACCATTGGATTAAGCTTAAAAAACACACACAATTTGGTGTTTTGATCATTGCTCTACGTCAATTTGTTACCGAGATACTGAAAGTGCTTAACACAGTACATTGTCTAGTCTTATAAAGAATAATAAAATTGTTATATCTCCCTTAATTATGAACCTATACTGACGAAACTTGGTACAGTATAGCTTAATCTGGTTGTGGTCTATTGATATTTGCTAAAAAAAATGTGTTGCCAAAAGTTCCCGTAGCAGCAAACCTGCGTACCCAGCCCCATGATATTCTTATGGAGAATAATTTAAACTGCATGTATCGCTTATTTGTGAGTATATTTTTATGAAACTTGGTAAGTGGAGTTATGTAGTATCAAGACATTTATGTATGCAGTGGAAATTTTCTTAGTACGCAGGTTTACTGCGACGGGGGTGTTTTCTAGCTCCTTCTATTTCAATCAAAAATGGAATTCTTTTGACTATTAGTGAGTTTTTATACTAAATAAAATAGTTTGTATACTATTAGTCTGAGTTTAAACCAAATTAAAGTAAAATCTTTTTATATACCCTCATTTAAAATGTGTAACGATTTATCTAAAATATTATAAAAAAGGTGGTTTCTGTATGTCTGTCTGTCTGCTGTTTCGGGTAAACACAAAAACTACTGAACTGACTGGGCTGAAACTTTACACAAAGTTAGATCTTAAACCTGTGCAACACACAGGCCTATTCACTTCCTTAAAATTCCCTTAGGCTACGCCCCGTGAACGTACTAAATTTCAATGTTTACATCTCAGAAGAAAGTAAACATTCAGAAACTGTAATGCGAACAGCTGTGGATACTTCCATTTGGCAGCTTAAAGAGCAGAAGCAAGAACAGCTGTTTCAAGCTCTCAACCTTTCTAACCTGAGCGAAGAACGGGTACATTCTAATAGTTTATCATAAATTATTAAAACCAATGTTAAACAGAATGAGTAATATCTCATTTATTTATCACGAAAAAAACTTGATTCATATGTCAAATTAATGCTCCCTGTAAATTTACATTTTTATTGTAAGCGATGTTTTTTATTAAAACGTTGGCTACCGACTGCCCCACATACACGTGACACAATGTTAAAAACACCTTACAATAGACCAGGGTCACATAAACGGGATGCAGCTGGTTTTTACTGTGCAGCTTGGGCTAAATCCAGCGGACCGACGACACGTACGTAACTGTTACTCTGTTGGTAAATGGCTTGCCACGCCCATTCAGTGAATTGGTTTAAAGCTTACATAATGGGAATATGTTACACGTATGCGGGAGGCTTAGTCTCTTAAGTTGGAAATTAAATTTTTTGTTATATGGATTTTTTAAATCGGCCGGGAAAATCACATTTTGACTGTAATTTTCAGTTTCTTTATCTCGGAAAACCTTGTCCGGTTAATCCGTGATCCGGACGATTCAGGTCCGGATAATCCGAGGTGCAAGTAAATCATTATAATTATTACTTCCTTAGCTTGGCACTGACTCGGTAACAAAACCTGACGCTTGCCAATGCTAGATATACATAGTTTAAAGATAAATCCACTTTTTAATTTTATTTAAGTTATGATTTGATTAGGATTGCAATATTCCAAGTCTTATTAGCAAGAGGCTGAACAAAAAAATGTCTAAAAGTTTAATGTCCTGACCTAGGCCAAAGTATTATTTTAATTTTACCTTCTAATCTTTGATGAGCTGTGAGCTACGAGTGTCCATCTCCCATAGGTCTGAACTCTGGTTAGGTGTTGGGCTCCCATTCTGCAGAGCAGGCTGTCTCTTTTCAATCTTGGTTGGCAGCAACATGAAATTAATTAGGGCCTAATCAGTTAAAATAGTCAAGTCGTTTAAAAATTAGGTACTTAAACAAATTATAATGAAAGCTTAGTAATTAATTTAAATCCAATGATAGGTACTGCAGTTAAGTACATAAATGTACTATTTAAGTGTATACAAGTACGGTACTCTTTATACTGATTACTTAGAACTGCCAAGTGCACTGACAGTAAAATACTAATGTGGGGATAAAGAAACTCAAAAATCTCAATACAAAAAAAAACCTGTAAACATTTAAATACGAGGCATGTTTTTAAAGTAAGTACCATTTTTGAATTCCGTCGTTGCAACTGGCACTCCTGCATGCTGCGCTGTGTACCTGCATCTATTGAGGACCTGCAAGACTAGGTACCTGCAAGACTAGGACGCAACTACGGTTAAAAATCAACTGGATTTTCATCTGTTTGTGAGCATTCAAAATGGTGCCGCTGATTGAGGTCCCCGCAGATTGTGATGTCGTGCCACAATTTTATTTATAAGTCACAACGGTATGAAAGCGGCTGAAATTCATCAGGAGATTATGGAAGTCTATAGCAAAGTGTTTGACACCTCAAGCGTCAAGAAGTGATTCGAAACCTGTGACAAATTGGCTTAAAAAACCATCACCTTCCTCCTTGTACCGCTCAAGAGAAGTGAACGCACTCCTCAAACGTTTGGTTTTGTGCACATCAGTCAACATTTTTGAAGTGTGAGCACAACTTTCTATAAACTAGGAGTTCGGTAACACAATTACAAGACACTTCTGAACGCTAAATAAAACTCATAAGATAGCGATAAAATCGTAAACCGTCTGTTTTATCTCACGTTTTGATCAATTTTAAGCAAATGACAGAGGGTCACCCACTTCGTTCCACGTCATGAACTTTCATGTGGCCATCTTCAAATGTTCTAACTCATTTGCGTGCTAGTGCTTTTGTTTTTCAATACACTTCACTAATCTGCCGATGAATTCCAGCATCTTTTACACTGTTAACACTTAGAAATTGAATCGCAGGGCGACTTCATAGTTGGCGGGAACTCAATCGGCGGCGCCATTTTGAATGCTCACAAACGGATGAAAATCTGGTAAATTTTTCCGTAGTGTAGTCCTAGGCTTGCCATTAGAGGCAGGTACACAGCGTAGCATTCAGAAATGCCAAAGGCAGCACTGCAATGGCAGGATTGAAAAACGGTAATTACTTTAAAAACATACCTCGTACATAGTGATGTAAAATACCCGGGAATTTAAAACTCGGGGTAAATACCCAAAATTCATAAATACCAGGGTATATTGGGTATTTATGATATTTTACGTAAAAGCGCCAATGTAATTCACATCTACTCTTATTACCCTTGCTATTAATGTATACCGTACTGGTAACATTTGGGGAAATTTTATTTATTAGGGTACGCATATTTATAATTGTATCAATAAATAAATAATAAAATGGCAACATTTATAAAAAGCCCTGTCAAGTGTGAAAACCCACACCACCGCCAAACTATGAAGTAACAGGTAAAATATGAGACATTCTTTAAAAATTTAAAATTATGGAGGGCCTAATTATATGGTTGGACAAATACAGAACAATATCCAGTCCTGGGTATTTATCTCGATCTTGTTCAGAATCTTGTTCGATCTTGTTAAATGCTTGTGGTGACCATATTATACTCTTCAAAAAAATTATTATGATAATTTTGTAATCCTTAAATCAAGGTAATTCAATAAACCAAGTAAAAATCCCCTAAATGTTATACAAATCATAAATACCCACATTTTACCCGGGGATTAGGGTAAGTACCTCTGGGTAAATACCCATTTTTATTTTACCTACCCGATGGGTAATTACCCGGCCCACATAACTAATCATATATAATGGAGACTAAATAAGTAGGTAGGTACCGGTACCTAAACCAAGTAAATAGTAATACATGGAGATACAAAAGTAAATTGCTAACCTTAAAATACCTATTGAAAATATCCCATCGAAGCCACCATATAGTTTAAACAATAACTAATAGCCCTAAGTTAGTAATAGGGCTTAGTTAAACTACTAACTAGTAAAGTTGTACTATACTACTTGTACTATACAGTACTAACTATATCTGTAATTGAAATGAAAGCATAATAACCACGTACTGGTTACTCCAATGACTTCTATATTTGACAACCAAAATAGGCCTTTCAACTGTTTACTTGTACAGGAACTTAGCACTGGCCTATAAATTGATTTTATATTTCTATTTGTATATGTTATGGCTGATGAAAAGGTACAACTTTTAATGTAGGCCTTGGTACATCTCGGGGCACAGTGCTTGGCGTCTGGCTAGAGTATGCTCAGGACTGACTTTTCGCATCTATTTGGCTTAGTAACGTTAGTGTTACAGTTAAACTTTTGTCAACAGAAACCAAATTCAGTTACTGTATTGAAGTGTAATGATTAAAAGTATTCATTTGAATGGCACAGTCATAGTGGTTTTCTTGGTAAAAACCACCCACGGTAATATAAATTCATTTTGTAATTATTTTCAACACAATAAGAAGTGTTTAAATACGTAAAACATATATTTTGATATTAACTAGTAACTTAAGTTCTGTTTAATAATGTTATTAAGTTACCTTTAGCCTATTTTTTAGATTTTTTTAATAAATTTGTACCGAATTCTACACTTTGCATACTATTAAGTTACAGTACCGTACCTAAACGAAGCGACATTGCAATTTATTAAGTTAGGTACAGTAGGCCTGGGTACAGTTTCATAAGCGGCCACCAACTAATCGGATGCGATATATCAATCTTAAACATTCGATATATCGAATCGGAACACTAGATATTTTGAATTGCATTTTAACAGTACACATAGAAAATTATTTTACTCTGTATTTATATTAATGTTATTACCGTACCTAATCTAAAATCAACAACTTGTGAATCGTCAATAATAATATGCAATGCCAGTTACAAATATATTTTAATGAAACATTTAACAAATAAAAAACGAACGAAAACTACAATTAAACAACTGAATGAATAATAAAGAAACGTATACTCAGCTAAAACTTAAATTATCTTTACGAGGGTTTGTAAACTTTATGGGCTGCTTACATGGATTGAATAAACTAATTCCACAATGGAATAAACTAAGTTAATATAAGTTAGGCCTGAGCAAATATAACCTAAGTTTTTGCTTGGTTATACGTTTCTTTATTAGCCTATTTGTTGCATTTTAAAATATTATTTCATTTCATTTGCTTGTTACTTGATAAATGTTTCATTAAAATGTATGTGTAACTGACAACATTGCTCTTAATCCCAGTTTTCAGAGACCGTTTAAACATACGCCATGAGGACTCGAATGTTTGGGTGTTTGTGTTATTTAGGTTAAAGATCAATTTAAAATGAGATTCTATATATTGAATGTTTAATATCGATATATAGCATCTGATTAGTTTGTGGCCGCTTATGAAACTGTACCCGTAGGCCTACCTAATAACGGTGTAACTATCCATAAGTTAATTGTAAGAGAAATTGACAGTTGATCTTCAAAATACTGTTATTGATTAGGCTATAAAATAATATATCGATACCGGTATGTCGCTTCCAAGTAAGTTGGTGGATGCATCATACCAATTGCACTCTAAAAACTTATTAGGCCCTAATCAACAAGGGCGTTTAAAGCAATAAATCAAGCAAGACGGAATCATTGGTGTGAAAGACGAGACAACTGAGTTCATTGCTGCCTGACACTGAGCAACCAAAGAGGAGGGAGTTTGGCGACCTAAGTTTTATTTATGGGAATGGGACAAGCAAAACTCTAGCAATACAAGTACACTAACCTAACCTATCCACCGCAGCACATTGTACAAATTGTAGATACTCCAGATAATATGTAAGTACCATGAATACCAACCCTTTTAGGGGTTAACACTAGGCCCTATTAATACACTGCATTTATTTAACCTCCGCGAAACCCCATGATCGGTTAAACTATGTCTTGAAGAATCACTACCTACCTATATAGGTGGGCCAACTATGAGGAAGGGTTAGCTTGAAGAAAAGTTTTCATTGTTGGCTTAGTGAATTAAATAATCAGTTTATATATTATATATATGAATACTTTTTACTCACAAAGAAAAAACTTCGCAAAAAATAAGCTTACCAGTTAAAAAGTATCAAGAGGTACTCACCTTCATTTAGCAATTGTCTCGGTGGGAAGCTTGAAATCTTCTAACAAGTAACTTATAGTTACAACACTAAATAATCACAGTCTATTTATATTACACTTTGTATTCAATTTACGAGATAATTTAATTTACTTTGACATAATTTACGAAGCTAGGTAATGGCAGTCGGTTAGACAGTTAAGATGATCCGTTAACTTCTTTTCTTTGTTATTTGTTGTTCAAATTTGACTTGACATTTCATTTGTGATTAGGCACAGAGTACCGAAAATGTTGGGCACAACTTGAGAAGTCAAAGAGTAAAACCGTAACAATAATGATTACTTGCTGAAATCTTAGGTGTTTTATTGTTAACAAATATTATTAACATTCAAAAGAATAATTAATTAATGGCTAAACAACAAAATAATTGATATGGCGCACTAGGCGTTTATCAAAGTTTAACAATAAACCAATTTATGAAAAAAAAAATTCTTTTCAACAATAATATAGAGAATATATTTGTATTTCGATTACTAAAACCATAGATTAAACATACTCCTTAAAAGAGATAAGGAGTATGTTTAATCTAAGCTAAAACCAAACTTTATTTATATTTAAATGATAAAATGCAAGAGTTGTTGACAACGAATAACAATGGATGTACTTAGTCTATGCTCATAGGAATCAAAGTAAAGCATTGAAGTAAAATTTAATGAAGTAAATTATTTGTAACAAGGCTTCATGGCCGGATTTAGGAGCTGTGGGCCTCGCCCCTAAGCTCAACCAGTGGCCTTGGCCCATTTTACCGTCCAGGTCAAAGTTGATGGCCTTTTTGTGGTGCGGGCCCCATTTGGGGTGCGAGCCTCTAGGCGCGTGCCTATGTAGCCTAAGCATAAATCCGGCCCTGGGGCTTATAGAGAGAGCAGCGGCATTCTCTGCCCAGGTCTGCTTATATCCAGATTTAAGATTGTCGGCCACGACATTCCTAGACTTCGTAATGTATTTTAAATCAATTGAAGAACAGGAAAGGACTTCACAAGCAATTGAAAGACACTGAGCGACTTTTTTGTGAGTGAGCCAGGATGGCCGGACTGAGGTCTGATAGAAGTAAGCAGAAATAAGCAGCGTCTGCCGCTGCCTTATCTATAGACCTTAAATCAATGTTTATTATAAATTTTAATGGCTTTTATTCAAATTTAATCAACAGTTTTGATCATTTTTAACATTGTTTTACACAGCTGATAAACCAAAAGGTCATTGTATTTTGTAAACACTAACTTCATTTATATGTTTAAACCGTTGTTAGTGATGGGGAGTTGATGTTATTTAAGAAATTATAGAAAATTTCCGCAATGAATTCTTAAATAACATTAACACACACATTAAAATTATTTAATAGTCATTTTAAAAGGAATGCTTTTCCAAATATTTGTAGGTCTGGCATCTATCTGAGACGCTTGAAGGCAAACGTACACTTACAATCAGATGTATGATTCTCACTGGTCACCTTTTAAAATTTTTATCGCTATAGAATGACCCATGAATGTTAATATCTTCGACAGTTCTACGATTTATTTACAATAGTTTGTTCAATGTGGCTCTAAAAACAAATACATACATTTGGTAAATGCAATGCATTTGATGTAGCAGTGTCAACCCTTTATGTATGTCAACAAATGTTACTAGCTTGATACCTCTAATCAATGACGAAAAATATAAACAATAATGTAGACAGTAAAAGAATATTTACTGTTTTAGTCCCTACGTCGAATAAGTGAGGTCGGGTAACCTTCTCAGAGTTTATTTTAAAAAATTATAAAAATACAGTAAATACAATGATTGACATTGAGCATGTTATGTGTATCTAAGACGCAATCTTGACATCTACAATCCGTCATCGACATTAGGTTCGTTAACATTTTGTAGACGGGTTTATACATTTTAAATTCAACAGAATAGACGTCTGAATTTAATATACAAATACATATATAGTGATTTACGTAGAGCATTCTTTTCTGTATAGGCTGAATGTTTGGGCCTGTTCAGCGAGAAGTGTGGGACCGCCTTAAGACGCAATCTTGACATCTACAATCCGTCACCTACATTGGATTCGATAACATTTTGTGGACGTGTTTTATTAATCTTATAATCGACAAATAATACTTTGAATTTAATACTTTGAATACTCATCAATTAAAATTAAACCACTAGCTTTTTTGTATTACTTACCTTTAGGATGTTTTAGTAGGTGATAATGAGTGATTTAAGTTTTATTTATCGGTAAATATAAGTATTAATGCAAATAAAACAAAAACTTAAATTAATTCTGGACTTTAGTGAACAATTTTTGAAACCTAGAATTAATACAAATCTAATTCGATTTCATTTTAAGACTTTAACCCCATATTGACAGCTAGTATATTTGTCCAAGTCCATCTAAAATCGGCCACAGACGTTTTATTTCAAAATCGGTTATGCATTTTAGACGTCTTTAACACGAATTACTGTGGTAAACAATAAACCCTTTAGAGATGTTTTGAAGACTTCCCTTGTAAAATTAAAATAAAGAACATGAAGTGAGATTTGAAATCTGGATTAAAATAGTGCATTATTGTAGTGATTGAAAAAACTAAGACGTTCTCATTTTTGAACTTAAATTTAACAATTCCAATGGAGCATGTCTTGAAAACATCTTCTATAAGGTTAATATGAGCTCGTCTTAAAATGGTTTAAGTCTTGTCATCTCCTAAACGTGGCTAGCGAAGACGTATAACCAGGCACGTCTCGAAAACGTCATTTATGTGGTTAATAATTAGTCGTATAATTTTTAGCTGTTTTAAACGACTATTAAACGTGTTTTAGACTTGGTGTGCTATTTTGGGCACTTCTAAACTTTTTCTACAACATTTAAGACTCAAAAAAGTGCCAAATTGCGTCTTCTATCCCGATTTAAAATACTTAACTTACTACAATTTCAATGAATTTTCATTTTACACACCATTCTCTTTGTTAAAGATGATTTCCATAAATGCTCACTTTTAAAATCAAGTCATAGCTAAAACAGTCTAGTGTGCGGTTTGGTTGTGGATGGACTTGAGCCCGTTTCCCGTGTTTGACCGTCAGCTTGGAGGCCACGATGCAGAACAGGTAATGTATTGTCAGTTTTCCATTTGTTCGTATACATAAATGTTGTGTTAGTGTATTGTATTAGATTTTTTGTATATATATTTGTTATCTTTATGTTAGCGTAAATTAAATTGTAAAGGAAAATGTAGGTTAGTTAGGTCTATATATAAATTTTGTGTTAGTGTATTGTATTTGATTTTTTGTATATATATTCGTTATCTTTTTGTTAGTGTGAATTAAAATGTAAAAGAAAACTAATCAAAAAAATCCAAAAAAATGTAGGTTAGTTAGGTGTAAGAGTTTGATATTTAGATGCAAGTAGGGTTCACTTGATAACGGGAGGAGTTTCCTTACCTCCCGAAACGTAGTGTAGTTTTAAACACTAGAAGCGATAGGTAAAGTCCAAATAAATAAAAAAAATAAAAAAATAAAAAATAAATATTCATTTGTTTTATAACCATGGCGAGTCACCTACCATTAAGGTAATTCCTTTTTTATAGTTATTTTGTGACTTTATTATTGAATAAATCAGTAACATATTAATTTAATTTAACCAAACTGTCAGGTTTGTTATGTTAATTTCCTAGTTAAACATAAAGCCATACCAAGTTCCGTATGGAACATTTTAACCTATTTTTTGCTCATTGTATAGGGTTTAAAAATACATATATTTATCTAAACATAAAACGAATACTCCAAACCATATGTCATCTATCAGTTTATTCTTTTAGAAATTATTTTTGGTGTTGATTTATTTAAATATTTCTAACTGAAAGCTGGTTCCGCACGGCACACCACACGGTTGCCTCAATTAAAAGTGAACCTTTTTTTGTTAAACTCTGTAATTCTCTTTATATTAGTGAGATGATTTTTGCAATGTAATGTTAAACATATTTCTAAAAACTAATGAAAACATTTTAGATTTGTTATACTCTAATTCAATGTAATGTATAAGTTGTTCTGGTTCCGTATGTAAAATAATAGCATTCAGTACAGGACACGTGTAGATTTTGGTCTTGAATTAAGCAATACTTAATTTATAACACTTAAATTTGATCACTTAATAAAACATATTTTTTCCCTTGCATATTCATAAGTACTTTTTGTTCAAATATATTCAAATTAGAGATAGAATAGTAATTAATAAAGTTAATCTAGGTTTATGCACAATTTTACAAAATGTAAGAGTTATAAATTGTTGTACCGGTTTGTTTGTAACTAAGCCATAAATCAGTTAAAACAAATTTTAATGCAGCCTCTCTCATTTCTTGACTACATCAATTAGTGTGAAATTAAAAAGTCCCAATAACACCTTCAAAAGTACAACATTCATCTACTCTAGGTTAGCTTGTGGACATGATTCTGAAACTTCTTAATTCTGAGCATAACCATAGATTAAGCATACTAATGGCATAACATAATTGTTGACACGACTTTGATGATATGAAGGGTGGAAAGGTTTTTCAGGATATTGGGCTGTATCATTTCCGACTTGATAGTCTTAGAAATGAGGTTAAATACTTTGCTGACAATCATAATACGTAGCCTATCAATAAATTATGTTGTTAAAAATTCCATGATCTTACTTATTAAATAATATTTATTTGCAGTATAATTGAACGTCATATAGAGAAATTACACGTGTTGCAATAAAAAAACTATTTATTTTTGAAGGTATGGTGGTAAAAAAAAAACTATAATGTTATGCTATTAAAACAAATAAAGTAGTAGCCTGTTGGCTTGGTCCTGCTGTATTACACCCCAAAATATTACTAATCATTACGGCATCTAGTTACCTTTAAAAATATATTACTTATGGTTTAATTGCTATTATTGACGTTTAAATTATAATATAATAATGAATTAGAACTGATTTAAAGATAATCTTATAAATTATTATGAAAGAACACCAAGAATGTAATTATTTTTAAATATAACCTATTTGTTAAAAGAATAAGCAAATTTATTGATTTTGCAATGGGTGTTACGCTAAGATATTTAACAGTTAAAAGTTAGGTAGTATGAATAAACACTAGGAGTTCGCTCAAATATTCGCGTAATGGGATGACCGAACTCAGAAATTAAATGGTAGATGAATGTTTCTGCTGTTATCGTAAGTTCTAACCGAAATTTCATGACAAAATATAAAATAAATAGCCCTGGGGACTCTGTAAGAAAATATCTACTTTTCTTTTCGTTAATCTTAGACAATAGTATAAAATCGGTCTTAATTATATTAAATTATATTATATTAGAGGTGCTAATTCTTCAACAACAAATAACATTGTAAGTTGCCAATGCAGTGAGGTACATTGGAAATTAGCTGAGTACGCAGGTTTGTTATGACGGCGGAATTTAATATCATAAACTGACAAAAGAATACAGCTGGCAGAAGTAAATACGAAATAAAAGGCTGCTGCAATCTAGCGGATAAACTATAAATCACTCACATGATTCACACTATAGGAGAACGTTTCCTTTATTTAAAAAAAAACTTTTATTAGGTTTTCAATATAACAATTTTTAAAACCTTTGATAAATTGAATTAAATCATGTTAAACGGAGAGTACTTTATTTATTTAATGATATAACGTATGAATGAAACCATTTTTTAGTAGTTTCTTGTAATTACGAAACAATATTGCATTAGTATCTCGTACAAAAAAACAGTAATTTTTATCCTATTCTTTCCTTTATGGGAATGTTACAACTTTTAAATGTTGATTAATAAAAAATTATTTGATTAATGTGTTCCGTTTTTGAACTGGAAGCGTGAAGTGTACTGAAAACCATTTCTGTAAAATCTGAAAACGGTCCATGCAGCCGTTTTCACGTTATATCATTCCGAACACGCACGATCACACGACCACATTTTGACGGACACATTCATTGTCTCTACTAATACATAGATTCATTCCTTCGTTCCGTTATCAATAAGAAATTTAAGTAACTCGAAGATAAACGTTTTTCTGTTTAATGGTTAGGTTATTTTTTCATAAAAAGCAACAAATAAGGTGGTACTGACATCATAACAATAATGTTTGTCCATTAAGATATTTGAAAACTATATCATTTTATGCTTTCAACTACATCCCTCTAACCTCAAAAAAATTGTTCGGAAGCCGGTACTTGGGTTAACAATAAATTATTAAGTTGATTTACACTTTTATTTGGTTAATGATTTCCATGAAATTCCCTGGCGATAAAAGTTGATTTTTCCTGACTTTATATTCTAACCATAGGAGTTAATTCTCCCTGGAACTAAGCTCGGATTGTGATCTTGATTTACAATAGGTTATATTAAAATCTGTTTGGTTTTCCACCTTTCCCATACCCGTCCACGCTATCTTGTTTATTTTTATTTAATGTTTACACTTTGTTGTTGTCCAATACATTTATTGTCTTACCAGATAATCAGATACAGTTCACTTCCTGTTCGTTTCACCATAAAAATAAACTATCAAAAATCCAATACATTTTGAGGTTTTTTCACGGTATTGCTTAGCGTTCACAATTAAATCAAAGACTTTCCTTACTTTTATCAAATAGCCTATTAAGCATTTAACCTGAATTTTGACAATTTAAAACGTTTTCTTCAACTTTTCGTGATTTTTATCAAATTCCCTGACTTTCCTGAAAGTGTGAAAAAAGAATAAACACCATGCCTTATTACATTTAAACAAATGTAATTTTGATAATATTTTCAAATGAATAACTAATATAACTAGCATTTGTATATAGTATAATGATAATAAAACTGAATTATATTTATATAACCAAGCCACTTATAAGGTTATTTGTATTCCATTTACATTTAATTAACGTATAAAGTTGTATTTTATTTAAATTTACAAACGAATATTACAATGTAAATTATTACCAGATCATATGCGGCCTGTCGGTCAAACACTTGTGAAACTATGAGACACTCAACTGGCAATGAATTATCGCAAGGCAGTGACAGCGAAGCGGACTGTAGATTACTCCAGGTCTACGATAACTGATAACTGACGTAGGTCCCGATTACTCACTGATAAGCGGCACGTCAGTGACTTAGGATGAGGTGTACCGCCAGGCGTCCTGTGATCTGGTCAAGCTAATGAATTGGTTTGATTAAAACATATTGTTATTAATGTAACCAAGACAAATTGTTTACCAATATATTTTAAACAAGGCAGTGATCCAGATCAGAGGATATTGAAGTTGCACTCCCGCGGTGATCTGCGGTCGGCTGTGTGCAGGTGAGGAATTATTTAATGTGTGGCACAATATAAATACCTAGGAGTGATAATCGACATCATACTGAGTTTGATACGACACGTTAAGTATATTAATAGAAGATTAAGACAAATTATCTATGCCTTGTCGCAGCTTGGGTACGTGCTGTCTGCGGATCGCTGTAGGGCTGTGTACTTTGCATATATGCACTCCCTGTTGCAGTACGGAATCTTGGTGTGGTGGGGAGGGGGGTTGTGACTGCGTCTGAAGTTGAGCTCTTAGCTACCTAATTAGCAAACCACTTAAAAAAAACTCAGAGAACAATTGTCAAGCACATTCTTACTATTGATAATTACTTAATCTAAGATGAATTTTAGAGTACTTTAAAATTTTACTTCGATATATCATTTCCTAAAGCCAGTTAACTGATAAAAAAACGCGAACAAAATTGGATTTCAGATGAGTTGAAAAATGAAAAGAAAAAATTAATTCAGTTCGGTTTAAAAATTCGAGAAAATAAAAATTATACTCTTAAGCAAGAACTAAAACAGAAAAATCGGAACTACAAGTTAAAATTGGTGCAAGCTCAAACAAGGTACATAGAAAATAAGATTAAAAAATCTGATAACATACAAAACCTGTGTGGCAGATTATAAACTCAGAAGTTGGGAAAAAGATTGAAAGTAAAAATAAAAATATCTACTTAAAAAAGGACAATTATAATGTATATAACCCTAGAACTATAGTAAATATATTTAATAAATATTTTGTAAATTTATGTAGTGAATTTAATCTAGAAAATGCAAATATTAGTAGTAGTCTAGGCACCCGGTTAGAACCGTGACGTCACAGAGAGAGATTTCCTAACCTAACTTATCATACTGTAAGTATCATACTATATAAAATACTGTATGTATCATACTATATAAAATACTGTAAGTATCATACTATATAAAGTACTGTAAGTATCATGCTGTAAGTATCATACTATATAAAATACTGTATGTATCACGGAAATACTGTATGTATAAAATCATGTAATTCTGCACTGTCACTTTATAACCTAGATACCACGGCGGCAGCTCGTCTTGACCTTGGACAACACCCGCATGTGGCGTAACCAGCCAAGCGTTACACAGAGGTGAGTAAAAACAAACATTCTTTATAACAGTGTTTATTGTAAACATTATTGATCGAAAAAAATCCTGGTTCTCCCTGTAATCAGGCGTCTACAGAAGGGGCAGGTGGATACTCGTCTGCTACAGGCAGGGCAGAGGGTATGCTGACACGGCTCCAGAGATATGGTTGGAAGAGGATCCATGCAAACTTGACACTCGATAAGTCTCGGACGTTCTGTGGGCGGTGCTCTCCCCCTGAAGGTGAGACTGTCCATCCTTTGACTGTTGGTGTTCAGTATGTTTTCGAGCGTCGCTTGAATTTCGCTCCATACGGTCGGTGCGACGTATATGACCTCCCTAGGGTTGGTGTCTTCCAGAACATGCGACGCCAAGTTGAGGACCTCACGGAGTTCGGACCTCACCAAAGCCAGCCGCTCTACCATACCCCCAACATGCGAGGTAAAATTGAAATCCCTATGCTGAAATCACAAAACCATAATTAATCTCCGATATTGTTAGAATAATACAAATAAAGACCCCCCATACTCCTCCGCCTTACCCTATTAAAGTATCGCAGTCTCAGCCGGAGAATACCTGCCTCACGACGACAGCTGTAACATTCAGCGGCACAGCTCGGCATTTCCTCATCACATGTCAGATTCTGAAACATAAAAAACAATTAGTATCACGTCGATCTTAAAAACTTTACACACCCATGATACAACTACCCACCTGCGGTTCGACACGTCTTGATGGACCAGCTTCACTTCTACCGTCAGGCTGCTCCATCCTCGCCGTCAAAGCTGCCATACGGTCCGGAGGTGTCCTTCTGGGCGTATTGAAAGCGAAAACGTCTTCTTCATCCTCTTGAACGGTTGCATTTTCCCGCTGTAAAAAACAGATATACAGTATATTTCCAATAACAATACCGACACTTTCGTAATTTATGACTCTACGAAACCAACCGTAAGGTGTAGATGGCTGAATAGTGTCTGGGCATCAGTCGCCTCCCTCTCAAAATGCGTCACCCCATAGCATGCTCTCACGCGAAGTGGGAGAGTGGCCAGCCTGGCCCGTCTTACAGGTTCACCTCCCCTCTGTAAATGAAATTATAATTAGCTTAATTTAAAACCTTTGTACACAAATTTCAAAATCTTTCAATTCCAAAACTTACCATTAATCGGAACAACCTCCACTGGTCGCCAGCAACGTTAGTGGTCTCGCAGAAGATATACATTCCTGTTTCTCGTGTATTATTGGCTAGCTGATGCATCTCAATGTAACGTTCTTCGAAAATGTTCGCTGTTACTTGATGGTAACCTCCCGGGAACCATACGTTTCTCGGGGTGTCCTGAAAATAACGTATAATCAGTGTAACAAAGTACCAGACTTACCCACCCTCCCTCACAGAGAAAAGATACTTACAGAAACTATAGATAGAAGGTATCCATTCCTATTCACGAAATACAGCGTTCTAAGGTCAGATCCAACGAGCTGGAAATAAAGAAAAACACCTAATTAATACAATTTAGAAAGAAAAAACAATAAACTAATATAAATTACCAAGTAGGTGTTTCCCTTACCGCAATATTGGCCGGCTGTTCAGCATACATTGTAACTGGTGTAGTGGGTCTCGAGGGTGTAGTGGTGATGGCTCTTGGAGGCGAGTTAGGTCGTATGTTGGGAGAACGGTCCCTCAACTGAAAACCAGTATACTGTGATTAATAGTCAGAAAAACACAACACACACACAAGACAATAAAAATAATAACGATATGTTCTTACCGAAGTTGTGCGCCTGATTATGTTTGGCATCGTTCGGCGAATAGGAGACAGCGGGCGCGACGACATCTAAAAAAACAAACAAAAACAAAATTAGCTTTAACGTATAAACTAAGGAAAAATACCACGTAAATATAAGGAAAAATACCACGTGTATACTTACTTCTTCCAACTCTCTACGGATCAAATCCCATGCTTCTTGACTTAGGAAACCGTTCTGCAACAAACAAACAAACAGCATTATTAATTAGAACCTAACGTTATAGACGTTAAAAACACCGTCGAATTTACTAACCGCAAGGCTATGTCTTGTCACCACACCTCCATCCTCCAAGAATGTCCGAGATGTATGGATATAGACCCCCGATCCACCAGAAAGTCTTAACATCTGCCTAAACCTCCGTTCATGCTCATCCTAAAATAGAGAAACATGTATAAACAAACACTCTTAAAAGTTAAAATTATTAGAACAATAAATAAAATCCAACACACCTGAGATATAGAGCGCAGCTCGCTTGAAGTAGACGATCCACTCTGAAAAAATAAAAACATAGTTAACCTCGTTTCAAGGAAACAAAAAAACATTTTTTAAAGTAACTATAAGTAATATGTATACCTGTTGTGTCGGAGGTAGTATGTCTGATACATCTTCCATTGAGACGTGAGAACCACCCTGAAAACAAAAATAAAACTATATCAGCTGAAACAAAGTATATAATGGACTTATAATAATAAATTAAAACATTACTTACATTACGAATAGAAAGAAGGTCTAAATCCTCTTGAAAAAATAAATCTTGACTGAGAGAAGTGGGTTCCTCTGCAGGGACTCTAGGCTCCTGAAAGTGTAAAAATATATTAATACGCATTGAAAAAATATAGACATATAAAAAAGCTATAAACTGTTGATATTATCATACTCACTTGGTGATTCGGGGGTAGATTTTCATCATTGAGACCCGCTGTCAAACGAATTAGAACCACGACGAATAGCATCAACATTATGTACAGTATTAGCAGAAGCAAAAACTGCATAACATCTGTAAAGACACTCTGCTAAAACACCGTATTTATACACAATCCCCTCTCCACGCACCTTACAAAATCACGCCCCACGCTCTCTCTTTCAGTGTGCAGCCATGACGACTCCGGCAAGCCTCACAGAACTTTGCCTTCAGCACTATTGTTTGCAATTTAAATTCCTCCAAGAAATTCAAAATTTAAACCTTCCATTTTTATTGAAAAAATTATTAATAGAAGAACATAAAAGTAAATGTTACAACGCACATTTTGATATTTATATCGGGAAAAAGAGGAATTGCAGCAGATGTTACTCGGTGAGTACAATTATTAATAAGGTTAACTTTTTTGTTGTTGTATGTATGACTGTGTATAATTCTGTTTTATGTATTACAGGTATATTTACGAGCGCCGCATCGGTTTCGGGCCGAGCGTGGTGGCTGGGTGACCGGGAACGCATCCCTAGGCTACCACCTGCGCCGGCCGTACTCACATCTCGCGTGTTGCTACTACTGCGGGAGGTGTCCGCTCTCTATGTGGCGGCCTATTCAAGAATGTCTCTGCGAATGTAAGTTAAAAACAATTTTGTTGTATGTATTCGCCGCGTCACTGAGTGACGATACGTCCGTTATGTTACAAGTCCCCCACCTACGCTATCGCGAGGTGCGGAAGCGAGCACCGCTAAGGTTCATTCGTAGTCATGGAGTCGATATGTGTTGACGTCACAGTCTTTTCAGCTACATTTAAGACATTTTGGGTTGTCAGGGACTGTGGCCCTGGCAACAGTTCAGAGGTGACACCCCACCTGCAGATAATATTCCACTATTGCTTGCGGCCGGACAACCTCGGGCGCATGGAGTACAGGTGGCGTATGACTTACTCCTGCCACGAGTGCCAGGAGGAATCGTCCACGGTGTGGACAGGGCACTACCCCTAAGGTATGTACTTATTAAAAAATACTTTAATTTCTCGGCCAAACAATACCTAATCCGCTAAAATAAGTTTACCGGGGTTCAGTTTAACGATTTAAAATTTTCGGCCAAAATATTTCCAGACCCGCTGAAAAACACTTTTACGCTAGAGTGCTCAAGTCCCCCACCTACGCTATTGCGAGGCGCGGAAGCGGGCACCGCTAAGGTTCATTCGTAGTCATGGAGCCGATTTGTGTTGACTTGCTGGTGTACAGTAAATTCTTAAATCCCCTGTGGATTTACGACGTTTGTTCCCCGGGGCATATAGTGCAGGTGAAAATTCACCTGCACATATCAGTACATCATTGTCTCTCCCCGGGGCACAGAACGTTCGTAACCCGCAGGTGGACATTTGGTTTCTTTGCCGGTCTTGTAGACTCCACTTCTGCAGTTGGTGGACGGAGCCCTAAGGTATGTGTATCGTAAGTTTCATGTAAAATAATTTGTAACGCTCACATTTCTCCACCACGGTAAGCTTTTATGCTAGGCCGTAGGAGCGTCGGCGCGCTCTTTTTGGTTACCCAGAGCTTCTCCTGGAGGCCTAACCTCTGGGGTGAGAGGCCCCGACCATCGCCTCTCACAGTGGTAGCCACTCCATAACAAAATGCTACCTCCTTTTATTTTTATTTTTCTCTGTCAATCCGTTCATTGTGTATTAGGAAGGTAGTCATTTACTAAGACAAAGTCCGTTCATTTTAACACCTTTCAACTCTACATTTACTAAGATAAACAGAGAATGTTTTTATACTTTTTATTTGATTTTACTTTTAAATTTTTTGTTGCATTTTGAAGTCTGCATTTATATAACGGATAGAGGGGAAGCATTGCTTTATAGGCTTAATCAACCTGACCCTCGTCCTCACAAGAGGTTACCCGCCGGACCCGTGGTCCGCTCATAATACAAGCTGAGCATATTTTTCTGCAGACCTCATTGCGCAAATAGCATTTTTATTTTTATGTAAAAAGCAGTCTATCGTAAACTGCTCATCTATATACAAACTTTCACTGATCTCTTTATAATTAGGGTGAAATTCACGAAGGAATTGAGCCTTCTCCATACCTTTTGTATGTATAATCTCAAAAGGTTTACAGAGTGAACTTAAAAGCTCCTCGCTATAACGCACGTCACCTTCATCCCACTTTATGCGGTGAAAATGACGGGTTAACCATCTCGCTGTCCTTTGCATTTTACTATTCAAAATATTAAAACAGTATGGGGGTCGGAACACAATCTGTGTTCTGTAAGACCCCCCAACTATGGCAAGTTCTTTAATGATAAATCTATTTGCATTGTCTTTAAATGAATGGAATTCAACTACTGCTTCCATAATAAAACTTCCTGATAAAGTCGGTCGGCTACGTGAGGTGGTAATTGATCTGTACATGTTTCTGCACCGGTTAATACTTGATTAATATAAACTTGTATAATATCCTCAATATAAAATAATTCTAATAGAGAGCGACCAATTAAAGGAATATTTTTTACAAGTTGATCCCACTCATTAAAGATTAGAGCTAAGGAGTGTTCTTCATCAGAGACACAGACGTACTGATGACCGAAAATGTTTGTCAATTTAATGTTAGCTTCAGACTCTATAGATATTAAACACTGACTTTTATTCAAGAGAGCTAAAGTCACTTCGTTAAACCGGTCAATTAGCTGACAAAACGAGTCGTAACTCCAAAATACAAAACCTTTCCGCCCTTTAAATAACACTCCCAGACAATTATTTCGATTTAAAAAAATACCCAATACCACGCATTTGTTGAGCTCGATATCAAGAAAATAGGCCGATCTAAGAAATACACCGGTCATTAAATCTATAGGTTCCTTACCTTTGGGAATGACTATAAATTCTTCCATGGATTCAGACAGATTCAGAGGAGGAATCTTCATAATCGCTGTAGTTTAATTCTGTACACCATTTAACTATAATGCTATCAGCCCCCGTGGGCAATTAAAATTTTTCCTCGAAGCTATTAAACTTATAACTGTCCACAATATCCCTTTTAATTAAAACCCCGTCTTTGTAATATTCAATTTTAATCCAACCAAAATAATTCATGTTTACGCCTTGACTGCTAGCTACAGACTGATTAATTATCTCTTCTATTTATATAAATGTACCTTTTTACCCCCCACCCCTTTGAATATACATTTCAAGTGTTTACTGTTTAAAAATTCCTTTGGAGATTTGCTCTTCTGTTGATTTGATACGTCTCAAAAACCTGGCTCTGTCTAGCGCTGCTTGTACCCAATCTGATTTTCTATCTTCTGTGGGTAGAATGTATATTTTTGTAACTACCGGGCTGGAGAAGCTAACTCGAGATTTTCTGACATCTCCCGTGATTGGTGTGTATGTATAGTGACAGTCGTGGATTATGAGGCAGTATGCCCAGGTATTAGCTGGGATTGCTGTTTTAGCTTGAATCTCAAGTCTTACATCTACGGGGCCGGTCTTAATAGTATCGTCCTGTTTTGAACAGTCAATTACGTACAGAGGACACTTTGATTTAAAGTCGTCAAAATTTAGTATAGGTGAACCAATTCTTCCGTAATAAGAGTTTTGGAATGTAGCATATATGTCATAGAACAAGGCTGTGTTCCCACGAATATTATCATAAGGATAAAAGTTTGAATTTAAATAAAGCTTTACATCGGTTATGTCGCAGGCATCAAATTGTGACATATCTTTTGTTAAATCATTCTTTCTGTCTGTCTGAAAGGCGAGAACAACATACCGGGGTTTTTCTGTTTGGTTAGATGTTTTTAGTGTCCAAGATAATGTGTCTGTACTAGGGAGGTTCGGGTATTCAATCATGTCCCACTGACGGAAGGGAACATGTATTGCGGGGTCTTTCTCAATAAACTTGTACAATTTTAGTTTACAGGCGTCGTTGACTGTAATATGAGGTATACGCCAGTAGATTTTTTCAATTTTTAATTCTAAAGTCCCGGCCTCTGTAGTTTTTACAGCGTTAATATATGAAGCCGAGCGTAAAAATATTAATTCTTGTTTTACGTTTACTAAAACCTTTCTATAGTCTTCGGCGAACCCTAGCAAGAGTTTTAGAGGGATTGAATATACAAAGTCTGTCACCTGTTCAGATACCCCGGGGCTTTTCCAACACGCATTTTTCAATATATTTCTTTCTTCCGAGCGAATAGATAGAATATTTTTTAAAGTAGTACTAATGCCGACATTTCTCGTCCTATCAATTTCCTTGCCACAAATCTCGTAGCGGATTTCTTCAAATATAAAAGCCACTGCGTTATTTACAAAGGATACATTCAGAGCAGTATCGTTCGCTTTTTTAGCGCTAACTTTACCGTGAATCACAATAAAGCTTTCAAAAGGGGCAGTTATAATGTCCTGCTGTAATAGCGGTATCCTAATCTCATCATTATTATTATAAGTTGTATTAGCGTATGGTAGATGAGCATGGAATTCCATTCCTGTTATCAAATCGTCGTAAATAGCGTGATTTTCAATTTCTAAAAGAGCCAATTTTTACAACTTTAAAACCGAGGGAACGGAGAAACTTTATATTCTTACAAGTTAACACCTTTGCTTTCTGAACACTAATAGCTGCCCGCTCTGCTGGCCTAGAATTAAATAGTAGCCCCATGGCTTTGCCTTAGATGTAATCTAACCGAGATTCTTTCTCCGCGAAAATTAACAAGATTTCCGTCTTGATCTTTGAGAGATATTGTTAAGGTATTCATCCTTTGACTTATTACCGGTAAATAAATCACGTTTCTCGGGAGCTCAACTATTTTATAGCCCGGTGGTTCAGCCGGGTAAAACTCGTGTATCACATGACCCTCGACTCCGTTTAGGTACGACCCGCGTGTGATATTACATTCCACCCGTATAGAATTAACTTTAATTATATCTACAGGCAGTTCCGAAACATGTTGTTTATTAGCCTCGTATATTTGTTTTTTAAATCCCAAGAGTGTCCCCAACGAATGTTCTTTAGTAAAATCAATTTTTTGAGAACAACATATTGTAGCCTTTAAAGTGTTGTTATTTGGTTTTAATGTAAACTTGGTTTCTTTTGGCAGTTGAGATTGTATGAATTTTTCTATATCTTCAATCTCGTAAGATCCTTCAGGGATTGTAATGCTATTATTTTCACCGTAGTAAAACTTATCATTATTGTCTTTTTCAATGTTCGGTATAGAGTTATAAGTTGTCAGTTCGATTAAACCTAGCTCCCATTCACCCTTGCTAACATCTATGGGAAATGCTAGCTCATGGGATAGTATACTATTCGTTCCCGTGAGGCAGAACATTACTGCAGAGAAAATGTAAGCACAAATGACCACACACCACTGTATTAAAATTCTGTTGTCTCTCGTAGTTATAGTAGAGTTCGCATCCCGCCAAATATCGTGTTATTTCTGGTGGCGGTCTTAAATTGCCAAAACTGTCATAATAATAGGCTTTCTTATTAATCTTCCTGTAACATACCCAGTGCGTGCCTGGACCGGTTGTACTTTCCAAGTTAACTATAGCAGATTCAAATTTTCTCGGGGTTTTTGGTAGACTGTTCCTCATATAAACTCCTCTAAAGTTTGGAATTTTTAATAACTTTGCGTATTTGATTAAATCGTAATTTGTCAGTGGCTTTATTGGTATCGAGATGCTTTTTTTCGTTTGCCTTTTTTTCCTCTTACCTCCACCTTGCTTTTTATAGGGTCTAAGATATAAACCTCTACCTTTAGGACGTTTAACGGGTCGTTTCTTTTTACGACCTCCCCCCAATTTAGTCTTGGCCTTCATTGCTGTGGTGACTAACCAAGACGCTGCTTTTTCCCCCAAAGATGCGTCTGATGCTTTGAACCTCTGCCAAGTGCGTTCCGCCAACTCTTTGTCAGCTTGCCTTCGCCTCTCGTTGTCGGAATACCGCGAGTATGCTATATCGTGCTGTTTACAAGCTTCGTCTAGCCCGTTTATTCTTTTATCTCCTCTAGCTAATCTCTCTTTTAATTTCGTGCCGGGGCCGCAGTAGGAATATGGTTTTAATGTTGGTGTTCTTAAATGTAATTCGATAGGTAGGAGGTCTATAGCTTTGTTCAACACCGATGAAACGATACCTCTGCCTCGCACAACCGCTAGCTTACGTCTGAGAGGTTTCCTTCTTGTGTTAGCCATTTTATTGTAAATATTTAATCACTTCGTAAAGTTTAGTTAATAGAGTCTCGCGTATACACGGTATTTTTAAAGCTTCAAACACGTCAGGCAACGTGCGAGATACCGAGTTAGTAAAATCGCTGTACTCCAAGACCCCACTGTCAGTTATTAAGTAAATCATCCCGTTTATATACCTAAAAGCACCGTGACTGTGGGCAGGGATACCGTAAAGCGTAGACGAGACTATTCCCATAAATGTACCAGTAAAGTCGCACTCGTTAATTTCAATCAGATACCAATCGTCAATAATCATGTAGCTCTTTCCCGTGTTAGTTGCAAAGGCCGCGTTTACTTTATGTACCATTCTACCGGTTATATTATTGACATTATACACTGTAATCAAGGACAGTGAAGGGTATCTGAATAAAAATACATCATTGCCAAAAAAAAAGAGCAATTTCCCCATTCGGCCTCTGGTAAATGGCAGATATTTCAGTAAAGTTTCGCGGTAAAAATTTAAGCCAGTGTGATATTCTTCTTGGCCGTGTTAAGTCCTCAGGAATTCTCTCTGTAGGATTTAAACTAATAATCCATACATAGTCTCTAAAGAAAGCAAATATCCTTTTGTTTACAATAACGAACATATCAATTTGATCTTTTAATTCGCAAATATCGCGTTTTTCAAATATCTCGGGTGGTTTTACTGCTGTGGTTGACGTGGTTGGTGTGGTAGGTGTGGTTGTGGATGTTTTTTGTGGATTTATTAATTTTTGGAATGGTTGCAAATGTCTTAGTGGGCCTGCCGTACAGAAACTCCATAGCGAGTCTGTCATCATTGCCTAGCTCGTATTCGTTAAAGTCAACAATTCCTGTAGGGTCCCTGTTGAAAGGGAACATTACTGATTTATCATCACCTGAATGATTCAAACCAAGGGCGTGACCAATTTCATGAAGCAAAGTTAAGAAGAATGAAATTTTTCCATTTCGTGGTAAATTCATTGTAAAATCCCAATTTTCATCCGAATCAAAGTGTGTATCTGTAGATTTATAACCAATATGGGTTAAATACCCGTGAGCCAAAACTAACCCAGGACCATCGAAATCGTAGGGACAATTATCCTGTCTTGAGTAGAATAAATGTTTTCTAGATGTTGAAAATGATATGATTATTGTGGGATTATTTATGTTTTTTTTAAAGTTAAATTTGCGTGTTTGGCCCATACATCAAAAGCTTTTTGAATTATGTCGGGGTGTTGAGAAGGGCCGTATTGATACCAGGTTATTTCTGTAGTGTTCCACTTTCTATTGGGTAAAGCTGAGAATGGTAATATATTGTCGCGATGACCGCACCTAGGCGTACCCATGAGGGCCAATGTATCGTTATCAAACACTCCCGTTGGTTCAAGACGAAAGTACTCTTGAAATTGTCTTACTGCAGAAGTAATGTTTTGTGTCAAAGCGTTTTTCTCCAAATACCCGTAATAAGTTAGAAAATCTATCGATTTGTTGCACGAGGCAAGAGGCAAAATAATCAATAAAACGACCCGCATGTTGAGTGGTTCGGCGTAGACTAATTAGTGTTTGCCAGTTAATGTGTTTTTAAACCGGATCCCGTCCTGAGGAAACTGGGGAACGGGTCTGTGTCTTCAATTAATTCCTCTTCATAGGGATCATCTTTATTACGGAATTGTCGTGTATTTTCGTCTAAAAAGTATTTATTAATAACGTTTAATCTTACCCAATCGTCCTTGTCTGTCTGTATTGGAGCTCCTAAGGTATTGTAAATGTCAAATAAAACTTTACTCAATAGTCTTACAATATAATTTAAGTTTAATACATCTTGAAAATCTGTAGGATCCGTGCAATTTTTTATTTGCTTTGACTGAAATTCATAAAAAGTGTTATCTACCAGCATTAAAGATTTTTTCAACATCCGCAAGTTTACAGCGTCATACTCTTCCTCGCCATCCCGCACGTCTCTTAGTATTTTGTTCCCTATGATATAATGTTCTCCTGTAAAAGGAATACAATTGTAGTCTACGTAAAATTTTGTGGCAGCATCATCGGAATTTTGTGGTGATTTTACATGTCGAATAAAACATTTATTAGCTTCAAAATACTCTTTTTTTGCATCTAAAATTAAGGTATTGTCAGACGTAAACTTTTTTGTCACCGCGTCGTTATCGTCTGCAGGTCTTTTTAAATTACATAATCGCTTATTTTGTATATCGTAATCACCGTCGGGCGTTAAATTAAAACCCTCTCCCTTGGGCCCTTTGACGGCCTCACCTCGGGATTTCCGGCTACTACGTCCAAACTTGTCAATAGTCATTATAATAATGCTTTAAATCTACTGTTTCCAGATCCTTTTATGTAACCAGCTTCCCTTAGCTCTTCCAAAATACTTAGTATTTCATTGCTATGGACTCTGTTTCCAGTCTCTGTTGACATGGCAATGTGTCGTAATCTGTCCACCAATTCGTTGGCATCATCCCAATGTATAATATTACAGAATCTTGCATTCATCCACGCTAAACCTTTGCCCGCTTTAACCGGGAATAGGTCTTTAATAATTCTTCTGTACTTTAGATTTTTGTCCCTTCTAATTACATTGTGGAATTTGTATCCTTTTATGTGAGCGTTGGTGGCAATAATAATACTTTTATAGGTCTTAAGATCGTCTTCATCGTATATTTCCTCGTCAGGGGTTCTCTTAAATATGAGCTCATACAAGCCTTCGGTAGGACTATATCTTGTGTTGTTTATTAGTATAGTTCCATCGTTGTCAAAGTCTAACACCTTATCTCCCATCATTAAAGTACTGCCTTCGTATCTAGGGCCGTAGTCATAATAAATTACTCGGACCTTACCGCTAGCATCTTTTAAAAGTAGTGTCATATATCTCACCGTCATGGGATTACTAAACTGACTTTCCATATATTGCGACGCTGTTTCCAGTCCCGAAGGAGTCGATACAATTTGCTTTAACCCGCTGCTTTCAGGTGTTGATACGCTTGGTGGAATAAATTCAGCTTCATCATCTGTAGTATCGTAGTCCATTGGTTCACCTTTAATTGTTTCAGGTTCTGTTTTAATCTCAGAGCTAACTGTGGTTGTTTTTCTGAGTTCTTGAATTATAGGTTTAAACTGCTTCTCAAGCAAAATATCACTTTCTACAGATCCTTCCTTAAACATTTTATACTTTCTCTTAATAGCTTTACGCAGCTGTATCAGTCGATTAGTTAGCTGTTGTTTACCGCTCCGCTTCATAATTATAAATGATATATTTAAACCAACACGATTAGATTTAAGGCATCTCGACCTGTCTGAAAAACAGGGCGCGCTGCTTATGCCTCCGAACGTATTTTATAATATCCAACAATGAAACGCCAGCGCTAAAATCCATTCCTCCGTAATACCTCTGTTTCCTGGCATCGAACCTAGGGATTACGTAACGCTTTGTAAAACTCTTGAATACAAATGTACGTTTTCACCCGTCTCTCCACTTCGGAATCTCTGCTACGGTGTATTTATCTCGTTCTATTGTTTTTTGCATAAACTTCTTTAGTAATGCCATAGGTCTAGGCTCGTTGAGATGCTCTAATAAATATGAATTTAAAAGCCAGAATTCGCTCGGGTTTGCGCCTGTGAACGCTCTCCACTGATCAAATAGCACTCTGTTTGTTACACTGTACACGCCATTGTTTAGACTTATGCCGAATCTCTCGCACTGTACTGGTAGTGTGATCAAGGTAGCTCTTAAAAACTCTGTAGTATATAGCCCTTGGCATAGATTATTAACACCATTAAACGGATTATTCCTGTTGCATCTAGGGACACTAGGTGGTACAGCTGTATATCCGATATTATAACTGATATCAATATAACATTTTGAGCCTAAAGCTCTTTTGTAAACTGTCATTGGAGATTTTACAGGGATACTACGCTCTGTCAGGAGTATACATCGCTTAGCGTGTGGAATACTACACCCGTATTGTAGCATTTCATTACATATCTGTGTAAAATTAACACTACCGTGAAGGTTACGTAAAGGCAATACTTGCCCAAAAAACTCGGGGAACGGCCTAAATCTAGATATCATGTTTTGAGGGTCTCGCACGGTACAATTGTACATATCTTCGTGATATATTACAAGTTCCAACGGTACGTTTTTTTCTTCGCATTTGTTCATAAAACTAAGCCATGTATCTCGGTTATAAGTTCTCTCACTCGCAGATATCATTAATAAAACTACTGGTGGTATCACAGCGGATCTTTTTAGTTTTTTATGTCTCCAGCATCGCTTGTTAAACTGATATCCGTGTTTACCCTTCCTACTGCAATAATTACCACAGAATTTCTTTTTGTCCTTGTAATAAAATGAGCACAAGTTTGACTTGACATTATGAAGTTTAACGTTAAAACCTCTTAAATCATTGTACGTGTATATACGTACCATTATACCTCTGCTACAAAACTGTCCATGCCTACTCTGTACCTTCCCTTATATGGGTCTAGAGTTTTGTCAATAACTAGGAATCCAAAATTATCTCGCCACGCTTGAGCGCATATTTCTTTAAATTTGTCAAAGGACATGTCAGTAGTGACATGATCGTTGTAAACATGTTTTAGGTTCATTCGTCTTGTTTGAATAGAATAACAAAGTTACAATTGTCTCTCACCAGCTGCTTGGGTATGGCACTGTATGTCTGCCCCAGATAGAATGAATCTAAATTGTTGTGTCTTCCCATAGTAAAATAATTACGGATGTGTACATGCTTCTCACAGCTCACATCATCAAAAATCATTATAGAATTTGGTTTAGCTTCGTTTGGGTGTATAACCAGACTGTTATCGCCAAATTCATGATACCCAACCTCTTTGGGCATAACGTTTCGTAATAGCTTGTATTTTTGCTGATGAAGGGACTTGGAAAATATATAAATATTCTCAAATCTCAACCCATTTGGGTCAAATAATAAATTAAATAAAACATTGGTCTTCCCAGAGGAACTTGGCCCACTGATTATACAGCGAATTGAATCGGGTAATAAAATACCGTGTTTGTTCTGTTTAACCATTCCAGACCCGCTGAAAAACGTTTCGAAGTTTTAACAGGAAACCTGACTTTATGCTTAACGACCCACATCGTGACTGTTACATACAGCTAATTGCTTTGGTTTTTATGTTATCACTTCATGGTTGCTTTCACATGTGGGCTTTTACGGTATCGGTAGTGCGGCTAATTGCTGGAGTGTTTTACTTGTTCCTCGGTATCGACTTTCCTTGCACATCCTTGGCCTCAATCCAACTGTCATGGCTGCTGTCGTAATTTTTCCAACGAACAAAAAGCTTAGAACCTTTTCTTTTTAACACCTTCTCAACTAAGTAAATATCGCCTGTTTTTGACTTGGTAATCTCTTCAGCGTAAAACCCTCCTTTAAGTATCTCTCCTCTGATGTCTTGTAACACATAAGTGGCTGGAATAGTCGGTTTAATTGCGTATATTTTAAAAGTTTCCAAACTCCAAGAGGGTAAATAACCCTTTTTAAACAATCTTTTAGCTTTACTGATTCTAACAATGTCACCTACTGTAAATTTTTGTTTAGGGCTTCTATGTTTGGGTTTTTTACCTTTGTTTATTCTATTCAGAATATCTTGAAAGTGTTTCCGTCTTACATCCCGTGGTTTCATACCTATAGTCCTGTGCTTTGTATTGTTGTAAGAATTTAAAATTTTTAGCAAAATACTTAACCATTCGTAACTTCCACGGGCAGTAAATAACTTGTACATTTTTGTCTTGAGAGTTCTGTTTAATCTTTCCACTATACTAGCTTTAAGTTCGGAAAATGTATGATAATGGTTGATTTTGTATTTTTTCATCAAAGCATTTACGTGTTTATTGAAAAAGTCTGTTCCCTGATCTGTTTGGAAATGCGTCATTTTATTTTTTGCTAAGATAGGAGCGAGTGCCTTTGCCACTTCTGGGCCAGACTTGTTTTTTAGAGGTACGGCAAACGCTACTTTGGACAAACAGTTAATCATCGTCAATATGTGCTTGTACCCTTTATTGAATCTGGCATAAGGCTTCATTTCAACAAGATCGGCTTGGTATAGTCCTGGAAGGGTAACTTTACGCCTGGGATAATTTCTCCTGGCAGGTCGGTGTAGTTCGTTAGCTATAGCGTCCATTGTCAAAATAACTTATTTATTCGGTGAACATTAGTTTTATATTGTCTGTTTGAATGGGGTTTGAGACCATTCGTGCGTAAACACCCAGGTTAAACCTTAATTTCGTGCGTGAGCCAATCCAGATTACCTGGTTGATGCCCAGTACAAAATAAAAGTCCTCTCCCTTTGAACAGACAAGGGGATGAGTTTTTTATTTGCTTTATATTTATTTACTTTTTTTTTGGCCACCGGACAAGTCCTTCTTTCACCCGAGGTCGGTTCGATTAAGTAGTCTGGGTTTTAGCCAAACGCCTCTAATCTACTGGACCCCTCATTCACACATGAGCTATTCGAAGGAGCAGCCAAGCGATTAACTTGACTGTTCAATCTACTAGGCTCCCTTTCAGGTTTACGGGGTTTTTAGTCGCCCGCGCCAGTGACCTTAATTCACACACACATTCATACAGTGGGACTTAGGCATTATCCAGCACATGTTCAACAATATTTACAAAGTTATGTGAGGTGAGGATATTGTTATGAGCAGAATCAAAATGCATGCCATAACGCCTCATAACCTCTTTAGCTTTGTTAAGTACATTAATCCCGTTAGGAACAGGAGACTTGATGAAACAAGGTACGAAACCTTCATTTTTGGCTTTAATGAGAGCTTCGTTAAATTTTCTTTTTTGTATGCGAATACATTTGTATTCGCAGACTCCGTACAGCTCCAGAAGAGTTTCTTTAATAAGGACACATAAAACATGTTTAAGTCCATTGTCGTCTAACATCACAGCAACCTTCGGTGCCTGTTCATACAGCAGCCCATTCAGTGACTGATTTTCTTCACACATTATATCGTTTGTAGTTTTAAATTCTGAGTTAATTTGAGTGAGCTGTTGGTTAATTTCCAGTGATTTTGTAAGTGATTGTAACAACTGATTATTTTTTTGTTTGATTTTATACATTCCATATTTTCTTATGGAAGGCAAGACTTCTTCGAAAACCCAGTACTTGAAATATTTAGCAGTGGGTAGTTTGGAGGAAAAAATCAACTCGTATAAACCCGGTTCTGATATAAAAACTACTTTGGAATCATGATAATTGAGTTGGGACCCGTTTCGGGTCCCAACTACTTCCGGTTGAGTTGATTTGTATATTTCACTGATATGTGCTAGAAGAGCTTTTTTAGGGTTAGAGTAGCCCAGGATTTGAGCCACTTCTTTTCCATTGAACCAAGGATTATTTTCACTGTCAAACAGAACAGCAACGGGTTGATCATTAAATATATAAGAGGTTAGGTGAGACATTTTATGTCTAGTAATGTCTAGTATTATGCAATAGTACAGATCAGAGCTACGTAGGGACACGTCTTACCTCGGCAGGAGCAGCGGCAAAGTGACCGAGGCAGAGTAAAGTTAACACTTGAGAATAAATAGCGCTAAAAGTATCGACCAATCAGGGTGCAGAACGATAATTACAACCAATAGAATGCATTTTTATTATAACCAATTACAGAACAGTATTTTAACAGGTTACAAGTCAGGTTTTTAAAATTTAATTAACACGTTGTGTACGTGTTCTTTATTAAATTCATCATAAATCGTAAGGTCAATGCATGGGCGGTCTTCCGGGTTGCCCCAATCGTCATCTAACACAAACGAGTCAGTCAGACATCCTAGGTTTTTTTCACCGCTGTCAAAATAAATGTTATATTCTAATTCATCGTACTTGGAGAATTTAGCTACTTTTTTTATAATCCTTTCTTTAGAGAATCCGCTATTTAACATCGCCTTACCGCTCAAAAATTCAACTTCTATTCTGTCAAAGTCTGCATTTGATTTTACTTCCAATTTTAATGGCTTTCCTTCAAATTTTATTTTTCGGACAGGTCTTCCGTCACAAAGTAGATTTATAAAGATCCAACCAATATTTTGTTCCCAATCTTCCTCCCCCTCCATTTCAACAGGTACAGCAAACAAATTAAAGTATTACAAATGGAGCGATTTTAAAACACGTCCGATCGCTATGCAACAGGAAGCAAAGAGAGTGGGTAACGGGAGCGATAGAGCGCGACGGCACCTGTCCCCACTGCTGGTTTAAGTGATGGTTTTTTTTATCTTGTAACCGTAGGGCAGAGTGTCGTGGTTTTCAATTAGTTTTCTCTTGGGACCTGTGGCTTTAAACTTTTTTATTTCAGTTACTGTTACAATATTTTTGTCCTTGAGGCGCCGTATTCTATTTTCCTCAATTTTCAATGTGTCTTTTGTTTCGCTGAGAACAATTTGTTTAAGAGATTCAAAATTTAACAGTTTAGAGGTTTTCATGTTTAATGTTAGTCCTTTAATTTTGCAAACAGGGACCAGCTTTTGTTTTTTGGTTGACCAAACAAGGTAGGCGTAAGTTTTAGGGCCCCCGGACACAAACTCTACTATATAAGATCCTGGCCCGTACTCTAACAACTCATTTGTCATTTCCCCAAGGTAATCCCCTGTAGGAACCCTGTACAAATCTTGCCTATGATAAAATAGGACGCTGTCAGTATCCACGTATAAAACCTGAGCACCCAAAGCCTCCAAGTGTTCATATAATTTAAGTCTAGCCTGAGCTGTGGTGTAGGCCGCATTTACAACATTTACATTTGTCAAAGGTTCGCCGACTTCCTCAATATACTCCCAATTCACTACCACGACCTCCTCGTTAACAAGTTGAATACGGTTGACTTTTATTTCTGGGCTAATTAACAGATTAAATAATGTTTTAGAGTCCCTGACGATTGTTGCTTTGGTCTGATTCTCTCTTTGACCGAATTTTCCCCAAAAACTGTTAAGCATTAATTTAGCCAGCGACCTCAAACCCCCGTTTTTACAGATTTTGTCTTTCTCTAATAAAACCCCCTCATGTTGAACATAGTCTGCGATGTAGTTGTCCTTGTCCTCTTCTGTCTTACACCAGCTAGGATAGCCTGAGGCTTCCTGCTTTATTTTTAAGAATTTATTAATAAAATCTGTGAACAGCCCCCCATTTACATAAGTAGCGACTTTATACTCCCACAGTTCAAACATGTCCAAAATAACATAACCCTTCTCAAGCGCCTTCCTAATCTCGTCCATGGTCCATGTCCCGATTAAAACCCGTTCCTCACTATCATGCTCGCATTCCCCTTGATTTAAAGACTCCCCGCAAGTTCTACATAAAACAAACATTAATTTATTATTCATTTTAGCTGGAAGTACTGGGTGATAGAGGTCTCGAGGGGGTAACACTTTGCACTTTAGCAAACCATCTACACCAAGCCCTCTCTCTCGACACTCCCTATCGCCGACATGAATGGTAGGGTGGCCTAATGGATATTTCCCGTATTTGCAAACATACGGGTACAAAGAGCAAACATCTATATATTGAATGGTTTCTCCCTCACCGCATTTATGGTAAGTTTTAGAATTTCCTGTTCTGCCTCCAAAGAATGCCTGTCTAGGATCCAGGGGAAGGGAATTTAAAATTTCCAAACTGTCTAGGTGTTTAAGATTGTTTGTCTTTTTTAAAGTTCTAAACTTGCACTCCCTCATTTGAATCACACTGCCGAGTTTTTCAATTTATTTCAAAGTCTTTTCGTACCTGAGATTTAAGCTGTCTGAGGGATCCTCCTTCAAAGGAGCCTCTCAATTATATGGGAAGCATTTTGGACAACCGTGCCAATAACACCCGTGAAACTCATAGATGTTTTCCCCGTCAAAGCCGTCTACCTTCACCCCATTAATTTTGACTTCCTTACCTCGCCCCGCATGTTTAATCCTTAATCCACGCTTCTCTTCCTCCCATGTTAACCACTGTAAAGCAGCGGCTGACTGATTATCCACTAAACGGTAGCCGTTCTTTGGGATGAGGCCGATCGTGTTTGGTTTTAAAAAGTTGCGGCGGAAGGCCAAGTTACATGCACTAGCGATCGTTACAGCCTCTAGGAAAGGGTCTACGTTACACACTTGTAAAAGAATACTTCTGAATTTAAGACAGGACTGAGCCAGAATTTCTACGTCAGAGATACAGTACTCCAATATTTCTTTTTTGAAATCAAAGATATAGTTGTTGGCCACTTGTTCATCGTGCCATTTCTCAAAGTATTTGTGGGGCTTTTTAAACATTGAGTCTGGGCAGTAGAACTGTTTACCGGGCATCGGGCCTACATAATTTTGGTTCGCCAATGTATTAAACAGATGCGGGAAATAGCCCTTTTTCTTCTCAGGAGGCAGATCAAAAGCTTTAGGGAGTTCTGCGAGAGACATGGGGAAGTAGCTCAAGGAATCTATAAATCTTACGTTGTCCAATTCCATCAAAATAATTTTAGTCCCCCTCATAACCAATTCCGGCGTGAATTTAGTTTCTTCCATTATATGTTTTAGCAAAAACTGAAAATCAAAGCCCTGCCCGTTGTGCGCGATTACACAAACGTGTTTAAACTGTTTACGTACTTGCATCACGTAATCCATAAAATCTTTGACCGGGTCAGAATTGAAGATTCTTGTACGACACTTACATGTTGCACAAATTTTTCCATCTACACAATTATGGCAAAACTGTTGTGACACACACAAATTGACTTTATGTACTTTTTTATCGGGATCAGAGGGGAGAGACTCGTCTTGGCGAGTCTCCAGGTCAAAAAATATGAAAATATAGTCTTTAGATTTAGGTTTTCCCTTATTGGGTTGCATGTAGCATTTGTGATTAAGATCTTTGAATGATTTGCAGGGTTAACAGAAAACTTCCCCGCACTTGTGAGGTCCGGATCTCTCTTTTAAATTAATCAATTTTCCACAATCTAAACACTTTTTATAAGCTTTGCATCTGTCAACCTTATGGGCGATAAAACAATGCTGGTTTTTCATAGTAACGTTACAGTCTGGGCAAACTATTCCCCCATGCTCCTCTTTACAGGGAGGCGAGATGGTTTGGCAGTAAGGGCAGATGTTTGAGCATCTGTGTTTAGCTTTGTGGTCATAGGGAACATGACAAGCTGAGCAGAAATAGTTACAGGCAAAAGCGGCAGTCAGACTGTTGATTACATTATAATGGCCATCATGAAAGAGCAAGTTAATTTTGAATTTAGGATTTTCAACGGCCCCCTCAAAGTATACATCCCGGCCTTTTCTGTCATAATTGTAAACAGTGATTTTATAATCTTTTAGAAGGTGTTGGAATTTCTCAAGCTCTGGTATACCGGCTCCCTCTTCTGAGACCTCTACCCTTGCTTTTTGAATAAGTGTCTGTGCCCTAACGGTTTGTCGTTTACCCTTGTCCATACGTACAAGATTATACTCTGGGTCGTTTGTCACTTTAGCCATGGCTACTACCAAAGCCCGAGGGAGACACAAGTTGTCTTTATTATTAATTACTACTATTCCCGACCTGGCTTTACATTCTTCATCAAATGTGTTGTACAGGCCAGGTCTTTTGTGAGTCCCAGAACCCACAGGTAGATTGATTCGCGTGCATTCGACTCTAAACGTATCAGTGGATTTGATCGATTCGGCATTAGACTGTACAATTCCCCCGAAAATTTCCCATAAAATGTTTTCATTAATATCTCCAGCAGGCCGAAAAGCAATATACCCGGGTTCCTTGTATTTTAAGTTTAGAGATTGTAAGGTGAAACCGAGCTGGTCATTCGCATGCGCTCTGTCTTTCATTTGATTTACAATTTTTGCAAAACCCTCTCTTAACCAATCTATTTCATTACTGTTAGCGGGAGGGTTAGTAAATTTAAATACTGTTTTCGTTCCGTATAGTCGGAATTTTTTAACGTAGGTATCGTCTGTACTGAGAACCTCGATAGGGTTCCCAGCCATTTTAAATAAATCACTATAATATAAAGTGAGGTTATGTTACAGTTAGGTTAGGAATAAAAGTAAGGTACTTTACCGGAGCAAAGTAAAAACACGTCCAACCACGAGAAAATCTGGGCGCAAAGAGAACGAATGTTAGTTTTAATAAAGTAGATTAGAGTGGGGGAGATGACTAATGAAAATTTGAATTGTTACAGGAGTCTGATGGCAGGGCGGTGGCTCCATCTGGAGACAAGCTGTTAGCGGTGGCAGAAGATATATATGTAAATAATAATAAATAACTGACTTTTTATTCATTACCTTCGTAAAGCTCTGTGTAACGCTTGGCTGGTTACGCCACATGCGGGTGTTGTCCAAGGTCAAGACGAGCTGCCGCCGTGGTATCTAGGTTAGAAAGTGACAGTGCAGAATTACATGATTTTATACATACAGTATTTCCGTGATACATACAGTATTTTATATAGTATGATACTTACAGCATGATACTTACAGTACTTTATATAGTATGATACTTACAGTATTTTATATAGTATGATACATACAGTATTTTATATAGTATGATACTTACAGTATGATAAGTTAGGTTAGGAAATCTCTCTCTGTGACGTCACGGTTCTAACCGGGTGCCTAGACTACTATTAGTACCACTGACAGTGAGAGTTGTATTAAAACAAGTATTAGTTTTAAGTTTTTTTATGCAGGGGAGGTGAAAAAAGTAATTGACTCTTAAAAAAAAATCAACAGGTCACGATGCAATCCCTGTTAAAGTTATAAAATATGTATACAAATACTCAGGTCAAAGTGTAAGCCACATAATAATTTCTTATTTTGTTTCTATATTGTTCCGTAATTATTTAAAAATTTCAAAAGTCAAACCAGTTCATAGAAAAGATAAATTAGTAATTGTGACTATAAGACGATTTCTCATCTCTCGGTGACATAAAAAATTAATGAGAAAATAGTTTATAATCAACTGTACAAATTGTTAGACGACTTTAAATTGATAAACGATTATCAGCATGGTTTCAGACCTTGAAAATATGTGATCACTGTTGCAGTATCCTTTACTGAATCTATAACTGCGTCGGTAGACAAAGGGGAATTAACAACCGGAATTTTCATGGACCTGTCGAATGCGTTTGACAGTGTCAACCACGATCAACTAATAAATAAACTTCAAATGTTAGGAATATCTACAAATGATATTAAAAGGTTTCAATCATATCTAAATGGTCGTTGTCACTTTGTGTGAATAACCCAACAAACCCAAGGCAATAGAATACAAAAGTTTTCATCCAAAAAAGAATATATAAAAGGCGTTGCCCCTCAGGGATAAATTCTGGGTCCCTTACTGTTTTTTGCTACTTCGATGATGCAGGCAATTCTTAACAAGCTTACCTCAAAATTATCTCTGTTTTTATGCTGACGACACGAATCTTAGGGTATAGGCCGGTAAACTCCAAAAAGTCGAAATCTTGAGTTTTGCAGAGCTTGAAAACATTGGAAATTTCTTGGAGTGGAATAAATTAAAACTTAATGCCAAGGAAACCAACTGCATAGTATTAAAAAACATCAAAACAAACAGATACTTTATCCAATTATAATTTACAATGAACAACAATCAAATCATACTAGAACAAAGTTTCTAGGTCTAATCACAGATCAAAATTTAAGCTGGAATGCACATGTAGATAAAGTATTGGAAAAATTAAGTTCGGGAATCTATTTGCTATCCAGAATGTCATTCTATTGTAATAAAAAACCATAAAAATCTATATTTTGCAAATATTCATTCCCATTTAGCTTATGGCTTATGCCTTTATGGTTCAACCACAAAAACAAATATGGATAGCATATTAAAATTACAAAAAAGGGCCTTAAGAATAAAATGAAATTAGGATATTATGAAACAGCAAAAGACAAATATAAAAATTAGGGATTTTAACATTTTATGGTCAATATATCTTGGATAAATCCATCATTCCAAAAATTATTAAGAAAACTCTGACCTTATAAGCCATCCCTATATTACCAGATATATAAAAGTGTTACATCAATGGGACATAAATTAAAAATGTCATGAAAAAACGGACTTACTTAGGTCTAAAAGTTTTCAAGCATTTACCAAATGACATTAAAAATGAGGAAAACATTACTAAATAAAAATAAATTAAAAACATTTCCTGTTAGAAAATGCCATCTATTCCCTGGAAGAATTCTTTTCCAGCCCCATAGACTATTTTATAATTTGCTTTTTCAAAAAATATTTGTTTTTTTTATTGTTTTATATTTCGATATAAGTAAAAGCAAGTGCTTTCTCTTTTCTTTAGGATAATAGTTTAGTTTGTAGTATTAGTGAAGCCATTCAATGTGCATGAATATGTACTAAATAAATACAGATTATTTTGACTTTGACTTCAACTCTTAGGAAATACAAAAGATAACCTTCAGATAGTTTTTTTTTTTAATATCCCTATGCTGAATGTAGGAAAAATGTATTTAATAACTATGATTCTCTTTGAACGTGTTAGAGATTATATATGTACTAGCAATACAACATCTTTACCAAACCAGAAACAAATTAATATGGGCATGACTATTCCAAAAGTAAACAATAAAGCCGATCAATAAAACCCAATTGACCCAAACAGTATACAGTAACCTCCCGGACCATATTTGAAAATTAGAGGAGGAAAGTGTCGGAGTTTTCAGGGGGAGGATAGGGCGGTGGCAGCTGGAACTTACTGATGAAGACGCCAAAGAAATAATTCAATCCCAGTATAACATGTAATTTTTTTACTATTTATCTTACATTCCGGTAGGTCGTCTTCCAATCACCATGAGAATAACAGTTAACTGTCTAAGACATATTATTATTATTACATTTGATTTTTTTTAACAAAATACTGTATTTTATAATTAGGCTTTATGCAACATTGGCAATGATACCACAAAACAAATGAGTGACAGTGAAAACTCTCCCCACACACAGTCTTTGTGGGAAAATTTCCAATGAATATTTGTCTGTCTCATTTAATTAAAATATGTATGTATAATTGAAAATAAATTAACTGAATCTGAATATTGAAAATTAATGCTACTAGGCAACATTAAAGTACTTTTAGTAAAAAGGAAAAAATACAAATAAAACAATGAAACCATTTAGTATATTCAAAATAAGTAATATATTTTCAAAAAGTGAGAAGGATGTTTCATACTTATTTATATTAAAGAACCATATACAGAATATACAAATCATGAGTTTTAATTTGTAAGTGGATAGTTTGTCTACAAAAAGTGTAATTATATCCATAGTTTTCATATATCCATAAATGTAATTTGGAAATAAAGCTAGGTCATTTCACGTTATAAATGCTAACTTTGCTACCTCACCAGTGACTTCATCACCTTGTGAACATTGAGTGCATATAAAGGCATCAATGGACTAAATCGCAAGTGCATGAATTTCCTTTCTCTCAACTGATTTTTGTTTGGGATGAAATGATAATAAATGCTATTTTTGACACAATAATTGTATAACAGCACAAAGATCATGCATTTTATGTTTCCTGACAAAATAAAATAAAAGAAAATTCATAAATTACAAAGTGAAAAATTACAAAAAAGTTTATTTGAGTTAGAAATATATACATTTTGTAGTAATCATCCAATAGTTCAAGTTTGTAGACCAGAATATGTCCTATCCCGATACAACTATCCATATCAATTGATTTCTTGAAATAAGTATTGATATTAATTTAAATCAGCAAGTTAAATACGTAATACATGTTCAATGTTTTGTTCCAAAGTATTTCTCACATCAGCCTCTTCAGTTCTCGGGTGGACTACACCGCCCTGGCACTTCGCCTTGATGCACTGACATTAGTTGCACAACTGCCGATTGACTATTTGACCACTACGAATGTTTACAGTACAATATGAGATCACAATTAACTTACACACGTATCACAAACAAAATAATTGGCACTAAAATGCTAAACGTAAGAACCGGTTATGTACCGTAAAAATCAAAATCTATTAAACTTATCCTAATTGTAATAAAAATGTTTAGACACAAGTAAAGTTACATTAAGTAAGTTCATACATTTGTAATAATACACTGCAGTTCACCATAAATGGTTGATAGCCCACGTATATTTCCCTTTCAAGTTTTTTTTATGTAACACTTTAGTGAAAGATCTATTGGTTTTATAACCAAACTTTACAGGGAAGTCATACTTCTCCACCACCTGGCCTGAGAGTTTCCACACACTAACTATGTTTCGATCATGATTCACTTCTAGGAATTTGTTGTTGATTATTCTAAATGATCCTAACTCTGACGTTTCAAATAAGGTAGTCAAGCTTCTGTTTGAGGGGAAGTAAACGTATAAAATCGCCCAAGTCCAATCTATGCTTCTATACGAGATTACAAAGCAGTCATTACATGTCTTTATTTGTATACAATAACAAGGTTTAGAATGTATATGACTCAAGATTATCTCCCCAGTTTGGAAGTTGAGAACTTGTAATGTTTTACTGTCAGTAATAGCTAACCAATGATCAAGCAGGGCGAAATCAGTGAGAGGGCCATCGTAGACGGCCACTGGGCCTGGCAAGAAGGTAAGTTGTTTAAGGCTGTAAATGTAATATCTGTAATAATACGTTCCATTAGAAATGTCCTTGACAACAAATTCACAAGCCACAAAGTCACTGGTTGGAGATATTTTAATTTGCCTGTAATAAACTCTTTCCTTTTGAGGTTTTTTTACTGGACATAGATCTTCCTTCAGCAACGTGCCAGTATTGATATCAAATATTTTATATTTTGGACCCTTATAATAAAAGCAAATGTAAACCTGTTGCTTAGCACCAACAGCAGCAGACATCCCATTACGAGTAAATGGAAGTGTATAATTTAATTTGATGGTTTCATTGTTTATCTCTACATTGAAAACTTGAATTGAACATTGTTTTTCCAAAAGTAACGTAGTAGATCCAATCACACTAGGACGATAATAACATTCGCCTTTGTTACAGACCGCAATCTTTGTTTTAGCCACAAGACGAGTTGGCACAGTGCTAACATCAAAAATGACAATTTGGTTTGGATACCAAACAACAACTAGAGTGTCTGTTAAAAAATCTACATCTTTGATATTTGACATCTTTGACACTAAGTTATCAAACTTAGTGACATTTTCATCCTTGTCCTTGTCCTTCCTCTTCCAGATCTTCCATAAGTGATTTTCTCTCATAAATGCCAATTTCTGGTGGCTGATCGGTGACAAGGTTGAGTCTTCCGCTTCTGGAGCCACAAACGCAGGGGATTCGACGCAGGGGATGGTTTGTAGAGGCTCTTCCAGCTCAAGGACACAGTGCGGCTTCCATATCCAGTCCTGATTGAATATCTCACGCCACTCGCGGCAAACGGCAGAGCAGCGAGTCAGGTCTTGAGGTGTCAACTGCTGGACAATCCTCTCTACCATTTCAAGGGGAAGAGTTTCCATTTTGAGGCCTGCAAAAGAATACGATATAAACAATGGTTTACTAGGTAACAAAAATACTTAAAGGGAAACGAAATGAAAATACAACAAAATTTAGAACCAACAATTGGATAATGTGGGACAGACATATAATATAGTTATAGAGTTATACAGTAGCAAGGAAGTTGTAGTAGACAGAGAAGTGTGATTAGAAATGAATATAGATAAGTAACGAACGAGCATAATGTACTACAATAATGAATAAGTATAATGAATAAGTACGAATGAGTACGAATAATGAGTACGAAGTATGTATAAGTTCAAATGAGTATAATGTATATGTAATGATGTATTCTACTTTATAATGTTTATGACTCCACTTGAGTAGTTATGTAAATGTAGTGTTTCATGGTTATTTGACTTGTTAGTTAAATTTTATATGTATGTGAAATTTCGTCTCTTAGTGAACTGGTGTTATTATGGGTGAGTGAACGATTCAGTGTGATTGAACGATTCAGTGTGATGTAGTCTGTGAGTGTGGGGGGGGGTGTTAGTGAGAGTGATGGGGTAAGGGTATTATATAGTTTACTTGAATAGGGGTATTGTAAGATTACTTGGCTAAGGGTATGACAAGGTTACTTGGATAAGGATTGGATAAGGTAGGAGGAGAGGTGTGTGATGGTGTGTTGGTTTTTTGATATGGTATGTGACGATGGAGGGTAATGAGGGGTTAATGTGATTTTAAGAGGATATGTTAGTGTGTCCCCTACCTGTAAGAGAAGACTATGCGGAACGTGGAAATGTGTGACAGATTGCGTAGGTGCTTTTGTAGGAGCGTTATGTCTATGTGGAGAGGAGTAAATAGACGTGTACATCACTAGAAAGAGAAAGGTAGTGTGGGGGTATGATTTTAATTGTATGTATATTTGACCCTAACTTAGTATTCCAATATTGTGTGAATTTTTGTGTGAGGATTATATAATGAACAAACTCTGTTCACTAGATATTGTGGAGGATAATGGACAGTTCACATTATTCTAACGTGTATACACTCATTGTTCATTTATATTTGCCAATATAACATAAATGGGGTGATAATCTATATATTTTAATGTGTATAAAATAGTTTTATAACTGGTTTTATATGGGCTGTGAACCCCTTATTGTATCCGTTTGTATCCGTTTGTATCCGTTTTAGCATAGTCAATCAATACAGACCACGAGTCTGATGTTTTTGTAAGTCAACTTTTTTGAAACGACAGATAGCGGTTGAAAAAAAACGAGGCCAGCTTGACTTCTAACAGGCGGGCTACCTTGGCATGTGAAACTTGTTTTTGAAAGTTCTTGTTATACAACCAGACCAGAAGTTTCGTTTGGAGATCCCAGAGTCAAAAATATTATTCGTTCAAGATTGTATATATTTTTACATAATAACATTGGGGCTTAGTACGCGGGTTTGATAGTACGGGAGAATTGTGCAAACAATTGTTGGATCAAATATTAATAGACCTCAACGAGATGAAGCCGGTTACCAAGTTATTTGTTCAGTACAATACCAGGAATGCTACCCCGTTCGTTCTCCACAACCAAACAAGGAACAACAATCTACTACAGTAAAACTAAATACCCCCGTAGCAGCAAACCTGCGTACTCAGCGAATTTCCAATACACATATATGTATCTTAATACCACATAAAGCCACATACCAAGTTTCATCAATATACATTCATAAACAAAATATGACATTTTAATTATTCTCCATAAGAATAACACGGCGGCTGAGTATGCGGGGTTTGCTGAAATAAGGAATACAAAAAATGGGGTTTTATACCTAATATCAACATAACAACTAGGTAAAGCCACGTACCAAGTTCTATTAATTTATGTTCATAATTAAAGGAGATAACGCGTTAATTATTCTCCATAAGAATAACATGGGGCCGAGTACGCGGGTTTGCTGAAGCAAGGGACACGATAGAGCGATCTGGCTGGCTTTCGGACCTAGGGGCATAACTTTAAGACGAAAATTTTAAGCCCCCCCCATTATTCTAGCGCCAATATTTACCGCGTTATTAAAGAAAATAAAAGTTGAGCAAACACAGTACGCCGGCCATCTACAAAATACATCGGGTATCTGTATTTCCCGTCCGCAACAAAAACACAGTTGTCCACCGCGATAGTAATGAAAATTAAAAATAAAGAATAATTAAAATAGAAACGCTAATTAATAAATATGTTGTTACTTGCGTTAACTTTTACGGGAATCCAAATTCAATGAACAGCGGGCTGTGTAGGTGTATCGCAGAGACCATTAAAATATATTCATAAATAAGCGATATATGCAATTTTAATTATCCTCCATAAAAATAACATTGGGAATGAGTACATAGAATTGCTACAACAAGGAACATAACCAATTTGTTTCTATGCAAATATCAACATAACTCAACTAGGTGAAGCCACATACCTAGTTTCTTCAATTACATTCATAAATAAGCGATATATTCCATTTTGATTAATCTCCATAAGAATAACATGGGGCTGAGTACGCAGGTTTGCTGAAACAAGGAACATAACCAATTTGTTTCTATGCAAATATCAACACAACCCAACTGGGTGAAGCCACATAAGAGGTTTTATTAATTTATATTCATAAATAAGTGAGACATAGCATTTTAATTGTTCTCCATAAGAAGACAGTGGGGGCTGAGTATGTGGGTTTGCTGATACGGGAGCCTTTGGCAAAAATCTTTTTTGAGCAAATATCAATAGACCAGATAAGGCCGTATACCAAGTTTCGTCAGTATACGTTCATAAAGAAGCGAGATATAATTTTGTTCTTATTCTCCATAAGAATAACATTGGACAACGTACTGTGTTTAGCACTTTCAATATCTCGGTAACCAATTGACGTAGAGGAATGATCAATACACCAAATTGTGTGTTTTAAGCTGAATGTAATGGTGAAAACTAAAATTTTACTATTTTAAAAATTATATGTAAAGGGTTCAAAAACCCCATTTTTGGGTACAAAGCCCCCACCAAAATGGTATCAATATTTTAAAATTACTCGAGTCACTCTAACGCCAATTTTAAACCAGCAGGTGCGAGGCCAGCCGTGGTGGTGGAAGGAATCTATTATGTAATCCACTCTAACCATTCTCAGAAATGCGCCTAATGTGACCCAATGTGACCGCCAAACGCCAAGCAAAATCGCCGTCGGGTGATTAGTTTTAGAGTACAGTATTATATAATCATATTTTGTCTGTCGTCGGCCGCTGTGAGTCGGCTGCCCGGCCCGTGTGAGTGGGGGGGGGGCTTGTAAACCCGTTTCCAGTTTCCAGTGGGTTAAAAGGGGCCCCACAATTTGGCCAGTTCTCACAGTTAGATAATACCACACCATCGTCGGCGCCGTGGTGAAGATTGCGCCAAGAACATCAAATTGGCCTCGCTGCGGTTAAATAGGGTGAGTTATTTTAATTTTGTTAAGGCCTTGTTACACATTTTCACAGAGTTAATACTCTGAGAGTTAACTTAATACATTCTTTAAGTCAAGGTAGTATAATAACAACCAGCAAATTGTGTTGAACCTATTAACATTTATTACAAAGGAGTTCTGTGTACTGTACCGTAATTACATTTGATACATTAATTTAATTATTATAAAATATAGAGTTTTAATTTAATTTTTGCCAATATTTTAAAGGTTCAAGAAAACTCGGTAAGCCAGCAACGTATGCAAGACTGAATGATTGTGATACGAATGATTGTATGAATGTAGACTAGAAATGTCAATATTTAGAAGTGTCGTGGCTAAAGAATCAGTCTTAGTAAGTAATAAGGCTGGAGGGTCCGTTACGTCATAGTATTAATTTTTTGTTATCCTCTAAAAAATGGGGCTGAACGTTGAACACTGTAAAATCGTTAAGTTGGTTTTTCATAGAATATATTAAGTGTTAGTTAAAAATAAATTAAACTGATCTATAATCACAACTATTTTACAGCTTTTAAATATGAAATACAGACGATGATAGTATAAACTAATCATGACATATGATAATACTGTACTATTCAAAAGAGTCGTTCCAATTCAATTTGGCTTATATAAAATGTACTATTAAAAGTAATAATGCATTAAATCATTTTACATTGAACTTATTGTTAATAACATTACCAGTGCTTTTGAGATATATAACATTTTAATTATTCTCCATAAGAGTAACATAGGGACTGAGTACCTAGGTTTGCTGCTGCGGGAACCATAGGTGAAAATTTTTTTTGTGGAAACAACAATAAACCACAACCAGATTAAGCCATATACCAAATTTCGTCAGTTTATGTTCACAAATAAGCGAGATATACATTTTTTCTTTTTCTCCATAAGAATAACATTAGACAACGTACTGTGTTTAGCACTTTCAATATCTCGGTAACTAATTGACGTAGAGCAATGATCAAGATACCAAATTGTTTGTTTTTTTATGCTGAATTCAATGGTATAAATTAAAATTTGATTTAAATTAAAATTACATGTGAAAACCCCAAAAAACCCATTTTTGGGGTACAAAACCCCCCAAAAATCCCCCTCTGGATGGTGCTATTGGTCTGGTTTTCGAACTCGTTCAAATAAATGGTACTTTACACATTTGTACCAAATTTCATTAAGATTGGACCTTTTTTACGAGAGTTATCGTGCTTACGGACACATATAAATACATATATAAAAATTTGAACGAATAGTGTTTTTGGCATCTGGGGACCCCAAAACAAAAAGTTATCATGGTTTAGGGCTTAAGTCTTACCATGAGACCTACGGTAATAGCTTCTTTTATTTTTTTTATAAATTGCAGGATATATAAGATTCGTTATAGATCTATATATCTCTAAATAATTCAATTATAATTTAATTAATTATTTTAAATTACTTGTCTTCTGGAGTAGTTCTCCCATTTGTATAATTCAAGTTACAAACCCAACATGTCAACCGTTGAGGAAGCTATTTACAATCGCCACTATGGAAAATTAAAAAAATCACATTGGGCTTTTGTAGATTAAAATAAAAGCAAAAGAGTCATAACAGCTGTTCAAAATCTTTCAGCGAACTCTTAAAGTTATACTCATATAGTTTAAGTACTACCTGGGACTGAGCTTTGCTAGGGAAAGGTCAATCTTGTTTATGACTTGGAGTAGTTTTTCACCATGTACCTAACGAGCATGTAACTAACGAGCATTTTTGAGGTCACAACAGTTGTTATTATAATGTACCTTTGAGTCATTCTGGATATGACCACTCTACATGTAATCTTCATTCAAAGGTTTTATTATCTGATTTTATGGAACCACATGGAACTCATGTTGTTTATGATTATTAACATGTGGTTTCCTGAGAGCAGAGATTAAAAGATTTGAGAGAAGATTACATATAGAGTAGTAAAATAAATCAAAGGGATATTGAGCTATAAATAACAACTGGAGTGACCGTAAAAATGTAGAACAGAGGCAAATGAGTTATACAATTCTGATTATCAGTAGGGGGAGGTGGTGAAATATGCTCCAAGTCATCTAAACAAACTGACTGGCCTTCCCCCGAGCAAAGCTTGGCCCCCGGGTATCATATACTCTAATATGAGTAAGGTTTGCTTGTATGTTTGCTTGCTTGCTTGCGACACTGATCTCAAAAACGGCTCCAACGATTTCCCCCAAACGTTCAAAATAACTAATTTCTGGGATAAAAATAAGTTCTAGACAGGCCTCATTCCCGGGAAAAATCAAATAATGTAAAAAAACTAAAATGAAAAGTTAAAAAAATTAACATTGGGCTTAAGGAGTTTTAAATCAACACAAAAGAATTTTAACAGCTGTTCATAATCAACCAGGGAACTGTCAAAGTAATACTCATGTTTTTTATGATTAATAACACGTGGTTTCCTGAGAACAGAGATTAAAAGATTTGAGTGAAGATTACATATATAAAGTAGTAAAATAAATCAAAGGGGCTTTGAGCTTTAAATAACAACTGGGAGGACCTTAAAAATGTAGAAAAGAGGCAAATGAGTTATACAAATCTGATTATCAGTAGGGGGAGGTGGTGAAATATGCTCCAAGTCATCTAAACAAACTGACTGGCCTCCCCCCGAGCAAAGCTCGGCCCCCAGGTACTGTAGTGTTAAAACGGATATGAGAAGGGTGTTACCACTCCAGTAGTCGGTAGTATTTTTTATTTACATTAGTCCTAAATTATCTGTTCTTGCCGCTGTGGAGTTATAACGGATAAGGGAATGGTGTTACCATTCCATTAGTAAAATGTTTGGTTTATTAATTATCTGTTCTTGCTGTTGTGGAGTTTAAACGGATAATAGAAGAGTGTTACCAATCCAGTACCCGCCTACATATCTTTAAAAATTCAGTCTTCGTTCATCCTCTTACGGGAAGAATGAGCGTACACCTAGTAAGGTTAGGAGAAGGTCCATATGAAACGTAAATAATGGGTTGCGTATCTCAGTGGAATATCCCTCCCCATACAAAATACTCGTGTTGGTCTTCAAATGCTAAATAGCCTGCCCCGTTCCGTCCTATCATTAAGATACATTAAAGTTACTTCACTTCCAGTAGTCTGCGAAAAACTGTGTATTTATAAAATCGTAGCAGCTCTACCATTTGTTGTAATCTTAAAGCCTAACCACTAATATATCCCTCGTAAAAAATGTATAGAGAAACTTTAGAACGTTATACACAATCGTGTATTTATTAGTTTTTATCTTCTTCAAGTTTTGAGTAATTTTCCATACTGGTACCCAAAGTTTGGAATATGATATATAGTAGAGGGGGAGCCTGGGGTTGATAAAGGTCCACAATTTTAAACAATTTAAATTAAAAATGGGGTTTGTCAAACACAGCTGGCCAGAAATGCTTTCGGTTGAACGGTTGCATTGTTTTAATATGTTCGGCTCCCAGAGCCAGAAGCGGGTCTGCAGTGAAAGTTATCTGCCCGTATACTAATTAAAGATAGGGTGACAGCCAATGCTACAGCCATGGAGAGGCGTGTTGAGGCTTATCAATCAGCCGTTTGTTATCACTCTTATCACGCCCAGCTTCGTCGGAAGTGCGGAACAAGTTCAAACATTCCCCCGCCCTTCGCGTGCCCTTCACATTGGGTTTGGCGAGGTGAACTCATCGTAGTGGTTTTTGTAAAACCTCATAGCATTGTTTGTATATAGTGCCCATAAAATTCATATTTTTATTGTTACATTGTTATTGTCACCTTAGCTAAATACCCAAGTAATGAATAGGCAGAGGTTTGTACAGTGGGGCAATCACTGTCTAATTAACCGGCACTGAGAGTAGGGCGAATACTGGAATATAGTCCCGGCCGTTCATACATCCAGTCTCGTGGGAACCGCTGTTTTGTGATTCGTCAGACCGAAATAATTAAATTCGCCAGTGCCAACCTGATTCGCTGCCGTGCTCGGCAGCCATTTTTGGGCAGGTGGAGTGGGGGGGAGAGAGAGACGAAGGGGAGTTTTTTCTATACCTCCACCTTGCCGCCACGTCCGGTCCTTCATATTCTGATGTGGGGGGGGGTTGGGGGACTTAACTACGGGGAATTAATTATGAATGTTAAGTTAGTAAGATGCCCTTTGTAGCGAAACTGATAATACCGTATGTTGGTATGATTCAATTTCAATCTCAATATACTTCATAAGTATTGTTTAATTACATCCTTTTCTAGTTATGCATTGTTGGTTTTAAAGTTGCGTATTTATTTTAAATAATGAAACAATTATGAGTAATATCACTTCATATCAACTATATAAAATAAATAATTATTAGTATTTCAAAGTTATTGCTAATTTAATTTAAACCCTCTTTATTAAGCAGAAGTAATATGAATGTATGTCTTTACAAACCTAAAAAATAATTAAAAAACTATTTTTTCAGCAATTTTCTTACTAAAAATAGTAGTTAGCTAACTAATACTTATGTAGAGAGGTTGGTAGAAATTCACTGGTATTTACTAGTCTAAAATACAAGTGTAGAGGTTTGTGAAACAGAATATATTCTACACTGGTAAATACTACTAGTAATATTAGTCCCTACACTGGTAACTATTATTCTACTCTTGTAAGTTTATGAAACGTACACTTGTAAAATTCACTGATAATACTAGTCTGTGGACTAGTAATACTAGTCTAGTAACTTTTATGAAACAGGCCCCCGGGGACCTAAAAAACGTTTTCATGGTCTCGGGCTCAAGTCTTACCATGAGACCCACGGTAATAGCTTCTTCCCTATAGGGGAAATTCGCCAAAAACTGAGTTTTACTGCACAGCAATTTAAGAAATGAATTAAAACTTAGGCCACGTTATCCTTTGAGGCGGCCAGTTCTACGCAATGGAACTTACAAGTAATGAAATCCACTTTACACAAATATGGATCGAGGACATATTTTTAACTCCTCAATCATCAAAATAAGTTAAAAAATAATGGAAGAATTATGTTTATATAAAGTGCCTTAGCATATTACATATATAGATACCCCCGTCACAGCAAACCCGCGTACTCAGCGAATTTCCAATGCATAATATATGTCTTAATACCATATAAAGCCGCATACCAAGTTTCATAAAAATATATTCATATATAAGTGATATTTTAATTATTCTCCATAAGAATAGCATTGGTGATGAGTACGTAGGTTTGCTGAAATAAAGAAACAAACAATTGGTTTTGATGCAAATATAAATAGAATTTAACTAGGCGAAGCCACATACCAAGTTTCATCAATATTCAATCATAGGTAGGCACTATATAACATTTTATTTATTCTCTATAAGAATAACACGGGAGCTGAGTAGGCAGGTTTGCTGAAACAAGGAACACAAACAGTTGATCTTTATGCTAATATAATTTAACTAGGAGAAGCCACATACCAAGTTTCATCAATATTCAATCATAGGTAGGCACTATATAACATTTTGTTTATTCTCTATAAGAATAACGCGGGAGCTGAGTAGGCAGGTTTGCTGAAACAAGGAACACAAACAGTTGATCTTTGTGCTAATATAATTTAACTAGGAGAAGCCACATACCAAGTTTCATTAATATTCAATCATAGGTAGGCACTATATAACATTTTGTTTATTCTCTATAAGAATAACATGGGGGCTGAGTACGCAGGTTTGCTGCTACGGGAATAATCAACAAAAAATCAGTTTGTTGTGCAAATATCAATATATCAGTACTACGTGAAGCCACATACCAAGTTTCATCAACATACATTTATAAATAATCGAGATACCAAATTTTATTTATTCTCCATAAGGGCAGGTTTGCTGAAACAAGGAACACAAACAGTTGATCTTTATGCTAATATAATTTAACTAGGAGAAGCCACATACCAAGTTTCATCAACATTCAATCATAGGTAGGCACTATATAACATTTTGTTTATTCTCTATAAGAATAACGCGGGAGCTGAGTAGGCAGGTTTGCTGAAACAGGGAACACAAACGGTTGTTCTTTGTGCTAATATAATTTAACTAGGAGAAGCCACATACCAAGTTTAATCAATATTCAATCATAAATAAGCGCTATATAACATTTTAGTTATTCTCCATAAGAATAACATGGGGGCTGAGTACGCAGGTTTGCTGCTACGGGAATAATCAACAAAAAATCAGTTTGTTGTGCAAATATCAATATATCAGTACTACGTGAAGCCACATACCAAGTTTCATCAACATACATTTATAAATAATCGAGATACCAAATTTTATTTATTCTCCATAAGGATAACATTGGACAACGTGCTGTGTTTAGCACCTTGAATATCTCAGCAACGGTTGGACGCAGAATCACAATTTAAACACCAAAATGATTGTTTTGTGGAACTGAGTTGATTGGTAAAAGCAAATGTGAAGTTTACATTAAAATAAACTAAGGAAATACCCTTTCCCCATAAGATTAACACGGGTGATTTTATGAGTAGATTTTTTTGGATTTTCTCCGCAACCACTTAACCTAGCTTAATAATTCAAAATACCATATTATTTTTTTTTTTAAGCTCTATAACATGGTCATAATCAAAATTAAGTTTTTAAAATATTGTAGGGTGAAAAATGCAAAAAACGATTTTTGGAAAATTTAAAACCCCATAAACCCCCCCTCCCATAGCCCGATTTTTCTGGTTTTCGAACTTAAAGTCATGAATGTCATTTTACACATTTGAGCCAAATTTCATCGAAATCGGACGTTTTTTACTCAAGTTATGGCATTCACGGACACATACATATATAAATTTGAACGAATAGTGTTTTTGTCATCTGGGGACCTAAAAAACGTTTTCATGGTCTCGGGCTCAAGTCTTACCATGAGACCTACGGTAATAGCTTCTTCCCTATGGGGGAAATTCGCTAAAACTAAACATATTTGATTTTAGCCCCCCCAGATCGTGAACACATCACACTGTGCGACGGTGCGAGCGGGGAGATTGGCCGCGGCGCGACCAGCTGGCCCGGTTGTGTGCATCTCATTACCGCCCCCATGCCGCTAGACCCGTCTTGGCGGGGTTTGCCACGATAAAGATGTGTTTTAGTGGGCACAAGAGTCTCTCGAATCTGACAGGATGACGTGTCGCGACAATGAGGGTGTCTTCTAGAGGTGGGTCCAAGTATCTGTAATCGCTACTTTGTACTTGTTACTAGCCTCACAAAAAGTATCCGGATACTGTAGTTGTCGAGTACCAGATACAAAGTAATCGCGGCTACTTTCAGTAGTCGTGTTCGGTCGGGACGGGATACTTCTCACAGGTACTAGAATTGTTCTATTATTCGTGGTACTTGTAATCAAGCCGAAGTATACAAACGACCCATAACGTAGGAAAGTGAGACTACTAAATCGTTACAAATACGGTGTAAAGTAATCAGAGTGGCAGTGGCGAATTATTACAAATTAAATTGGGATTTTTGCTTAGCGGGCTGTTACGTTCTGTAAGTAGCATTAATTGAAAACCCATATGTTTTGTTCACCATTCAATAAGTTCAGTAATATGATGAATCATTACTTTTAGATACCTGATTATAAACTTAAATTTAATTCTGTCATGATTACATATTTGTTTTAATATTTTAGCATTGTTGTAAAGGAGAGATAATACTATGTCTGAAATGTTTATTTAAATGCTGATCGTTAGGACTGAGTAGAAATATTATGTACTCTGTATTTTTGAAACTCATAATAGCGATGGATTTGAATTTATTTTTTGATTTATTTGGACTTTACCTATCGCTTCTAGTGTTTAAAACTACACTACGTTTCGGGAGGTAAGGAAACTCCTCCTGTTACAAATAGTGTACTTTTAATAGTGTAGTGTAGTTTTAAACACTAGAAGCGATAGGTAAAGTCCAAATAAATCAAAAAAAATAAATAATAGATAAATTATGTACTCCTTGCTATGCAATTTACTCAGTAGTGCCATTAAAAAGTATAAATATTCGTGTTGTTTAATTGTAATCAGGAGTCGTTAGTGTAGGAAGTACCAGAACTCGATAGGAGTCGTCACACAAGTAATCGCGATTACAAAGTAGTCGCTACTCGGTACTCGGTACCAAGCTGTACTCGTATCCGTTGTAACCGGTACGGCAAAGTAATCGTTTAGTACATCTCTAGTGTCTTCTGCTTTCAGGCTTTGTCCCCATGTCACAACTAGCCTCGCGTATTGAGAGCTGCTTCTCAGAGCTGTCTTTGGGACTGAACTGATACGGCGAAGAGAGGCGAAGTGCTTTGCATAGGGATTATTACCAGTATTTATACTATTTTTGAAGTCATAACTAGGAATTGAAAATTAAGCTGTCGTAATGAAAATAGAAAAACTGTGGTCGTGGGAATCAAGGGTCATAGATAGACTAATAAATGTCTGTGCGTCTTCTGTATTGCTGTAAAAATTATAATTTGACCTTATTAATTTTAAAGTTAATGAACCAATTGATAATTGGAATATAGAGAGAAGAAGAGTTACTAATGTTAAAATAACTATTTAAAACTTAAAACTAACAAATTAATTGTTGGATTTCAAGATTGTTTAATATATATTATGTAATAATCGGATAATGGCAATGTCACCTTCAATTAATTACAAGTATCCCATTAGATTAAAATTTTAATGATTATTTTGCATCTAACATTACATTATATTATTATTTATTAAGCCTTTGGGATGTAGTTCTAAAAGAGGTTTTTTTTAGAAGAGGAAATCGGTAGTTTCCTCATGATTCGTGTTGAAGGGAACCGCTGGTCAATTGTGCTTCCAAACCACCACTCGGTGGTCAGTGTCGGTGTATGCATGAATCACACCGATGCCACGGATTTCAAGATATCGAATTTCCCAGTAGTGAGATTACGGATCGGCCATCGGAAGTTCCCCCGGGTGACGCAAGGGGCGCGGGGAAGTGGTCCGAGTCGCGTAACTTTCAGGCACAAGACGCCATTGACCCAGATTGGCAGCAGTGACTGGTGGCTGCCGCGCCTCTGGACTGAGATTGCTGTCACTTCCCCGTTTGGTCGGCGGCGAGTCGTAGTAGACTTATATTTAACGGACAATGCCGGGTTATGCCTCACGTTAAGGTTTTGAAATTTTTAGAATAATCTTTGTAAATAAACTGATCAAATAACCCGCTCACCAGATGAGGCCATTTGCTCATTGATGCTCCACAACAGTATTAACCAAACTACGGGTAATAGCGCTACACATTGCTAACGATCATTGGTTGGTAGTGGTAGAATCAGAAACACGATGTATTAGCGTTACTGATTGGAGCCGCGCGATCACCTGTGACCTGTCTGAGCGTTACGCAGTGGCACTACGAACACGCCTAAGAAAAGATGCACCAATTGGTCCCAAAACAAGATATGCAGTATAAGACCCCATGAAACTAATAACACTGTTTGAATTAATTAAGAAACTGTCGTAATTAGATTTATTACTCATTATTACTTCGTTTATCACCAATCTTGTTATCATAGAAGCGGTATATTTTCCGTTTAAATCTAAACACATCTTTAAGCTTGACTGAAAATAATAACGTGAATAAAATGTGTAATACGTCTGGTTGTTTAAGCAAACTGAATCTGTATTGAATTATTTGTAACCCATTCGGATATTGACCATTTTAATATTGTGCTTTTGACAAGATTCTACATAGAGTAAATCGCACCCCTCACTCCGTCATAGCAATGACTACATATACAATAAGACGCGCAAGCGCCAAGCGGTAACTCTGCGACCCGCCGCTCACAGCGCTGCATGTATCAAAACGGTCCGGCTAGTCGCTAGGGCACGGCAAAACTGAGTAATCCCGAGCGGTGAACGCGTTGTCGTTTACACGCTCATGTACATTCTAATAATAATAAAACTACAATGAAACATATATTCCTTTTCTGCATGAGTTTCCGCATCCAACAGTATAAATATATTTTAGTTTAAAATTATGTGTATATGTATATGTAGTCATTGGTCATAGCGTTCATGGGGATTGACCGTGACTCCAGAACGAAGAACCTTCAATATTTGCTTACCTCGTGTTTTTACGTTTTACAACATTTAAATAGGATTTTCTCAACACAATGTAAGTCATACTTTGGCTCGCACTTTCGTTGACGGGTATTTTTTAGAATGAAAACTATAGCCAGGCTAACATTGCCACTCCAAATTCAGAGGCATTTTAAGTTGCTTGAAAGAGGAAACTACTGAGGCATTTCACCATTTCTGCTATTATTAAATTGAATACAGATAAAGCAGTAGTAATGTTTGCTATAGGTACTAATCTATGATAACTTATCTCCAGTTGTTTATTTTTTATTTTCAAGGACAATTCCCCCGAAAACCGCAAAAAACACAAAGTAAACGTTTTTCAGAAACATATTTAATTAAAATTTGGTGGTTATAGTGATTCGGGTCAAATGTTTTGAATTATTGTTATTTCATTTGAAATATAAAAAATAAACAATAGGCAGTCATATAAAGTGAATATTATCTGTAATAATTATTGTGATGTCACGAGGAAAATCCAAAACCTCTTTCCCATAAGATTAACATGGACAACTTTATGGACGCGTTTTTTACTTTTCTCTACAACCACTAAACCTAGGTTAATGATTCAAAATACTAAAGTATTTGTTTTTAAAATTTTAGGGGGAAAAATTCAAAAAACTGATTTTTGGAAAATTTAAAACCCCCATAAAACCCCCTTCCTATAGTCTGATCTATCTGGTTTTCGAACATAAAGTCATAAATGTTACTTTACACATTTCTGCCAAATTTCATCAAAATCGGGCGTTTATTTCAAAGGTTATCGCGGTAACGGACATATATATATTATATATATATCCGTTACCTCAGGACCTCAAAACAAAAAGTTATCATGGTCTCGGGCTTAATTCATACCATGCCACCTGGGGAATATTCGTGCTACTCTGTGAGGAAATTTATTCTACATAGGGTTTCTTGCTAGGGTTTTTTCACAGCATCATCGCTTAATTATTTTATTGTATCAATATTAATTTAATATTTTTTATTTGTTTGGTTATTTTCCTAGGAATTACATTAAAGCAGTTCCAGCTGCAGCGACACGCCTCTAGTGTGTTTAACAACATGGAACCCCCCAAACAGCAACTTGGTAAGCGTGAATTATTATCTCGAGTGTTGTAATTTAATGCTATAACTTCACCCTGTATTTCATTGCTTTAAGCCAGTGACTCTTCTTACCTAACAAAAAGAGTGTATTAGTTGTTCCACTACACTTTTTTATAGGGAAAATGTTAATTCTGGGTAGATGCCCACAAAAAAGCTATCACTTGGCCACCGCATTTTGGAAAACTAAATTTTTTAAATTGTATCACATGGTTCTCAATAATGTCAGTCACAGCCATATGTTTCTGAAGTTCTTGTAGACACCGTCACTTGTTTTAAACGCTTGTACTATATCAAATTGAATTTGGAATGAGATCAATTTTGAAAAATAAATAAAATTAAATAATTTGAAGCAGTTTACATGAATGAATATTACAAGCAATAAATTACAAGTATAATAAAGGTTTATTAACATTTTAAAACTACGATATTGTGTTTTAATGTCATTTAAGAATATTTATGTAATAAATACTTTTGTGATAAAATCAACAAACAATGAAGATAATAATAGTTAATACTAGCAATGGCTGATAGCAGTAAATACTATCCAAAACACATTTGGACATTTTTATCTCTTGCTCTTCCTCGGTTTGATGGAAAGGTTGGTTTTCAGCCCCCCCCCCCTCCCCAAGGAAGGCCGGGTTGTGCCAGAGGCTGGTGCACAATCAAAGAAGAAGAAGAAGAAGAGTAAACACAGATCTTCGTCTCGGTCACCCAAGAGGAAGGGGTCTAGTTCATCTACCAGCTCCGGGTCTCTCTCCCCAGTGGCCCGGCAGAGAGGGTGAGTAGTATTGTTTACTGTCCACCTAGCAATGCAGGGATTCCGTTGTAACGGGTGTTACACTTTGGACACTTTAATTGTAAATTACATACAAAAAGAATGATTGAATCTGAATTATTAAACTGGCTCTAATAAGAACCAATCAATCTACATTATATTTGATATTAACAATTTTTTGTTCCTTGTTGGTTAGCCTAAAATATAGAAAAAATAAGCGTACTATAATAGTAGAGATAACATATTATTGTTAACTTTTTTAGGTGTTATTACCAAAATTAATAAACTCTCAATAGAGCTATGTATTTAAATTCTAGTTAAAATTAATATAAATATACCAAAAACTGAATGGTTGTGGGTTGTGTTGATTGTAACACACGTTACATTAAATTATGTAACCCCCGTTACACAAATTACTCCTTAAATTATAAAACTAAAATTCAAACAATAATACCAGAGCATTAGGGAAACCCATAATCTCACTTTTACAGTAAAACTATTTTTAAAAAGGGTTTGTTCATTTTGTAATACTAACTTTTGTTAAAAAAGTGTAACGGGTGTTACATCCCGAAAGGCAATTTACAAAAGAACAAAATAATACATTACCTTAAGGTAGTCTTCCGGGAATCTTCTGTAGCAACTTCAATAACTACATCAGCTGTTCGTTATTTAATGCAGTGCTGCCAAGTTTACAAATCCACCCCTGACCAAATTATGATATATTTATAAAATAACAAAACAGTATTTTAAATTGTGTTGTTGCCCCTGTTGTAAAAACCTCTGTATTGTAAAAAAAAATATTATAAAGCCCCCGTTTTTTAATGAAAATCCTTATTTTATTTGTGGAGGGGGATAGTCATTAGTGTACATGCACAATCTACCCACTGAGCATAGAGACACGATGTTCTAACCCACTTGTACGAACCCAGTGATTTTTGAGGTATCCTGCTTGTGAAACATGATTATTTTCGCCCCCTGGTGTCAGATTATTTGAACTTTTTTCAGGCCGTCTCCTGGGCCAGGGCCCTCGACTCCTCGTTATCTGCCCCACGAAGTGATGTCGCCTCCAGTCGGGGTGCCGGAATGGCTCAACTCATCCCAGGAAACCGAACTCCTGAACCGTTCCATGGCGCTGATTGGCTCAAGCCAACTGACAAAGGAGTCAATTAGAGAGTTTTTTTCAAAATGCGATGAAGAAAATTGGGAAACAAGGATCCATGATTGTTGTCCTTACCTCACTACTAATTGCCCCCTAAAAGAGGCATTAAACAACGATGAGGTATTCTATGATCTCAGAAGATTCTTCACCGTATTATGGGTAAGAGAGAAAATGGTGCGAGGAAACGGGTGGACAATCGAACAATTGGATATAGCCAATCCTAAATTTAGGAACATGGCTAGAATAATGGAGACGGGCCGCATCTGTGTTGAGGTGTGCAGGCCGCTGTGCCGGAACCTGGTGGAGGCCATGGTGCTTTGTGCGCTGGATGACTTCCCCCAGACCGAGGAGATGACCGAGGAGGAGATTATGGTCAGTTGCCGGGGGCTGGTCAACCTGAGCAACTGGTTGCACCTCATTTGGACTTCGATCCCGAAAAAGACATAAGACGTTTATAATAAATATAATAATTAAAACAGTTTTTTGCATTTTTCACCTACAATTTTTAAAAAACTTAATTTGGGGTTTGACGTGTTAAAGAGCTTAAAAAAAAAATAATATAGTATTTTGAATTATTAACCTAGGTTTAGTGGTTGCGGAGAAAATCCAAAAAACCTACTCATAAAATCTCCCATGTTAATCTTATGGGGAAAGGGTATTTCCTCAGTTTATTTTAATGTAAACTTCACATTTACTTTTAGAAATCTTTTTTCAGTTCCACAAAACAATCATTTTGGTGTTCAAATTGTGATTCTACGCCCAACCGTTGCTGAGATATTCAAAGTGCTAAACACAGTACGTTGTCCAATGTTATCCTTATGGAGAATAAATAAAATTTGATATCTCGATTATTTATGAATGTGTGTTGATGAAACTTGGTATGTGGCTTCACGTAGTACTGGTATATTGATATTTGCACATAAAATTGATTTTTTGTTGATTATTCCTGTAGCCATTTGTTCAATATTATTTTTGTACTGTACTCATAAACACATAACAAAATAGGCCTTGGTTATTCCTGTAGCCATTTGTTCAATATTATTTTTGTACTGTACTCATAAACACATAACAAAATAGGCCCACGCATTTTGATATCTGTTTTAGATTTCCTTCAAGTTAGGCATAGATTTGTAACGGTACTGTTACACTTGTTCACGGGGAAAGACTCAAGGTTACTCGGGTGCTGGGGGTCGGCTGATCACGGAACAGTCAGTGGGCGGCTCGCAAGCTCTGCTGGAGATCGCTGTGCGCTCGGGACTGTCACTCATCTTCGCTCGCGGAACATCCTACATCCTGCTGGTGGGGCTCTACATCTACAAACGCCGGAAGGAGCCTCTCTCAAAGGTACATAAACATCTGCTCTGACTCCTCATAAACTGCTATTAATTCCAAGAAACAAGCGTCATAATTTTAATGAATGCTTATATCTTGCATCTTGCATTGACATTTTAAATGGGAAAGGTATTCCTGGCTAAACAAATAAGTCCCTTGTTATAAGGAAGATTTTAATTTAATACTATTGTAATGTTTTACATCTTAATCAGGAAACATACTCAGAGCTGTTGTCCGTAAGTGAACAGCTTGCTCTACATTCCTTATTTCTTCATTCATTTGGAGTTATGTTTTGTGAACAATTGATCAGCTACATTGTAGGGGTTTTATATATGATAACACCTTAAAATTTTTTTTAGCTTTTTATCCCATTTGACTCCATATGCTTAAGGCCTTAAAATATAAGTGTATCCCTAAAGCCAAAAATCACTGCCTCTTGTAAATGCCTATGGTTACTAGACACTAAAACTATATCTCCTCATTTGAATGTCTAGAAAAATGTGATATGTCTGTTTTAAAATAAAACACATATTTTTTTGGAACAGTGGTGCATTTACAATAGTTTCAGAGCTCTTTCGTGGGATCCATAGGAAAAAGCAATAGGCAGAGATCCTTGGCTAAAGGTATATTGCATATTTAAACTATAAATTGTCACTTTCGTTATCGTTATACTCCTTAAACCAAGAATGGGCTGGGGTAGTGTTCAGTTATAAGTTATATTCTATTAAGAATTTGAGTTAGCACTTAAGGAAAACAGTCCAAAACAAGATTTTTAAATAATTTGTTATTTGCAAATTTTAAAAATATATAACAAATAAATCTGTATTTAAAGCACTGATTTTGGAATCATATGGGAACCCCACTGTGCCAAATTTGAAAGTGGTATCGTGGTATCGTGGTAAAACTCCAAAATGTTTTTATGATTTATATATCTGTCAACATTCGGGAAAATCTCAACTTCCCCCATTGGTATTAAAAGTTCCAATTTTTATTTTGCAGATATGGTTTGGTCAAGTGATTGTAAATCTAAACATGTAAGCATGTGCTAGCCGTAAGTTCATCACTTCCTCCACAAATTTTTCTCCCACTCTATGAATTTTCTCAGTGTAACTAATAACGTTGAAGTTCTATTATTTTTTTGTATTTTCACTAAAAATAAAATGCTTTTGTCTTAACTTTAGTGTGAATTTTTCATAAAAGTGTTTGTTAATAAACTAATAAAGGGGGGGAAATAGATGTGGTAATATTTCAGTATCATATATCTTTAAGAAGTTTTTTTTTAGTAAAAGGTTTTTTTAGTAAACAATAAAAATTATCTAGTACATAATTGGAGCACAGCAAATGTTTCCGAAATCCGTGGGCATAGTTAATTTGGAATGTAATGAAATTGATAAATGTTGATGAAGAAGACAAGTGTAAGGCTATAAATATACTCTCTAAAGGGGGGTGTATCGATACACTCCCCTTTAACTTCCAATATCAGTCTAACTTCATCAATGAATCTGGTTTGTATTCTCTTATTTTATTTGCCTAGGATTATTAAAATTATCCCCTAAATTGGGTTTATTATCAAATGATTATGTACATGTTCAACATAACTGTAGAAATACAGTTTTCAACGTTTTATTCCTACCCATCTTACAAAAGCCATTGTTTGCGAAAACTTGTTTAAAGTATTTATGTAGCAAATCGAGATGTTGTATCTTAGATCTGATCTGATCAGCGAGAAATGCACTTTAGAGGTAGGAATATTTGGCATCATTAATGTGGGAAGGGAGCATATTTCGTCCAATTATGTAGTGGCAATGTGTTGCAAGCCTGCGGGGATAGACTTAACCATGTCCTACAATTTTCAATGCAGAATGGTTCTAATGATGATCATATCTCCTGATTCACCAAACATGGTTTCAATTAGTGATATGAAGCATGCACTGTGTTGATAATCAGTTATCGTTTACCACGTACCTATTACCTAAGATGGGAGGAAAACGCTATGTCCATGTTACTCTTATCGGCAAGTTCAATAATGGTTTCATTGGAATGCATGATCTGTGCTGACCACAAATATATTAGTTGGGATAACTGCTGATAGAACAAGGCTTGAAACAAATTTAATTTTCTAGTATGCCTTTAATGTATCATATTATGCTCCTATTTTGTTGATAATCTATAAAATCTATTGACAGTAATATTCTTGTTATGACTGTCACAAGTCATTAAGATGCTGCAAGAAGGAAGTTGTAAAAGACCTCTAGGCTTTATAATGTTCATTTTGAAACATGTTTTAAAAATGTAAAATAAATTATATTTATAACGAGAATTCTTTGGTTTCAATTTAAAGATTATAACTTATCATGTTTGGTAGTGTAAAGTGTATAACATGAAGATTTGTTAACACTTTTACAATTTTTTTACAGTAATGGGGTAGATTTTAAGATTTTAAACATTTTAACATGAGTTAAATTTGTTACCCAAATTTCCCCGGGTTCATAAAAATTTTAACACGTACATATTGCAAGTATATGTGACAGGCTGAACAACCCTTCAGGCGAGAATTACGGGAATTCTGCAATTACTTTCTGGAACAATTTTATTTATCACTCTCTTATAACGAATCAACAAAAATGCTATACAAAAATATAAATGAACAAAAGTTTGGTTTCGTTTGCTCTCTTATAGTTAAAAAGGTATCCAGATTATAAGAGAAGGATCACGATTTTGGATTTGCATCATACTGATCTGACTATGTTTTGCAGCCTACATATCCAGCCTACATATTGTTCTCCCCGGTACTGTTCCTTACTATCGAGACACCAGTCAGATATCTCATCAAGTATATGGTTACAGGTAAATGTGCATAATGTTTCATTTACTGTCAGATGTAGTTTACTGGAGAGAAAGTTATAAATGTTCAAAAACCCTTCAGGACATAGTGTAGTATAAAGGGGGGTTGAGTACGAAGTTTTGCTGCAACAAGGAACACAAATTATGGATTTTTATACAAATATTAATGTAACTCGACTAGATGAAGCTACATACCAAGTTATATTAATTTATGTTCACGATTAAGTGATGCATAACATTTTTCTTATCCTCCATAAGAATAACATGGGCTTTGAGTATGCAGGTTTGCTGCTACGGGAACCATGAGAAAAATATTGGTTTTTTTGGAAAATTATCAATAGACCACAACGAAATGAAGCCATATACCAAGTTTAAAAAATAATCGAGATATAGAGATTTATCTCTATAAGGATAACATTGGACAATGTACTGTGTTTAGCACTTTGAATATCTCTGCAACGGTTTGACATAGAATCACAATGATTGTTTTTTAGAGCTGAATTGATTGGTAAAAGCAAATGTGAAGTTTACATTAAAATGAAGAGAGGAAAATCCAAAACCCCCTTTCCCATAAGATTAACATGAGAGATTTTATGAGCAGGTGTTTTGGATTTTCTCGGCAACCACTTAACCTAGGTTAATAATTTAAAATACTAAATCATTTGTTTTTTTTAAGCTCTATAAAATGTTCAAAACCAAGATTGGGTGTTTTGAAATGATTATCTTCCTCGTTGCAGCAAACCTGCGTCCTCAACCCCAATGTTATTCTTATAGAGAATAAACAAAATGCTATATATCATTTATGGATGTATTTTTGTGAAACTTAGTATGTGGCTTCACCCAGTTAAATTATATTTATATTTAAACCAATTGTTTGTGTTCCTTGTTTCAGCAAACCTATGTACTCATCACCAATGCTATTCTTATGGAGAATAATTAAAATATCGCTTATATATGAATATATTTTTATGAAACTTGGTATGCGGCTTTATGTGGTATTAAGTCATATATTATCTGATGTACTGATGTACTTATGTACCTGGTTCGATCCTGCCTTGAAAATATTGTTAAGCTTTGCCACCATTGTTGTAAGTAGTTTGCCACCTCACATAATTAGTCTATTGTATATTATTTTTCAAAAAAAATACAAACATCTCTGTGACACCTCACGTCCTGTTGTTGTAGGTCCGGCGTCCTCTGATGTCCTCAGAAGATGGACCCAGAAGATGTCCTCCTTCTGATCGGCCCACGGGGTAATGGGCGTGTGGGTGACCGTAAGTTATTTTATCAGCATGCTTGGATCGTGGGGATTGTTTGAATTTTTTCTACGGATTTTTTATGGAAAATTCATTATATACATTTTGTAGACAATCTAATTCCCTACATAGAAATATATAACATGTTGGGAAAAGAATTTTTTTTTCTAAGTATTAGGGGCATAATATAATAATAAACGGAAAACCGAAAAAAGCATAAACTGTACAGTGTTATACTGTGTTGTAAATAAGTCATATAATATATGTATATACTAATATATATATACACATATTTGTAAAGCTAATGAAATAAGAAATCCAAAAAAGTCATATAGTTGATGGTAAAAAATTATTATCATTTATAAATACATGTAAATAAAAGAATGTTTCGCTATTTTTACGTTTTTTGTAAACAAATATTTCACAATATTTCACAATATTTAGTATATAACTCTTTTACCAAATTGTTTACCCCTAAACTATTATAAACATGTTGTAGTACATTCAATTCCCTAAATATAAATGTATAATACCTAGGGTAAAGGTATTATTTGTATATGTGTTATGTAGCAACAAACAAACAGTCGCAGACTTGGCAAATTTGTGAAAAGTAGTATTTTTCAATGAGATCTTTGTAATTTGTATAAACATAAATAATGTCATATTATATCTATTTATTATTACTACAGGTATTTATAAACAATCAAATATATAAAAGAGGGGGATAACAATATAATCTCTGTAAAAGAGGGGGATTTTTCATTTTGATCAATAACAGGATTAGGCTCCTCTACAGCTTCGGGCTCGTCTACAGCCTCCTCATTCTCACTAAAAGGTTCTAAATCAAATGTTGGGAGAACTCAAGTCCATCTCCAATAAGTTCTGGATATAGTCATCATTATCTCGAGACAAAGGATACACAACACTTTATAACACAAATTTCTAACACTTCAGTAATATTTATGCATAAAGATTACTGTTATATACACACAAACACTTCACTAACACTAAAACTCTGAAATAATACCTAATTCATAAATGATTCGCAGATATAAATCATCTAATGCTTAGAAATGCATATACGAATACCGCAATGGCGAACAACTGATCAAAACATATGACGAATTGTTGAGTATCTGACAGGTGTTCTGCTAGGAACAGTGCCGCCAACGGCAAAACTAAATTACTCTACATTTCTTCCTCTTCAAAATAACATATTATTTGACTAGTAACTATATCATACAATGCATATAAACACGATTTTATAGTTCGACCAATTTGGTTGAATTGGTTGAATTGGCCATAACACAAAAAAACCAAAAACACCTGTTTTCAGAAAATCATATAACCTGTCCAATCAATATTTAATTCTAAAAATTAATACCAACATAAAGCGCAACTCTTCAGCTGTGCATTGGTACCAACCGCATCTTCCTGCGAGAAAAATTGCCCGATCTGCGTAATTTCAAAAATATCGTGTTTTGCCAATGTCAGAGCGTCGGCTGCAGCAATTGCGTGGTGCCAAAACTTCATTCAATTTCTAATCGTCGTAACATTGTTATGCAGCTGCTACACGGTTCATTTATGTAATAAAATGAAAGTTCAGAATGTGATCTTTTGAATGATATATATATTGATGACTTTTGAGTTTATTATTGTTGGTTTATTAACGTTACAAAAATTTTTGTAGAGTTCGACCAATTTGGTTGATGGCCAAAACAGACGACATAAAAGTTCGACCAATTTGGTTGAATGGCCAAAACAGACGACATAAAAGTTCGACCAATTTGGTTGATGGCCAAAACAGACGACATAAAAGTTCGACCAATTTGGTTGATGGCCAAAACAGACGACATAAAAGTTCGACCAATTTGGTTGAATGGCCACGGCTAGGGTTAATTTAGGTTCACAATTAAGGGAGATATACAACTTTACTTATTGTCCATATGAACAACACGGGGGCCGAGTATGCGGGTCTGCTGCTACGGGGACTATCAACAAAACCCCCTTACCCCTTGTTTTTATTTTGTTTTTTTTATAATTACGCTTGTTATGACAGTTCTCTTACTATGGAATATACAAACAATGAAAAACTTGACATGGTCGAAGTGTATTTTCTGTGTAACAGAAACTGTAGTGCAGCAAATATCGCACATCAAGAGGGGTATCCTGATAGGCGAGTACCGAATTGTAGGTATTTCAAACAACTTATTGTAAACTTGACAGCCAATGGTTCTTTTGCAAAGCCGCGTCAGAGAGTAAGCACGGTTGTTACTGATGAATTTCAAATTGGTGTTTTAACATACTTTGAGGCTTTTCCTAATGCTTCTATTAGAGAAGTTGCATCCATTTTGCAAACTTAAACCCCCTCAATTTTTAAAGTACTAAAAACAAACAAGTACCACGCTTATAAGTATGCGAAAGTTCAAGCTTTGATGCCGGGTGATGAAAATAGGAGGCTAAAGTTTTGTGGATGGTTAGCTAGGGGGGCTGTAAATACACCAGGGTTTTTATCGAACATTATATGGATTTATGAAACTAACTTTTCAAATAGGGGAATGTGGAATAGGAATAACAGTTGGGCTAAAGTAAATCCGTTAGTAGTGAGAGAAGGACACGACCAAGTTCGATTCTCGATAAACTGTTGGTGTGTTGTGTTGAATAATGCAGCAATAGCACTACACTTTTATGGGGGGAATTGAAAAGACATATGTATTTACAGTTTTTAGAGAACATTTTGTTGAACTCAATTGAGGGTGTATCTTTAAATGTAAGAACCCGGTTGATATACCAACAAGACGGTGCCCCGGCGCATAACAGTGAAGTGGTAGTGCAGTTCTTGAACATTCACTTTCCCGGAAAGTGGCTTGGTACAAATGGCCCATTACCACGGCCAGCGAGGTCCCCAGACCCGACACCAATGGATTTCTTTGTTTGGGGTTATTTAAAAAACAATTTGTACAAATCCCGATACAACACTGTTGCAGATGGAGTTCACCACAACACAATCAATAAGGCCGTGAATGGTGTTTTAAAAAGGGCAACTGCTTGTATTTATACAGATGGTGGCCACTTTGAACACCCGTTGTAAATATATTTCTTGTATCAAAAATGAAATTGTTATAATTAAAAGAAATCTTTTATGTGTGTCCTGTAGATAATTTTAATTATTTTCTTATTATAAGCAACAAGTAAAATATGAATAAGCCACTAGCTCACTTGAAACTAATACACCTAGGCCCGCTTGAATTAAATTTTTATCTCTCTGAATCTCATAAACGGTTGAGTATATCAGAAATTACTCAAACACTCTTAGATTCTCATTTGCTAACCGAAATTACCATAAAATACAGGGTATGCCATAAGAAAACATGAGGTTGACCGCCATATTGAAAAGTGGCGGCCATTTACAAAAGTTTTATCTACTTATTTTTAAACCTCTTTAAAAACGGGGGAATGTTCCCCATTTAAAGTTTACTGTATGATGTACAGTTTACAAGATCCCAATGGTGGCACAGTTAAAAAAAAAAAACAAAAATGATTTACCTTTATCTCACGGTTGAGTATATCAGAAATTACTCAAGAATAAAAAAGTCTTAGATTCTCATTTGCTAACCGAAATCACCATAAAATACGGGGTATGCCATAAGAAAAAATGAAGTTGGGCGCCATATTGGAAAGTGGCGGCCATTCTCCTATTGGCTTACCCAGGCCCGAAAGTGTGTATAATTAGTATACAAACCAATAAATCAGTGTTTTGAAAGATCATAATTAATCAGATTAAAGTAGTTTTACGAATATGAATAAAAAAGCAATCAAGTCTTTCAGGTCGATGCATTAACAAAAGAGCTCTTCAATTATTTAATTAATCCAACGTGGGAAAACTGAGCAAGAGGGGGGGACAATGTAAGCAATTGTCCAACTTAGCAACGTAGGCCCAGCATTATTAATCTCCTGAAAAACAATAGCTTCGTGTACAACTTTTATATATTAGTCTGTTCTATATTTTAACGTTCCAAAAATGTCTTAACAGAATAGAATATTTTTATTTTCTCATAATACATAACAAAAATACATAGTTGTAACTTTATTTTTAATTACACAGCTTGTAACACACAACTCAAATAAAGTTTTGATTTATTTAAAAATACAACAATGAATTCAGGTTTGGAACAGTTAATTAGCAGAAATTTAAAGTACTTAACTCCTCAGAGTATAGTAGATGAATTGAATTATGTGAACAAAGTTTACAACATGTATTTATCCGAGGTTGATTATTATATAAATTCGATTGACAATACAAAAAGAGAAGTGGATATGTTTTATAAACATATATACAATTTGTGTTTGCAAAACATTAACGGATTCACATTTTTATCAAACGTGGGTTATATATTTATATTCATTATTAGGTATTTGGAATATTTAAAACAATTATGGCACTTTTACGTGTTAAGATTTAAAATATTCTTTAATACCATTAACAAATATACTTCACAATTTATTTTAAAAGTAAATTTAGATAATTGAAAACAAAAATTTCAATACGATCAGATAGATCCAGATAGGTCCGAATAGGTCCAAATAGGTCCAAATAGGTCCAAATAGGTCCAATGACCTAAATGAGAGCCTTTATGACCTAAATTTACCTTTTTGAGAGCCTATTTAGAGCCCGTTGAGGTACCAAAAAATTTACCAAAAAATGTACCAAAAATAACCTAAAATTAACCTAAAATTTTCCAGTCGATCCAAATCCTTTTTCGTTTCTTTCGGTGAAATCAAGTGACAAAGCCTGTTTTAAAACTGGAAATTCCACCTTTTCACAAATCAATTGAACGAATCGTTGTCCCTCTCGTATTATGATGTGATTTGGTCCTGAATTTTTCAAAACGACAACAACATTGCCCCTAAAGTCTGGGTCTATCACCCCGCCTAGAACTTCTAGGCCGTACTTCGCCAAGCTGGACCTCATTGCCAGTCTACCATACGTTGATGGTGGGAATTTAAATGCCAAATTTGTAGGAATAGTTATAATTGATTTCGGTGGTAGTTCGTAATTGGCTGGACTGTGTAAATCAAACCCTACACTATTTCGGCTACCTTTAAAGGGACTCCGAGCGGATTCACTAAGTTTTACGTAGAAAAGACACGCGTCTGACATGTTTTAAACACTAACAAAATGCTTGATTAGTCGCTTTATATAGAGGTGAAAAGTGATTTTTTAAAATTTAAACCCGCGTGTTTTTTTTTTTTAAATTTTAATGAAACCTTTTAACTATCCCAATGTCCCGGTTAAATCATATCTATAAACAACTATTAAACAACTATAAAAAACTATTAAAAACTATCGGATGTGAGTCGCGTATTATTTCAAAAATCAAATAAGTTTTATAACAAGAATTGATAAAACTATTAATCCTAGAGCGATTCTGTAAAATAAACTCAATTTATCCGAGAAAGTATAAACACTAAACACAATTAAGAATATAAACACATATTTTAAAGACTGAATAAAAAAATTACCCAAAGTATTTGAAAATTGTTTAGTGACAACACTGACGACGTCATACCAATGTAACTGAACACAGACGTACTTAAATTTGTCTGTCGTACGTTTCATACAATTCTCACCACAAATATCCGGTAGACAAGGTTCGTCACAGAATACTTTATTAATTGAGGAATGTTTTTCAATATTAAAACCGCAATCGTTGACTTTACAGAGCAATTTGTATTTTCCAGAGGGTGTGATTTGATATCTATAACAACCGGAAAGATTTTTAGCCGCCTGGAATAAGTAATTTCCTGCTGAACCTAGTGTCAGGGTAATTAACGATAACTTTATTTTATGTTTATTTATTAATTTTATAAATGATTGTATTTTATTTTTTAAATCGCCATTTGTCTTTATTAATTCGTTCAGTTCATCAGCGTCCTTGGGTAAAACGTCCAGTTTCAAAGTCTCCAGTATGTCGGATTTATTTATATAATCTTGAACAACCATAACTTCAGCGATGCCCTTAGATTTCGTCAGCTCATTTTGAAACAGTTTAATTTCAGAATCTGAAAGGTTTGTTTCAGTTATTAGTTTTCTTAAAGCACTATCAAAGCTTTCACCACTTTCAAGATCTAGAATAAAGTGTCTAACGCTATTTTCACTCAAACTTTCTTTAGATAAAATTTCATGAAAATTTGGACTTAATATTTTCAATTCTGGAGAAGAGGACCCCCTGAGAGATTTTACCAAGGCTCTAAGCATTGTTAATTTGTTTTTCTATTAAGTAAATAATAGTTAATCTTGATGTGATTGTATAAAATAAACAACTCCATTCCGGTCAGAATACAGAGTACAAACACTCTGGCAGCACAACATTCAAACAAACTTACTATTATTAAGTGAATTATAAAGTATAATAAGAATAATATCGCTAACCGCATTTTTAATATTTTTTAATATGATAATATTAATTGTGGAAACAGTTTCAAAAATAACCAATCCATCTATAGCTTTAGATAACTATTTTGGTTCAAATCAATATGAATTAAAAACTTGGCTGAAAAAACTTGCATACTCGTACTTTATGTCAAAAGAGGATTTCCAAAAAAGCGGGATACAGAAAACAGATTCCACGGTGCATTTAGTTCTCGTAGGAGTCAACTCACTATATCTTGAGAATATTAACGCAATTGTGTATCCCTTTGACAAATCTAGTATTGTAAAAAACGAACTTATAAAAGAGATTTTATCTAACCAATTGTCACTCCATGACTAACAGTGCCATGATATATAAACATATACAACAATTTAATAACGACTTTAACAAAGAGATTCCTAGAATTATTGAAAATATTAAGTACCAATATAGTTTTAATAATCTTAACTATAAACTTGATGAATCCATCGCGGTTTCAAATATTTTAAATGATATAAATATAATAATCGGCAGTAAAAAAAAACTCGTCGAGGATAATACTGTTTACATAAACATAAATCCATTGTCTCTAAGTACCGGTGACTGTTCTTTTTATGAGACAATTGTAATAAATATGATTAATAAACATATTTGGGTTTTGTTTTATAAATACTATGAAAGGTTAATAATTGATTTATGTGTAAGTAATATTAAAAAGATTACCGTGCAAGATAATTACGTCTGCAAACAGTTTTACAAAAGAATTAAACATTTACCCGTAATGGGTGCACGCAAACCCATTTTTTAAAGAACACAACGGATGTTGAATATTTTTATTCATATACCATTTTGCTGTGGGTTTGAAGTTTAAAGACGTGTTCAGCGGCACACACGAAACCGTTAAATCTATGAACAACACTTACCATATTATGGGCCTAGCTGTATCGTGTTTTCATAATAAAAATGAATAAAAATGTTGGATAAAATGTTAACAGAAGTTTTACAAAATTTAATTTACTCAACGGTTTTATGGTGCCAATTTCATAAAAACTTACAGCAAATATTCACTGCTATATTTTCAAATATGACAAAACTGAAAAAACATCTTACAGAAAAATTTACTGAGAACAAACATTTCACGTATGAAACAAGAGGTGGCTTGGAATATTTACTATGGATTGTTACTTTAATATTTAATAGTACAGAGTGTATGATTAAATATGAAAGTCGCCTTTTAAACTATATCTCAACATTAACAAACAACATTAATCAAATTCCTCAACATATTACTGGGGTTAGATTTGTTTGGAAACCAGAGAGGAGTAAACATTTATTTGACATATTGGATGTTTGTCATGACATAAAACAATTTATATTAAAATACTAATCTAAGATGTCATCAGCGTCTTCCTCCTGGTCAAGTGAAAAAGGGGTTGATATTTCTGAAACGTTGCTCAGCAAGTGTGATGATTGGATAATGCACCACAATTTCATCGTATCGCTCAGAACAGAATCGTCTTTGATGTATACGCCAGTTATAAGGACGTTTACAAGCCCGGATAACTTGTTTGAGTATAGTAGGTAGATGTTCTCGTCGGGGTGGATTCTTGGAAAATGGTTAATTGTGAATTTTCGTTCATTCGATTCCTCATGATTGTACATAGTATATTTCCCCGTAGTCTCGTCACAGTAATATTTTATTTTGTTAAAGTCTTTGTGATCGTGTACAAAATTGTTATACAAACAGGGGACTAAGAGTGAATTTGGCTTATTAACACACAGTTGAGTAGAATAAACTTCTTCAAACAGTTTCTTGGCCTGAGAGCACTTCAAATGTATGCTTTGATATTTAGAGCCATCCTGATTTCCCGCACAGGTGCTTATTCCTCCAAATCTGAGGACCAATCTACAATCTTCTGTGAAAAGGTGCTTTTTTAAAGTTTCATATAAGCTGGATTTAATTTTTTGAGTAAGCACGTCTCTTAAATTGTCATTCTGAATATCAGCATGGCCCCGAAAATTACATTTCACCACGCTGGAACTATCTGTCCCGTAATTCCTTTCGAAAAAAGACATATTTTCAACATAAATACCGTTTATAGTATTGCTGTTAAATCGCTGAAAACCGAATATCAATCCGTTTTTTACATTTGCCGATGGGCGGTTATTAAATTTGAATAAGCGCCCGGAAACGTCATTGGCCAACAATTCCTGGTATTCAAGACTGGTGGAAGACATTATTATGAAGTTAACGTAGGAATTGCTTACATATATATGCAAAACTATGTAAATATATAAAAAATGGAAAAAGCTGTTAAATATGGTCAAAGAACAGCAATATGTAATCAAATTATAAATTTAAAAAATGCAAATCATTTTTATTTTAAAAACGTGATAGTTACAAAAAAGCCATGGAATTATTTAGAATATGGTGGACCTCCTACAAAGAGTTTCTTGAAACATTATCCAAACGATTATACGTTTTCATTTGATGAAAATGGATGTAAAAATATCGCAGCGTTTTGTGTGGAGGGTGTTGTAAGATACCATTGCCAGTTTCCCCATTTGGATGGTAATTTAATATGTAAATCAAATTTTAACGAAAAGGTTCAAGTGGACTTTTGTCAAGATAATTGTTTTAAAGCGAATGAGCCACTGGACGTGTATTTTGATAAGAACTTAAAATGTTGTAGGTTAATCAACTTACCTAAGAAAATATTTTGTTTAAAGCCCAGTGATGATAAATCTATACCCCCCCTGCTTTGGGATCAGAATTTGAATAAATGTTTTATGTCGCCAGAGTACTGTCAATATTTTGGTTTATCATTTAACGCTCAAAATAATGAATGTTTTCTTCCCAGCGTGCAAAGTTTTTTCGAAAAATATATGTTTGGTAAAACTTTGATACGTTCACTATTACACCCAAGTTTGATATTCAATCATGAAATAACTGATCACGTCATATCTCCGTACTCTTGTAATAAAAAAAGTTCGGAATATAAAATTTCCAACGTTGAAAGGAAACTTGTCGAATTTACAAAAGACTTTATAGTGGGTTCAACGCCAGAAATCTCCCTTTATGTTAGTAACCTGTCTATTCAATACCTTTACAAGTTTACGAATAACCTAAATCAGCACATATCTAAAAGTATAATTTTACTAGAAATAAACAATATAGTCACCGATTTGTTAATACTAAATACTTTGAAAGTTCTCACTGTATGTGCAAGAGTAGCTGGAAACTGGGAATTGTTTATAATATATTTTTTAGGTACGGTATTAGATATTGTGGATACGTTAAAGTTAAACAAAGCACTGACTTCCCTAGAGTTTAATACTTTGATGAATAAGTTTGATACAACTTTTAATGATAAAATCAAAGTACAGACTATCACTCCCGAAACAATTTTAAATTTGGAAGTAATGAAGTTAAAATTAAAAAAGAAAATTTCTAATGCATATGATTTGAAATATGGGGGCATAAAAAACCTTCTTGATATAATAAAATGTTATATGGAAGATTTATCAAACGAAAAGGTCGACATTTCTTATAATAAGATATTTTCCCACATTAAAACTGCGGATCGAAGCCCAGAAATAATTAAATATGTGTTTATTACTTTGATAATAGTAATTCCATTAGTAAATATTTCACTAACTCTTGTCCTTATTATATTTCTTGTAATGTTTATATTTTTGTATATAAAGCTAAATCTTAATAACCGTACAGCCTGATGTAATTTGAAATCTCATTTACCGTGTTTTGGTTATCAAACATATTCTTGGCATCTTCAATCGAATTCTTATCGTATTCTCCATTGACTGTAATTAACGGCACTCGAAGAGTGGTAACACTTTTTTCATACAAATCTTCAAGAGACTGTAAATACGATTGGTCAACTGAATCAATCTCTTCGGGTCTCGCCCTGTCTTTTAACCTCTTGTAACAAATATCAGAAGTTGTTCTGATGTAAATGTAGAGGATTTTATTATAATAATCTATTATACTTGAATATTTAGTTTTAAAATCCTCAATTATAGCAGATTCTGCTGAATTAAACACGTTTTCCCTCAAGTACTTGCAAAATATTTCAAAAATGCTAAACGAAGATCGCTCCATGATAACAATTGAATTGTTTAAAGAATGTATTACCGCACTTTTTTCAATATCTGCAACACTTAACAGCGCGTTAATTTGAAATGTTAGAGCCCATCTTTTGGAGTCGTTGTAAAATAATTCCAACAAATTTAAACCCCCCACATTCCGCCACTTGTCTAGAGGTTCTGTAAATAGTTTAACATTATAGCCTCGTGTTGTTAATAAATCACAAAGACTTTCAGTAAAAGTAGACTTGCCGCTAGCAATATTACCATCAACGCATAAAATCATAAATAAAAATGCGTGAAACGGTCGAGTCTCTTATATTAAAAGCCGTTCTTGATAAACAAAATAAAAAGGCCAAGTCTTTGTTTAGTAAATTGTTAAAAGATGTATACAACAACCTCTACTTAATTGAACCGAAGAAGGTACCCCAAATTGATTTGTTTACAATAATAACCGATGCAATATTCTACATGTTGACAAATCAAAATAGCTACTTTACATGGACGTCCTACACTACAGAATTGCAAGAATGTTTAAATGATATAAAGTTTCCCAACAGGCTAAAGAGTATGGTCACCACTATACGTGGTTATCATGACACATCGCCTATAATGACTAGACATTCGAACGAGAAACTGTTATTTAAAATTGTACACAAATTATTAAATCTGCTCCATCCGCAAAACATGGAAATCGATTTCACACAAGACGAAGACTGTCAAAATAAATTAGAAGCATTAAAATCTTTTACACATCTAAACGTTAATTCGAGCCTGGACGATTTTAAAGAATTTGCCACTAGGTTTAACGATAGCTTGACAGTTTTAAACGAAATTGGATCATATTTTTCAACAAGCCGTCAAGATGATTTGAGGCAGCATTTGGAACAGATAAAATCTAAGATTGAATCGATATTTAATTTAGTGGGAATAACTTCGTTTAGTGAACTAACGTTGATAACAAAACGGGTTTATGAAACGTTAAGAATAAAACAACTAGGTGACCTAATACTTCTTGAACAGGATTTTCAAATCGTGGTAATATTCAAACAACTACTTTCCAGTAACAAAATTACCGAAGTTGGTAATCTGTCGGCAGAACAATATATTCAATTATATTCCCGAATATATTTTACATCACATTTAAAACTTCCCGGATCAATAGACGTATACAACGAATGGACTTGTTTTCAGTCGATTCAAAATTATATTGATTCTAAACAAAACAATAATGAATTAATACAGTTTAAAGTGGACACTCTAACCTTGATTGGAGCAGAGGATTTAGGAATCCTGACCCAACACTTAGCAGATTTTGGTTCATTAAATATTGTGCAGGCGTCACGGCAGCTTAAAACGTTATACAACAATTTTGGTGAATCAAGCATAACAGTTTTAAACAGTAAGCTATCAATATACAACGAACGTTTCAACAACACTGTGATTAACGTGTTTGAAGAGGCGGAATCCCTAGTTAATATGTTTGGAGTAAATTCATTAAATCAAGTTTCCGGATTTTTAAAACGAATATATGACTTGACCGGCGTGACAAATTTTCAAGATTTTCAAAGTCAGATTGATACGTTAAGCCGCACTTATAGTGAATCGTTTGATGGAAAATTCTCACTAAATGATATAACGACACTAATTACCTCACTAAAAGAAGTTCAAGCAAATTTAGAATTTGTATATGGCGACACTTTCAATGAAAAAATAAAATTCCTCAATGAGCATTTAATGACCAAGCTAAATAGCTTATGTCCTAATATTTCTTTTGATAATTTGGTAAATTTTTTAATTGAAATCTCAAAAAACAGCGGGCAACTAAATGAGACATCGATGCAAAATATTTTGGACAAAATTAAAAATTACAGTACTCTTAAGTCGCAGGTTGAAACTCTTAAAGAAACCAATTCTTCAATAACACAAGAACTGAATGAGTGCGAAGAACGGGGGTTGAATTATTCGCGGGAAATTGAAACTCTTAAAAAAACTAACGAGTCGTTATTAGAAACAAACGACAAACTTAAAAATAAATTATATGACTTTGAAATTAGTGACACAGATCGCGCAACAGAGATTGAAAAATTAAAAACACAGTTTAATGAGTTACACAATGATCACAATAGTTTAGAAGAAAAATATAATAAATTATTAGTAGATTATAATGAGGCTGTAACTACTAAACGAGTAGGGATCACACTCCCGCGGGTTAAACGGGTCCGCGTAGAATCACCACCAACTAAATCACCACCAAAAAGGCAAAGGGGTGACGAATCAGATTAAGGTGATATCAGTGGATATCGGGTGATACCCACTCTGGGGTGAAAATAATCAAATTGTATTTAAATTAAAATTGTATATAATTGTAAACCTTTGGTGCGGTAAGATTTAAAACAGATCTCAAAGTTAACAATCGCGTGATCCCAAATCGGTAACCTGCAACTTGATAACTCAGTCAAACCAGAATGCCAGCGTGAAAGTATTATGAAAATTTTGTAGAATGGTCCCAGTACTCACCTTTTGAAAACCAACACAGTGAATACCCAACTTCACTCTCATAAATAAACCAATCCACTCTCTCTACACAGCCCGCATTTTACACCTATTAATTTGGAACACTTGTGGCATATAACGTGTCCACACTGTATATGAGTTAAGATGTTATACTCTAAACAAATTGGGCAATTTCCTTTAATATGATTTGCAAAGGTTATCTGTATTAATTCGTTCAAACGATAATTTTTAAAACAAATCAAACCAAATATTCGTTTTTTTAACATTTGTTTTTTATTTTAATTTGGTTTAGGATAAATAATAACAAGTAATGAGTTGTTTCAGATGCTATATTATCAAGACATACATTTTAAAAATGTGTAAATTACAAAAAATCAAACTTGAGAAACGCAAATTTAATAACTCCTTCTAGTATTGGCGAGTGCGTTTACGCTTATGTTCCTCCATTGTCCAAGACGTGCTCAACTATATTTACAAAATTGTGAGAAGTTAGGATGTTGTTGTATGCAGAGTTAAAGTGCATACCACTACTCTTCATTAATTCTTTCGCTTTGTTAAGTACATTAATCCCATTAGGAACAGGAGACTTGATGAAACAAGGTACGAAACCTTCATTTTTGGCTTTATTGAGAGCTTGGTTAAATTTTCTTTTTTGTATGCGAATACATTTGTACTCGCAGACCCCGTAGAGTTCCAGAAGAGTTTCTTTAATAAGGACACATAAAACATGATTTAGTCCATCGCCGCCCGACATCACAGCAACCCTCGGTGCCTGTTCAGTCAACAACTCATTCAGTGACCGGTTCTCTTTACACAATATGTAGTTTTTAGTTTTAAATTCTGAGTTAATTTGAGCTAGCTTTTGGTTGTCTTCCAGTGATTTTGTAATTTCAGCCAAGAGTTGAGAGTTTTGATTTTTTAACTGATTATTTTCATGTTTGATTTTATACACTCCATACTTTCTTATGGAGGGCAATGCTTCTTCAAAAACCCAGTCTTGAAACTTCTCAGCAGTGGGCAATTTAGATTTTAAAATTAGCGAATAAAGACCAGGCTCGCTAAGAAAGATTGTTTGGGAATGAAAGTGCAAGGGGGTTGTTTCGCCCCCCTGTACTTCCGGTAAAGTTTTGCGGTGTTTTTCTCTAACATGGGTACGGATTGCGTGCTTTGTATCTTGATAGCCCAAGAAATTAGCAATCTCTTTTGCTTTAAACCAAGGATTATTTTCTCTGTCAAACAGGACAGTAACAGATTGATCATTAAATATATAAGAGGTTAATTGAGACATTTTATATAAAGTATTGTGAAATAGTACCTAGTTCTTACCTCGGCAGGAGCAGTGGCAAGAGTGACCGAGGCAGAGTGAAGTAAACGTTTAAGAATAAAGAGCGCTAAAAGTATCGCCACAAAAACCCAGTATTTAAATGTTTTAGCAACTGGTAGTTTAGAGGAAAAAATCAACTCGTATAAACCCGGTTCTGATATAAAAACTACTTTAGAATCATGATAACTACTTCCGGTTGAGTTGATTTGTATATTTCACTGATATGTGCTAGAAGAGCCTTTTTAGGGTTAGAGTAGCCCAGGATTTGAGCCACTTCTTTTCCATTGAACCAAGGATTATTTTCTCTGTCAAACAGGACAGCAACAGATTGATCATTAAATATATAAGAGGTTAAGCGAGACATTTTATATAAAGTATTGTGAAATAGTACAGATAAGAGCAATATAAGTTATTACCTCGGCAGGAGCAGTGGCAAAAGTGACCGAGGCAGAGTGAAGTTAACGTTTAAGAATAAAGAGCGCTAAAAGTATCAACCAATCACTCAAATTAACTCAGAATTTAAAACTAAAAACGACATAATGTGTAAAGAGAATCAGCCGTGCAGTGGGCTCTTTCATCATAGAGTTTGTGGCTGGGGACCAAAAAACAAAAACTACAAAACTGCAAAATCAAGGGCCTCACCCTCCACGACATTGTAACAGTAAGCGAAACTAGAGTTTTCAAAATTACTGGACCAAAAAGGAAGCTCGAGGGAGAGTACGACACCCCGCCTTATGGCTACAAAATTCAAAGACTTGAGTAAAACAACACCGGAAGTGCAAGGGGGGTGAAACACCCCCTAACCCATAGAAACTAAAGTTTTCAAAATTACTGGACCAAAAAGGAAGCTCGAGGGGGGGTACGACACCCTGCCTTATGGCTACAAAATTCAAAGACTTGAGTAAAACAACACCGGAAGTGCAAGGGGGCGAAACACCCCCCTAACCCATAAATACTTTCCCCTCCCGCGAATCGCTCTGCCCCGGTCACCCGCCGGGGTAAGAACTTACGTTGCTCTGATCTGTACTATTTCACAATACTTTATATAAAATGTCTCACTTAACCTCTTATATATTTAATGATCAATCTGTTGCTGTCCTATTTGATAGCGAAAATAATCCTTGGTTCAAAAGAAAGAGTATCCCTCTAAGTTACATAAAGCTCTTTCAACGCATGTAAGTGAAAAATATAAGAAAACTCAACCGGAAGTAGGTCTACCCCACTTTGGGGTAGACCTATCCTACAATGATTCGCACAATACTTAAAATGTCTCACTTAACTTCTTATATATTTAATAAACAGGCCGTTGCTGTCCTGTTTGACAGTAAAAATACTCCTTAGTTCAAAGCAAAAGAGATTGCTCAAATCCTGGGCTACTCTAACCCACGAAAAGCAACCAGAGATCATGTCAAAAACTCATTCAGTGACTGGTTCTCTTTACACATTGTGTCGTTTTTAGTTTTAAATTCTAAGTTAATTTGAGTGAGCTGTTGGTTAGTTTTCATAACGTTTGTAATTTCTCGCATGAGTTGAGAGTTTTCATTCTTTAACTGATACATTCCATATTTTCTAATGGAGGGTAAGACATCTTCAAAAACCCAGTCTTGATACTTCTCAGCAATGGGCAATTTGGATTTTAAAATTAATGAATATAGCCCCGGCTCATTGATGTATACCGCATGAAATTGAAAATTCAAGGGGAGGGGGGCTTTTCGTTCCTCCCTTCTTCGGGCATTGTTTTGCGATATTTTTCTCTGACGTCCTTACGTAGCTCTGATATGTGCTATTGCAATTTGTTTGCTGTACCTGTTGAAATGGGGGGGGGGAAGTTTGTGAACAAAATATTGGTTGGATCTTTATAAATCTATTTTGTGACGGAAGACCTGTTCGAAAAATAAAATTGGACTTAAAATCAAATGCAGACTTTGACTCTGCCTTGGTCACTTTTGCCACTCCTCCTGCCCGAAGAAGGGAGGAACTTTTCGTTCCTCCCTTTGAATTGTTGATGAAGAAGATACGTGTAAGGCTATAAATATACTCTCTGAAAGGGGGTCTATCCGCGCCTTGGACAATGGAGGAACACAAGCGTAAACGTACTCGCCAATGCTAGAAGGAGTTATTAAATTTGCGTTTCTCAAGTTTGATTTTTTGTAATTTACACAGTGTGTCTGTGAGATGGAGTTTTAGGGTGTAGTGTTGGGGCGGGGGAGCCCGGGGTCCAGGGCCGGTTAGGTCTCGGATCCAAGTAAGTTTTATAGTCAATAGTCTTTTTCTAAATTAATATTTATACTTTCCAGGCTACTCGCCCTTGAATCTGGATAATTAGTTTTAATATATTAAAGTATTTTCATTGTCATCACATTGATATTTTACGATTTAAATGTGATAACTACTTACTTTGAAAAATATATTTTTACTAAACTCTAAAAACAACTTAGGATCAAGACTTTCTTAGGCGAGTTGAGTTGTTGAACTGACTTCGGCCTCTTCAGAGACTAAATAGACTATCTGCTATCTCTTTCCAAAAGATTTTAAAATTGTTTTTATTAAAAATACTAAAAAGTATATAATAAGTATAATCAGAGACAATATCAAAATTGGAAATTCAAGAAATGCAACAAAAACAACCTCCATTTTTAAATATTTATGTACCCGGTAGCTCCGGGTCCTCGATTGTGTAGTTTCGGTCCCTTGGATTTTATAATCTATTGCTTATAAAGAAATTAATAAATTGCATTTACATTTGTAACTATGTTATTCAAAGGGATACCCGAGGGGAAGGTTGGGGGGGGGTTAGTCAAAATAGAATCATTTCCCCTTCCTTAAGCAAAGGCGCTTGAGAGTTTGGTTTGGAAAATGAACAATAGTCAAAGAAACAATACCTCCGGTGTACATTTCCTAACAGTTTTTGTTCTAAACTCTAAGGCTTGGGCTGATTCTGTGAATCCACAAACATAGTATTGTACAAGAGAATTTATCCAACCAATTATCACTCCATAACTAACATTGCAATGATATATAAACATGTAAGGCAATTTAATAACGAGATTCCTAGAATTATTGAAAATATTAATTACCAATACAGTTTTTATAATCATTACTATAATCTTGATGCAAGATAATTAAGTTTGGGTGCACGCATTAAAGAACACAATAGACATTTAATATTTTTATTCATACCCTCTTTGCTCCAAGTAGGTTTGAATCTTATAAATATTTTCAAGAGCACACATGAAACCGTTAAATCTATGATAATAACAAAAATTATTTAGATACCTCGACTTTAATTTTTTAAGTGATGGCATGTCGTCCAAATTTTCAACTTTGGCGTTCTTAAAAAGTCTTTGAAGGAACACTTGTTTCTCTTGACCCTTTACGTAGACGGTGTTGTTTTGTGATAACAGCTCCGCCAGTTGTCTCTTGACGTAGTTGAAGGACGTAGTTCCTTCCTGCCATGGAATTCCGTGGTAATAGTTTGCATTGAAGATCGCCTGTCTTCTGTAGTCCGGAGATAGTTTGTCAAAATTGTACGGCGATTTTACAAACCAGTGTCTCAGAAACCAATTGCCGCTGGTTTTTGTAAGTGCAATTTCTTTAATAATAAAATTATTGTTATTGTCTTTGAATCCTTGAAAATCGATAATATAAGCGTGGTCAGCCATTGAGATGTCCTTAGATATCGGAATCAGCGAGGTAAATAGAGCTCTTTTCGGTTCCGAATCACAAACTCTGAACAAAACACTAGACCAAACACTAGTGCAGGAGTTTGGCAACTACTGGTATATTAGGGGAACCGTTCCTTTATAAAGCCTCGGAATTTGTATTATGCCCTTATTTCAAATGTTGTTTTACATGCCAAAGTTTTCACATTTCTTGTTAATTCTCAAATACTGACTTTGGGTTAAGAAAATAAAATGCTACACCCTTTGAATGTTAGTTTTATTTACATTCTAAAGGGTAAAACTTCTCTATAAATATACAGGACGGGTTAAATTTCTTATGTTCTAAGAAAGGAATGTCACCCCTTTTCCAAAACCCAATTTCAATCCCACAATAAGCGCATCTAACATAATCATTAACACGCAAATAATAAAAACCAGCTTTGGATAAATCTTTGGGGCTTAAAAATGTAACTGGCCACTCCTTAAAACTATGAAGTCTTTCGGTCTCGTAATGAAATCTAGGAGTGTTTGTTTCTTTCGTAAAATTATAATTTAATCCCACAGACACTGGCGAATGGTACATTTTAATACCACAACACGGGCTAGCGCGATCCGAGTCTTTCTTCTTTCTGAGAGATGCACCATCTCCCCGGCCGCTGTATTCCACACCGAGCGTGGTGTTGTATTCTGTAGAGAAGGCTGTGAAGTTTTTACATTTACAAATGCAATAACCAAAATGGTGACATTTCCTACAAGCCCTCCCATCAACCTGGTCACCAGGAATTTTAAAACATCTCTGCTCGCAACAATACTCCATAGTTGATCATATGCTGTAAATCTCAACACTGACTTAAATTGCCTCTTCGGGAGTTAAATAGACCCCCTTCTTTTCAAAAGATTTAATTTTTTTTAATTGCTTTAATTATAAATACTAAAATACTAAGTTGTGAGGGAAAAAATTCCCCCTAATTTGCCCCTATAAAGCGGATGCTTTAATACCCCGAAGACGAGAAACGTCTCAATAAAAAGTTTTGAATATGGGTAATCTAAAATGGTTTGCATTTCCTACAATTTAACCCATTTGTGGTTTTGTAAATCTCAAATCTGCAAAATCTGCTCATAATAAAATTGAACAACAAATGCCAGAATAATATAATAATCATTGAATTGAGTATTTAAACTTGAAAGGTTTTTTATTTAAATGAGTACTTAAACTTGAAAAGGTTTAAAAGTTAAATGTCAAGACCACAGTATCCGTGAAAACGCTTTGTAATTAAAATATTATTGAAATCACCTTCAATACAAATGACACAAATAGAATAATTTATTTTATGGTTTCCAAAAATAGAAAACAAAAGAATTGGTTATTTGAATAACTTCTTGATTATTACAAATGTTTGGAAGATTTTAAAGAAAAAAACAACAATGGGGGTTAAATTATTTATTACGTGATATATATGATACATATGATACAATTGTATATGACTAAGTACTTGATGATACAAGATTCACAAATATTTTAAATACTTGAATAAACATGTCAACATTATAATATTTTCTTCTAATCAGATGAAGACGCTGGTATTTGCAGGTAGTTTTAGAGATTTTCTCTTCCATCTCTGATATGTTGTTGGGGTGCACCGTGGGTAGTAGTATAAATTTCGGACGATTGGTGTATCTTAATCCTTCAATCACACAGCTGTGCGAATTTCGTCCTAAACACAAAATAGGAATCGGTGATTCAAAGTCGTTTGCACTTGCACGCATTATTATTTTAAAAATGTGCCCAATGACGGGATGAAAAGCTGTAATCAACTCTCGAGTCTTCTGTTTATCAAAACTGGCAATCATCGGGATGCGAATCCAAAGAATATTTTTTTTTTCAGATATTGTAGATAAGTTATGTATCATTTCTCTTCTTAACTCAGACTTGCTCGTTTTATGTCCGGTGCTAAGGTACAAATCTTTAGTTTTTCTTGACGGAGAATTGATCAGGCCTACGACAATCCCGCGAACCGAACTTGGAGTTGTTTTTAATAATTCCGTGTCAAACACGTTTATAACTTGTTTGTAGAATCCTGGAGACTTGTCTGCTGTGATTTCTTGCACCTTCTTCAAATATTCACTAAATATCCCGTCCATTTTAAGATTTTTAGAACTGTCGGTGGTAGACTGATTGCTCAGGAACGCTGGTCACTGTTTTATGGCAAGGAGCCAGTATTTGTAAATTACGTAAATTATTTTGATAATTTATAAGTTGATATAAGCACCAATTTGTATGTTTGCAAAATGGGTGCTTGCAATCATAAATAATCAGGCTGGAGTCCCAACTTTCGGACATTGACCCGCTTCCTTGTTCCGTCGTTTAACGTTATACGTATTGTCCTCCGTTTTATCCGCGGGTTTCTAACGAGTCGATGTGGTTCGTTTTCCCCTGAATATCCGGCGGAGTTCTGGTAGATTCCGGTGCTGGTTGAGTTTTTGGAAGGTTGAATTAAACACGGGGGTGGGGGGCAGAGTGATGGACGGTCATATGCGACAGGTGTTGCTTCTGCGACAGGTGTTGCTTCTGCGACGGGTGTTGCATCTGCGACGGGTGTTGCTTCTATCCTCTCCTCCCCTTCTATAGAGCCCGTGGTCTTATTATCTTGATCCCCAATGGCGTCCGTCGCTCCCGCACTCTCGTACACTTCCGACTCGTCCCGCCCGGTGTTCACATCCATAGAGATTTCTCCCCCGTCCAACACGAATTCCACGCTGGGGTAGGTTGGTGATTCTTGGGGCGTATCAGCATAATCCTGTAGTACCATAAATTTTGGACGATTGGCGTATCTTAGTGCTTCAATCACAAAGCTGTGCGAATGTTTATCTAAACACAGAACCGGAATCTGTGATTCAAAATCCTTTTCGCTTGCACGCATTATTATTTTAAAAATATGCACAATGACGGGATGAAAAGCTGTAATCAACTGTTGAATCTTCTGTTTATCAAAACCGGCGATTATCGGGATGTGAATCCAAAGAATATTTCTTTTTTCAGATATTGTTGACAATTTCTGTATTATTTCTCTTCTGGACTTGCTCGTTTCATGTCCGGTGGGACAATCAGTCAGGCTTACGATAATCCCGCGAACCGTACTTGGAGTTGTTTTCAATAATTCTGAATCAAACGGGTTTTTAACATGTTTGTAGAATCCTGGAGACTTGTCTGCTGTGATTTCTTGCACCTTCTTCAAATATTCACTAAATATCCCGTCCATTTTAAGATTTTTAGAACTGTCGGTGGTAGACTGATTGCTCAGGAACGCTGGTCACTGTTTTATGGCAAGGAGCCAGTATTTGTAAATTACGTAAATTATAAATTGATAAATAAGGTAATCGTTCTTCGGTGTATCCTCAGCTTCTAGCAGACCACTTTCAACAATATATCGGGTGGTAAATTATATCATCTGGGTTAGAGGTCGTCCCTAATTCTCACGAAGGAGCCGTCAATTAGGAAGATTCTCTTCCTTTTTGCTCTGTAGCGTCTTTGGCGAGGCTGGTACTGTCGAGGCAGATGTTGGTGTTGTGGAGTTCTGGTAGAGTCCGGTGCTGGGGTGGAAAGCGGCTCCATTGGGTGGTCTTGATGAATTGCTTCTATCTTATTATCTTGATCCCCAGTGGCGTCCGTCGCTCCCGCACTCTCGTACACTTCCGACTCGTCCCGCCCGGTGTTCACATCCATGGAGACTTCTCCTCCGTCCAACACGAATTCCACGTTGGGGTAGGTTGGTGATTTTGGGGGGGTATCAGCATAATCAATTGGCAGAAACGCTCCAACCATATCCCCCATCATACCATGTATAGCTCTCTGCAACTCCTCTTCGGTGTAGGTTGGAGTATGCCCTTGAAATAGGTTTTCTCGGTTGGCCTCAAGGAATTCATCGAGGGGTTCTGCTCCCTCTTGTCGCAATACCCGGGAGATGAGTTTCCTCAGGTCCACGCTTGATGGTAATTTGACAGTTGAAGGGTTTATGCCCCTGGCAATACAACCAGCGTATAAGCATAAACAGAAACCACAGTCAACCGTATTGGTCTGAAGCTTAAGACCACTAGGATTCCCCTTTAAGGACCACTCTTCCCGGTTGATTTTTACACCCAACCGGCCCATTTCCCACTCGATATACTTTAGACATTCTTTTAATCTATCTGGGTACTCATTTCCCAGTGAGTCGTAGCTCCGCACGAGCCCATCTTTTAAAAAGGCGGCAATTAGGTACCAGTGGGATACACCAGGCTTCCCATCCTTCCGGATTGGTGCGGGGATGTGTACTGGGAACAGTAAGATGTCATAATCATAAATTTTTATTTTATTGGTCCACCTTTACACCCGCAGGAAACCGCCCCGGTCAATTGCCGTGAAAAACACTGTCGGGAAAGCATATAATTTCAATCCGTCAGCGCGTTCTTCATTTTTTTTACATAAAATAGAAATGAAGTATCCAATGATCCCTTCGCCACACAAACCCTCCGGGGTGATACGGTGTGGCCCCATTCTTCTTCTTGTATCCACGATCCAGCCTATAATACTTCCTACTATATGATGTGTATATGTTTTATCTTTAAAAAATTGAAAATCACAAGGACGTGAAACTATGCAATAAATAGTCTGTGATGCCCCTAGATATCCCGGGTGGCAATATTCAAATCATATATATATATTCGCCAGAGCCCCGTTTGTTCAAAGCCCCATTACCGGCGCCAAGGTTGGGGTTGACTTGACTGGGAGAAGCTTTAAGTTCCGCATCCACAGTCCTTAATAGGGTCCCTAACTTACTAACTAAATATATTCTAAGTTTTTTTTTTGACCTTTGGAGGTGCCCCGTCTAAGTTGTCAGAAAAGTCAGTCGTTATGTCAGTATTTCACTAAAGTGGATAGTGTGTCCGCAGCTTACGAACTTAGAGCTTCAGAACCGTGTCCGTATTTCACGTACTTGATCGGTTCTGTATCCGTATTTCACGAACCAAGCTCTCACTACCGTGGCCATATTTTTAGTAAGTAGTATGTCAGTATTTTATGAAAATTCCCCCATCTACAACTTACCCAAGCTCTATGTAACCCACCTAACCCACCCAACAGACGCATAACTTAAAACTACCCACCCGAGTGGTAAAACATTCCCCCTATCTAACTTAAAAACTAAGTTGTCAGAAAAGTCAGACGTTATGTCAGTATTTCACTAAAGTAGATAGTGTGTCCGCAGCTTACGAACTTAGAGCTTCAGAACCGTGTCCGTATTTCACGTACTTGATCGGTTCTGTATCCGTATTTCACGAACCAAGCTCTCACTACTAAACTATTCTAAGCTACGGGTGAGGGACAATTGGGAAATTGGAAGGAGACCCTCTGCGTGGATTGTAACCGCCAGCGCAAAGAGCCATAAAGGAAAGGAGGTTTGGAGGGTTTAGGATATGAAAAGTTTTGGTGCTGGAAGGGAATTGCTCTTCGTTAACACCGCAAGGCAACCGGAGCAATTCGATAGGACTTATAACTACGAAGAGAGGACTTACCCAACCTCTGTGTAACCTACCTAACATATGCATGCCTTAAAACTACCCACCCGAGTGGTAAAACATTCCCCCTATCTAACTTAAAAACTAAGTTGTCAGAAAAGTCAGTCGTTATGTCAGTATTTCACTAAAGTAGATAGTGTGTCCGCAGCTTACGAACTTAGAGCTTCAGAACCGTGTCCGTATTTCACGTACTTGATCGGTTCTGTATCCGTATTTCACGAACCAAGCTCTCACTACTAAACTATTCTAAGCTACGGGTGAGGGACAATTGGGAAATTGGAAGGAAACCCTCTGCGTGGATTGTAACCGCCAGCGCAAAGAGCCATAAAGGAAAGGAGGTTTGGAGGGTTTAGGATATGAAAAGTTTTGGTGCTGGAAGGGAATTGCTCTTCGTTAACACCGCAAGGCAACCGGAGCAATTCGATAGGACTTATAACTACGAAGAGAGGACTTACCCAACCTCTGTGTAACCTACCTAACATATGCATGCCTTAAAACTACCCACCCGAGTGGTAAAACATTCCCCCTATCTAACTTAAAAACTAAGTTGTCAGAAAAGTCAGTCGTTATGTCAGTATTTCACTAAAGTAGATAGTGTGTCCGCAGCTTACGAACTTAGAGCTTCAGAACCGTGTCCGTATTTCACGTGCTTGATCGGTTCTGTATCCGTATTTCACGAACCAAGCTCTCACTACTAAACTATTCTAAGCTACGGGTGAGGGACAATTGGGAAATTGGAAGGAGACCCTCTGCGTGGATTGTAACCGCCAGCGCAAAGAGCCATAAAGGAAAGGAGGTTTGGAGGGTTTAGGATATGAAAAGTTTTGGTGCTGGAAGGGAATTGCTCTTCGTTAACACCGCAAGGCAACCGGAGCAATTCGATAGGACTTATAACTACGAAGAGAGGACTTACCCAACCTCTGTGTAACCTACCTAACATATGCATGCCTTAAAACTACCCACCCGAGTGGTAAAACATTCCCCCTATCTAACTTAAAAACTAAGTTGTCAGAAAAGTCAGTCGTTATGTCAGTATTTCACTAAAGTGGATAGTGTGTCCGCAGCTTACGAACTTAGAGCTTCAGAACCGTGTCCGTATTTCACGTACTTGATCGGTTCTGTATCCGTATTTCACGAACCAAGCTCTCACTACTAAACTATTCTAAGCTACGGGTGAGGGACAATTGGGAAATTGGAAGGAAACCCTCTGCGTGGATTGTAACCGCCAGCGCAAAGAGCCATAAAGGAAAGGAGGTTTGGAGGGTTTAGGATATGAAAAGTTTTGGTGCTGGAAGGGAATTGCTCTTCGTTAACACCGCAAGGCAACCGGAGCAATTCGATAGGACTTATAACTACGAAGAGAGGACTTACCCAACCTCTGTGTAACCTACCTAACATATGCATGCCTTAAAACTACCCACCCGAGTGGTAAAACATTCCCCCTATCTAACTTAAAAACTAAGTTGTCAGAAAAGTCAGTCGTTATGTCAGTATTTCACTAAAGTAGATAGTGTGTCCGCAGCTTACGAACTTAGAGCTTCAGAACCGTGTCCGTATTTCACGTACTTGATCGGTTCTGTATCCGTATTTCACGAACCAAGCTCTCACTACTAAACTATTCTAAGCTACGGGTGAGGGACAATTGGGAAATTGGAAGGAGACCCTCTGCGTGGATTGTAACCGCCAGCGCAAAGAGCCATAAAGGAAAGGAGGTTTGGAGGGTTTAGGATATGAAAAGTTTTGGTGCTGGAAGGGAATTGCTCTTCGTTAACACCGCAAGGCAACCGGAGCAATTCGATAGGACTTATAACTACGAAGAGAGGACTTACCCAACCTCTGTGTAACCTACCTAACATATGCATGCCTTAAAACTACCTATACCACTCAATTATTAAATTATTATTCAAAAATAACCATATTTAGCTTCAAACTAAAAATGGGGAGATGTGGGGAATATCGCGTTTTTGATTTTTTGGGGTGGTTGGGCCCAACCGGGGTTATGAGGAGGGAAACACTTATCACTACGAAGAGCACTAACCCAACTAACAGTTACGCGTCGCTGTCGACGTATAAATACTACTCTTTTGGTTAGTCATAATTTTAAAATACCCATATTTAAAATACCAGTGATTTGCGAGATGTTGGTCACGAAGCACTAACCCAATACTAATACACTAATATTTGCACGACGTATCTTTCTTTTAAAATACCCCCTAATAACTTACAAACTAAAATAACAAGCGATTTTGGAAATTTCGAGCGCGTCTTAGGATCCTTTGCGGTAGTTTGGCCTAACCGACGTTATGAGGAGGGGAACACTTATTACTACTAAGAGAACAAACCTCTACATACTACTTAACCTACTTCGCCAGAGCCCCGTATGTGTAAAGCCTCGTACACCACGTCACGGTAGGGGTTGACTTGACCAGGAGAGGCTATGTTTTGCGCCGTTGCCTTGGTCCTTGTACAAGGTTCGCGGTCCTGGACTTAATGCCCAGGATCGGGCTGACATCCTATTTATAACCGGTATATTCTTTTTTAACCATACATTTAAAATTAAATTAAAGTTTGACAAATTCAAAATTACCTTTACAGAGCCATTTATCAAAGACTTCAAATACAGAAATAGCAAAAAGAATTTAACATTGTTACTTTTGGTGATTTCCCCTAAGGTATTGTAATATTTTATGTTGAAACACTGAACAAATTCTTATGTTTTTCTAAAGGAGACAAAATGAGTTTTATAACCAAGAAGAAGTCTAATGGACTCGTTTTTCAAAGGGTTTTCTGGTAAATTATATCACGCGAAAAAACCTCAATATTGCCAATGTTAATTAAAATATACTGATTGTCTTTAAACCACACTGCACAACATTCAAATAGACTAATGATTAACCTCTAGAGACCGGGTCTGTTTTAAGTCATGTAAATAAAAACACAATTTGAAATTTTTAAATATGATTTATTTTTCACAAGTTTTACAAATGAGTACAAATATGTGCAAATATGTGCGGCGAGTTCTATTTTATACCCAACAGTAGCCTGGCAAGTGAATTTTAATCCTACAAAGAGGACATGATTTATTTACTTTAAGCCATTTAAATATACACGTTGTACAAAACACGTGTTGACAATCCTTAAGACTGATACAATCTTTTTTCGTGTCAAGGCAAACTGGACAATCGGTTTCAGATTCTACTTTTGTAAATGGATTGGGCAGATTCCTCTTCACAAATTCAGAAATTTGTAATCCTCGCGACGTATATGTTTGAAAATCGATTAATTTGCAATATTTAATAATATCTTCATCGCTGAGCGTTTGATGTTTTGAGACGGACCACCAGCATAAAATATTTTTAAACGTATCCAGAAGAAAAGAATCAAGAGTTTGACATTTACTTATTAGCGAGCCAAACAGTAGTTTTAAAAGATCGATTTGATTACCCACTTTCGAGAAGTAAATGTAGCATATTAAATTTTTACTTAATGATTGGTGTTTTATGAGATATGGCCATAGAACCATTTTATAATACTCTTCTTCGTCTGTATTGTGAAATTTACACCGTGGATTAACCCCATCCACCATCCACAACATAAAATCTTGAGTCAGCTTCATGGATTTTATTATGACAATTGGATCAATCTTATGGTAAAACTGTCTAAGAATCCACTCCGGGACATTTTGGTGTTCCACAACTGCATTCCAGTCGAACTTGTGATTGAATTTGACCAACACTGCTTCAGAGAGATTTTGGTACTTAACCAAAAGCGAAAAGTTAATTTTTGATTGAAAACTTTCTATATCTTTAGTCGTCAGTCTTTGGTGGATGACAATTTCGTTGAAATTTAAAACTTCTTTAAACTTCAACATGAACCCGTGCGTGAACTGTTCTCTCCGGTATAGTATTCTCCAAAGGTTGACTGGGAGTTGATGAATTTTTTCCGTAATTTTTTCCAATTTAGTGAAGTGTAGGAATTGACTGCTGTTATCTAACGTCTCCTGTTCCAATGAAGTATACAAACTGTACAAGTCAGAAGGATCCGTAAGTTTGTCTATAAAGGCGGTAACACCATCAGCGCTTTTAATAGAATTTAAAATCTTCCACAAAATCTTTTTCCTAGTTAGGTGGGTTGACTTGATACCCATACTTTGGCAAATAGCTTTGAGTTCGTAAAATGTAATTCTCTCCACCATGGTTCTAGTTACCTATCACAAATCAACTCAAAAACAAACAACAACTTTACCGAACACGCAGGAGTTCATTACAGGAACTACTGGTATGTGTGGAGAACCGTTCCCTTATAAACCCTCAGAAAATAGAATTCGCAAAGTATTTGTGCATTTATCTCAAATGTTGGCGGGGGTGGGGGAATTTGTTGAAACCGTTTCTTTGAATTTTATACGCGCGGGTGTGTGTAGAAATGAAGCGTATTCTGTTGGTGTTTGCGTGCGGCGGGGGACTGAGTCTGAGTGGAACGATCACATCACCAATAATCTAAAATTATTAAAATTAAAGCAATTAGAATTCAATTCATAAATGGAACTTTGAACAAAACAGTTTTAACTGTTGTAGTTAAATTTAACTTAGTTTTTGATTTAGCGAAATAACATTGTTGACTCGGATAGTACTCATGGAGACTTGTCGGTTAACACTAGTTAAAAATCACAAGTGCCGAGCCGAAAAATAAGATAAAATTTAAAAATCCCGATTCACAGAATTAACCCAAGTCTTGGTCTAAATGTTAGGAAACACTGACCCAAGAGGGTGTTGTCGTGCTAAAATCTCGCGGCGTTGTGGCGCGGGTGTGTGGTGGGTTCTGGGCACGGGTTAGTCTTGATAATTGCAACATTCTCATTTGCAAATAATAATATTTCAAAAGATAATTTTAAAATTGAATTTTGAATTGTGTCGCCTTGATGAGACAGACACTAGAATCAGTTGTTAGTTAAATAGCGGCGAGTGCGAATGTTTATAGGTGTTAGTACTCCGCGATTCCCGTTAAATATTACAAGTCCCGAGAGTCAAAAATCCACATAATTCAAAATATTTCAAAATAATTTAAAGTCCCCAGATTAAAAGTTTGAAAAAATCACAAGTGCCGAGCCGAAAAATAAGATAAAATTTAAAAATCCCGATTCACAGAATTAACCCAAGTCTTGGTCTAAATGTTAGGAAACACTGACCCAAGAGGGTGTTGTCGTGCTAAAATCTCGCGGCGTTGTGGCGCGGGTGTGTGGTGGGTTCTGGGCACGGGTTAGTCTTGATAATTGCAACATTCTCATTTGCAAATAATAATATTTCAAAAGATAATTTTAAAATTGAATTTTGAATTGTGTCGCCTTGATGAGACAGACACTAGAATCAGTTGTTAGTTAAATAGCGGCGAGTGCGAATATTTATATTTGTCAGTACTCCGCGATTCCCGTTAAATATTACAAGTCCCGAGAGTCAAAAATCCACATAATTCAAAATATTTCAAAATAATTTAAAGTCCCCAGATTAAAAGTTTGAAAAAATCACAAGTGCCGAGCCGAAAAATAAGATAAAATTTAAAAATCCCGATTCACAGAATTAACCCAAGTCTTGGTCTAAATGTTAGGAAACACTGACCCAAGAGGGTGTTGTCGTGCTAAAATCTCGCGGCGTTGTGGCGCGGGTGTGTGGTGGGTTCTGGGCACGGGTTAGTCTTGATAATTGCAACATTCTCATTTGCAAATAATAATATTTCAAAAGATAATTTTAAAATTGAATTTTGAATTGTGTTGCCTTGATGAGACAGACACTAGAATCAGTTGTTAGTTAAATAGCGGCGAGTGCGAATGTTTATATTTGTCAGTACTCCGCGATTCCCGTTAAATATTACAAGTCCCGAGAGTCAAAAATCCACATAATTCAAAATATTTCAAAATAATTTAAAGTCCCCAGATTAAAAGTTTGAAAAAATCACAAGTGCCGAGCCGAAAAATAAGATAAAATTTAAAAATCCCGATTCACAGAATTAACCCAAGTCTTGGTCTAAATGTTAGGAAACACTGACCCAAGAGGGTGTTGTCGTGCTAAAATCTCGCGGCGTTGTGGCGCGGGTGTGTGGTGGGTTCTGGGCACATGGTAACCTTGAGAATGTTTCATTTGCAAATAATAATATTTCAAAAGATAATTTTAAAATTGAATTTTTAATTGTGTTGCCTTGATGAGACAGACACTAGAATCAGTTGTTAGTTAAATAGCGGCGAGTGCGAATGTTTATAGGTGTTAGTCCCCAGATTAAAAGTTTAGAGCCCAATAGTTGGTTTCTAAGTGTTGGGAAATCACTGTGTTGGTTTCTAAGTGTTGGGAAATCACTGTAAAATTTTACAAGTCCAGAGCCCTAAAATTAAATAAAATTAACTCATTGTAGAATCGTACAAGTCCCGAATCTGCCTAAATCTTAATAATTTAAAACCCCAGAATCGGTATAAGCGATACAGGAACACTGACCCAAGAGGGTGTTGTCGTGCTAAAATCTCGCGGCGTTGTGGCGCGGATGCGTGGTAGTTTCTAGGCACATGGTAACCCTGAGAATGTTTCATTTGCAAATAATAATATTTCAAAAGATAATTTTAAAATTGAATTTTGAATTGTGTCGCCTTGATAAGACAGACACTAGAATCAGTTGTTAGTTAAATCGCGGCGAGTGAACTTGTGCGAGTGTTTATGGGTGTTAGTCCCCAGGTTAAAAGTTTAGAGCCCAATAGTTGATTTGTTGGGAAATCACTGTAAAATTTTACAAGTCCAGAGCCCTAAAATTAAACAAAATTAACTCATTGTAGAATCGTACAAGTCCCGAATCTGCCTAAATAATAATAATTTTAAACCCCAATTTTAAAATTGCATTTTGAATTGTGTCGCCTTGATAAGACAGACACTAGAATCAGTTGTTAGTTAAATAGCGGCGAGTGAACTTGTGCGAGTGTTTATGGGTGTTAGTCCCCAGGTTAAAAGTTTAGAGCCCAATAGTTGATTTCTAAGTGTTGGGAAATCACTGTAAAATTTTACAAGTCCAGAGCCCTAAAATTAAACAAAATTAACTCATTGTAGAATCGTACAAGTCCCGAATCTGCCTAAATAATAATAATTTTAAACCCCAATTTTAAAATTGCATTTTGAATTGTGTCGCCTTGATAAGACAGACACTAGAATCAGTTGTTAGTTAAATAGCGGCGAGTGCGAATGTTTATAGGTGTTAGTCCCTAGGTTAAAAGTTTAGAGCCCAATAGTTGGTTTCTAAGTGTTGGGAAATCGCTGTAAAATTTTACAAGTCCAGAGCCCTAAAATTAAACAAAATTAACTCATTGTAGAATCGTACAAGTCCCGAATCTGCCTAAATAATAATAATTTTAAACCCCAATTTTAAAATTGCATTTTGAATTGTGTCGCCTTGATGAGACAGACACTAGAATCAGTTGTTAGTTAAATAGCGGCGAGTGCGAATGTTTATAGGTGTTAGTCCCCAGATTAAATGTTTAGAGCCCAATAGTTGGTTTCTAAGTGTTGGGAAATCGCTGTAAAATTTTACAAGTCCAGAGCCCTAAAATTAAATAAAATTAACTCATTGTAGAATCGTACAAGTCCCGAATCTGCCTAAATAATAATAATTTTAAACCCCAATTTTAAAATTGCATTTTGAATTGTGTCGCCTTGATGAGACAGACACTAGAATCAGTTGTTAGTTAAATAGCGGCGAGTGCGAATGTTTATAGGTGTTAGTCCCCAGATTAAATGTTTAGAGCCCAATAGTTGGTTTCTAAGTGTTGGGAAATCGCTGTAAAATTTTACAAGTCCAGAGCCCTAAAATTAAACAAAATTAACTCATTGTAGAATCGTACAAGTCCCGAATCTGCCTAAATAATAATAATTTTAAACCCCAATTTTAAAATTGCATTTTGAATTGTGTCGCCTTGATGAGACAGACACTAGAATCAGTTGTTAGTTAAATAGCGGCGAGTGCGAATGTTTATAGGTGTTAGTCCCCAGATTAAATGTTTAGAGCCCAATAGTTGGTTTCTAAGTGTTGGGAAATCGCTGTAAAATTTTACAAGTCCAGAGCCCTAAAATTAAATAAAATTAACTCATTGTAGAATCGTACAAGTCCCGAATCTGCCTAAATAATAATAATTTTAAACCCCAATTTTAAAATTGCATTTTGAATTGTGTCGCCTTGATGAGACAGACACTAGAATCAGTTGTTAGTTAAATAGCGGCGAGTGCGAATGTTTATAGGTGTTAGTCCCCAGATTAAATGTTTAGAGCCCAATAGTTGGTTTCTAAGTGTTGGGAAATCGCTGTAAAATTTTACAAGTCCAGAGCCCTAAAATTAAATAAAATTAACTCATTGTAGAATCGTACAAGTCCCGAATCTGCCTAAATCTTAATAATTTAAAACCCCAGAATCGGTATAAGTGATACAGGAACACTGACCCAAGAGGACGTTGTCGTGCTAAAATCTCGCGGCTTTTTAAAGTTTTTGAGTTAGCGAATTAACCCACAAGACGGTTTTACTTCTCCATTTTAATACTACTCCTCAACATGAATAATATGGGGACTTTTAAGACCCGTAGGACGGGGCCGCGATATTTTATCGGGCCGAAACCTTGCACCTGGCGTGCGATTTGGCAACCTTGGACAAGAACGCTCGGTTTGGCAACGCCCGCGCGCCCCGGATGCGAACATTCCACGTAGCCCACTTTCAAATTTTGGTAACAAATGACGCATGCGTGGAGGCCTCTCAAAAGGTGGAAACGGGAGTGGTCCGATTTCACCATATTTCTGTCTCACTCGCACACCTCTTTACTCTCTCACACTAAACTGCATCGGCCCGCCACGCCGACTGATTCAATCGTATTTTATACTGGAACTTGTTAAAAACCGTTATCATATGAACTGTATTAATTCAATTTTTGTAAACAAATATTTCGATTAAAATTATCTGTTGTTTAATTTAAATAAAAAATACTAAAAAATACTAAAAAATACTAAAAAATACTCTTTTCAGTTATTTAAAGTGATCATATTTTAGCGAAACTTTGGTATGTGAATTGACCCAATTCTGGCCTATTTATATGCTTTGCGAGCGAATGTTAAAACTTAAATCTGTTAAAATACATTCTGGAACATACTAATAAATTATATCAAAAATAATTAAAAATAATTATGATATATGAGTTGAGCTAGGCACATTTTAGTTGTATATTTGTGTTTATTATTCCTCATTTGATAATGTGTAAAATATAATACAACAAGTGGGACAATTTAACTTTAAATCTTACTATTAAACAGGAACAACTTTACAAGTTAAAATACAATCATAAAAAATACCCTTAAAAATGATTTGAGCTACAACGTAATAAAATATTTCGTATAAATATTCATAACACTTAAATTTCCACCGACAAGACCACATCACAAATAATTCTCAGAACACCATACGTAACAACACAAGCACATTATACTTTAGAGTTCATTTCAGCTGATCGCGGTTGAGGTATTTTTCAAATCGTGACATAGTTTGAAGACTCATCTTTTGATACCGACGAATAAGATTCCAATAATGGTTTTTTAATGAATTGCTTGTATATTTAACTCTGGTATTGTAAATTATAGAAATTAATCTCTCCGACATATCTTGTGTTTGGCAAATTAAAGGCCAATATGATATGTTTAAGTAAGATTCTATATCAATATATGAAATATAACACAGCTCTAATTCACTGGGCGTCGAAATCAAAAACAATAATAAGTCTTCGGATAAATTCTGCATACGTAGAAGTTGTTGTATGTTGATTGCAGTATACTTTTTAAAAATTATATCTTCTGGTATGAAATAGCCCCTTTTTACAATAATGTCCAAATCCAGATAATCTTGAAACCTGTACAGAATATCAGCTGTTAACCTAATGTTTTGAGAAAGAATTACCCAGTTAATTTTATGTCGGAATTCCATCAAAAATGGCGTTTTCAAATTATTTGAAAGAGAAATCATGTTCCAACTGTCGGTTGGGAAGTTTAATAGTTTGTTTCTCAATATTTCCAGCACAGATTCATTTCTTACTTTGATGTATAAATGTAGCACTTCTACGGTTGATAGATTCGATAAATTCCCGTACACATTATTGTTTTGCTCTAATAATGCAATTAATTTGTTCATCTTCTCCATATTTAGTTATATTTTAAAACTTACCAGGAAAAACTATTATTTTCACTAAATAAAAAGTATAAAATTACTAGCCACATCTAAACTGTAACAACAATACATACGTGCACGCGGATAACAAAAGGCCACCGCGGCTTCCTGTGTTTGTTTATATACCACTTCCTTGAGAATTTTAAAATTCTCGAGGTTACGAAGGCTAATGTAGTTCTGTTGTACAATTGCGTGTTGCGCAACTGGGTCACGGTGTGAGTACAATTGCGTGTTGCGCAACTGGGTCACGGTGTGAGTCGCCGGTCACTATTTACACAAGATCCCCGAGCGAGTTTCCGTGTTCTGCAACCGGATTTCCGGGCTGGTTTGTCCCCGAGAGAGTGTCTAGAATCGTTTCTTGGTTCGAAGTCAGTCAGTTCAACAACTCAACTCGCCCAAGAGAGTTCTTATGATCCTAAGTTGTTTTTAGAGTTTAGTAAAAATATATTTTTCAAAGTAAGTAGTTATCACATTTAAATCACATTTAAATCACATTTAAATCACATTTAAATCACATTTAAATATATCATACAACTGAAAGTGTAAACAAATGACTTTTAGACATCTTTAAAAATTTAAAAGTAAATAACTAATTTCACTTAAATATATCGTGAACTTGCAAACGCGTCATTTTGAAATGGAGAGCGTGTATACACCCCAGCAAAAGAAGATTGTTACACGCATTCTAAGATTTCTGATCATGCAATCCAAATTCACCCTATTGCAAGAAGATTATCATCACGAATTCCAACATTTAATAAACAGATTATTATTTAAATTTCCGCCCGACGAACAACAATCAATTATACACAAGGTTTCTCAAAAGCGACAATATCGCAAAAAAAACTCAAAACCACCTTCAGTAGATAATAACATACAGCAGTGTTCCGCCACGAATCAAGAGACGACAGAAGTGCGTAACGACTCAGATAGTTTGAACTTTGCAGAAGAAGGAAATTTAATTGGATTAATTCAAGTTAGACAAGCGGATGAAGAATCTATTGTTGGTGTCACAGATGACTGTATACTATTTCCGGAAAATCCTAACAGGATGGTGATCACGGCCCCAGAACTATCGTTAGAAGAACAGGAATATTTATCGACGTTATCGACGTTTTAAAACGGCTTGACAGAAAACAGGTTTTAAAATGTGTATAATTAAATAGTATATAAAAATATCTCTATAGTCCTCAGCAACCTGGCACCTACAACCTGGCCTTACTAGACCTTCTTCCAACCCTATAATAGTATAAGGCATAGTCTTTTGGGGTAATACCCATGAGTCATATACTAAACCATTATATTTGCAGCAGAAACATATTTTAAGATTGATTTTATACAAAACCAGATATGAATGATCAAAACCCCTTTTCATAAGTCAGAGAATTTTTTCGTTTAAATATATTTATGTTTATAAAGTTCTAAAACTAAAACTTTTCTAAAACTTTTCTACAATAAAAGTGGAAATATGCCCCAAAATGAGAATGAGTATAGAAAAAATTAAGGAAAGCTAACCAGTTTTTTATTCCCAAGCCAACCAATACATTTTTTACAAAAACTTTCAATTTTATAGCTCCGAAACTGTTTAATAAACTTCCTGAAAATGTTAAGATTGCATTTAATATTAATTTTTTTTTATGTAGATTAAGGAAATGGTTATTTCAACTAGAGAATACTGATTGTTATTTCAAATTCAGCAATAGTTTTATTTTTGATATTATAGCTGAGGGTTCACACGGGGACTATGCATTGCATGCAATGAGCTTCGACGGCACCTGGGGAGACCAACCCCAGAGGCAAGTCTCTGGAGAGGTGCCATAAGCCGCCTGAAAGAGTAAACCTTAGAATATTATAATACGTGTATAATTTATATGATAGACTATATGAATCTACAAATACAGTTTTATTTATTTTCTGTAATTAGTTTTTATGCACTGAGCACACGCTGAATTTCAGTGTTCATGAGAGAAATAAGGCGCGTCAAATATTTAATTTTGTATTTTTCTTAACGTTTAATTTTAACGCTAAATTTACGTTTAATTTTTGTTTAATTTTTGTATACACATAGGTTGTCTGAGACAATTGTGTTTATTATATTTCGATCATTTCTGTTCGCCTACTTTACATTATTTTTAATTTAAGTGATGGAACCCTATAGCAGGCTTTGTCTTAAGAGGACCTATTGTTTTTTCATTATTTTATTTTTATTTTTATGCCAGCCCGACAAGTAAAATGTACATTATTATTTATTTAAGTTACAAACAAGCTGTGTAATTAAAAATAAAGTTAATACGGGTTGAGTTGTGTGTTTTTTGTGTGTTTTTTGTTATAATTTTGAATTTTTAAAATTATTATTCTGAAACCAATATTACCCCGATTGTAGAGTGCGCCCCGGGGAAATTTAAAGTAAATAATCTCAAACGAAGAACTAATATTTCTAATCACTCCCCCATTTATATATAGAATTCCTTGCAGCATTCTAATACTTCTAGAAGATGGTTGGCACCACCGTGCGGATTTTCTAGTGATCAACGTTGGAGGAACACATCGCAACTGGGGTAATCTCTATGATTGTAGTGCATGATCAGTGCATGATCAGTGCATAATCACTCGAGAGTTTATTATTTTTACATATTTTTTTGTTATAAATAAAATCATGAAAAAGTCTAAGAAATCTCAAACTGCTGTGTGCACTTGTATGAATATTAAGAGAAAAAAACGTCCCACTATTGGTTATTTTAAATATTCTACCGCAAAGGGACCAAAATCTTTTACCAAGCTTAGAAATAAATGCCCCAAAAGGTCTAGATCGCGGTCTAGAACTAGACGATCTAGGTCGCGAAGTCGTTCTCGGTCGAGAAGTAAATAAAATTATATAAAAAATGTCTGATTGTATTTTCATAAAGTACAGAGACGTATTGAAATTTGAAGATTTTCATTTAAACCACCCTGCTACTTATTTGCCCTTTGTTGTTTATAACTGGTTAGCTCTTGGAATACTGCCGAAAATCTACAGTCACGAGGAATGGGGTTTTGAAAATAGCAGAAAAGAGCTTTTACAAAATAAAAATCACCTCTTGGATGTTTTGGTTGTAATTATCAATTGTGTTTTGGGAATCAAAATAAAACTTAATGATGAATTGTACAGAAAAAATGTGGAATACTTGAAAGGGGTTAAACATCTTTCAAAAGACGTTGTTCTTCCGTTTATTACAATTGAGAATTACATGTCTATTAAGGACTCCAAGTTATTTATTGATAGCATTTCAAAATTCTTTCCGGTAGGGTCCATTGAGAAATCAACAGACGCTATACCGTGTTCTAGGCTTTATGAAATAGTTAGTGGAATGGTCGCTTGGGGTAGTTCGTACTGGGTAGTAATACATTTCACAACATTGGTTATAGATAAAATGGAGGAATCTAAACTTAAAGAAGAATATCAAGAAGCTTTATGCAGTTTAACGGGATTTTTTGATCTTTTATTACCATGTTCGATATGCAGATATCACTATTCAAGTTTGTTTGAGTTCAACGAAGAAGAAGATTTTGCCCGGCCGTTTCAGTTAACTCTTCCATTTGAATCAATGATGTACGCCAAGAATAACGAACTCTTTGAGTTTTATAGTATACTTCACGACAACTGTAAACCCATGGACAGGAGGGAAAGATTAGGTGTGGAATATCATAAAAAACAATATGAAAAATTTTACAATATTGTTTTTTATCCGCGACTGTCCAAGGAGGAGGGAATACATCAAAAATCACCAAGAGACTAAGTGTTTCTCAGTCTAGATTTTTCCTCTTCTAAATTACTTTGAATCTACATATTCCATTTTTGTATTAGTGGAAAACGCTCTGTGTTACAAAATTTAATCTAAATTTTATTTTTTTTTTTCTTCTTTTCTCAAATATTAATGCAATTTTGTTATTTTTTTTACATTAATTGAATTAATAAATAAACATTAACTTTAAACTTTGCTTTAACGAAACCTGAATTTTCCCCTCTGATATGATAAAAAGATAGTCTATTTAGTCTCTGAAGCGGCCGAGGTAAGTTCAACAACTCAACTCGCCTAAGAAAATCTTGATCCTAAGTTGTTTTTAGAGTTTAGTGAAAATATATTTTTTAAAGTAAGTAGTTATCACATTTTTACTGGAGTGCAACATAAAGAGAATAATTTAGTGTGAAAGAAACCTATATGACGGAAGACCCGTTCGAAAAATAAAATTTGATGGAAAGCCATTAAAATTGGACTTAAAATCAAATGCAGACTTTGACAGGATAGGGGTTGAATTTTTGAGCAGTAGGGCTATGCTAAATAGTGGATTCTCTAGAGAAAGGATTATAAAAAAAGTAGCTAAATTCTCCACGATGAATTAGAATATAACATTTATTTTGACGATACTTTTAGCGCTCTTTATTCTTAAACGTTAACAGACAAAAACACCGCAAAACAAGACTGGAAGTACGAGGGGGGTGAAACGCCCCCTAACCCATAATGAGAAACATACTATCTTTCTTAGCGAGCCGGGTCTTTATGTTTTTGTTGGTTAGTCAAATGACGAAATATTTTAACAAGATAGTGATAACTTGTACAACATTAAAGATTTTAAGTTTTGGAGTTGGTAAACTAAAACCTTAAAATAATAATAGTTGATAAACTCTGAAACAATGCCGCTTGTGTGTGAACGCTTATGATAACATCCATAGTCCTAAGCTACCCTCTTCCTCTTTTAATCCAAACTTCTCGTATTTTTTTTCAATCTCCTCCCCCGTCCAACTTGCAAGTCGATTGCAAACTCGATCCTCTCCTCTCCCTCCTCATCTGAAGAGTCATCATACTTTGGGTTTCTAAATTTAATGACCACGTAATCTACCTCTTCTTGTTTAAATTCTCCAAACTCTTTGAGGCTAGTATATGGACGATCTGTTTCATCACAATCATCCTCAATCCAAAATGATTCGCGCTCATGCCATTTGTCTTTGGTATAAATGTGGACGTCCAATTTGTTATACTTTGAAAAAAAATCTGCTTTTTGAATAATCTGCTTCTCTGAGAACCCGCTAAGGGACATGGCCTTAGTATCTATAAATTCGAATTCTATTCTGTCAAAATTTCCATTAGATTTTACTTCCAATTTCAAAATATCCCCGTTGAAATCTATTTTGCGAACGAGTCTCCCGTCCTTCATCAAATTTATAATGATCCAGCCAACTCCACTGTCCTCCGACGCGCCCGCGCCCTGAGCGCGTTGGTGGCGACATGCTTGGCAAATGCTTTCGCCTAGGTAACAGACATCATCATCATCACACGAATCGCTTTCGCTTAGGTACGAGACATCATCACACGGATCCATGTTGAAGACTGTGTAGGAGTTTGAAACTACAGTATGTATGTAAATGGTAGGTATGTTTTGTTTCACACGGAGAAACTATTATATTCCCCTGCTTTCAACAAATTCTCCCACCCCCGTCAACATTTGAAATAAGGGCATAATACAAATTCCGAGGCTTTATAAAGGAACGGGTCCCCCCAATATACCAGTAGTTGCTGAACTCCTGCACTGGTGTTTGGTCTGATAGAGAACCGAAAAGAGCTCTATTTACCTCGCTGATTCCGATATCTAAGGACGTCTCAACATGGCTAAACATGCTTATATTATCGATTTTCAAGGATTTAAAGACAACAAAAACAATTTTATTATTAAAGAAATTGCACTTACAAAAACCAGCGGTAATTGGTTTCTGAGACACTGGTTTGTAAAATCGCCGTACGATTTTGACAAACTATCTCCGGACTACAGAAGACAGGCGATCTTCAACGCAAACTATTACCACGGAATTCCATGGCAGGAAGGAACTACGTCCTTCAATTACGTCAAGAGACAACTGGCGGAGCTGTTATCACAAAACACCACCGTCTACGTAAAGGGTCAAGAGAAACAAGTGTTCCTTCAAAGACTTTTTAAGAACGCCAAAGTTGAAAATTTGGACGACATGCCATCACTTAAAAAACTAAAATCTAAGTATCTAAATAATTATTGTTTTTATCATAGATTTAATAGTTTCATGTGCGCTCTTGAAAATATTTATAAGATTCAAACCTACTTGGAGCAAAGAGGGTATGAATAAAAATATTAAATGTCTATTGTGTTCTTTATTGCGGGTAAATGCCTAATTCTTTTGTAAATCTGTTTGCAAATATCTTGCATCAGGATTATAATAATGTTTATAAAAACTGTATTGGTACTTAATATTTTCAATAATTCTAGGAATCTCGTTGATAAATTGCCTTATATGTTTATATATCATTGCAATGTTAGTCATGGAGTGGTAATTGGTTGGATAAATTCTCTTTTATAAGTTTTTTTTACAATACTATGTTTGTAGATTCACAGAATCAGCCCAAGTCTTATTTAGTACTTAAAATAATTTCGGCTAAAATATGATTTTTTTACTCTGAACTTAGAAAAATTTAGTGATTAAAATAATTTCGGCTAAAATAAAGTTTAGAACAAAAACGTAAGTGTTCAATCGAGGACCCGGAGCTACCGGGTACATAAATATTCAAAAATGGAGATTGTTTTTGTTGCATTTCTTGAATTTCCAATTTTTATATTGTCTCTGATTATACTTATTATATACCTTTTAGTATTTTTAATTAAAACAATTTTAAAAATCTTTTGGAAAGAGAGAGCGATAAAATTCCCCAAAAAATTCCCCAAAAATTTCCAAATCAAAGTCTACACGTAAAATCCTAGCGTGAAGATATTATATTTTGTGCTATTTTGTACCAGCACCTTGGGAGATGTTTACAAATAAAATACAAATCAAAACACTTACAATAAATGAAATTAAATTTGAGCTTGTCCTGAATGGGATATTCCCTTTATTTGAGTAGTATACTAAATCAAATGCGTATTTGGAAAATATTGTATGTTTAGTAACCCTTTTCAGTTGAAAATTGTATTCAAATGTTACGTTACTCGGATTTTGAAATTCGTGGTCTGCCACCTTATAACACATCGGAATCCAATATATAAGGTGAGGGTTTTGGAATAATAAATTTAATCCATATCTCTCACCCTCAACAACAGCACTGGGACCGTCAAAACGACGTGTCAACATTTTTATTATAAAAATGAGTGTGAGATTTTATGATTTGGTTTACGTCATAGATTGCGGATCTAATTCAAATGTTACATTTTTAAAAGATAAATTAGATGATAGGTCTCTGTTACAGAGAAGAGCCGACAGGGAGAGATTCAGAAGAAATAAGATAGACGCGTATAGTGAAAAACTGAATAAAGTCATAACACACAAATTACAAGATTTCTATGAGAGGGAAAACTGTTTGAATAAACTCTGGCAAATGTTTCGAATTTCTAGTTTGCCCGAGGACAAAAAGGATTTTTTGAGGATAGTGAAATTTTTTGAACTCTACGAATTAATAAAAAATATAAATCTGTATAAAAAAAAAGAAATTAATAAGGAATACTTTTTAAAGGCTTTAGATTTGTTGAAGAGTTTAGAATCTTAAAATAAAAAGTATGCAGCTCATTACGGGTATTGAATTATTACAAAGTGAAAAAATAACAAATAACCATTCTGTAATTGATAGGTTTAAATTGTTTCATAATAATATATTATTTGATGAAGTTGAAGACTTAAAATATTTACTTTATTGTTTAGAACTCAGAAAAGTATTTTATTGGTAAACCATTCATTCAACAAACTTTTTGTACATCATATATAGTAATACGCCTATGACAATACCTACTGCCGCTCCGAGACCCAATGACATAATATCGACCATGTTTTGTATTTTTTATAAATGAAAAAAACGTGTAAGATATACAATCGCCCGTGTTATTTTATTAATGTGTTATTATCCACTTTGTCCTGATTTTTTATTTCCACTCCCCCCGCCACCCGCCGGAGGAGTGCCTCCGCCACCCGCGGGAGGAGTGCCCCCGCCACCCGCGGGAGGAGTGCCTCCGCCACTCACTGGAGTAGTCCCTCCGCCACCCGCTGATCCACCTTTAGCTTGTTTGCTCTCACTTTTGTCCTTTGAATCATCACCCTTCTTTGATTTATATTTTTTGTAGAAGTAATACACGCCGGCGCCTAATAAAATTACCACAAAAATAATTGCGTATAATGCCATGTAGTTTATCATTGGTTATTTTTATTATAATAAAAATATGATTTTCAACAAAACATTCATATTTACATCGGTTGGATTTATTTTACTTTTCATAATGTATAATAGAAAAAAGTCTCCAACCACTCACGATTATGATAAAAATAATCTATCAGTTTTAGACGAGATTTTACATAGTGAACATAAATATGAACTTTCAGATTGTTTAAGAAAGAAATTTAACTGTAATACTGATAAAGAATGTTTAGACATTTGCAATAAGGGATTACCCTGGATCTGTTTGGAAAGTCAATGCACTGTTAATACCGATACTTTAAAACCAAATTGTATTTTTGGTAAATTAACGGCTATATACGATTCCAATAAAAAAGAGGTGAAATATCAATGTGTTTGTAGTTCACTTTATTATGGCAAAGATTGTTCAAAAACGATACATTTTTGCGACGATGTCAAAGAAAACAAATGTGTTTGTAATAGCAACAGTGTGTTATTTAAGTATTACGACGAGTTTGATGTGTGTATTCCTCTGATTCACCGTATACTGTTCTCAAGTCAAGATAATTTTAAACAAGTATGAAGTCTAAACGGTACGGGATAATACTTGTAGATAGAAATTTAAAAAATACACTAGTCCTAAGTAGAATTAACTACGCGCTTTATAACCGATTGAATAACAACATTATACCCTATGAAAATGCTAGCACCGACATGGCTCTTAGCATGTATTTTGGTTGTAATACGATTTACGAATTTCCAAAGGGTGTACGAGAGAAATCTGAAACGCCCTTTAACTGTGCCGTAAGAGAATTCTTTGAAGAAACTGGTATTTGTTTGAATGCAAATTCAGTCAATATTTTGTCAAACATTGACTACACTTATACCGCTAAAAACAATAAAACATACTCGTGCTTTTACTATGTAGTTGATATTCCAATTTCCAGATACTCAACGACAATTTTAAAAACACCAGATTTGCCACTTGTAAGTGACAATTTTAATATTGTAATATGTACTTGTTGGTACAAAATCAGAAATTACTTCCTGAACATAAATCTTTTTGAATTGGTTGCGAAATTGGACGAAGTCTTTGCATAAAATTGTATAAAATTGTATAAAATTGTATAAAAGGACACTCGCATGGCTAAACCAGACAGTTGCACGATGATTGCATCCAATATTACTGCCTGGAGTTTAATATCTCAAGAGCCGAGGTTCCCGGAAGGAGTGTTGACAGATAGTTTTGTTCAACGGTTTGATAGTTATATGGATTGGGAACAACTTTCCATACATTATTTTTTTACGGTGACCATGTTAAGAATGTATTTTCATCAAGTTAACTGGATCCATATTCTACAAAGACAACAGTTTTCTGAAGACTTTCTTGTGGAGATGACATCAAATTTTAATAACTGTTGGGAAGTAGTAAGCAAATATCAAAATCTATCTGAGAATTTCATCGACAGGTTTAAAGATAAGCTGGATTGGGAAGTGTTATTCGAACATCAACGGTTAACTGGCAAGTTCATAAGGGAACATAATAACTACTTGAGTTTTGTCCACTTTTATGACGACAACACCACCAGTGCTGACATATCGGGGGCGTCTTCAATTACAGCTTATATCTCTTTTTACTACTTTTATTTAATATGTCTGTTAGTGCACAATCCATTGTTTTATTTATTTGAAAAATATATAGAATATATTTGTTCGTAATATAACAATTTTTTTTTTAACATGTTATTCCGGAACGATAACGACGCAATCATCGTAAAGTGTGATACTAATAGAGAGAACCTACCCACACGCCATTTAATTACGACTCTAAAAGTTGATAACATATACTACGGGTTTTACTTGAATGAAAAAGATATTGAGCAGTCCAAAGGTACGCTTTACATTGGCAAACATGTCGAATTTCCCGAGTCATGTGGACAACAGTTTAATTTATTACGAAACATCCGCAAACTTCCTGCTCGGAAAGGAATGATTGCAAAGGTTGCAGGGGTTGCAGGTGGGATGAGGAATACTATGGTAAAAGAATATTTTAAAACCGAAGATGATATTTTTAAGACGTGTTGCGTTTTTCACACCGATAAAAACCCAAGCATGAGTGTAAATTTGAAAATTGGTGTTTTTTATTGTTTTAGCTGTAAATCGGGAGGCTCGATTACAAAATTTTGAATCGAATTCGCAATTAATTCACAATTAATTCAAATTAATTTGCAATTAATTCGCAATTTATTGGCAATTAATTTTCAATTAAACTACAACATTCTCTTTTGGAATCCAGGAATTCCACCGTTCCGAGTCAAACCCAAGCCATTTCACGTAAAGGTGAGGTTTATTCCGAATTTTCTTCTGTTTGATTACTTTTTCGACAACATAAGTTAAGCCGTGCACGGCTAATTTTAACTCTTGTTCATAAAACGTTCCCTTGATGGGTTCCCTACTACCCTCTGTGTCTCTGAGTCTATAAGTCACGGGATTGTCCTCTAACACTACTTTTCGTACTTGAAATACCAGCGGTGTAAAATTAAAAGTAGATTTTTCAAAAACGTGCTTGGATTTCGATATATGAACATAATCACCAACTTTAAATTTGGGTTTCGCTCTCTTGGGGCGTTTTTTCGGAGCCAGTCGTCTGAGAATAATTTTTTCATGCGAAAATGACACCTCAGAGGGTTTGAATTTAGTTACACTGTGAATTGTGTTGTTGTATCTATCTAAGACATCTTGTAAAAAATCAATCCATTTGGGGGAGTTTCTCTTGTAAGTCTCCTTTACAAGCATTTTCCTAAATGTTCTATGAAACCTTTCAATAAATGATGCTTTGATTTCCGTATAGACAGAATACATGTTAATGTTATATTTTTTCATCAGGGCTTTAAACTTATCGTTGTAAAACTCCCCACCGTGATCTACTTGTAGGTTTCTAACCATCGGAAAAACTCGTAGTAATATTCTACTCATGGCGCTTGTTACTTCGTCACCCGTTTTTGTTTTTAATGGCTCTATATATGCAAATTTTGTAAAACAGTTAATTGCGGTCAGTATATAGATATAACCATCGTTGAATTCTTCGTATTTTTTTAAATCCATAATGTCCCCCTGAATTAGATCATTTATACCCTTCAACACGTAACGACGTCTAGGAAACCGCTTTCTCACATCAGCAAAATAAGTATCAATCAAGTCGTTTTTTACAGATGATTCCATTTTGTTTTATTATACATAATAAATCACATCAAAAAACCCGTAATCACATATCAACGGTTTACGTAGTAAAGGAGTGTCCATATCAAGGCAAATATCATTATCACAATATATCTTATCCATAGTTTCTAATAAACACATTAAACATAACTTTCTGTTTATTTTGATGTCTTTTAAAAAATTATAATTATAATACAAATTACACTTTTTACAAAAATAAATCATTTTTATTTAAGAATATATTTTAACAATTTTGACATCATGTTCTTTCGATGCGACATACTCCTCCCCATCGGGACATTCTATTAAATAATTTGAAACCACGTCTTTTAAATAAGAATCCTTGTTGTAACAATTTATTATAAAGGGGGCGTTTTGATGAGTGCTCCGATGGCTCAAAACACAAGGCGTAGTCTTGTCACCACCGTCCAAGTTTCGAGTACCGTTAGTGCATTCACATAGGCCCGTGATGAAATTATAACCGCTGGCCGGATTGTTGGGTGTGTTGTTTAAACAATAATCCTTTACGCAAAAAGATACCCCGCGATTCAGAGTTGCTTTAACAAGTTTATTCCCATACTCATCGTATAACCCAGTACAATCGACTTTGTACTGTGAAGGATCATTATAATCCACGTTTTTTGCAATACTGTTGGCTTTTGAATATGGATATTTGCCCACTATCTGGTCCCCGGACGTTGTAAAAACACCGGGATACTTCGGGAGACATTTCCAAGTTCCATCAAAATCATAAGTCCCGTAATCCTGTTTACAGCCAAAGTAGTAATGGGGAATGTAGCAGTAATAGTTTTCATCTGTTTTCAAAATTTTGGCATCTTTACTTTTGCAATAGTTTTTACAGTCACATTTAATCACACCTTGTGGACATTTTTTGGGTTGAAACCTACAATCTGTTTCAATAGATTTCATTGGTAAATTTGAAAGGTTAAAATGTTTTGTTCTTTTCAAAATAATTCTAAGGAATACAAAAAAACAAACAACAACAAATATTATGAAATTCATATTTTATTTATGTTTGTAATATTTTATAAAACGTGTCACAAAAAAAGGAATCAAACACTTCGGGGTTTAATACTCCAACGCAGAGAATCTTCCCCTCTCAAATATACAGTCAGCATAGTGCATGAAGTATAATGAAGTATAAAAAATCTTTGGGCCAAGTACATCTAAATTTTGTAGATACTGTAAAAACAACGTTTTTCAGTTCCTTGGATTATTTTTCTTCAGTGTTTCAACCGATTTGAGTCTCATCACACAGGAACGACAAAGTTTTGTATTTGATTTTCCAAATCCTCGATGTATCTGTTTCTTTCTATGTTGTATTGTTCAGCTAAGACAAGAGCGTTCTTGAACTGTTCGTGTTCCTTTTCCAACAGAGCCAATTGCTCGGAGCTCTGTTCATTTTCTAGCCTTAAATCTTGAATAATCTGTTCGCGCTCTGATAGTTTTTGATTGCAATACATGTTATCGGTTTTTAACTTTTGGTAATCTGACAATTCTTTTTCCAAATTGGTGACCTCAGCAGAAAGACGTATGTTTTCGGATTTCAACTGAACACTTTCTTTTCTGACCTCCTCAAATAAAACTATTCGCCTTTGACAACTATTGAGGAAATTCTTTACATCTACGTTGAGCGGTTTTTGTTTATAAACACTATCTAGGAAATCCACGATATATGCAAGGTCTACACCCATTTCATTTTCCAAAACCAGAAATGGTTTTACATCCACATATAACCGGTTATAGGCGATAATTTTATTAGAGAGTTGATTCTTTATTGATTCCATATCCACAGTCAAAGATTTCAACTGTTTTAACATAATCCCAATATTTTCTAAAGAAAACAAACTGTTGAAATCACAATCTAAAAATGTTTTGTGTAATTCTTTAAATTCTTTACCAAATTTAATCAGGGTTGAGTTGTTGTTAAGATATAACAGGTTGCTGATAATTTCTTGTATGAGTTTATAATTTGTTTGATTTATATTTAGAGTCTTAACTAATTTATGTTGCTCTTCCAACATACCAAACAGCACATATTCATCGTCAACATTGAATATATGAAATATTTTTTCAATCACCTGATTAATAGTCTGTATTTTTGTAACAGCAACCCGTGGTTCTAAAACTTTCAATTCGTCTAATATAATTGAAAATAATTCACACAAGTCTGTATATTTCAAATACATACATTTGATATCTGCCTCTGAGATATTTTCTGAAGATACCGTTTTCTTTAATCTGCTACGAACAAATTCATTTAAAATAGAGTAAATTTTACTGTAGGTTAATGTTTGGAAGTCAACATCTGTTAGACCTAAAATATCTACAACCGTCTCGGCAAACAATATTTTACCGTCATCGATGATTAAATCGTCAGTCTGTAAGGCTTTACTGAATTTTAGAGGCGTTTCTGTTGTTGTGTGTTTATCAGACATTTTTTCAACAAACTTATAAGGAGCTTCTAAACTTTTCCATTTAAACTCCCTACCGCCGAAAGTATTTACAACATACTCGATTCCGGCCTTTAGTTTAGATAGTGTAAAAGAATTTGTTTTAGACAGTATATCTTCAAATATACTTATTACATTCGATGGTGAAAAATTATCTTGTGCGCCGATAACAGTTAATCTTTTATTAAGATCTTGTAATAACATAATTTTTTTGTCAATTTTACAGCTTATCAATATATCCAAAACATCACTTCCACTTTTTAAAAAGGTTTCAAGCTCCGCGTCATCGTTAAAAACTAACTGATAACAGTTTAAAAACTCAAACATATTTGCACTTAAAAAACGGAGCATGTCTTTATATTGAGCTCTATAGTTTTCAAGATGTTCGTCATACTGGGCCTTGTGCAGTTTTGTAGATTTCTTTGAAAGTAAACTAAATATCAACGAACTTATACAGTCTTCGCTCGATTTCAACACTAAAACATTTTCACCCCGCTGAGACTGAAGAGTTTGTAAAAGGGTTTTTAAAAAAGATGACAGGAGTTTTTTAGCTTTTGAATATTGATAAGATTTTATGTAAAGTAAAACGTCGGTTTCACTAATCTCCATTATTTTTATTTTAAATTTTATCTACAAACCGCTTCAAGACGCGGTTATAAAACCTATTGTACATAACGCCATACGTACGATTTGTCATATACATTGAATTGTTAATCATAAGGTCAACTCCTTTTCTGTATGCTGGCAATAAATCCACATGCGCCCCTTGACGAATCGTTTCAATTTCAGTTCGGACGTTTTGATTAAACTGGTTAAATCCCATTTCTAACATAACAGCATACAAACCAAGTTCAATTCTATTTATCAAACTAAAATCTGAGAGTTGAAGCAGGTTTGAGAATTGATTAGTATCTATCGGGTCTACGAAAACAACTTTTCGTCTCGCGTTTTCACTTCCTTTAAATGTGACTTTGATACCATCATTTCCATAGTAATTTTCATTTCCTGGTGCGTTTTCGTTTATTTCTCTCATAATGTGGTACATTTGAATAGTTAATTTGTCAATTAAATCATAATTTTGTGTATATTCTAACAAAAATTCTTTAATATTTTTTTGAAAATCTTCCTCATTAACTATTCCATCCAAGCGAGCAATTATTAATCCAGAGAGTCTGAAAAATAACGTCTTTTGTAAAGACTTAAAGTGTTTGGACTTTAGCTGTGATAATAAGTCTATCTGTTCCTCCTGATCCATATAGTCCCCAATCTGGTCTTCTTCAGCCCATAGATTAATTATATCGCCGGTTGATTGTTCGCTTTCCATTCTTATGAATGCTCCACGTCAGGGAACTCCTTTTATTAGACCCGATTGCTATTTTATTTTCCAAAAGTAGAATTTCAGTTGCAAATAGCCCGAATTTGTAAATTTTATTATATGACAAAGGAGAGAGGTTATAAATATCGGTAACGCACTCTTTCAAAGTCATTTTATCTTATGAATGATCTCATAGCACTTATATACAACTTTTACCAACTAAGAAATTTGCCTGGATTTTTAACAAAATCGGATGCAGATTACAAATGCGTCTCTAAATCTGATATTGTTTTAAAAATTCAATCGTTTATTTTTAAATGTAACGCTTGTATTTTAAAGCATTATAATCATGAAGTTATAGATTATATTTTATCTTTGTTAAATAGGAATATTGACTATTGTATATGCGTTAATTTAAACCATTTGGAGTTCCATCACGTTGTGATTGATGTAGATTTTAAGAAACTTCAAAATATAGATAGGACAATTGTAAAGGAGTTTTGTGATGATTTTTCAAAAGCCGTTAAAAGTATTTTAAACAATTTAATAAATGACCAAGAGTTTGAATTGACTTTGATGGTAAAAAAAAATCTAAACTTCCTAGACAACAAAGATATTTTCGAGAGCGCAACAAACGGTGTCCATTTTGAAATTAAAGATTTAGTCTTATACAGAGGAGATAATATCTGGTTTATTGAGGTGTTAAAGAAGCTTTTAATCGGTAAATACCCACACTTTATTAAAAACAACGTAATCGACCAACCCATCAACTGGAATTTACCCCTATCGAAAAAACAAAATAAAGACATTTATCTACCAGTTGGGTCCTATAATTTAACCGAAAACATTGAATTTTGGGAGTCTGGAAGGGAGTTATTGATAAATAATGAATTTGATAATTCATTTGTAAAAAACTATTCGGTGATAAAAAATTATGATCCAGACAGCGTACAAGCTTATTTCCCTTTGGATTTACTCAAACAATTTCAAGGATGTTACTTTGGTAATTGCAATAATGTAAAAGTCTACAAACATTCACAACTTGCGCTATTGGGTGATGACTTGGAGGGTGTGATAACAATAAACAAAAACGTACTTCCATATGCTGATTTTGCCGTGTCGCGGTTTTACAAAAATAATTGCTTAATAGTACTAGGCGAATCCCAAATTGAAAAGTCGCTTTCTCCTTTCAGTCTGTCCTATTTAAGGGAGGAACTCTTGGTTTTTTATACAGACCTAACAACTGGCGACACCGGAGGTAAGTCTCGAGCTATATTTAATATATTCGTGTTCTTAATAGCACTATATGATAGAATTTGTGAATCCAACACATCCTTTGCAGAAGAAATACTGTGTGAAATTCAAAACACAGACCTTGTGAACTATTTCACTAACATTTCGAGTAAGATTGTGCAGTTAGTCAAGGAAACTGTAAAATTGTGTGAAGATTCTGAAAAGTCATTTCGTAAACTAAACCCGTTGCTATTTTTAAAATGCCTCTTTGTTCAATCGTATACAGAGTCAAATAAAGTGGAATTAATTTTTGACGACTCTACTGATGAAAGCGTCTTCATATCGTCAAACATTTTATCGCTTGTCAACAAAAAGTCTTTATCTATTTTAGAACTAGTAAAGTTGATGTATCCCATATATGCAACTCAGAAGGACGGTTCCATATTTTATTACGAAAAGAACTCTTGGTGTATGTCCTTAAACAGGTTAGAGCACGTGTTTTTACCTTTGAAAATATTACATAAATACGGTTGTGATGATATAGAATTGGAAACCGAAAGTGGTTTGAAAAAGAGGCGAAAAAAAAATAAACCCGAAGAAAGCCTTCCCAAGATTTACACTTATTTAATCCAGTTCTGGGGCAGAGTAATCACGATTGAGTTTCCAACAAATGTTGTATCTTTTAAGGACGGTTTCGTGTTAATCAGTAACGAGTATCTTGTTTTTTCACACACACCTCTATTTAGAGGATATCCGTGCAGACTCAGTTGGAAGGGGATGAGGGAAAAGATTCAACACATCAGCAACCGTTCTTGCACGTATCAAAAAGTTTTCGATACTCTTAATGAAAACATCGGTGCAAAGTGCGAAAGTTCACTTTGTCCCGACGGAGTTATTGATTACTTCCGCTACAATTATTCAAAAGAAAATGGTCCCGAGCTTTGTATCAATGATTTAGAGAAGTGCAACAGCGAGGGGGAATGTCCGGTGTATAATTGTTTGCGCTATTTTCTTACATTGTTTTCAAAAGATGTAGAGCTGGTATTTTTCATGCTGTGGACGCTGCGATTTGTCCTATTAGGATTGAGCATCAAGAGAGCATTCATATTCTATGGCCAAGGCCAGAACGGAAAAAGCTCTTTGAGTTGTGTTATGTACGCGTTATTTGGTAAAGCCATGAGTTTCATTGGCACTGATACGATTCGTGGAAAAATATCAACTCTCGCTCCCGATTTATATAACGCAAAAGACGCAAAGATAGTATACGCAGACGATTTACAAAAGATAAACCCCACAACTCTAAAACAAATTGTTTCCGGAGCCCACATGTACCTGAGGACTTTGTACAATTGCGGAACCGATATTCAAATGAAGTGGCTGTTTACGGGCAGTTGTAATTCCTTGAGGTTGAACGCGGATTTCGCCACGATGAAAAGAATTTTGATGATTCCGTTTTTAAACTTTTTTCCAGATAATTCTGACTACTACTGTAACCAAAATACTTTTAAAATTATAGCAAGCGATATTTTAGCAACAATATTTTGGTTGGAAAAATACTATTTAGAAACAAATATTTTCTACAACGATAAATATGATATAGTTTACCCCCCAAAATCGGTGAAGTGGTACTCTCACGAGTTGATCTGGAAAAATGATTTGACGAGTGGTATCTTAAATGCTTTTAATATAATAGAATCTCCAAATCTATTCATAAGGATAAATGATCTGATTGCGGAAATTAATGCAATAAGGGTTTCAAATAAATGTTCTAAATTTCAAATGAGTTTTTTCAATGAAGATATAGAAACTATATTAAATTTATTGAAACACCGGTATTCTGTAGGCACGTGCCTCAACAAATCTAAGAAGATATATGAACAGGTTATTGTAGGTATATCCATAGACCGCTTTAAGATGTTATATGAGGAAGCGTTCGAATTGATATAATTGGAATTAAACTATTTAAAATTATTTAAAATTATTTAATAAAAATGACTGAAGATCCGTCTGAGAGCGTTTATCCGGTTGAGTTTATCACGACAACTAAAAAGAGTAGTCAGTTAAACGACTCTATCCTTCTTACTACGGTTGAATATTTATTGGGGTTGAATAGGCCGATTTGTCCACGGCCACCTCCAGCCATTGACATCGGTACTTCAATAGAAAACTTTCTAACAAATATAATTAATAAAAATAAATTAAACATTCAAACTGAGGAATTAGATCCTAGGTGTAAATTACCGGAGCATTTAGAGCAACCATTAAAATCGGGTCTAGACTACAACGAATTTCTTAAAATATTACAAAGAGTATTAGATCAATCAAAAACGAAGCCGGATTAGGTTGTAGATGGCATATTGTCTTAGAATATTCAATGGGTAGACGGGAGTATATAATCTTCTAAAATTCTGATAAGCTATTTGATCAATGCCGTAGTATACAATACCATCATTATCATAATACAGTTCGGGCAAGACGTAACTGAGTTTGTGCGTGGAATAACCCATCATTTCCACTCCCGACTTTGACAGAATGGACCGACTATTGAAAGATTCTTTCAAATATTCAATTTTATTTAAACCCCTCAAACACTTAATCATCAAGTGAAGATGTTGCTTTTTAAAACGGTTACTATTTGAAGTCATGTATCGGTTGAACAAAGTGTTTTTTGTAATGTCATTAGTCTCCCAAATGTTACAAAAATCCTCCTCGTCATAGCTGTGTAGCAAAAACAGTTTTAAAATGTTGTAAAATTCATGATAAGAAACTGTCGGTTTTACGATACAATTAAGTTTCATCAAGACACTTCTTAGCTTTTCAAAAATATTTAGTGCTGTATGAGAATCATACAATAAATATTTTGCATAAAGCCAATTATAGAGGTTTTGCTTCTTTATTTTAAAAAACGTAAACATAGTCTCCAGTTGTTCGTGAGTCAGATTGGGCCTGATTTCCCCCATCGCCACGAAAGAGAATTCGGGATTTAATAAAAAGTAGCATTCCGAAATAGACATACAACTATTAAGGGCATAAAAACTCAAAGTGTCCCCGTCAAAATCCAAATTGTTTTTTTCTGTGATCGAGGTGGGTAGGCCTACTACTGGTGCATTCCACGTACTTTTAACTCTATGGAAAGTAAACGCCCTGGTATCTAAAACTGGATACCTTATAGCCAAAACATATTTTGGATAGTTCATACAAGCCCAGATTTTTCTGTTTAGGATGATTTCGTTAGTTTTACAGTTTGGGGCGGGTGTGACGACACTGCGTGCCGAGTAGTAGGATTTTTTACTTAAAAGAACTTTCCTAAAACAATTATTCTTACCCTGTCCAATGAATGTTAGGGGGTCTGGTTTTATATTTATCTGGGACTTTTGTCTTGGGTCGTAAGTCTTATTGTTCCTTAGGAGTTTGATTATTAAATCACATAGAGTGCTATTTGTGTTCCAAAGAAAAGCTGGGGGGTATGTACAATTTCCCACTTGAATTCGAAATTTAAAATTTTCAATCGGATTCTCTGTATTTTTTTCAAATAATTTTAACTTATTTTTGTACGAATGCTTATAATTCAATAAAATACGTTCCATTTTATTTTTACATATCTTACAGCGAGATAAAATTTCATTTTTTATAATTTTTTTTAAAATAGCAATAAACTGTTCTCTTTGTACTATATAACGCGTTTTACAATTGTTGCAAAAATTGCTAGATATGTTACACGTACACTGTAAAAAGTAACAGTTTGGACAAATTTTGCTTAGCCTAAACGCCAAAGACTTTGGGATTTTTTTATAATTGGAGAGTTTAATTTTTTTACATTTTGCATAAGATTCAAGACAATCTTTGGTCACACAGATTGGGGCCAATCCATACACATTTTCGTTTGATTGTCCGGATTTAGATAGGAAACAAGTGTTGATAGTACCGTGTTTCATATCTAAATAATGTTTATTCTTCAAGCGGGTTATTCTTAACCGTGGATTTTAAAATGTTTATTTAAAACTGTTTAAAACTATTTAAAACTATTTAAAACTCTGTGATAAATACCAGTTGTTAACCGTGAACGGTATAAACATGGTGGATGTTAAAGGATTAAAAAAATTCAAATGGAGGCTAATAGAAGAACCCTGCAATTGTTCCGGTAATGAAACTGTTTCAAATTTTGAATGGAATGTTCGCGAGTCTTTGACAAGAATTTTACGAGTAGAAAGTGAACAATTTGACTGTATTTTTAATAAATTTCCAAGTCTCGTATTCTATCCTACGACTAAAAGCGTAGAATGTGCCATTAATAAGCGCGAAACGGTGGGTGTGTATACATACTATTTCGGTCACCAACTGTTTAACTGCCCCATTTTAGTGGGAAGTAAAATGTTTTTTTTACTTTCAAACTACAATCAAATCGGTTTTAAATTATGGAGTGATATTTACTGGAAGGATTCGTTGAAATGTTTACTCTGTGGATACTGTGACGAGACGAAGCCAACAACGTTTGTTATTAAAGGTAAGTGTTATACGTTGGGACTGCTGGCATGGACAAACTACGATAAAGTAGTTTGTCTCAGGAAAAAAAGAGGTATAACGCTGTTCAAAAAAGGCCAAACATAACAATTACCGCTGAAGAGTTTCCAATTCTGAACGATTTTAATGACATCAAGCACTTGTTGGAATGTTGTATCGGGAATCGTAGGATTTTCCATGGAGGTTATATTTTTACGGAAATGTTGAAGCAAACATTAGTTGATGTGAATAAGGTTTTGAAACTACCTAAAAAGAATCTATTTATCAAGCAAATAAATAAAATACAAACAAAACGCGTTAATATGGGCGTTATTGATGCGATTATTGGTAGAAATACGGTTTTCAATATGCAGGACTGTCTGGACTCGTCCGGCACTAATCCGAAATACTATAGCAATAATATCGGCAGGTACAAAGTATTGACAAAATTAGACGTTACAAAATATTCAAAAACCTTGCAGTTAGATATACTGACTACGTTGTATTAAAAAAAAATACCCATCGACTTTAAAATCGAAGATTGTGGATTTATTTGTATTACATCATCAAGTGAGAATTCCCCGGGTATGAACGGGCTGGAATCTGTTATAGGGACATTCATCTCCTCGGAAAAGGACTGTATGCCCCAAGATCATATAAAGGAGGTGTTGAGCAAATATGTAGATTTGAATTTAATTTCAAACGATTTACAAGATTGCTGGTGGTACGTAATCATCAACCAATCTATATACAAACACTCCCCGAGAGATGTAAACATTGAACAGTGGACTAATTTTTTAAGACGTGTATTAAAATCAATATATCCGTGTATTGAGGTTTATCACATAAGTAGTAGACTGTATACAATATACTCCTTCCCGTTAACCATGTATAAGATATTACCAGACGGCTGTGCTTATTCTGCCATGGAAGTTTCTCGGTCAGAAAAATTAATGACGGAAATAATCTCCGAGGAATGTAACTTGCACGGTCCAACGTCTCTGTTGATTTTCAATCTAAACAGTAATAACTTGGTAAGGAATACAATGATCACACATGCGATAAAACAGTGTGTCAGCGGTGTAACAGCTTGGCCCTTTTTAAACAATGAAAGATTGCTACTGAAAAAAAACAGATATCAACTAATTAAAGGTGTTCCTTTTTATTGTTTGAAGGCGAATATTTTAATACTCCCCCTGGAATACAACATAGAAGACTCGTGTGTCTTAAACGCAAATTCTGTATATAAAAAGAAACTATTCACAACTGACAATATAGTGACTGTAACTTTGCATTTACAACAGGTTTCATTAATTCAAGTTTTGGTAAATGAATTTCCCGTTCTAATCAAACCCTATTTAGTTCTTTTAAAATTTAAAAGCGATAAAGTTATTCATTTGGGTAAAAATCTATCTATTAATCCCGACCCGCTGAACAAAGAAGTCATGAATTTAATTTGGACCCCAAATCCAGATTTGATAAAAACTAAAAAGATATTTCTAAATAGGATTCATCTTAATTACGATGACAATACAAATTTGTACTGTGACGTTTCAATTTCCTACCAACAAGACGGGTGTTTGGGAACAAAACTCTTTATACTGAACGGCGCGCAAAAATCCGTTGTTGGGCACATACTCAAAGCGAAATCTATGCCAAAATTACACAATACTTTATCGCTGGATGACGTCGCAGATCGCGATATTGATATAATTCAGCACCCGTTTTCACTTAAAAGGTTAGCATTTAATTTTCTTTTTACTCCCGAAATATCAGCGTTATACAATGAATGTTTTCGGGTTACACCTTATGACAAATTAAAAGTTTTGCAAAGTAAAAAGGACTACTTTGTAAGCGATCCCGTCACAAAAAGTTTTTACGTCAACGGTAAAGACGGAAGCCCCGTTAAAGCAATTTTGTATGAGGGGTTTGTAGTTATAATGGGGAAACAGAACCCTTACGGATTAATACATAGTGCAGAAGCAGATTCGACACCCACGTCGGCTTTAACTGGACAACCGGAAGTAAGCTATCAAAAATATAGCAATAGAAATAATCACGCATTCGGGCTATCTGAGAGCGAACGAGAGGTTTTGATCGCACTTGGGCTGAACAGTTTCATCGAGGAAATGTACGATTTGAGTGATTCAACAAACATAACCCTAGAAAATAATAGGGGCGAAAAGGTAAACATTCCATATTCAACCTCGGCTGCAAGGGTTCTGGACATGTTGTCACTAGTCGGAGTTGATGTTAATTTTTCCGTTGACATTGAATCTAATTAATTTCAAAGTTTTCTTTGAACCACACGTACAAGGCATCTAAATATTCGTTGAACGTGTCATAAGTAACGCAATATTCGTTGACGTTTATTTCTCTGTTGTCATTTAAATCGTAAATCTTTTCAACAAGGTCATTGAAAATCAGTTCTATTCCGTCAGCGTATTTCAATGTCGGTGCCAGCATATTAGTATTGAAATTGTCATTCTCTATTACTGAAATTATTTCTTTTATCCAGTCCGTGGATATTATATTTGTATTTACGAATACAACAAGTATAATATTTACAATAATTTTTTTATCAATATCTTTATTCGATATGTAGTGTAAAAACTCATTAATCTCATCAACAAATAGTAAATTATCAATGTCCTCATCGCTGATAAACATTTTTATTTAATATTTTAAAATTCTCCATCCATAAATTTTACAATTACTGTGGCGATATACGAAAATATAAACCACAGGAGTAACAGTATTATGTTAGTAAACGGCGAACTGCTCTTCAGAGGAGTGCTAAAATCCATTCCGAGGAAGTTTGTGCTTGATTTCGCTGTCATTTTTTTCTCATTTTTTCTTAAATGGGTTTCACGTTTTTGCATAGATATATTTTTGGAGACCAAGTAATATATCCGTTACAGAGTCATCCTAGAGAAAACAACAAGTGCAGCAGAATTTATTTTGATTGTACGGGTTTGTTGTATCAAATATCCTACGCCATACCCACCGGGGTTATAGTCGAAAACACTGATACTTTGTTAAATTTAATGGTGGAGAATTTAGTATATTATATTAAAATTGTCAAAGAACTATCACTAAATCCCACATCCATTTATTTGTTTTTCGATGGAAAATCTCCAGATCAAAAATTAAGCCTACAAAAGAAACGAGATGAAAGAATTCAACGGGCATTAACTGCTGGAAAAAAACTCTTTGGTCTGAGTTTAATTACAGATCGTAATAGAAGAAGTTCCATAATTTCATATATTGCCAATAATATTGTATGTAAAATTGGTCAGGAATGTGAAAATATCCAATTGTTTTCTACGGACCAACCCGGTGAAGCGGATATTAAAATTGTAAAAGCGGTTTTGAACTCAATAAATTCGACTGAAGTTATTGAAGTTATAATAACCGCCGATACAGACATTTTCATCTCTCTTAATTCGCTGAGATATAAAAATATCCTTATAGTAATTAGATTACCTAACGTGGGTTTACAGTGCCTTACGTCTTCTTCATTGAATAATTGGTTAAATAGCAATTCATTATGCTACAAGAGGTTATTATTTTATTTCGTATTTTTTTGTGGGAACGATTACGAATGCCCCATAGTTTCTGGCACAAAAAATCAAATTTCTCAGATATACGACTTTGGAAAAAAACACAGTTTTAAAGTATCCATTGCAAACTTACTTAGACTCTGGTCAACGTTAAACATCAAACCATCAAAGTCGGTCGTCATTACGGGCTTATCACTCCGGGTTTTGTGTCGAATAACGCGCCTCAAAATGGAGTCTGTTACACAAACCATTAGATATTATAGTTTTGGATATGATTTACCAGATATCATGCTGCTGCCGATATATGATCAATGGAGAACTTTATTTAAAAATATAAACCCCAAAGATATTAGCAAGTATTTAAGACAAATGCATAATAGCGAGACAGGACAGTTGAGACATGATAGACGAATACAGCAATAAGTATTTTACAGTGTGAAAATTAGATTCTGAATAATCCAGCAAGCAGTAGCACGATATTGTAATACAACTTATGTATAAAAGGAATTTAACCAATAATTTGTAAATCAACTTTCTTTTTAAAATCGTTTTCAGATCAGGGGTTTTTGTAGATTGCGGTTTATAGCGCAACATATTTTTTATATAAATAAAGAAGGAGAGTAAGCCAGCTCCTCATTCGTAATGAACACTTTACACGGTTTAAAGTTTGACCAACACATTTATAAGTATAATGGCGTTCCCGTAAATATTACAGAGAACGACACCTCCTACATATTTAAAAACATTGAAACTGATGAAATGGTATTCTTTATTGATTATAGCCAGCTGTTGTATAGAGTCGACAAAGAGGATATTATAAGGATAGCTTTGATGTCCCAAGATAAACAAGTGGTACCAACTGTGCTTTTGATGCCAGAAAATCTGGACATGTTTGTCCACACAAATGTAAAGTCTAGTTTGACGTCGTTAAAACAGCTCTATGCTTGGGTAAAGCTTATAATTGGAAAAATAAATGGAACAAATGTGGAATTTAAACCCTTTAATCAATTACAAATAGAGCAGATTTTTAAAAACTTAAATGTAAATGATATATCAGAAGAAAATAGAAAATGTTTTACAGACTCTGTGAATTTATTTGATTTCAACAGTAACATTAAGAAAATATTTTGGTTTAACGAGGTCATAGAAAAATACGCGATAATCATTCCTACTCTTGAAACCCTGTATAAAATTCATCCTCGTGACGTGTTTATGTTAGCCAACAACTTAATGAGATATATCTGCGTTTGGGAAGCGGCTGATAAAAACATTGAATATGTCATAGCCAGTAATATAATATTTATTCAATTTCTACAAGATACAAATTCTTCTACAAACAACTACTCTGCTCTACTGCCCTTTATGTGTGCCTTGGCAGTCACGTCTACTATGCCGACTTCAATACCCCAAGAAATATCCAGAGATCTAAATAATAAAGCGAAAACGTTGTTCAACAGGGCTAAATTTAATAGAGACGACAATTATGGATGGTACAGGTTTCAAATGAAAGTAAAAAATGCCCAGAACGTTTGTAGTCGCGAAGACTGTTTGGATATTTTACAATATCTGTTTTTTCAATTTAATATCTTCAAGGATCACGAGTTTGACGTAGTTTTAGCTTACATGAGAAAAGTATTCAACTTTTATAAAAAACCAGAACTTTATATTTACATTATAATATTTGGATTAAGCCTTTCGAGCTTACGCATTGCAAAACCAATTAAAAATATAACTGGGACAAAAAATTTGGCTAATTTTAATATAGAAAACATCGGTATTCGAAACGTTACCACCGAGTTGCGTCAGAATCTTTATAAAGAAATGAAAAATGACGTGGCGGTGATTTTTAATTTTGTTGATCCCTATAAAAAATATATGTTGAATTTACAAGAGAAAAACCCCTGTTTTAAAATAAACAACCTCACGGATGAGGTTTTGTTTTATTTTATGAAAACCGACCACTCCTTTTCTGAATTAGTAAACTATATATTAAAAACAATACTGCCACTGATTACTTCACAGCTAATTTAGATTCCCAAGGTAGCACTGCAAATCATTTACATGTTTTATAAATTCAGTATAAAGAAATTTAGTTTTTTTAAAATTAATTGGTAAATTCACAAGATCTACACAAACGTAATTGTGAATCATTGTTTTTAAGTTAACATTTGTATGATTTTTAGAATGTAAACATAGACCAACACACTTTTGATTTTTCTTTGCACCCAGTGTCCAGTGTTTTTGTAATTTCCACAGGGTTCCAATTGTTGAAAAATAATATATAATAGAGCTTAGAAGGTAAACTCGGTCATTCGCTGCGCTTCTCTCTATTGCTCGAGTACAGATTTGTTTCATTTTTGAAGGATTGTACAAGCCGGTGTTGGCAACGTTATTTTTTAGTTTTAAAGTTTTCATATGTTTTGAAACGCTGGGGTGTAATTTGTTTTTGAAAACCGTAAACAATTCTTCGGGAATAGGATGGGCGAGAGAAACTATATAATTATAAGATGGAAACAATATTTCTTCATTATTTCTATCTACCAATAGTAGGTTTTCTGAAAAACAAAATATACTTAAATGATATTTTAACAAATTCTTCAAACCATCTAAGAACCCGCAAATTATTTTAGGATTGTAAGTTTCAACTCTCATGTATTCAGATAGAGTCAGTAGACTATCCCCGTGTTTAAACTCATTAAAGTATAAACCGCTGTAAGAAAACATAGAAATGGTTAATTCTTTTGGAAACAGATGTTTTAGGTACTTTTCATACTTTTGACTCCAGGGTTTGCCGTCTTGGTCATTTAAAACGTAGATTTTATTTGTTATGTACAGTATCTTTTTCCCATCGTCCGTGATATATAACGTTGTGATATTGTTTTTACTCTTGTTGCTGTACAAGCTTACGAAATTACATTTTTCAATCCATTCGGGATTTATCTGATCAACTAAACACCTTATATAACAGGATTGAATGTTAGTATCTATCATTCCTTTTTTACATGGCGGAAAAAATAGTAATATTTAAGAAACAAACTTTACACATTCTAAACTACAAGTTGGAAATATTACCACCACTAATTCCTAATAAGTTTGTCTTGTTTCGATACAACAGGGTTGTAAATTTTCACGATTCAAACGTCATAGCGGATATTGACACGACAAAGAGTCATAGATGGAGTACTGACGAGTTGTTTGAGCTCTTGATAGTGTCTATGAAAAGGTTAAATTTAGAATTTGTGATAGTGGATGATTTTAATGATTTTAATGCGGTGAAAGACTTTGGGGGTTTTAAAAAAATAAAATCTTGTGTTGTTAGGAATTACATGAAGAAATGCCCAATGTGGGCTTTGAATCACGAAACAGTTTTAAAAATACCAAAGGAACTAGAACAAGACATTTTAAATACAAGATTCAAATCTAAAGAAGAATATATATCAAAGCTTGTGGAGGTATCTTATAACATTAGAGTATTTTTATTGGACAATGCACGGTGGGAGTGTTAAATTAACAGATAAGTTGTATTTAGTCGGTGTTGACTTATATGGAGAGGAAGTTTTTAATAAAATGATAAATGAGGAGATTAAAAGAGTAAGCGCCAAAATGTGTGGTTTTCCGACTGGAAGGACTAACATCACGATTAATATGATAAAAAAATACCAACAGGTTCCAACACAAGAGAAATTAGATTCTGTGCACATTTTAAAGACGGAAAAGGTAAATTTTTATAACGAACACGATCTGCGCGATATCAATTTGTACAAACAATTGAGCGATTTTATTGACCTTTTAAAGCCGAAAAATATCGTGGTTATCAAATTTGACGGAGAACCGAATCCAATATTTTGTCAGTATAGAAAAACTCAAACGCAACAACTCCCTTGGCTCCGGACGTGGTACGATGATTTCCCCGAATGTTGTATTGAATATTGCACTGACATTCATAGCTATCTACGTATAATGGGCCCCCTCTGTTCTATGATTAACATTTCAAACCTTTTAAATAGAATCGAATCTAATGAGATTAATTACACTTTAATACTCTTAGCACTGGCAATATTTCCTAAAAGTGACATTTCTCCCATAACTAGGAACGCGACCATAGAAAGAAAAGAAATCCTCAAATCGGTTATGTACGAAGATGTTCAAAGAAAGATTTTACGGATTGATAACGAGGAAGATAGGTTAGTTTATTCGCGTAGTCGAAATATGTTTAATTTACCTGCACTATCTGGGACAAATATTTTTACTTAGATTGCATTAGATTGCATTAGATTGTTTTTCCACCGCCCCTATTTAGCAACGCAGTGATTGTGGCGACTACTTTCTTTTCAAGCGCATTAAATTGAGAGTCTACTGCTGTTATTAATAGATGATAATGTTCAAAATATGTCTGCTTATCTAATAAAGTCTCAACGGTTCCGATTCTGAGCTTCTCGACAATTTTTTGAATTTGAACGTCAATTTTCTTGTCCAATAAATTGATTATGTCTTTAAATGTATAATCGGCGTTCCAGGGAATGTTTAAATATTTTTTAAATTCCTTGTTGAACTCGTGACTCTTAAATATAATATCGATTACCGAAAACATTTCAACATCAGAATAGTTGTTTCTTATATGATCCGCAGCTATAGCAACAGGTTTTGGAATCTTGTTTTCCTCTAATTTTTTTATGATAGTTTCTAAATTTTTGGGTATTTTATTTACAATACTTATCTGCTCGTGTACGGCACTTTTCATCTTCCTAGTAATTGCGTCGACGCTATGTTTGTGAACCAGGGTTTCTAAGATAATGTGTTCTATGTTACTAGGGTTGGTAGCTTTGTAGTGTTTTAAAAATATCGGACCATCAACCCTAGGAAATCCTAGTAATTCGCGAATGGGATTATCCATATGGAACCCCTGCGAATACTCCACTTCTACTAGACCATTTACCAATTGAATTTTAAACTTTTCTTGGTCTTTGGTTAAGGATTTCCTAATTTCACTTTCCAATTCCCCTATCCTATAAGCTGCGATTTTAATGTGAACAGGGTAATCTTGGTTTTGATCATCTTTGAAAATCAAAACACCGTCTCGCAGTAGATTACGCGCTCCTGGTTTTAAAGTTTTAATGACTCGTTCAAACGCAGCATGTAGTTGAGAAATATTATCTTTGACTTCTTGTAAAGGGGTCAAATCAAGAGTTTCAATTTTACTTTTAATGTCAGCTAGACTAAGATTTACTCGATTTACAAGTTCTTTATTCGCTAATACGTCTGTTTTAACGGCTTGCAAATTAGTGTTTATTGTTGAAGAGGTTTTTACCACATCAGAAATTTTGTTTATTTGATTTAATGGTATTTTTTCAATAAGCTCCTTAACATCCTTTAAACTTTTAACGACACTATCGACTCTACCTAGCGTTTTTGATAGTTCTTGCCAGTGAGAATTTATTTTACTTTCAATATCGTGAAGATTTGGACTGCATTTTAGAGATTCAATAAAGGGTTTTAAATCATCAACACTCGTTTTAATTTCGGCGCTGGTTTTTAAAATTCCGGGAAGGGGCTTTAGATTGTTTTCTATTTTGGAGACTTCATCGGAAATGTTTAATTTTTCTATTTTCGTTAGTATTTTTATAACTTCTTTAACATCTTCGCTAGTCTTTCCTAAAGACTTTTGAAATTCTGTAATCTGACCTTTCAAAACTACCATTTCAGATTCTGGCAATTTGAGGGTAGAAATAAGCGACTTTAACGATTCAATACTCGTTCCTAATTCTGTTATTTTATTTGAAACATCTTCATTATTCATGATTTTTAATCCTTCCAATTCTTTTTGCATATTCGTGATTAGTGTGGACAACTGTTGATTTTCCAACTGCGTAACTGAGTTGCTAACTGTTTCCAATAGCGTTTTTAATTTCAACAACTCGTTTAATGGTGTATCCAATTTATCGCAACGTTCTTTAATGTCTTTAAGTATACCTAAAGAATTTTGAAAGTCCGTAATCTGACCCTTTAAAACTACCATTTCAGATTCTGGCAATTTGAGTGCAGAAATGAGAGACTTTAATGATTCAATGCTCTTTCCTAATTCTGTTATTTTATTTGAAACATCTTCATTATTTATGATTTTTAATCCTTGCAACTCTATTTGCATATTCGTGATTAGTGTGGACAACTGTTGATTTTCCAACCGTGTAATTGAGTTGCTAATTGTTTCCAAGTTTGATTTTAATTTCGAAAATTCATTTAATGGTGTATCCAGTTTATCGTAATGTTCTTTAAGGGTTTTAAGTAAACTCAACATTGTATTTATATTTTCGGTAGGCCCCCTCATATAACCCCTGAAATCTTCCAAATTGTCCACTTTAATAAGGGACAGTTTATCTAAAATTTGTTTTAAATCATCTTTGTCCTCTATTTGAGGTTTTTCGGCCCTTTCGGTTTTTTCGGGGCTTGCAGTTTTTGCGTAATACACCGAGTAAGTGGAAAGGCATATGATTAATATTAAAGCTAGATATACGTAAACCATCTATTTTATTTATAGTTTGAATAAAAATGAACTTGATTTTGGAATTGCTCGGGTATACAAATCATAATGTTGTAAGATGTATTTACAACAAAAGTCCGTTAGAATTCTATGCTAATATCAAGGATGAGGACATACTAAACCAACAATTACAAATTTTAAAATGTGCTTGGCCGAAAATAACAAGAAAAATATTTTTAGAAGACGTTTGCTCCTCAACTTTAGAAAAAAGAATTTGGTTAAATAGCCGAGAATTGATATTGAAACATCGTCTTGTGTTGTTTATACAAAGTGTCGACGTTGGTGATATAAATAATATTCTAGAATACAGTATGATAAATAAATCGTTCAACAATATAAATGAGGCAGACGATTTTTTACAGTCTAAAATAACCTATCCAACAATTGCTATAGATTTTTTTCCTCTAATATTAAAGAAATGTGATCCGTACGCAGCCGGCTTGCAAAGCAACACACTGTACTACTTATCCAAAGCGCCTACATTTAAAACACCCTGATAAAATGTGCTAAAATGTGCAATTTATTCTGAAATAAAAATGTTGAAGATAATAAAATCCAAAAGAGTTGTTTTAGGAAAATTAAAATTCAATTCTCAGTGGGAACGTTCGATATACAAAAAGATTTATAAAATTCTTCCAAAATACTACTATCCAATAAAAATAAATCAAAGAATTGGGGGGTTTCGTTTTGAACTAGATATATACATTCCAAAACTAAAATTGGCTTTTGAATTGCAGGGTCCTTTCCATTTCCAATGTTTAAGAGTTATAAACCGCGATCTAGTTAAAGCTAGTATTTGTAAAAAAAATAACATAGATATTGTATATTTGTTTTATAACAAGAATTATAGTAATATTTTTTTACAAAAGATAATTTCGGCTAAACTGTATAAATACAAGCAAAATATGACCACCACTCATTATACTACGATGGGATACGACAGTGAACATTCCCTAGAACCGAGAGACCAGCAAACTACAATGCAGGAATTTGACAGCGATACCGCCTCAGAACATTCCCTGGCATTGAGTGACTCTTGTGAAAAGCCACCCAAAAAAACTAAAAGAGTTTCAACTAAACAGAATCAAGAACAATTAAGAATACATCGAGAAGAATTACAGAACCATTATAAATTCATTGATTCTATCAAAACTGAAATTTATCAACCTATTAGTATTGCAATCAAAGCTTTCAGAGACCAATGCCCCAGTATAACCGTCCACGACTCATCTATAAAGCGACACATAATCAAAAATTACACAGATATACTTGACTGCAAGAAGGTGAACAATAGGTGGATGTGCAGCTGTGAAAAAGTAAACCAAATAAAATTCGACTTAACAAGATATAAAAAATATATGTAAATGGAATGTATGTAAAAAGAAACTGTGCGCAGACTTGTAGCATACATAAAATATTTTGCGTGAAAAGCCACAAAAAAACTAAAAGAGTTTCAACCAAACAGAATCAAGAATGCATCGAGAGGAATTACAGAAACGTTATAAATTCAGCAATCAAAGCTTTCAGAGACAAAACTCCCAGACTCCACGACTCATCAAACACAGATAACACTGCGGGTGGATGTGCAGTTGTGAAAGAGTAAAGGAAATTCGACTTAACAAGATATAAAAAATATATGTAAATGGACAACAAAGAAGTTCTTCTGTACAACGATTTGAAAAAAGAATATGAGTTTTGTGCGCAGACTTGTAAAATTATTCTTAGAGCAAATCAGTTAAACATAAACGGTTTTGTATTTTATAGATATATTGATTTTGAAAGTATATTTCTACTAAGAGAAAAAAATAAATCGTTAAAAACAATCAAGTTAATAAATTTGATACACCCCTCATCAAAAGAATACTCTGAACGCCCCTATGAATCCCTTTGGATAGACAGTAATAATCCGACTACATTAAATATCGTGACGTCTTTTGCAATAGTTTACATTTCAAACAAGGTGTACATACACACGCTTCCGGCGTGGCAATCCTTTTTACGAAAGCTCATCAGATTGTTTAGGGGTATCAGAGTTAATAATGTCCGGTTTTGATTCGATCTCTTTTTCTTTAGCGGTAATTTGGCGATTTCTTTTGAGAAATTTATTTTTCTTAGAATTGCATTTAACGCACAAAGCTTTCAAGTGATGTGTTTCACGTTTAACCACCATCGGATCTTTGTTTGCTGTGAAATTTGTACATTTTATACAATAAATAGGAGTATCAAAACCATTAATAGGATTTGTATTTTCCATCCTTTTTTATTTATATATAAAAAAAAACATGAATAGTAAGAATTTGTACAATCAGTGGCAGCGATTTTGTGCGGCTTCGAATGTACCAAAAGATGAGGTCAAACGACTATATGATTCTTATAAAAGTGAAATAAAGACAACAAACCCGACACTGTGGTTTAACTTTTTAAAGAAAACTCCATTACAAGAAAGAAACAATTCCGATATTACAGAGGAAGCAACAACTGATACATCTGAAAAAACCCCCTACGAACAGATGATTAAAGATGTCTACGTTACTCTTACCGAGATTAAATCGTTTTTAATCTTTTTAGTGTCAGAACCGAGCAGACACGTAAAATCTTTTATTGATTTGGAGGAAAAGACCGACGTTAATATTATAAAAAAGTGGACCGAAGGAATATCTGCCATAATGAATAAGCTTAAAAACTCTGAAGAGTATAATAATAACAATTACATAATAGACTTGAAACAGGTTTATTCTTTAATCAGCGAACACCTGTTTTTGATACCTAAAATAGAAAAGATGGGCCAAGTGTCGTTTCTCAATGTTACTTATGAAAGTGACCTTAAAATAAAATTGCTCTTTGAATCTAAAAGAAAAAAATACACAAACGAATTTATCATTCCCGTTATTATTAAAAATGCTGTAGTTTTTTTTTACAATTCTAAAGAGTTATTGAATTTAATAGACAATAGATACAGATCAGAGATTTTGTACAACAACGATTACATAACCACCTCTCAAAATAAATCTGTGGAGGTAGAATTTTTTGTAACCCATATGGTATATGCCGTTTTACACGCCATGTTGCATCTATACTGTAGCGTTACATTCAATAACTCTTATATGAATCATGAAGATCATAATTATTATAAAACCGTTGAGAACATCATTCCAAGACCACTATTTAAATACTTTTTGACGCCCAGTCTGTGATTATTCCAAATCTATTATGTTTGCTAAAATTTTATAAATTGATTCGATATTACAGACGGTTTTATGGTGTCTATAATGCCACAGAATTTCTTTTATTCTTGGTATAAAAGAATTATCTAGCGGTAATCTCAAGTATTTAGACAGTTTATTTTGCAATTCAAGAGTCTCAGTCAAAGTTGACTTTATATTGTATAACTTGTATTCAGAACAACAATATCTCTTGTAATGTTTTATCATAATAGAGAAGAACTTCCAAGGCTCACACAATTCTTCTTCATTCTCGTTTGGTATTACATGTTCCATAATACTCTGGGGTGGTAGAGAAATGATATCTAACAAATACCAAATAATAATGAAATATTTTAAAAACAATGTGTAATAGAGCTTGAAAACCCGTTGAGTGCGGACGAGAACTCGAGGAATTTGTATTTACAAACCGCTCTTACTTACGGTTTGCATATAGATGAACAGTACCTTACTTGTTCCATTGAAAATGTATCCCAAAATCCATTTATTACACCCACTAATGAATACCCAAAGGTTGACGGGGAAAGGGGTTTAGTGAACTTTTATTCCAACTATGAAATCTTTACAAGCAATACTACAAGCTTTACTTTAAAACCCCCCCTTTACAAACAATGGGGACGGGAATATAGTTTTTACTTAAAAAACATAACATTCGTGGCGGAACTGGTGGGGAATGTTTTAATTTTTATAGACCTCGCTCACTCGAAACACTTTGGCGCTAGTGTGAGAATGGAGTTTATAGAACGCCTAGCAGAAAAGATTCGCAAAACTCATTCACCCAATAATAGTACAATTCTATTTCAAAGTTTTGATGCGGAATATATCAAATCTAATATAAAAACCGATGGAAGTATCTTTATACACGGCGAAAGACTTTACAAAACAAAATACCAGTCTACCGTCGACTTGAAATTTACATCGAGCGAAATGGCCGATAGAAACGGCATTTGTTACAAGATATGCACACCAAGCGATAATTTAACTACCAACACCATATACGAGTGTTTGCTCGACAAAGATCAACGGGTTGTGAGTATCGTGAAGCCGCGCCGTGATAAATTTTTTCCCAACACAAGGAAAGTGGTTTTATATACCCTTACGGTAGAACCCCCCCCAAAAAATGCAAATTCAGCGCATTAATATCGTTTTTAAATATTGAATCGTTTTTAATTTTAAAAGTGTTTAAAGATAAATCTCTATAAGATAAATCTTTTAGAATTTTCTTCTTTTTACAATCTATTGGAATATTGTAGTATGGGTGAACTCGATATTTTTTTAAATTTTTACAGAATTTATCTATTTTTATATTATTTTGGAGGATGTATTGTAAACGTCCCGTTTTTGAACAGAAACTTAAATCAAAATCATTCGTTATACCAACACCGGGTGATTTCAGAGGAATTAACCCGTCTGCATTAACACACTCGATGTTTTCCACACACGTGGGTATAAACTTATGGAGATGACCCTCGCAGATATGAATGTTGTGTTTTTTATCGGTGTAAGAGTTTTCTCCAAAAAAACCACGCCCCCAAAAACTAGGATTTTCATTTTGATCAACAACGAGTTTATTTACGGGTTTGCCGCATCTACACGAAAGAATTACATTGGAATACGCTACTGTTAACAGTCCCAAAAATTCACCGTTCGTATATTCTTGGTATTGTGAAAGACATTCCTCTTTGTCTCGGTCATTATAATTGTCATTTTCGTGAAGGTTGGGTATCGATTCTTTTTTCTTTGTAATTGAATTGTATACCACCGTGGGTAGAACATTACTGTGATCTAACATGAAAATGTCATTATACAGTAGAGGTATTTTACCGTTTTTATAATGTCGTGCATAATCAAAGGGAACACAATTCTGGACGTTCTCATCAAACACCGATACATCTAAATTTAGTGGACGATACAAGATTCCATCATCTAAAACATCTCTGATTTCCTCCAAAATTTTCGAGTAATTGGTGTTCTCAACCTTGGGACAGAATTTGAAATTCCAAAATGCGTCTACGCACTGCTTATACATGTCAGAGGAAGTCCACATGTCTGGTACGTTCACCGGGACGGCTTTATGTGAATCACAATTTCCCCCGAGTTTATTCGTCACATCCTCCTTTGGTTTCAATGGTTTCAATGGTTTCAATAGTTTCACACCATATGCCGAGATTATGTCTCTTACTCCATTGTGACCATTGCATTTGTATAACATATTTTTATTCCGACTATCTGCTACTATTTCACCATCCCGCCTGTCTTGACATGCGTTTGTTTTGGAACAACCATTTTTTGTATAGTAAAATCCATTCAAACACTTTCTACTGATTATTAATTTATTATCTAAATATATTTTAAATCCGTCAGCATTCCACCCCCTTACCTCCAAAAGTACTTTCTTTGGTTTAATTAATTTGAAACTGTCAATCGTCAACGTATTGTCAAAATCGTAAATTGATTTGAATTTAATTTCTTTTGTATTTACGTTATTGGATATTCCAAGTATTTCGTTCAACTTTTCATTGACAAAATATCTATAAACAGTTTCAATTGATATTTTAAACAGAATAAATATTGATAAGAAAATAAATAACAGAGAAATCAGTTTAAAACTTTCATTCATTTTTAATTTTAACAGTTAATATATTAGTCATCGATTCATAAAACCCCAAGGCTTTGTCATAGTCGTCACCAGAGGAGTCGATCTTAACCCCCCTAGAAAATAAATCTTTCAGCCAGTCTCCGTGACTTTGCTCTATGGCCAGCATAAAAGCTCCACTGTCACCGTTAATATCGCTTATGCGTTTTGCAAATCTGGGACCGAGTGCTGACAGTGGGTACAAATGCGATATCTTCCGGCCATTTCCAGACTTCTCTAATAGAATTATGTGATTTGTAGACCACGCCTTTCCTCTGAGCACTTTTGTACAGCCGATTGTGCCGTTAACTAAAGCAATGGGGGCATAACCGTTTTCAAAATCGCACTTGCATGTGGTGGGTGATATAGCGTGTTGGTCAATTTTTTCCAGAGGGTTTAAAATGTCCCAGGAACAGAGTTTTTTCAAGCAGGTTTTATATTTATCATCAAAATAATATCCATCTTCGCACCTTTCCGGGATGCTCAACCTCATATTTAACTTTCTCAAAACACATTTACGACTCGAAACATCATAAGAATAGTATTTGCCACAGTCACAGAAACCCTCAGTGTAAGGATCTTGGATATTGAAGTTCAATAACTTTCCCCCCGAGTTGAATATTTTTATACATTTAATATCGACAACCCTATCGCAATTTCCGTTATAGTGGTTGTTTGTTATGAAATCTGGATGTTTACAAGTGCAATCTTCCCCGTCCCACGATCCTGTGAATTTGTCACAAAACTTTTTGTAATCATACTTTGGAAATGAGATTTGAATTGAATCTGGCTTTAACATTACAATTGTAACAATAATAAATAATACAAATATTTCAAACATTTTTTATTATATATAGGTTTTTTATAGGTTCGCCTCAGTCCGGACTAATGTTCGAAGAGGGAGATCATTTTATTACAAAGTGGACGAGCACCGAGGGTGATTACGTTGGATTTGACTTCAATTGTAATTTTATATGTGGAAAATTAAATTTAAATAGTGATAATTGTTATTATTTGCAATTATTAATTCATAAAAAGAAGAAGGAAGATTTTGAAAAAAAAGCTCATGATTTCTTTGGTAAACATATATATAAAATCACATACAATGACAGTTTGGCGAATCTGAGAACTCAGTCTCAAATAACTGTGGAAGATGTGGTTTACATAGATAGTCTTAGGGGTTTGTCAGCGTTTGTTCACGTTAATAGTGTTCACATCCTACCAGGTCTTGAAAAGTTTTTAACCTTCAACAAGTCGCTCTTTCATATTTTCGATATCAACTTCACCCCCTCTTCTCTGCAGAGATACTTTGAATTTGAAAAACGTAAAAACAAAGATTTTCTTTACTATGGAGTTTTTAAAAATACATTACAAGAATTATATGGTTTCGAGACAGTCCCAAATCAAAGGGTGTGTTCGTTCGACATAGAGGTGGTGAAAGGTAGAGAGTATGATGTTATACCCAATGGGGCAGCTCCCGATGAAAAGATTGTTTCGGTTTCTTTCGTTATAGGTACCGTCAGCGGTAAGAGATTTGATAAAGAGTTGGAAATAATTTATTTATTACTACCCAATCCGAACATAAAAATAGACTCTACAGACGATAAGAGGATTTATAAGTGTTTTGTAGAAGAAAAGAAACTTGTAGCAGCACTATGTGACTTTTTTAGAATTGAATTAAAAGCGTCGTTTTTAATCGGATACAATATATTGGAATTTGATTTTCCTGTTATTTTAAATAGAATGATAATTTTAGGATTGGCGAGAAACTATTATTCAGTAGAAGAAATAAACAAAATGTTAATAGGAATTAAAAGTCCCTTGGTATGTTGTGAGCGTTTTCAAATCATCGACGTAATGGCTTATCTCAAACGCATGCACTCCAACGAATACAATTCATTTTCATTAAAAAACATAGCCAAAGTAGAACTGGGCAAAAATAAATTAGACATGTCTTTCATGAAACTAAACCAATACTATGCAGAGAGTGGGCAAGATTTAGAATTTCTTCAACAAATGTGCGATTACGTTGCACGCGATTCTGAACTGACAGTAGAAATATATGCGAAAAAGGAAATAATTCACCACTTACTACCTTTGGTAAGTATATGTTTTTGTGATACGGTTGACTACATGAGCAAAACGACGTCCAAGATTATAAGTAAGTTCACGTCGATAATGTACCCCGCACAGGGCATGTGTGTACCATTTAAACTTGTAGAGGATCGTACATTTTCCGGAGATATGTTTGAGTCCATAGTTAACAAACAGTATCGCGGTGCAACGGTATTGAAAGCTCAAAGAACCGTCTATGTTAACAGACCAATTTCGGTAGTCGATTTTACTTCTTTGTATCCCAGTATTATTAGGGAATTTAATATAAGTTCCAATTACGTCATCGATAATCTAAATCAGAATTCTCCCCTTGCTAAAGAATTCCTGAGACGAACTAATAAAATGGACAGATTTTATACAATCAAAAGACAGTTTTTAAAAGCTCCGCTGTCTGTTATAGTGGAATATTTAATTGAGCAGAGGAAAAAAACAAAAAATGTCTATCTAAACAAGGCATACAAACTCATAGCCAACTCCATTTATGGGTTATTGGCGTCAAAGGGACGGATGCGTGACCTCCCCTGTGCGGCACTTGTAACGTCATACGGAAGAAAGATTCACTCATTAATCAAATCCTATATAGAAAAACAACTAAAGATGACTGTTGTTTACGGAGATACAGATTCTCTTTTTATTTTACAAGAGAATTTTGATATCGATGTGGCTAACGTCTTGAATAAGTACATAAGAGAGGGTTTGGGTTTAGAGACTATCTCTTTAACCCTAGATTATGAAGCAAAAACGACAATGTTTTTAGCAGAGAAGAAAAACTACATAATGAAGCTTAAGAGTGGGTGTTTAAAAATAGTGGGGGTGGCCAGAAGAATAAATCCAAAGTTTAAAGATTTTGTTGAACTCTTCTTTCGCCAATTTTTAGAAATGATTGAAAATTATTATGATAAGAGAGAAGAATTCAACCCACGTTATAACACTTTTATTGAGACGTTTTTTAAATATGTTTTGGAGAATACCTCAATAAACGATTACGCGTTTGTTTGTAACTCGAGGGTTTTTTATGAATATACAAATTTGAATTCCTTTAACGCCACATGCAGTTATAGGCGAAACGTTCTCGGAGTTGATGAAAATTTTTCAACAAATGGTGAACTACTGCTGTCTTACGTTTTGCCAGTCTTTGATAAATTTTATAAAGACAAAAAAAGAAAAAAAAGAGATTCTGTAGAGTTCTATGAGAGGATAAATAAAGTTGGATTACCAATTGATAGAACGGAGGTGATAAAAAAAGTCTTTAATTTCATTTCCACAATAGAAAAATATATTTTAAATACAAACAATATTTTTACACGCTATTTAGATTCTATAAAGTGTAACGAAATAGATCGGTTTATTTTACCCTTCAAAGTCAATATTTGGATGCCAAAATATACAAAGAATATAATATTTTATTACGATGATTTATTTAAACGGCTATCAGAATACAGCATCCATTTTTGGGATTCCAGAGACGTAAAAAAGTCATATCAGACTATTATAGAAGTAAAAAACTGTGGCCGTTTAGGTCACATGAACGGGGACTATAGCGTCAGCGATTTAAATGAATTCCTAAAAACACATAAAAGCGTTCGAAAACTCAACATTTTACTCTTTCCAGTCGCAGATTTCGTGGTCAACAACGCGGACAGTTTAATTTGGTTTCTCGATTTGCTGTACAACAGGCCAACTAATTTCATCAGAAATACCAACTTTCATTACATACCAGATAAAAAATTGTTAATGGTCAACGAGTGTGGGGAAATTGAAATCAACGTCGCCTAACGCGGATGGGGCTTCCTCAAACACGCTTCTTACAACGTTTTCAGAAATAAAACATTTCGAGATGAACCTATTATTAACTCCTTTTATTTCAAACACCGAATCATACTTTCCACCACACTCTGTTAATGAATCTTTGTCATATATATACGGAATGCCATTGTAAATTACACCAGTTATACCCATAGGTATTTCTTTGAAATACATATATTTATTGTTGTATTTAAATATCTCAAAGGTTCTACTGGGGCGTTTGTAAATTACCATTATGATAACAAGTATAAAAATATAATAATATGAATATGAAAAATTCATTATTTTTATTATCAGTCTTATTTTTTATTGTATTTTCGATTATATTTCAGCCCTATAATATCGAAAGGTTATCATTCATTATTAAATATTTTTCAACTATGATTATTTCAGATTCACGCCATAAACCAATTGTGGTCAAAGAGTTGGTTTCTAAATTTATAGGAAACATTTGATTGCATTGTATAGGTGTATATCTGGACCGGAGTTTGGATTTTTATACGGCACAATATTAATTTTAAAATCGTACTGATTTGTTGTTTCGTTTTTTGAAGCTAAATCATCAATCAATATAAATTGTATATTGTACATTTCACTTTCCCTTTTCAATAAATTCTTTATAAAAAAACAAGATTTATTTTCACCGTATAGTTTAAAAGAAACCTCGCAGTCTTCTCTGCTAAGAACCTTTTTAAAATAATGACTCCAATTTAGTCTTATAAGTATGTTATGAACATACGTAAAATCAGCAGCCGACCATAAAATTAGCATATTACTCTGTGTTTTATTTAATGCTTGTAGAATAGATTCTGAGTACGGCCTGACAAAAATATCCTTTCCTTGTACGTAAACCAAAGTTTCATCCAAGTCAAACACAAAACATTGCATAAAAATCATTTTTTTCTTTATAAAAAATGAACACTATTTTAAATAACCCTCCCACCTTTTTAAATGCAGAGGATTTCACTTTACAGCGAGATATACCCAACCCGGAAATGTTAGATATATTCGCTGATTTAAATTGGATGGATGATAATAATAATAATAATAATAATAATAATAATAATAATAATAATAATAACAGCAACAGCAATTCCCAACCACAGATAGTTCCATCACCAACACTCCCCCCGCCGCGGACACCGCCTCCCTCATCAATATCGTCCTCTGACTCGTTAAAGAAAGACATTATTAAATACTTGTACAACACGGGATCCTGCGCCTACTTACAGAGTTGTTTTGCAAAGCTAGAGGACATTGACGGTGTTAATGACAATATACTTTATAAAAAGTTTAAAATTGGACTCATAATTGATTCTGTTTTGGGTAAAAACAGTTCAGATAAAAACATGGCGAATTACGTGTTTACATTTTTTGAGGTATTACTGACCGAGGCAAAAAAGTTTACCCCTCCGGATATTCAAAAGTACATAGAAGTGTTTTCAACGTCCCTACAAAAGGATAAAATAACCATTTTAAATGATTCTGGATCGAACATCATCGCTAGAATATTAGGAGCCAAAGACGTCGACGAAATTCTCAGATCGGTTCAGGATAACGATTCGCCTTCATTGAAGGCGTTAAAATCGAGCCTGCAGAACATATCCCTTCTGGTCAGCCTTACACTAACGAAGAGGTTGTTTTCACCATATGTGGCATCGCTTTTTAAAAATGAGGAAGAACCACCAGCTAAGAAATTGAAAATGCAATAGTAAAATTAATTATCGTTTTTTTTTGGTAAATAAAAAAGAAAATGACAACCGGAATTTATACAACGCGAATAAAAAACTGTGTTGTTCCACACTACAAGAAAACTGGAGGAGATTCGGAGGAGTTGTTTAAAAATTTCATTATGAATACTGTTTTCGAGCGTGAAATATACATGTATAATAAGTATGGCAATAAAATCAGCTCGGCTATTTCCGGGGTGTGTATTAGCGACTTATTCACACAGTATGGTCTTACACAGCGGGATGATTATGTAAAGACTTTGTTCAGCACCATCTCGTGTTATCAAGGAAAAGATAGTGTTATTTCGTATTTAATTGCTACCAGACCGTATAGAATCACACCAATTTCAGAAAATAATTGCCCCGATAATATCGTATTTGATAAAAACACTCTTATAGTACCTAGAGGAGAGATATTATGGTCTCTATTGGGAATACCGGGCGATAAAATTGGCGTTAGTAGTGACCCGAATAATTTTAAAATATTCATACAAGCGGTGGACGATGGAGAGAATATCTCAATGGTGGGTACTACTGGTGATGAGTTTAAAACGCATAGGGAACATTTAAAGATAACAAAAATTGAGCCCTACACAGCAACAGATGCATCAAAACCAGGACTATATTATGTTACGTTAAACCCCTACATTTATACAAGGATAAAAGCATATCGTTGTATAGATACAGAAGGTAGAAACTTGGATGAACAGTATTTCATGTTGCATAAAATGAACCTTCTCTACTCGCAATCCATTGGCGCACTATCTGTTATACCAGTAGAAGCTAAGCGGCTTTTGCAATATCCGCCCGGTACAAGAGAAAGTATTTGTTGTAAGGAAGATACTCTTAATATCGGAGTGCCAAAGACGTATTGTGATGATATAAGCAAATGGGCTTATAAAGATGACGATAAGAGGGGTCAAGCCTTCAAGTACACGGGAGATCTTCCAAAAAACACTATCGCATTTCCAGAATCTCATAGTTCAGACGTTTGTAAAAATAACCGCGACGGGTTCCATAACTTCATTCAACAATACGAAAACTCTCACATAGTGAAGATTAGAGAAGAATATTCCGATATTAAACCAGATGCAACTATTCTGGACTGCTTCGACGATAGCCACAAAGCCTACTGGTATAAGTTTATCAGAAATACCTACCCAACAGAATTGAAGTTTAAAGGTGAAGCCGTGTCATCGTTTACTCCAAACTGCAAACTTACGCCCATCGGTGTAGTTTCAATAAGGCGAATATGCGAAGGCGACCCCTTAATTTTCGAAGGTAATAGTTTGGAAATAGATCAAATTCACTCTCCTCATACGAAATCTCTGTGGGATTGTGCAATTGAACAATTGGAAATTCCTGAATATAAGAAATTGGCAGACGAAGAGAAATCTGGAGAAAGTAGGAGTACAACCGCCAGGGTTTCTGCCAACCCCTTGAGTTATTCAGGAAGCGCCTTTGTGACATCATTAGGAACCAACATCACAATTCTTCCGAGACATTAAATGGAGTTTAGATGCATCATGAGCTTAGAAAAAGCTATAGTTTTTAAAAAATATCCAGAACTTCTCATACAGTTCTTAGAGCTCAAACATAGTAATAAAATTAATATTTTAAATATTTACTACAAGAGAAGTGATAAAAACTTGAAAATGAAATCTGTATTATTTTGTATAGAATATAATATTAATTAGAATAATTTTTTAAAATTAGAATTATAACAGAAATTATGAACAGTAATATAAGTAATGCGTTAATAATTCCGACTTTTACAGCTGAAATTGAAAAAATTATTGTGAAAACTACTCCAAGAAATGTCACCGTACTCAGTGAAGGTTTGTCATTCATTTCATTTTTTTCGATTCTATGGGAAGGACTATTTTGAATGAATTCCTTTAATCTTGTTAAAAAAATACTTTGTATTTTAGATTTTGGTTTTTCATTTTCGACCTCAACAATTTCCATTAAATATTTTTTATATATAATTATTTCATTTAAAATTTTTCAAATGTTTATTGTTTATAGTTTTCACTTGTTATTTTTGTCAGAACAAGACGAGTGCAACAGTCAGACAGTGGGTTTTTTAATTTCAAATATATATCATATGTTTTATTATCTTCCAAATTAAATAATTTTTGAAGGCTCCTATCGATTCTCAAACATCCCAGACATTCTATATTGTTATGGTGAAATACAACTACATATGTTCGTATTGTTTCCTCAGTCTTTTGGGATATAAATTCCTGAAGGCTATCGCAGTTCTTCATTCAAATGACTGCAACCAACCAAACACCTCCTTTAAATAGATTAAAACTTTACTATGTAGACAATCTTCCAATAGATATAGAATTTAAAAAAGTTGAAGATTTTCTAAACCCTTACGATTGCGATGTCATACAAAGTATTTTAGAAAAAAATGACTACAGTGAGACAGCATTAATTTATACTCAACCAGATTTAGATGTAAAAGATGTCTATATTGAAAACGCATATGAGGTAACATATCCACACGCACTATTATTACTCTATAAGTTCCCAAAAGCGGGGTTGAATATGTTTATAACAAAAAATTCACCAAAACCACTCGTACCCAGTATAATTGATACCCATTTCCAAATTCTTAATGTTGAGGATTTAAGAAAAGTTTCAACTTCAAAAAAAAGAAAATTTGATGATTCTATAAGTTACATCGATGCAAAACAAATA